>CM046961.1:6070816-8570816 GCA_025698475.1 Gossypium anomalum
AAATATGAATTTAACTGTTCAAGCTCAATTAACATAGAACTAAATAATAATCAACATATATGTATTTTTTTTTATTTTTTTAGAACAATAAGAAATAACTTAGCAAATGAAACAAAAGAGCATAGTTAGGCAACTAACCAAATCAAATCTCGATAAAAAGGGAGTCAATAAAAACGAAAAAAATTCTCAACGAATCAAAAGAGTGGGTTATGAGTTAAACATGAATGGGTGAATCAAGAAACGGTGTGTTAGGCTCAAAAGGGTTCACTAAGGGTTAATTATGAAGGTAGGTTTTTATTTATGGGATAAGTGGGTTAAAACCTAAGTGCCTTTATCATCTCAGTATATCAAATCAAAGGTGTGTCTCGACATGCATAATCGAAGCAAGTTCTAGAATAACAAATCAATATGAACACACTCATAACCAATAATAAAATGAGCAAGAAAAATATATGCTCTAAAGGCTCAAAATCACACAAAAAATTAAGGTTTTGATATCAAACTTGTGAATTTAAAACTTCAAGATAATACCTCAATTCAGGGAAACAACCTAAAATCTTTTAATTCTGAAAATCAACTTATCATGCTTGATTCTCTTATGTCTTAAATTTTAAACAATAAATGCACAAATATTTATGAATTTAATCTAAAACACATCAATAAAATCATAAATTAATAAAAATTTATTCTAATAGAAGTATGAGAAAATTACTTAAACACAAGATATAATTTAGGGACTTTCTAATAATTTTATAAATAACCTCCCCACAATTAAGATGTACATTGTCCTTAATGTACCAACAGCTATAATCACAATATAACAAGAATATCATAAGAGAGAGAGAAAACTAAAACTGCCCTGAATATTGGATGAAATCCCCAGAATAGTGAAAAGTGGAATTGTAGACAAAGCTAGATGTAGTGCATGATTCTGAGCAAACTACTAAGAAAATAAACACACGTAGTGAAGAATATTAAGGGATTATACTCGATTAGAAACAATAATAAAATTAAATATAGTTCAAAAGATAAAAAAATAAGTCTAAAAAAATAAAAAGAAAAAGAAAAAATAAAAAGAAAGTAAAACAAATGGACTCAATGGTCCTCATCATCATACGCGTTGGTGCCATGAGTCGTCGGTGCTGAAGAGGAGATATGGAGATGCTGACATATCTGCTGCAATGTCGTGTCAATACTGTCGAACCTCTGAATGCAGTACTACTCAAAGAGAGTAAACTGCTCGGGGAGGTCCGCTAAAGTAATAGTAGAAGAAACAGGGCAGTGACTCGAAGGTGAAGGCTGTGGTGGGTCTTCGTAATGTAGAGGAACATCATCACTGAAGTCCTCAGGTTCATTCTGAGCGTTAGAATGAAATAATCGATACTGGGGAGGATCCATTCCACGATACTGCTTGATCATCCTCATATGAATCATGCTCGAGATTCCCTGTGGGGACATCTGGCTGACGAGAGTAAGTGAAGAGGACTACTCTGGTGTGTCAAGAAGACTGAAGTGTCGAGCGAGGCGAGTCACATAAGGGCCTAAATAGATGGGGCCCTTCCTATGGAGGTTAGTCTGATTGCGGAAGGCTAAAGCGATGAAGTATGCCAAATCAAATATATGCCCGATGGCTATGCTCCATAAAAAGTATGCATCATGAGTACTAAAGACTCCAATGCTCTCTCTTACCAGTCAAATTGTGAGCTAAAAGGGCATGAAGATACCGCAAAGTTGGAGGGAGAAAAGTCGCCTTTGAGCGACTCACATCATAAGGTGTTTGACTCGCTGTAAGCTTTGTCCAACAACAAAATAGGGTGTAATGGATGTGCCGACATAGAAAATAAATCAAATCAAATGGAAAAAATGTCTAGAACTCAAGAATAAACATAAAAATCAACAGTAAAGAATCTAAAAAAAAAAAGAAGAACAAAAAAAGAAATAAATGAAATCAGTAAAACTAATAAAAAGAACATAATATAATAAAGAAAGAAAGAATAATAATAATAATAATAATAATAATAATAATAATAATAATAATAGCAAAAATAACAATGAGTAAAAGGAGGATTGACGGTGGTAGGGACGATGGCCTAAGTGAGGGGCGCGCTCAGTGGCTGGGGACGGTGCAAAGGAGAAGGGCTGATGGGAACGGCGATGAGGTGTTGCAATGGGATGGAGTGTGAGTGATTTGACGAGGAAGAAGGGAATGGAAAAAGGAATGGACAGAAAGGGAGAGTGGGGGTCGTTCGAGAGTGGAGGGGTGGTGGGTGGTCGAAAAAAATAGAAGGGTGAGGGACTTTGATTGGGGTTGGTCGGTGGCTGGTGCAGGTGGTTTTTAGGGGTCGAGGGTTGTCGATGGTGAAAGAGAAAGGGAGGAGGCTAAGGGAGAGGAGGTAAGCTGAGGGGGTGTATGGTTGTGGGAGAATGGGGTTGAGTGAGGGAGATCGGGTCAGTGAGATAAGGGAGAGGGCGATGATGGTGGCCAGAGTGTTGGGGTAGTGGAGTGGCGATGGCTAGGTTTGAGAAAGTTGGGGAAGAAGACAAAAGTGAAAAAAAAAAAATTGGGGTAGGGTTTTAAGGATGACATGATCGTGTAAAGGCTCGTGTTGGGCCACTGGGCCGTGTCATACGCTCGTGTAGCTTTCTTCAGCTCGTGTGCATTTAAAATTTTTTAACCCAGTCTTCACACGGCCTTGGACACGCCTATGTGTCCAGGCCGTGTGGCACACACGACTGTGTCCATGGTCGTGTGCAACCTCCTTCGCTTCTCCCCCACCCGTGTGACCTCCCACACTCTCGTGTGTCTACACGACCGTGTGCCTTACCTGTGTAACTCTCTGACTTGTTTTAAAAAGGGAAAATTTACCTCCAGGTTCCACATGGCCTAGGACACACCCGTGTGGTCCACATGACCATGTCACATGCCCATGTGGACTATTTTAGGCCTTGTCTTTGTCTATTTTTGAAAATTTTAAGTCACATTCTCTACACGGCCAAGGACATGCCCATGTGTCCAGGCCGTGTGGGTTTTAAAAACTCATTTTTTTAATTTATTTATTAATTTTTAAAAATATCATGAGATAAAACTAAGAAATAAGCAATGGTAACGTCCGGGTTGTCTCCCGAGAAGTGCTTATTTAAAGTCTAAGCTCGACTTACCTCGTATTCGCACAGTTACAGTGATTCCCAGAGTTAAAACTCCTCTTTCTCGCTGTCAATTCTATTATCAAAATAATTTTTGAGTCGAGTAATATTTACCTTGAAAGTGCCGAATTTAGAATGTGTTACCTTGGCTGTATCGTATAGGAAGAGATTCAGTACCGTAAAAGGAGCTGCTCGGTTTATATTAGGCTCTAAAATGGCAATTCGAGGATCTGTTTTATCTAACAGTACCTGGTCCTCAACCTTAAATTGGTTCATTCCATCCTTATGCTCGTCATGGCGTTACTTTGGTTCATCGTGAACTCTCGATTTCTCCTTAACATGTGTTCGCCATTCGTCTAGCTCATCGATCTGTAGCCTTCGTTCTTCATGAGTTGTTCTATTTTTGTCACATAAGCTAGAACGTGGCTCTACAATGTTTTTCCGAGGTGTTTCCTGCAAAGAAGTTTGAGCCACAATATTTTTCATTTTAACAGAATTCGTATAGTCATCTCAATCACTAGATGTCTTAACAGAATCACGAGCTTGTAGTTTAATCGTATCATCACCTACACGAAGTATTAATTCACCTGTACCAACATCGATAATAGTTCTGGTAGTTGCTAAAGAGGGTCGCCATAAAATTAAAGGTACATCACTACCCTCATCCATGTTTAAAACAACAAAATCAACTGGGAATATGAATTTATCAATTTTTACAAGTACGTCTTCAACAGTATCCCTAGGAAATCTAATGGTTCTATCAGCTAATTGAATACTCATCCTGGTTTGTTTGGATTTCCCAAGACCTAGTTGCTTAAAAATTTTATATGGCATGACATTAATACTAGCCCCTAAATCAGCCAAAGCATTTTTAACATTTAAACTACCAATTAAGCAAGGAATAGTAAAACTCCCTGGATCTTTCAATTTATTGGGTAGTTTATTTTGCAAGATAGCTGAGCAAACTGCATTTAGCTCCACGTGTAATGAATCATCTAACTTTAGTTTGTTTGCCAAAAGCTCCTTTAAAAATTTTACAAAATTGGGCATCTGCGAAAGAGCTTCAATAAACGGTAAGTTAATATGTAACTTTTTTAGAAGTTTAAGAAATTTACCAAATTTTCTGTTAGTGTGGTCTTTCTTCGTTGCATTCGGATATGGAACTCGAGGTTTATATTCCTCACTGACCAGTTTTTGTTCATTGTGGCTTACCTCAACCTTACCTTTACTTACCACACTTTCTTACCTTGTTTCTAGTTCAGATTCAACTAACCCTTCTTCATCTCGTACAGAAATTGCATGAAGTTGCTCTCTTGGGTTAGTTTCGGTGTTGCTAGGCAAGCTACCTTGTGGTCGCTCTGAAATCAACTTTGCAAGTTGAAGGATTTGATTCTAAGTCCTTGAATCGAAACTTGTTAATTTTTAAATGCAGTTTCGGTGTTTTGGAAGCGGGTTTTTGACACCAAAATAAACTTCGTCAACATCTCCTCAAGGTTCGGCTTTTTCTCTTATTGGTAAGGTAGTTGTTGAAAGCCTGGAAGGGGTTGTAGTCTTTGGTTTCCTTGACCACCCTAAGAGAAATTGAGATGGTTCCTCCAATTTGCATTATAAGTGTTACTATAGGGATTATTTCGAGATCTAGATTTGTTACCCATATAATTTATTTGTTCGTTCTTTGTGCTAGGATCTAAGGGTAGACATTTTGGATTGTTCATCCCTCCTCCATTCGTATCGCACTACATCACCGGATGTACCTGTGTAGAACCATATAAACCATCAATTGTATTTTTTAAAAGTTCTTCCTGATTTGATAACATGGTGACTGCGTCTAAGTTAAAAACACCAGCTGCTCTATTAGGCTTTGTTTTCATGACTTACCACTGATAATTATTCAGTGACATCTCTTCTGTAAACTAGTAAGTCGCTTCAGTTGTTTATTGTTCAGAGTACCACCGGTTGCTACATCGATTAACATCTCTTCCATGCATTATACAGGGTCTTTAAATCCATCTGTACGAAGGAAGAGATATAATTCCTCAACTTAGCTGTCTTAGCTGGTGGGAAGTACTTCAGTAAGAATTTTTCGGTCATGCGATCCCATGTAGCGATAGAACCTCGTGGTAAGGAGTTCAGCCACTGTTTAGCTTTATTCCTCAACGAGAAGGGAAAGAACCGTAGGCGGATGGCATTGTCAAAAACGCCGTTAATCTTGAAAGTGTCGCAGAATCCAGAAAATTAGCCAAATGAGTATTTCAATCTTTATCCTACAAACCATCAACCTGAACAAACTGTTGAATCATCTGAATAGTGTTCAGCTTCAATTCAAAATTATTCACAGCAACGGCGGGTCTCACAATACTCGATTCAGCCCCAGTTAGAGTGGGCTTGGCACAATCATACATAGTACGAGGAGCAAGATTCAGATTTATAGGATTTGCGGCAACCACATGAGGTAGCTGGTTATTCTGATTTTTAGCCATCTTCTTAGTAATACTAATGGCATCCTATCACTCTTCCACTATACTTTGTCGACTCTACCTTTCTTCTTTATAGTTCTACGAGTTGTACTTTCAATTTCACTATCAAATAATAGTACCCTGACAGGTTTCTACTAGTCATAAACTAAAGGAACTTGCCAAAAGCAAGTAAAAGAAAAATTAGGAAACAAAAATTAAGCGAAAAACAAAAATAAAATGCAATGAAAATAAAATGGCTAAATTAATAAAAATCGAGTGTTCCTAATATTTTAGTCCCCGGCAATGGTGCCAAAAACTTGATGGTCACTAAACTAGCTAAAATTACGACAAAGGCAAGCGCACCTATCGAATAATAGTATAGCTATGGTGAGTCAGGAATATCGTATCCAAAAAGAATAAAAGTACTAGTTCTTACTATTTTTCTATTATCTAGCCGATAAATTGAAGGAATTGTTTTTAATCTAAACAGCCTGTTTTTGGTCAGATCAGAATAGTGGTTTCGAGACCACAAATCTAAAGTCAAAATTATTATTTTATTACTATTTTAATGTCTACAGCATGTTAATCTAATTGTGTGAAAATTTTGTTAAGAAATTTTATCGTTTGGTTGGTCAATTTGATAAAAAGGTCTAAATCGCGTAAAGTAAAAAAGTGTTGTTCTATTAGTTAAAGCTGTCAAATAGCTTTGGTTTTTAAATATGGTGTCCTTAAATGATAATTAAACCATTTGAAATTTGAGTGGAAATTCTTGGACAAGGTTAGGTATTGTTTAAAGGTTATTATTAAAGTTTAAAATGGTAAAATGGTTAATACATGATAAAATAATTAAACATAAATGGCCATAATATTTTACGATCTTTTTTAACCGAATTTGAAGAAGAAAAAAAATACATGGTTAGGGCATGTTATTCGGCCAAGCATTGTTGTCTATTAAGGTATGATTTTTGTCCCGTTTTTTATGATTTCTATGTTTTTGTGATCGTTGCAACTATACTAGCTAGCCCAGGGACTATTTTAAAAAATTGTTAAAGATTTTGAAAGTTTCCATTGATGAAAATATGTTTTCTTTGATGTTTAATGATGAAATATGAAATCTTGTTGTTAGATTTACATATTTTGTAAAGTGATTTTGAGTAAAAATGTAAAATAGGGATTTATTTGTGAAAATGTGAAAATGTGTGGTTAAATGTGTGAAAATTTGATAAATATGGCTTTTAGGGGTATCATGGTAATTTGGCTATCATGGGCATTGAAGAAATTCCATGAATTTGTGATTTTGTGTAATAAGGACTAAATTGTAAAAATGTAAAAGTTTAGGGAAAATGTGTAAAATAGCCCTAATGTGTGTTTTGGATTAAATTGAATAGAGAGATGATTAAATAAGTTAATTTTGAATATATTTAGATTAAGAAAAGTGTACTTTGGATCTAGATTTTGGGAAAACTAAAGCTATCGACTAATCGACTTATTTTGTCGTTTCCACATTCGAGGTAAGTTTGTATGTGATAAATTTCAATACAAATATATTTCATATGCTTTGATATTGCATAAATTGTGAATACGAGACTGTGGATATGAACGATAGTGATTCGATATTCGAAATCCTGATTGAACCTTAGGAATAGTTTAGGATGCTAGTGACATGTCATTTGGGGATATATTGAGTTGGCTTCGGGCCATGATATAGCATTTCGGGTGCGAGTTATACTGATTTGGCTTCGGGCCATGCATACTGGCTGATTTGGCTTTGAGCCATGATATCAGTACTTCGGAGATAAGTTACCTTGATTTGGCTTCGAGCCATGGTATAGGTTCTTATCGTGTGAAAGCCTCGAGTATCCTGCTTCTATGCCGAATGGTTGAACGGGTATACGAAAGAGGTAGAGGTGGATGAGTATGAGCTTGATGTTAAATGATACAGGTACGTACATAAATTATATAAGTTTCAAATCGAAAAAACTTGTGAAGGTATTGTATAATCTCACAATTGAGAATATGAAAGGTTTGATAGCTAATGTAAGCTACATATTGTTGTATTCAAATTATTGAGTTATATTTATGTGATTACATTAAGTTTATTTCATACGAGCTTACGAAGCTTGTTTATTTCATACGAGCTTACAAAGCTTTATATCTTACATCATTTATTGTTTTATGTTTTATAGTGAACTTAAGGCTAGCTCAGATTCGAGAATCGTCAAAGATCACTTCACACTATCTACCTATCACTCAGTACCTATGAACTTGGTATTTTAGGTATATGGCATGTATAGGGACTTTGAGTCATTTTGGTTATACTTTGATAATGATTTCGGCTATTTGATTTGGCTTGTAAATGTATATGTTTTGGTTTGTATGTATATAACCATGTGTAACACCCTAAAAATTTCATATTTATGTTCTGTTAAAATATGACACAATTGTGTATCTGCTTCAGTGGTTAAGTGATCTGGATATGTGTGAGAGGTCCCAAGTTCAAGCCTTGTATTGGGAAATTTTTTTGTATTTTTCTAAATAAAGCCTTAACCTGGCCCATAGGGCTTAAGTTTAAGTATTTGTAGAATCATATCAGAATGGGCCTGCTGGTCTGGTAGTTAAGTGGAGTGTTGGGATGTTGGACGTCCTGTGTTTGAATCTAGGCGTGAGCGTAGGTATTAATTTTTGTTTCGATTGGCAGTGAGTGTTTGGATGGAGTGAAAAATCTATAGAGTGGGTAGTTACTAGTTGGTAGTGAATTAGTGGGATTGAGGGGGGATTTTGTTATCTCTATTTTATTTTATTTTTTTTTAAAATCCCCAAATTTTTTTTCTAGTTTTGAAATCTCATTTTCTTCTTAGTCTGCCGAAATTCTTCTCTGTTTTCCCCTCTTCTTTCTGATTTTCCTATTGTTTCCTTTTTGGGTCAATGTTGTTACGCTCATTCGGTAAGTATTGTTTCTGCCTTTTTTTTTTAAGGTTTTGTAGTTGGTTTTAAAATGGGGTTTTGTTTTGGTCTATCGGCTTAAGAGAAGGACAAGTTTCTGTTAGTGTTCCTGAGACGTTTTAGCGTTAAGGTTCCTGCTCGTTACTGGTAAGTTGCGAAGGCGTTAGTGATATTGTGAGTTCCCGTTTGAGGAATTTTTCCATAAAAGGTTTGATGATAATACTAAAATTGAATTTTGTTATTGGTCAATTATAGGTTCTGGAGTGCTCGGGGGTCATTTTAGCATCAATCAAAACCAGGTGTGTACCCGAAACGCAGAAAATAAGGTTCGACGAAAAGCCAAAAAAGCTTACTGTCGACGCAACATGGGCGTGTGGCTGCCCGTGTGGTAGGTCGTGTGATGGAACACGGGCATGTGATCTACAAGCCAGCCCGTGCACATCAAACACGGCGTGTGATGGCCAGGTGGGCCGTGTACGACACACGGGCTCGACTGATTTAGGCTGTGTGGGCCACACTGGCTTGTGGGCCTACACGGGTAATCCACACGGACATGTGGGGTTCTAGGCCAGGCCGTGTGATCCACATGGCCAAGTCCAATTTGGGCCGTGTGGGCCACACGAGTAGGCAACATGGGTGTGTGAGCCCATTCTCATTGATTTGTTGTTAAGGTTGCACGGGTCGCCTGAGACGACTGTGAACCTACTATAGGGTCAGTAAGTTTACCTAGACCCTTAATCGAATGAAATGACTGATTGACTGATATAGGTATATGTGTTACTGAGCATGATGATATTTCACTGAACTGATATTGTATATACTATTACCATAAGATAGCATGTCATAACTGTATGTTGCATTGCATTGGGATAGGGCTGGTATTGTTCGGAGGAAGTGTACTGAAAGGCCTCGGCCTAATTTACTGGTAGCTCAACTACAAACCACTGTTTAGTGCCGCATTCGGTACTTTTTAGAGTGTAGGGATGGGTGGGTTGATTATATCCCCACATGAAGTGTAAGGTTAGACGAAGATGGTGTGTAGAGGCTGGCTGGGTAGGATTTTATGATTGTATATCTGTTGCTATACTGATTACTAATTCTGTAAGAGGCCAAGGCCCAAATGCATGATCAATTCAGATTTGAAAAGCGGGCTAAGGCCCTAATCGAATCGAATGCAATGCTGAAGGGCTTAAGCCCAGATTGTGATTGCCTTTTGTCTGCTTGTTCTATATGGGGATTACACACTGAGTTTTCGTAAACAAACCCATTGGTTTAATGTGCACAGGTAAGCCCCAGACTTGACGGATGGGTGTAGCGGAGGACTTGACAGTGGCCACTCGTACTTAAACTATTTGACTTCAAATTTGGGTATTTAATTCTTAGTTATTTTTTGGGTTAATCTTTGATGTAAATTACGGACTTTCTGGGACATTTTCTTAAATTGGGATTATTTATTTTTATGGATTTATAACTGCTAGACGTTTAAAAACTCGTTTTCAAAAAGGCAAAGTTTTCTCTAAATACACAATTTTCTCAAAATGAATTTTAAAAGCTTCTGCAACGAAAAATGGTTGAAACAACCGATTAAATGAGTAAGGATTTGGGAATTCATAGGAGTTAAGAATAGTAACTAAATGGAAATGGTTTCACCGTAGGAACTTAGTTTTCAAACACTCTTTCATGTGACATCGCCAGATTCAGCCATATCGTCTAGGCCGGGTTTGAGGTGTTACACCATGTGAGTTGGCTTAGGATGGTGAATTTGATGATGTATATAAATGTACAAATGGCTTTTGTTTTGAGTTGGTAATTGACCTATGTTGTGTGATTTAGGTTGGATTCATGATGCTTATTGATATTAGGTAATTTGAATGTTAAAGGGTTAATGTTTGGGAAGTTATGTGCTTGTGAATTGGTGGATGATAATGCATGTTTGGAAAGGTTTAATTAATTTATTTGAATATGTGAAATTGTTATGTTTTGAATGGGTAGAGCATGAGTCTATAAGCATGTTAGTTGTTAGTATTGAAAATGGTATGATTTAGCCTTGATTGTGGTTAAAATATATGTTTATTTATGCTTTGAATTGGTGCCAAATGGTTTAATGTAAGTACTTGTAATTTGGGTAGCAAATTGGCTTGGGAAATAGCCTATTTTTGTCCACACGGACAGAGACACGGGCATGTGTCTCAGCCATATATGACACACGGTTATGTTACACGGTCGTGTGTCCCCTGGTGCTGAAATTGAAATCAAGTCAGTATGCTCCACACGGCCTCACACATGGGCGTATGACTTGGCCATGTGGTATAAGTTAGTATAACCTACAGGTTTGGCACGGCCTGGCACATGAGCATGTATGGCCATTTTTAGGGCACACGGGTTAGCCACACGAGCATGTGTATTGGTCGTGTGACCCAAGTCAGAGAGTTACATGGGTTGGACACGGGCTAGGACACGGCCATGTGCTCCCATTTCGAATGTCCACACAGCCTGTGATACTTGCATGTCTAGTGGTTGTGTGAGACACACGACCTATGATACTTGCGTGTCTAGTGGTTGTGTGAGACACACGGCCTGACCACATGGGCATGTGTCTCGTATTAGGGACAAATAGACTGATATTGATTGATGAATGTATGAATTGGTTAAATGTATGTGAAAAGTATGTATAAAGGTGTTGTAAGTCTGGAAATGCTCTGTAATCCTATTCTGGCATTGAATACGGGTGAGGGCTGTTACATTTATTAGTATCAGAGTAATGGTTTAGTCAATTCTAGGACTAACATAGCATATATAAACTGTGATAGTGTGATGACTCCTGACATTTTAAAATGTGTTTTCATATAGTAAATGGATCCCAATCGATCTATAGCTGATGAGTTTGAAAGTAATGCGCTAGATCCCGCTCAAGGGACAGCGCCGTTTGATTCTAGACTCGTATCAGGTAGCCAAGGAGGAGAGGCTAAAGAAGCCTTCTTCCAAATGATGAACGAGTGGTTCACACAATATATCCAAACGAACCTGGCTGTTGAACAAACTCCACCCCCTCCTAATCCCTAACTGGTTCCTGTAGCTTCTCAAGGTGTCGAGCTTTTAAGATTGAATAAGCTTCCAGTTGACAAGATCCGTATACACGGGGCTGAAGAGTTTAGAGCTAATGTTGATCATGATCCTGAGAGAGAAAAGTTTTGGCTTGAAAATATGATTTGAGTGTTTGATGAGCTTTCTTACACACCGGTTGAATGTTTAAAATGTGTTATATCACTTTTGAGGGACACAGCGTACCAGTGGTGGAATACGTTAGTATCCGTGGTACTGAGAGAGAGAGTTACCTGGGAGTTCTTTCAAACTGAGTTCTGAAAGAAATATATAAGCCAATGGTTTCTGGATCAAAAGCACAAAGAGTTTTTAGAATTGAAACAGGGTCGTATGACCATAACCGAGTACGAGAGAGAATTTGTGCGGGTGATAAACTGTAATTTATACATATTATTGTCCCATGCTTAACACATTTATGAATGATTTATCCTTAGATTTGGTGAATTCGATGCTCTTAATCCTTTAATTTCATGTTTTATACTTAGGTGAGCATAGGAGAGAAAAAAGAACAAGAAACAGGCCGAAAACGGAGAAAATGGGCCGACTCTGGACTTCCTCACACGGGTAGAACACACGCCCATGCAATTCTAGCAGGATTGAAGACGGCTTAAAACAACCTAAATAAAGGCGTGTCTATCTCTCAGCCTTGACCACAGCCTGAAGTAATCGCACACGGGCGTGCCACTTGGGCGTGTCCTTGTCGAGCCCAAGTTGAGTTCTATTCAGAAAAGGGCAATTTTGAGGGTTGGAAAGCATTCTAAAGCCTATTTAAAGACCCTAAAGGAGGAGAAAAGTGACACAGAGAGTAGGAAGCAAGGAATTACTCGAAGAAAGCCGATTGATCCATCTCAAATGCCAGATTTACCTCCAAGACTGAAGATCTCCCTTCAATTTCCTTTAGGGGTTTTTGGGTTTTCTTTATGTTTTGTTATCATTCTTCTAAGATGTTTTCTTTTATAGTTATGAACTAAATCCCCTAAATACCTAAGGGGGATGAAACCTAAGACGGATCTTGTTAATATTTTTTGAACTGTATGATAAATACTTGATTTGTTCTTAATTATGACTTTAACTCTTGTTTGAATATTCCAGGATATTGATTCAAGTATTGATGTGCTTATTAGGAGGATGAATAGTCCCTGTCTAAGAGTGGATCATTCATAATTAAGCAGAGTTGCATGCAATCCTAGAGATAGGACGACATAAATCCGCCGGATTAGAGTCAAATCTAATAATGGAATCCATAGATCGAGTTAATGCAAAACTAGGGGTTTTAATTAGAAAGAGATTTCAATTAATCAACCTAGGGTTGGATGTTATTAGTCTTGAATAGGGATAATAACATAACTTAGGGATTTCTACGGATCAAGTCAAGTGAATAAATCGTCTGGTTTAGATTCAATTAACAAGAGAAGTCTAGGTGGATTCTTCCTTGGGTGTTGTCTAAAATCAATCAGTTTTCCAAAAGTATTTCCCCCAATATATTTTATGTGCATTCTTAGATTAGTTAATTAGTTAGATAAAACGACCTTCATTATTCTTAGGCTAGATAATAAAAAATAAAGTTAATACTAGTACTTTTAGTTCCTTTGGGTTCGACATCCGGTCTTGCTAAAACTATACTACTATTCGATAGGTGCGCTTGCCTTCATCTAAGTAGTTATCATTGATTCGGAACCTCAAAAAGTTTAACATCCTCACTAAAGATTCACTCAAATCACTCGAAGTGTTTAAGGACAATGAAATTAGCACTCATTAGTCAATATGAAAAGTTATTACCATAGGCTTGCATGAAAATCAAATCTCCACCACTATAAATCGAGACGATACATCAATCAAAAGGTCTTTAGGGTTGTAATGAGGCTTGGTTAGGGGGTGTGGTCACAAGCTGAAAGAAAAGGTTAGAATCGAGATTAAACTGAAAAATTACTTAACTAGAAAAATATTTAATCACCACTTGCGTACAACATAGCTTCTTTTCTGACTATGGAATTTGAATAATGAAGCTTATAACAAAAGATAACTGCTAATATGTATACATGTTTTTTTTAAGAACAAGTTAAATAATCATAACTAATTGTTAAGAACAAGACATAGCTAAGAAATTTATCCAACTCAATTCTCGATAAAAAATGGGGATCGAATTAATTTAGAAGATTTCAACAATAATGGGTTAAGGGTTAATATTGAAGGTTATACAAGGAATGGTTTGTTAGGCTCTAAGGGGTTTACTAAGGGTTAATTGTGGAGGTAGGCTTTTCATGGCATGAGTGGGTTAATCCTAAGTGCCTCTATCATTTTGATATATCAAATCAAATAGTGTGGACTGAACATGTATAATCAGGCAAGTTCTAGAACAACAGTTCAATATTGGCACACTCAAAGCAATAATAGAAGTGAGAGTGAAAGAATTAATAGATGCTCAAAAGGATCAAAAATCTCACAAAAATTATGGCTTTTTGATGTTTAAATTTGTGGGATTCAATTTAAGATAATACCTAAATTTGGGGAAACAACCCAAAATTTTAAATTCTTAAACATCATCTTATCATGCTTGATTTTCTAGTGTCTTAAAGTTTTACAATCAATGCGTGAATGCTTATGTTTTAATTCAAGATATATCAATCAAAATTATCAGTCAATCAAAATTCAACTTAAACATGATATGAGAGATTCACAAGAGAACAAAGCACTATTCAGGGATTTTCATATAATGAAATGATTACCCCCTCCACACTTAAGATGTACATTGCCCTCAATGTACAAGGTTAGGTATATAAGAATATATAAGATAATAAGATAGGGAAAGAATTGAAACTTCCTGAGTACTGAATGAATGTCCTAGTTTGGTGAAAGCGAGAATTGTCAATAGAATTGAAGGTAAAGCTTGATTCGGAGGAAATAATAACCTGGTAATAATCATAAAGGTAAGCCGCGTGAATCAATTAAAAAAAAAGAACTAGGAATAACAATAAAACTAAGGGAAATAGTCTAATTTTGTAGGTGGCACGATCGCCTCACACGCTCGTGTTGGTCGTGTCCAGCCCGTGTTTGTCATGAGTTGAAAGTTCGTCGCACAGCCTTGAGACACGCCCGTGTGTCTTGGCCGTGTGGCTTTATAATCGTAATGCACGACCGTGTGCGATGTGGCTTGCTTCTCCCACACCCGTGTACCTATGCGCATGCCTGTGTTGTTTTAGTAGGTTTGCCCACGGGTGTTAGGCACGGGTGTGTCGCACGCCCGTGCTAGCTTCTCGTCTTGACCACGGTCTTAAGGCAAGGACGTGTCGCACGCCCATGTTTTTTTGGTAGGTTCGCCCACGGCCCTGTCCCATGACCGTGGCAGTTTATCGTCACCCGTGTTTTGGGAAAATCTTGCCCTGTTTCCGCATGGTCTTACACACGCCCGTGTGCTTGGCCGTGTCCTTGTGGTAAACCTGTTTTCAAGAGCTCTGTTAGTCATGGTAGGTGTTAAACACTAAAATTTAAAGAAGTTAGTGCAATTAGTGCTCGGGTTGCCTCCCGAGAAGCGCTTATTTATAGTCTAAGCTCGACTTACCTCTCTGTTGAATGGTCAAGGTGGTTTAAGGAGTTCGTACTCCTCATTCCTGCTATCACTCTTATCAAAAGAAAGTTTGAGCCGGGAATTGTTTACCTTAAAGGTGCCGAACTTGGGATGACTTACCTCCACTGTACCGAACGGGAAAATACTAAGTACCGTAAGAGGGGTTTCCTCATCCGGTTTGAGAGTGACAATGTAAGGGTTTACGGCATCTAATAAGACTTGATCTCTAACCTTAAGTTGATGTGGAGAGGTATCGAGCTTATTTTGGCGTAGTTTCAGTTTATCGGGTGTTCTCGGTTTATGCACTCGCCATTTGTCTAGCTCCTCTATCTGTAGCCTTCGTTCTTCATGAATGGGTCTTCTAGTGTTGTTGAAACATGGCTGGTGTACTTCTATCAAGATCAATCTCTGCATAGTAGGTTGCGTCATATTATCAGTTTAGTAAGATGATGTGGATCATTACATTCCATATTTGATGTGATGCTAGAATTATGAGCTTGAAGGGTGATCGTCTCGTCTCCTACACGAAGGGTGAGTTCACCTGTGCCAACATCAATAATTGTTTTAGCAGTTGCTAAAAAGGGCCTCCCTAAAATCAAAGGGGTGTTGGTTTCCTCCTCTATGTCTAAAACAACGAAATCAATGGGAAATATGAATTTATCCACTCTTACTAGTACATCTTCAATGATACCCCTAGGAAATCTTATAGTTTTATCTGCCAATTGGATGCTCATCCTAGTTTGTTTAGGTTTCCCAAGACCTAGTTGTTTAAACATTTTGTAAGGCATGACATTGATACTTGCCCCTAAATCGGCTAATGCATTATTCACATCTAAACTACCAATTAAGCAAGGAATTGTAAAACTCCCTGGATCTTTCAATTTATTGGGTAGCTTATTCTGTAAAATAGCTGAGCACACTGCGTTTAGCTCCACGTGTGACGCTTCGTCCAACTTCCGCTTGTTTGCTAGAAGCTCTTTTAGAAATTTCATTGCATTTGGCATCTGTGATAGAGCTTCAATAAACAGTAAGTTAATATGTAATTTTTTCAAAAGTTTAAGGAATTTACCGAATTGTTCATCTGAGCGATTTTTCCTTGTTGCGTTAGGGTATGGCACACGAGGTTCGTATTCTACGTTCACCATTTTATTATGACTTGCCCCACCATCACCTTTGCTTTTCACATTTTCTTGCCTTGGTTCTGGCTCAGTCTCAACGCATCCTTCTTGAGCATCAATTGCATTGAGCTGTTTCCTTGGGTTTGGTTCAGTATTACTTGGCAAACTACCTTGTGGTTGTTCGAATATTAACTTGGACAGCTGACCTATCTGTGTCTTGAGCCCTTAAATTGATGCTTGTTGATTTTTGAGTGCTATCTCGGTATTCTGGAAATGAGTTTCTGACATCGAGATGAATTTGGATAACATCTCCTCAAGATTCGGCTTCTTTTCCTGTTGATAAGGTGGCTGTTGGAAACCCTGAGGATTCTGTGGCCTTTGATTTCCTTGACCGCTCCAAGAGAAATTTGGGTGGTTCTTCCAACCTGCATTGTAAGTATTACTATATGGGTTATTTTGAGATCTGAAATTATTGTTACCTATATAGTTGACTTGTTCCTTTTCGGTTGTAGGATTGAATGGTGGGTATTCTGTAGGCAAACCTCCTCCACTTGAATTGCACCTCATCACTGGATATACCTGCGTAAAACCAAGTAAATCATCAATTTTTTTATTCAGAAGTTCTACCTGATTTGACAACATGGTGACGAATCGACGTTATAGACGCCTGCTATTCTCGTTGGCTTAGTCCTCATGACTTGCCACTGATAGTTATTCAGTGACATCTCCTCAATAAATTCAGAAGCCTCTTCAGGTGTCTTGTTATTGATGGTTCCACCAGCAGCTGCATCAATCATTTGTCTTGTCGAAGGGTTTACATCGTTGTAGAACGTTTGAACTTGCAGCCATAGAGGTAACCCATGGTGTGGGCACCGTCGCAAAAGGTCCTTGAATCTCTCCCATGCATCGTAAAGCGTCTCTAAGTCCATCTGCACAAAAGAAGAAATATCATTACGCAACTTAGCTGTTTTTTCCGGTGGAAAATATTTTAATAGAAATTTTTTGGTCATTTGCTCCCAAGTGGTAATGGACCCTCGTGGTAGTGAGTTCAGCCACTGTTTAGCTTTATTCCTCAGTGAAAAAGGGAATAACCAAAGGTGAATGGCATCATTAGAAACACCATTAATTTTGAAAGTGTCACACAGTTCTAGGAAATTTGCCAACTGCGTGTTGGGGTTCTCATCCTGCAAACCATCAAACAACAAATTGCTGTATCATCTGAATCATGTGAGGTTTCAGTTCAAAATCATTTCCAGCAATATCAGGTCTAACTATACTTGACTGAGTTCCTGTAAAATTAGGTTTAGCATAATCATACATAGTACGAGGAGCAGGATTCTGATTTGCTGATTCAGCGGGTATGGCTAGAGGTAGCGGATTGTCTTGATTTTCAGCCATCTCTTCAGTAGTAGTTGAGATATCATCCTCTTGCTCTTCTTCTGTGTATCTTAAGCTGCGCCTGATTTCTCGTCGGTTTTTACGAGCTGTCGATCAATTTCCTCGTCAAAAAGCAATGGTCCTGACGGGTTTCTTCTAGTCATAAACTATAAGAACTTGCCAGGAGAAAAAAGAAAGAAAATTAGTAAAATAAAATAAGAAAATAAATGGCTAAAGTAATAAAACTTGAGCATTCCTAATATCTTAGTCCCCGACAACGGCGCCAAAAACTTGATCATCGATTTTTCGTGTGATAAGTTTTATAAATTTGTAATGACTCATTCTTGAAACTAACTATAATCATGACGTAGGCAAGTGTACCTATCGAACAGTAATATAGCTTTAGCAAGACCGGATTGTCAAACCCAAAGGACTATGAGTACTAGTATTGACCGTCTTTTTATTATCTAGCTGAATAAAAGAGGATTGTTTTGACTAACTAATTAGAGTTTGAAGGCAACTGGGAGAAATACTTACCGCTGGTTGAATTTGTATATACAACAACTTTCAATCGCGTATTAAGATGGCATTGTACGAAGCTTTATATGGCCGCAAATGTCGAACTCCGTTGTATAGGATCGAGTTGAATGAGAAAAAGATTCATGGGTTTGATTAGATTCTAGAAACAGAAGAGAAAGTGAAAGTGATTCATAATTGTTTGAAAGCAACTTTAGATAGACAGAAATCGTACGCGGATTTAAAACGAAAGGGCATTGAATTTCAGATCTATGATAAAGTATTTCTAAAAGTGTCTTCACGGAAGAAAATACTTCGATCTGATCGTAAAGGTAAATTGAGTTTGCGTTTCATCGGGCTGTACGAGATCATCGAAAGAATAGGGCTAGTGGCATATCAACTAGCTTTGCCATCAGAGTTAGAAAAGATCCAT
This sequence comes from Gossypium anomalum, assembly GCA_025698475.1. Classification (NCBI taxonomy): domain Eukaryota; kingdom Viridiplantae; phylum Streptophyta; class Magnoliopsida; order Malvales; family Malvaceae; genus Gossypium; species Gossypium anomalum. Next base: position 6,089,471 of record CM046961.1, read on the forward strand.
AATGTGTTTCATGTATCAATGTTGTGTTGGTATAGATCGGATCCATCACATGTAATTTCACTGCCAGAGATTGAAATTCAACTCTATATGACATAAAACGAATAACTGATTAGGATTCTAGCTCGAGAGATTATAGAGATGAGAAATAAATGCATAGCTTTAGTGAAAGTCTTATGGCAACGTCACGATGTCGAAGAGGCTACGTGGGAGTCCGAGGAAGCTATGAGAAAACAGTACCCTAACCTTTTCACTGGTAAGATTTTCGGGGACGAAAATCACTAAGGGGGAGAGTTGTAAAAGCCTGTTTTTGGTCAAATAGGAACAGTGGTTTTTGGACCACAAATCTGAAGTCAAAATTATTATTTAATTATTATTTTAATGTCTACAGCATGATAATGTGATTGTTTGAAAATTTTGTTAAGAAATTTTATCGTTTGGTTGATCAATTTGATAAAAAAGACTAAATCGCGTAAAGTGCAAAAATGTTGTTCTATTAGTTAAATGTGTCAAATAGCTTCAGTTTTTAAATATGGTGTCCTCAAATGGTAATTAAACCATTTGAAACTTGAGTGGACATTGGAAATTCTTGGACAAGGTTAGGTAATGTTTAAAGGTTATTATTAAAGGTTAAAAATGGTAAAATGGTTAATAAATGATAAAATAATTAAACACAAATAGCCATCATGTTTTATGTTCTTCTTTAACCAAATTTGAAGAAGAAAAAAAGACATGGTTAGGGCATGTTATTCGGCCAAGCATATTTTGTCCCGTTTTTAATGATTTCTATGTTTTTGTGATCGTTGCAACTAGTAATAGCTAGCCCAAGGGCTATTTTGCAAAACTGTTAAAGATTTTAAAAGTTTCCATTGATGAAAATATGTGTTCTTTGATGTTTGATGATGAAATATGAAATCTTGTTGTTAGATTTACATATTTTGTAAAGTGATTTTGAGTAAAAATGCAAAATAAGGATTTATTTGTGAAAATGTAAAAATGTGTGGTTAAATGTGTGAAAAGTTGATAAATATGGGCTGCTAGGGGTATTATGGTTATTCGGCTATCATGGGGATTAAAGAAATTTCATGAATTTGTGATTTTGTGTAATAAGGATTAAATTGTAAAAATGTGAAAGTTTAGAGGAAAATGTGTAAAATAGCCCGAATGTGTGTTTTGGATTAAATTGAACTGAGAGATGATTAAATAAGTTAATTTTGAATATATTTAGAGCAAGAAAAGTAGAATTTAGATCTAGACCAGGGGAAAACTAAAGTTATCGACTAATCGAATTATTTCATCGTTTCCACATTCGAGGTAAGTTCGTATGTGATAAATTTCAATACAAATGTATTTCATATGCTTTGATATTGCATAAATTGCAAATACGAGACTATGGATGTGAACGATAGTGATTTGACATTTGAAATCCCTGTTGAACCTTAGGAATAGTTTAGGATGCTAGTGACATGTCATTAGGAAATAAATTAAGTTGGCTTCGGGCCATGATATAACATTTCGGGTGCGAGTTATACCGATTTGGCTTCGGGCCATGCATATCGGCTGATTTGGCTTCGGGCCATGATATCAAAACTTCAGAGATAAATTACCTTGATTCGGCTTCGGGCAATGGTATAGGTTCTTATCGTGTAAAAACCTTGAGTATCTAACTTCTATTCTGAATGGTTCAACGGGTATAAGAAAGAGGTGGATGAGTATGAGATTGATGTTAAATGATACAGGTATGTACATTAATTATATAAGTTTCAAATCGATGAAACTTGTGAAGGTAGTGTATAATCTCATAATTGAGAATTGGAAAGGTTTGTTAACTAATGTAAGCTACATATTGTTGTATTCAAATTATTGAGTTATATTTATGTGATTACACTAAGTTTATTTCATACGAGCTTACTAAGCTTTATAACTTACATCATTTATTTTTCTACGTTTTATAGTGAACTTAAGGCTAGCTCAGATTTGGGAATCGTTAGAGATCGCTTCACATTATCTACCTGTCACTCGATACCTATGAACTTGGTATTTTAAGTATATGGCATGTATAAAGGCTTTGAGTCATTTTGGTTATGCTTTGATAATGATTTTGGCCATTTTATTTGGCTTGTATATGTTGTGTGATTTAGGTTGGATTCATGATGCTTATTGATATTACGTAATTTGAATGTCAAAGGGTTAATGTTTGGGAAGTTATGTGCTTGTGAATTGGTGGATGATAATGCATGTTTGGAAAGGTTTAATTAATTGATTTGAATATGTGAAATTGTTTTGTTTTGAATGGGTAGAACATGAGTCTATAAGCATGTTAGTTGTTACTATTGAAAATGATATGATTTAGCCTTGATTATGGTTAAAATATATGTTCATTTATGCTTTAAATTGGTGCCAATTGGTTTAATGTAGGTACTTGTAATTTGGGTGGCAAATTGGCTTGGTAAATAGCCTATTTTTGTCCACACGGGCAGAGACATGGGTGTGTGTCTCAGCCGCGTGTGACACACGGTTATGTTACACAGCCGTGTGTCCCCTGGTGATGAAATTGAAATCAAGTCAGTATGCTCCACACGGCCTCACACACGGGCGTGTGACTTGTCCATGTGGCATAAGTTAGTATACCCTACAAGTTTGGCACGGCTTAGCACACGGCCTGGCACACGGGCGTGTATGGCCATTTTTAGGGCACACGGACATGTGTGTTAGCCGTGTGACCCAAGTCAGATAGTTACATAGGGGTTGGACACAGACTGGGACATGATCATGTGCTCCCATTTCGAATGCCCACACAGCCTGTGACACGGGCGTGTCTGGTGGCCGTGTGAGACACGCGGCCTGGCCACACGGGCGTGTGTCCCCTGTTTTGAGAAAAATTTTCAAAGTTTCGTGAAAGTTTCTTAAGTTATCGCTTTTGTCCCGAACCACTCCCAAAGCATGTTTATGGCCTTGTGGGATCGTATTAAGGACAAATTGGTTGATATTGATTGATGAATGTATGAATTGGTTAAATGTTTGTGAAAAGTATGTATAAAGGTGTTGTAAGTCTGATAATACTTCGTAACCCTATTCCGGCATTGAATATGGGTGAGGTGTGTTACAACTAAGAACGCAACAGAGAATGAAGTAAGAAAATAATCGAATAAACCAATGAGATAGACAATACCCAGTAAAGAATCCACCTAGACTTCACTTATTATTTTGAATCAAATTTAAACGATTTATTCACTTGCACCTTGATTCGTAGAAATCCCTAAATTATGTTAATATCTCTTTCGAGAGCAAAAAAAAAAAAAATACCGACTCTAGGTTGATTAATTGAAATCTCTTTCTAATTAAAACCCCTATTGTCACATTAACTCGATCTATGGATTCCCCTATTAGATTTAACTCTAATCTGGTAGATTTATGTCGTCCTATTTCTAGAATTGCAGGCAACTCCACTCAATTATGCTAGATTTACTTTTAAACAGGGACTTTTGCTTCATTGAAATAAGCACATTAAGCATGAATTAATATCTTGAAAATATTAAAACACAAAATAAGCATACATAATTGAGAACAAGAATCAAGTAGTTATCATGTAATTCAGAAATCAAACAATAATATTCATATAGGTTTCATCTTCCCTAGGTATCTAGGGAATTTAGTTCATAATCTAGAATAACATCATCTCACAGTTAGGAAAACAGCAAGACATAAAGAAACCCAAATAAACTTCTAAAGAAGTTGAATGGAGATCTTCAATTTTGAAGGAGATCCACTTCTGAAATGAATCCAATGGCATTTCTCGAGTCTTTTATTTGTTCTTCTCTACGTGCCTCCTTAGGTCATTGATGGTCACTAAACTAACTAAAATCACGACAAAGGCAAGCGCACCTATTGAACAATAGTATAGCTATGGTGAGTTGGGAATATCGTATCCACGAGGACTAAAAGTAATAGTACTTACTATTTTTCTATTATCTAGCCGATAAATTGAAGGAAAATTTTTTTAATCTAAAATTAACTAAACTAATTACTAAGAACACAACAGAGAATGAAATAACAAAATAATCAAATCAACCAATGAGATAGACAATACCCAAGAAAGAATCCACCTATACTTCACTTATTATTCTGAATCTGAATTAAATGATTTATTCACTTGCACCTTGATCTGTAGAAATCCCTAAATTATGTTAATATCTATTTCGAGAATAAGAACAACTGACTCTAGGTTGATTAATTGAAATATTTTTGTAATTAAAACCCCTATTTTTGCATTAACTCGATCTATGGATTCCTCTATTAGATTTGACTCTAATCCGGTAGATTTTTGTCGTCCTATTTCTGGGATTGCGTGCAACTCCACTCAATTATGCTAGATCTATTCTTAAACAGGGAATTTTGCTCCACTGAAATAAGCACATTTAATATGAATCAATATTCTGAAAATATTAAAGCATAAAATAAGCATACATAATTGAGAACAAGAATCAAGTATTTATCATGTAATTCAGAAACCAAATAGTAAGATTCATATAGGTTTCACCTTCCTTAGATATCTAGGGAATTTAGCCCATAATCTAGAATAATATCATCTCAAAGTTAGGAAAATGACAAGGCATAAAGAAACCCAATAAAACTTCTAAAGAAATTGAATGGAGATATTCAATCTTGAAGGAGATCCACTTCTGAAATGAATCCAATGGCATTCTTTAGGTCTTTTCTTTATTTTTCTCTGCGTATTTTTTTAGGTCCTCTTCTACTATGTATTTATAAACTTTAGAATGCTTAGAATCCCTAAAACTTGGCTTTTTTTGTGTAAAAGAGAAACAGGGTGCGAAATCGACACTGGCTGGCACATGGGCCAGTTTGGAAATGCCTAGGCCGTGTGGATCCTGAAAATAGCTCTTTTTGTCTGATTTTGGCCCGTTTTTCGCTTCTTTCACTCCCCTATGCTCACCTAAGTATAGAAACATGAACTGAAAGGATTAAGAGCGTCAAATTCACTCATTTACATAATAAATCATCCAAAACGCATCAAGAATGGGATTAAAAATATGTTACTATTATAGCTTATCAGTCCTCTTCTAGTGTGTATTTATAGAATTTAAAATGCTCAGAAAGCCTAAAAATTGGGTTTTCCATGTGTTTGGGAAACAGGGAGCGATACCGACACTAGCTGGCACATGGGCATGTGCCCAGCCCGTGTGGCTCACACGAGTATGTGTCTAGCCTGTGTGGAAAATGCTCAGGGCGTGTGGATCCTGAAAACAACTCTTTTTGTCTGATTTTGGCTCTTTTTTGCTCCTTTCACTTCCCTATGCTCACCTAAGTATAGAAACATGAATTTAAAGGATTAAGAGCATCACATTCACTAATTTACATAATAAACAATCAAAAACGCGTTAAGAATGGGATTAAAAACATGTTACTTTAATGGTTTATCACATTCTAATATGTTGATATGGTTTGAATTTTCACTCTACATATGAATATATTAAATGTAACACACAATTATGAAATATTTATAATGTGATACATTTTATAATATATACTTACATTTTTCATTCTAATAAGAGAAAAGTGTGTGAAAGAATTGAGAACTATATTTGCAAAAAAAAAAAAAAAAAAAGCAATGCTAAAAGTAGTGCCAACTGCTTTAGGAACTACTAAAGAACAAAGCTAAACACAAAGATTTGTTTATGCAATTCGATTTCCTTATGTTTATAGGGTCTTGCCCAAATAGATAGTCCGTTATCTTAACACCTCGTACAATAAGTAATTACAAGTTCTAGCACTCACCAAATTTAAGTGAGGTTGTGAATGAGGAAGAAGTTGGGTGTGGAGGGGTGTTAAGAGATTCGGATAGGGTGGCAAGGACATTATTCTTGGGTCCAGTGGTTGCAAAAGACTCCATTTCTACTGAGGTGGAAGCAATTATAATCGCATTGGATATGTTTTTAGCTATGGGGTGGAATGGTGAAAGCTATTTAATCATTGATCTTGGATCTAATGAGGTATGTTATTGGATTGAGAACAAAGGCTTGAGACCGTGGGTGCTGCTTCCTTTCTTCAAGGAAATCGATACCAAGTTGGCTAGAATAGGCAATGTCTCTTTTACGATAGCTAAAAAGAATGGAAATAATTTGGCGTTTGCTCTGGCGATTACAGGAATTAGAAGGCCGGGTATGTACAAGTCTTGGTGGTGAGTTTTTATTTGTGTTATGTTGCTATTTTTTCTCTGCAGTTTGGTTTTGCTAGTTTTTGCCTTATGGTTTCTTGGTTAAGCGATGTTGGTGTTATCTATTTTGTGCTTCTTCTTTTTTGAGGGCAGAGTTTCTATGGGGGGTGTGTTGATCTTAACGGTTTTATAATTATGTTGTTTGTTTTGAGATTTGGGTTATTTGTAATTGGGTGTAGGCTTTTTGTGAGGGATGTTGCATCTTGTTGGTTGTAACATTATTCATTTTTGGCTACTGTGTTATTATCTTTGATTGAGCGAAAAAAAAATAGCAAATCACTTTTTCACCTAAGATCTAAATCTCTCTCCTTTAAGTTTCTCCCTGAAAATTTATGCTAAAAACCTAGTAACTCACTTATTTTCACATTTAATGCACTCTTAATCACAAGTTCTTTACTGAACAAATAAGTGCTAAATCTCTCGGTACAGAACCTATACAAATCTAAAGTATTTAAACTACTTTCAATTTGTCATTGTTGGAGTATTCCCAAAGACCAATCATAAAAATGATTTAATCACATGTTCATCTAGTTTATTAATAAAAGACATTATCATTATTATTTCAGTTTATATTTGTGTTTATCAAATAAACTGTTCAATAATAAAGTCCTAAGATTAATATGATTATTCTTAAATGTCCTTAGTCAAGTATTATTGTGGGCTTGGATAAAAATAATGCATTTAGATTAATATGTAGTTGATTAATCACAAAGTATTATCATTGACATAGGGATGTCAAAGTCAATGCATAAGTACATGTTAGAGAACAACATATTGGACTGACCTACCATGAGAATGTTTCTTGGATTATTATGTAATAGTAATAACATTTTTCATAGTTATAACTATATGTATGATCCTTAAACTTGATATCATCATTATTCTAATATCGTGAGTCATATGCTTTGACACAATCAAACATCTTCCGTAAAAGGTTGTACTATAAAGACTAATGTTGTGTGTGTCACAATATATGTAGTGGGATGTGAGTGATTAAGATAAGATTTGTCTCTCCTACATAATTGGAGAAATAACTCTAGTCTCTTGATCGAGTGAGACCAAAAATGTATGATTATGCTCAAATTAGTTGATATGAGATATCACACTATTTGTTTATCTTAATCTACTTGGGAATCAAGAAACAAGATATTGGACTATACAAGTGTGACTATTTCGTGACTTGTGTTCAATCTAGATAAAAATGATAAACAGATATAAAAAATAATAACGTTATCAAAGAAGACAATATCGTACCACGACTTCCTGCAACTTGAATAGTAGTGATGCATTTTCTCTATTTATAACATTAGAATTAGTTTAATTTTACTGCCATCGTTAGAATTATCAGTTGTACTACCAATATGAATATTGTAATCATTATCTTTTACTTATGTATTAAATGTTACACCTATAAATAGTTATAATGACCTGCTATGGACAGCTTGTAAAAGGGAAGTAAATTAGCTATTACTGTGAGAGAAAAGGGATGAATTAATTATAAATCTAGAGAGACTTAAAAGTATGATTAGCCAAGGCCTTGTAAGTCATTTAAACCAAGTCTTAAGTATGTTAGTGAAGAGACTTGATCAAAGCCATAGATTTCCACTAACATTGCCAAGATCAGTTCTCCACCATTGGATCTTTAATTGTTATTATTATTTTGTTCTCATTGGATCTCCAATTATTAAGAAAAAATAAGCTTTGTTTTTTCGAAGAAAAATAAATAATAAGCTTAAATTATAAGGGAAAGTGGAAGAGAGTTTTTTCCACTCTTGATGAACAATTTATAGGCAAAGGAGGGCTAAGTTAGAAAAATTTTGTAGGGATAGAAATTAAGTTATGTATTTTTATAAGAGTTAAAATGCAATTTTATCATTCTATTAGTTTATATTTGTTGTAACTTTTAAAATATTAAATCAAAATTTTATCATATTTGACAAGTTAAAGTGTAATTTATTATTTACTAACTTAAAATTTTATAAAAGTTTAAGGGTTAAATTAAAAATTTACATTTTAAGGCAGCCCAACCCCTAGATGGAAAGTGTAGGTTATTGGTAAAAGTAGGTGAGAGGGTTCCAATTGATTCATGTATGTTTAGATTAATTTGAGTATATAGTCATACTTTGATTTTGATAATATAATAACTATTAATTTGAGATTGGTGTTGGTCTGATTTTGAAACTAAGTAGAGATGAACCAAGCACCAAAGGCAAAGCAAAGTTGGCAAAGGATTGATGGCTAGTTCAAGTGTAGATAGCTTGGAATATTAGTTTGTTCTCTAATATGTAATCAATTTGTTGGAGTTTATAATATGAATAATTTCATAGTTTGAAAATGAAAAGAATTTATATGATATGTTTGGATTTTTTTTATTTTCTCAATAATGTTTGGACCATGTTATAACGTAGTAAGGTTAAAAGGGAAAAAAAGAAGACTAAAGGAATTAAGACAAAGCAATTTGAATATTTAAGTTTAAAGTGCGTGGGAAAGAGCTTGATTTCTTAATGTTCAAAGGTGAGATATGGTATAGAAATAGTAATGGAATTGATCATAGTAAAAAAAAAATTTAATGTTCAAATGAACATGCCAATTACATAGGAACAACTCTCCTATGCCCAACACTACTTAAATCATCCTTTTTTAAAGTTAACTAACAGAACAAAGATAAATTCTTTTAAAAATAAAAGATAAAAGGTTACCAAGTTATTGAAATTATGCTGATAATCAATGTGTACAAAGTAAAATTGGGTGACAACTGCAATTAGTACATCCTCCATACATCATACATAAATAAGAAAATAAATCTAGAAAATCTGAAAATATAGTGGTCTATATACGTGCACCATTATAGGTATAAATATATCGAAAGATATTTTAAATTAGACTTCAACTTGTTTGTATTATTGGATTCATTGAAGTAAATTTCATAATATTTATTTCAGTTTTATTAAGATCCATTACAAATATCAAATTTGCATCTTATACAATAAGCATATAAGGTAAATCGAAAGGCAACAAATGAGCATGAACATAATTTACTTGAAGGGAAGCACGTATCGTTTTAAGATAAACAATCCAACAATTCGTTCTTGGTACGGTTATTGAACGAAAATAATTCTTGTTATGATATTATCGACCCATCGACCTATTAGTCTGTCGAGTTCTGACCTGCATTTATATGCATAGTGTTCGCACGTGCGTAGTGTGAACGAACTCAAGATGGGGATGCGTAATATGAGTTCGCCTACACATGGTGCGAATCTTGTGTACGTGAATCCACTTTGAGTATATACGTGTTAACCTTAAAGTAGTATACGTGTCATTATGCATTAAGATTTACCTAGCATATCACATCTATGAACAATGACCATATCATATAAATACAGAAAATCAACCCATCTGAAAAGACACATAAAAAAGTACTTAACAATTCTCACGTATTTTGGGCATAATTTATTTTAAGGGAATCATATATTTCATCAGCTATTGTGAACATCTAATCCATTGGTTCAAAAAATCAATTGTTAAAATAAACTATACACAAGGAAAAATTGTCAGCTGTCGTCTAATTGTGGGAACCGAAACGAAGTACCAATTACTTTTTCCCTTTTTGAGAATGAGATGAGCGAGGGGGAATTAGTCATTTTTATGCAAAATTTACATGTTGTCCTTGACATTTAAAGGATTTGCTTAATATATGATCGACACATAGCTATCATAGCTACGATGACTTGTCCAGCTAACAGGTGGAGTGACCACTTTCACATCATGTGTTCTCACACAATGCAAAGAATTTCATGGAGTGATGTAAGAAAGAGTTATATGCCTACAAGTTGTAAATGCAGGTTGGTAAATTTTTTTTCAAATTCATATGTAGATTATGAAATTTTTATTCAATTGTTAAATACTTTACATTGAACAATATACGAGCTCAAGAGACCCTAGTTCCATAATAGGCTGGCTCTTATTCATGCAGCAAAATGAACATGTGTGCAGCTGGCTTGATAAGATCCAGGTGGAGCAACACGCACAGTCAAATGATGGAGGTCAATAGTATGGTAAGGTGACAATAAACCTTGCGGATTGTGTCAACTTAGTGCTAAGGACCACCCATCATTTGCTCATTGCTACATTATTTAAATTGATAAATTACAAATCGAATGAAGTTTTTTTTTTTTTTTTTGTCAAAAAGGAGAGGAAACAAGTTGACATGAAGGAAATTGGACACATTTTTTGTAAAAATGTTGCATAAAAAATTGAATCTTGATTGGAGCATTAAGTAGTCCTTATATACATATCTCAAGTAAAAAGATTAAACCAAGTTTTTAGTTTCCTACTCATACTAAGAAGCTAACAATACCTAGCTTCCTACTCCAACTAACAAGCTAACCAAATTTCTCTAGGACTTCGTCAAATCTCCCTAGGACTTAGTCATGATAGAAAAACTTTGCATCCGTTGGGACACTAACATTCTCCTATCGACTCAAGTGTTGTAGACATCAAGTTTATTCCTAAGAAACTCAAATAGACTAACATGGAAAGATTTAGTAAAAAACCATCTGTCATTTGATCCTTTGATCTACAATAAACCAGTTTCTTTAACTTTTCCAGTATTCGTCTTCAATGAATTCCTTCTCAGCTAGTGCAGCCTCAAAAGCTACCTCCAATTATTTCCTAGCCTGCAATTCCATCTTTAGATCATCTAAACCAAAATTCCACAATTCAAAATCATCACCAGCTGCTCTAGAAAAGTCATAAGAGTGACCAGAGTGCTACCCCTTCCTCCAAGGTCTTGTGTTGTCACTATACTTGCTATTAACACCATTAATGTTTTGATTAACAAATCTTCTCGTAGCCAATAATTCATTCTTAAAATTTTCATTTTGCATTGAAAGCCTGATCACCTCAACAACTAAATTCTTAAACTCAAAAGCAGCTACATTGTCAATTCTTTCGCATATGAAGCTTTTCTAGTCAACTTTTTATTTTGGAAACATAACCCATTATTCTCTTATCAAAGTTGCACCTGTTCCAGTTTTAGTTTTTCACTCTCGATCTCCTGAGATTGAATTTTTTTTCTTAGCTCATCAGCATGATCTTTAGATATTTCATGTGCAAAAGATGATAGTTTATCATCAGAGAGAGATGCCATCTGTTTCTCCAAGAGAATTACATTTGCATGCAATTCATTATTCTTACAACACTTGTTTTGCAATTGTTCTTGCAGGATACCATTGTCTGCCAATTTTATCTCCAGCTCAAAACTCTTTTCATGACATTGTATCATGAATTTTATAACTGTCTATTGCATTTTGAAAAATGATGCATTAGAAATTGAAGCTTTCCTGCTCTCAACTATGTGTTTTCCAAAAACCTTCATCTGATTCCTTGTTTTTCTTGAATCTCTCTTTCTAAATTTTGAAGCTGGGATTTCGAGCTATTAGGATTGTAGACACTCAATTTTGTCCGGGCCCAGAAATAAGTCCAAAAACAAAATTAATAAACCCAAAAAAAAATGAAGTCCAAGTTCAATCCAGAATTACAAATATAATTTGGCCTAATCGGAATGGCCCATTACTTGAAAAGATTTAAGGTCCATCTACAAGCTTGACTCATATGGAAATGTAATCTTCAATGTATGCAATCTTAGATATGATTGCAATCTTAGATATGATATGCAATCTTAGAAGATATGATTTTGTAATCTTAGAGATTTAATTTGTAGATACCTTTTAATCTTAACTGTTGGTGTAATTGATCTGTACCGTTGGATTTGAGGAGATTCAACTATAAATAGAGGCCTCTCCCTTCATTGTAAAGACACTGGAGTTTTGGGAAACAATAAAAATTTTTGAGAGCTTTCACTCAAATTTCTCTCCCTCTTATGTTCTTATTTTCTACGGTTTGTTTTTATTTTATTCTTTGTTCATCTTCGTTTTTCAACCCTTTTTATTTTGATTTAATCCATGTTTCCCTAATTTTTTTTTATATATTTTAATTTTTTAATAATTTTAGTATCATATCAAACTATTTCATTTTTAATAATTATTTTTAGTATTACTCTTAGTAAATTATTTTTTTTAAATTTTACTCAAATCATTATTTTAAAAAATATATTTAATTTAATTGTCATATTTTATCCAAAAGTTTTTCTAAAATGAGGCAATGTTTTTCGTATTAAGGAATTCGGGAAATAGTGCCTTAACATGCTAGGTTGCGATTTCCCGTTTGTCTAAATGCCTAAAGTATCCTTCTAAATAGATTTTGTAAATCACGAGATGATTTCGATTCACGAGTTTAAGAATATCGTGTCCTATCATGTTGGATGTGATGTTTGTATTCTTTCGGAGCTAAGGAATCCCGATTTTTCAACTTAATAATTTTGATTTTAAAAAAGGGATCTTATTTTTAAATCCTTTCAAACTTTTGACATTAAGACAGAAATCTATTCAATTTGGTACCAATTTTAGGCGTTGCGAGGGTGCTAATCCTTCCTCGTACGTAACCGACTCCCGAACCTGTTTTCTTAATTTTCGTAGACCAAAATGTTTTATAAGGTGATCCAATCACACCTAAAAAGGTTGGTAGCGACTTCCGTTTTTATTTTTCAAAAGTCGATCCCCATTTTTCAAACATCCTTTTAAAAAATGGTTTTGACAACTTGGCAACTCCACTGGGGAACAATAAGGGAGTCAAGCCGTAAAATTGATTGATTTCTGTCCTTTATCAAAATTTGAAAACTCGATTTGAAAACTATGATCTTTTTTTTTTCATGTGTTTGCTGCATATGTTTGTTATTTTTCTCGCACACATTGCATTTGCATGACCGTTGTGGTCGCACCCTTAAGTGGGAGTGAGAAGCTAAGCTTTCGTGAAGTTTTCACCTCCGCATGAGTTAGTGGATTACTTCCGGGATATATCTGTACCTATGTCTTCGTGAGATTTTCATCTCCACATGGTCATAGGGAAATGTATCCTCCTAAACCGAACTTGGTCCATATGAGCATATAATGGGTGAGGATCGAGGAATCTGCTTGTTTAGGTACCCTTGCTTTAGAACTAAACTACATATAGTGAACTTTAAATGCTTGCTCTAGGTAGTATGGTGATGACCTTTAGTACCTACCTTTATAAGCGCTTGTTTATTACATCTTTTTATATGATACTGCCTTGCTTTTTTAATTTGTCATCATTGCATATCATTCATCATTAAAAGGTGTCGATTCAAGGTTCGATTTCTGAGTTAGGAAGTTTTGTAATAAGGAACGAATATCTTACAGTGGAGGACAACTCTTCCATTTGTGCGTGGTCAGAGAAAACCCAGTTAGAGAAAGGAGATAGTATCACCGAGGGATATACATCAGAGATGTGGGACTTTACTCGTATCAGTTCAACACAAAATATTTTCGGGAGATGAAGGACATTTGGGCCCAATGGGATGACGAGGCTAGACAGCTTTTCTTTCAGACTTATGAAGATCTTTCTTATTTGCTAGACATTAAGGTAGATAAGCATCTGTTTCGAGCTATGGTACAGTTCTGGAACCCTGCTTATAATTGCTTTACATTTGGAGAGGTAGATGTAGTGCCTACTTTGGAGGAGTATACAACCTTGCTTCGTTGTCCGAGAATTCAAGGTAACAAGGCTTATGTTAGGCCTGCTAGTCTCCCAATTTTCGTGAGGAAATTAGTAATGATCACAGGGATAAGTGAGCAGTGGGTTGTAGCTCGAGTGCAGCAAAAGGGTGATAGTAAGTGCATTTCGTGGGCCATTTTGAGGGATCTGATATTGACACACCCAGATGTGAAGAAGAAGGTCAACGTTTTGGCCTTAAGTATTTATGGCTTGGTGATTTTCCCGAAGGCGATAGGGCACATAGATGAGGCAGTCGCAGATTTGTTTGATCGTATTGGTAAACAGAACACACCGGTGCTAGTAATCCTAGCTAAGACGTTTAGATCCTTAAAGTACATGTCGGAGAACCGGTGAAGTAGATTCATTGGATGCGTACAGTTGTTGTTAGTATGGTTCCATAGTCACTTTTGGAAGCTTGAGAAGGTTCCTTGCCGAGTGTTCTTTGAGGGTTATTCCCCTTAAAGGAAGCAGTAACTACACCAAGGAGAGACGATATTACAGAAGAAAGGTGGATGGATATTCTTCAGAATCTTTGAGAGGAGGAGGTTTTGTGGAAAGCACTTTCGATGACTCCTAATGAAGTCCTTTATCGCTGCGGCAGTTTTGATTGGGTACCTCTTCCTGGGATTTGAGGAGTCGTTGGCTATGCACCGTTATTCGTCCTAAGGCAATATAAAGCGGGGCAGTTCAGATAGAGGTCGAGAGTTAGCCTTGTTATTAGATAGGGTTAAGACTCTAGGCCTACGAGCAAAAGCGTATTTGTAATCCGTTTTATGAAAAGACTTTTGTTCCTTAAATAACGTTTTCTAAAATAAAACTGAATCGAGACTGATACCTTTTTGCATTCATGCATTTGCATTACATTACATCAAAGAAAATAAGGTGTTGATTCAAAATTTGATTCCTAAATAGAATAGTTTGTCATAAGGAAATAAATTTCTTCATAAAGTGGATTATAGTGCGGTCGTCTGAATATAGTCCAAATAAACAGGACAAGAGAAAGCTGATAGTCCATGGAGGAATACATGATGTAATTGCCAGAGACTCAAGCCAACAAAGGTTATCCAAGAGCATGACGAGAGAAAGCCGAAAGTCCACGAAGGAATACATGACTTGATTTAATTGCCAGCGAAGATTATCCAAGAGCCGGCACTTTTTGATGAGTATCATAGAGATAAGCGAGCAAGAGATCGAGGCTCAGATTAAGCAGCAATGAGCTAGCAAAGGCATCTTTTAGAGAATTTACAGGATTCGACCATGAAGAAAAGATCAGCGTTTACTTAGACTATGAAGGGCAAGACCACATATGTAATCTATTTTCATGTAAAGAAATCTATTTTCTAGAAAAGTTATTCTAATAGAATTGAATTCAAGATCAATATCTCCTTTTCTTTTGCATTCATGCATTTGCATTGCATCACATCACATGCATTTAAATCCATAAAAAGACCCTAATTAAGGTTAAAAAGAGAAAGAAAGAGAGAGGAGGGTCACGGCTGAACGAAAAAAAGACACTCCCTTACATATCCTAGACTATTGTATCAGGAGGGATAGCTTACCTGGAGATGAGGGTGTTTGGAAATGAAAATCATTCTATCAATACCATACATGAAGAAGGGACTGATTAAGGAAACCTTGAGGGCATTCGCCCTTACGAACTGGGAAGCTCTCTGAACAATTGGACTGCAGAGGAACTTCTTGTAGTCTTTAGGAATCTTTCAGAATAATTCTTGAAACATTCTTGTTACTCTAGGGCCTAGGAGTAATAGGATTACATTTGCGGAATGGGCTTACGATCATCTATTATTTTTTTAATAAAACATAACTTTTATCAATTTGAACGAGTATTGTTTCATTTTTATCAACCAATATTCTGTTAAACTTTTGCAACTCTTATTCTTTCATTCGTAGCACATAAATAGTCATTCTTAAATTCATTCATTCTTTGTATATTCTTTATACTTCACAGGTCCCTAGATATCAATGACATGAGCACTGATATTACAAATCCTGATTTCTCTTGTGAGCAAGACATGTGTTTAGAGGAATCTCAGGATTTTGAAGATGTCCAGGATTGTGATGTGTCTCCGAATCTATTGAGGATGGTAAAACAGGAGGAGAAATAAATCATGCCCCATGGGAAAGAGGCAATAGAGAATGTAGCCCTAGAGGAAGGGAAAGAGGTAAAAATCAGCACACATATTGCTGATGACATAAGGCAAGGACTGATTGAGTTGCTACGTGAGTTCAAGAATATATTCGCATGGTCCTATCAAGATATGCCAAGGTTAAATATTGATATTATGGTGCATCGTCTTCCAATAAGACAGGATTGTAAACCAGTCCAACAGAAGTTGCGAAGAATGAGACCAGATATTGTATTAAAAATAAAGGATGAAGTAAAGAAACAGTTCGATGCAGGATTCTGAATGGGTAGCTAACATTGTGCCAGTTTTGTAACAGCCCGTTTTTAGGATTAACCGGAACAGTGGTTTCGGGGTCACCAAATTTGACGAGTAGGTTTGTACCAGTTCTGTAACAGCCCGTTTTTAAGATTAACCGGAACAGTGGTTTCGGGGTCACCAAATTTGACGAGTAGGTTTGTAAATATTATATTTAATATTTACGAGTTAATTGTGATTTTAAAAATGTTTTTGATATTGTGATATTTGTTTTATAAGTGATTTATTAAGTTCAAGTGGTATGACTCTAAGGTCAAGTGGGTTTAGGAAATGAGGTATCGGGACCTCATTTCTATAAACCAAGTCATAAATATTTTTATAAATATTTACGGAGTGACAAAAAGATGGGATTAAAGTTTCGTTGAAAAATTTTATCGTTTCGATAGTTAATTAAGCAAAAAGGACTAAATCGCATAAAATACAAAAGTTGCATTCTAATTGTTTAAGTGTTTATTTTCCATGTTTTACTAAAGTAGAAGTCCCTATTTATCAATTAAACCATTACTTTATGATAGTGGAGATTGGTGGTTTGACATATATGAAATTATGTATTATTATAAAGGACAAAAAGGTAAATGGAATATTAAAATGTATTAAATAAAAACAAAACATAAAATGGCCATGCAAATTTTATTTCTTGGCCGAATATGGAGGAGAAAAAGAAAGCCATTGAAGCTTCCTTAGTTTTGGCACTTGCATGAAGTGATTTAGGTATGTTTTGTGTTCGGTTTTTGATAATTTTTATGTTTTTGAGATCGTTGCTTTGTATTCTAGCTAGCCCGTACCTCTAATTTTAAAATTGTTAACGTATTTGGATGATGCCATTATTGAATGTTTGATTATCTTGATGTTTAATGATAGAAAATAAATCTTTGATGTTAGATTAATAAGTTTTGTTAAGTAAATTTTGGTAAAAATGTCAATTTTGGATTAAATTATGAAATGTGGAAATTTAGTGGTTAAAATGTGAAATTTTGAAATATATGGGTTGTTTGAGTGTCTTTGAAGGTGTTATATGAATTGAGTTTTATGGTTTTGAATTTTTAAGTGTTGTTAAATACTTTGAATAATATATATAAGTGGCTTCGATATGTGAAATTCAGCCAAGTGTTTATAAGCATGATTTTAGAAATTCAATGATATTCGGCCAATTTGAATAATTCATGGCACCTCAAGCAAATTAGTTTTAGATGTTATTAAATATTGAAGATTATTTAAGCATATTACTAAATGTGATTTTAGTTAATGATTCGGTTATGAGTGCTGATTTTGTTCTATAATTAGCCGAATGTGTATATGTATGCTATGAGGTGGTTTAGCTTAAAGAAAAATTAAGGTGCTCGGAAGGTGATTGCCGTGGATAGTTTAAGTAATGAAATTTAATTTCATTATGTAAAGTGATGACATTGCCGTTTGCAAATTGAAGTTAAAATTGTTGATTGAGCATCAAGAGCTTATGGGGACAAACTCGGATCGAGGAAAAAACGAAGGTAGTCGTGTAGTTGATATAGCCATACAATAACTTTTGAGGTAAGCTCTTAAACGATTAAGTTAAATTTATATGTGTAAAGATTAAATGAATATAGAATAAAGTTTTAGTATATGTGATATATAAATATATATATTTTCGAATGATTAATAATGTTCATAATATGAGCCAAAATGGCTAACTTTCTCATTGAATTGTGCATGGAAATGAGGTATATGCTAAAAGAGTTTTAGAGAATGATATATGATCTCTGTTTTCGGTTAAGTAATGGTAAATAGAATGAGTATGAATTTAGTGAGGACTTTGTGTGATAGCCAAATGTCTTATGGACTAATATGTGTGAATGGTATTTTGGATACATGAAATAAGATGGAATAACCGGAAGCATCATGAGTTAAGACGCGAATAAAATACTATGAATTTCTTGTAAATGCCGAATAGTGATTACATTTGGCTATGAAATTATGCTTCAAATTCTTGAATGTATTTGAAATCAATATAAGGAAATGGTATTTTAATAAATTATGTGATGAAATTACCGAATGAATTATGAGATGAATTGTGGATTAATGTTACAAAGTAAGTGAAACTACTAATGTGATTAGGAAATTGAAGAAGGGAAGTTGAGATCTTAGTAAGTTCTTAAGTGTTTGAACTTTTGGAAATTTAAGAGTAAATTGTAACAGATCTGCTTGGGACAGCAGCAATAGTGTGATTTTAGAAAATCACCATAAATTGTTGGAGTTGATTTAGAGGCTAAACAAATTATGTAGTTAAATCTTAATGAGTCTAGTTTCAAATGAAATCAACGAGAACATATTTTGAATTCTGTACAATGAGAAATTTGATTCGAAGTGAAGAGTGGTCAGATTAGTCATACAGTGAAACAGGGGGAACTTTAAGAAAAATCTGGTATTGATTAGCCAAACCAAAAATTCTGAAAATTTTATGGATGAAATATATATGAGTATATTTTCAGGGAAAATTAACAAAACTTGATTTGGAGTTTCGTAGCTCCAGTTACAAATAATTTAATGACTGTTGCTCAGGAAGACAGCTTGTAGTGAATTTGTGATTATGTTGTAAACATTGATAAAACTGTTTGAGTTGCTTATAAGATATTGATTAAAACCATATGTGAATTTTGAATTGTGACGTTAGGAAATGATATATAAGTGGTTTTGATATGATGAAATTGATGTACAAGATATGTATATGTGGTAAGGCCGAAATGGCTAATATTAAATGTGTGCAAGTTATCTGAATGGCCTTTATGAAAATGTGTGCTATCTTAGTTGTATAGTGAGGCCGAATGGTTACTTAGAAATGTAATATGGCTGAGTGGTTATTTAAATGAAAGCAAAGTATATGATGTATTAGCAAGTAATGATAAATGCATTATCTTATATTTGTGCTTATGTGTATATAATGTGGCCGAATGACCAATTGTGAAAAGTGGGTATTATTACATATTTGATGAGGCCAAAGTTAGTAAAAAGTATATAAAATAAATTGTCTTTGAGATTGTATCCAGTTTTAAAGTCCCGTAGGCTTCGTCTTTGGTGTTATGTTCGGTTTTATACCTCGCAGCCAAATGCTAGTGAATTCGATAAAGTATATGACTACGAGATCCTATGCTTAGATGATAAATTGAACTCAGATTACACATTAAGTGATTCGGTATGTGATATATATTATATATGTGAGATTGATCTGACGGGAATTAAGAATGTGTAATGAGATGCATATGAAAAGATGTTGTAAATTCATATGTATATTTGTATATGTGTGCATTCAGTCATTATGCAAAGTTACAAGATGGTTTTCGATATGCCATTTAACTATGAATGTTGAAAGTAAGTGTGGGTAAGAAATGATATACTAGTGAAATTTGAAAGAATTAAAGTTAATCCGGAAGCTTGTAAATGCTATGTTTATATGAGTTTGAGTATAAACGGAGTAAAATGATATGTGTTTGTGCATAATCGGCCAAATAGTATTGTACTCAGAAAGTGTTATGTGATTTCGAACATTTGGTTTGTTTTTAAGTTCAACTGTTTAAATTGCTTAAGACTTACTAAGCTTATGAAAGCTTACTTTGAATGTTATGTTTCTCTATTTATTTTTGTAGATCGTTGACTCTTACTATTATCTCGGGATCAAATCGACTTCATCACACTATCTACTATTGTGGTAATCATGTGATTTGGACTTAGCTTATGGCATGTATAGTTTAGACTATAAGTAGAATGATATTTTGACTATTGTATATAAGCCATGCGAATATGGCATCTTATAGAAGTTTACTTTTATAAGTTTTAAATTCGATCTTTGTTTGTGTCATTAGTTATATAAATAAATGATCTTTTATTTAAGAAAAGGTTCAAAATTTTACTGTTCTGGTCCGATTCCTAATTTCTGTTAACGTCTCGTCCTATTCCGACGACGGTGTTACAAGTTCCTAAGAAGGATGGGAAGGTACGAATGTGTGTTGATTACAGGGATCTGAACAAAGCTAGCCCAAAAGATAATTTCCCTCTGCCTCACAGAGACACTTTGGTAGACAACACAGCGAGATATTTGTTGTTCTCCTTCATGGATGGTTTCTCAGGGTACAATCAGATAAAGATGCATCCTGAAGACATGGACAAAACCATCTTCATAACCTTGTGGGGGACTTTCTGTTATAAGGTAATGCCCTTTGGATTGAAGAATGCAGGGGCAACATACCAAAGGGCTATGTGACCTTGTTTCACGATATGATGCACAATGAAATTGAGGTGTATGTTGATGATATGATTGCTAAATCTCAAATGGAGGAGGAGCATATTGAAGTTTTGAGGAAGCTGTTCCTGAGATTACGGAAGTTTCAGTTAAAACTTAATCCAGCAAAGTGCACTTTTGGAGAAAGGTCAGAGAAGTTATTAAGCTTTGTAGTCAGCGAAAAGGGAATAGAAGTTGACTCAGACAAAGTTAGAGCTATACGAGATTTGCTTCCACCACGTACTCAGAAAGAAGTTTGGGGTTTTCTTGGAAGGTTGAGTTATATTGCTTGGTTTATTTCACAATTAACTGAGAAATGTGATCCTATATTTCACCTCCTTAGAAAACACAACCAAGGTACTTGGGATGAGGAATGCCAGAATGCTTTTGATAAGGTTAAGCAATACTTGTTAAATGCTCTAGTGTTATCTCCACCTAGTCCAGATAAACCATTAATTCTATACTTGTTAGTGTTTACTAATTCCGTAGGATGTGTGCTTGGTCAACATGACGAGTCGGGAAGAAAGGAGAAGGCGGTATATTACATCAGTAAGAAATTTACAGAGTGTGAGATGAGATATTCGACAATTGAGAAATTGTGTTGTGCTTTAATCTGGACGACTTGAAGGTTAAGACAGTACATGCTATATCATACTACTTGGCTTATTTCAAAACTTGATCCTTTGAAGTATATGATGGAGTCAACAACTTTGAATGGGAGAATGGCGAGGTGGCAAATTCTACTTTCAGAGTTTGAGATAGTCTATGTGAGCCAGAAGGCTATAAAAGAAAGTGCGATAGCGAAATTTCTGGCTAGTAAAGCTCTAGAAGACTATGAGCCATTAAATTTTGATTTCCCAAATGAGGAGTTGATGTGTGTAGCAACTACAGAGGATTGTCCTTGGAAGTTGAGTTTTGATGGGGCATCCAATGCAGTGGGAAATGGAATTGGGGCGGTCCTCATATCCCCAAATGGCGATTATTATCCATTCACATGCAAGTTGGATTTTGATTGCACAAACAATATGGCTGAGTATGAAGCATGCATCATGGGACTCTGAGCGGCTATAGAGCGAGGAATAAGAACCTTGGAGGTATATGGAGACTCTGCGTTGGTAATTTCGACCAGAGGTGAATGGGAGACAAGGGATCCTAAATTGATCAAATATCGAAAGATAGTTTTGGGATTACTTGAGGAGTTCGATGACATTACTTTCAATTATATCCCGCGAGACGAAAACCAAATGGCAGATGCTCTAGCAACCTTGGCTTCAATGATTAGAGTGAATAAAGAGGAGGAGATGAGACCAATTCAGATGAGTATTTTCGAGGCTCCAGCTAGCTGTTGTAACATTAAGGAAGAAGGAAAAGATGATAACCCTTGGTATCAGGATATATTGCGATCGTAAATACCCAGAACAGGCAACGGAAAATGATAAGTGAACTTTAAGGAGATTAGCCTACGATTATGTTTTGGATGGGGACATCTTGTACAAAAGAAGAAAGGACCAAATACTGTTGAGATGTGTTGATGCCGTGGAAGCTAAATTAATCTTGGAAGAAGTTCACGAGGGTGTTTGTGGGAAGCACGCTAATGGTTTTACAATGGCTAGACAGATCATGAGGTTTGGATACTATTGGTCTACTATGGAAGGGGATTGTATCAACTACGCCAGGAAATGCCATAAATGTCAGATCTATGGAGACAAGATTCGTGTACCACATTCACCTCTACATGTTATGACTTCTCCATGGCCTTTTTCTATGTGGGGCATGGATGTCATTGGGCTAATATCACCAAAAGCTTCAAATGGGTATCGCTTTATTTTTGTGGTCATTGATTACTTCACGAAGTGGGTAGAGGCTGCTTCTTATGCCAATGTTACTAAGTCGCTGTAAGTCAATTTTTGAAAAAGGAGATCATTTGCCGGTATGGGATGCCTGAGAGGATCATATCAGACAATGCATTGAACTTGAACAACAAAATGATAGCAGAAGTTTGTAGTCAATTAAAGATTAAGCATCATAATTCATCTCTATATTGCCCAAAGATGAATGGGGCAGTGGAAGCTGCTAACAAAAACATCAAGAAGATAGTGGGGAAAATGATTGAAACTTACAGAGATTGGCATGAGAAGTTACCATTTGCACTCTTAGCCTATAGAATGTCCGTCAGGACTTCTACTAGGGCAACTCCTTTCTCGCTATTTTATGAGATGGAGGCAGTGTTACCCATTGAAGTAAAGATACCATCTCTCCGAGTCTTGTCAGAAATACAATTGGATGAGGTTGAATGGATTCAATCGCGATATGACCGATTAAACTTGATTGAAGAAAAAAGGCTAAAAGCTATTCACCATGGTCAGATGTATCAGAAGCGAATGATGCGAGCTTACGACAAGAAGGTTCATCCAAGAGAGTTCCATGAGGGGACCTTGTGCTAAAAAAGATCCTTCCCATTCAGAAGGACTTTAGAGGAAAATGGATGCCAAATTGGGAAGGGCAATATGTCGTGAAGAAGGCTTTCTCTGGAGGTGCATTGATTTTGATAGAAATAGATGGGAAGAGTTTACCCAATCTAGTGAATTCAGACTCATTCAAAAAGTACTTTTTTTAAAGGAGAGGAGAATCCAAGGTGAAAACCCACAAAGGGTGCCTTGAGTTTTCGAAAAAAAATGGAGAGGCCAAGGCGAAAACCCGTAAAGGGCGCCTTGTGACCAAAGGGGTTTTGAGTTGAAAACCCGAAAGGGCAGCTCAAATTTTGAAGAGCACACGGTAATCTTGCTATATCTGATTCAACGAAGAGTGAAGCGCGTTGCATATCGGGGCATCGACAAAGTACTTCGGGTCTTTTAAACACATGTTGAACTCAAGAAAGTCTTCATGGAGCTAGTATATAAACGCTCAAGGGGCGATATCTAGGGCATCTAACTTTTATCCTGTTTGCTATCTTTAGATTCTTATTCTCCTGTTTGCTATCTTTAGATTCTTATTCTTCTCAAAGAGAGGCTTTTAGATTAATTTCCTTTGTATTTTTGACAAATTTATTCAAATCTAATTATTCTCAAGATTAAATTCATCTTCTATTATTCTTAAAGTGTGTTGCATTAAATAATGATAGATGAACTAAATAATTTTCACAAATGAAATTTTGTTCATTACTCTGGAAATTTTTAGATAATACAAGAAACTAAAACGGAACAATTGTTCGAGGAATTCACGTAAGTGAGGTTCGAAAGAACTCGAGGAAATTCTTTCTTTAGTCCAAAATGATGATTGGACAAATCAAATGATTCGATCCTAAGAGAGGATCATCTTACAAACATTTTTGTGGGTCATAGCATTTGAAGAATGGTACAAACCCACAGGCTAAGTAGGAATGATAATTCGAGAGAAATAAAGTTAAACTTCAACGAAAGAATGAGTAGTGATGTCTGGAATAGGGGTCATATTCATAAACATTTTGCATTATAACAGGTTTAATTAGGAGCATTTGACTCATTTCGATCATAGCATCCTAATCATTAGGCATGAACTCATACGCATTATACAGGTTAAGTCCTTCAAGGGACAATGAAGATTGATGTGCCTTAATCCCCTAAGCAGTAGGGTAATAGGCTAAAGCATAGCAGATCTGGCTTTCACGTGTTTACGCTAAAGCAGATCTAAGATGAATTGGCGTCTCTGTATTATCAGGAAGCAAATCGAAGATAGCAGATTTGGCGTCTCTGTATTGTCAGAGGGCAGATCGAAGATAGCAGATTTGGCGTCTCTGTATTATCAGGGAGTAGATCAAAGATAGCAGATTTGGCGTCTCTGTATTGTCAAAGGGTAGATCAAAGATAGCAGATTTGGCGTCTCTGTATTGTCAGGGAGCAGATCGAAGATAGTAGATTTGGCGTCTCTGTATTGTCGGAGGGAAGATCGAAGATAGCAGATTTGGCGTCTCTGTATTGTCAGGGAGCAGATCGAAGATAGCAGATTTGGCGTCTCTGTATTGTCAGAGGATAGATCGAAGATAGCAGATTTGGCGATCTCTGTTTGTCGAGCAGGTCGAAGATAGCGATTTGGCGTCTCTGTATTGTCGAGGCGCGGTCGAAGATAGCAGATTTGGCGTCTCTGTATTGTCAGGGAGCAGATTGAAGATAGTAGATTTGGCGTCTCTGTATTGTTTGAGGGAAAATTGAAGATAGCAGATTTGGCGTCTCTATATTGTCAGGGAGCAGATCGAAGATAGCAGATTTGGCATCTCTGTATTGTCAGAGGGCAGATCGAAGATAGCAGATTTGGCATCTCTGTATTGTTAGGGAGCAGATCGAAGATAGCAGATTTGGCATCTCTGTATTGTCAGGGAGCAGATCGAAGATAGCAGATTTGGCATCTCTGTATTGTTAGAGAGCAAATTGAAGATATAGCAGATTTGGCTTTCACGTGTTTACGCTGAAGCAGATCTAAGATGATTTAGGCGTCTGTGTTGTCGAGAGCGGTCGAAGATAGCAGATTTGGCATCTCTGTATTGTCAGAGAGCAAATCAAAGACATAGCAGATTTGGTTTTCACGTGTTTACACTGAAGCGGATCTAAGATGATTTGGCATCTCTGTACTTTCAGAGAACAAATCGAAGAAATAGATTTGGCATCTCCATATTTGACGGAGAGCAGATCGAAGACATCATAGATCTGACCTTCATTGAAACAGATCCAAGATGATTTGGCATCTCTATATTAGACGGGGAGCAGATCGATGACACAGCAGATCTAACCTTCATTGAAGCAGATCCAAGATGATTTGGCATCTCTGTATTAGACGGGGAGCAGATCGAAGACATAACAGATTGGACCTTCATTGACGTAGATCCAAGATGGTTTGGCATCTATGTATTAGACGGGGAGCAGATCGAAGACATACCAAATCTGACCTTCGTGTGTTTACATCGAAGCAGATCCAAGATGATAGATTTGGCATCTTTGTATTAGACGGGGAGCAAATCGGAGATAACAGATTTAGCATCTCCGTATTAGACGGGGAGCAGATTGAAGAAGCAAATTTGGCGTCTCTGTATTAGACGGAGAGTAGATCGAAGATAACAGATTTAACGTCTCTGTATTAGACGGGGAGCAGATCAAAGATAGCAGATATCGCCTTCCTGAGTTGCAGTGAAGCAGATTGAAGCCGTCAAGAGGCCATTTAAAGAAGATCAAGGATCAAGAACTCAAGACTCGGCGAGCCCGGGCAAAATTGGTCCTTTTATAGTCTTTGCTCTATTCCTGTTACACAGCAATGAGCAAAGAGGGGCAAACTATGAGACACTCAATTT
Organism: Gossypium anomalum; assembly: GCA_025698475.1. Classification (NCBI taxonomy): domain Eukaryota; kingdom Viridiplantae; phylum Streptophyta; class Magnoliopsida; order Malvales; family Malvaceae; genus Gossypium; species Gossypium anomalum. Next base: position 6,115,369 of record CM046961.1, read on the forward strand.
TCCCTGGCCCGTAAATAAGTCCAAAAACAAAAATAATAAACCCAAAAAAAAAACGAAGTCCAAGTTCAGTTTAGAATTGCAAATATAATTTGGCCCGATCGGAATGGCCCATTACTTGAAAAGATTTAAGGTCTATCTACAAGCTTGACTCATATGGAAATATAATCTTCAATGATATGCAATCTTAGATATGACTGCAATCTTAGATATGATATGCAATGTTAGAAGATATGATTTTGTAATCTTAGAGATTTAATTTGTAGATACCTTTTAATCTTAACTGATGATGTAATTGATCTGTACTGTTGGATTTGAGGAGGTTCAACTATAAATAGAGGCCTCTCCCTTCATTGTAAAGATACTGGAGTTTTGGGAAACAATAAAAAATTTTGAGAGCTTTCACTTAAATTTCTCTCCCTCTTATGTTCTTATTTTCTACGGTTTGTTTTTATTTTATTCTTTGTTCATCTTCGTTTTTCAACCCTTTTTATTTTGATTTAATCCATGTTTCCCTGATTTTTTTTATATATTTTAATTTTTTAATAATTTTAGTATCATATCAAACTATTTCATTTTTAATAATTTTTTTTAGTATTACTCTTAGTAATTTATTTTTTTAAAAATTTTACTCAAATTATTATTTAAAAAAATATATTTCATTTAATTGTCATATTTTATCCAAAATTTTTTCTAAAATGAGGCAATGTTTTTCGTATTTAGGAATTCGGGAAATAGTGCCCTAACATGCTGGGTTGCGATTTCCCGTTTGCCTAAATGCCTAAAGTATCCTTCTAAATAGATTTTGTAAATCACGAGATGATTTTAGTTACGAGAGTTTAAGAATATCGTGTCCTATCATGTTGGATGTGATGTTTGTATTCTTTCGGAGCTAAGGAATCTCGATTTTTCAACTTAATAATTTCAGTTTTAAAAAGGGGATCTTATTTTTAAATCCTTTCAAACTTTTGACATTAAGACAGAAATCTATTCAATTTGGTACCAATTTTGGGCATTGCGAGGGTGCTAATCCTTCCTCGTATGTAACCGACTCCTGAACCTGTTTTCTTAATTTTCGTAGACCAAAACGTTTTATAAGGTGATCTAATCACACCTAAAAAGGTTGGTGGCGACTCCGATTTTCGTTTTTCAAAAGTCGATCCCCATTTTTCAAACATCCCTTTAAAAAATTTTTTCGACAAGGATCATTTGCAAACTGGTCCAATAGGTATTTTAGGGTATTAGAGCTAAATGCAATCTCTCTAACAAGTACATTAACTTGCTCAGCAAGAAGGTCCATTTGATCTGATGTCATTCCTTCTCGATACTTGGATGCCACTTGCTCCACCTCGAACGGATTCAATGAGAAACTCTTTTTCCGCATCTTAATCCTAAAAAATTCATTGCCACTAGAGTCAAGAATTAGACACCTTCCCTCTTCAGGCATCACTTTGAGCTCCTTCTCTACCAATTGCGCCACACTCAGCGAGTTTTGATTAATCTTAGGTACGAACAGAACATCTAAAATCAACTTAGTTCTAGCACAACTCTCTATTACTACTATGTTTTTTTCCCTTCACTTCTAGGTACTCTCCATTTCCTATCCTTACTCTTGACTTCAATTACCTGTCAATGTCTTGAAATAACTTCTCATCACAAGTCATGTAATTGGTGCAACCACTATCAAGTAACCAACTATCATATGGAGTGCCTGATGAGAAGTAAGAGACAACAAATAACTGGTCCTCTTCTTCTTTAATTGCAGCATGTGCTTTATCTTGCTACTGATTTCTTAGTTCCTTACCAAACCTTTCAATATGCCCTATCAAATTGCACCTTCTGCACTTCACATCTGGCTGTCTCCAACACCTGAAATGGGGATGATTCTATTTTCCACAATACTTACATGAAGAATACTTTTTAGAATTTCCAGTACCATTACCTTTTACAGTAGTTTTTGAACCACTACTGCCAGCACTCTTCTTCCCATTCCACTTTTTGTCCTCTCCTACTTCACACTACTGCATCTTAGCCTTCAAAGCTCGTTTTATACTTCCTTCCTGCCTTATTAACCTCCTCTGCTCTTGTGCTTATAAAGCATTGATCAACTCCACTACACTGAACTGAGTCAAGTCCTTAGTGTTCTCCAAAGAGGCAATTGTTGCTTCATACTTCTTAGGCACAGAGACTAGAATTTTTTGCATCAATCTAGAATCAAAGAGATTATTTCCAAGAACCCTTACCTTGTTAGCAATATCCACCACATTGTCAGAGCATTCTTTAATTGACTCAAATTCCTTCATCTATAGCCTCTTGAATTCTCTGATCAAGTTCAATTCCTTCATGCTCTTGATCATTTCATCTTATTGATATTTAGTCTTGAGGTAGTCTCATATCTTCTTTGTTGATCCAAAAGTCATAATTCTATTGAATATGGCTAGTGAAACCAAAGCATAAAGGCAAGCATTTGCCATAATCTTCCTAATGGTTCTCTCATTGTACAGTTTGATTTGGTTCATAGTTGGATCGTTGGGAAGTGGAGTCACCTCATAATCTTCCTCAACAGCTTCCCAATAATCATAGCCCTCCATGTATCCTTGCATTCTCACAACCCACGCTTGATATTTCTCTCCATTAAATACAGGTGGGGCTAAGATTGACAAGTTACTTGATCCCAATTTTAGTTTCCTCAATTCCTCATAAATGTATCTCTCTATTTTTCTATCATAACTTCAAATAGCTTTTCTCATAGGTCCCCAAACAAAACGAGCTCTGATATCACTGTTGGTTTACTAGAGAACTAACTGAATTACATGAAATAAGAATGGAAAGGATGATTGAATTCATTAACCAAGCAGTAATTATATACATGTCTCAAGTATCAAACTCAACCAATTTTTTAGTTTCCTATTTCTACTAACAAGCTAACAACACCTAGCTTCCTACTCCTACTAACAAGATAATGACTCTTAACAAGCTAACAAATTTCACTAGGATTTAGTCATGATAAAAAACTTTGTGGTACTTGAGGCACTAACAAGAACCATCCAAATTATGTTGGTTGTAAATTTAATTTTCAAAGCTTTTTTCCATACATATATATTTTTGTCCCTTTTTTCTTACCGATTTGCAGGAAGGTCTGCTTCTCACTCAGCCTATTATCCTACTTTGCATGTAATCTCCAGCTTCATTTGACAACTTTTTTTGGTAGAATAGTGGTTGCAAATTTTGGGTAGAAAGAAAACAGTTTCAGATGCTGGCAATCAAACCCAGACTTATTTGATGTTATCTTTCAAAGGCCACTGTATGGACGAAATAAACGTTGATGGTATATGGGAAAAAAGTAATAGCAAAATATGTTTGCACCAAACTTGATACCCAGCAAAACAATTTACTTAGAAAAAAAGAATAATTGGTCGAAGGGAAAGAGTTCAAATAATTTGCTCTTCAATCTTTCTTTTTAGCTGGAACAATACTAACGTGATAAAAAGCAAGGTAATCTTCGTTGAGTGTAAATAGACAGGTTAAAAAATGGTTGGAGGAGGCACCAAATTTTACACTGAATTATGTTCTCTTCTTGGCTTATGGAAATGACAAAGTTGGTTTTTGACAAGTTGAAAACTGGGATTCCCCTTCATGATGTAAAAGCTTTACTTTTGCAACAGTGACCCCTTTTTCCATATGCTATCCTTTGCATAAAAAAAAATAGCTATTCTCATCCCCACAATCTCATAATCTAAAACATCGTGATGTTATTTCTTTACTATGGTGATTTTATTGAGTTTTTAATCACAAAACAAAAAAAAAAAAAAAACTAAAGTTTGTGTTGAAAGATAAAAAAAACAGAAGCAAAACTCAGATGTTGAAGGAGAAACAAAAGTTGACTTCTCTCATTCATTTTTTGTTAAAAAAAAGTACATATATACAACTATTACATTGGAAAGGCAATCAATTTTTGCTTGAAAGAAACTTGCACAAAAACAGCTCAATAGTAACCTACTGACTGTCTAAAGCTGCTTAGGTTGACTAAACTTTGAATAGGCAAAAAGTTGTCAGATCAAATACAGGTTGCCTGTTACACAAAAATACTTCATCCGGATAACATCAGGTACATTTGTATGCTGCTATATTTCATCTAGGTAACGTACATAATGTTGTTTGCTGTCACCTTTTAACACTCCTCCTTGGTTACAAAGCAGAAAACTCCAATTTCCTTCCTTAAACACTCGAACCTTGTAGCAGCCAATAGCTTACTCAAAATATCAGCAAGCCGATCCCTCGAATAAAAATTGACCAAGCTGATTTCCTTAGTCAATTCTGCGTCCCTAACAAAGTGATATCTGATCTTGAAATGGTTCATTTTTCCATGGAACACAGGGTTCTTGGTTATTGCAACAGCTGACTGATTGTCTACCTTAATCTATGTTGCTTCTACTTGACTAGCATTCAAATCATCCAAGAGCTTTCTAAGCCAAATTTCTTGATTAACAACAGTAGCAGCTGCAATATACTCAGCTTCTGCAGTGGATTGAACTACTATTTGTTTTTTGTTTGAACTCCAGCTGAAAACTCCTGAACTTAGAGTAAAGAAGTATCCTGATGTGCTCTTCATATCATCAACTGAGCCAGCCCAATTATTGCCTGAATAACCAACCAGCTTCAATCTTCAGCTCTCTCAAACTTCACACCATAGCCTAAGGTTCCTTTGACATACCCTAAGACTCTTTTAGTAGCCTTGAAATGAGCTGTATTGCAGCAACGCATGAACCTTGAGAGAAGGCTAACAGCATACATAATATTTGGCCTTGTTGTTGTTAAATAAAGTAGGCAACCAACCAAACTCCTATACCCCTTTTCATCCACTCGATCATGCTCACTGGTGCTTGACAGTTTCTCTCCTAATGCAACAAGAGTGCTAGCAAGCTTGCACTTTGACATGCTGGATTTGCTTAGAACTTTCAATGCAAATGCTTGCTGGCTTATGAAAATGCCATGCTCATTCTGATTCACTTCCATACCAAGGAAGTAGGTCATCAAACCAAGATCAGTCATATCGAACACATCTTGCATCTGCTTCTTAAAATCCTCAATCAGCTCAATTCTGCAGCCAGTAACTAATAAGTCATCCACATAAAGTGAGACTATCAACAAGGTTTCTTTCTCAACCTTCTTCATATAGAGTGTGGGCTCACTTATGTTTTTCTTGAATCCTAGCCTTGACATATATGTATCAATCCTGTCATACCATGCCCTTGGAGCCTGTTTTAGGCCATACAAAGCCTTCTTGAGCTTGTAGACTTTGTGTTCTCCACCAGCAACCTTAAATCCATCAGGCTGTTCTATGAAGATTTCTTCCTTGAGAAATCCATTTAGAAATGCAGATTTGACATCCAATTGATGGACTTTCCATTGCTTCTGAGCAGCCAAGACAAATAACAGCCTTATGGTATCTAACCTTGCAACAGGTGCAAAGGTTTCAAAGAAATCAACCCCTTGCTGCTGACTATAGCTTTTCATAACTAGCCTAGCCTTGTGCTTGTTTAGTGACCCATCTGCATTATTCTTGGTCCTGAACACCTATTTGACACCAATAATCTTTCTATTTGTTGGCCTATCAACCAGCTTCCAAGTATCATTCTTATGGATCATCTTCAGTTCAGCTTCCATAGCTTCTTGCCAGCAGCTCTCTCTTGCTGCTTCATCACAGCAGGAAGGCTCAACCATGGTTACAGCACACCTTTCATAGATGTCTGCTAGTGTCCTAGTGCCTCTAATACGTACATCATCATAATCACCTTTAACTTCAGCTTCAATCTTAGCATGCTGCAAGTCAAGATCATTCTGGTCCTCATCAAGCAAACTTGCATCAGTTACATCCCATTTCCAGTAGCTTACTTCATTAAACTTCACATCCCTACTCACTACAGTCTTTTTGGTCAATGGATCAAAGATCTTGTATCCCTTCTTCACATTGCTATAGCCAACAAACACTCCTGGCATAGACCTCTTCTTGAGCTTGGTTCTTTTCTCAGTTGGCACCAATACATAGCACAAGCAACCAAACACTTTCATGTGTGAAACAGTTGGTTTTTTTCCAAACAAGGCTTCAAAGGGTGTTTTACCCCTAACCGTATTAGTTGGTAGCCTATTCAGCAAGTAAACAGATGTGTTTACAGGTTCAGCCCAAAAATTGTTAGGCATATTGGCCTCAAGCAGTAGGCACTTGGCTATGTCGAGGACTGTCTTATTCTTCCTCTCACAAACACCATTCTGCTATGGTGTGTAAATGGTTGTCAATTGGTGTTGAATCCCAGCTTCATCACAGATCTTTTGGAACCCCTGAGACACATACTCAGTTCCATTATCTGACTTTATACACTTCATCTTACAACTGGCTTGGTTCTCAGCCAATGCCCTGAATTTGCAAAAGAAGTCAGCTACATCTGAATTTTGTTTCAAGAAGCTTACCCAACAAAATTTAGTGTAATCATCAATGAAGAGTGCAAAGTACCTGCTACCATTCAAAGAGGTGGTCTTCATAGGCCCACAAATGTCTGTATGGACCAGTTAGAGCTTATCTTGAGCTCTCCAAGCTTTGTTGATAGGAAAAGTGATTGTCTCGTGATAAGTTTTATATTTATGATTGATCATACTTGAAAACTAACTATTATCACGATAAAGGCAAGCGCACCTATTGAACAGTAGTATAGTTTATAACAAGACCGGATGTCAAACCCACAGGAACTAAAAGTACTAGTAGTAACCTTCTTTTTATTATCTAGCCTAAAAATAAGGGGATTTGTTTTATCTAAACTAATTAATTAAACTAAGAATGCACAGAAAGTAAATTGAGGAAATACTTTTGGGAAAACTGATTGATTTAGACAATACCCAATGAAGAATCCACCTCGACTTCACTTGTTATTCGACTCTGAACTAGATGATTTATTCACTTGACTTGATCCGTAGAAATCCCTAATTTATATTATTATCTCTCTCGAGACTAACAACGTCTAACCCCAGGTTGATTAATTGAAATTTCTTTCTAATTAAAACCCCTAGTGTTGCATTAACCCGATCTATGGATTCCTTTATTAGGTTTCACCCTAATCCGGCAAAATTATGTCGCCCTATATCTAGGGGTGTAATCAACTTTGCTTAATTATGCTAGATCTACTCTTAGACAGGGACTTTTGCTCCTCTAAATAAGCACATCAATACTTGAATCAATATCCTGGAATATTAAAACAAGAATTAAGAACACATAATTAAGAACAAATCAAGTATTTATCATATAATTCATAATATATTAACAAGATCCATCTTATGTTTCATCCCCCTTAGGTAGTTAGGGGATTTAGTTCATAATTGTAAAAGAAAACATCTCAGAAGAATAGTAATAGCAAAACATAAAGAAAACCCAAAAACCCTTGAAGGAAATTGAAGGGAGATCATTAGTTTTGAAGGAGAATCCGGCTTTTAAGATAGATTAATCGGCTTTCTTTGAGTAATTCCTTGCTTCCTACTCTGTGTGTCTCTTTTAATCCTCCTCTAGGGTGTTTAAATAGGCTTTAGAATGCTTCAAAATCCTCAAAATTGCCCTTTTCTGAATAGAATTAGACTTGGGCTCGACAGGGACATGGGCGTGTGCCACGCCTGTATACCAGTGCTTCAAACCGTGTTCAAGACTATTAAATAGACACGCCCATGTGGGATGGCTTAGGCAGTGTTGAAGTCTACTAAAAGGACACGGGCGTGTGGTCTACCCGTGTGAGGAAGTCCAGGCCGTCTTGATTTTCCATGTTGATCCATTTTCTTCGTTTTTGGCCTATTTCTCGCTCTTTTTACTTTTCTATGCTCACCTAAGTATAAGATATGGAATTAAAGGATTAAGAGCATCAAATTCCACAAATCTAACGATAATTCATCCAAAAATGTGCTAAGAATGGGATAAAAATATGTATAAATTACGACTTATCAAAAAGGCAGTCTGGTCTACTTGCCAAGCTAGTAGACCTCACACACATTCTTCTTGGACTCGATCTTAGACATGTTTTCAACCAAATTCATTTTTTGTAGCAAGCCAAGTGACTTGTAGTTCACATGCCCCAACCTCTTATGCCACAAACTTGACTCATCAGCCTGAGCTGCATGTGCCTTTGGTTCTAGCTGATTCACATTCACATTGAAAGTTCTATCATGCATAGCTACTGTTGTTAACACCTAGTTAGTAGCATCTTTGATCACACAAGTTCTGCCTTCAAAAGAGAGAGAGTAGCTTTTCTCCAGTAGCTGACCAACACTTAGCAAATTTTGGTCAATATCAAGTACAAAAAGAACCTCAGAGATGTTTTTGTTACCTGACTTAGTGCCAATCACAACCTTGCCCTTGCCTTTGGCCTCCAAGAGCTCACCATTGCCAATTCTGACTTTGGATACAAAATTAGTGTCTAGCTCCCTAAACATGCTTTTGTCTGAAGTCATATGGTGAGTACATCCACTGTCAATCAGCCAATTTTTACTGACCTTTCTCGAGCTAGCAAAACAAGAGGCTGTGAAGACATGCTCTTCCTATGCTTCAACATCCTTAATAGCCTGAGCTTGGTTCTGGTGCTGTGTTTGTGCTCTTACTTTGTTCTTGCAAACTTTCTCAATGTGGCCAAGTTTCTTGCAGCTTCTACATTAAATGTCTGGCCTATACCAGTAGTTTTTTTTCAAGGTGAGTAGTTTTCTTGCAATGAGCACAATGTGGAAACTTCTTCTTGGCAGCATCCTTCTTCCCTTTCTCATTCTTTTCTAGAAAAGGCTTCTTACTTTTGTAATTTGAGCTTGAGCTTGAGCTCTCTCTGCTTCTGGCTTGAAAAGCTCCCTCAGAGTGCTCCTCCATTCTGTTTTCTCTTCTTTGCTCTTGTGCATAGAGAGCATTTATCAACTCTGTCAAGGGTATAGCTGATAAGTCCCTTGAGTCTTCCAAAGAAGAGATTTTTTACTCATACTTCTCTGGTAGAGTTGTAATGACTTTTTCAACTAGCCTCTTGTCACTAAATTCATCTCCAAGCAGTCTTATATAGTTGACTGTGGCCATAATTTTGTCAGCATATTGCTTGATGGTTTCAGACTCCTTCATCCTTAGATTTTCAAAGTCCCTTCTCAAGTTTATCAACTGCTACTGCCTGGTCTTTTTTAACCCTTGAAAATCCTCCTTGAGTCTGTCCCATGCCTGCTTTGGAGAGTCACAAGCCATTATCCTTGTGAAAATAACATCTGAAACTCCATTTTGAAGGCATGACATAGCCTTATACTTTTTTGGCAATGTCCTCATTACGTTGCCTGATTTGAGCTATGGTCGGATTAGCTCTCAAAGGTGGTGGCTCTGTGTCATTTAGAACAACATTCCACAGGTCATGTGCCTGCAGATATGTCTTCATTTTCACAGCCCAAATATTGTAGTTTTCACCAGCATAGACAGGTGGTGGCGGTGGTAAAAAACTCATCTCTGCAGCAACCAAGCAAGCCAACAAAAATAGCTCCTGCTTTTTTTCTTTCAAACACTAGTCACTCACAAACAAAGTACAACCAAGGCCCTCAAAGATGACTAGCTCTTAATACCATTTGTTGAGTTTTTAATCACAAAACAAAAACAAATGAACTAAAGTTTGTGTTGAAAGATAAAAAAATAGAAGCAAAACTCAGATGTTGAAGGAGAATCAAAAGTTGATTTCTCTCATTCATTTTTTGTTAAAAAAAAGTACATATATACATCTATTACATTGGAAAGGCAATCAATTTTTGCTTAAAAGAAACTTGCACAAAAACAGCTCAATAGTAACCTGCTGACTATCTAAAGCTGCTTAGGTTGACTAAACTTTAAATAGGTAAAAAGTTATCAGATCAAATACAGGTCGCCTATTACACAAAAATACTTCATCCGAATAACATCAGGTACATTTGTATGTTGTTGTATTTCATCCCAGTAACGTACATAATGCTGTTTGTTGCCACCTTTTAACAGATTTGTACGACTCTTTTACGCAATTTTGGCCCCTAGCTGCAAGGTTGACCATAAATAAATAATTAATAGGATAAGTTATAACATTTTTATCCCAACATTGAAACTTTCGCTACTTTTATTTCTTCATTCTTTCCTTCCTTCTGCCCTCTTTCAACTACCATATTAAGTTGGCTTAAAGGTGCAAAAAGTGCTAAATTTAAAAAAATAATAATAATTAAGCCCCTATTTTTTTTGCACTCAGTTGGGTACTTGAACTTTCAAAATGCATTAAAAAGGTTCTAAAACCTTTAAAAAAAGCAATTAAGCCCCTAACTTTTTTTTTTTGGCACTTAATTGGGTACTTAAACTTTCAAAATGCATCAAAAGACCCTCAAACTTTAAAAAAAAAATTAAGCCCCTACTTTTATTAAAAATTAGAAAAAAAATTAAAATCAATAAAAGCTATAAATATTATTAAATTTTAATAAAAAATCAAATATTAAAAATTAGAGAAAAATATAAAAAGCGTAAAAAAATTATAAAATATATAGAAATATAAAAAACTATAAAATTTTATAAAGTCATAAGAAAATTATACAAAATGTAAAGAAATATAAATTTCGTAAAAATTTTTATAAAAATTGTGGTACCAAAAGAAGCATTTTGTAATTTTTCTACAACTTTTATTGAATTTTAGTTTTTTTTTTATCATTTTTGTCACATGTCACGTTATGTTGCGAAACATGATGACTTTAATTAAAAAAACTACGGGTCGTTAATTTTTTTACGATTTTTATAGAAAATTTTCTAATTTTTAATTGTTTTATATTTTTATTAAAATTTAATAAATTTTCTAAAATTTATTATTTATTATTTATAATTTTTAATAAGAACAGGGGCTTAATTGCTTTTTTGAAAAATTTTGAGGATCGTTTTGATGCATTTTTGAAAGTTGAAGTACCCAATTGAGTGAAAAAAAAAAAAGGATCTTAATTTTTTTTTTGAAGAAGTTTGAGGGCCTTTTTGATGCATTTGGAAAGTTCAAGTGTTCAATTGAGTACAAAAAAATAAAGCAGGGACTTAATTACTTTTGTTGAAAAAGTTTAAGGGTTTTTTACACCCTTAAGCCTGTTAAATTCTATAAGAACTAAACACTAAAAGTAAAAGACATTTATTTATGTGATTGATTTTTAACATTATCAAAATGTACAATATTTTGATTTGCACACCACCCTTGTTCGTAAGGAATAAGCTAATTCTCATGGAATGAACCTTCTCTTGCAAACATAGCAATTTCGGAACGAATTATATATATCTTCATCCAACTCCAAAACACATGTCTTCATCTTTAACTCTTTCAAACCACAGGCGGCTCCCATTTTTGGCACCCTGAATCAGGGTATCTCTACATGTTCTATGAGTACATCTAGTTCTTGCCTGCTTTAGTCCTTGCTTGACCCCAAACATGTCCTTGATTCCTAGTTTTCCTCCTCCAAACCTTGCAAAATTCACCCTCAGTCTTATGTTTCATCATCATCAACCCATTCATCTTCCTAATAGCAAATCTTAAACCGAAAAAGAAGCCTTCAATAGAAAGAACCTAATACCTAAACATGATCAAAAGCTACAGCACAAGTTACAACATAACTTGACGAAGGATTATATTATTGAAGGCTTCTTTTTCGGTTTCTACCAAACATTTTTTACTCTATTATATTATATTATTTCGAACTTCTAATTGTTTATTTTAAGGATAATTTTTGAATTTTTGTTGGATAATGCGATATCTTATAGGAGATTGAGATTTTATAATTATCGGTTTCCTTCGATGGGTTTTTATGATTATATTATTGCTTAATAACCATGATACCCTTTAAGATAGATGAAATTTTTTATTATCTTCTTAGATTTGTACCATGTTTATGAAATGTAGCTTAGAAAAGCAATAGAAATATTGACTCGATGAACAACTTTTTATTCATAAGTATTAGTCTCTGACAAAAGACTATAACACCCAGAAACAAAGCAAGAGAAAGAATAAATGATGAAAGTCGATCAAAGCCGACATACAAAAGACTTTAGACCCAGAAACAAAGAAAAAGAAAGACAAAATGATTAAAAACCTCACCGAAGAAACACCCAACCAAACAAAAACAATAATTAACCCCAAACAAAAGGACTGAAAAAGAACAATTTGTTTTGCCTTAGTCCATTACTAGAACTATTATAGGAGAACATCAATGTGCTCTTCAGATCCATCTTCCAAATCGCCCATCATGCTCCACAAGTTGTTATCTATTATAGGTTTAACCAGTTATGAGTTAACCTGTTTCGATCATTGGCAAACATGCATCATCAGTTAATATCAATCAATTACAAGATCAAATGAAACCAAATATATATATCAAAAGGTGGCGGCTGGATCTTTCTAGTGTAGAGAGTACAAGTAATATAGAGAGGGTTAGGGTTAAAAGACTAACTGATGAATTTTCTTCTTCAGGTTTTCATTCTCTAGACCAATTAGAAAGACTTCAAGTCGAAGCTCCTGAGATAAACGAAAAGGATTTTCAGTTAAAACCTTTTTTTTTTTCTTTTTTGGCCAACAAAATATTTGGATACAAATATATTACCTGCAACTTACTGTTGAGAGGTGTAACAAGTAGCAAAAATAAGGAGCCAAAAGGAAAAGGAAACAAATATATAATTAGAACTTGAAAATAAATTAATATTTATAATCAGGATTAATATTTAATTACTCACTAGTGAACCGGATGATAATATGTTATAAAAAATTTTAAATTTATTTTTCGATGATGTGTTACCATTTGATTCACTAATAGTCGAAATCATCAATGTATCAAATATTAATCTTATAAAGGGTAAATAGTAGATTTTCTTGGGTTGCCAGATAAACCAAATTATCATATTGGCTAGTTCCTGAGTTAAAACGACTCGAAATTCCAGTTGCCTGATCTCCTGTTTCACATAAATGGTACAATGCAAAACCATAGTTAAAATGATATCTATTAAAAAAAATTTATAGGAAAGAGATGATTATTGAATTGATAGACTTATTATTCAACAAATCATCCACCACCTCTTCTTCTTTTTTGTCTTCAGAATCTTGTTCTTCAAAATATCCATCACTTTCAAGTCCAATATCACTATCATCCTTGCTATTCTCATCATAAAACCACCACAAGAAAACAAAAAAAAAAAAACAAAGCAGAACTAAAAATTGCTTCTTTAAAAATAAAAACAAATATATATGTATTGACAAATTGCTCAAGATAGAAAAAAAAATTCTCTTTAACTTTTGAATTTTCTTGCTTTTTTTTTCTCTCTAAAATATATCAAACGCTTACAAACTATTTATAGGCTATTGTCCTTAAAAAAAACTGAAAATATTAAAATCTAATAAAAGCCATAAACCAATGACTCTTGACCTTTCATTGCCATAAACCAATGGCTCTTGACCTTTCATTCTCCTAAAAATAAAACTTCTAAATTAAAACCATTAAAATTACATTTACGTTTAATCAAGAAAACTCCCCTGTAAACTTAAATACTTCTGCCATCCTTCATGCCGATTAATTTCTTGCAGTTGTCGAGAAGTACCATCGATAGCGGTTTCATGAAGATATCTGAGGCTTGGTCCCGGCTTGCCACATGCACTAATTTCACACTTCCTTCCTTTACATGATCTCGGATGAAGTGAAAACGAATGTCAATATGTTTGCTTCTCTCATGATTCACTGGGTTCTTTGCTAACTCAATTGCTGACTTATTGTCAATTCGTATCTCAGTCGCATCGAGTTGTTGTTGCTCCAATTCGTTCAACAAATTTCTGAGCCATATAGCATGACACACACACCAAGACGCTACCACATATTCAGCTTCACATGTCGAGAGTGTCACGATTGGTTGCTTCTTTGAAAGCCAAGTAAACGCCGTGTTATCCATAAAGAACACATATCTTGATGTACTTTTCCGATCGTCTAAGTCTCCGCACCAATCACTATCAGAGTACTCAATCAACTTGTAATCTTCCACATTTGAATAAAATAACCCGAGTGATACTGTTCCTTGGATATACCGTAGGATTCGCTTCAATGCCTTCCAATGTGAATAAACTGGCTCCTCCATGAACCGACTTACAATGCCAACGCTTAGCGAAAGATCAGGCCTTGTGCAAGTGAGATAGCGAAGACTTCCCACCAAACTCCGGTATTTGCTCGCGTTGACTCATTCTTCTCCATCAAATTTTGAGAGTTTTACACCTGGCTCCATTGGTGTTGAAACCAGTTTACAATATGCCATCTTGTATTTCTTTAAAATTTCCTTTGCATATGCCTCCTGTGACACAAAAATACCTGTCTCTTCTTGTCTTACCTCCAAACCAAGGAAAAACTTCATCAAACCTAAATCTGTCATTTCAAATTATTGTGTCATTTTGCTCTTAAAATCTTGTATCATCTCACCATTGTTCCCCATAAAATGAGGTCATCAACATAAAGAGCAACAAATAACATATTACCTCCATTCTTCTTCACGTAAAGGGCATGTTCATAGGGACATTGTTTGAACCCGTTCTCCTTGAAGTATGTATCAATATGATTATTCCATGCCTGCGGTGCTTGCTTCAACCCATAAAGTGCCTTCTTCAATTTTAGCACCTTCTTCTCTTCTCCACTTTTCATGTACCCGGGTGGTTATTCGATGTAGACTTCTTCTTCGAGCACACCATTCAAGAATGTCGACTTGACATCCATTTGAAATATCGGCCATTTGAATTGAGCCACTTGTGAAAATAACAATCGAATTGTCTCCATTCTTGCAACTGGAGCAAGTACCTCGTCATAATCGATTCCCTCCTTTTTTTTTGTATCCCTTTGCAACAAGTCGCACCTTGTACCATTCTATCTTGCCTTGAGGATTCATCTTTCTCTTGAACACCCACTTCACACCAATGGGCTGACTTCCTTTTGGTAGCTCCGTTAACTCCCATGTATTGTTGCAGTTAATTGCTTTAATCTCCTCGTCCATGGCTGTTTGCCACTTCTTGTCTCATACCGCTTCAAAACTTATACTCTTGAAATCTGGCAAAAGACATACAATGTGTACCTCACTTGTTGAATCATACAAATCTTGCAAACTTCGCATTTTGGGTTGTTGCGGTTCATCTACATCATCGATAGTTTCAAGATTTGTCGGTATGATTGTTGGTGTAGCAGTTGATGATTCTCCATCTTTGATGATAACCTCCGTTGAGTTATTCCAATCCCACTCGCTTGCTTCATTAACTCGTACATCACGACTCACCACAACCTTCTTACTTATCGAGTCGAGTAGCTTGTATCCTTTTGTTTTCTCATTATACCCAATAAAAATAAACCTTTTGCTTTTGTCTTCGAGCTTCATTCTTCGCTGATTCGGCACATGTGCATAGGCCTCACTACCGAATACTTTGAGATGAGAAACTGTCAGTTTTTGTCCACTCTAAGCTTCTTGTGGTGTTTGATCATTCAACATCGCATGTGGACACCAATTTTGTACATAGATGGCACATTGCACGGCTTCTGCCCAAAATTCCTTCGGCATCTTCTTACTCTTGAGCATTGACCGAACTATATCGAGAACAGTCTAATTCTTCCTCTCTGCCACACTGTTCTGTTGGGGAGAGTACGGTGCAGTTAGGAATCATCTTATGCCTTGTTCCTTACAATACTCCATGAAAAATGTCAAAGTATACTCACCACTTTTATCGGATCATATAAATTTGATGTGTTTACCGGTTGCCTTTTTCACCATCACTTTGAACTTTTTGAACACCTCGAACGCCTCAGATTTTTCTTTCAGAAAATAAACCCAAGTTTTTTCGTGAGAAATCATCAATAAAGGAAATGAAATACCTTTTACCGCTAAAAGATTCGGGGGTGATTGGTCCACATATGTCAGTATGAATCAATTCAAGAGGTTGTTTAGCCCGACATTCTGCCTTCTTTTGAAACGAAGTTCTCGCATGCTTTCCGAGCACACATTCTTCACAAATTTTTTTCTCGTAGTCAATGTCTGGTAGCCCGTGCACCATGTTCTTCTTCGCCAACTCGTTTAGACCACCATAGTGTAGGTGACCAAAATGGAGATGCCACAGTGACACCTTGTCTTCTATGTCGACTTGCAAACATTTTTCTCGAACGCTTCTCAAATTCAACTTATGCATGCGATTTCTCCCATTTCAACTCGAGCGACCAAACGCCCTTGCTTATCTTTCAAGTGTAACACCCGGTCTCTTATAAGTACCGAATAACCTTTTTCCATGAGTTGCCCCATACTCAAAATGTTGCTCTTGAAATCTGGTACATAATAAACATCTTGGATAGGCCCAACTAACCTATCTTTTTGTAAATAAAAAAGGTACCTTGGCCTTTTACCTCAACTTTCGACGCATCTCCAAATGACACATGTCTCGTTTCAACATTTCGCATCTCTTTGAATAGGTGTTTGTACCCGTACATATGGTTGCTTGCACCCGTGTCAAGGTACCACACCATGTTGTTGTTGGTGTTGACTTCGTTGTGTGCCATCAAGAGAAAACCTTCTTTCGCCTCCTCATCTTCCGTGGTTAGGTTGGTTGTTTCTTCTACATTTTTCAAGTCGCGACATTCTTTCGCAAAATGCCCTGTCTTACCACAATTGTAACACTTATCAGAGTTGCAATCCTTCGCATAGTGACCATATTTACCACACTTGTAACACTCAAATGTTGGAATAATTCGACTGACCGCCTCTTCTATGACCGCGTCCTCTTCCACGCCAATTTTGTTGGTTTGATTGCTCATTCTCCTTTATAATGCCCTTCTTAACTGCGGCCTCTTCTATCACGACCATTTTCTCGACCTCCACGGCCACGCCATCTACCTCGAAAGTTTTGAGAATAAAAAACCTCTTCGTCTTTAATTGAAGCCTTAGTTTGAAGTGCTCACTCAAGTGTCTCCTCTTTCTTCTTTTTCTTACATTGTTCATGTGCCTCGAGAGAATCAACGAGCTCGTCGACTGTGAGCGTTGCTAGATCATTTGACTCTTCTATGGCACATACGACATTCTTGAAACTTTCAGTTAACGACCTCAAAATCTTTTCAACAACTCGTGTATCGGTTAAAGCTTCTCCATTTCGATTAAGTTGGTTCACTACGGTTTGAACACGTGTAATATAGTCGGAGACACCTTCCAATTCCTTCATCTTCATGCCTTCCAACTCGCCGTGAAGAGTTTGAAGGCGGACTTGTTTAACCCGGTCGGCTCCTTTGTACACTTTCGCCAAAATGTCCCATGCTTCTTTTAAAGTTGTCGCTCTCGCAATCTTCTCAAAGCCTGACTCGTCAATAGCTCAGAACAACATGTACAATGCCACCTTATTTTTCGATCACATCTCTTTCAATGCCTTGTTTTGAGCCGCTGTATATCCCGCGGTAGTTGTCGGTTCTACAAAACCTTCTTGGACTACCTCTCAACCATCTTAAGGCCCGAGGAGAGCTTTCATTTAGATGCTCCAATTCTCGTAGCTCACCTTCGTTAATCGAGGCAGCGACACATTACTAGTCACACTCTCCATGGCTCAGATACCAAATTGGCAAATTGCTCAAGATAGAAAAAAAAACTTCTCTTTAACTTCTGAATTTTCTTGCTTTTTTTTCTCTCTAAAATATATCAAATGCTTACAAACTATTTATAGGCTATTGTCCTTAAAAAAATTTGAAAATATTAAAATCTAATAAAAGCCATAAACCAATGACTCTTGGCCTTTCATTGCCATACACCAATGACTCTTGACCTTTCATTCTCCTAAAAATAAAACTTCTAAATTAAAACCATTAAAATTACATTTAAGTTTAATCAACATGTATAACTTCACTAGGCCTATAGCCAAGAGCTTACACAACGTTATATTAATGTTTTTGAAAGCATAAATACAATGTTATTATCTCCTTGCTTTTGTTTGTTGAATATATGAAGAAAAAAGGATATGTATACGTATATAATATACCTATTGAAAGGGAATCAGGGGTGTGGGGGAGCACGTTAAGGTTAGCCCTAGGCATGTGGTTTGCTTTTGAGTGTTGCTGCCGCTCTTGAGGAAAATTCTCCTCCTTGCTATTGGCTAGTATCTCACTCATGGATGAAAAACAAGATAAGAGAGAGAGGCTAAGGCTTGTGTGAGTAGTGGAGTGAAGCATATTGGGAGAAAAACCCTTGCTTTTATAGAAGAAATGAAACGTCGGGTCTGTTAGGTGCTTGCTATGTATGGTAAGTTTCACATGTTACTTGGCTTCTTTTTTTTTTTAATTTAGCTTGGGTGCACTCAATTTTTTATTCTTTTTAAGTATTATATTTTATTTAATTTACAAGATTCAAATATAAATTATTGTCATCATTTATTCATATGTAGTTCTCAATATTACACGTGTTTGTGAAGATCGATGATATAATTGATTTGATTTTTAGAGTTCAAATACAAACCATCATCTTCATTTATTCTGATGCGGTTCTTAATATTACACGTGTTTTACGGATGTCAATCTTATAGTTTATTTAATTTATAGGATTAAAATAGAAATTATTGTGGTCATTCATTCATTCGTAGTTCTTAAAATTACACGTGTTCGTGCAAACGAATTGCAAAATTTATATAATTTATAGGATTCAAATACAAATTAATTATTATTGCAATTTGTAAAATTACTTGTAAATAAAACACGTGTAAACAAATTGCAAAATTTATATAATTTATAGGGTTAAAATACAAATTAATTATTATTACGGTTCGTAGCATTGTTTGTAATTCATAAAAGGCCTAACGCATAATTTAGTACCTAAGTTTGACACTTTTTGTTTTAAATTTAGTATTTATGTTATTTTTTGGTCTTATGTGGTATTTATATTTGACAAAAGTAATATATTTTGGTACGTGCAGGCACCCGTGTTAATTTTAGTGTTTAATTTCGATTTTAAAGTTGATTTGATAAAAATTAATAATTTAGTTAATAATATTAGCAATTAATTTTCATCAAATTAATACTAAAACCTAAATTAAACAACATATATCAAATTGTATTTGACAAATTAAACGCAAAATTAAACAAATCATAAAAAATTCAAACCTAGTAATAAAGATTTAAGATTAATACTTATCTTGGTTTAGTTTGTAACGTTAATTGGCTACGTATGGAAATATTATTAGCTGAGTTGTCCAAAATCACATATATGGTATGAATCCAAAATCACATATTTGGTTACGAATATGTCCAAAAAAAAAAAAACACATATACGGTTAAGAAAATCTAGGTCATTAATTTTAGACACCTCAATTAATACTGGTTCAAATTTTTTCTGTTTTGTGAAATATTAATTTTAATTTTAATTAATGGGTAAAAATTAGTTGGTATATTACTATATACTATATATTAATTTGTATTCTCATGCGACTCTAAATAAGTTGTGTATATTACTTTTGTAACTTTTTTTATAATATTAATTTTTTGTTTACAACTTTTAATGATTTTTTGAAATAAATTGAAAAGGAAATGTAATTACAAAATATATTTAAAAATATTTAACTAATTTAGAATAAGGTATATTAATCGAAGATAAATCGATTTTTTTTTCGTTTTTCCAATCATTCTCTCCTGTTTTTTTTTAATAGTTATTTGATTTTTTTTTAATTTATAACATTTAATTGGTTATGTATAGAAATATTATTAGCTTAGTTGTCCAAAATCACATATATGGTTATGAATCCAAAATCACATATTTGGTTATGAATATGTCCAAAAACAAAAGAAGACATATATGGTTAAGAAAACCTAAGTTATTAATTTTAGACACCTCAGTTAATACTGGTTCAATTTTTTATTGTTTTGTGAAACATTAATTTTAATTTTAGTTAATGGGTAAAAATTAGTTTGCATATTACTATATACTATATATTAGTTTGTATTCTCGTGCGATGTCGAATCTATTGTGTATATTACTTTTATAATTTTGTCATGATATTAGTTTTTGTTTACAATTTCTAATGAATTTTTCAAAAAAAATCATTAGTATATTGAAAAGGAAATGTAATTAAAAATATATTTTAAAATATTTTACAAATTTAGAATAAGATATATTAATTTATTTAAAAATTCAAAATAAAGAAATAATTTATTTAAAATCAACATTAGATTTATTATATAAAAAATTAAATGCATGTAGTAACTTAAAATATTAAAAGAGAATGAGTAAAAGAATAATGAGTAAATTCCACCAACAGTCACTCAATTTTGATACAGTTGATAAAACAGTCACTTTGGTATCAATTCAGTCACCAATTTTCATAAAATAACAAAATAGTCCTTTTAACCATTTTCTATTACAGGCGTAACGAAAAAGTGACATGGCATTTAACGGAGGGTTAGCTATAATTTAAATAGCTCCATAGCCCTAGTTGGGCAGTAGAAAAAAAAGAAGAAGAAGAAGAAGAGAAGAAATGGACATACCCTAGCTAAGACCGTTTTGTTCCTCCAAGGTGGAGCCACCACTCAGTTTGCTACTATCCGTTGAATCTCTGTCCCTTTTTTTCTTCTTTTCTTCTCCTCTCTTTTTTTTCTCTTAACTCTAGTCGTCGTTGTTCATGGCCTTCTCTGGCCAACCGTCATTACCAAATGGATCTCTGCCGTCCACCCTCGAACCACTACCATATTCTGGCCACAGCTTTTCTTCGACCAACCATGACTTTTGATTATCTTCTTCTTTTAGTTTTTTTTTTATTTCTCTCTTTTGATGCAGGCCAATTTGGGATTCTTATTCTTTTTTTTTTTTGTTAGTTTGATTTTGGATGTTTGCTATCTCTATTTTTGTTTTTGTTGTTTTGTCATCGATTTTGATTTGAAGCTTCATAACATCGCCACAAGTAGAAGCTCTGACCAAATCGGTGTCGATGAACGGGCTATAATCGGATAGAAGCTCAAACCAAATCGGTGTCGATGAACGGGCTGTAATCGAATCTCCCTTGACATTAGCCCAAGCAACTGTTTCAATGCGAGCCTCAACATTTTCACCGTCGATTTTCAATTTTCACTACCAAAGAAAGAATTTTTCTAGTTCTATTAGGGATTCTGTTTTGCTTGCTTTGTCACTACCAAAAAAATTTTCCCAATTTTTTTCCCATTTTGGGTAAATTTTGGGTAAACTCCACGTCAATCTGCCGTGTTAGCTAATTGGGTTAATTGGGTTTCCAACGTGGCAAGTGAAGTAGCCATATCAACTAGTTAATTGGCCATGTCAGCTGTTTCGTTAAGTCTGTGACTGATTTGTTACTTTTCGATAACATTAGCAACTGTTTTGTTATTTTTTGAAAGTTAAGTGACTGAATTGAAACAAGAATAACTGTTTTTTCAGTTGCATCAAAGTTGAGTAACTGTTAGTGTAATTTACGCAAGAATAATTTACCCAAATTGTAAATAAGTACTTCAAATAGGGAGTGTCATGTGTAAAAAAAACTGTAATGTGAACATGATTATTTATTCTTTTTTCTTTATCCTCTTTGCTATAGTGTGTATATATATAAGATATAATTTAGGGTAAAAGCTTAATTTTTTTTTTTTTTTTAAGAAATAAAAAGGATTTTTTTAGCAATACAATATTGTAACAACAACAATAATCTAAAAATTAATAAACCTTAAAATAAAATATATGGGTCTTTACTTGCCCCTTACGATAAATCTAGTCTTAATTAATTCTTTCAAGAAATATTGTTGCAAATAAAAATAATTATTAAAATAATCCAAAAATCTAGGCACTATAATTTTCATGCAAAATCTTCATTGTAGCCTACAATTCAACTTGTTTTCAACACATCAGACAATATTGTACTTAGAAAAAAAAATTATCAAGAAAGTGCCAAAACTAGCACAACTCATGTCCAACATTAATTAAAATATATAGTAAAAAATATCAATTAAGCCCATTATCAATTACTTGTCATCTAGTGGATGCATCAAATCTTAAGCCTTAAATGAGTCAGAAGCATTTGAAGGGACTACAGGTGTAGACAAGTTCAGTAGACTCATGAACTTTTGTGCAATGTCAAGGTCGATATTTATCATATCTAGCATAAGTGTTTGTTGATAAACCATAAAAGTAACATGTTTTAATCTCATGCTTGGCATGTTTTTTTGGATGATTTATTATGTGAATTAGTGAATTTGATACTCCTAACCCTTTAAAATTATGTTTCTATACTTAGGTGAGCATAAGAAAGTGAAAGGAGCGAAAATCGGGCCAAAATCAGACAAAAAGAGCTATCTTCAGGAACCACATGGCCTGAACACTTCCATACGGGCTGGGCACATGCCCGTGTGAGCCACACGGGCTGGCCACACGCCCATGTGCCAGCCTGTGTCGATTTCGAACCCTGCTTCTCTTTTATGCAGAAAAACCCAATTTTTAGGGGTTTTGAGCATTCTAAAGTTTATAAATACTGTCGAAACCTCTTTTAAATGGGGAAGGTTATTTTGAAAACGGGAGTCGCCACCAACCTTTTTAAAGTGTGATTGGATCACTTTATAAAACGTTTTGGTCTACGAAATTACAAGAGAACAGGTTCGGGAGTCGGTTACGCACGAGGAAGGATTAGCTTGGTACCAAATTGAATATTTTCATCTTAATGTCAAAAGCTTGAGAAAATTTAGCAATAAGACCTCTTTTAAAACCATAATAATTTGAGTTGAAAGTCAAAATTCTTTTTGTCCCAAAAGAATGTGAACATCATATTCAGCGTGATTGGACACGATATTCATAAACTTTCATAACAAAAAATCTCGTAATTTGTAAAATTTATTAAAAGGATACTTTAGATATTTAGACAGATGGGAAATCGCAACCCAGCATATTAGGGTACTATTTCTCGAATTCCTAAATACCAAAAGACATTGCCTTGTTTTTTTTTTAAAAAAAATCCTTTTGATTAAATGAAATAAGAAAACGATGATGCATTTCCTATTACAAAAGATCAACGTTGGATTAATTAAACTACCTATTTTAACATTTTATGCA
Source organism: Gossypium anomalum (assembly GCA_025698475.1). Classification (NCBI taxonomy): domain Eukaryota; kingdom Viridiplantae; phylum Streptophyta; class Magnoliopsida; order Malvales; family Malvaceae; genus Gossypium; species Gossypium anomalum. The sequence goes on from CM046961.1 coordinate 6,138,452, forward strand.
AATATAATGTGGAAAATGGTAATTAAGACATAAATCACACAATACTTTAATATTTCATGTATATACTCACAAATAACATGAATATACACGTTATCATTTCATGTAAAAATATGGAATGGCAAAAATAATGAATACAAATTAAACCTATAATAATATTTCATGCGAAAATACAACATAGTAAACAATGAGGATAAGGTGTATAATCATACTCCACGAAAATATAACTTACATAAATAATTTTCATGTAAACATATAAATCAATGATAACAAATAACTCGTGCAATGAATTTAAATATTTAAACAATTAACACAAATATATTAATTACATATGAACATATAAAAAAAACTTAGGAAGAATCACATATTTGGCATAATGAATAATAAAGGAAAATTTTAAAGTGCTTAATACATACTAAAAACAATGTTTAATATATATATATATATATATATATATATATATAAATTTATAATAACATCCATACTACATGTCTAATACACATAAATATAATACTTAATAATAATTTATAAATCTCATAATAGTGTAATAATATATATATAAATATATATAATAACATATATAATATAAAATAATAATGTAATGATAAATGAATTTTATATAAAAATAATGTTTAATAATAATTTATAAAATTTTAAAATTATACATGATAATATGTAATAAGATATAAATATATGATAAAATATAAAATAATATAATATAATATATAATGTATATTTAAACATAAGATAATATAATATATATATAAAAATATAAAAATATAAAATAATATATATTAATAAATAATATAAATATACTTGAAAATAATTAATATACAAATAAATTTTTACATGTATAAATAAATAATAAATAATATCTAAAATAAATAAATTTAAGAAAAAGGATTAAAATTGAATTAAATTAAAGAGTCTGGGGTTAGTTTTAAAAAACAAAAACAAATTTAGGCCCAATTGAAACACATTCAAAACTACAAGGGACACACTGGGCAATTTGCCCTAATCCCAAAACGACGTCGTTCTTCAGAATGGATTTTAATGGCGATTATGATTAAATTGAAACAAATATAAAAGATAGGGCCAATTGGGCAATTTGCCCATTTTCCAAAAACACGCAGATCCTTCCCAGGTCATGGGTCAACACGCAGATCCTGGACTAAACGGTGCCGTTTTTGTGCTTATTGAACTAAGCTAAAACGACGTCGTACATAAGAGGCTATATAAGCCAAATTTTAGCCCTGAAATCATTTTAAATCTGTTTTCTAAAAAAAAAAAAAAACTAAAAAACCCTCCGAAAGAGGATTGAGGGCAGACCCTCGGAGCGCCGTCGTGCCTCCGTCATCGGGCTCCCACGCGCCCACACGCCCCCCTCGACACCGTTGCGTACGGCGGTCGAAACCCTAAAACTTTGCCTTTCTCAGCGAATCAAGAGGTAATCCTCTTTTTATTTCTTTTAGCTTTCATATGCATATATTCATGACAAAAGACAAAGAGAAAAAAAAATGAATCACCTCTGTTCTTCAATAAACTGCTATATTTTATTATATATGTGTATGTAAAAAAAACCTCATGTTTACAGATTAGAAAAGGGTTTTTATAGCCTTTCTGCAAATTACTATATTTTGGGGAAAGAAATCAAAAAAACTTCATGTTTACAGATTAGAAAAGGGTTTTTATAGCCTTTCTGCAAATTACTATATTTTGGGGAAAGAAATCTTTGATTTCTTTCCATGTTTGTTTCTCTTTTTGCTGTGGTTCTTTCCCTTTTTGCAGGTGCTCGCGAGGAAATCAAGGTGGTAAGTGCTCTGGCCTTGATTTGTGCATGGATCATGAAACCTAAAATCACGGTGCTGCTGGAAGTGACGAAGAAGGTCACTGGAACGATGCGAAAGGGGTGTGACAATTAGCATGTCTACGGCGCAAATTCTGGAACCTTCATTTAACGTTTGCGGCGCCTAGGGTTTCAGAAACCCTAGGTTTTCCCTCCTCTGTTAACAAATTGGGCCATTTGGGCCGTACCTGTTTGTGGGTTGGGTGTAAACGGGCTAGTGGGTAGTTTAGGTTAATTGGGTTCTAAGTATTTGGGTCTACGAGTTAGTGGGCTATGGTATTGTAAATGGACTATAATAAATAAACATTCATTTATTTATTTTTTGTTTTTGGTTTTAAGGCCCGAGCAGATTTGGGCTGCTACAGCTGCCCCTCTTTGTTCATTGCTGTGTAATAGGAATCGAGCAAAGACTTATAGATAGACCAAATTTGCCCGGTCTTATCTGATCCTCGTCTTCAATATGCTCATTGCAAACTTAAGACTGTCATGCTGATATTTCGATCTGCTCTCTAATGATATAGAGACGCCAAATCTGTTGTCTTCGATTTTCTCCCTAAAAATACAGGGATACCAAATCTGCTTCTTGGATTTGCTCCTCGTCGAATACGAAGATGCCAAATCATCTTAGATCCGCTCCCCATCGAATACGGAGATGCCAAATCTGCTTCTTGGATTTGCTCCTCGTCAAAATACGAAAATGCCAAATCATCTTGGATCTGCTCCCCGTCGAATACGGAGATGCCAAATCTGCTTCTTGGATTTGCTCCTCATCAAAATACGAAGATGCCAAATCTACTATCTCTGATCTGCTCTCTGACCATACAGAGATGCCAAATCTGCTATCTTCAATCTGTTCTCTGACCATACAGAGATACCAAATCTGCTTCTTGGATTTGCTCCTCGTCGAAATACGAAGATGCCAAATCTGCTGTCTTCGATCTGCTTCCTGACAATACAGAGACGCCAAATCTGTTGTCTTCAATCTTCTCCTTGACAATACAGATACTCCAAATCGTCTTGGATCTGCTTCAGCGTAAACACCTGAAGGTCAGATCTGCTATGCTTTAGCCTGTTACCCTACTGCTTAGGGGGTTAAGGCGCATCAATTTTTATTGTCCCTTGAAGGACATAACCTGTATAATGTGTATGAGTTCATGCCTAATGCTTAGGATGCTATGATCAAAATGAGTCAAATGCTCCTAATTAAACTTGTTATAATGCAAAATGTTTATGAATATGACCTCTATTCCAAGCATCACCACTCATTCTTTTTGTCGAAGTTCATCTTTATTTCTCTCGAAATATCATCCCTACTCAGCCTGGGTTTGTACCATTCTTCAAATGTTATGACCCACCGAAAATGTCTGTAAGATGATTTTCTCTTAGGATTGAATCGTTTGATTTTTCCAATCATCATTTTGGACTAAAGAAAGAATTTCCTCGAGTTCTTACAAACCTCATTTACATGAATTCCTCGAACAAATGTTCTGTTTCAGTTTCTTGTATTATCTAGAAATTTCCAGAGTAATGAGCAAAACTTCATTTGTGAAAATTATTTAGTTCATCTATCATTATTTTAATGCAACATACTTTAAGAATAATGGAAGATGAATTTAATCTTGAGAATAATTAGATTTGAATGAATTTGTCAGAAATACAAAGGAAATTTATCTGATAGCCTATCCTTGAGAAGAAAAAGAATCTAAAGATAGCAAATAGGACAAAAGTTAGATGCCCTAGATATCGCCGCATGAGCATCTATACACCAGCTCCATGAAGACTTTCTTGAGTTCAACATGTGTTTAAAAGAGTCAAAGTACTTTTGTTGATGCACCAATATGCAACGTGCTTCGCTCTTTGTTGAATCCGATATGGCAAGATTACCATGTGCTCTTCAAAATTTTGAGCTGCCCTTTCGGGTTTTCAACTCAAAACCCCTTTTGGTCACAAAGCGCCCTTTGCGGGTTTTCACCTTGGCCTATCCATTTTTTTTTGAAAAATCAAGGCGCCCTTTGTTGGTTTTCGCCCTGGATTCCTTTAGACAAAATACTTTTTTACTGAGTCTGAATTCACTGGATTGGGTAAATTCTTCCCATCCATTTTCGTTAAGATCAATGCACCACCAAAGAAGGCCTTCTTCACGACGTACGGCCCTTCCCAATTCGGCATCCATTTTCCTCTAAAGTCCTTCTGAATGGGAAGGATCTTTTTTAGCACAAGATCCCCCTCATGGAATTCTCTTGGTCGCACTTTCTTGTAGTAAGCTCGCATCATTCGCTTCTGATACATCTGACCATGGTGAATAGCTTTTAGCCTCTTTTCTTCGATCAAGCTCAACTGGTCATACCGCGATTGAATCCATTTTGTTTCATTCAGCTTTATCTCCGATAAAATTCGAAGAGAAGATATTTCTACTTCAATAGGTAACACTACCTCCATTCTATATACCAACGAAAAAGGGGTGCTAAGAGTGCAAATGGTAGTTTCTCATGCCAATCTCTATAAGTCTCAGTCATCTTCCCCACTATCCTCTTGATGTTCTTGTTGGCTGCTTCTACTGCCCCATTCATCTTTGGGCAATACGGAGAAGAGTTATGATGCTTAATCTTGAACTGATTGCAAACTTCTGCTATCGTTCTGTTGTTCAAGTTTAATGCATTATCTGATATGATCCTTTCAGGCATCCCATACCGACAAATGATCTCTTTCTTCAAGATTCGAATTACAGCCGACTTAGTAACATTTGCATAAGAAGCAGCCTCTACCCACTTCATGAAGTAATCAATGACCACAAAAATAAAGCGATACCCATTTGAAGCTTTTGGTGATATTGGCCCAATGACATCCATGCCCCTAATGGAAAAAGGCTATGGAGAAGTCATAACATGTAGAGGTGAAGGTGGTACATGAATCTTGTCTCCATAAATCTGACATTTATGACATTTCTTGGTGTAGTTGATACAATCCCCTTCCATAGTAGACCAATAATATCCAAATCTCATGATTTGTCTAGCCATCGTGAAACCATTAGCGTGTGTCCCATAAACACCCTCGTGAACTTCTTCCAAGATTAACTTAACTTCCACGGCGTCAACACATCTCAACAGTACTTGGTCCTTTCTTCTTTTGTACAAGATGTCCCCATCCAAAACGTAATCGCAGGCTAATCTCCTTAAAGTTCGCTTATCATTTTCAGTTACCTGTTTTAGGTATTTACGATCTCTCACAGATCGCAATATATCCTGATACCAAAGATTATCGTCTTTTTCTTCTTCCTCAATGTTACAACAACAAGCTAAAGCCTCAATGATACTCATCTGAATAGGTCTCATCTCCTCCTCTTTATTCGCTCTAATCATTGAAGCCAAGGTTGCTAGAGCATCTGCCATCTGGTTTTCGTCTCGTGGGATATAATTGAAAGTGATGTCATCGAACTCCTCAAGTAACCCCAAAACTATCTTTCGATAATTGATCAATTTAGGATCCTTTATCTCCCATTCAGCTTTAAGCTGGTAAATTACCAACACAGAGTCTCCATATACTTCCAAAGTTCTTATTCCTCGTTCTATAGCTGCTCGAAGTCCCATGATACATGTTTCATACTCGGCCATATTATTTGTGCAATCAAAATCCAACTTGCACGTGAATGGATAACAATCACTATTTGGGGATACCAGGACTGCCCCAATTCCATTTCCCACTACATTGGATGCCCCATCAAAGCTCAACTTCTAAGGATAATCCTTTGTAGTTGCTACACACATTAACTCCTTATTTGGGAAATCAAAATTCAATGGCTCATAGTCTTCTAGAGCTCTACTAGCCAGAAATTCCGCTATCGCACTTCCTTTTATAGCCTTCTGGCTGACATAGACTATGTCAAACTCTGAAAGCAGAATTTGCCACCTTGCCATTCTCCCATTCAACGCTGTTGACTCCATCATATACTTCAAAGGATCAAGTTTTGAAATAAGCCAAGTAGTATGACATAGCATGTATTATCTTAACCTTCGAGTCTTCCAGATTAAAGCACAACACAATTTCTCAATTGTCGAATATCTCATCTCACACTCTGTAAATTTCTTACTGAGGTAATATATCACCTTCTTCTTTCTTCCCGACTTGTCATGTTGGCCAAGCACACATCCCATAGAATTACTAAACACTGATAAGTACAGAATTAATGGTCTATCTAGACTTGGCGGAGACAACACTGGAGCATTTAACAAGTATTGTTTAACCTTATCAAAAGCATTCTGGCATTCCTCATCCCAAGTAACTTGGTTGTGTTTTCTAAGGAGGCGAAATATAGGATCACATTTCTCAGTTAATTGTGAAATAAACCGAGCAATATAATTCAACCTTCTAAGAAAACCCTGAACTTCTTTCTGAGTACGTGGTGGAGGCAATTCTCGTATGGCTCTAACTTTGTCTGAGTAAACTTCTATTCCTTTTTCGCTGACCATAAAGCCTAGTAATTTCCCCGACCTGGCTCCGAAAGTGCACTTTGCTGAATTAAGTTTTAACTGAAACTTCCTTAATCTCAAGAATAGTTTCCTTAAAACTTCAATATGTTCCTCCTCTGTTCGAGATTTGGCAATCATATCATCGACATACACCTCAATTTCCTTGTGCATCATATCGTGAAATAAAGTCACCATAGCCCTTTGGTATGTTGCCCCTGCATTCTTTAGCCCAAAGGGCATTACCTTGTAACAGAAAGTCCCCCACAAGGTTACGAAGGTGGTTTTGTCCATGTCTTTAAGATGCATCTTTATCTGATTGTACCCCGAGAAACCATCCATAAAGAAAAATAATGAATATTCTGTTGTGTTGTCTACCAAAGTATCTATGTATGGTAGGGGGAAATTATCTTTTGGGCTAGCTTTGTTCAGATCTCTGTAATCAACGCACATTCGTACCTTCCTATCTTTCTTAGGGGTTGGTACAATGTTAGCTACCCATTCAGAGTACTTCACCTCTTGTAAGAATCCTGCATCGAACTGCTTCTTGACTTTGTCCTTTATCTTCAATACGATATATGGCCTCATTCTTCGCAACTTCTGTTGGACTGGCTTACAATCCTGTCTTATTGGAAGGCGATGCACCATAATATCTGTATTTAACCCTGGCATATCTTGATAGGACCATAAGAAGATATCTTTGAACTCGTATAGAAACTCAATCAGTCCTTGCCTTGTGTCCTCGGCAATATGCGTGCCAATTTTTACCTCTTTCCCTTCCTCTAGAGCTACATTCTCTATTGCCTCTTTCTTATGAGGCATGATCTGTTTCTCTTCCTATTTTACTATCCTCAACAGATCCAGAGACACATCACAATCCTGGACATCTTCAAAATCCTAAGATACCTCTAAACACATGTCTTGCTTGCGAGAGAAATCAGGATTTGTAATATCAGTGCTCATGTCATTGATATCTAGGGATCTGTGAAGTATAAAGAATATACAAAGAATGAATGAATTTAAGAATGATTATTTATTTTCTATGAATGAAAGAATACGAATTGCCAAAATTTAACGAAATATTGGTTAATAAAATGAAACAATACTCGTTCAAATTGATAAAAGTTATGTTTTATTAAAAAATAATAGATAATCGTAAGCCTATTTCACAAATGTAATCCTATTACTCCTAGGCCCTAGAGTAACGAGAATGTTTTGAAAATTACTCTGAAAAATTCCTAAAGACTACAGGAAGTTCCTCTATAGTCCAATTGTTCAGAGAGCTTCCCGGTTCGTAAGGGTGAATGCCCTCAAGGTTGCCTTGTTCCAATCCTTCATCATGTATAGCATTAATCTAATGACTTTCTTCTATAAGTAACCCTCCCGATATGTAGGTTTGGGATATTGGAGGAAATGTCATCGGCTCCCACTCCACTTTTCTTCCATTAAGGCGTGCCCTTCTTCCCTCTTGGCGTCTCTCAACTTCTTTCCTTCTTTGCTTGTAGTCTGGCTTAAAGCCCAGACAAAAGCGATCTCTCTTCTCTTTCAGTTCTGGGATTTGAGTCCCTCCTTACAGGTATTTTCCTAACCCTTTTCCTGGTAAAGTTCCCTTTCCCACCATCATTTGTAAAGCCATCCTCGTAGCTCTTGCTATTTTTGGTGCCGGTAGCTCACTCCATTCTGAAATGAAGGTCGAATTCACAAATTCTAAAGAGTGAAAGGAACACTCAATAGACTCTTCGTTCATCTCAACATAAGAGGCCTTGCTAGTGACTGCGGCTATAATTTCCTCTTTCGCATTAATGGTTACTAACCGTCCATCCGTCACTAACTTTAATTTCTGATACAATGATGAGGGCACCGCTCCCGCTGAGTGCATCCATGGCCTCCCTAATAAGCAATTGTAGAAGGGCTTGATATCTATCACCAAGAAGTCTACTTCGTATATACTCGGCCCAATTTCCAAGGGGATGCTAATCCTTCCCATCACCTTCCTTTCTGTACCATAAACGGCTCTTACCATATTTTGACATGTCTTCATGTGAGAATCGTCAATGGGTAATCTGTTCAATGTAGACAACGGTAGAACATTCACAGCCGATCCATTATCGACGAGCACACTTGGGAGTGTGTACCCCTTGCATCGAGTGGTGATGTGCAAGGCCTTAGTTGACCCCCTGCCCCCCTGTGGGATTTCATCATTATTAAAGTAGATGAAATTATCCACACTTATGTTACTCACCAATTGGTCCAGCTTGTTAACGGATATGTCATGGGTAATATATGTTTCGTTGAGCACCTTCATCAATGCATCCCGATGCACTCGAGAGCTCTGTAAGCGAGCCAATCACGATATGCGAGCCGTTTGCTGCACACAAGAATCGCCGACCACGCTATACTCGCTATACTTAAGGAAATTTAAAAATTCCTTAGCCTCCTCCTTCTTTACTGGCTCCTTGATAGGCACTTCAGCCTCTTTTTACTTCTCCACACTAACATTCTTTTTTTGTGGGCTCCTCTCTGATGCCCACCGCATCATACCGCTTCCCACTCTGTGTATGGGATCCTTCAACTTGTAAACCCTTAGACGTACTAGCTATACTCTCCTCCTCTGGCACTGTCACACTGCGGTCATAACTCTATGGTACCCTCTTGCTATCCTTATAAGGGAAAGGCGTAGGCTTATCAATAATGACCTTAGGCACCGTTTGTGCTCTTATTTTATTATTCCCCAGCAGGGAAATAATAATCCTTGGCCAGCTAGTTCCTTTCTGTTCATCCTCCAGCACACATACTTATTTTTTACAAGAACTACCTTCAAAAATTTGTAGTTCTTTGTTGTCTATAAAGGCTTGCACCAAGGCCTTGAATTCTTTACAATCTTGAACTTCATGTCCTTCTTTGTCATGAAACTCACCATAGTTCTCTATTTCTCCTCTCTCGTTTTTAGAGGTTAACATACCTCTCTTCATCATCTCCTCCCAAATCATCTTCATAGGCATCCTCACCTCAGCAACATCTTCCTTCATTTTCCTTTCACTGACTTCGCCAATGGCATTTACTCCTTGATCGCTATGATTTGGCAACGGGTTTTCAGTATTAGGGGTATTGTCAAACTTTACTACCCCCATCTTAATAAGCCTCTCTATGGCCTTCTTAAAATCGGTACAGTTTTCGATCGAATACCCCGGTATTCCAGCATGGTATTCGTATCTGGCATTTGCGTCATACCATTTGGGATATGGGGGCTGCAGTGGTTTCAAGTGAAAAGGAGAAATAACATGTGCATCAAATAAGCTTTGATAAAGCTCACGATACGTCACGGGGATAGGTGTAAATTGCATCTTTTCAGAATTCTGCCTTGTACCCGACTCCTGCCTTTGAGAACTCTGTCGTTCAACCGTAGCTGTTTTAGGTTGACCAACTGTGATTGCCCTCGTGTTGAAGGTGCTTGTGTTATTCACTTCACTATCCTTTCTCTTTGGGGCCGATCTTTTGGTCGCTTCCCCCTCGATTTTGCCCCCTTATGGCATTCTCAATCATCTCTCCCGCCATGACTATATCCGTAAAGCTTTTAGTGGTGCTCCCAATCATGTGAGTGATGAATGAAGCCTTTAGAGTTTTGATAAACAACATGGTAGTCCCCTTCTCCAACAACGGTGGTTGAACTTGCATTGCCACCTCTCTCCATCTCTGTGCATATTTTCATTAGGCTTTTTCTCCATGTTTTGCAGTGTGATCCTATCCGGAGTCATGTCAGTCACATGATTGTACTGTTGCATGAAAGCTTGTGCAAGATCCCTCTATGAACTTATTTTGGCCCGGCTCAACTGATTATACCACTTGGCCGCTGCCCCAACCAAACTATCCTGAAAACAATGGATCAATAATTGATTATTGTTTACATAACTAGTCATTCGTCTGCAGAACATGGTAATATGGGCTTCGGGGCAAGTAGTCCCATTGTACTTCTCGAATTCTGGTATTTTGAACTTATGGGGAAGCACCAAATCTGGGACCAAACTTAAATCTTTAGCATCCATTCCTTGACGATTATCAGTATTTTCTAGTACCCTAAATTTCTCCTCTAACCATCTGCAACATTCCTCTAATTGCTTTGATGATTCAAGTCTCATTTCTTCCCTCTTAGCTACATCTAGATTGGGGATAACCGGATTGGCAGGATTGTCTCCAGGATTGAATCCCGAACTAGTTTGAAAGTTCATGGGTATTCCAGCATCGACTTGACCCTGTTGAGGCCTTATTGTGACAGACGGCCTTCGGGGATATGCCTCAGGTTGAGCTTGTACGTGAGGTGGAGTAAAACCAGGAGGATGACCCTCATTATCCTCTTCAGTGATAGTCATAGGGGGTTTTCCTTTATCTGTGGCCCTCAGTAGTTAAGCCATCTCAGCCATCATGTTCCTTTGAGCCTCCAACATTTGCTCCCTCATGTTGTTTTGCATTTTTTGCCAATTGCTCTTGCAATTGGTCCTACATGTCCTTCTGTAGCTGCTCAAATCTTTGGTCCATATTCTTTGACTTAGCACGTGTACCTTAAGGATGTGTTGCTTCTAGATTTTCTTTCTCTTACTCTCTTTCTCCCTAATAATTTTAACTAATTAGGGTCTTTCTATAAACTTGAATGCATATGATGTGATGAGATGCAAATGCATGAATGTAAAAAAAATGTCAATTCTGATTCAGTTTCATTTTAGAAAACGTTATTTAAGGAACAAAAATCTTTTCATAAAACGGATTACAAATACACTTTCGCCCGTAGGCCTAGAGTCTTAACCCTATCCAATAACAATGCTAACTCTCGTCCTTTGTCTGATGATGACTCATACATTATACTCAGTGTTCTAGCTTGTATTGCCAAATCCTGTAAGTGTTCAGCAACCTCTCGAATCTGAACTAAGGACTCTTCCATGACATGATCTCTATCTCCCACTTGATTCCGAAGATGGTGAAGTTCTTCCTTCCACTGTTCTTCCCTTGCCTCGAGCTGCTCAATCCGTAACTCACAGTCCTGTAGTGCTACTTCCAACCCTCCAATATTGTGCTTTATTTTCTTGATCTTATCCAAGCTTGCTTTTAACTCGATCGCAGGGCTACGACTTCGGTGATGATGAAGAGATCGTCCAAGCTCAGCCACCTTAGTTTTTAATTCTTGATTTTCCTTCTCTAGGGTCTGATTATGCGACTGCCTCTCTTGGAACTTCTTTTCCTAATACTTGGCCTTGGCTCTTTCCTCTTGAATCTCTTGTTGCCACTGCTCTGAAGATCTCCCTAATCTGACCCTTTTCAAGGTTACCTGGGCCTTCTTGTAGTGCGTCTTTAAATCATCTCGATCTTCCTCAATCTTTCTCTTTTCCTTTTTCACCTTCTCGACTTCCATCTTTTGAATATCAACATCGAGACTTAAGAACATTTTTTCCTCTTCGAGCTTCTCAATCCTCTTTTCAAGCTCCGAATTCTTTCTCTCGAACTCTTGCTTCATAACCTCCAACTCTAATGGAATCACTCGTAAGCTCTTCTCTAATGATCGAGCAACCCCTGGCCCAGGGACATTATCGTTGACTCTCCTACTAAACCACCCTTTATACTCAAGGGTTGACGTTGAGCCTTCAGCTAAGATATTCATACAAAAAGGCTTCTTCCAAGCCTCAGAAATCTCTCGCATCCTCTTCTTGTAGTGATCTCCTTTATAAGACAAATCACTCTGAGCTAAACCCTGTGTAGCCGGTATGAACTGCCTCACTCGATATTGCCTTAGAACAAGCAATGGTGTATATCCAACAACTCCCCAAATTACTGGAAAAGGGATCCAATCAAAACTGCCACAATGGTAAAGGACTTCACTAGGAACCAACCAAGGAGCCTTCCGCATAACATCTTCCTCTCGAAGATTCTGAAGAATGTCTATCCACCTCTCTTCTGAAATGTCATCTCTCCTAGGCATGTCTACTGCTTTCTTTAAGAGAGAATAACCCTCAAAGAATAATCGGCAAGGAACCTTATCAAGCTTCCAGAAGTGGCTATGAAACCAAACCAACAGCAACTATGCACATCCAATGAACCTTCCTTCACCAGCTCTTCAACATGCGCTCAAGGATCTTAACATCTCAGCTAATATTGTAGGCACAAGTGTGTTCTGTTTACCAAGTCAATCGAATAAATTCACGACTGCCTCATCTATGTGTCCCAAAGCCTTTGGGAAGATCACTAAACCATAAATACTTAAAGCCAGGACATCTACCCTTTTTTTTACGTCTGGATGTGTCGATATCAAATCCCTCAAAACGGCCCATGGAACGCACTTACTATCACCTTTTTGCTGTACACGAGCTACAGCCCACTGCTCACTCATCCTAGTAATTATTACCAACTTCTTCGTAAAAGTTGGAAGGCTAGCAGGCCTAACATAAGCCTTATGACCCTGAATCCTCGAGCAACACAATAAAGTCGTATACTCCTCCAAAGTAGGTACAAGATCAACATTACCAAATGTAAAGCAACTATAAGCAGGGTTCCAGAACTGTACCATAGCTCGCAACAAATGCCTATCTATCTTGATGTCTAGCAAATAGGGAAGGTCTCCATAATTCTGACACTGCTTAGCCTCTTCATCCCATTGGGCCCAAATGTCTCTCAACTCCTAAAACTCATTCTGTGTTGAATTAATACGAGTGAAGTCCCATAACTCTGATGTATACCCCTCGGTGACACTATCTCCCTTCTCTAACTGGGTTTTCTCTGACTAGGTACAGACAGAGGCGTTGTCCTCCACTTTATTAAGATATTCGTTCCTCATTACAAAACTTTCTAATCTAGAAATCAAACCTTGAATCGACACATTTAAATGTTGAGTGACATGCAATAACAACAAAATAAAAAATAGGTCAGTGTCATATATAAAAAAATGATAAACAAATACTTACAAGGGTAGCTTACTAAAGGCTATCTCTATTTCCCTAGGGTAAACACTTAAAGTTCACTATATGTGTTTTAGCTCTAAAGCAAGGGTACCTGAACCAGCAGATTCCTCGGTCTTCACTCATTATAGGCTCATATAAACCAATTTCAGTTCAGGGGGACACATTTCCCTATGGTCATACGGAGATGAAAATCTCACGAAGACATAGGTACAGTATCCCGGAAGCAATCCACTAGCTCATATGAAGGTGAAAACCTCACGAAAGCGTAGCTTCTCACTCCCACTTAAGGGTGTGACCACAACGGTCGTGCAAATGCAACGTAAGGCAATAAGATAACATACATATGCAGCAAACACATGTAAAAAGGATCAAATTTTAAATTTTCCAAACTTTCGACATTAAGACATAAAATAATCAATTTCTTGGCTCGACTCTCTTAAGTCCCCAGTGAAGTCGCCAAGCTGTCGAAACCTCTTTTAAATGGGGAGGGTTATTTTGAAAACGGGAGTCGCCACCAACCTTTTAAAGTGTGATTGGATCACTTTATAAAATGTTTTGGTCTACGAAATTACAAGAGACTAGGTTCGGGAGTCAGTTACGTACGAGGAAGGATTAGCACCCTCATAATGCCCAAAATTGGTACCAAATTGAATATTTTCATCTTAATGTCAAAAGCTTGAGAAAATTTAGCAATAAGACCTCTTTTAAAACCATAACAATTTGAGTTGAAAGTCAAAATTCTTTTTTCCCAAAAAAATGCGAACATCATATCCCGCGTGATTGGACACGATATTCATAAACTTTCATAACAAAAAATCTCGTAATTTGTAAAATCTATTAAAAGGATACTTTAGATATTTAGACAAATGGGAAATCCCAACCCAGCATGTTAGGGTACTATTTCTCAAATTCCTAAATACCAAAAGACATTGCCTTGTTTTTTTAAAAAAAAAATCCTTTTGATTAAATGAAATAAGAAAACGATGATGCATTTCCTATTACAAAAGATCAACGTTGGATTAATTAAACTACCTATTTTAACATTTCATGCAAATATAATGTGGAAAATGGTAATTAAGACATAAATCACACAATACTTTAATATTTCATGTATATGCTCACAAATAACATGAATATACACGTTATCATTTCATGTAAAAATATGGAATGGCAAAAATAATGAATACAAATTAAACCTATAATAGTATTTCATGCGAGAATACAACATAGTAAACAATGAGGATAAGGTGTATAATCATACTCCACGAAAATATAACTTACATAAATAATTTTCATGTAAACATATAAATCAATGATAACAAATAACTTGTGCAATGAATTTACATATTTAAACAATTAACACAAATATATTAATAACATATGAACATATAAAAAAAAACTTAGGAAGAATCACATATTTGGCACACTGAATAATAAAGGGAAATATTAAAGTGCTTAATACATACTAAAAACAATGTATAATATATATATATATATATATATATATATATATATATAAATTTATATAACATCCACACTACATGTCTAATACACATAAATATAATACTTAATAATAATTTATAAATGTCATAATAGTGTAATAATATATATAAATATATATAATAACATATTTAGGCCCAATTGAAACACATTCAAAACTACAAGGGACTCACTGGGCAATTTGCCCTAATCCCAAAACGACGTTGTTCTTCAGAATGGATTTTAATGGTGATTAGGATTAAATTGAAACAAATATAAAAGATAGGGCCAATTTAAAATAAAAATAAAAATGAAATTTAAAATTTAAAAAACACGGAAGGATCAATTGGGCAATTTGCCCATTTTCCAAAAACACGCGGATCCTCCCCAGGTCACGGGTCAATACGCGGATCCTGGCCTAAACAGTGCCGTTTTTGTGCTTATTGAACTATGCTAAAACGACATCGTACATAAGAGGCTATATAAGCCAAATTTTAACCTTGAAATCATTTTAAATCTGTTTTCTGAAAAAAAAACTAAAAAACCCTCTGAAAGAGGACTGAGGGCAGACCCTCGGAGCGCCGTCGTGCCTTCGTCATCGGGCTCCCACGCGCCCACGCGCCGCCATCGACACCGTCGCGTACGGCGGTCGGGACCCTAAAACTTTGCCTTTCTCAGCGAATCAAGAGGTAATCCTCTTTTTATTTGTTTTAGCTTTCATATGCATATATTCATGACAAAAGACAAAGAGAAAAAAAAATGAATCACCTCTGTTCTTCGATAAACTACTGTATTTTATTATATATGTGTATGTAAAAAAAACCTCCTGTTTACAGATTAGAAAAGGGTTTTTATAGCCTTTCTGCAAATTATTATATTTTGGGGAAAGAAATCTTTGATTTCTTTCCATGTTTGTTTCTCTTTTTGCTGTGGTTCTTTCCCTTGTTGCAGGTGCTCGCGAGGATATCACGGTGGTGAGTGCTCTGGCCTTGATTTGTGCGCCGATCATAGAACCTGGAATCACGGCGCTGCTGGAAGTGACGATGAAGGTCACTAGAATGGCGCGAAAGGGGTGTGACGATTAGCATGCCTACGACGCAAATTCTGGAACCTTCTTCTAACGTTTGCGGCACCTAGGGTTTCAGAAACCCTAGGTTTTCCCTCCTCTGTTAACAAATTGGGCCATTTGGGCCGTACCTGTTTGTGGGTTAGGTGTAAACGGGCTAGTGGGTAGTTTAGGTTAATTGGGTTCTAAGTATTTGGGTCTACGGGTTAGTGGGCTATGGTATTGTAAATGGACTGTAATAAATAAACATTCATTTATTTATTTTTTGTTTTTGGTTTTAAGGCCCGGGCAGATTTGGGCTGCTACAAATACATATTAGATGAGGACTAAAGGGAGCACGCAAAGTAGAACGAAGAAATTACTTGAAGAACGCCGTCGAAATCAACTCAGAAGCATATCTCCTTCAAGATTGAAGATCTCCAGTCAAATTTCCTTCGAAGTTTTATTGGGTTTTTGTGTCTTGTTGTCATTCTAATTTTGAGATGTTTTCCTTCCAGATTATGAACTAAATTCCCTATATACCTAGGGAAGATGAAACCTATGATGGATCTTATTATTTGATTTTCTGAATTATATGATAAATACTTGATTCTTGTTCTCAATTATGTATGCTTATTTCTTGCTTTAATATTTTTAGGATATTAATTCAAGTGTTATGTGCTTATTTTAGTGGAGCAAAAGTCCCTGTTTAAGAGTAGATTTGGCATAATTGAGTGGAGTTGCATGCAATCCTAGAGACAGGATGACATAAATCTACCAGATTAGAGTCAAATCTAATAGAGGAATCCATAGATCGAGTTAATGCGACAATAGGGGTTTTAATTAGAAAGAGATTTCAATTAATCAACCTAGAGTCAATTATTCTTACTCTCGAAAGAGATATTAACATAATTTAAGGATTTCAACGGCTCAAGGCAAGTGAATAAATCATCTAATTCAAATTCAAAATAATAATTGAAGTCTAGGTAGATTCTTTCCTGGTTATTGTCTTTCTCTTTGGTTATATTCAAGTATTTTCTTATTCTATTCTCTGTCGCGTTCTTAATAATTAGTTTAGTTAAATTTAGATTAAAAACATTCCCTTTAATTTATAGGCTAGATAATAAAAAGATAGTAATTACTAGTACTTTTAGTCCTCGTGGATACGATATTCCCGACTCACCATAGGTATCCTACTATTCGATTGGTGCATTTGCCTTTGTCATGAGTTTAGTTAGTTAAGTGAATCATCATCAAGTTTTTGGCGCCGTTTCCGGGGACTAAGATATTAGGAACACTAGATTTTTATTAATTTAGCCATTTTTATTTTTTTATTGCATTTTTTTTTAGTTTAATTTTTGTTTTCTAATTTTTCTTTTGTTTGCTTCTGCCAGGTTCCTTTAGTTTATAACTAGAAGAAACCCGTTAGGACCTTTAGTATTCGACAGTGAAATTGAAAGCACAGCTTGTAGAAACCATAAAGAAGTAAGGCAGGGTTGACAAAATATAGTGGATGAGCAAGAGGACATCATTAATATTACTGAGGAGATGACTAGAAATTAGAATAATCAGCTACTTCCTGTGGTTGCTACGAATCCTATAAATCTGAATCCTGCTCATCGTACTATGTACGGTTATGCTAAGCCCTCGTTAACTGGACCTGAATCGAGTATTGTGAGACCTCTTATTCCCGCGAATAACTTCAAACTGAAGCCGAACACCATTCAGATGATTCAACAGTTCGTTCAGCTCAATGGTTTGCAAGATGAAGATCCAAATACTCATTTGGCCAACTTTCTGGAATTCTGCGGCACTTTCAAGATTAATGGCGTTTCTGTCGACACCATTCGCTTACGGTTGTTTCCCTTTTGTTTCCCTTCTCGTTGAGGGTTAAGGCTAAACAGTGGTTGAACTCCCTACCATGAGGTTCTATCACTACATGGGAGTAAATGACCGAAAAGTTCTTATTGAAGTATTTCCCGCCGGCTAAGATAGCTAAGTTGAGGAATAATATCTCTTCCTTCGTGCAAATGGATTTAGAGACCCTATATGATGCATGAGAGAGGTATAAGGATTTATTGAGAAGGTGCCCTCACCATGGGTTACCTCTATGGCTATAGGTTCAAACTTTCTACAACGGTTTGAATCCCTCAACTAGGCAGTTAATCGATGCAGCCATCGGTGGGACTCTGAATAATAAAACACCTGAAGTGGCTTATGAGTTTATAGAAGAGATGTCACTAAATAATTATCAGTTGCAAGTCATGAGAACAAAGCCAATGAAAGTAGCTGGTGTTTTTGACGTAGATGCGGTCACCATGTTGTCGAATCAGGTAGAACTTTTGAATAAAAAGATTGATGGTTTATATGATTCTACGCAGGTACATCCAATGATGTAGTGCGATACAAATAGAGGAGGGATGAACAATCCAGAATGCCTATCCTACAGCCTAGCATAGAGAATAAACAAGTCAACTATATGAGTAATAATTCTAGACCTCAGAATAATCCCTATAGTAACACTTATAATGCAGGTTGGGGGAACCACCCCAATTTTTCTTGGGGTGGTCAAAGAAATTAAAGACCACAACCCCCTCTAGGCTTTCAACAACAACCATACCAGCAAGAGAAAAAGCCAAACCTTGAAGAGATGCTGACGAAGTTTATTTTGGTGTCAAAAACCTATTTCCAAAACACCAAAACCGCAATTAAAAATCAACAAGCTTTGATTTAAGGACTCAAGAACCAAATAGGATAGCTTGCTAAGATGATTTCAGAAAGACCACAAGGTAGCTTGTCTAGCAACATCGAAACTAACCCAAGAGAGCAACTTCATGCAATTACGGTTCGAGATGAAGAAGGGTTAGTTGAACCTGAACTAGAAATAAGGCAAGAAAGTGTGGTAAGTCAAGGTAAGGTTAAGGGAAGCCAAAATAAGTAAACACCGGTCAGTAAAGATTATACACCTCGTGTGCCATATCCCAACACGACAAAGAAAAACCATACAAACGAACAATTTGGTAAATTTCTTAAACTTTTGAAAAAGTTGCATATTAACTTATCGTTTATTAAGAATCTTTCACAGATGCCCAATTTCGTAAAATTTTTAAAGGAGCTTTTGGAAAACAAATGGAAGTTAGATGATTTGTCACACGTGGAACTAAATGCAGTTTGCTCAGCTATCTTGCAGAATAAACTACCCAATAAATTGAAAGATCCAGGGAGTTTTACTATTCCTTGTTTAATTGGTAGTTTAAATTTAATAATACTTTAGCTTATTTAGGGACAAGTATTAATGTCATGCCCTATAAAATGTTTAAACAACTAGGTTTTGGGAAACCCAAACAAACTAGGATGAGTATTCAATTGGCAGATAGAACTATTAGATTTCCTAGGGGTACGTTCTTGTTAAAATTGACAAATTTATATTCCTAGTCGATTTTGTTGTCTTAGACATGGATGGTGATAGTGACATACCTTTAATTCTAGGTCGGCCTTTTTTAGCAACTGCTAGAACTATCATTGATGTTGGTACAGGTGAACTAATACTTCGTGTAGGAGATGATACGATTGCTTTCCAAGCTCGTGATTCTGCTAAGTTATTTAGTAATCGAGATGATTATATGAGTTTTATTAATGTAAGTAACCTTGTGACTCAAACTTCTTTGCAGGAAATCCCTTCGAAAAACGTGGTAGAGCCACGTTCCAGCTTATGTGACAAAAATAAAACGACTTATGAAGAACGAATGCTACAAATCGATGAACTAGACGAATGGCAGACACAGGTCGAGAAGAAACCGAGAATATATAATGCAGAACCGAAGTGACTCCATGACAAGCTTAAGGATGGAACGAACCACTTTAAGGTTGGGGATCAGGTATTGTTAAATAAAATAGATCCTCGAATTGCTAATTCAGAGCTTATTACAAATGGAGCGACTCCTTTTATGGTACTCAATGTCTTCCCATACGGTACAGTCGAGGTAAATCATTCTGAATTCGTTACTTTTAAGGTAAATGTAACAGGCCCAATTTGCCCAGCCCGTTATAAAACAAAAAAAGCCAAACTAAAATTAAAATGTCCAATTTAAATTTACAGCCCATTAAACCCAAAATTTTACAAATTGACCCGAAACTAGAACAAGCCCAAAATGGCCCAAAGCTTAACATTTTCAGCAAAAGAAAAAGGGTTAGAAACCCTAGCAGCTATGCGTCGTTGCCCATATGCACCGTACCAGCATGCCTACCAACGCTGCCACCAGCCTCCTCCACGCCTCTGATAGCACCTGCAAAACCAAAGCAACAAGCAAAACAAAAGCAGAGACAACGACAACAGTAGCAAACAAAAAACAAGATAGTAATAATATATTTTGTAATCGGCTATAAAGCCGAAAAGAAACCAATGTAAAAAAGGGGGGAATCAAGAGAAAACAGAGATTTTTAATCAAAAAATAGAATGGAGAATTAAAAGTTTTTGCCCATTCGTTTCTTTTCTTTTGTTTTTGTTTACGTTATTATTATTTTTTTCTTATTTCTTTTTTGAATCCATTTTAATAAAAATAAAAAGTATAGTTTTAAAAAGAAAACTAGAAGGCCGTAGTTGAGGAAGTCACCATCGATGAAGGGTGGCCGGAAGTTGAAGGGGCAAAGGCTCGTTTGGAGTTTTTTTTTATTTTGATTTTTTTGGGGGGTTTTCAGCCTCAAGTCGGGTTCAGGGAAGTCAAATTGGCCAGAAGACCCTTGGTTTTGAACCCCGGCCACCGTACACAATAGCCACCGACGCCGGAGGTCGATGGCCATGATGGGGCACCGAAGGACCGTATCGTCGGAGAAGGAGAGGGCTAAAGGGCTATCATTTCTTTTTTTTAAGTGAAAGGTTAAAATGAGGTTTAAAAAAAATATAGCTTAAATAAGAATGGTTACACGACGCCGTTTTGGGCTGGATGTTAAACATCCAAACGACGTCGTTTCATGGCCTTTGACCCGCTCCTGGACCCGACCCGCAGGTTAGATCCGCGCGTTTTCTTATTGATAGGATATTTGCGCGTCAAGTCCCTCCGCATTTTCTATTTTTCTGAATCCAGTTTTCCTTTTATTTTGATTTTTGCCTTTGGATTTTATTTCATTTTTAATATGGTCCATTTGAACAGTATCGTTTTGAAGGAGAGGGTAAATCTCCCCTTTGGTCCCTCCATATATGCGCGCGTCTCAATCTGGTCCTTTTACCTTTTTTATTTTCGCAAATTCGCCATTTAATTTTATTTCATTTTTAATTTAACCCAGGGCCTTTTAAACTGAAACGCAACGTATAAGGACTAGGGATATTATCCCATTTAGTCCTTGCCAGTTTCAGTGCATTACAATTCAGTCCTTTGGCTTTATTTTATTTATATTTTTTACCCTAAAACCTTGTTTGGCTTTCAAATTAATCCTCTTATTATTATTATTATTATTATTATTATTATTATTATTATTATTATTATTATTATTAATTTTAATTCTTTTAATACTACTTTAATTATTTGTAATTGATTTAATTTAAATCGTTTGTTTATTTGTTTTTATTTAAACGTTATTAGTTTTTATTGTACTATTTTTATTTATTATTTGTTCACTTGCTTATTAATTCCTTTTTTTATTTTTTATTTATTTTATAATCAGTTTACTTTATTTTTACTTTCACCCGTATTGTTGTTATTTTATTATTTATTCATTTGTGTATATCCTTTTATATACTTCCAAATAGATTATTCATTATTATTATTAATATCGATGCCATTGTTATTATTATATTATTAATATCATTATCATATTTTCCTTTTTTTTGGTTAGTACTGTTTGTTATTTTTAGTTTTATTTGTTTCATTTATTTAAATTCTTTTTATAATTTCAAACCAAAGTGTTTTATTTATTATCTTAGTCATTTACTCATCTCCTTTAACTTTTTTATATTTAAAATTCATTTATTTACTTTTTATATGCTTTTAGGTTTCACTATTATTACTATTATTAGGTATTTATGTATTTTATTGCAAATTATGTCTGTGATTTTATTTTTACTTTAACCTGATTCTTCGTTTTTGATATTTTACAAATTATTTTCTCTTGTATTTATCCGCTATTTAGTTCTTCGCCTTATTTATTTTTTTAAAAAAATCGGCATTTTCCTTTTATGTGTTATTTTATCATCATCACCATTTTATTTTATTATCTCACTCGTTTTTATATTATTGAATTAGTGTACGCTATACAATTGTCGTAAATCGCTCTTGATTGTATATTCGTTCTCACTTGTACTGCAATTTTATTCGCATGTCATCGCTTTAAAATAAAAATACATTTCGTTTAAGTAAAACACTTGACATTATTCTAAAAATGAAAAATTTCCAAAATAAGGCAATATTTTGTGTTTTGGAAATTCAAGAAATCGTGCCCTAAAGTGTTGGGTTTCGATTCCCCGTTTGTTCAAAATAATTGAATATTCCTTTAGAATTTCACTTGTGTTTTCAAAATTCTAAGACAAGGCAATGTTCAATGTTTAGAAATTCGAGGAATCGTGCCCTACCGTGCTGGGTTGCGGTTTTTTTTGTTGGACTAAATAATTGGGCATCCTTTTGTAATTTTTAACATATAAACTTGCGGAAGTCAAAAATTTATCGTGTTTTCGAAGGTATAAAGGATCGCATCCTATCGTGCTGGATGTGATGTTGTATTCCTTTGAAACAAGAGAATTTTGACGACCAACTTGAGCTATTCAAATTTTTTTTAAAAGGAACCACATTTCAAAAATAGTTTTAAATCTTAGACATAAAGACAGTACTTAATCAATTTGGTACCAATTTTGGGCATAGTGAGGGTGCTAATCCTTCCTCATGCGTAACTGGCTCCCGAACCCGTTTTCTCAAACTTACGTAGACCAAAATTGATTTAAATGGAATAAAATGTTTTATTAGGTGATCCAATCATACCTAAACAAAAAGATTGGTGGTGACTCCACACTTTTGTTTAAAAGTCGATCCCCGCCTTTTTTTTAATCAAAAAATGGTTTCGACAGTAAATATTACACAACTCAAACCTTAATTTAATGAAAGAATTGACAGCGAGACAGAGGAGTCTCGACTCCGCAAACCACATTGACCGTGCGAATTTGAGGTAAGTCGAGCTTAGACGTTAAATAAGCGCTTCTCGGGAGGCAACCCGAGCATTAACATTACTAATTTCTTAATTTTATTTCACGATATTTTTTAAAAGTAATTTAATTAAAAAAAAAGTGTGTTTTTCAACCCACACGGCCTGGACACAAGGGCGTGTCCTTGGTCGTGTGGATCCTATGACTTAGTTTTAAAATTTGAATAAAATCAACAATGAGTTACACAGCCTGGCGACACGGCCGTGTAACCCACACGGGCGTGTCCTTGGCCATGTGGATCTTGAAGCTTAATTTTTCCAAAAAATCAACAGAGACAGGCCTAAAATAGGCCACATGGGTGTGTGACACGGCTGTGTGGACCACACGGCCTAGACACATGGGTGTGTCCTAGGCTGTGTGAAACCTGGAACTTAATTTTTCAAATTTAAAACAAGTTAGAGTTATACAGACAAGGCACACGGCCATGTGCAAGACACGACCATGCCACAAGGGCGTGTTGGAAGTCACACGGGTGTGGAAGAAGCGAATGAGGTGCCACACGGCCATGCGACATGACTATGTAGACCACACGGGCGTGTTCGAGGCCGTGTGAAGACTGGGCTTTTATTATTAATCGACATGGGCTAAACTAAAGTCACACGGACACGACCACGTGGCACGGCTGTGTGGCCCAACATGGGCCTCACATGACCATGTCACCTTTTTAAAGCAAACCCTAAAATTATTTTTCTAAAATTTATCTTTTTTCCTCGCCCCAACCCAAACCACCATTCCTTCCCTCTACATCTCACCGTCGAACAACCACCAACCCTGACCTCGCCCTCCCATTTCCCTCTCATTCCACTGACCAACTCCCTCTCTTTCCCCCTGCACGCTCCAGCTTTATTTTCCTCCCTAGCCTCAAACCACAACCTTACAACCGCGTGCTCTAGCCCCACTCGCTCCTTCAGTCCCCCTCTCCTCCTCGCTTTCATCGCTCGCCAGTCCCATACCTAACCACCCCCTTGACCTTTTTTCCCTCCCCTTGCCTTCTTCACCCCATTCACATACCCACACGCAGGCTATGCCCTACCAGTCTTCTCCCATCGTACCAATGCACCCCTACTCCCGCGTGTCACCATTCAAGCTAACCACCACCTTGCGCGCACCACTGTTGCTGTCCGACCACCACCACCATCATCATCGGTTTTCCCTTTTACCTCTATTTTCTTTAATTTAATTTAATTTATTTTCTTTAATTTAATTTATTTATTATTGTTTATTTATTTATTTATTTAATTTTTTTTATTATTATTCTTTTCATTGCTGCCTATTTTTATGACTATGATTATTATTTTTGTTTATTCTCTTTAGTGACTTTCTCATTAAGATTGTGTTAGAATTTGCCTTATTTTTATACATACTGCTACATTATTCCTATTAATCGTGTTTGGTCTTCTAGACTTTCTTTTGATCTTATCTATTTCTGTTCTGCTCATCCCATTTGTCTATCATGATTAGCATTATTATTATTATTTTCTATGTCTCATTTGGATTCCAGTATTAAGTAGCATGTTCGATCTTCTGCTTTTGTTAGATTTCATTGTCATTTTTTCATGCTTACCCTAATCTATTATGTAGATTTCTACGGCAATACTAATTGCATATTGCACATGTTCTGATTCTCTTTTCTTGTAGGTACACCATGACGAACACATGCAACAAATCTAAGACCGCCGTCTTCACTTCAAAAAAGAGGAAGACCCATGATGGGACCTCCTTCTCGAGCACTTCTGTCGAGGCCCACTAGCCTTATCTCTGATTTTTGGTGGGCCCTGAGGAGGATTTATATCAACTCTTTCAAGCACGACCACTCGGTCTAGGCCATTGTATCGATTGGGCCACGTTGGAGCAGGTTCACCTCGCTGATGATGTTTGCGCCTTCATTACCACAACTCCGTGGGACAAATTTTTCTCTATTATCGAGCCCACCTACATAGAGCTTACCTTAGAGCTCTGCGCAACGTTTCTAGCACAGCAGGTCATGACGACTCATGACGAGCCAGGCACCATCACTTTTCGACTCGGTGGTTTGGTGCCACATAAGAGCGTCCTCGAGTTCGGTGCTACTATGGGACTTTACAAAGAGGAATTTATGAGTGCCGGGCACTTCTTTCGACTTCATCGACACATCCATTACTCTCCGTCTCATTGTTGGACTGAGCTTACAACGAGTCAGATACCATATGACGCGAGTCGCTCGAGGGTGACTTCTCTCCCTCTAGCTTTACGGTATCTTCATGCCCTTTTAGCTCACACTTTGACTGGTAGGAGAGAGAGCACTGGAGTCGTTAATACTCATGACGCTTATTTTTTATGGAGCATGGCTATCGGGCAAATATTTGACTTGGCATACTTCATTGCCTTAGCCTTTCGCCATCAGACTGACAGCCACAAGAAGGGCCCCATCTATTTAGGCCCTTATGTGACTCCCCTTGCTCGACACTTCGGTCTTCTAGACACACCGGAGCAGTCTTCTACACTCACACTAGTCGGCCAGATGCCCTCTCAAAGGATCTCGAGCATGATACATATGGGGATGATCGAGCAACGTCATGGAGTGGACCCCTCTCAGTATCGATTGTTTCATTCTAACATTTGGAATGAACCCGAGGACTTCACTGATGATGTTCCTCCCTATCACAAAGACCCACCACAACCTCCACCTTCGAGTCACCACCTTATTCCTACTGCTCCTACTTCAGAGGACATCTCCTAGTGGCTCACTCGCTTCAAGCAATACTGTGCTCAAAGGTTTGACAGTCTTGATGCGACATTGTAAAATATCTATCAGCATCTCCATATCTCCTCTCCAGTGCCGACAACTCACGACACCGATGTGTTTGATGATGAGGACCATTGATTCAATTTATTTTATTTTATCTTTATTTTTATTTTTATTTTTATTGTTATTTTATTAGACTTCTTTTGCTTTTATATTTTGAACTATATTTTTATTTATTATGGTTGTATCTAATCAAGTATAATCTCTTAATTTTCTCCACTACTTGTGTTTATCTTCTTACTAGCTTGCTTAGAATCATGCACTACACTTAGATTTGTATACAATTTCGCTTTTCACTATTCTGGGGATTTCATCCAATATTCAGGGCAGTTTTAATTCTCTCCCTCTCTTATGATATTCTATTTCTATTGTGATTATATCTATTTGTACATTGAAGACAATGTACATCTTAAGTGTGGGGAGGTTATTTATATGATTATTAAAAAATCCCTGAATTATGCCTTGTGTTTAAGAAATTTTCTCATATTACTATTAGAATGAATTATTATCGATTTGTGATTATCATTGATATGTTTTAGATTAAATTCATAGATATTTGGGCATTGATTGTTTAAACTTTAAGACATGAGATAATCAAGCATGATAAGTCTATATTGATTTGTTATTCTAGAACTTGCTTCGATTATCCATGTCGAGACCACACCTTTGATTTGATATACTGATATGATAAAGGCACTTAGATTTTAACCCACTTATCCCATAAAAGCCTACCTACATATTTAACCCTTAGTGAACCCCTTTGAGCCTAAAATATTTTTTCTTGATTTACCCATTAATGATAACTCATAACTTTTTTTTTTGTTCATTGAGAATTTTTCCCCTTTTTTGACTCCATATTTATCGAGATTTGATTTGGTTAATTGCCTAATTAAGCCTTTTGATTAAGTTGCTAAATTATTTCTTCTTATTTACATAAAAAAAGAAAAAAATAAAAAAACCATAAAAAATAATAATACATATATAGTTATTTTGTTCTTTGAGCTTGAACAGTTAAATTCATATTTTGAGAAGAAGCTCATGTTATTCTTGAATAGTTTCGATTGATGTAATTATTTTGTAATTCAGCATTTGTTATTTTTCTAGTTTGGTAATTTATCAATTCGATCTCGATTCTAACCCTCTTTTTCAGCCTTTCTCCACACCTTTAACCTAAGCATCATTACAACGACTTAAAGACCTTTTAATTTGTGTATCATCTCATTTATAGTGGTGGGGATTTGTTTTTCATGCAAACCTATGGTAATGACTTTTCATATTTGACTTTTAAGTGCTTAATTTTTTAACCTTAAACACTTTAAGTGGTTTGAGTGAATCTTTAGCGAGGATGTCAATTCTTGTCAGTTCTGAATTAAAGGTAATTACTTAGATAACGGGAAATACCTATGTTTTCATGCTTTAAAATATTCGACTTGGATTGTTTGAATCTTTAATGATCTTTTAGTTGAATTATCAATGTACGATTATTTGTGAATTATGATAAAACATTATTGATGAGAATTATGAGTTGAGAAAATTTAATTTTAATTGTGAGTTGAGGATTTTGCTTGAGGACAAGCAAATTCTTAAGTGTGGGGATATTTGATAAACCATAAAAGTAACATGTTTTAATCCCAAACTTGGCATGTTTTTTTGGATGATTTATTGTATGAATTAGTGAATTTGATGCTCCTAATCCTTTAAATTTATGTTTCTATACTTAGGTGAGCATAGGGAAGTGAAAGGAGCGAAAAATGAGTCAAAATGGGACAAAAAGAGCTATCTTCAGGAACCACACGGCCTGGGCACTTCCACACGGGCTGGCCACAGGCCCATGTGTCAGCCTATGTAGATTTCGAACCCTCCTTCTCTTTTACACAAAAAAAAACCCAATTTTTAAGGTTTCTGAGCATTCTAATGTTTATAAATACATATTAGAAGAGGACTAAAGGGAGCACGCAAAGTAGAACGAAGAAATTACTCGAAGAATGTCGTCAGAATCAACTCAGAAGTAGATCTCCTTCAAGATTGATGATCTCCAGTCAAATTTCTTTTAAAGTTTTATTGGGTTTCTTATGTCTTGTTGTTATTCTAATTTTGAGATGTTTTCCTCCCAGATTATGAACTAAATTCCTTAGATACCTAGGGAAGATGAAACCTATGATATATCTTATTATTTGATTTTCTGAATTATATGATAAATATTTGATTTTCGTTCTCAATTATGTATGCTTATTTCTTGCTTTAATATTTTCAGGATATTAATTCAAATGTGATGTACTTATTTCAGTGGAGCAAAAGTCCCTATTTAAGAGTAGATCTGGCATAATTGAGTGGAGTTGCATGCAATCCTAGAAATAGGATGACATAAATCTACCGGATTAGAGTCAAATCTAATAAGGGAATTCATAGATCGAGTTAATTCGACAATAGGGGTTTTAATTAGAAAGAGATTTCAATTAATCAACCTAGAGTCAGTTGTTCTTACTCTCAAAAGAGATATTAACATAATTTAGGGATTTCTACGGATCAAGGCAAGTGAATAAGTCGTCTAATTCAAATTTAGAATAATAAGTGAAGTCTAGGTGGATTCTTTCCTGGGTATTGTCTTTCTCTTTGGTAATATTCAAGTATTTTCTCATTCTATTCTCTGTCGCGTTCTTAATAATTAGTTTAGTTAAATTTAGATTAAAAACATCCCCTTTAATTTATAGGCTAGATAATAAAAAGATAGTAATTACTAGTACTTTTAGTCCTCGTGGATACGATATTCCCGACTCACCATAGCTATACTACTATTCGATATGTGCACTTACCTTTTTCGTGATTTTAATTAGTTAAGTGAATCATCATCAGTTGTGTCAGAGAAGGAGTTGTATTTAAAAAACCGAAAAGTTCCATTGGTTGGGCAAGTTTGGCCGCTTTGAGAGATTGGACAACTTGGGAAGCATGATAACTTTGGGAGATTGAGATAGCTTAAGCAGCTTCGACATGTTTTCGCAAATTCTTTTCGTTTGTCGAGTTTGGTAGCATGTTAAATCAAAACAAGCTCACATATTTCTCTTTCTACAAATTGGTTCTACCCATCTAATTGGAAATTGAGGATGCTATCTTGGCTGATTAAATGTAGGTTTTAAACCATTAGTACTAAGGCATGAATGGTGACAAATTATCGTCCACAATTAATGTACCTTGGTTGATATGATAAAGGCATGTAGCCCAATGCATGATAATTTGGTTATGAATAATCCCTTAATTGTGCTTGATATTGGAACACAAATCAAAATTTGAAATAGTATCAGGATTAATTTAATTCGATGGAATGTCTCTGACCATACTGGACTTTCATAAAACTTTGTCTTTATGATGCTTCTTGACAATGGAGAAGCATATAAGATGTAGGCATGTTCTAAAGACATGGTCGTGCACATTTGTTCCATCGATCGTATAGATGTAATCACATTATCTAGAAGCAACATCCATATTAAATGCAAAAAAATTAAATTAATACATTTAAATTTGTTCCTATATTTTTGTATTAATTAAATACAAATAATCATGAAATTTACCTTTTCATATGCGTGCAGATTGATGCATCGTTCTAATATGTGGTATGGTTTGAATTATTCGTCTACATGTGAATATATTAAATGTAACATACAATTATAAAGAATTTACAATGTGATACCTCTTATAATATATGCTTATATTTTTACCTTCTAATAAGAGAAAAAGTGTGTGAAAGAATTGAGAACGGCATTTGCAAGAAAATTAAGCAGTGCTAGAAGTGGTGCTAAAAGTAGTGCCAACTGTTTCAGGAACTGCTAAAGAAAAAAGATGAACACAACAATATGTTTACGTAGTTTGATTTCCTTATATCTACAGGGTCTTGTCTAAAGCGATAGTCCATTATCTTAACACATCGTGCACTAAGTAATTACAAGTTCTAATACTTACCAAATTAACAACATCACTTTTGCACCTAAGATCTAAATCTCTCTCCTTTAAGTTTTCTCCCTGAAAACTTATGCTAAAAACCTAGTAACTCACTTATTTTCACACTTAATGCACTCTTAATTACAAGTTCTTTACTGAACAAATAAGTGCTAAATCTTTCGGTATAGAACCTATACAAATCTAAAGTATTTAAACTACTTTTGATTTGTTACTATTGGAATATGCCCAAAGACCAATCATAAGATGATTTAATCACATACTTGTTCACTTAGTTTATTTATAAAAGGCATTGTAATTATTATTTCAGTTTCTATTTGTGTTTATTAAATAGATTGTTTAATAATGAAGTCATAAGATTAATATGATTATTCTTATATGTCATTAGTCAAGTATTATTGTGGGCTTGGATAAAAATAATGCATTAAGACTGATATGTAGTTGATTAGTTACAAAGTATTGTCATTGACATGGGGATGTCAAAGTCAATGCATAAGTACATATTAGAGAACAACAGATTAGACTGACCCACCATGATAATATTTCTTAGATTATTATGTAATAGTCACAACATTTCTCATAGTTATAACTATATGTTTGATCCTTAAACTTAAGGTCGTCAATATTCTAATATCGTGAGTCATATGCTTTGACATCTTCAGTAAAAGGTTGTACTATAAAGACTAATGTTGTGTGTGTCACAATATATGTAGTGGGATGTGAGTGATTAAGATAGGATTTGTCACTCCTACATAATGAGAGAAATATCTCTAGCCTCTTAATCGAGTGAGGTAAAAAATGCATGCTCATGCTCAAATTAGTTGATATGAGATATTACACTATTTGTTTTTCTTAATCTACTTGAGGATCAAGAAACAAGATATTGGACTACAAGTGAGACTATTCCATGACTTGTCTTCAATCTAGATATCAATGGCAAAGAGATATAATACATAATAATGTTATCTTAGAAGACCCTAAGTAGTGATGCATTGCTAAATGTCATTATATGTTTGTAACATTAGAATTTTTTTATTGTTTTTGCCAACGTTATAAGATTCTATGGGGTCACACCCTTTCATTGAGACTAGAGGTGTTCATGGGTCAGGCCTGGCCCAACCAAAATCTTAGGCCCGTTTACTAGGCCCAGCCTCGCCTGAAAAATGGGCCTAAAATTTTACCTAAGCCCAAACCGAATAAAAATGCTAAAACTCAGGCCTAGCCTGGTCCGCCCATATTAAATTTTTAATATTATTTTTAAATATATAAAATACATCAAAAATACTAAAAACATTAAAATAAATATTTCTCAACAAATTGAAAATAAAATTTAAAAAATATGTATACTTATAACTTTAAGATAGATGCAACTTAACAAACAAATGTCTTTAAATTAATAATTAACAACAAAGCAAGTGTTATATAATATCCAAACAAAAAGGACAAAATAGTAGCAACATAATAGTGAAATTGTAGCAAAATAGAGAGAAAATAACATTAAAACAACAAAAAAGTAGCAGACTTTTTTGTCCTTTTGTGAATTCGGGCCAGGCATGTCTTACCTAAGGCCCAACCTATTTTTTAAACGGGCATTATTTTTTTGCCCAAACCTATTTTTTGGGCCTATATTTTTGCCCAAACCCTACCACTTTTCAGACGAGCCTTCGGGCTGAGCCGGGTGCACCAACTCATGAACAGGTCTAGTTGGGATGATCAAAATGCAAATTAAAGTTAGGATTATGTTTAACATGTCACAAAAGGTAAATTGATTATAGAAAAGTTATAATAAATAATTTAATTTGACAATACTAAAATTAAACATGATATGTGTACATATTTGTTGCACATATGTAGAGGGTTCGATTAAAATAATGTGAAATATATTTCACATATTTTAATGCGATAAATTTATTTTATTGAATTTTATTAAAAACTATATTTAATAAAATTTGATAAATAAATATTAATTTTTAAAATAAAATTGATATCTCCTTTCAAAGAAGTATATCACATTTTTGGCAATAAATCGTAATATTCCTCTAAGGTTTAAATTTCCATTCAAAACAGTTTTGAATAAATGGAAGGATTAATCCCAACTTTAGGGTTACCAAAATTAAAACTAGCAACAAAATTCGTTCTCCCCAGAAAAGTTCTATAAAATTTTATTGATAAAAATCTTTCAAGTGAATTACGTAAAGGATAAAATTTTATGTTAGGGCTCAGATTTCGACATAAACAAAGGGCTATTATAGATAGATTGCACACATCTAAAATATTGGCAAAGATCATAGCACAAAAATTTTATTTACAAAAAATTCTAACTCTAAATATGACAAATTATGAAGGTGAACAACTCCAGATAGTGGTGGACACTACTCATCACACTCTTCAAAATTGTCTCAATACCATGTTAAGGGGAAATGATAGGCAGTATCTTTGGTAATCGATACCATACCACACTTGTAAATCATAAGGCGTCCAATTATTTCAGTGGTAGGAGCTTTAAACGCCATACATAACGCTTTTGTATAGGCATGCCAAAATAGTTGACTTGTTAACTATAAGTTGTGGTTCTAGCAAAATCATCTAACAATTGGAGATACAATCAAGAACTTTGTTTCTAGACATTTCCAGAATTAGTATATATGCCTTTGTTTAGTTAGAGGAGAGGATGTAAGTTTTAGTATGTTGATGAATCTCATCTGCAATTACATTTTGTAAAAGTTTGTGATTTGATTTTCCAATCATATTACTGATTTGGTTCCTACCGTATCTTTATTTTTTAGGAATGCACCCAACGATTTAACGAGTAATTTTAGAAAACAAATTAACTAGGTTTTGTTATTGGTAAACCGTTTGTTGGAAGGCATATTAGTAGAGCTACATCTTCTATGTCAAAAAATAATTTGTTGGAATCACAAAACAACCTTAATTTGAAAAATAATTATTTAAAAAAATAAAATAAAACTCAATACCAATTGTGTATATTTTTTTAAAAAATATTTATTCGAAAAAATTAATTAAAAAACAATATTGAAGATAAAATGTGCTTGAATGTACCAAATCCACATCCTCCTACAGTAAAAAAATTGAAATGCTTTCAAAAAGTAGTTTGAGAAAATAAAATATTTATTTTAATCACAATGTTGTGAAGTTAAAAATATATATATTTAAATGATATTAAAGTTCATTAACATTAAAATATATATACGTTTGTAATATATAAAGTTCAATGATAATAAAATAAGAGAATGGTCCATTTAAACCGATGTAAAATTAAAGTAGATTTACACATTTTCATATTTATTTCTACGATTAACATTTTAATAATTTAATTATTAAATTTATAGATATAATTATACTTGTAATGCATATAAATTTTAGAACCGATTTAATATCTTTACCATATTAATCTAAAAATTGTATTTATTAATTTTCATAACGATGTAACTAGATCTCTAATCTAATAAGATAATCTATTAAGTAGAAAGGTAAGCACGTTGTTATGTTTATGCCGAACGGTGGCGTTTTAACACCAGACCAGGGTAAATTAAACGAGTTTTTTGGGTTCCGTTTGGGGAAAGAGAAAGGAAAAAGGAAAATGGGAGCGGAAGAAGAACAGAGAAAGCAAGAGAACGAACAACCAACCAATAATCCAATTACTGAATCCCAATTCCTCGCTTGGAAGCGCCAAAAGGTATCTCCTTCTTTTTCCTCTCTGTCTCTACTTTTCCTGTATTTAATCTTTAATTTTTCTTTCTAATGATTTAATGCCAATTAGGGTGTTACGTATTTTCCACTTTCTTATTATGTGTTGAATTTAATTTCCAGTTTATGCCCCAAAACTAATGGAACTAAGCATTGAATAATTTCGATTTAATATTATATTAAAATTTTTGGGGCAGCAGAGTCCTAAAAAGAAACTAAATTGTCCAGTTTTCTTAATTTTTGTTCAATTACTTCACTTTTCATATCGGTTGTTCGAACTCAGTTTAGGTTTTTTTTTTTTCAAGTTACAAGTCATGTCATTTTGCAGGATGCAGATACATCAGCTAAGAAAGCTGAGGCAGCTAGAAAGCGTGCTGAAGATATAGCAGCCGGAACGGTGCAAATGAACGGACGGGAGCTTTTCTTACATGAACCTTGGGTGTTTGATAACTCCCAATATTAAGTTAGTTTCAAGGAATGACCATGAAACATTGATTTCAGTTGGTGATACTGCATAGATGCTCTGCCTCTTGAGTTCCCGGTCTTAAATGTCTGTTTCTTCAAGAGAAAGTAAAATAAGTCCTATTGGAAAAACAGGTACTTTCTAGGTTTCCAGTTACAGTGTCGACAATGTATTAAATCATTTTACTCTTTCCCCTTTGTTGATGCTTAGAGTACCTGGATCAATTTATTATTGCCATATTGTTCGATGAACTCTTTTTTGTTACTGTTTTATGGTTTTAGCATTTGATTGCCATGTTCATGTATCTTGTGGTTTTTTGATATTGTATAGGGTTGTCATGACTAGCTTTTATACTAAATAAAAGAATAATCTTGATGCATACAAAGGAATTTACTGTGACAACTTTCCTCTGGATTCAGTTCTAATTCAGCGTGCAATCGATATAGTTTTCTTAGTCCATACTTGAAAACAGATCTCATTTCAAATTCTTGTTCAGCTAAAGTATGAAGTTGTCCATGCAAACACAGAAACAGGCAGTAGATAAATGCGGTTAGATTAGCAGGGTTGGGTTGATTGGTGCTACCATATGTTATAGCAGGCAGTTATAGGATTCAGGGCAAGAAACAATAGGTGATGAATTTTAATTTGTGAAGCAGGATAATCAAAGCTTACAGCATTTGGTGATACAATTATGCATGAAAACTTTGATTGCAAATACTTGTATGTTTTTTAGAAGGTGATACTCCGTCATGACTTAACTGCATTGGTATCGTAATGTGAATAAAGGGTACTCTGCCTTAATAATATAAGTTCGGTATACTCAATGCCCCCGAATTGGATATGGGCGAGTTCATAAATTAGAAGCTACCTGGTTGGTTCATAACGGTCTGTTCTTTACGGGTCTTGTTTAGCATTACCTCAATGCACTTATGGTCTGTTTAGCTAGGGAAATTTGGTTTGCTCCATAGAGAGGGTAGATTAGAGTTCATAATGTCAGTGTAATGGATAGAATGGCTAGAAAGTGCTGCCCTTGAACCCTATTGATATTGAGGAATATTATATGATTAATTTCTCTTAACCTGCGTATCTAATTGTTTTGGTTAGTATTTGATATACCAGGAATTAAATTTCATGAGCAGGATTCAAATACTGTTATGTTTTTCTAATACGTAGTTTTTACTTGTGTAATGTATTATGATGTATCAAATAATTTTCAAAAAAATTTAAAAATAATACGTAGTTTTGGTCAGACTTGAAATTGATTTGAATTAATTATTTACAATATGATTTAAGTTTATACTCAAATCTTTAACCGGCTCTACCTAACATATTAACACGTCTCTCAGCCAATGTGTGTGGAATTGACATAAGCATGGGTTATTGTACACATTATGGATAATAGAAGCTAGAAATGATTTTAAAGTAAAACATCATTTTTTTCCCCTCCACGTAAGGTGTTTATTACTTTATTTATTTGGTTGGATTACTATTAAAATTTAGGTTTAATATATTATTTGGTATTTGAATTTCACAATTTTTTAATGTGGTGTTTGTGCTTCTTTTTTTTTTAATGTGTTACATGTATTTGACAAAAGTTGTATATTTTGATACCAAAAGGGATTAGTTTTAACATTTTAATGTTTTAATTCGAGTTTTAGGATTGATTTAATGAAAAATCATAATTAATAATAATATTAGCAATTAACTTTTATTAAATTCAAATTGCATTTAACAAGTAAACACAATTAAATAAGTTCACAATTAATACTAAATTTATTTTATTAAAAAATATGAAAATTTAAATCTTATAATATTTGTAATTATTTTTTTATCAATTTAACCCTAAAACTTGAATTAAATACTAAAAAGCTAGTACTGCTACGTTAAAAAAGACTCAAACACCAAATGATATATTAAGTCTAAAATTTATTTCCAAAACAAGTTATGTAGTACAATTAGTCTTTGTTTAATTTTATGAAGCATAGGCTATTTTCGTTTTTGTTTTCTTGGAAAATAGAAAACATTGAATAAAACGTGTTTGTAATGATTTTTGATAAATGAAAATATGTAAAAAAAGAAGTTGTTTTCAGTAAAAATGTAAAGTTGGAAATAATATTTTTAAATTTTAAATGAATTAATCTTGATTTAAATAGATATAAACACAATATTATTTATTTTGCACTAAAATTTGAATATCAAGTATGTTACCTTGCTTCAAATCCTTGAGTTTTTTTTTTTTTTTTTTTCTCATGTTTCTATAATAAGATAATATGTACCAAATATGCTTTGATGTTTCTATAATAAGATAATATGTACCAGATATGGAGAAAGGCGGCAACACTAATTAAGGGTGGTATACTGGTAAGGATCCAAGTACCGTAAAAGACAAGGAGGTTGGAAGGATGGAAGATGTTTCAACTTTTAAGGAGTCTCCATGGAATACGACTGAGACTTCTAAGCCGAATGGTTGTAGAAAGATTTTGAGCACATATTTTGAAATCGGCTAGAAGTGGTAGCTGATTGTATTGATGAAGAAGCCCTCAAAAGTTGAATAAGTTCTTGTTAGGGACTACGACAACATTTCCGATACTATTAGATTACGTGAGAATTTCTTAATGGATAGAGTGTTTGATGTTGACATTAACAATATTTTCGACAGCCCAGTTTCTTATTGTTTTCGGGGATGATGAGATGAAACTTAAAATGTAAGAATAGGTTGGGTATGGTTGAAAGAGTGGTTCATTGCATTGGAGGAGTGGTCAATATTCTCTCAAATTATGAATAGGGTGACATGAGTGGCTGTCTATGGGTTGTCATTGCATATATGGAATTACTTTGCTTTGAAATATGTTGGTGGCTTATAGAGTCAAAGCATTTTGGTGGGAGGCAATGTTGAGGTTTCAGGATTACTATGTTTGTTATACGCTTGCAGAATATGAGGAAATGATAAAAATTAAGTGTGGTGAGGAGGAGTTGATGATGGGTGAGTGTGCAATAAAATCCTTTTCAAATGAAGGTCAATCATAACCAACAAATGAATTTCACAGGAAAACTATTATAACTTTAATTGAGGTTTCAAATATGCTGCGTATTAACTTTAATGATCTACTGATCTAATAGAAAGCATTCTTATTAACACGATTGATAAAAGTGACGAGTCCTTTGTATCGCATTGCATCACCAGATGTACCTGCATAGAAACATATAAACCATCAAATTTCTTATTTAAAAGTTCTATCTGATTCGATAACATGGTGATTGCATCTAAATTAAAGACATTGGCTGCTTTCATCAGCTTTATCCATATGACTTGCCACTGATAATTATTTAGTGCCATCTCCTCAATAAACTCATAAGCCGCTTCGGGTGTTTTACTGTTCAGAGTACCACCAGCCGCTGCGTCAATCAACTACCTCATTGAAGGGTTCAAACCATTGTAAAAGGTTTGAACTTGTAGCCATAGAGGTAACCCATGGTGAGGGTATATTCTCAGTAAACCCTTTTATCTCTCCCATGCATCATATAATGTCTCTAAATCGATCTGTACAAAGGAAGAGATGTTGTTCCTTAACTTGGCTGTCTTAGTTGGTGGAAAGTACTTTAGAAGGAACTTCTCGGTCATTTATGCCCATGTAGTAATGGAACCTTGTGGTAAAGAGTTCAATCACTATTTTGCTTTGTTCATCAACGAGAAAGGAAATAACTGTGAGTGAATGGCGTCGACAGTGATGCTATTAATCTTGAAAGCATCGCATATTTCCAGGAAATTAGCCAACTGAGTATTTAGATCTTCATCTTGTAAACCATCGAATTGAACAAACTGTTGAATCATTTGAATTGTGTTCGGCTTCAGCTCGAAATTATTTGCAGCAACGGTGGGTCTCACAATACTCAATTCAAACCCAGTTAGAGTGGGCTTTGTAACAGCCCGGTTTTAACTAAATCAGAACACTAGTTTCGGGACCACAAATCTGAGGTCGTAAAATTATTTTAATATTATTTTTGATGGTTATAGCATGTGAGTATGTATGTGTGAAAATTTCGTGAGCTAATTTTATTGTTTAATAGCTAAATTTGAGAAAAAGGACTAAACGCGTAAAATGCAAAAGTAGTGTTCTAATAGCTAAAGGTGTCAAATAGCTATGGAACATTAAAGTAAAGGTCCTTATGTGGTAAATACACCATTTTTTGTTTAAGTGGAAATTTATGGACATTATAAACGAATTTATAATGGTTAAAACTTAAGGTTAAATAGGTAATTAAATAATTAAGGTATTGAAAAATAAAACAAAAGTGATCATCTTCTCCCATTATCTTTTACAACCGAAAATGGCATGAGAAGAGAACATTTCTAGGGTTCTTCATTTGACATTCTTATTTCTATCAATTAAGATCAAGAAAGGAGGAATTCGGATCTAGATCGGGGGAAAACTAAAGTTATCGACTAAACGATTCAATTCACCGTTTTAGTATCCGAGGTAAGTTCGTACATGATAAACATTGTTACAATTATTTTTTTAATGCTTTAATAATGCATAAATTGTATATATGCGACTACGAATGTATACGACGACGAATCGACTATATTTGGCACTTAGTGTGCATTTCGAGATAGCTTCGGCTATATACAACACTTAGTGTGCGAATTGGAATAGTTTCGGCTTTATGTGGCACTAAGTGTGCAATACCGAGATAGCTTTGGTTTAAGGTGATGGCACTGAGTGTGCGATATCGTTATAACTTCGACTAAACATTTATGCACTAAGTGTGCGAGTTCTTAAAGCATTGAAATATATCCAAATGATTTGACGTATTGATCAAAGAGGTGAGAATGAGATAAATAAATTCGAGAAAGTACAAGTACGTACTATACCTATGTGGTAGTTGATACTATGTCTATGAAGCTTGATGAATTTGTATATACACGATAAACGGTCATGAATTAGAATTGAATGATGATATGAGAATTACTAAGTGTTTATTAAATTGATGATTTGTATATTATGAACTGTTGAGTTTTGGTAATACGAACTTACTAAGCTATGAAACTTACTGTGTGTTATTTGTCTTTGTTTTATAGAGTATCAAAGTTAGCTCGGACATCGAGGATCATCGGGAATCATCGTCACACTATCGACTACTCGTTGGAATTTTTGTATGCTTATAAATATGGTATATGGCATGTATAGGCTAGTGATTTGATGATATGTTTTGAATTATGATTTAAGCTATGAGATTTGGCTTACTTTTGGCTTGTAAATGTTGGTATGTATTTGGTCATTTTAGTTGGTCTAAATGATGTGTTTGATAAGTAAGTTATATGATGTATATAATGCTTATGTGATGACTTGATTATGGGATGTTAAAGTGGTAAGTCTTGTGGTTTGAAATAGATGATAAGATGATGACGATGAAATGCAATTAGAAGTTATGCAAGTTTGATTGTTTTGGCATGATTGTGATTGAGAATTTAAGTAGTGAAATGGTTGATTATGAAATAACATGAGTTATATGTGATTTGGTATGTTTTGGTTGCCCATATATGTGGTGAACTGATACCATTTTGATGGCTAGGTGAACATGAGAAAATGGTGGCAAATTGGCTTTGTAAATGGCCTATTTTTTTCCACACGGGCATGTGTGACACACGGTCGTGTTACACGACCGTGTGTCCCTTGGGGTACCCTTCGAATTAAAGTCAGTATACCCTAAAGTTTTGGCACGGCCTAGACACACGGGCGTGTCTACTAGCCGTGTGTAGCACACAGGCTGGCACATGAGCGTGTGGTCAGCCGTGTGACCCAAGTCAGTAACCCCCTTAGATTTCACACGGCCTAGCACACGGGCGTGTTCTCGGTCGTGTGGTGCAAGTCAGTATGTATGCCCTATTTTCACACAGCCTGTGACACGGGCATGTCTGGTGACCGTGTGAGACACACGGCCTCACACGGGCGTGTGACCCTTGTTGTTTGAAAATTTTCTAAATTTCTCATAGTTTGCAAATGTTATCGGTTTAGTCCCAAACCACTTCTAAGCATGTTTTAAGGTCCCGTAAGACCTTATAAGGGACAATGTGAATGACTTGAATGGATTTTGATTATGATTGTATAAATGTATGTGAATGATGTGTATTGATTGGTAATGCCTCGTAACCCTATTCTGGCAACGGATACGGGTTAGGGGTGTTACAGGCTTGGCATAATTGTACATAGTATGAAGAACAAGATTTGGATCTGCAACAACCGTATGAGGTAGCTGATTTTCTGATTATCACCCTTTTTCTCATTAATAACAATGTCCTCTTGTTCGTCTACTAAATTCTCTCGACTCTGCCTTGCTTCTTTACGGTTTCTACGAGTTGTATTTTCAATTTCACTATCAAATAGTAATGGTCCCTGTCGTGACCATTTTTAAATCGGGTTTTGGAAAATTGGAATTGACTTTAAGAAAAACAAAAACGGGAGTCGCCACCAATCTTTTTAGGTGTGATTGGATCACCTTTTAAACATTTGTTTTAAAATCGTTGGTTTTGGTCTACGAAATCAAAAGAATGGGCTCGGGAGTCGGTTACGTACGAGGAAGGGTTAGCACCCTCATAACGCCCAAAAATTGGTACCTAATTGATTATTGAAATGTCTTTAATGTCAGAAATTAAAAATTTTAAGATGTAATCCTCTTTAAAGTATTTGAAAATTTGGGTTTACTTGTATCAAAGTATTGACTATAAGTTAGCCTTTTAGAAATCTCTATCTCAAAGCAGCAAAATGCCACATCCAGTAAGTTAGGACATGTCACTTTGCAATTTCAAGACAGTCACTTATATTTTGAAATCCTTTAAAAACCTTAGAAGGGTACTTGACTATTCGAACTTAACAAGAAAAGTTGCAACCCAATAAGTTAGGGCACTACTTTTTCGAATTTTCCAAACACCAAGCATTGCCTTTATATTTTTTTTGAAAATTTTGGAACCTTGTCTTTTTTAAAGATGATGCGTGGAAAATTGTATTACATTAAAAATCATAATAATATATTATTGTACTAGGTAGATAAAAATGAATATTACGATGAAAAGAATAATACATATAAAGCAAAAAAATGCAAACGAAGGTATATATATATATATAGCATGTATTGAAAATGAATAAACAAAGTATACAAACATATGAAATAATATTTAAATGATGCATGATATAAACAAAACATAATCGAATAATGTATGATATATAAATAGAAGAAATATAGTGTCAATGTGCATGTTCACAAAATATAACATATAATAATAATAAAAATAAACATGATACATAAAATAAAAAATAAGAATGATTGATTGCTAGCAAAATATACATAATTAAAGATAAGATACTTCATAACAATTTTTTTAAATAGTATTTAATATATAATATATAATATATAATAACAAGAATAATAATTATATGGTAATATATTGGTTTAAGAGCATGTAAGAGAATTCATAATATAACAATATAAATTTTAAAATGAAATAATATATAATAGATAAATAAAAAATAATAATGAAATGTGTATATAATATGAGTTTCAAATATGATTTAATAATAATAATTTACAAATTCTAAATAATATATATATGATATAAACATAAATAATATAATTGGTAATATGTGATATATAATATTTATAAAAATAATAAGTAGTGTAAAAATAAAACATAATAAATGTTATATAATAAAATATATGGGAAATAAGAAATATAATAAATATAATATAAAATAATGAAAATAATAATATATATAAATAATTAATAAATATATAATATAATAAAAAATATATATATAGAATAATAAAAATAAATATAGGATTAAATTTAAAGTTCAGCAAAATGTCAGGGCGAATTTCAAAGAAACAAAATTGGATTAAGGCCCAATTTAAAACGCGCGTAAAATTAGAGGGACTCACTGGGCAAATTGCCTTATTCCCAAAACGGCCGTGTTTCCCAGAATATAATTTAACAACTGTCAGGACCAAATTAAAACTAAAATAAAATAACAGGGCCAAATCATAAATAAAATAAAATTTAACTGTGAATACAAAAGGGGTAGAAGGACTAATTGGGAAGTTAACCCAATTTTAAAAAATGCGCGGATCCTCCTCGGGTAATCGGGTCAACGCGCGGATCCTGGGGTCACAAAACGTCGCCGTTTCGTTCAAGCTATATAAGCTACTTTCTTAGCTTAAAATTCATTTGAACCCTGATTTGTAAAAAAAAAACTAAGAAATTCTCTCTGAAAGAGAGAGAGAAGGAGCTCCGGGCTTCGGCCCTCGCAGACCAGGCTCCGGTCCACGCGCCCACGCGCCGCCCTAAGGGCCACCGTATACGGAGATCGGAGAGTTCAAAAAACTCTCGTCTCTTCAGATCCAAAACAGGTAGTTCTTCTCCTAAAAAAATACCCTTAGTATTTTGCTAATAGTTCATATATGCGCTAAAAAAATAAAGAATAAGTCACTCGGTTATCACCTTTGAAACTATTTGTGTTTGCTTTTTTTTATTTCTGTATCCGTAAAAATTAGAGGGTTACAAAGGGCTTTTTATAGCTTCTGTTTATTACAAAAACTGGGAAAGAAATCTTCGATTTCTTTCTATTTCTTGCTCACTGTGTCTTTGACCGTGATCTGCTGAGATTCTTTTAGTTTCCTTTTCTTGCTCTTCGTATTTGCTGTGTTTCCTTTTCTTGCAGGTATCTCGATGATCTCGGCGTTAACGGTGGTACCAAAGCCAGAGGGGAGGCCTGAGATCGCGGTGCTGGACGGTCACGAGAGGGACGGACGCATTGATGGCGCGTCAGTATGCATTGATGGCCTTGATCTGGGGAGTTGCACCGACGCTCCCCGAAGCTTCCAGAAACTGTTGCGGCACGAGGGGAAAGAGCTAGGGTTGAAAACCCTAGCTGATAATTTTGGGTATTTTGGGCCTCTGTTATTTGGGTCTAGTTTAGGTCTGGGCTTCGGGTGTATTTGGGCTAAGGTTGTAATTGTAATGGGTCAAGGGTGTAAACGGGTTAAGGGATAGTTTAAGGGGTATTTGGGCTAC
The DNA here is from genome assembly GCA_025698475.1 of Gossypium anomalum. NCBI lineage: Eukaryota > Viridiplantae > Streptophyta > Magnoliopsida > Malvales > Malvaceae > Gossypium > Gossypium anomalum. Next base: position 6,181,386 of record CM046961.1, read on the forward strand.
CGGATGTAGGTTTTAACTTTTGGGTCAGAAGGGATTTGTTTAATAAATAAACATTTATTTATTATTATTTAATTTTGGTTTTGGGTTCAAGGCCCGGTCAAATTTGGGTTATTACAGCTGCCCCTCTTTGCTTATTGCTGTGTAACAGGAATCAAGCAAAGACTTATAGAAAGACCCAATTTGACCGGCTTTATCAAATAATGGAATTCAATTTTATGACTGCTATTTTGATATCTTTGATCTGCTCCCCGCCGATCGTTGAGATGTCGAATCTACTTCTTCGATTTGTGGGGATGCCAAATCGACTTGAGTCTGTTTTGAGAACATTCGAGATTCATATCTACTACGTCCTTGATTTGTTCCTTGTAAGCACAAGGATGCCAAACCATCTTGAGTCTATTTGAGAACATCTGAGAGTCAAATCTGCTACGTCCTCGATTTGTTCCTTGTAAGCACAAGGATGCCAAACCATCTTGAGTCTGTTTGAGAACATTTGAGAGTCATATCTGCAATGCCCTCGATTTGTTCCTTGTAAGCACAAGGATGCCAAATCATCTTGGATCTGCTTCAGTATAAACATCTGAAGCCTAGATCTGCTATACTGAGAACATCTGAGAGTCAAATCTACTATGTCCTCGATTTGTTTCTTGTAAACACAAGAATACCAAATCATCTTGGATCTGCTTCAGCATAAACTTCTGAAGTCTAGATATGCTATATCTGAGAACATCTGAGAGTCAAATCTGCTATGTCCTCGATTTGTTTCTTGTAAACACAAGAATACCAAATCATCTTGGATCTGCTTCAGCATAACATCTGAAGTCTAGATCTGCTATATTGCGGCCTATTACCTTACTGTTTAAAGGGCTAAAGCACACTGTCTTTGATAACCTGTGGAATGATTATGCCTAGCAATTAGGATGCTATGCTCAAAGTGAGTCGAATGTCCCCAACATGTTATGATGCAAAGTGCTGTGAATATGACCCCTATCTTAGGCGTCACCATTCATTCCTTCATTTGTTTTTCTTTTCTCAAAATTTAATTCTTACTCGGCTAGTAGGCCTTCCTCTAATGCTACGATCTACTGAGGGTGTCTGTAAGAATTGAATCATTAGTTTTGCCCATTTACTTTTGAACTGGAAGAAAGAAATTCCTCGAGTTCCTTCATCCTTTACTTATGTGAATTTCTCGAACAATTGTCCTGTTTTAGTTTCTTGCATTATCTAGAAATTCCAAAGTAATGTGCAAAACTGCGTTTGTGAAAATATTTTAGTTCATCTATCATTATTTCAATGCAACATACTTTAATAATATCGGAAGATGAATAAACCTTTAAGAATAATTAAATTTGAATGAATTGTTAACAATACAAAGGAAATAAGTCTGATAGCATATCTTTAAGAAGAAATAGAATCTAAAGATAGCAAACAGGATAAAAATTAGATGCCCTAAATATCGCCGCTTGAGCGTCTATACATTAGTTCTATGAAACCTTTCTTGAGTTCGACATGTGTTTAAAGGATCCAAAGTACTTTGTTGATGCCCCAATATACACCATGCTTTATCTTTGCCGAGATAGATATAGCCAAATTGCTGTATGCCCTTCAAAATTTGAGCTGCCCTTTTGGGTTTTCAACTCAAAACCCCTTTGGTCTCAAAGCGCCCTTTGCAGGTTTTCACCTTGGCCTCTCCATTCATTTTTTTTTGAAAATTCAAGGTACCCTTTGCGGGTTTTTTACGTTGGATTCTTTTCTTCTTTAGACAAAGTATTTTTTGACTGAGTCTGAGTTCACTAGATTGGGTAGGCTCTTTCCATCCATTTCTGTCAAAATCAATGCACCGCCAGAGAAAGTCTTCTTCACGACGTATGGCCCCTCCCAATTTGGCATCCATTTTCCTCTAAAGTCCTTCTGAATGGGAAGGATTTTCTTTAGCACAAGGTCCCCCTCATGGAATTCCCTTGGACGAACCTTTTTATCATAAGCTCGCATCATACGCTTCTGGTACATCTGACCATGTCGGATAGCTTTCAGCCTCTTTTCCTCAATCAAGTTTAGCTGGTCATATCGGGACTGAACCCATTCAGCTTCATCTAACCTTATCTCTGTTAGAATTCGGAGATAAGGTATTTCTACTTCAATAGGTAACATTGCTTCCATCCCGTAAACTAACGAGAACGGGGTTGCCCCAGTAGAAGTTCTGACAGATGTTCGATAGGCCAAGAGTGCGAACGGTAGCTTTTCATGCCAATCCCTATAAGTCTCAGTCATCTTTCCCACTATTTTCTTAATGTTCTTATTGGCAGCCTCCACTGCCCCATTCATCTTTGGGCGATAGGGTGAAGAGTTGTGATGCTTGATTTTGAATTGGTCGCAAACCTCTGCTATCGTTTTGTTGTTCAAATTCAATGCATTGTCGGATATGATCCTCTCAGGCATCCCATACTGAAAAATGATTTCCTTCTTCAAAAATCGGCTTACAGCTGACTTAGTAACATTTGCATAAGAAGCAGCCTCTACCCATTTTGTAAAGTAGTCAATGACTACGAAGATAAATCGATGTCCATTCGAAGCTTTCGGTGATATTGGTCTGATGACATCCATGCCCCACATGGAAAACGGCCATGCAGACATCATGACATGTAAAGGTGAGGGTGGTACATGGATTTTGTCTCCATAAATCTTACACTTATGGCATTTTTTGGCATAGTTGATACAGTCACCTTCCATAGTGGCCCAGTAATAGCCAAACCTCATGATTTGTCTTGCCATCGTGAACCCATTTGCATGTGTACCACATACACCTTCATAAACCTCTTCTAGAATTAGCTTGGCTTTCACAGCATCGACACATCTCAAAAGTACTTGGTCTTTCCTTCTCTTGTATAGAACATCCCCGTCTAAAACATAGTCACAAGCTAACCTTCTCAAAGTTCGTTTGTCATTTTCAGTTGCCTGTTCTGGATATTTACGATCTCTTACATATCGCAATATATCCTGATACCAAAGATTATCATCCTTTTCTTCCTCTTCAAGGTTATAACAACTAGCCGGAGCTTCATAGACACTCATTTGAATTGGTCTTATCTCTTCTTCTTTATTTGCCTTAATCATTGAGGCCAAGGTTGCTAAAACATCTGCCATCTGATTTTCGTCTCGCGGGAGATAATTAAAGGTGATATCATCAAACTCTTTAAGTAACCCTACAACTACCTTTCGATAATTGATCAATTTAGGGTCCCTTGTCTCCCATTCACCTCTAAGCTGATAAATTACCAACGCCGAATCTCCATATACTTCTAGGATTCTTACACCTCGCTCTATGGCCGCTTGAAATCCCATAATGCATGCTTCATACTCAGCCATATTGTTCGTGCAATCAAAGTCCAACTTGCACGTGAATGGGTAGTGATCGCCATTAGGGGATACCAAGACTGCCCCAATCCCATTTCCCACTGCATTAGAAGCCCATCAAAATTAAGCTTCCACGGAGAATCTTCAGTCATTGCTATACACATTAACTCCTCATTTTGAAAATCAAAATTTAATGGCTCATAATCCTCTAGAGCTCTACTAGCCAAGAAATCAGCTACCGCACTTCCTTTTATAGCCTTCTGACTTACGTAGACTATATCGAACTCTGAAAGTAAAATTTGCCACCTTGCCATCCTTCCATTTAGAGCAGTTGATTCCATCATGTATTTCAATGGATCCAACTTGGAGATAAGCCAAGTGGTATGGTATAGCATGTACTGTCTTAATCTCCGGGTGGTCCAGATCAGTGCACAACACAACTTTTCAATTGGCGAATATCTTATTTCACAGTCAGTGAATTTTTTACTGAGATAATAAATTACTTTCTCCCTTTTTCCCGACTCGTCATGTTGACCAAGCACACATCCCATAGAATTGCTGAACACTGACAAGTATAGTATTAACGGTTTATCTGGACTAGGTGGAGATAACACTGGAGCATTCAACAAATACTGCTTGACTTTCTCAAAAGCATTCTGGCATTCTTCATCCCAAGTACCTTGATTATGCTTTTTAAGGAGGTGAAAGATAGGATCACATTTCTCGGTCAATTGTGAAATGAACCAAGCGATGTAATTCAACCTTCCTAGGAATCCTCGAACTTCTTTTTGAGTACGTGGTGGAGGCAACTCTCGTATGGCTCTGACCTTGTCTGAGTCAACTTTAATTCCCTTTTCACTGACTATGAAGCCTAATAACTTCCTTGATCTGGCTCCAAAGGTGCACTTTTCTGGATTGAGCTTCAACTGAAATTTTCTCAACCTTAAGAACAATTTTTTCAAGACCTCAATGTGTTCTTTTTCAGTTCGCGACTTGGCAATCATATCATCAACGTATACCTCAATATACTTATGCATCATGTCGTGAAACAAGTTTACCATGGCTCGTTGATATGTTGCCCTTGCGTTCTTCAGCCCAAACGGCATTACTTTGTAACAAAAGGTGCCCCACAATGTTATGAAAGTAGTTTTATCCATATCCTCTGGATGCATCTTTATCTGATTGTATCCTGAGAAGCCATCCATGAAAAAGAACAACAAATATCCCGCTATGTTGTCTATTAAAGTGTCAATGTGTGGCAGAGGAAAATTATCCTTTGGGCTTACTTTGTTTAAATCTCTGTAATAAATGCACATTCGTACCTTTCCATCCTTCTTAGGAATAGGTACAATGTTAGCTACCCATTCGGAGTACTTCACTTCATGCAAGAATCCTGCATCAAACTGCTTCTTAACTTCATCCTTTATTTTTAGGACAATATCCGGCCGCATTCTCCGCAACTTCTGTTGAACTGGTTTGCATTCTTGTCTTATTGGAAGACGATGTACTACAATGTCGGTACTCAATCCGGGCATATCCTGATAAGACCATGCAAAAATATCCTTGAATTCCTGAAGCAACTCAATCAAGCTACGCCTTGTGTCTTTGGTAATCAGTGTTTCGATTTTCACCTCATTCCTTTCCTCTAGGGCTATATTCTCTATTGCCTCTTTCTCATGTGGCATGATTTGTTTCTCCTCCTATTTTACCATTCTTAATAGATCGAGAGACGTCACAATCTTAAACATCTTCAAAATTCTGAGGCTCCTCTAAACACATGTCTTGCTCACAAGAAAAGTCAGGAGCGGCAGTATTAGCGCTCATATCATTGATATCTAGAGACCTGGAAGGGTATGAAAGAATATACAAAGAATGAATGAATTTAAGAATGATCGTTATGTGCTATGAATAAAAGAATAAGAATTGTTAGAATTTAAAGGAATATTGGTTGATAAAAATGAAGCAATACTCTTTTAAATTGATAAAATTCATGTTTTATTTGAATAATAATAGATGAACATGAGCCTATTTTCACAAATGTAATCTTACTACTCCTAGGCCCTAGAGTAATAAACATGTTTTGAGAATTACTCTGAAAAATTTCTAAAGACTACAAGAAGATCCTTCGCAGTCCAATTGTTTAGAGAGCTCCCCGGTTCGTAAGGGCGAATACCCTCAAGGTTTTCCTGTCCCAACCACTCACTATGTATAACATTGATTTGATGACTCTCTTCTACCAACAACCCTCCTGACTTAAAGGTTTTGGATAAAGGTTTCCCACTCTACTTCTCCTCCGTTCAAACGCGCCTTCCTTCTTGCTTGACGCTTTTCCATCTCCTGTCTCTTGTGTTTATGGTCTGGCTTGAAACCCAAACCAAAGCGATCCTTCCTCTCCATCAGTTTTGGGATTTGAATCCCCTCTTGCAACTGTTTTCCTAGTCCTTTTCCCTGTGATGCCCCCTTTCCCATCATCATTTGCAGGGCCATCCTTGTAGCTCCAGACATTTTGGGCACTGGCACCTCACTTCCTTCCGAAATGAAGGTTGCGTTGATAATTTCTAGAGAGCGAAAAGAACATTCAATAGACTCTTCATTGGCCTCAACATAAGGGGCTTTGCCAGTTACTGTTGCTATGATATCCTCCTCCACATTGATAGTTATTAACCGTCCATCTGTTACTAACTTTAATTTCTGGTGCAATGAGGAGGGCACTGCTCCTGCCGAGTGTATCCATGGTCTCCCCAACAAGCAATTATAGGAGGGTTTGATATCCATCACCAAGAAATCGACTTCATACATATTTGGCCTGATTTCCAAGGGAATGTCAATTTGCCCCATCACCTTCCTTTCAGTTCCGTCAAAAGCTCTTACCACATTATGACATGTCTTCATGTGCGAACTGTCAATGGGTAATCTATTCAATGTAGATAGTGGAAGGACATTCAAAGCAGACCCATTATCAATGAGTACACTTGGAAGTGTGTATCCTTTGCAACGAGTGGTGATGTACAAAGCCTTAGTTGACCCTATGCCCCAAGGTGGAATTTCATCATTATTGAAGTAGATGAAATTATCAGCACTGATGTTATTTATCAACCGGTCTAACTTATTGACAAATATATCATGAGTGACATATGTCTCGTTGAGTACCTTCAACAACGCTTCTCGATGCACTTCAGAGCTTAACAGTAAGGCTAAAACCGATATGCGTGCTGGTTACTTATGCAACTGCTCGACCACACTGTACTCACTATGCTTAAGGAACTTTAGAAATTCCTTAGCCTCCTCCTCCCTCACTTGCTCGTTAACAGGTACTTCACTCTTTTTCTCAATCTCAACAATCTTGGATTTTGTAGGCTCCACTCTGACGTCCCCCATATCATAACTCTTCCTACTCCGTGTATGGGAACCTTTATCTTGTGCATCTTTAGATGCACTGGCTATATTTCCTTCCTCCGGCACCGACACGCTACAGTCATAACTCCATGGTACTTTCTTGCTATCCTTGTAAGGGAAAGGAGTAGGTGTATGGATAATGACCTTAGGCGCTGCTGGTGTCCCCATTTCATTATTCCCTGGCAGGGAGATAATGATCCTTGGTCTGCTGGTTCTTTGCTATTCATTTTCCAGCGCACATACTTGCTTTTCACTAAAGCTACCTTCACAAATCTGTAGCTCTTTATTATCTATAAAGCCCTGCACCAAGGCTTTGAATTCCTCGCAATCTTCATGGAACTCACCGTAGTCCCTCGCTTTTTCTTTCGTATTTTTAGAGGTCAATATACCTCTTTTCATCATCTCCTCCCAGATCACCCTCATAGGCATATTTATCTCAGCAATATTTTCCTTCCCCCCTTTTCCACCAGCTTCACCGATGGCATTTACTCCCTGATTGTCATGGTTCGGCAAAGGGTTCTCAGTATTTGAGGTACTCTCAAATTTTAAAATCCCATTCTTGATCAACCTCTCTACGACTTTCTTGAATCCAGTACAGTTCTCGATTGAGTGCCCCGATATTCCAGCATGATACTCACATCTGGCATTTGCATCATACCATTTAGGATACGGAGGTTGTAATGGTTTCAAATGGAAAGGGGCTATAGCATGCGCATCATATAGATTTTGATAGAGCTCCCTATACGTCACAGGTATAGGTGTAAATTGCATCCTCTCATGCCTGGTGTTGGATTCCTATTTTTGAGAGCCCTGTTGCCCAACTGTGGCTACTTTGGGCTGGCTGACCATAACTGCTTTTGAATTAAAACTACTTGTATTATTCACCTCATTGTCTTTTCTTCTTGGGGCTAATCTTTTAGCCACTTCCCCATCAATTCTTCCCCATCTTATGGCATTCTCTATTATCTCTCCGGCCATAACTATGTCCGCAAAACTTTTAGTAGTGCTTCCAATCATATGAGTAATAAATGGGGCTTTCAGAGTATTAATGAATAACATAGTGGTCTCCTTCTCCAGCAGTGGTGGTTGAACCTGCATTGCTACCTCTCTCCACCTCTGTGCATATTGCCTAAAATTCTCATTAGGCTTCTTCTCCATGTTTTGCAGGTTAATCCTGTCAGGGGTCATGTCTGTCACATGATTGTACTGCTGCATGAAGGCTTGTGCAAGATCCCTCCATGAACTTATTCTAGCGCGGCTCAACTGATTGTACCATCTAGCTGCCTCACCTATCAAACTATCTTGAAAACAATGGATCAATAGCTGATCATTGTTTACATACCCCGTCATCCTTCTGCAAGACATTGTGATGTGAGCCTCTGGGCAAGTAGTGCCATTGTACTTTTCAAATTCTGGCATTTTGAATTTGTGAGGCAACACTAGGTTTGGGACTAGACTTAAATCCTTGGCATCAACCCCATAATTATTGCCAGTGCTTTCCAAAGCCTTGAACTTTTCTTCTAACCATCTGTAGTGTTCATCCAATTGCCTTGCAGCCTCAACTTTCAAATCCTCCTTTTCCATCATATCTAGATCGGGAACAAGAGGATTAGTAGGATTGTTACCCCTATTAAACCCTGAACCAACCGGGAAATTCATATGGACACCGGCATCAATTGGCCCATGCTAAGGCCTCACAGTAGCAGATGGCCTTCTAGGAGGTACCTCAGTTTGCAATGGTACATGAGGCAGAGTAAAACCTGGAGGAGGACCCTCATTTTCCTCTTCAGTGATGGCCATAGGAGCCTTTCCCTTATCCGTGGCCCTCAGTAACTAAGCCATTTCAGCCATCATATTCCTCTGAGCTTCCATCATTTGCTCCTTCATCTCATTCTGTATTTTAGCCAACTGCTCTTGCAACTGGTCTTGCATATCCTTTTGCAACTGCTCAAACCTTTGATCCATGTTTTTAGTTTTAGTGCGAGTGCCGTAGGGATGTGTAATTTCCAGATTTTCTTTTCTACCTTTATAAAGAAACTTTAACTAATTAGGGTCTTTCTATAATCTTGAATGCATATGATTTGATGTGATGCAAATGCATGAGTGCAACAAAGGCATCAATCTCGATTCAATCTCATTTAGAAAACTTTATTTAGACAAAGAATATCTTTACATATAAATGGATTACAAGTACGCTTTCACCCTAATGCCCAAAGTTTTAACTCTATATAATAAAAGGGCTAACTCTCGTCCTATATCTGACGATGACCCACACACCAGACTCAATACATCGGCTCGTACTGCTAAGTCTTGCACATATTCAGCAACCTCTCTAATCTGGGCTATGGCTTCTCCCATGACATGATCCCTTTCTTTGACCTGCCCTTTAGATTGATAAAGCTCTCCCTTTAAATAATCTTCTTGCGTCTTGAGCTGCTCGATTCGAAGTTTACCTTTATGCAATGCTACTTCCAAATCTTCAACTTTACTCTTTAACTCTTTTAACTTGACTGTAGAATCATGGCTACGATGCCAACGGAGGGATCTTCCAAACTCAGTTACTTTGGACTTTAACCCTTTATTTTCTTCCTCTAACGCCAAATTTCGCGACTGCATCTCCTGGAACTTCTTCTCCCAGTACTCAGCTCTAGCCTTTCCTTCGTGGACCTCTTTCTGCAACTGATCTGAGGACCCTCCTACTTTTTCTTTCCTCAAGGATACCTGTGCCTTTTTGTAGTGTTCCTTCAAATCATCTCTATCCTCTTCTATTTTCCTCTTTTCTTTTCTTTCTTTTTCGACCTCCATCTTCTGGACATCAACGTCTAAACTCAAGTACATCTTTTCTTCTTCGAGATTTGCTATCCTTTTCTCAAGCTCCAAATTTCTCCTCTCAAATTCTTGTTTCATAATTTCCAACTCCGAGGGCATCACTTACAAGTATTCCTCCATCGGTCGAGCTCCTTCCACGCTTGGCTCAGGGATATTATCATTGATCCTTCTACCTCTCCATTCAACATATTCTAGAGTCGTAGCAGGGCTAATAGCTACTCCTTTTAACCGACACGTCTTGTTCCAAGCACTAGAGATCTCACCGGCCCTTTTCTTGTAATCGGCTCCTCTATAGGCGAACTCACTTTGAGCCAGCCCATGAGTTGCTGGCATAAACTGCCTTAAACCAAATTGCCTTAACACAAGCAAGGGGGCATAACCAATGGCACCCCAAATTCCCAATAGAGGGACCCAATTGAAACTACCGCACCGGTAAAGAATCTCACCAGGAATCATCCATGAAGCTCTCCACTCAACATCTTTTGCCTGAAGATTCTGGAGTAGTGCTATCCAATTCTCCTCTGGAACATCAACTCTCCTAGTTGAAGCAACTATGTCCTTCAGCGGTGAATAATCTTCGAAGAAAACCCGACAAATGACCCTATCTATCAACCAAAAATGGCTATAGAACCAAGCTAGAAGTAATTGGGCACAACCAACAAACCTGCTTGCACAAGCCTTCCTACATGTGCCTAAGGACCTGAATGTCTCTGCCAAAATCGTAGGGACAGAAGTGACCCTCTTACTGAGTCGATGGAAAAAATCTGTGGTTGCCTCATCCACATATCCCAAAGCCTTGGGGAACACCATCAATCCATATAAACTTAAGGCAAAAACATCTACCTTCTTTGTTTCATTAGGATGCATCAAAATCAGACCCTTCAAAGCATCCTATGAAATGCACTTGCACTCACCCTTCTCTTTAATTCTGGCCGTAATCCACTGCTCACTCATCCCTGTAATAGTCATCAATTTCTTCCAAAAGGTAGGGACACTAGCAGCTCGAGAATAGATCCTATCAACCTGAAATTTGGGACAACGAAGTAAGGCAGTGTACTCTTCCACGATAGGTACCAAGTCTACTTCCCCAAAAGTGAAGCAACTATATGCGGGATTCTAAAACTGGGCAAGGGCTCGGAACAAACGCTCATCTACCTGAACATTGAGTAAGTAAGGTAAATCTCCATAATTACCATAGAATAACTGCTTGGTGTTATTGCCCCACTGATCCCAAATTTCCTTAAGCTCCTAGAGGTTGTTCTGCGTGACACTAATACGAGTATATCCTGACAGCTCTGACATATATCCCGCAACTATACTATCTCCCTTTTCTAATTGAGTTTGCTCAGACCATCTATGGACGTTGGCGTTTCCCTCCACTCTATCAAGAAGTCTGTTCTCCATAAGAAAACTCTCTAACTTAGAAACTGACCGTGAATCGATACCTTTGTAAATGCAAAATGTCATGCGAACAAAAGAAAAGAAATAGTCAGTATGACATGATATCAATAAATCTCAACAATAATTTATAAGGGTAATATCTAAAGTTTAACTCTAACTAAGTTGGACTCTTACGGTTTTTTCTATATGAGGTTGGTTCTAAAGTTTTAGGTACCTGAACCAGCAGATTCCTCGATCCACACCCATTATAGGCTCATTTGAATCGAGTTTAGTTCAGGGGAATACATTTCCCTATGGCTACACGGAGATGAAAATCTCATGAAACCATAGGTACGGATGTATCCCGAAAGTGATCCACTATCCTTCACGGTGGCGAAAACCTCACGAAGGCGTAGCTTCTCACTCCTACTTAAGGGTGTGACCACAACGGTCATGCAAATGCAATGCGTATTAGAATATAGAAACACATGCAATAATACAAACACATGTAATGCAAAGAGGATTAAATTTTCAAATTTTTTAATTTCTGACATTAAGACAAGAGATAATCAATTACATGGCTTGACTCTCTTATTAGTCCCCAGTGGAGTCGCCAAGTTGTCGTGACCATTTTTAAATCGGGTTTTGGAAAATGGGAATCGACTTTAAGAAAAACAAAACGGGAGTCGCCACCAATCATTTTAGGTGTGATTGGATCACCTTTTAAACATTTGTTTTAAAATCGTTGGTTTTGGTCTACGAAATCAAAAGAATGGGTTCGGGAGTCGGTTACGTCCGAGGAAGGGTTAGCACCCTCGTAACGCCCTAAAATTCATACCTAATTGATTATTGAAATGTCTTTAATGTCAGAAATTAAAAATTTTAAGATGTAATCCTCTTTAAAGTATTTGAAAATTTGGGTTTACTTGTATCAAAGTATTGACTATAAGTTAGCCTTTTAGAAATCTCTATCTCAAAGCAGCAAAATGCCATATCCAGTAAGTTAGGACATATCACTTTGCAATTTCAAGACAATCACTTATATTTTGAAATCCTTTAAAAACCTTAGAAGGGTACTTGACTATTCGAACTTAACGAGAAAAGTTGCAACCCAATAAGTTAGGGCACTACTTTTTCGAAATTTCCAAACACCAAGCATTGCCTTTATATTTTTTTTGAAAATCTTGGAACCTTGTCTTTTTTAAAGATGATGCGTGGAAAATTATACTACATTAAAAATCATAATAATATATTATTGTACTAGGTAGATAAAAATGAATACTACGATGAAAAGAATAATACATATAAAGCAAAAAAAATGCAAACGAAGATATTTATATATATATATAGCATGTATTGAAAATGAATAAACAAAGTATACAAACATATGAAATAATATTTAAATGATGCATGATATAAACAAAACATAATCGAATAATGTATGATATATAAATAGAAGAAATATAGTGTCAATGTGCATGTTCACAAAATATAACATATAATAATAATAAAAATAACATTTAACACATAAAATAAAAAATAAGAATGATTGATTGCTAGCAAAATATACATAATTAAAGATAAGATACTTCATAACAATTTTTTTAAATAGTATTTAATATATAATATATAATAACAAGAATAATAATTATATGGTAATATATTGGTTTAAGAGCATCTAAGAGAATTCATAATATAACAATATAAATTTTAAAATGAAATAATATATAATAGATAAATAAATAAATAATAATGAAATGTGTACATAATATGAGTTTAAAATATGATTTAATAATAATAATTTACAAATTCTAAATAATATATATATGATGTAAACATAAATAATATAATTGGTAATATGTGATATATAATATTTATAAAAATAATAAGTAGTGTAAAAATAAAACATAATAAATGTTATATAATAAAATATATGGGAAATAAGAAATATAATAAATATAATATAAAATAATGAAAATAATAATATATATAAATAATTAATAAATATATATAATATAATAAAAATATATATATAGAATAATAAAAATAAATATAGGATTAAATTTAAAGTTCAGCAAAATGTCAGGGCGAATTTCAAAGAAACAAAACTGGATTAAGGCCCAATTTAAAACGCGTAAAAAAAATTAGAGGGACTCATCAAGGCAAATTGCCCTATTCCCAAAACGGCCGCGTTTCCGAGAATATAATTTAACAACTGTCAGGACCAAATTAAAACTAAAATAAAATAACAGGGCCAAATCATAAATAAAATAAAATTTAACTGTGAATACAAAAGGGGTAGAAGGACTAATCGGGAAGTTAACCCAATTTTAAAAAATGCGCGAATCCTCCCCGGGTAATCGGGTCAACGCGCGGATCCTGGGGTCACAAAACGTCGCCATTTCGTTCAAGCTATATAAGCTACTTTCTCAGCTTAAAATTCATTTGAACCCTGATTTGTAAAAAAAAAAACTAAGAAATTCTCTCCGAAGAGAGAGAGAAAGGAGCTCAGGGCTTGGCCCCCTCATGCACCAGTGCCGCGCCCACGCGCCCACGCGCCGCCCTAAGGGCCACCGTATACGGAGATCGGAGAGTTCAAAAAACTCTCGTGTCTTGAGATCCAAAACAGGTAGTTCTTCTCTTAAAAAAATACCCTTAGTATTTTGCTAATAGTTCATATATGCGCTAAAAAAATAAAGAATAAGTCACTCGGTTATCACCTTTGAAACTGTTTGTCTTTGCTTTTTTTTTATTTCTGTATCCGTAAAAATTAGAGGGTTACAAAGGGCTTTTTATAGGCGCTGTTTATTACAAAAACTGGGAAAGAAATATTCGATTTCTTTCTATTTCTTTCTCACTGTGTCTTTGACCGTGATCTGCTGAGATTCTTTTAGTTTCCTTTTCTTGCTCTTCGTATCTGCTGTGTTTCCTTTTCTTGCAGGTATCCTGATGATCTCGGCGTTAACGGTGGTACCAAGGCCAGAGGGGAGGCCTGAGATCGCGGTGCTGGACGGTCACGAGAGGGACGGACGCATCGATGGCGCGTCAGTATGCATTGATGGCCTCGATCTGGGGAATTGCACCGACGCTCCCCGAAGCTTCCAGAAACTGTTGCGGCGCGAGGGGAAAGAGCTAGGGTTGAAAACCCTAGTTGATAATTTTAGGTTTTTTGGGCCTCTGTTATTTGGGTCTAGTTTAGGTCTAGGCTTCGGGTGTATTTGGGCTAAGGTTGTAATTGTAATGGGCCAAGGGTGTAAACGGGTTAAGGATAGTTTAAGGGGTATTTGGGCTACCGGGTGTAGGTTTTAACTTTTGGGCTGTAAAGGGACTGTTTAATAAATAAACATTTATTTATTATTATTTAATTTTGGTTTTGGGTTCAAGGCCCGGTCAAATTTGGGTTATTACAGTCCCGACGGGTTTCTTCTAGTCATAAACTAAAGGAACCTACCATAAGCAAATGGAAGAAAAAATAGAAAGTTAAAATTAAACTAAAAAAATTTTAATAAAAATAAAAATGGCTAAATTAATAAAAATAAAGTGTTCCTAATATTTTAGTTCCCTAACAACGGTGCCAAAAACTTGATGGTTACTAAACTAACTATAAATATGACAAAGGCAAGCGCACCTATCGAACAATAGTATAGCTATGGTGAGTAGAGAATATCATATCCACGAGGATTAAAAGTATTAGTAATTACCATTTTTCTATTATTTTTTCGACAATTTGGGGTGATGTGTTTTAATCTAAATTTACTAAACTAATTTAATTAAGAATGTAATAGAGAATGAATCAAAGAAATAATCAAATATTAACCAATGAGATAGACAATACCCAGGAAAGAATCCACCTAGACTTCATCTTTTATTATGAATCTGAATTAAACGATTTATTCACTTGTGTCTTGATCCGTAGAAATCCATAAATTATGTTAATAACTCGTTCAAGAGTAAAAACAACTGACTTTAGGTTGATTAATTGAAATCTCTTTCTAATTAAAACCTCTATCGTCCCATTAACTCAATCTATGGATTCCTTTATTAGATTTGACTCTAATCTGATAGATTTATGTCGTCCTATTTCTAGGATTGCATGCAACTCCACTCAATTATGCTAGATTTACTCTTAAACAGAGATTTTTGCTCCACTGAATTAAGCACATTTGTAACACCCCTAACCCGTATCTGACGCCGGAATAGGGTTACAAGGTATTACCGGATAACACACCTCATTCACATACATATATGCAATCATAATCAAAATCCATTCATATCAAACACATTGTCCCATGTAAAGTTCTACGAGACCTTAAAACGTGCTTAGAAGTGGTTCGGGACTAAATCGATAATATTTGCAAACTTAGGGAAACATAAAAAATTTTCAACATTTAAAGGTTGCATGCCCGTGTGAACAGGCCGTGTGCCTCACAGGGTCACCAAACACGCCTGTGCCACAGGCTGTGTGAAAACAGGGCATACATACTGACTTGTACCACACGGCCAAGGATACGCCTGTATGCCAGGCCGTGGTAAATCTAGAGGGGTTACTGACTTGAGTCACACGGTCGACCACATGCTCGTGTGTCTAGCCCGTATACCCTTCGAAATGGCCACCCACGCCCATGTGCCAAGGCTGTGTGGCTCACACGGCCACCAGACATGCCCGTGTGTCTAGGCCGTGCACAAGACTGACTTGAATTTCTAATTATTCTCCAGGGGACACACGGCTGTGTAGCATGATCGTGTGTCGCACACGGTTGAGACATATGCCCGTCTCTGCCCGTGTGGACAAAAATAGGCAATTTGCAAAGCCAATTTGCCACCCTTTTCTCATGCACACCTAGCAACCAAAATGGTACCATTTCATAACATTTATAGGCAGTCAAAACATGCCAATTTATACACATAACATGCCATCTAACCACAACCATTTCGATTACTCAATTCTATATTCAAAAGCATACCAAATCACTAAACCAAAATCATCACAACTTACATAAGTTCCAAATGCATTAACTCATTATCTTATCACCTATTTTATATCACAAAACATATCATTTCAACATCTTATACTCAAGCCACAACATATCATCTTTCAAGTATTAACTCACCAAATAACAAATAGATACTTGAGCAACCAAATCACCATACCAAATAACCATAGCAAGCATGTTACAACATAAGGCAATACATACATCACATATATAACTTGTCAACACATATAAGTCAAGTCAACTTAAATGGCCATACATACCAACATTTACAAGCCAAATCTCATGGCTAATAATCACAACTCAAAACATACCAAGATGACACTAGCCTATACATGCCATATACCATATATACAAAGCTCCCAAAAGTACCAACGAGATAATCGATAGTGTGATGACGTTTTCTGACGATCCTCGAGTCCAAGCTAGCTTCGATAATCTATAAAATAGGGAAAGAACACACAAAGTAAGCTTTAAAAGCTTAGTAAGCCATATACAAATAAAGTTATCCCATGAACATTTGCATATTAATTCATATATGCTAAACATAGCTAATCACATTCAAATTTATAAACCTTTCTCATTGAACATCTATTCAATGTCTTAATCAAGTTCATCAAATACTTTCCCTTTTTAATAGTCGTATGAATTTTGTACGTACTTGAGTTACTTAGCTCATTCACATATTCTTTCTCGACTTGACTTTACCCATTGAACCGTTCAGAATCATTAAGGATAATTGGAAATCACATAAGCTCACACAATGCCATATCCCAGATATGGTCTTACATGTTATTACATATCGATGCCACTGTCCCTGAAAGGGTCTTACACAAAATTGATTAACAATGCCAATGTCCCAGACATGCTCTTACACGTAATCTCAATACAATGCCAATGTCCCAGACATGGTCTTACATGTAATCATATCTCGATAACCTAATGTCATGACATTCATATTCTATATTATTCCTAAGGTTCGTACGGGACATTCGAATGTTGTAACTTCGTCGATTCATGCTCGTATTTTCTCGTTCGACATTCATTGCAATTCAATGATAATAAAACATATATAATTCAATTCAAAGACATTTATTTGCATATCAACTTACCTCGTAGTCAGAATAGAGGGACTGGATCGACTATTCGATAACTTGAGATTTTCCCCGATCTAAATCCATTTTCTTTCATTCTTAATCTATATACATTCAAAATTAATCCATTTAATCACCAAATTATTCAATTTCATCCACAAACACATATTTGGGCATTTTTTTGCACTTTGACCCCTAAAGTTACACATTTATCCAATTTAGTCCTTATTTTAAAAATACACAAAATTTCACAATTTCTCTTAAATACATGTTAGCCGAATTTTCCTAGTGCTCCTATCAGTCCATATTTATCATTTATTCATACATTTAACCACATATTTTCTCATTTTCACAAATAAATCCCTATTTGACATTTTTGTCAAAAATCACTTAATAAAACTTGATAATATATCATCAATTTTCCATTTTTCATCATCAACTATCACAAAGCTCATATATTCAACAATGGCACTTCATAAAATCATCAAAAAATTCAAAAATTAAGACACATGCTAGCTAGAACACGAAACAACGATCACAAAAACGTAAAAATATCAAAAACCGAGCAAAGAACATACCTTAATCAAATGGAAGGGAAACCGATACATAGATTTTTAGAAAATTTTGGTCAAGTTTGTCACCTCCTCCGGATTTATTCCCTCTCTTGGAGGCAGATAGAAATGGTCACTATATCCTGAGATCTTAACCGGTAGATCGCCGGTCTTTTGTACTAAAATAAAAAGTAAGTCTGCTCAGTCCTAATATGGATGAGGAACTCGAAAGCTCAACCTCCTTTCGTAACAACTTCCTACGACCTTTCCAAAGAATAGAATCTCAATCTAATCTATCTTAAGCCCTCCCCAACGTTAGCTTTATGACATAAAGCGATAGGGGCTGTGGCGTTTCACAAATAAATCCCTATTTGACATTTTTGTCAAAAATCACTTAATAAAACTTGATAATATATCATAAATTTTCTATTTTTCATCATCAACTATCACAAAGCTCATATATTCAACAATGGCACTTCGCAAAATCATCAACAAATTCAAAAATTAAGACACGGGCTAGCTAGAACACGAAGCAACGATCACAAAAACATAAAAATCAACAAAAATCGAGCAAAGAACATACCTGAATCAAACATTCAAATGGCCGAACCCTAGTTCTCTTGTTTCTCAAGAAAATTGGTTGAAGATGATGAAATGAAACAAATTTTAATTTTTGTTTTACTTAATAATAAGCTTATTTACTAATTTCCAACTTTAACCTTTAATAAAACCATATAAAATCACCTAATATATGTCCATTTATGTCTATTTATGTCCATTTATGTCCATTTCCACTATCAATGGGCTAATAATATCATAAGGACCTTTGATTTAATAAACCATAGCAAATAGACACATTTAACATATAGAATGCCACTTTTACATTTTACGCGATTTAGTCATTTTTCTCAAATTGAGCTATTAAACGATAAAATTAGCTTACGAAATTTTCACACATATATAATCACATACAATAAACACCAAAAATAATATTAAAATAATATTACAGCCTCAGATTTGTGGTCCCAAAACCACTGTTTTGATTTAGCTAAAATCGGGCTGTTACAACTCTCCCCTCTTAGGGATTTTCGTCCCCGAAAATCTTACTAGTAAATAGGTTTAGATAATGCTTTCTCATAGCATCCTCAGGTTCCCACGTAGCTTCTTCTACCCTATTTCGATGCCATAACACTTTTACTAACGCTATTCTTTTATTTCTCAACTCTTTGATCTCACGAGCTAGAATTCAGATCAGTTCTTCACTATACGATAAATCTGACTGAATCTCAACTTCGGTCGGGGAAATAATATGCGAAGGATCAGATCGGTATCGTCTGCAATAAACCATAATCGGCTGCAATAAACTAGACAGTACTTGATCCTCAGCTTTAACTTGCTGACAAATCAAACATTTAGAAACGAACTCTGAGATATCCCGTTTCATTCCATGTCACCAATAGAGCTGTTTCAAATCGTTATACATTTTTGTACTTCCCGGATGAACAGATAAACGACTATTATGTGCTTCATTCAAAATCATCTAAATCAAATATGAGTTTCTCAAAACACATATTCGGCCTTTGAATCTTAAAAAATCATTGGAATCAACTTGAAACTTTGAATCAAGGTTCGAATCACATTGAACTCTTTTAGCTAACATTTCATTATCAGTCTTTTGAGCTTCATAAATCTATTGTACAAACAACAATCTCGCTTTCAACTTAGCTACAATCAAGCCGTCATCAGAAAGAGCCAACTGAGTATTCATTGCACGTAGAGCAAACAAAGATTTTCGGCTTAATGCATCGGCAACAACATTTACTTTTCCCGGATGGTAGTCAATCACTAGCTCATAATCTTTTAGCAATTCTAGCCATCTTTGCTGTTGTAAATTCAAATCTTTATGATTCATCAGATATTTTAAACTCTTGCGACCTGAATAAACATGACATTTCTCACCGAACAAATAATGGCGCCAAATCTTTAACGCAAACACAATGGCTGCTAACTCTAAATCGTGGGTAGGATAATTCTTTTCATGCGGCTTCAATTGTCTCGAGGCATATTGCCTTCTTGCATCAAAACGTAGCCCAAACCATTCAACGATACATCACTATAGATTACTGTAACACCCCTATCCCGTAACCGTCACCGGAATAGGACAAGGCATTACCAGAAATCAAAAAACAGATCTTAACAGTAAAATTTTGAACATTCTCTTGAAATAAATATTATTTATTTAAATAAATGCTAGACACAACCAGAGATCGAATTTCAAACTTATAAAATTAAACATCCAAAAGATGCCATATTCGCATGGCTTAAATACGTTAACCAAAATATCCTTCCACTATTAGTCTATTCTATACATGCCTTAAACCTTAATGATATACAAACTTTATCTACGCACATGATAACTCGATAGTGTGATGAAATCTCCTCGACGTCCAAACCAAGCAATTTCTTTGAAGCCCTATAGACATAAGAAAAACACACAGAATAAGCTTTGAAAGCTTAGTAAGCCTGAAGCAAATAAATCATTTCAATAATTATGGAAATTCCATATCACTAATCCGAATTGAAAAGTAATCTCAATTACATATACATTCATAGTACTCTTAAGTTCATATAACCTTATTAAATAGCTTCACTTATTTATATTTACAAATAACTTATGACTATGATTTTAAATTCGTGTGATAACTGTCAATTCATTCGTATGAACAAAACTTGCACATATCCATTACTTACCAACCAAAACATGTCATATTTTTCCATGTTTGATTCATGGAACCACAAGGTCACACGTCAAGCACATATAGCATATATTTATCTGTTATTTATCACGTCTCATTTTCTCATGGACTACATACATCTGACCAAATTTATTCAATGTTCACAACATAAGCACATAATCACTACAAGCTGTCTTTCTGAGCAGCAGTCACTAAATTATTTATAACTGGAGCTACGAAACTCCAAATCATGTGCCGTTAATTTTCCCTGAAAATATACTCATATATCTTATATCCCTAAAATTTTCAGAATTTTTGGTTTGACCAATCAATACCAGATTTTTCTTAAATTTTTCCCTATTTCACTGTTTGACTATTCTGACCATTCTTCACTATAAATCAGATTTCTCATTGTACAGGATTCAAAATATGTTTTCGTTTATTTCATTTGAAACTAGACTCATTAAGATTTAATTACATAATTTATTCAGATTCTAATTCAGTTTTCATAATTTATGGTGATTTTCTAAAATCACGCTACTGTTGCTGTCCCAAGCAGATTTATTACAAATTTGCTCTTTCACACATTCCTTGCATTCAAATTATTTAAACATGTATATCATGTCATTCAAGATCGAACTCATATAACATAGGCATTAAAATGCTTCACTATCAGCTTTAGCTCAATTGAAACGAATAAAATACAATATCATATTCACATTTAATTTTCCATGATCGTAATCACCTAAAAATAAAATCATATACTTCTACAAACCTTTCCACAATGACCAAGTGTTTATATTTGAATATAAACATAGAATCACTTCACATAACTTCACACATTTACCGAATGTATCACGATCACATTTATAGTCATAACACTTATTCACGGATGCATCACTTTATACATTTATAATTTAATTCAAATCAAAATCGCATTACTTAGTACATGATACATACCGCCAACTTAATATGTAATACACTTTCAATTTGTCATCTTAGTGTAGGATCTTGTAATTGTATACTTTTATCAAATTCATCGGCACTTGGCCCGCTAGGTATAAAACCCGAAATTATATTACCAAAGACAAAGCTCATGGGGACTTTAGCTCGGATACATTTCCAACACGAAGCTCATGGGACTTTAGCCCGATACATTTCCAAGACGAAGCTGCGGGACTTTAGCCCGATACATTTCAAAGACGAAGCTCGCAGGACTTTAGCCCGGATACATTTCAAAGACGAAGCTCGAGACTTTAGCCCGGATACATTTCCAGCACGAAGCCTGCGGGACTTTAGCCTGGATACATTTCCAGTGTCTTGCATATTTATTCACATGTTAACACATTCCACATAACATATCACATTAGTAATTCAATTGCTTCATTCGAATATAAGCACAAAATGTACACCTACCCTTTAACTTTTGGTTCAATAATCATACACAAGGAACACGTAATCTTTTCACTATCCCAGTTTCACTTTTAATAACCATTCGGCTATATGCCATATTCACAAATTATTTCACACACAACCTCGATCAAGTAGGAACAATAGTCACAATTCATCTATTATACAAATATCCCATTCTTTAACTTTGTTTCATAATAGCTATTCGGTCACCACATATATACCATTCAATTCACATTCGACTTTATACAAACAAGTATAATAAAATTGTATACACATTTTACACACTTTCACATCATTACTTAATAGTCATCCGGCCACATTATATACATAAATCATCCATTTCATATTCGGTTTTATAGCCTAAATTCAATATACTTATTGCAAATCTAACTTGTAAAGGTCAAATAATTACTTATCATATTATATAATCTTAAGCGCGCAGCAAATCAAATTTAATTACTTAAGGACTTACCTTGAATGTCATTGCACAATTACGGATTGATTAATTAACTACTTTTGCTTTCCCCCTTTCCGAATTTAGCTCCCTTTTCTCTAGAGCTTAATTCAAACAAACAAATAAACATTTATTCACCTTAATCCATCTCATGATCGAATGCCTTTAAGCTTAATAATAAAAATCCTTTAACAAAGTAACACTCAACCAAAACAAATTCGATTATACAACTATATAATTTAAAGCATCAATTATGCTTAACTAAACGTTAAGCTATAATCGTAATCACTCGCATATATTTATGGTCAAACATAGCAAGAAAACTAAATAGGCTTTACTAGCCACACTTAGTTCAATTATAACATAACTTCACTTACTTATAAGCACATTTGGCAACTTGATAATTAAGTTAATATCATGGTATCATAACTCAACATTTATCAATATGTCATTAGCAAAATATGCTCATGTCAAATTTACTCCCAATCACATCTCAAAATTCAACAAGCTTAGAACTCACTTAATAATTAAATTCCATTTCAAAGCATCAAAACATTATCAAATGTATACTCATCCTAAATGACCAATGCACATTAACTAAGCACTTAACAATTTTCTTTAGCCATTAAACTCATTCGGCAATGATAAGGACAAATTTAACAAACCTTAAATTTAACTTATAATTGTACATATCTCATTCAAAGCATCCACACCAATTTATTATCTAATCAACCATAGCCGAAAACCTATCATACAATTAAAACCCTTGTTCAAATTATTATTCACTATAATACTATGGCCGAATCCCTCAATTAGCTAACATAGCCTCTTGTATTCAATCTAATCACGTATATACAACCTAAATCCCTCTTTTAACACATAATTCACTATCTTGGAACTCATTTTCTAACTAATTTAACTTAGTCCAAAGCCGAATGCTATTTGAGCATTAAGCTCATGTTCCAAAGCCGAATGCTATTTGAGCATTAAGCTCATGTTCTTTTCATTATTAAGCAAGTATTATAACTCAACTAACTTCCATTTTCAATTTGAAACATCAACATTCAAAATTAAACAAGAAAATTCATAGTCGAATATATATACACTTTGTCCCAAACTCATAAATTCATCCATTCTAAGCTCAATTTGCCAATTAAACAAGTACTACTAATATTAAGCATTATTTCACAATTTATCTTAAATTGCCGAATGGACTCATGCTCCTAATTCATATACTTAACTTCATTAGCCAACTACTCAAGCTCATTTGAGCCACATATAGTAATTTAGTTTGTTCATACTCAATTAGAAACATTTCTCCTTACAAATTATCAAAACATACACAATGTAACCCATTGAGCTCATGATCGAATGCTTCATGCATCACAAACACAAAATCATACACATAGGTCATGTTAGGAGCTTCAAAACCAATTTAAATTTCTCAAAATCCAAAGAAAAACATATAAAATCATACCTTAATTCCCAACGCAAGATGACCGAATGCCTTAGGTGTTCTTTCCTCAATTTCTTGTTTAGTTTCGGCAAAAGGGGAGACAAAAATAAGAAACTTTATTTTTATCACCCTTTTTCTATTATTAATTCATGGTTTTCTAAAATAAAACTATTTAATATTATTTCAAAAATATAAAATACACAAAATGCCAAATTTTTCATCATCATTACCGTCCACTATAATCATAGTGGTCCATTTGACATGCAAGTCCTCTATGATGCTATCCATATACAATTTGGCCACTTCAACTTTTACCTACCACATTTTTATGGTTTCTCAACTAAGTCCTTTCAAGTAAAATTCCCATTCATAAGACTAAATTAAAACATCAAATTTTCACACATGCACTATCACACATAGAAGTTATGCAAATAAATTTTAAATTATTTTCATGACTTGGTTTTGTGGTCTCGAAACCACTTCCCGACTAGGGTCAAATTAGGGCTATTACAACTACAAATTCTTTTCCTGATTCTGGCTGTACTAACACTAGAGCTTCAATCAAAAGAGTTTTCAGCTGATCAAAACTTTTCTGACATTTCTCGGACCATTCAATCGTTACATCTTTTTGAAGAAATCTTGTCAACGGAATCACAATCATCGAAAAGCCTTTCACAAATCATCTATAATAGCTAGCTAGTCCAAGAAAACTACGGAATTCGGATACATTTCTTGGAGACTTCCAATCCATTATTGCAGAAATCTTGCTCGGATTGACTCGAATAACCGAGCTGGCATAATATGCCCCGAAAAAACTAACCTCACGCAACCAGAATTCACATTTACTGAACTTTGCATATAATTTCTTATCACGCAGAGTCTATAATACAATTCTCAAATGCTCGGCATGCTCAGTTTCATCTCGTGCATATATCAAAATATCATCTATGAACACAATAACAAATCGGTCTAGATACAGTCTGAAAATCCGGTTCATTAAGTCCATAAAGATAGCAGGTGCATTCGTTAGTCCAAAAGGCATAACTAAGAATTCATAATGACTGTACCTTGTTTTAATTGCAGTTTTTGGCACATTAGAGTCTCTAACTCGCAACTGATAATAACCCGATCTCAAATCTATCTGTGAAAACACTATAGCCCCTTTTAACTGATCAAACAAATCATTAATTCGCTGTAAAGGATATTTGTTCTTGATCATTACTTTGTTAAGCTGTCGGTAGTCTATACACATTCTTATCGTGCCATCTTTCTTTTTCACAAACAACATAGGAGCACCCCAAGGCGAAAAACTTGGTCTTGCAAAACCTCTATCCGTCAGTTCTGGCAACTGAGCTTTCAATTCTTTTAACTCTATCAGAGCCATTCTATACGGAGCTATCGATATCGGCGTTGAACCCGACATTAACTCAATGCCAAACTCAACCTCTCGGATCGGTGGTAAACTTGGTAATTCTTCAGGAAACACATCTGGATACTCACACACAACTGGTACTGATTCGATCTTCTTTTCAGTCATTTTCGTATCAAGCACATAAGCAAAATAAGCTTCGCAACCCTTTTCACGTATTTCTGAGCTAACATCGATGAAATCACTGCTGGTAAGCCATTCAAATCATTTGACTCAATTCAGATAATCTCATTATTCTAACTTCTCAGATCAATCATCTTTCGTTTGTAATACACAACAGCATCATGCAGTGTTAACCAATCCATACCCAAAATTATATCAAAAATTTCAAATGGTAACAACATCAAATCAGCTAGAAAATGAATATCCCTAATCATCAATAGATAGTTCTTGCACACTTTATCAACCAACATGCACTTGCCTAAGGGGTTCGATACTCTAATTACAAATTCAGTAGACTCTACAGGAAAAGTCTTACTGGATACTAAATTCACACATATATACGAATGAGTTGATCCTGGATTTATCAATGCAATAACTTTAGTATCATAGAGAGTTAAAGTACCAGTAATGACATCTGGAGATGACGCTTCTTTGCGAGCGCGAATAGCGTAGGCTCATGTAGGTGCTCTAGCATCAGATCTCGCAGCAGTGTCTCGTGTCGCACTTCTACCATCACTCACATTTCCCTTGTTTCTGGGTGGTGTACCTCTAACTGAAGTGTTTTTCAGCCTCATGTTTTGTATTGTATCTTGCTCAGCCAACTCAGGACAATTACGAATAAAATGATCCAATGATCCACATTTAAAATAGGCCTGATCATTCAATCTATAATCACCAGAATTCCTTTTACCACAATGTTTACATTCAAGTCGGTTAGGTCTCGCACTCCCAGCACTAGCTATCGAAGTAGCTGGAGCCTTGAAGCTCGACTGTTGTCTTACTCGATCTCTATTTGAAAGTCCCACCGATGCAGTAGAACTATTAAACAAGTTTCAGAATTTTTTCGATACAGACTGATAAGATTTACTAGTTGATCTCTTTTCCAAATCTCTTGTTTCAAAATTAGCTTTTCTCTTTTCTTTGCTGAGATCCTTGACTTTACAAGCCCTCTTAACCAGTACAACAAATTCTTTCAATTCAAGAATATCGACTAACAGTTTTATATATTCATTCAATCCATCACCGGATCATTTACATATGATTTATTCGGTAGAAACATATTCCCGAGCATATTTACTCAATCACACAAATTCTCTTTCGTACTCAGTCATAATCATTCGGCCCTGTTTCAATTCTAGAAATTCTTTATGTTTCAAATCAAGAAATCGTTGACTTATGTATTTCTTTCAGAATTCAGATTGGAAGAACTCCCAGGTAACTCATTCTCTAGGAACCACAGATGTCAACGTTTTCCACCAATGGTATGCATTGTCTCTAAGTAAAGCTATGACACATTTGATATATTCTTCCGGAGTACAGGATAATTCATTAAATACTCTGATCGTGTTCTCGAGCCAGAACTCAGTCTTTCGGCATCATCATCAACTGTAGCTCAAAACTCTTCAACCCATGTTTTCGAATCTTACCGACAGATGGCTTACTTAATCGAATCCGATCTATCACATGTGGCACAACTGGAACTTGTTGAGGAATAGGTGGGGGTAGAGGTTGTTGAGCATCTGGATTCGTTCGAATGAACTCCGTGAACCACTCACTCATCATTTGGAAGAAGGCTTGCTTTGCCTTTCCTTCGTGACTACTAGTCACGGGTCTAGAGTCAGATTGCGCTACTCTTTGAGTAGTAGTAGGTGCGTTACTTTCTACATCGTCAACTATGGCTTTTCGGGATCCATTAGCTATATAAAAACACATTTTAACTGTAAGGAATCACCACACTATTGTAGTTTATATATATGGCATGTATAGCTAGACGCTCACACGCTACTTTAGTCCTAGAATCGACTAAACCGTAGTTTTGATACCAATTAAATGTAACACCCCTAACCCATATCCGACACTAAAATAGGGTTACGAGGCATTACCAGATAACACACCTCATTCATATACATATATGCAATCATAATCAAAATCCATTCATATCGAACACATTATCCCATTTAAGGTTCTACGAGACCTTAAAACATGCTTAGAAGTGGTTCGGGACTAAACTGATAATATTTGCAAACTTAGAGAAACTTAGAAAATTTTTAAACATTTAAAGGTCATACACCCATGTGAACAGGCAGTGTGCCTCACACGGTCACCAGACACACCCGTGTCATAGACCGTGTGAAAACAGGGCATACATACTGACTTGTACCACACGGCTAAGGACACGCCTGTCTGCTAGGCCGTGTGAAATCTAGAGGGGTTACTAACTTGAGTCACACGGTCGACCACACATCCGTGTGTCTAGCCTGTGTACCCTTTAAAATGGCCACACACGCCCATGTGCCAAGGCTGTGTGCCTCATACGGCCACCAGACACGCCCATGTGTTTAGGCCGTGTACAAGACTGACTTGAATTTCTAATTCTTTTCTAGGGGGCACACAGCCGTGTAGCATGACCATGTGTCGCACATGGCTGAGACACATGCCCGTGTGGACAAAAATAGGCTATTTGCAAAGCCAATTTCCCACCCTTTTCTCATGCACACCTAGTAACCAAAATGGTACCATTTCATAACATTTATAGGCAACCAAAACATGCCAATTCATACACATAACATGCCATCTAACCATAACCATTTCAATTACTCAATTCTATATTCAAAAGCATACCAAATCACTAAACCCAAATCATCACAACTTACATAAGTTCCAAATGCATTAACTCATTATCTTATCACCTATTTTATATCACAAAACATATCATTTAAACATCTTATACTCAAGCCACAACATATCATCTTTCAAGTATTAACTCACCTAATAACAAATAGATATTTGAGCAACCAAATCACCATACCAAATAACCATAGTAAGCATGTCACAACATAAGGCAATACATACATCACATATATCACTTGTCAACACATATAAATCAAGCCAACTTAAATGGCCATACATACCAACATTTACAAGCCAAATCTCATGGCTAATGATCACAACTCAAAACATACCAAGATGGCACTAGCCTATACATGCTATATACCATATATACAAAGTTCCCAAAAGGACCAACGAGATGATCGATAGTGTGATGACGTTTCTTGACGATCCCCGAGTTTGAGCTAGCTTCGATAATCTATAAAATAGGGAAAGAACACCCAAAGTAAGCTTTAAAAGCTTAGTATACAAATAAAGTTATCACATGAACATTTGCACATTAATTCATATATGCTAAACATAGCTAATCACATTCAAATTTACAAACCTTTCTCATTGAACATCTATTCAATGTCTTAATCAAGTTCATCAAATACTTTCCCTTTTTAATACTCGTATGTATTTCATACGTACCTAAGTCACTTAGTTCATTCACATATTCTTTCTCGACTTGACTTTACCCGTTGAACCATTCAGAATTGTTAAGGATACTTGGAAATCACATAAGCTCGTACAATGTCATATCCCAGATATGGTCTTACATGTTATTACATATCGATGCCACTGTCCCGGACAGGGTATTACATGAAATCGATTAATAATGCCATTGTCCCAAACATGGTCTTACATGTAATCATATCTCAAAAACCTAATGTCATGACATTCGTATCCTATACTATTCCTAAGGTTTGTACGGGACTTTCGGATGTTGTAACTTCATCGATTCATGCTCGTATTTGCTCGTTCGACATTCATAGAAATTCAATGATATAAAACATATATAATTCAATTCAAAGACATTTATTTTCATATCAACTTACCTCGTAGTCGGAATAGAGGGAGTAGATCGACTATTCGATAACTTTAGATTTTCCCCGATCTAAATCCATTTTCTTTCGTTCTTGATCTATATATATTCAAAATTAATCCATTTAATCACCAAATTATTCAATTTCATCCAAAAGCACATATTTGGGCTTTTTTTACTTTGGCCCCTAAAGTTACACATTTATTCAATTTAGTCCCTATTTCAAAAATACACAAAATTTCACAATTTCTCTCAAATACATGCTAGCCAAAATTTCTTCGTGCTCATGTCAGTCCATATTTATTATTTATTCACACATTTAACCACATATTTTCTCATTTTCACAAATAAATCCCTATTTGACATTTTTGTCAAAAATCTCTTAATAAAACTTGATAATCTATCATCAATTTTCCATTTTCCATCATCAACTATCACAAAGCTCATATATTCAACAATGACACTTCATAAAATCATCAAAAAATTTGAGAATTAAGACACGGGCTAGCTAGAACACAAAGCAACGATCACAAAAACATAAAAATCATCAAAAATCGAGCAAAGAACATACCTTAATCAAACATTCAAATGATCGAACCCTGTCCCTCTTGTTTCTCAAGAAAACCGGTTGAAGATGATGAAATGAAGCAAATTTTAATTTTTTTTTTACTTAATAATAAGCTTATTTACTAATTTCCAATTTTAACCTTTAATAAAACCATATAAAATCACCTAATATATGTCCATTTATGTCCGTTTCCATTATAAATGGGCTAATAAAATCATAAGGACCTTTGGTTTAATAAACCATAGCAAATAGACACATTTAACATATAGAATGCCACTTTTACGTTTTTTGTGATTTAGTTCTTTTTCTCAAATTGAGTTATTAAATGATAAAATTAGCTTGCGAAATTTTCACACATATATAATCACATGCTATAAACACCAAAAATAATATTAAAATAATTTTACGGCCTCAGATTTGTGACCCCGAAACTACTATTCTGATTTAGCTAAAACCGAGTTATTACAACATTAAACATGAATTAATATCCCAAAAATATTAAAACAAGAAATAATCACACATAATTGAGAACAAGAATTAAGTATTTATCACATAAAAATAGAAAATAAATAAAAGGATTCATCATAAGTTTCATCCTTTCTAGGTATCTAGGGAATTGAGTTTATAATCCTGAATAGAAACATCTTAAAGTTAGAATAACCATAAGACATAAAGAAACTCAATAAAGCTTTGAAAGAAATTAAAGGGACATCTTCAATTTTGATGGAGATCTGCTTCCGAGTTGGTTCCGATGGCGTTCTTCGAATGTTTTCTTCGATCTTCTCTGATTGCTCCCTTATGCCTTATTCTAACTGGTATTTATAGACTTTAGAATGTTCAGAAGGTTTAAAAATTGGGTTTTTTCGTGTATTTGGGAAGTAGGGTGTGAAATCAACACGGGCTGGCACATGGGCGTGTGTCCAGCCCGTGTGGAAACGCCCTGACCATGTGGATCCTGAAAACAACTCTATTTGTCTGATTTTGGCTCGTTTTTCACTCCTTTCGCTCCCAATTGCTCTCCTGAGTATAGAAACATGAATTTAAAGGATTAGGAGCATCAAATTCATCAAATTCACTAATTTGTATAATTAATCATCCAAAAACGCATTAAGAATGGGATTAAAATATGTTACTTTTATAGCTTATCATCTTTTTAAGAAATATGGTTAATTGAAAAGAGTATAGTATTAACGGGTGTTTGTTGTCTTTTTCAATAATATCAGTCTTCGGTGTTTGAATTTGAATTATCTTCTTAAGAGTACAATGTATTTTATTACCATATATAGTGTTTACTGGTTTTCTAAATATTGATTGTATGAATTGATTTCATTAAATTTTATGCGGTTCTTAATGTTGCATGTGCTTTGAAAAGATCTATCTTATAATTTATTTAATTTATTCAAATATAAATTAGTCTTCATTAATTCATACATAATTCTTAATGTTACACGTATTTGTGAAAACAGATTGTATAATTGATTTGATTTCTACAGTTCAAATACAAATCATATTCTTCATTTATTCTTATGCAACTCTTAATATTACATGTGTTTTGCAAATATTGACATTGTAATTTATTTAATTTATGGGATTCAAATATAAATTATTGTCGTCATTTAATTATATGTTGTTCTCAATATTATAGGTGCTAGTGAAGACCGATCATATAATTGATTTGATTTTTAGAGTTCAAATGTCAACCATCGTCTTCATTTATTCTTATGCAGTTCTTAATATTACACGTGTTTTGTGATATGAATATTATAGTTTATTTATTTTATGGGATTCAAATAAAAATTATTGCAGTCATTCGTTCATACGTAGTACTTAAAATTACACATGTTCATGCAAACCAATTGCAGCATTTATATAATTTATAGGGTTCAAATACAAATTAATTATTATTACTGTTTGTAGAATTACGTGTAAAATCCATAAAAGGGCTAATACATAATTTGGTACCTAAATTTGATTCTTTTTTTCTAATGTGATACTTGTGTTATTTTTTTTTCCAATGTAAAACCTATATTTGACAAAAGTTAGCTAAGTTCTCCTTTCTTAGTGTTTTAATCTCTTTTGATTTTTTTAATCAAGCAGATTTCTTATCCAAAGATTTATGAAGTTGGAGAACGCAATCTTCATTTCGTATTCATCATCGTTGTCCCTTTCAATTCTTTTGTAATCAAGCAAGTTTCACTCTCTTTGTTTTTTTTCACCGTTAAATAGTTGAAATGTAAAATGGTTATTATTATTATTATTTATGCTTGAATCTTGATTGCAGCATTGATTTAGAACCATTCAATTTATGTGGGTTGTAAATTGAATTTTCAAAGCTTTTTTTTCATACATATATATATTTTTGTCCCTTTTTTCTAATCGATTTGCAGGAAGGTCTGCTTCTCGCTCAGCCCCTTGTCCTGCTCTGCATTCAATCTCCAGCTTCATTAGACAAATTGTTTTGGTAGAATGGTGGTTGTAACTTTTGGGTAGAAAGAAAACACTTTAAGATGCTGGCAATCGGACGCAAGCAAGTGCTTGATGTTATCTTCCAAAGGCCACTGTATGAATGAAATAAAGGTTGATGGTATATGGAAAAAACAATAATAGCAAAACAATTTACTTAAAGAAAAAAGCACAATTGGTCGAAGAGAAAGAGTTCAAAGAAATTGCTCTTTAATCTTTACGTGATAAACAGCAAAACAATTTACTTAGAAAAAAGCTGGAATTGATCGTTCTTCTCGGCTTGAGGCATGGTGGTGATGGTTTCAGTTCTTTGGATTGTTCAGCTCCATTTCTATTTATTGCTTTGTTTTTCTCTATATGCGGGGTGATTTGTTGTTTGAGGTTCCTTTGTACCCTGTTTTGTACCATTGATATGTGGACTGTTTTTCATTAATGAATTCTAAATTATTGGACTGTTTTTCATTAATGAATTCTAAATTATTGGCTGAGCAAATATATATTATATTTAAGATAGATGAATTAGTTTATTTTCTTGTTAGATTCATACCATGTTTTTGAAATGTGGCTTAAAAAAAATTGAAAATATTGACTCGATGAACGGTTTTTTATTCATAAATATTAGTCTCTCACAGAAGACTTTAAGACCCAGAAACAAAGCAAAACAAAAACAAAATGATGAAAACCGATCAAAGCCGACATACAAAAGACTTTAGACTCAGAAAGAAAGCAAAACAAACTCAAAATTATCAGAAACACCTAACCAAACGCAAACATTAATTAACCCCAAACAAAAGGATTGAAAAGAAACAACTCGTTTTGCCTTATTCCATTGCTAGAACTAGTATAGTAGAACATCATTGTGCTCTTCGGGTCCATCTTCCAAATCACCCATCATGCTCCACAATTTGTTATCTATTATGGGTTTAACCAGTTATGAGTTAACCTGTTTCAATCGCTGGCAAACATGTATCACCAGTTAATACCAATCAATTACAGTATCAAATGAAAGCAAATATATATCAAAAGGTGGCGGCTAGATCTCTCTAGTGTAGAGAGTACGAGTACTATAGAGAGGGTTAGGGTTAAAGGGCTAATTGACGAATTTTGTTCTCCAGCTTCTCATTCTCCTGACCAATTAGAAAGTTTTCAAGTCGAAGTTCCTGAGATAAACGAAAAAGATTTTCAATTAAAACGTTTTTTTTTTTGCCAACTAAAGATTTGAATACAAATATATTACCTGCAACTCACTGTTGAGAGATGTAACAAGTAGGCAAAAATAAGGACCCATAAGGAAAAGGAAACAAATATATAGTTGGAACTTGAAATAAATTAAGATTTACAATCAGGATTAATATTTAAGTACTCACTTAGTCAATTGGATGATAATATATTATTGAAAATTTTAATCTTTATATAAAGGGTAAATAGTAGATTTGGTTGAGTTGCAAGATAGACCTGGTTAACATATTGTCTAGTCCCCAAATACAGAGACCCAAAATTCCAGCTGCATGATCTACTGTTTCACGTAAATGGCATCATGCAAAATCATAGTTAATATAATATCTACTTAAAAAAATAATAGGAAAGGGATGATTATTGAATTAATAGACTTATTATTAAAAAAATCATCCACCAATTCTTCTTGTTTTTTGTCTCCAGAGTCGTCATCTCCAAAATATTCATCAGTTTCACATTCACCATTACTATCATCATTGCTGTTCTCATCATAGAACCACCGCAACAAAAGAAAAAAAAATCAAAGCAGAACTAAAACAGGCTTCTTTAAAAATAAAAGCAAATATATATATGTATATAACTTCATCAGGCCAATAGCCAAGAGTTTACACAACGTTATATTAATGTTTTTGAAAGCATAAATACAATGTTATATGAAGAAAAAAAGGATATGTATATGATATACCTATTGACGAGGAATCGGGATTGTGGAAGGAGCACATTTAGGTTAGGCCTAGGCATGTGGTTTGCGTTTGAGGGTTGAGACTACTCTTGAGGAGAATTCTCCTCCTTGCTATTGGCTGGTAACTCACTCATGGATGAAAAACGGAGAAGAGAGAGGGGCTTAGACTTGTGTGAGTGGTGGAGTGAAGCATATTGGAAGAAAACCCCT
Source organism: Gossypium anomalum (assembly GCA_025698475.1). Taxonomy (NCBI): domain Eukaryota; kingdom Viridiplantae; phylum Streptophyta; class Magnoliopsida; order Malvales; family Malvaceae; genus Gossypium; species Gossypium anomalum. The sequence goes on from CM046961.1 coordinate 6,215,486, forward strand.
TGCTTTTATAGAAGAAATGAAACGTCATGTCTTGTTAGGTGTTTGCTATGTAAGGCAAGTTTCACATGTTACTTGCCCTTTATTCAAAATTTGCTTGGGTACACTCAATTTTTTATTCTTTTGAAGTATTTGGATAATTCATAATATTATAGTATTAACGGACATTTGTTATCTCTTTTAATAATATCATCTGCATTATTTGAAAATATATTTTCTTGAAAGTTCAATGTGTTTTATTATTGTATCTAAGGTTTGTTGGTTATATAAGTACAGATTGTATTAATTTTATACAGTGCAAGTGACTTAGGTGATACACGTCACCTTAGATTTTCAAATAAGAAATTGATCTTCATTAAATCTTTAATTATGTTGTTCTTAATATTGCATGTGTTTAAAAAGAACAATATTATAATTTATTTGATTTATAAGATTCAAATATAAATTATTGTGTTCATTCATTCATACACAATTCTTTACATTACATGTAGTTGTGAAAATTGATCAGAAAATTTATTTGAGTTTTAGTTTTAAAATACAAATTGATGGTCGTTAAACTAACTAAAAATTTGAATAAGGCAAGCGCACCTATCGAACAGTAGTATAGTTATGGTGAGACTGGAAATATCGTATCCACAAGGACTAAAAGTACTAGTAATTACTTTCTTTTTATTATCTAGCCTAAGAATTAAGGGATGTTTTAAACTAAAACTAACTATCTAATTGACTAAGATTACTACAGAGATAAAAGTTGGAAAATACTATTGGAAAACCGATGGAGAAGACAATACCTAAAGAAGAATTCACCTAGACTTCACTTATTACTTTTGAATTAGACAATTTATTCACTTGACTTAGTTCGTAGAACTCCCTAATTTTTGTTAATATCCCTCTCGAAACTAAAAACAACTGACTCTAGGTTGATTAATTGAAATCTCTTTCTAATTAAAACCCCTATTATCGCATTAACTCGATCTATGGATTCCCTTATTAGATTTGACTCTAATCCGACAGATTTATGTCATCCTATTTCTAGGATTGCATGCAACTCCGCTTAATTATGGTAGATCTACTCTTAAACAGGGACTTTTGCTCCACTGAATAAGCACATCAAAACCTGAATTAATATCTTGGAATATTAAAGTAAGGATTAAAACTCACAATTAAGAATAAGAACAAGTATTTATCATATAATTCAAATAGTAATAAGATCCGTCTTAGGTTTCATCTCCCTTAGGTATTCAAGGAGTTTAGTTCATGATAATGGAAAACATCTAAAAGTTGCGAAAACAACAAAACATAAAAAAACCCAAAGAACTTCTAAAGAAATTGAATGGAGATCTTCAGTCTTGAAGTAGATCCTGCTTTCGAGCTGATTCCGATGGCTATCCTTGAGTATTTTCTGCCTTCTACTCTACGTCCCCCTTTGATCCTCTTCTAGGGTGTTTATATAGACTTTGGAATGCTTCAAAACCCTCAAAATTTGCCTTTTTCGAGTAGAATTAGACTTGGTCTCGATAGGGACACAGTCGTGTGCCACGCCCGTGTGAAGGCGCTCAAACCATGTGTAATTCTGAGTTGGTTTCTAGTCGACACGGCCATGACACACGGGCATGTGGCCTGCCCGTGTGCCTCACATGGGCATGTGGTTTACCCGTATGGAAGTGCGTAGGCCGTGTGAAACACTTAATTAGGCCCATTTTGTCCGTTTTTGTCCCGTTTCTTGCTCTTTTCGCCTTCCTATGCTTACCTAAGTATAAAATATGGATTTAAAGGATTAGGAGCATCAAATTCACTGAAGCTTGTGACAAATCATCCAAAAATATGCCAAGCATGGGATAAAAATATGTATGTATTATGAATTATCACAAATCATAGTCTTCATTTATTCTTATGCAATTCCTAATATTACACGTGTTTTGCAAAGATGGATATTATAATTTATTTAATTTATGAGTTTCAAATATAAATTATTATCATCATGTATTCATATGTAGTTATGCAAGTTTTAATATTACACATATTTGTTAAGATTGTTCCTATAATTGATTTGATTTTTAGTGTTAAAATACATGCCATAGTCTTCATTTGTTCTTATACAATTATTAATATTACACGTGTTTTGCAAAGATGGATATTATAATTTATTTAATTTACGAAATTCAAATAAAAACTATTGTCATCATTTGTTCATATGTAGTTCTCAATATTACACGTGTTTGTGAAGATCGATCGTATAATGGATTTGATTTTTAGAGTTCAAATACAAACCATCGTCTTCATTTATTCTTATGCAGTTCTCAATATTACACGTATTTTGTCAATATCAATCATATAGTTTATTTAATTTATACGATTCAAATAGAAACTATTGTCGTCATTCATTCATACGTAGTTTTTTAAATTACACATGTTCGTGCAAACAAATTTCAAAATTTATATAATTTATAGGATTCAAATACAAATTAATTATTATTGTGGTTTGCAAAATTATGTGTAAAATTCATAAAAAGTGTAATATATAATTTTGTAACTAAGTTTGACACTTTTTTTAATTGTGATACCTGTGTTATTTTTTGATCCAATGTAGTATCTATATTTGACCAAAGTTATACATTTTGGTACCTGAAAGTAACAGTGTTAACTTTTAGTGTTTAATTCAGGTTTTAGGGTTGACTTGATGAAAATTAATAATTTAGTTAATAATATTATCAATTTACTTTCATCAAATAAATCGTGAAACCTAAATTAAACAACATCCATCAGACTTTATTTGACAAATTAAATGCAAAATTAAACAAACACGCAAAATCAAACCTAATAATATTAGCAATTAACATTCATCAAATCAACCCTAAAATTCGAATAAACACTAAAAAGTTAACATTGTTACTTTTCAGTACCAAAACATATATAACTTTTGTCCAATATAGGTACCAATTGGACAAAAAAATAACATGGGCACCACATTAAAAAAATACTAAATGATATATTAAACCTTAATAAAATAATAATTCTTAATTGAATAAAAAGAACAAGTTAATGCAAAAAATAAATTAGAAAATATTAATTAAATATCCCTTAATGAATGTCATTTTCAATCTGACCCTATAAATCAAAATCGAAAATATATTCATAAAATTGGCTAATGTTTTTTTTTTTTTTTGGATTTTAAAACAAGTCAAAGAGTTACACGGGTAAGGCACATGGAATTGTGTTCGTACACATGGGCGTGGGAAAAGCAAACAACATTGCACACGGTCGTGCGATACTGCCGTGCGAACCACACGGCCTGGACACACAGGCGTGTCCCCATGCCGTGTGACGATTGGGCATTCAATTTTCACGAAAAATACAGGCTAAACTCGAGCTACACTCTTTCTTTCACTTTCTCCCCTCTCCTCTTTCTTCCCCATTTTTCTCTTAACCAAACAGCCACCCCCACCCTCGCCCTCCTTCGCGCCGCATGGCCTAACCCTTATGCCCGTGCACCTTCTTCTCCCCCTGACCATAAGCCAACTACCACTATTTGTTGGTCTCATCTTGTCCCATTTTTATTTTCAGTTTATTTTTATTTCCATTTACTTCTTTATTACTTCTTTATTATTATTATTATTTTTAATTTTCTTTCTTTTTAATAATATTTCTAGTTTATATTGCTTAGTCTTCCATTTTAGTATTCTTGGTTTTATTTGATAAAATTATTTTCTATTTATTATTGTCTCATCCATATTTTTGTTATTAGCTGCATTATATTGGGACTAGTGGATTATTCATTCTAGTTGCATATTAACTTTTCTTATTACTATGCTCCTTTCTAAATTTTGTCACTCATTATTAGTATTCTTTAGGTTTTAGCATAATGTTTCTTTGTTTGCTTATTGTCCTTATTTATTTATTTATTATTATTATTATTATTATTATTATTATTATTATTATTATTATTTCTGACTTTATTTTTACTATTAGTCTATCCTCCTTTTGATGGTTTATTTATTTGTTTATTTTTGTTCGCTTTTTTCAGGCACATAATGACAAACACACGAGGCAAGAAGACTGCCGTCCCCGATTCGAAAAAATGGAAGGGTCCTGGCGCAACCTCCTCGAGCGCCGCGACCGAAGCTCGCCACCCTTTGCTTCAATTCTCGTCAGGCCCACAGGACGACTTGTTTCAACTCCTTCGAGTACGACCATTAGGAGTGGGCCATCTTGGAGCAGGTCCAGCTTGCCCACCTTGTTTGATTCCATCTCGATACTGCCCTGTGGGATCGGTTCTTTTCAATTATCGAGCCTACCTATTCGGAGCTAACCTTGGAGTTTTGCACTACTTTCCATCTTCAGCATGTGATGAATGCACATGGCGAGGCTGGTACTGTCATTTTTAGACTTGGTGGACTCATAAGGCACATGAGTGTACCAGAGTTTGGAGCTGCTTTGGACCTTTACACGGAGGAGATCATGGCTTTTGAGAATTTTTTACAACTTCACTGTCATATACACTACTCACCCTCTTGCTGTTGGACCGACCTTACGGCGAGTACTGTTCCCTATGACGCAAGTCGCTCAAAGGTGACTTCTCTTCCTCTAACACTACGCTACATCCATGCTATCTTGGCTCATACCTTGACTAGGAAGAGAAAGAGCACCGGCGTCATTAGCACCACCGATGCTTACTTCTTATGGAGCATGGCGACTGGTCATGTATTTGACTTGGCATATTTTATCGCCCTCGCTTTTTATCACCAGAAGGATCGCCATAGGAGGGGCCCCATTTGTCTTGGCCCCTACGTGACTCGCCTCGCTCAACACTTCAGCCTCTTCAACACTCCAGAGATGTCATCGACACTCACACTAGTAGGCTAGATGTCTCCTCAATAAATATCTAGCATGATCCACATGAGGATGATAGAGTGACGCCGTGGATTCGACCCCCCTCAGTACAGACTCATTCAGTCTGATGACTAGGATGAGCAAGAGGACATTACTGATGATGTCTCTCCCCTTCACGAGGACCCACCCCCACTACCACCACCACCGAGTCACCGACCTCCTGGTGCCACATTGACAGATTTATCTGAGCGATTCACTCACTTTGAGCAGTAGTGCTTTGAGCGGTTCGACAGCATTGATGCCACTCTTCGTTAGATTTGCCATCACCTCCACATCTCTCCTTCGGCACTGTCGACCTACGAGGCATCTGATGATGAGGACCTTTGAGTCCCTTTATTTTACTACTTTTATTTTTATTTTCATTTTAATTCTATTTTGTCTTTTATTTATTTTTAAAGACTTATGTTTTATATTCTGACTATGTTTATCTTTATAATTATTATCAAGTAATCCCTTAATTCTATTCCACAATGGTGTTTATTTTCTTATTAGTAACTCAGAATCATGCCTTTCATTCGATGTCCTCTACAATTCTTACTTTCGCTCTTCCAAAGATTTCATCCAAAAATTCAAGTCAGTTTCGCTTCTCTCCCTCTTTTCTGATATTATACTTATATTGCTATTATCTATCTTTGTACATTGAGGACAATGTACATCTTAAGTGTGGGGAGGTTATTTATGTATCAGAAAATCCCTGAATTTTTATCTTATTCTCAAATAATTTTCTCTTATCATTATTAGAGTGAATTCAGATTGATTTATGATTTTGATTGATATGTTTTGAATTAAATCATAGGTAACTGTGCATTGATTGTTTAAACTTTAAGACATTAGAGGATCAAGCATGATAAGTTGACTTTTGAGAATTAAAATTGCTAGGTTGTTTCCCTGAATTGAGGTATTATCGTGAAGTTTTGAATTTACAGGATTGACATCAAATACCTATAATTTTCGTAAGATTTTGAGCCTTTTAGAGCATATATCTTTCTTGTTTACTGATTGGTTATGAGTGTGTCAACATTGATTTGTTATTTTAGAACTTGTTTTGATTATGCATGTCAAGACTACACCTTTTATTTGATATATGAAAATGACAAAGGCACTTTAGGTTTTAACCCATTTACTCCACAAAAAGCCTACCCACATAATTGACTTCTAGTGAGCCCCTTTGAGCCTTAACTATTATTTCTTGATTTTCCCCTTAATAGTAACCCTCAACTTAATCCTTTTTGATTCATTAAGAATTTCTCCCCTCTCATTGACTCTCTTTTTATCGAGATTTAATTTGATTAGTTACCTAACTATGTTTGTTCATTTCAGTTGCTGAATTATTTCTTATTATGTACTTTCCATTATTATATTTATTCTTATTCTTAAAAAAAACAAAAAAAAACGTATATTTATATTCATTCAATCACATATTGTTCTAAAGAGCTTAGATAAGTTAAAGTTATTATATTGAGAAAAATCTCACATCACACTTTCTTGTAATCCAACAATTAGCTTCATTCTTCTAAATTGGGTAATTTATTTAAATTAATCTTGATTTTAACCTTCTTTTTCAGCCTTTATCCATACCTTTAACCCAAGCCCCGTTAAAACCATTCAAAGACCTTTGGATTTGTGTATCATCTCATTTTTAGTGGTGGAGATTTGATTTTCATGCAAGCCTATGGTAATAACTTTTCATGTTTGACTATTGAGTGCTTAATCATTGAGCCTTAAAAACATTGAGTGATTTGAGTGAATCTTTAGTGAGGATGTCAACCCTTGTCAATTTGGAATTAAAGATAATTACTTAGATAAAGGGGGATGCCTATAATTTTATGATTAAAATGCTCAACATTGATTATTTGAAACTTTAATGTTCTTTTAGTTAAATTATCAATGTATGATTACTTGAGGATTCTTTCGAAATAGTATTGATGAGAATTATAAGTTGAGAAGAATTTATTTTAATTGTGAGTTGAGGATTTTGCTTGAGGACAAGCAAATGCTTAAGTGTGGGGATATTTGATAAACCATAATATATACATATTTTTACCCCATGCTTGGCATATTTATGGATGAATTTTCCTTGGTTTCATTGAATTTGATGCTCCTAATCCTTTAATTTCATGTTTTATACTCAGGAAAGCTTAGGATAGCAAAAAGAGCAAGAAACGGGCCAAAAACGGACAAATTAGGCCTAAATCAGTGTTTCACACAGCCTAGGCACTTCCACACAGGTGTTTCACACGCCCGTGTGTGACACACGGGTAGACCACACACCCGTGTGTCATGGCCATGTCGACATTAGTCCAAGTCAGAATTACACATTGCCTGAGCACCTTCACACGGGCGTGGCACACGACCGTGTCCCTGTCGAGCCCAAGTCTAATGCTACTCGAAAAAGGCTAATTTTGAGGATTTTGAAGCATTCCAAAGCCTATATAAATACCCTAGAAGAGGATTAAAGGGACACGCAGAATAGAAGGCAGGAAATACTCAAGGACAGCCATCAGAATCACCTCGGAGGCAGGATCTACATCAAGACTAAAGATTTCCATCCAATTTCCTAGAAGTTCTTTGGGTTTCTTTATGTTTTGTTGTTTTTCAAATTTTGAGATGTTTTCCATTATTATGAACTAAACTCCCTAAATATCTAAAGGAGATGAAACCTAAGACGAATCTTATTACTATTTGAGTTCTTATTCTTAATTGTGAGTTTAACCCTTGCTTTAATATTCCAGGATATTAATTCAGGTTTTTGATGTGCTTATTCAGTGGAGGAAAAGTCCTTGTTTAAGAGTAGATCATTCATAATTAAGCGGAGTTGCATGCAATCTTAGAGATAGGACGACATAAATCTGTCAGATTATAGTCAAATCTAATAAGAGAATCTATAGATCGAGTTAATGTGACAATAGGGGTTTTAATTAGAAAGAGATTTCGATTAATCAACCTAAAGTCAGTTGTTTTTAGTCTCAAAAGAGATATCAACATAAATCAGGGATTTCTACGGATTAAGTCAAGTGAATAAATCATCTAATTCAAAGGTAATAAGTGAAGTCTAGGTGGATTCTTCCTTGGGTATTGTCTTCTCCATCGGTTTTCCAAAAGTATTTTCCAACTTTAATCTCTGTCGCAAACTTAGTTAATTAGATAAACAGTTTTAGATAAAACATTCTATTAATTTTTAGGCTAGATAATAAAAAGATAGTAATTACTTGTACTTTTAGTCCTCGTGGATACGATATTTCCGGTCTCACCACAACTATACTGCTGTTCGATATGTGCGCTTGCCTTAGTCGAATTTTTTAGTTAGTTTAGTGACCTTCACTCCACAATCAAATGATGATATTAAGTACATGTCACATGTTCCATATCTAGTGCAGTGGGATCTCTCATGTATGCTATGGTTTGTTCACGTCCAGATTTATCATATACAGTCGGTGCAGTTACCAGATACATGGCGAATCTTGGTAAAGAACATTGGAAAATAGTTCAGTGGATTTTAAGATACTTACGAGGTACTACTGATGTTTGCTTACAGTTTGGAAGAACTAGAGATGAAGTCATTGGGTATGTTGATGCTGATTTTGCTAGAGACCTTGATAAAAAAAGATCTCTCACAGGTTATGTCTTTACAATCTGAGGTTGTGCAATCAGTTGGAAAGCCACTTTGCAAACTACAGTCCCTTTGTCTACCACTAAAGCTGAGTACATGGTGATTACTGAGGCTTGTAAAAAAGCTATTTGGTTGAAGGGACTCTTTATTTAAGATACTTAAGAGGTACTACTGATGTTTGCTTACAGTTTGGAAGAACTAGAGATGGAGTCATTAGATATGTTGATGCTGATTTTGCTAGAGACCTTGATAGAAGAAGATTTCACATAGGTTATGTCTTTACAATCTGAGGTTGTGAAATCAGTTGGAAAGCCACTTTACAAACTATAGTCGCTTTGTCTACCACTAAAGTTGAGTACATGGCGATTACTGAGGCTTGTAAAGAAGCTATTTGGTTGAAGGGACTTTTTAGTGAACTCAATGAAGACCTTCAAATCAGTACAGTATTTTGTGACAATCAGAGTGCCATCTTCCTTACAAAAGATCAAATATTTCATCAGAGAACAAAACACATTGATGTTCAGTATCATTTTGTTCGTGATATTATTACTCGTGGTGATATTGTTGCGAGCAAAATTAGTACTCATGAAAATCATGCAGGTATGATGACTAAGTCACTTTCTATAACCAAGTTTGAGCATTGCCTAGACCTGGTTGGTGTTCATTATTGAAGTTAAACCCTTAGGGGGTTTTATGGAAGAGGTGAAGAACTTGTTCGTTGAGAGTTCGCGATGAAGAACTTGTTCATTGAGAATTCATGTCAAGTTGGAGATTGTTAGAATTGAGTGACCCGAATCCTTATTTAAATAAAGTACAATGGTAAAATAAAAGAAAAGAAAAATGTGTATAGAACTACACTTCTTTTATCTTATTTTAGAATAAGGTTTTTCAAACCTTATTAAACTCCATCTATTTGATATTGATTAGAATAAGGTGTTTCAATCTTACTACACTCCTATTAGAATATGGTTTTACAAGCCTATAAATAGGCATAGTCTATTCCTCTTGTAATTAATTCGAATTCGACATAGTGAATTTTCTTCTCCTCTGCCCATGATTTTTTCCCGAAAGGGTTTCCACATAAAATTTTTTGTGTTCTTTATTTTATTTCTTTTTTCTTTGCGATATATTGTCATTACCGATATTCTATTTATTTTACACACTATCACCATCATTATTGATGTTCTCATCATAGAACAACCACAACAAAAGAAAAAAAAAACCAAAGGAGAATTAAAAATGGCTTCTTTAAAAATAAAAAAATATATATATGTATATAACTTCATTAGGTCTAGCAAAGAGGTTACATGATGTTTATATTAATGCTATGTCATATTGTAATTGTACTTAATAAAAGTATTTTCTTCTCTTGTAATTGTAAGTCTAGGTTAAGCCTTAATTTTTTAAACACTTGGTGCACTTGGGTTAGCTTTTATATATGGTCGACTCTGCCACTTGAATAATATATGGCCGGCCCTGCCACCAGTGTATAATAGTGCACTAAGAGGTTAGAAAGTAAAAGGTTAATCGACTTCAAAGAGTATTATAATTGATTTGATTTTTAGTGTTAAATTACAAACGATAGTCTTCATTTATTCTTATGCAGTTCTTAATATTACACATGTTTTGCGAAAATGGATATTATAATTTATTTAATTCACAAGATTCAAATATAAATTATTATCGTCATGTATTCATATGTAGTAATCAATATTACTCGGGTTTGTGAAGATTGATCGTGTAATTGGTTTAATTTTTAGAGTTCAAATACAAAACATCGTCTTCATTTATTCTTATGCAGTTCTCAATATTATACGTGTTTTGTCAATATCAATCATATAGTTTATTTAATCTATAGGATTAAAATAGAAATTATGGTCATCACTCATTCATATGTAGTTCTTTAAATTCCACGTGTTCGTGCAAAGAAATTTCAAAATTTATATAATTTATAAGGTTCATATACAAATTAATTATTATTGTGGTTTGCAGAATTATGTGTAAAATTTATAAAAAGTTTAATATATAATTTGGTACCTAAGTTTGACACTTTTTTTTTTTAAATTTGGAACTTGTGTTATTTTTTAATTCAATATAGTACCTATATTTGACCAAAGTTATACGTTTTGGTACCTAAAGGTAACAATGTTAACTTTTAGTGTCTAATTCGGGCTTTAGAGTTGATTTGATAAAAATTAATAATTTAGTTAATAATAGTGTCAATTGACTTTCATCAAATAAATCATGAGAACTAAATTAAACAACATCCATTAGATTGTATTTGACAAATTAAACGTAAAATTAAACAAATAAAAAAATCAATCCTTATAATATTAGCAATTAACTTTCATCAAATCAACCCTAAAATTTGAATAAACACTATAAAGTTAACATCGTTACATTTCAGTATCAAAAAATATATAACTTTTGTCAAATATAGGTACCAAATTGGACAAAAAAAAACATAGGTACCACATTAAAAAAAGTGTCAAACTTAGATACTAAATGGTATATTAAACCACAATATATAGGTACAAATGAAAGGTTATAAATAAACAAATATTCAGTGTTCCATTTATGTGTCCAAAACTTACCTCAGCAACAATTCATAAGTTCCACACCAACCTTTCTTCGCAAGGCATAAGTTAATCCTCATGGAATGAACCTTCCATCTTGCAAACATAGCAATTATGGAACCAAATGTATCTATCTTCACCCAACTCCAAAACCCATGTCTTCATGTCTAACACTTTCAAACCACCGGTAACCAAAGTATCGCACTGGTGGCTTCCATTTTGGCACCCAAAATTCGGACATCTCTATACGTTCTATGAGTCATCTAGTTCATGCCTGCTTTAGTCCTTGCTTGACCCCAAACATATCCTTGATTCCTAGTTTTCTTTCTCCAAACCTTGCAAAACTCACCCTCAGTCTTCTATTTTCTAATCATCAACCCATTCATCTTCCTAATAGCAATTCTAAAACCAAAAAATAAGACTTCAATAGAAAGAACCTAAAACCCAAACATGGATTAAAAGCTACAGCACACGTTACAACATAACTTTACGAATGATTATATTATTGAAGGCTTCCTTCTCAGTTTCTACCTAACATTTTTTACTCTATTAGAAAAATGTGGCTTATATTATTTCGAACTTCTAATTCTTCATTTTAATGATTATTTTTGAATTTTTGTTTGATAATGTGATATCTTATAGGAGTTTGAGATTCTAAAATTATGGGTTTCCTTTATTGCTTAATAACTATGATACCATTTAAGATGGATGAATTAGTATTGTTTAATATCTTATAGAAGTTTGAGATGTTTGTCTTTGGTCTATTGTAATCCAGTTGTCCTAGAAAGAGGTTGGTGGCTCCAACGTCTTTCTCTGTTTACATTATTTTACCTCAAATGTGAAAAAAAAAAGTGTTTATTTTCTTCTTAGATTCATACCATGTTTTTGAACTGTGGCTTAAAAAAAACCATCGAAAATATTGTCTCAATGAACGACCTTTTATTCATAAATATTAGTCTCTTACAAAAGACTTTAAGACCCAGAAACAAAGCAAAACAAAGACAAAATGATGAAAACCAATCAAAGCCGATATGCAAAGGACTTTAGACCTAAGAAGAAAGCAAAACAAAGACAAAATGATCAGAAACACCCAACCAAACAAAAGGATTGAAAAGGAACTTGTTTTGCCTTATTCCATTGCTAGAACTACTATAGCAGAACATCAATGTGCTCTTCGATATCATCTCCAAGTCACCCATCATGCTCCACAAGTTGTTATTTGTTAAGGGTTTAACCTGTTTCAATCGTTGGAAAACATGCATCACCAGTTAATATCAATCAATTACAGTATGAAATGATAGAAAATATATATATGAAAAAAAAAGGTAGTGGTTGGATCTCACTGGAATAGAGAGTACAAGTAATATAGAGAGGGTTAGGTTTAAAAGACCGACTGACTCATTCTCCTCTGCAGGTTTTCGATCTCTTGATCAATTTGAGAGATTTCAAGTTGAAGCTTCTGAGATAAACGAAAAGAATTTTCAGTTAAATTGTTGGCTTTTTTTTTTCTTTTGCCAACAAAATATTTGGATACAAATATATTACCTGCACCTTGCTGTTGAGAGGTGTAACAAGTAGGCAGAAATAAGGACCTAAAAGAAAAACAAAACAAATATATAATTAGAACTAAGAAATAAATTATGATTTATAATCGGGATTAATATTTAATTACTCTGTGAATCAAATGATAATATGTTATAATTTTTTTTATGTTTTTTAATTATGTATCATCATTTGGTACATTGTTGAAAAAATTCTACATCATTGATTATCAAATATTAACATTTTTATAAAGAATAAATAGTATATTTGGTTGGGTTGCAAGATAAACCGCATCATCATATTGGCTAGTTCCCGATTTAAAAAGAGTCGAAGTTGCAACAACTTGATCTCCTGTTTCACCTAAATGGCACCATGTAAAACCATAGTTAAAATAATATCTATTATAAAAATTATAGGAATGAGATGATTATTGAATTGATAGACTTATTATTAAACTAATAATCCACCACCTCTTCTTGTTCATTGTCTTTAGAATCTTCGTCTCCTAAATATTCATCACTTTCATATTCACTATCACTATCATCACTGATGTTGTCATCATTGAACCACCATAGCAAAAAAAAAAAAAAAAAAAAAAAAAAAAAAAAATTAAAGTAGAACTAAAACGGGCTTCTTTAAAAATAAAAGCATATATATATATATATATATATATATATATATATGTATGTAGTCAGTACTACCTGCTTAAGTATGGATCTCGAAAATTATTAGGGACCAGAATAATTTCATCAGGCCTACAACCATCAGGTTACACAACGTTATATTAATGTTTTTGAAAGTATAAATACAATGTTATATGAAGAAAAAAGGATATATATATATATATATATATATATATATATATATGTATATGATATACCTATTGATGGGGAGTTGGGGTTGTGGAAGGAGTACATTAAGGTTTGGCCTATGTGTGTGGTTTGCGTTTGAGCGCTGTTGCTGCTCCTGTGGAGAATTCTCCTCCCTGCTATTGGCTGATAATGCACTCATGGATGAAAAACAGGAGAAGAGTGAGAGGCTTAGGCTTATGTGAGTAGTGGAGTGAAGCATATTGAGAGCAAATCCCTTGCTTTTATAGAAGAAATGGAACATGGGGCCTTGTTAGGTGTTTGCTATGTATGGCAAGTTTCACATTTTACCTACCCTTGTTCAAATTTTGCTTGGGTCCACTCAATTTTTTATTCTTTTTAAGTATTTGGATAACTGATAAAATTATAGTATAAACCTATGTTTATTGCCTCTTTTAATAATATCATTTCTATTGTTTGAATTTTGAGTTATCTTCTTAGGAGTACAACGTGTTTTATTATTGCATCTAATATTTATTGGTTATATAAGTACTGGTTATATTAATTATATATAGTGCGAGTGGCTTAAGTGACAAGCGTCACCTTAGATTTTCAAATAAAAAATCAATCTTCATAAAATCTTTAATTATGTTGTTCTTAATATTGCATGTGTTTAAAAAGAACAATCTTATAATTTATTTAATTTATGGGATTCAAATATAAATTATTGTGTTCTTTCATTCATACTAAATTCTTTACGTTACACGTAGTTGTGAAGATTGATTGGACAATCGATTTGAGTTTTAGTGTTAAAATACAAACCATAGTCTTCATTTATTCTTATGCAATTATTAATATTACACGTGTATTTCGAAGATGGATATTATAATTTATTTAATTTATGAGATTCAAATATAAATTATTATCGTCATGTATTCATATGTAGTTATCAATGTTACTCTTGTTTGTGAAGATAGATTGTATAATTGATTTGATTTTTAGAGTTCAAATAGAAACCATCATTTTCATTTATTCTTATGCAGTTCTTAATATTACATGTGTTTTGTCAATATCAATCATATAGTTTATTTAATTTATATGATTCAAATAGAAATTATTGTCATCATTCATTCATAGTGATTCTTTAAATTACATGTGTTCATGCAAACAAATTTCAAATTTTATATAATTTATAGGATTCAAATACAAATTAATTATTATTCTGGTTTGCAAAATTATGTGTAAAATTCATAAAAAGTTTAATATACAATTTGGTAACTAAGTTTGACACTTTTTTTTAATTGTGATACTTGTGTTATTTTTTGATCCAATGTGGTACCTATATTTGACCAAAGTTATACATTTTGGTACCTGAAGGTAACAGTGTCAACTTTTAGTGTTTAATTTAGGTTTTAGAGTTGACTTGATAAAAATTAATAATTTAGTTCATAATATTATCAATTGACTTTCATCAAATAAATCGTGAAACCTAAATTAAACAACATCCATCAGACTGTATTTGACAAATTAAATGCAAAATCAAACAAATACAAAACATGAAACCTAATAATATTAGCAATTAACATTAATGAAATCAACCTTAAAATACGAATAAACACTAAAAAGTTAACATTCTTACTTTTCGGTACAAAAAAAATATAACTTTTGTTCAATATAGGTACCGAATTGGACAAAAAAATAACATAGGTACCATATTAGAAAAAGTGTCAAACTTAGATGCTAAATGATATATTAAGCCTTCATAAAATAATAATTTTTAATTGAATAAAAATAACAAGTTAATGCAAAAAAAAATGAATCAGAAAATGTTAATTAAATATTCCTTAATGAATGTCATTTTTAATCTGACCCTATAAATCAAAATCGAAAATATATTCATAAAATTAACTAAAGCTTTATTTTTTTTGTAAAAGAAATTTCTTTTTTATAATTTTATTACACTAATTAAAATTACATAATACTAATTTTTTTTAAATTGTTGTGTATGTAAGTTAAAATTGATTTTTTTTCGTTTTTCCAATCATTTGTAACGTTATTTGGTAACGTTTATTTTTAATAGTTATGTGGTAATATTTTCTTTTAAATTATAATATTTAATTGGTTATGTATGGAAATATTATCGGCTGAGTTGTCCAGAATCTCATATATGGTTATGAATCCAAAATCACATATTTGGTTATGAATATGTCCAAAAAAAAAAAGACATATATGGTTAAAAAAATCTAGGTCATTAATTTTAGACACCTCAATTAATACTGGTTCAAATTTTTATTGTTTTGTGAAATATTAATTTTAGTTTTAATTAATGAGTCAAAATTAGTTGGTATATTACTATATACGATATATTATTTTGTATTCCTGTGCGATGATGAATCAGTTGTGTATATTGATTTTGTAACTTTTTGTTTCTATAATATTAGTTTTTGTTGACAACTTTTAATGATTTTTTGAAATAAATTGAAAAATAAATGTAATTAAAAAATATATTTAAAAATATTTAACTAATTTAAAATAAGGTATATTAATGCTATTTTAATTTTAAAAATATTTAATAATAAAATAACTCAAAAATAATATAGGTACCACATTAAAAAAAGTGTCAAACTTGGATACTAAATGATATATTAAACCTTTATAAAATAATTTTTAATTGAATAAAAATAAAAATTTAATGCAAAAAATTAATTAATTAATTAATTAAGTATTCCTTAATGAATGTCATTTTCAATCTGACCCTATGAATCAAAATCGAAAATATATTCATAAAATTGGCTAATGCTTTATTTTTTTGGAAAAAAAATTCTTTTTATAATTTTATTACTCTAATTAAAATTACATAATACTAAAAAAAACTATTTTTAGTGGTTGTGTATCGAAGTTAAATTCGATTTTTTTTCGGTTTTCCAATCATTCTCTCATGTTTTTTTTATTAGTTATTTAGTAACGTTTTTTTTTTTAATTTCTAATGTTTAATTAGCCATATTGTCTAAAATCACATATATGGTTAAAAATATGTCCAAAAAAAAAGGAAAAAAAAACATATATAGTTAAGAAAATCAAGGTCATTAATTTTAGACACCCCAATTAATATTGGTTCAAATTTTAAGTGCCCACTCAGTGAATCAAATGATAATATGTTATTGAAATTTTTTAACTTCATTTTTTTAAACTATATAATCATTTGATTCAGTAATAGTCAAATCATCGTATCAAATATTGATTTTTATATAAAGGGTAAATAGTAGATTTGGTTGGGTGCTCAAAATATTGCCTAGTTCCCCAAATAAAAAGACCCAAAATTCCAACTGATCCTCTGTTTCATGTAAGTGGCACCATGTAAAATCATAGTTAAAATAATATCTATTTAAAAAAATTATAGGAAAGAGACAGTTATTGAATTGATAAACTTATTATTAAACAAATCATCCACCACCTCTTCTTGTTTTTTGTCTTCAGAATCTTTGTCTCCAAAGTATTCATCACTCTCATATTCACTATCACCATCATCACTGATGTCATCATCATAGAACGACCACAGCAAAAGAAACAAAAAAACAAAGGAGAATTAAAAATGGCTTCTTTAAAAATAAAAGCAAATATATGTGTATATAACTTCATCAGGTCTACAACCAAGAGGTTACACGACGTTTATATTAATGTCGTGTCATATTGTAATTGTACTGTGTATTAATAAAAGTATTTTCTTATCTTGTAATTGTAAACCTCGGTTAAGCTTTAAATGATATGTTTGCATGATTGTGTGAAAAGTTCGTGAAGAAATTCTATGCATAAAGTACTTAATTTGAAATTAGGGACTAAATTGAATAAATTGCAAAACTTGTGTTCTAGAAGTATTTTGCATAAAATTGAATTAGATTATTAATTAGAGGTCCTTAAAGAGTAATTTTACCAATTTTAAGTTCATGGACAAAATTAGGACATGGAAGGAATTTTTGAAAGTTTAGTAGTAAGGGCATTTTGGTCATTTAGTTATTAAAATGAAGTAAAAACAAAATTAAAAGCCAATTTTTGTCCATCTTCTTCATTAGGATGAAATTTCAAGGGTTCTCCATAGCTAGGGTTTGTTTCAAGCTTTCAAGCTCCATGGTAAGTGATTCCAAGCCCCGTTTTTAATGTTCTTTACGTTTTGAGTCCCTGAGCTCGATAAAGCTTATGCTAGCAATAATTTAAGTTAGGGTTCATATTTGGAAAAATACCCATAGGTGAAATTTGTGTATTTTGGTGTTTTATGATAGAATATGAGGTTTTAAATTATGTTAGACAACTTGTACTACTCGGTTTTAAGCAAAAACGAGTAAAAGGACTTAATCGGTAAAAATACCTAATAGTCATAAGTGCTTGTTAGAGTATGAATTTGATGCTGCTATAGAAGGAAAAATGACCAGTATGTCATGAAACATAAGAAAATAGGCTGAAGTTTAATTTACGAGCTTTGGGGCAAAAGTGTAAATATGCAAAAGTTTAGGGGCAAAATTGTAATTTTTCCAAAATATGATTTTGGGTCAATTTGAATAATTTGAGTCCTAATTAGACTATATTTTAAATGATAGAGCAAGGAAAACTAAAATTCAAGCTAAAATGGAGAAAATACCAAGTTGTGGACGAAATGGTAAAAGTAGCTATTTTTGCATACGAGGTAAGTTTACAGTAAATAAATGCAATATTCTTTTATTTTACATTATTATTGTCAATTTCAGCATTTATATACTTATTTCATGAGAATATTTAAAGTCGAATTAAAGGCTAAGTGACAGAGAAAAAAGCATTAGGAAGCCCCCCATTGAACCTTAGGAATATTAGGATATTGGGGTTGTGAGACAGACAGACAGAGAGAAATGAGCCATGTAAGTCCATATCAGTTATATGGCTTTGGAGACAGGAATGAGCCATGTAAGCCCATATTATATATATATGGCATTGGAGACATGAATAATTCATGTAAGTCCATGTTGAAGACATGGCATTGGCAGGATATTGATAGACAGGAACGACCCCAATATCCTTAGTATTCCGAGTGGTTCAATGGGTCATTGTACACGTTAAATTACAGTGAATTATCAGCAAAAGGGAAGGTAGATTATATTTATGAATAGTGAAAGGTCAGGTAAGAAAGAAGGTAAGTAAGTAAAGAAGAAGGTAGAAAATGAGAAGTAAAGAAAGTTTATGAGGCTAGGTGACATTATGTATAATTATTCATTATGTTGAATGTTGTAATTTATTTGCTTGTAAGCTTACTAAGCCTAGTGCTTACTCTCTTTATTTTCTTTTTCTTATAGTTTTTATCAAGCCACTCGGGGATCGAAGGAAACGTCGGAGACCCGATCACACTATCGAAGAAATCACATTGGTATAGTTAGACGCGTTTAGTTTTGTGTATGGCATGTATAGGAACTTGGTTTCTTTTGATATGATATGATCAATGAATGATGTGTAAATACTTGCTAGTGATTAGTTAATAGAATGGCTGATGATATACATGTTTAATTGTATGTATGAATAAGTAGTAACTATCACATGAAAACTAAGAAAAATGTGAAAGTAACTTAAAAACAGATTCAAGTATCAGAAATAATGTGATTTTGAAAAATCACTAAAAATCGTAGAGATATGGTTTGATGGTGAATAATATATGAAATTAAATCTTATTATGTCTATTTTCTTATGGAATAAGAAAAACAGGTAAAGGTATTATATTTTATGAGATATCTGAGTTTTAGTGAAACAGGGTTAGAGAAAATTCTATATCCCCTATTTCAACTTTGGAAATTCACCATAAATTGTACAAAAATAATTAGGTGGTTTAATTTATATGGTTAGAATCCTTATTTAATATAGTTTTAATAGAAACAAACGGTATAGTTATATTAATTTTGTATATGTAGAAAAGTGGCTCGTAGTAAGTAGAGGTCAGTGCAGTCGAATTCTGAAACAGGGGTAACTTTAACTAATAAAATTTACTAATTGGCTAAGTCAAAAATTCTATAAAAATTTTTGTAGATAGATATATGAGTCTAGTTTCAGGAAAAATTTACGGATCTTAATTTTGAGTTTTGAAACTCGAGAAATGAATTTTTAAGCAGCTATGACGCAGAAAAACAGTTTATTCCGAAAATTAAAATAAGTGGTTTAGAGTTGTTTAAAAGGTAAGATAAGTTTAGTAACACCTCAAGCTTGACTCCGGTGACGGTTTCGGGCGTGGGGGCGTTACACTTGCACCATGGCCTTGAACTCTTCACAATCTTGAACTTCATGTCCTTCTTTCTCATGAAGCTCACCATAGTTCCCTATTTTTCCTCTCTCGTTTTTAGAGGTTAACATACCTCTCTTCATCATCTCCTCTCAAATCACCTTCTTAGGCATCCTCACCTCAGCAACATCTTCCTTCATTTTTCTTTCACTGACTTCACCAATGGCATTTACTCCTTGATCGCTATGATTTGGCAACGGGTTTTTAGTATTAGGGGTACTGTCAAACTTTACTACCCCCATCTTAATAAGCCTCTCTACAGCCTTCTTAAAATTGGTATAGTTTTTGATCAAATGCCCCGGTATTCCAGCATGGTATTCGCATCTGGCGTTTGCGTTATACCATTTGGGATATGGGGGCTGCAGTGGTTTCAAGTGAAAAGGAGAAATAGCATGTGCATCGTATAAGCTTTGATAAAGCTCACGATACATCACGGGGATAGGTGTGAATTGCATCTTTTCAGAATTCTACCTTGTACCTGACTCCTGCCTTTGAGAACTCTATCACTCAACCATAGCTATTTTAGGTTGACTAACTGTGATTGCCCTCGTGTTGAAGGTGCTTGTGTTATTCACTTCACTATCTTTTTTCTTTAGGGCCGATCTTTTAGTTGCTTCCCCCTCAATTTTGCCACCCCTTATGGCATTCTCGATCATTTCTCCCGCCATGACTATATCCGTAAAACTTTTAGTGGTGCTCCCAATCATGTGAGTGATGAATGGAGCCTTTAGAGTGTTGATGAACAACATGGTAGTCTCCTTCTCCAACAATGGTGGTTGAACTTGCATTGCCACCTCTCTCCATCTCTGTGCATATTACCTAAAATTTTCATTAGGCTTTTTCTCCATGTTTTGCAGCGTGATCCTATCTGGAGTCATGTCAGTCACATGATTGTACTGCTGCATGAAGGCTTGTGCAAGATCCCTCCATGAACTTATTTTGGCCCGGCTCAGCTGGTTATACCACTTAGCTACTGGCCCAACCAAACTATCTTGAAAACAATGGATCAATAATTGATCATTGTTTACATAACTAGTCATCCGTCTGTAGAACATGGTAATATGGGCTTCTGGGCAAGTAGTCCCATTGTACTTCTCGAATTCCAGCATTTTGAACTTATGAAGAAGCACCAAAATTGGGACTAAACTTAAGTCCTTAGCATCTATTCCCTGGCGATTATCAGCATTTTTTAGTGCCCTAAATTTCTCTTCTAGCCACCTGCAACGTTCCTCTAATTGCCTTGATGATTCGAGTCTCATTTCTTCCTTCTCAGCTACATCTAGATTGGGGATAACTGGATTGGCAGGATTGTCTCCAAGATTGAATCCCAAACCAGTTTAAAAGTTCACGGGTATTCCAGCATCGACTTGACCCTGTTGAGGCCTTATTGTGACAGAGGGCCCTCGGGGATATGCCTCAGGTTGGGTTTGTACGTGAGGTGGAGTGAAACTAGGAGGATGACCCTCATTACCCTCTTCAGTGATAGTCATAGGGGCTTTTCCTTTATCTGTGGCCCTCAGTAGTTGAGCCATCTCAACCATCATGTTCCTTTGAGCCTCCAACATTTGCTCCCTCATGTCGTTTTGCATTTTTGCCAATTGCTCTTGCAATTGGTCCTGCATGTCATCCTGTAGCTGTTCAAATCTTTAGTCCATATTCTTTGACTTAGCGTGTGTACCATAAGGATGTGTTGCTTCCAGATTTTCTTTCTCTTACTCTCTTTCTCCCTAATAATTTTAACTAATTAGGGTCTTTCTATAAACTTGAATGCATATAATGTGATGAGATGCAAATGCATGTGTCGAGGCCACCATTAAAAAAATGGGGTTCGAATTTATAAAAAATGAAAATAGGAGTCGCCACCAATCTTTTTAGGTGTGATTGGATCACCAATAAATCATTTTGTTTAAAATCATTAGATTGGTCTACGAAATCAAGAAAACAGGTTCGAGAGTCAGTTACGAACGAGGAAGGGCTAGCACCCTCGTAACGCCCAAAAATTGGTACCTAATTGACTATCAAATGTCTTTAATGTCGGAAGTTTAAAAGTTTTAAGAAACGATCCTCTTTTTAATTAGAGTGTTTTAATTTGAAAAATTAAGGCTCACCTATTTCAAACGAATCAAAATACCACATCCAGTAAGTTAGGACGCAATATTTTGAGACTTTTGATGCTAAGCTCGCCTTTTTGAAAATTTCTATCTCGAAACAATAAAACGCCATATCCAGTAAGTTCGGACATAATGTTTTGAAATCCCAAGATAGTTGCTCGTATTTTGAAAACCTTAAAACTTAGAAGGGTGCTTGACTATTCGAACTCATCGAGAAAAGTTGCAACCCAGTAATTAGGGCACTACTTTTCTTGAAGCTTCCAAACACCAAACATTGCCTTTTTATTTTTGAAAACTTTGGGATCTCGTTTTTAATTAATGCATGAGGAATCATATTAACACTATAGAATATAACATACAAGATAGCATATTATCATAATAGGTAAGTAAAAGCATGAATTTAAACAAATTTTAAACAACGAACATGGCAAATTTAAAACATGTAAAACATACATACAAAAAAAAAATACGACGGGCATTAAAAAAATGAATAAGTAAGCATATAAACATATAAGGTATAATTCAACATACATTTTAACAAATCAATAGACAAAAAATGATGCATGGCATACGTTTTAACATAAACATGCCTAAAATAATACCAACATACATGTCAATTCTAAAATACGACCTTTAATAATAATTATAAAACAGCATTATATAAATGATATGTAAGATTTAACCAACTAGACAATATCAAAATAAGAGAAATACAAAGATAAATAAGTAAAAAAATGTATAAAATAAAAAATTAAATAGAAATAAGATATTTAAAAGTATGTTGAATAATATAAGAATGATAAAAGAGAACCCCTTTTTTTTAAAAAAAAATACATACATATAAGTTATATTATAAGGTATAATAACTATACATAAAAATGTACTAAGTATTAATATTACATTTATTTATAAAATTTTGAAAATATATATATAATTAATAAATAATAATGTATGCTTTATAATAAAATAAAGGTAATGTAAAGAAATATAGTATAATATATAGTGTATAACATAATTTACAAGTAAAAATATATATAATAATATAAATTATAAAAATATATAATATAATGTATATAATATAATATATAAAAAAATATTATGATATATAGTAAAATATAATATGTAATAAATATATATTAAATATATATTAAATAATATGTAATAATAATATATATAAAATAAATAACATATAATAAAATAATCATATAACATATAATATAAGAAAATAAAATAAATAATTATAAAAATAAATAAAACATAGGACTAATTTTAAATTTTTAAAATCTACATGGGGCAAAATTTAAAATAAAAATAAAATAAATTAGGGACTCCAGTGAAATGCGCGCAAAACGTTAGGGACTCATAGGGTAATTAAACCCTCCTCCTTAAAACGATGTTGTTCTTGGGATAAACCTTAAAGAATCTGTTAGGACTAAATTGAAACAAGCATAAAATATTAGGGGCAAATTATAAATATAATAAAATGAAATTGCAAATGTTGAAAATGCGGAGGGATCAATTGCACAAATAACCCTTTTTTCGAACACACGCAGATCCTTCCCGGATCACGGGTCAACGCGCGGATCTTGGGCCTTGAAACGACACCGTTTTGGTCACTAAACGGTCATTCCAAAACGACGTCGCATCCCTCTCCTATATAATCCGAACTTCAGCCTCAAAAATCATTTTAATCCCCTATGAGAAAAAAAAACAAAACAAAACCTCTGAAATTCTTCCCAGTCCTCTGAGCTCCGGCCCTAGGCCGGTCTGCTCCGTTCATTAGACCTCCGTGCTCAGCCCCATGCGCCGTCACCAACTCTGCCACACACGGCGGTTGGGATCCGAAAACCTTTGCTTCTCGCGACGAATCTAAAGGTACATCTTTCTTTTCTGTTTTTTAATATATATTATATGCATGAACTTGTGATAAAGAGAATGAAACAGAAATAAAAAAAATATATCACCTTCGTTTCCTGTAAAAATCTCTGATGTATTATTGCAAAAATATTCTGTGTACAGTATTTTTGGTATATCTCTCTGGTGTTTTTTTTTTCTCTATGCGTGTGTAAAATTTTCTTCTGTCCCCTTTTCTACAGATTGAAAAAAAGGCTTTATAGCCTCGATAAACCACTACAAGTTTTGGAAAGAAATCTCTGATTTTTTTCCGTATTCGCTTCGCATGTCTGCTGTGATTTTCTTTCCTTTTCTTGCAGGCGAATCGCGAGGATTTCGTTCGAGCATCAATGACTGCGCGCTGACGGGGCCAGTGCTAGATTGTAGTGCATGACAATTTTGGCATGATTCGCGCACCGATGGTGGCGCGATGCATGGTGGCGAAGTCGAGGAGTCACGGCGCACTGATGAAGGCGAGGATTGGGCCATTGGACCTGAAAATTCATGACATTGGAACCTCGGAGCATCTAGAATCCCCCTTTGCGGCGCCTAAATTCTCAGGAAACCCTAGGGTTTCCTGATCCGTTTACTACTTTGGGCCTTTTGGGCCCCGTGTATCCTTGGGTCAAGGATATTGGATCTTCCAATGTAGATGGGTCTGAGTGTTTAAATCTGGGCTTGGGTGTAATGGGTTGCCGGGTCAGAAGCTTTAAATGTTTGGGCCGCAACTGTTTGGGCTCTGTAATGGGTTATGGGGTTAAGTGTTTTTCTGCTTTGTACACGGACTTTTTAATGAACTTTTAAAATAAATATTTATTTATTCATTTATTATTTTTTGGTTTTAAGGCTCGGGCAGATTTGGGCTATTACAACTGCCCCTCTTTGCTCATTGCTGTGTAATAGGAATTGAGTAAAGACTTATAGAAAGACCAAATTTGCCCAGCTTTATCAGACCAGGGTTCCTCAATCTGCTACTTGCAAACTCATGACTGTCATGTTGATATCTTCGATCTGCTCTCCGTCGAACATAGAGACGCCAAATCTGCTTCTTTGATTTGTTCCCTGACAATACAGAGATGCCAAATCATCTTAGATTTGCTTCAGCGTAAACACGTGAAAGCCAAATCTGCTATGTCTTCAATTTGCTCCTTGTAAATACAAGGATGCTAAATCATCTTGGATCTGCTTCAGTATAAACATCTGAAGGTCAGACCTGCTATGTCTTCGATTTGCTTCTTGTAGACACAAGGATACCAAATCATCTTGGATCTGCGTCAGTATAAACATCTAAAGGTTAGATCTGGTATGTCTTCGATTTGCTTCTTGTAGACACAAGGATGCCAAATCATCTTGAATCTGCTTCAGTATAAACACCTGAAGGTTAGATCTGCTATGTGTTTGCTCTCCGTCAAATATGGAGACGCTAGATCTGTTATCTTGGATCTGCTTTGATGTGAACATCTAAAAGTCAGATCTGCTATGTCTTCGATTTGCTCCTTGTAAACACAAGAATGCCAAATCATCTTGGATCTGCTTCAGTAAAAACATCTGAAAGTTAGATCTGCTATGTGTCTACTCTCTGTCAAATATGGGGACGCCAGATTTGTTATCTTGGATCTGCTTTGATATGAAAACATCTAAAAGTCAGATCTGCTATGTCTTCGATTTGCTCCTTGTAAACACAAGAATGCCAAATCTTGTTATCTTGGATCTACTTCAGTGTAAACACGTGAAGGCCAGATCTGCTTATGCCTTGGTCTGTTACCCTACTGCTTAGGTGGTTAAGGCGCACTATCTTTGATCTACATAACTATAGAATGCATATGTGCTCATGCCTGATGATTAGGATGCTATAATCAAAGTAAATCAAATGCACCTAATTAGACATGTTATGATGCAAAATGTTATGAATATGACTCCTATTCCAGACGTCACCACTCATTCCTTCATTTATCTTTACTTCTCTCAAAGTATTATTCTTGCTTAGCCTGTAGACTTGTATCATTCTTCAAATGCTACGACCCACTGAGAATATCTGTAAGATGATCTTTTCTTAAAATCTAATTGTTTGATTTGTTCAATCATCATTTTGGACAAAAGAAAGAATTTCCTCGAGTTCTTTCAAACCTCACTTATGTGAGTTCCTCGAACAATTATTCTGTTTTAGTTTCTTGTATTACCTAGAAATTTCCAGAGTAATGTGCGAAACTTCATTTGTGAAAATCATTTGGTTCATCTATCATTATTTCAATGCAACATACTTTAAGAATATTGTAAGATGAATTCAATCTTGGGAATAATTAGATTTGAATGAATTGTCAAAAATACAAAGGAAATAAATCTGATAGCATATCTTTGAGAAGAAAAAGAATCTAAAGATAGCAAACAGGACAAAATTAGATGCCCTAGATATCACCGATTAAATGTCTATACACCAGCTCCATGAAGTCTTTTTTGAGTTCAACATGTGTTTAAAAGATTCAAAGTATTTTGTTGATGCCCCGATATGCAGCGAGCTTCACTCTTTGTTGAATCAGATATAGCAAGATTACCGTGTGTTCTTCAAAATTTGAGCTGCCCTCTCGAGTTTTCAACTCAAAGCCCCTTTGGTTACGAGGCGCCCTTTGCGGGTTTTCACCTTGACCTCTCTATTTTTTTTTTTAATCTCAAGGCACCCTTTGCGGGTTTTCACCTTGGATTCTCCTCTCTTTTAGACAAAGTACTTTTTGACTGAGTCTAAATTCACTGGGTTAGGTAAACTTTTCCCATCCATTTCTATCAAGATCAATGCACCCCCAGAGAAAGCCTTCTTCACGACATACGGCCTTTCCCAATTTGGCATCCATTTTCCTCTAAAGTCCTTCTGAATGGGAAGGATCTTCTTTAGCACAAGATTTCCCTCATGGAATTCCCTCAGACAAACTTTCTTATCATAAGCTCGTTTCATTCGCTTCTGATACATCTGACCATGGCGAATGGCCCGCAGCCTCTTTTTTTCAATCAAGTTTAACTGGTCATACCGCGATTGAATCCACTCTGCTTCATCCAACTTTATCTCCGATAAAATTTGAAGAGAAGGTATTTCAACTTCAATGGGTAACACAGCCTCTATTCCATATACCAACGAGAAAGGGGTTGCCCCAGTAGAAGTTCTGATGGACGTTCGATAAGCTAAGAGTGCAAATGGTAACTTCTCATGCCAATTTCTGTAGGTTTCAGTCATTTTCCCCACTATTTTCTTGATGTTTTTGTTAGCAGCTTCTACTACCCCATTCATCTTTGGGCGATATGGAGAGGAATTATGATGCTTAATCTTGAACTGACTACAAACTTCTGCTATCGTTTTGTTGTTCAAGTTTAATGCATTGTCTGATCTGATCCTTTCAGGCATCCCATACCGACAAATGATCTCTTTTTTCAAAAATCGACTTACAGCTGACTTAGTAACATTTGCATAAGAAGCAGCCTCTACCCACTTCGTGAAGTAATCAATGACCACAAAAATAAAGTGATGCCCATTTGAAGCTTTTGGTGATATTGGCCTGATGACATCCATGCCCCACATGGCCATGGAGAAGTCATAACATGTAGAAGTAAAGGTGGTACCTGTATCTTGTCTCCATAAATCTGACATTTATGGCATTTCTTGGCGTAGTTGATACAATCCCCTTCCATGGTAGACCAATAATATCCAAACCTCATGATTTCTCTAGCCATCATAAAACCATTAGCGTGTGTCCCACAAACACCCTCGTGAACTTCTTCTAAAAGTAACTTAGCCTCTACGGCATTAACACATCTCAACAGTACTTGGTCTTTTCTCCTTTTGTACAAGATGTCCCCATCCAAAACATAGTCACAGGCTAATCTCCTTAAAGTTCGCTTATCATTTTCAGTTGCCTGTTCTGGGTATTTACGACATCTCACATATCGCAATATATCTTGATACCAAGGGTTATCATCTTTTTCTTCCTCCTCAATATTACAACAGCTAGCTGGAGCCTCAAAGATACTCATCTAAATAGGTCTCATCTCCTTCTCTTTATTCACTCTAATCATTGAAGCCAAGGTTGCTAAAGCATTTGCTATTTGGTTTTCATCTCGCGGGATATAATTAAAGATGATGTCATCAAACTCCTAGAGTAATCCCAAAACTACCTTTCGGTATTGATCAATTTAGGATCCCTTATCTCCCATTCGCCTCTAAGCTGGTAAATTACCAATGTAGAGTCTCCATATACTTCAAAGGTTCTTATTCCTCGCTCTATAGCTGCTCGGAGTCCCATGGTGCACGCTTCATACTCAGCCATATTGTAAATGGATAATAATTGCCATTTGGGGATACCAGGACTGCCCCAATTCTATTTCCCACTGCATTGGATGCCCCATCAAAGCTCAACTTCCAAGGACAATCCTCCGTAGTTTCCACACACATCAACTCCTCATTTGGGAAATCAAAATTCAACGGCTCATAGTCCTCCAGAGCTCTACTAGCCAGAAATTCAGCTATAGTGCTTCCTTTTATAGCCTTCTAGCTCACATAGACTATGTCAAACTCTGAAAGCAGAATTTGTCACCTCGCCATTCTCCCATTCAAAGCTGTTGACTCTATCATATGCTTCAAAGGGTCAAGTTTTGAAATAAGCCAAGTAGTATGATATAGCATGTACTGTCTTAACCTTCGAGCGTCCAAATTAAAGGACAACACAATTTCTCAATTTCTCAATTTCTCACACTCTGTAAATTTCTTACTGAGGTAGTATATCGCCTTCTCCTTTCTTCCCGACTCATCATGTTGACCAAGCACACATCCCATGGAATTACTAAACATCGACAAGTGCAGAATTAATGGTTTATCTAGACTAGGTGGAGATAGTACTGGAGCGTTTAACAAGTATTGCTTGACTTTATCAAAGGCATTCTGGCATTCTTCATTCCAGGTACCTTGGTTGTGTTTTCTAAGGAGGCGAAATATAGGGTCACATTTCTCAGTTAATTGTGAAATAAACCGAGCAATATAATTTAACATTCCAAGAAAACCCCAAACTTTTTTCTGAGTGCGCGGTGGAGGCAAATCTCGTATGGCTCTAACTTTGTCTGAATCCACTTCTATTCCCTTTTTGCTAACCACAAAGCCTAGTAATTTCCCCGACCTAGCTCCAAAGGTGCATTTTGCCGGATTAAGTTTTAACTGAAACTTCCTTAATCTCAAGAAAAGTTTCATTAAAACTTCAATATGTTCCTCCTCCATTCGAGACTTGGCAATCATGTCGTCGACATATACTTCAATTTCCTTGTACATCATATCGTGAAATAAGGTCACCATTGCCCTCTGATATGTTACCCCTGCATTCTTCAACCCAAAAGGCATTGCCTTGTAACAAAAGGTACCCCACAATGTTATGAAAGTGGTTTTGTCCATGTCCTCGGGATGCATCTTTATCTGATTATACCCTGAGAAACCATCCATGAAGGAAAACAACGAATATCCTGCTGTATTGTCTACCAAAGTGTCTATGTATGGTAAAGAGAAATTATCTTTTGGGCTAGCTTTGTTTAGATCTCTATAATCAACACACATTCGTACCTTCCCATCCTTCTTAGGAATTGGTACAATATTAGCCACCCATTCAGAGTACTTTACCTCTTGTAAGAAGCCTGTATCAAACTGTTTCTTAACTTCGTCCTTTATTTTCAATACTATATCTGGCCTCATTCTTCACAACTTCTGTTGGACTGGCTTACAATCTTGTCTTATTGGGAGGTGATGCACCACAATATCGGTATTTAACCCTGGCATATCTTGATAGGACCATGCGAAGATATCCTTGAACTCACACAGCAATTCAATCAGTCCTTGCATTGTGTTTTCTGCAATATGCGTGCCAATTTTTACCTCTTTCCTTTCCTCTAGGGCTACATTCTCTATTGTCTCTTTCTTATGGGGCGTGATTTGTTTTTCCTCCTGTTTTACCATCCTCAAAAGATCTAAAGACACATCACAGTCCTGGACATCTTCAAAATCCTGAGATTCCTCTAAACACATGTCTTGCTCACGGGAGAAATCAGGATTTGTAATATCAGTGCTCATCTCATTGATATCTAGAGATCTATGAAGTATAAAGAATATACAAAGAATAAATGAATTTAAGAATGATTATTTATATACTATGAATGAAAGAATAAGAATTTCAAAATTTTAACGGAATATTGGTTAATAAAAATGAAACAATACTCGTTGAATTGATAAAAGTTATGTTTTATTAAAAAGATAATAGATGATTATAAGCCTATTTCAAAAATGTAATTCTAGTACTCCTAGGCTCTAGAGTAACAAGAATGTTTCGAGAATTACTCTAAAAAATTCCTAAAGACTACCTGAAGTTCCTTCGCAATCCAATTGTTCAGAGAGCTTCCCGATTCGTAAGGGCGAATGCCCTCAAGGATTCCTTGCTTTGATCCTTCATCTTGTACAACATTAATTTGATGACTTCCTTTTATGAGTAACCCTCTCGATATAAAGGTTTGGGATATTGGAGAGAATGTTATCGGCTCCCACTCCACTTCTCTTCTATTAAGGCGTGCCCTTCTTCTCTCTTGGCACTTCTCAACTTCCTTCCTCCTTTGCTTATAGTCTGGTTTGAAACCTAGACCAAAGCGATCTCTCTTTTCTTTAAGTTTTGGGATTTGGGTCCCTCATTGTAGGTATTTCCCTAATCCTTTTCCTGGTGAGGCTCCATTTCCTGCCATCATTCGTAGAGCCATCCTCGTAGCTCTTGCTATCTTTGGTACTGGCAGCTCACTTCCTTCTGAAATGAAGGTTGCATTTACAAATTCTAAAGAGCTAAAGGAACACTCAATAGATTCTTCGTTTGTCTCAACATAAGGGGCCTTGCTAGTGACTGTGACTATAATGTCCTCTTCCATATTGATGGTCACTAACCGTCCATCCGTCACTAGCTTTAGTTTCTGGTGCAACGATGAGGGCACTGCTCCTACTGAATGTATCCATGGCCTGCCTAACAAGCAATTGTAGGAAGTCTTGATATCCATCACCAAGAAATCCACTTCGTATATATTTGGCCCAATTTTCAAAGGGATGTCAATCCTTCCCATCACCTTCCTTTCTGTACTGTCGAAGGCTCTTACCACATTCTGACATGTCTTTATGTGAGAATCATCAATATGTAATCTGTTCAATGTAGACAATGGTAAAACATTCAAAGCTGATCCATTGTCAACAAGCACGCTTGGGAGTGTGTACCCCTTGCATCGAGTAGTAATATGCAGGGCCTTAGTTGACCCCCTGCCCCCCGGTGGGATTTTATCATCATTAAAATAGATGAAATTATCAGCACTTATATTATTCACCAACCGGTCCAGCTTATTAACGGATATGTCATGGGTGATATATGTCTCGTTGAGCACCTTCATTAATGCATCCCTATGCACTTCAGAACTCAGAAGTAGAGCCAATACTGATATGCGAGCCGACTGCTTACGCAATTACTCGACCATACTATACTCGCTATGTTTAAGGAACTTTAGGAATTCCTTAGCCTCCTCCTCCTTCACCGGCTCATTGATGGGTACTTTGGTCTCTTTTTCC
This sequence comes from Gossypium anomalum, assembly GCA_025698475.1. Classification (NCBI taxonomy): domain Eukaryota; kingdom Viridiplantae; phylum Streptophyta; class Magnoliopsida; order Malvales; family Malvaceae; genus Gossypium; species Gossypium anomalum. The sequence continues at coordinate 6,246,812 of CM046961.1, forward strand.
TTCTCAAACTAGACACCTTTTGTTTTTGTGGGCTCCACTCTGACATCCCCGTATCATAACGCTTCCTACTCCGCGTATTGGAACCTTCAACTTTCACGTCTTTAGATACGCTGGCTATATTTTCTTCCTTTGGCAGTATCACACTACAGTCATAACTCCATGGTACTCTCTTGCTATCCTTGTAAGGGAAAGGAGTAGACTTATGGATAATGACTTTGGGCACTGCCGGTGTCCCCACTTCTTTATTCACTGGCAGAGAGATAATAATCCTTAGTCGGCTGGTTCCTTTTTGTTCATCTTTCAGCACACTTATTTCTCTTTTATAAGAGCTACCTTCAAAAATTTGTAGCTTTCTATTATCTATAAAGCCTTGCACCAAGGCTCTAAATCCTTCACAATTTTGGGTCTCATGACCCTCTTCTCCATGGAACTCACAGTAGTTCCCCATTTTTTCTCTTTCTCTCCTAGAGGTTATTATCCCTCTCTTCATCATCTCCTCTCAAATCACCTTCATAGGCATCCTCACCTCAGTAACATTTTCCTTCATCCTTCTCTCACTAGCTTCACCAATGGCATTCAGTCCTTGATTGTCATGATTTGGCAAAGGGTTTTCAGTATTTGCGGTACTATCAAATTTCACAACCCCCATCTTGATCAACCTCTCCACGGCCTTCTTGAATCTGGTACAATTTTCAATTGAGTGCCCCGATATTCCAGCGTGGTACTCGCATCTGGCGTTTGTATCATACCATTTAGGATATGGAGGCTATAATGGTTTCAAGTGGAAAGGAGCAATAGCATGTGCATCGTATAAGCTTTGATAAAGCTTACGATACATCACAGGGATAGGTGTGAATTGCATCCTCTCGTGCCTTGTGACAGATTCCTGCCTTTGAGAACCCTGTTGCCCAACCGCAGCTACTTTGGGTTGACCAACTGTGACTGCCTTCGAGTTGAAGCTACTTGTATTGTTCACCTCATTGTCTTTTCTCCTTAGGGCCGATCTTTTGGCGGCTTCCCCCTCAATTTTGCCACCTCTTATGGCGTTCTCAATCATCTCTCCCGCCATGACTATGTCTGCAAAACTTTTGGTAGTGCTTCCAATCATGTGAGTAATGAATGGAGCCTTCAAAGTGTTGATGAACAACATGGTGATCTCCTTCTCCAACAATGGTGGTTAAACTTGCATGGCAACCTCTCTCCCTCTTTGAGCATATTGCCTAAAATTCTCATTAGGCTTTTTCTCCATGTTTTGCAGCGTGATCCTATCTGGCGTCATGTCAGTCACATGATTGTACTATTGTATGAAGGCTTGTGCAAGATCCCTCCATGAACTTATTCTGACCCGGCTCAACTGATTGTACCACCTGGCTACTGCTCCCACTAAGCTATCTTGGAAACAATGAATCAACAGTTGATCATTGTTCACATATCCGGTTATCCTCCTACAGAACATCGTAATGTGGGCCTCCAGGCAAGTAGTCCTGTTGTACTTTTCAAACTCTGGTATTTTGAATTTATGGGGAAGCACCAAGTCTGGGACCAAACTCAAGTCTTTGGCATCAACTCCATGATGCCCATCAGCACTCTCTAAAGCTTTAAATTTCTCCTCCAACCATCGGCAACGTTCCTCTAACTGTTTTGCAGCGTCGGCTCTCAAATCTTCTTTTTCAGCATATCCAAGTCAGGAATGAAAGGATTGGTAGGGTTATCACCCGAATTGAATCATGAGCTAATTGGGTAATTCATATGAATCCCAGCATCAACCGGCCTATGTTGAGGCCTTATATTGACAGATGGTCTTTTAAGTGGTGCCTCGGTTTGTGTAGGCCTGTGAGGTGGAGTAAAGCCTGGAGGATGATCCTCTTCCTCCTCACCAGTTATTTCTATAGGGGCTTTTCCCTTATCAGTGGCCCTCAGTAACTGAGGCATCTCAGTCATCATATTCCTCTGAGCCTTTAGCATTTGTTCCCTCATGTCATTTTGCATCTTGGCCAATTGCTCTTGCAATTGGTCCTGCATGTCCTTTGTAACTGTTCAAACCTTTGATCCATATTCCTAGATTTTGCACGAGTTCCGTACTGATGTGTGGTTTCCAGATTTTCTTTTCTACTTCTGTGGTAATTTTAACTAATTAGAGTCTCTCTATAACTTTGAATGCAAACGATGCGATGAAATGCTATGAAATGCAAATGTATGAATGCAAAAAGGACATCGATTCTGATTCAATCTCATTTTGAAAGCTTTATTTAGAAAAAGAATATCTTTACATATAAGAGGATTACAAATACGCTTTCGCCCTAATGCCCAAAGTTTTAACTCTATCTAATAAAAGGGCTAACTTTCGACCGACATTCGATGATGACTCATGCATCATACTGAATACGTCAACTCGTACTGCCAAGTCTCGAACGTGTTTAGCTACCTCTCGGATCTGAATTATGGCTTCTCCAATAAGGTAATCTCTATCTCTGACTTGTTCTTTAGACTGGCACAGTTCTCCCTTTAAATAATCCTCTCGTGCCTCAAGCTACTTGATAAAAAACTTACTATCTTACAACGCTGATTCCAACTCCTCAACTTTGCCTTTTAGCTTCTTTACCTCTATCGTGGAATCACGACTTCATTGCAGATGAAGGGATCGCCCAAGCTCAGTCACCTTAGTTTTTAACCCTTGATTTTCTTTCTCTAAGGTTAAATTTCGTAATTGCATCTCTTAGAACTTCCTCTCCCAATATTCGACTTTGGACTTTTCCTCTCGGACCTCTTTCTGCAACTGATTTGGAGACCCTCCTATTCTCGCTCTCTTCAAGGATACTTGTGCCTTTTTGTAATGCTCCTTTAAATCATCTCGATCTTCCTCAATCTTTTTTTTCTCTTTTCTTTCTTTTTCGACCTCCCTCTTTTAAACGTCGACGTCTAAGCTCAAGTATATTTTTTCTTCCTCGAGCTTTGTTATCCTCTTCTCGAGCTCCAAGTTCTTTCTCTCGAACTCTTGCTTCATAATTTCTAACTCCGAGGGCATCACTTGCAAATATTCTTCTATCGGTCGAGCTCCTTCTACGCTTGGCCTAGGGATGTTATCATTAATCCTTCTTCCTCTCTACTCGATGTACCCCGGAGTCGTAGTAGGGCTAATAGCTACCCCCTTTAATCGATAAGTCTTGTTCCAAGCACTAGAGATCTCACTGACTTTCCTCTTGTAGTCAGCTCCTCTATATACGAACTCACTTTGAACCAACCCATTAGTTGTCAGTATGAACTGTCTCAATCCATGTTGCCTCAACACAAGCAAAGGGGCATAACCAATGGCACCCCAAATTCCCAAGAAAGGGACCCAATCAAAACTGCCGCATCGGTAAAGAATCTCACCAGGAATTATCCATGGAGCCTTCCACTCCACATCCTTTGACTGTAGGTTCTGAAGTAATGCTATCCAATTTTTTTCAGGAACATCAACTCTCCCAGTTGAAGCTGCTATGTCTTTCAAAGGGGAGTAATCCTCAAAGAAGACCCGACAAACCACCCTATCTATCAATCGGAAGTGATTGTAGAACCAAGCTAAAAGTGACTGAGCACAACCAACAAACCTGCCTGCACTGGCCCTCCTACATGCATTCAAGGACCTGAACGTCTCCGCCAAAATCACAGGAACAAAAGTGACCCATTTGCTAAGTTGATGGAAGAGATTCGTGGTTGCCTCATCCACATACCCCAAGGCCTTGGGGAAAACCATAAATCTGTATAAGCTTAAGGCAAAAATATCTACCCTCTTCACCTTGTCTGGATGTGTCTGGATCAGATCTTTCAAAGCTCCCCACGGATGCACTTACTCTCACCCTTTTCCTTAATTCTAGCCATGATCCACTGCTCGCTCATCCTCGTAATGGTCATCAGCTTCTTACCAAAGGTTGGGACACAAGCGGCTCGAGAATATATCCTATCACACTGAAATCTAGGACACCGAAGTAAGGCTGTGTACTCCTCCACAGTAGGCACTAAATCTACCTCCCCAAAGGTAAAACAACTATATGTTGGGTTCCAAAACTGAGTGAGAGCTCGAAACAAGTTCTCATCAACCTGAATATCAAACAAATAGGGCAAATCTCCATACTTACCGTAGAATGATTGCTTGGTCTCATTGCCCCACTGATCCCAAATCGCCTTAAGCTCCTGCAGATTATTCTGTGTGACACTGATACGAGTTTGCTATCCCTTTCCCTAGCTGAGTTTGCTCAGACCATCTATGAATGTTAGCGTTGCCCTCTACTCTATCAAGAAGTCCATTCTCCATAATAAAACTTTCTAACTTAGAAACAGACCGTGAATCGATACCTTTTAAATGTGAAATGACATGCAATGAAAAAGAAAACAGTCAGTATCACATAATATTAATAAACTCAAGAATGATATGTGAGGGTAGTATCTAAAGTATAATTCTAACTAAGTTGAGCTCTTACAGTTTTTCTATATGAGATTTTAGTTCTAAATTTGAGGTACCTGAACCAGTAGATTCCTTGATTCTCACCCATTATAGGCTCATTTGAATCGAGTTCAGTTCAAGGGAATACATTTCCCTATGGATACACGGAGATGAAAATCTCACGAAACCATAGGTACGGATGTATCCCGAAAGTAATCCACTATCCTGCACGGAAGCAAAAACCTCACGAAGGCGTAGTTTCTCACTCTCACTTAAGGGTGTGACCATAACGGTCATGCAAATGCAATTCTTATCAGAATATATAACATATGCAATAATATAAACACATGTAATGCAAAGAGGATTGAATTTAAAATTTTTCAAATTTTCGACATTAAAACAAAAGGTAATCAATTATACGGCTTGACTCTCTTATTAGTCCCCAGTGGAGTCACCAAGCTGTTGAGGCCACCATTAAAAAAATGGGGTTCGACTTTACAAAAAATGAAAACGGGAGTCGCCACCAATCTTTTTAGGTGTGATTGGATCACCAATAAATCATTTTGTTTAAAATCATTAGATTTTCTCTACGAAATCAAGAAAATGGGTTCGGGAGTCGGTTACGAACGAGGAAGGGCTAGCACCCTCGTAACGCCCAAAAATTGGTACCTAATTGACTATCAAATGTCTTTAATGTCGGAAGTTTAAAAGTTTTAAGATACAATCCTCTTTTTAATTAGAGTGTTTTAATTTGAAAACTTAAGGCTCACCTATTTCAAACGAATCAAAATACCACATCTAGTAAGTTAGGACGCAATATTTTGAGACTTTTGATGTTAAGCTCGCCTTTTTGAAAATTTCTATCTTGAAACAATAAAACGTCATATCCAGTAAGTTAGGACATAATGTTTTAAAATCCCAAGATGGTTGCTAGTATTTTGAAAACCTTAAAACTTAGAACTCATCGAGAAAAGTTGCAACCCAGTAAGTTAGGGCACTACATTTCTTGAAGCTTCCAAACGCCAAACATTGCCTTTTTATTTTTGAAAACTTTGGGATCTCATTTTTAATTAAGGCATGAGGAATCATATTAACACTATAGAATATAACATACAAGATAGCATATTATCATAATAGGTAAGTAAAAGCATGAATTTAAACAAATTTTAAACAACGAACATGGCAAATTTAAAACATGTAAAACATATATACAAAAAATAAATATACGACATGCATTAAAAAAATGAATAAGTAAGCATATAAACATGTAAGGTATAATTCAACATATATTTTAACAAATCAATAGACAAAAAATGATGCATGGCATACGTTTTAACATAAGCATGCCTAAAATAATACCAACATATATGTCAATTCTGAAATACGACCTTTAATAATAATTATAAAACAGCATTATATAAATGATATGTAAGATTTAATCAACTAGACAATATCAAAATAAGAGAAATATAAAGATAAATAAGTAAAAAAATGTATAAAATAAAAAATTAAATAGAAATAAGATATTTAAAAGTATGTTGAATAATATAAGAATGATAAAAGAGAACCCTTTTTAAAAAAAAAAAAATACATACATATAAGTTATATTATAAGGTATAATAACTATACATTAAAAATGTACTAAGTATTAATATTACATTTATTTATAAAATTTTGAAAATATATATAATTAATAAAAAATAATGTATGCTTTATAATAAAATAAAGGTAATGTAAAGAAATATAGTATAATATATAGTGTATAACATAACTTACAAGTAAAAATATATATAATAATATAAATTATAAATATATAATATAATGTATATAATATAATATATAAAAAAATATTATGATATATAGTAAAATATAATATGTAATAAATATTGTCGAAACCATTTTTAAAATTGAGTTTTGGAAAATGGGAATCGACTTTAAGAAAAAGGAAAACGGGAGTCGCCACCAATCTTTTTAGGTGTGATTGGATCACCTTTTAAAACATTTTAATTTAAAGTCATTAGTTTTGGTCTACGAAATCAAAAAATGGGTTCGGGAGTCGGTTACGTACGAGGAAGGGTTAGCACCCTCGTAATGCCCAAAAATTGGTACCTAATTGATTCTCAAAACGTCTTAAATATCGAAATTTTGAAAATTTTAAGATGCAATCCTTTTTTAATATTATTGATTTTTGAAAACTATAGTTCACTTGTATCAAATGAATCAAAATATTACATCCAATAAGTTAGGACACAATATTTTTAAGATATTTGACACTAAGTTAGCCTTTTTGGAAATCCCTATCTCGAAACAACAAAATGCCATATCCAATAAGTTAGGACACAACACCTTGGAATTCCGAGACAGTTGCTTGTACTTTGAAAACCTTAAAAAACTTAGAAGGGTGCTTGATTATTTGAACTTAATGAGAAAAGTTGCAACCCAATAAGTTAGGGCACTACTTTTCTCGAAATTTCCAAACACCAATCATTGCCTTTATTTTTGAAAACTTTAGAGTCTCGTTTTTTAAAATCGATGCATGAAGGAGCATATTAATATAACATTTGAGATAACATGTTATAATAATAGGTAAATAAAAGCACGATAGCATAAATATCATACGTTAGCTAACATATATAAGAAATAAACATGGCAAATTTTAAATGAGTAAAATATACATAAAACATAATATATATTGGAGAAGAATAGGTAAAAACACATAAACATGTAATTCAACATATATTTAAACATATTAATAATAAAAAATGATGCATGATGTACAATTTGACACATATAGATAAAAAACAAATGCGATAATAAAAATGTAGCAACATATACATATTAATCAAGCCACATTTAATAATATTATGAAACCAATAATCTAATATATAAATGACATAAAATATAATATAATATAAAAGATTTAATTCATATTAAAATATAAAATAAAGTGAGCAATTATTAATGAAATAAAAAATATTTAAAATAAGTTATGTATAACAATATAATATAAATAAAATAAAAGGAAATATAATATAAAATAATAATAATATAATAAATATTTTGCATATAAAAATATGGTAAAGTAATTAATATACATAATATATAAAAAAACAAATTTAATATATTTATGTAATAAAATATATAATAAAAGTATATATAAGAAAAATACATATTATAAAGAATATTAAATAATAAGATATAGTATGTAATAGAAATATATTATAATGAAATATAATATGGTGTAGGTATAATAATAATGTAATAAATATATAAAAATATAATTAAATAAATAATGAAATTTAAATATACAACATATAATGAAATTTATGAATATATAATTTTACAAATAATAAAATAATATATTACTAAATATAATTAATGTTTATAAAATACATATATAAGGTATCTTAAATAAATTAAATTAAAGGTATATAAGGATGAAAATTAAAATTGATTAGAAAATTTAGGGTTAATTTGCAAAACAATAAAAATTCTGGGCCTGATTGAAATTCGTATTAAAAATAGAGGGACTCATTGGTTTATTTGCCCTAATCCCAAAACGACACCGTTTCCCTTAATGCGGTTGTAAATTACTGGGAGGCCCAAATTGAAACAGAATTGAAACATTAAAGCCAAATTAAAAAATAAATAAAATGAAATTAAAAATATAAAAATTGTTAGAGGACCAATTGGGCAATTAGCCCATCTTACGAAAACACGCGGATCCTCCCCGGGTAATTGGGTCAACACGTGGATCCTCTGCCTAATACGGTGCCGTTTTAGTGCTTATTGAATTAAGCAAAACGACACCGTTTTTGCTGGATTATATAAGATTAAACTTAAGCCTAAAACTCATTTAGCAGTCAGTTTAGAAAAAAAAAACTAAAAATCCTCTGAAATGAGAAGACAAGGGGGAGTCTCCGGCCTTGGTCTCAGGCCTCCGACCTCTGGGCGACGAGTGCCCACGCGCTATACGCGCCGACGTATACGGTGGCCGGAAGGCTAAAAACCTTCTTTCCTCTTGGCCAAATGCAGGTAAGCTTTTCGTTTTAAACTTAACTGTTTTCTTTTTTTTTAAAAAATGATTTTTATGTGTTAAACAGAGACTAAAAGATATAGCAAAATCACCTTTAAGTAAATAAGTACTTCTTGTATCTTCTGTAAATACGCGTGTATATTTGTTGAATATCTCTAAAAAAAAATCCTCTCTCTTTACAAATCGAAAGAAAGGCTTTATAGCCTTTAGATTATACAAGTTTAGGAAAGAAATCTGCCACTGTTTAGTTTCCTTTTCTGCTCCGTGTTTGTGGGTTTCTTTTGTTCTGTCTTACAGGTATTTGCGAGGAGATCTTGACAGCGAATGCACCAATTGAGGCATGATATGGTGCTGGAGTCACGGAGCTGATGGTGGTGGATCGACGCGAGATGAAACCACGCGATTCGGGGCCAAACAGAAGGACGACCGGTGACCGGGGCACTGGTGGGCATTGAAGGTCTTCGAGATAGCGCATTAATGGTGGCCTCGATTTCGGGGACTGAACAGACGCTCCCTGAATCTTCTAGACCTGTTGCGGCGCCACAGTGTTTAGGAAACCCTAGGGTTTCTTGTTTCCCTTAAGTCTTGGGCTGTTTTAAATTTGGGCTTGCTCGGTAGATGGGTTAAAACTGCCGTGTAATGTTTAGCTGTAATTAGGTCATGTTTAGGTTTGGGCTACGGGTGTATTTGGGCACACGGGTAATGGTACTTAGTTCTGAAGGTTTTAATGTTGGGCCAATAGTATTTGGGCTCTTGTAAGCTGAACAATGGACATTTTGAATAAATAAATACTTATTTATTTAGTTCTTTTATTTTGTTTTCATCCCGGTCAAATTTGGGCTATTACAAATATATATAAAATATATAATAAATAATATGTAATAATAATATATATAAAATAAATAACATATAATAAAATAATCATATAACATATAATATAAGAAAATAAAATAAATAATTATAAAAATAAATAAAACATAGGGCTAATTTTAAGTTTTTAAAATCTGCATGGGGCAAAATTTAAAATAAAAATAAAATAAATTAGGGACTCCAGAGAAATGCGCGCAAAACATGAGGGACTCATAGGGTAATTAAACCCTCCTACTTAAAACGATGTCGTTCTTGAGATAAACCTTAAATATGCTGTTAGGACTAAATTGAAACAAGCATAAAATATTAGGGGAAAATTATAAATATAATAAAATGAAATTGCAAATGTTGAAAATGCGGAGGGATCAATTGCACAAATAACCCTTTTGTCGAACACACGCAGATCCTTCCCGGGTCACGGGTCAATGCGCGGATCTTGGGCCTTGAAATGACACCATTTTGGTCACTAAACTGTCATTCCAAAACGACGTCGCATCCCTCTCCTATATAATCCGAACTTCAGCCTCAAAAATCATTTTAATCCCCTGTGAGGAAAAAAAAAAAAACAAAACAAAACCTCTGAAATTCTTCCAAGTCCTCTGAGCTTCGGCCCTAGGCCAGTCTGCTCCGTTCATCGGACCTCCGTGCTCAGCCCCATGTGCCTTCACCAACTCCGCCACACACAGCGGTCGGGATCCGAAAAGCTTTGCTAAGCTGTCGAGGCCACCATTAAAAAATGGGGTTCGACTTTATAAAAAATGAAAACAAGAGTCGCCACCAATCTTTTTAGGTGTGATTGGATCACCAATAAATCATTTTGTTTAAAATCATTAGATCTGGTCTACGAAATCAAGAAAACAGGTTCGGGAGTCGGTTACGAACGAGGAAGGGCTAGAACCCTCGTAACGCCCAAAAATTGGTACCTAATTGACTATCAAATGTCTTTAATGTCGGAAGTTTAAAAGTTTTAAGCTACAATCCTCTTTTTAATTAGAGTGTTTTAATTTGAAAAATCAAGGCTCACCTATTTCAAACGAATCAAAATACCACATCCAGTAAGTTAGGACACAATATTTTGAGACTTTTGATGCTAAGCTCGCCTTTTTGAAAATTTCTATCTCGAAACAATAAAACGCCATATCCAGTAAGTTTGGACATAATGTTTTGAAATCCCAAGATAGTTGCTCGTATTTTGAAAACCTTAAAACTTAGAAGGGTGCTTGACTATTTGAACTCATCGAGAAAAGTTGCAACCCAGTAAATTAGGGCACTACTTTTCTTGAAGCTTCCAAACACCAAACATTGCCTTTTTATTTTTGAAAACTTTGGGATCTCATTTTTAATTAATGCATGAGGAATCATATTAACACTATAGAATATAACATACGAGATAGCATATTATCATAATAGGTAAGTAAAAGCATGAATTTAAACAAATTTGAAACAACGAACATGGCAAATTTAAAACATGTAAAACATACATACAAAAAAAATATACGACATGCATTAAAAAAATGAATAAGTAAGCATATAAACATATAAGGTATAATTCAACATACATTTACATGTCAATTCTAAAATACGACCTTTAATAATAATTATAAAACAGTATTATATAAATGATATGTAAGATTTAATCAACTAGACAATATCAAAATAAGAGAAATACAAAGATAAATAAGTAAAAAAAATGTATAAAATAAAAAATTAAATAGAAATAAGATATTTAAAAGTATGCTGAATAATATAAGAATGATAAAAGAGAACCCTTTTTTTTTAAAAAAAATACATACATATAAGTTATATTATAAGGTATAATAACTATACATAAAAATGTACTAAGTATTAATATTACATTTATTTATAAAATTTTGAAAATATATATAATTAATAAATAATAATGTATGCTTTATAATAAAATAAAGGTAATGTAAAGAAATATAATATAATATATAGTGTATAACATAATTTACAAGTAAAAATATATATAATAATATAAATTATAAAAATATATAATATAATGTATATAATATAATATATAAAAAAATATTATGATATATAGTAAAATATAATATGTAATAAATATATATAAAATATATAATAAATAATATGTAATAATAATATATATAAAATAAATAACATATAATAAAATAATCATATAACATATAATATAAGGAAATAAAATAAATAATTATAAAAATAAATAAAACATAGGGCTAATTTTAAATTTTTAAAATCTACATGGGGCAAAATTTAAAATAAAAATAAAATAAATTAGGGACTCCAGAGAAATGCGCGCAAAACGTGAGGGACTCATAGGGTAATTAAACCCTCCTCCTTAAAACGATGTCGTTGTTGGGATAAACCTTAAAGAAGCTGTTAGGACTAAATTTAAACAAGCATAAAATATTAGGGGCAAATTATAAATATAATAAAATGAAATTGCAAATGTTGAAAATGCGGAGGGATCAATTGCACAAATAACCCTTTTGTCGAACACATGCAGATCCTTCCCGGGTCACGGGTCAACGCGCGGATCTTGGGCCTTGAAACGACACCGTTTTGGTTACTAAACGGTCATTCCAAAACGACGTCGCATCCCTCTCCTATATAATCCGAACTTCAGCCTCAAAAATCATTTTAATCCTCTGTGAGAAAAAAAAAACAAAACAAAACCTCTGAAATTCTTCCAAGTCCTCTGAGCTCCGGCCCTAGGCCCGTCTGCTCCGTTCATCGGACCTCCGTGCTTAGCCCCATGCGCCGTCACCAACTCCGCCACATACGGTGGTCGGGATCCGAAAACCTTTGCTTTTCGCGACAAATCTAAAGGTACAGCTTTCTTCTCTGTTTTTTAATATATATTATATGCATGAACTTGTGATAAAGAGAATGAAACATAAATAAAAAAAATATATCACCTTCGTTTCTTGTAAAATCTCTGATGTATTATTGAAAAAATATTTTGTGTACAGTATTTTTGGTATATCTCTCTAGGTTTTTTTTCTCTATGTGTGTGTAAATTTTTCTTCTGTCCCCTTTTCTACATATTGAAAAGAAGGCTTTATAGCCTCGATAAACCACTACAAGTTTTGGAAAGAAATCTCTGATTTCTTTCCGTATTCGCTTCGCATGTCTGCTGTGATTTTCTTTCCTTTTCTTGCAGGCGAATCGCGAGGATTTCGTTCGAGCATCAATGACTACGCGCTAACGGGGCCAGTGCTGGATTGTAGTGCATGACAATTCTGGCGTGATTCGCGCGCCGATGGTGGCGCGATGCATGGTGGCGAAGTCGAAGAGTCACAGCGCACTGATGAAGGCGACGATTGGGCCATTGGACCTGAAAAGTCGTGACATTTGGAACCTCGAAGCATCTAAAATCCCCCTTTGCAGCGCCTAACTTCTCAGGAAACCCTAGGGTTTCCTGATCCATTTACTGCTTTGGGCCTTTTGGGCCCCGTGTATCCTTGGGTCAAAGATATTGGATCATCCGGTGTAGATGGGTCTGAGTGTTTTAATCTAGGCTTGGGTGTAATGGGTTACCGGGTCTGAAGCTTTAAATGTTTGGGCCGCAATTGTTTGGGCTCTGTAATGGTTTATGGGGTTAAGTATTTTTTGCTTTGTACACGGACTTTTTAATGTACTTTTAAAATAAATATTTATTTATTCATTTATTATTTTTTGGTTTTAAGGCCCGGGCAGATTTAGGCTATTACAGCATGAATGCAAAAAAAATGTCGATTCTGATTTAGTTTCATTTTAGAAAATGTTATTTAAGGAACAAAAATCTTTTCATAAAACGGATTACAAATACACTTTCACCCGTAGGCCTAAAGTCTTAACCCTATCCAATAACAATGCTAGCTCTCATCCTCTGTCTGACGATGACTCATACATTATACTCAGTGTTCTAGCTTGTATTACCAAATCCTACAAGTGTTCAGCAACCTCTCGAATCCGAACTAAGGCCTCTTCTATGACATGATATCTATCTCCCACTTGATTCCGAAGATGGTAAAGTTCTCCCTTCCACTGTTCTTCTCTTGCCTCAAGTTGCTCAATCCGTAGCTCACAGTCCTGTAGTGTTGCTTCTAACCCTCCAATGTTATGCTTCATTTTCTCGATCTTATCCAAGCTTCCTTTAACTCGATCGCATGGTTACGACTTCAGTGATGATGAAGAGATCGTCCAAGTTCAGCCACCTTATTTTTTAATTCTTGATTTTCCTTCTCTAGAGTTTGATTACGTGACTGCCTCTCTTGGAACTTCTTTTCCCAATACTCGACCTTGGCTCTTTCCTCTTGAATCTCTTGTTGCCACTACTCTGAAGATCTCCCTAATCTGACCCTTTTCAAGGTTACCTGGGCCTTCTTGTAGTGCATCTTTAAATCATCTCGATCTCCTTCAATCTTTCTCCTTTCCTTTTTCACCTTCTCGACTTCCATCTTTTGAACATTAACGTCAAGACTTAAGCACATTTTTTCCTCTTCGAGCTTCTTGATCCTCTTTTCAAGCTTCAAATTCTTTCTCTCGAACTCTTGCTTCATAACCTCCAACTCTGATGGAATCACTCGTAAGCTCTCCTCTAATGATCGAGCCACCCCCAAAATTGGCCTAGGGACATTATCGTTGACTCTCCTACTAAACCAACCTTTATACTCAAAGGTTGACGTCGAGCCTTCGGTCAAGATCTTCATACAGAAAGGCTTCTTCCAAGCCTTAGAAATCTCTCGCATCCTCTTCTTGTAGTAATCTCCTTTATAAAAGAAATCACTCTGAACTAAACCCTGTGTAGCCAGTATGAACTGCCTCGCTCGATATTGCCTTAGAACAAGCAATGGTGTATATCCAACAACTCCCCAAATTCCTGGCAAAGGGATCCAATCAAAACTACCACAATGGTAAATGACTTCACTAGGAACCAACTAAGGAGCCTTCCACATAACATCTTCTTCTCGAAGATTTTAAAGAATGTCTATCCACCTCTCTTCTGAAATGTCATCTCTCTTAGGCATGTCTACTGCTTCCTTTAAGGGAGAATAACCCTCAAAGAATACTCGACAAGGAACCTTATCAAGCTTCCAGAAGTGGCTATGAAACCAAACCAACAGCAACTGTGCACATACAATGAACCTTCCTTCACCAGCTCTTCGACATGCGCTCAAGGATCTTAACGTCTCAGCTAAGATTGCAGGCACAGATGTGTTCTGTTTACCAAGTCGATCGAATAAATCCGCAACTACCTCATCTATGTGTCCCAAAGCCTTTGGGAAGATCACTAAACCATAAATACTTAAAGCCAGGACATCAACCCTTTTCCTTACGTCTGGATGCGTCGATATCAAATCCCTCAAAACGGCCCATGGAACGCACTTACTATCACCCTTTTGCTGCACACGAGCTACAGCCCACTGCTCACTCATCCCAGTAATCATTACCAACTTCTTCGTAAAAGCTGGAAGGCTAGCAGGCCTAACATAAGCCTTGTGACCTCGAATCCTCAGGCAACGCAGTAAAGTCGTATACTCCTCTAAAGTAGGTACAAGATCAAAATCACCAAATGTAAAGCAACTATAAGCAGGGTTCCAGAACTGTACCATAGCTTGAAACAAGTGCCTATCTACTTTGACGTCTAGCAAATAGGGAAGATCTCCGTAATTCTGATAGAAAAGTTGCTTAGCCTCGTCATCCCATTGGGCCCAAATGTCTCTCAACTCCTGAAACTCATTCTATGTCGAATTAATACGAGTGAAGTCCCATAACTCTGATGTATACCCCTCGATGACACTATCTCCCTTCTCTAACTGGGTTTTCTCTGACCAGGTACAGGCAGAGGCGTTGTCCTCCACTTTATTAAGATATTCGTTCCTCATTACAAAACTTTCTAATCTAGAAATCTAACCTTGAATCGACACCTTTAAATGTTGAGTGACATGCAATAACAACAAAATAAAAAATAGGTCAATGTCATAAAAAAATGATAAACAAGTACTTACAAGGGTAGCTTACTAAAGGCTATCTCTATTTCCCTAGGGTAAACACTTAAAGTTCACTATATGTGTTTTAGCTCTAAAGCAAGGGTACCTGAACCAACAGATTCCTCGGTCTTCACCCATTATAGGCTCATATAGACCAAGTTCAGTTCAGGGGGACACATTTCCCTATGGCCATACGGAGATGAAAATCTCACGAAGACATAGGTACAGTATCCCGGAAGCAATCCACTAGCTTATACGAAGGTGAAAACCTCACGAAAGCGTAGCTTCTCACTCCCACTTAAGGGTGTGACCACAACGGTCATGCAAATGCAACGTATGGCAATAAGATAACAAACATATGCAACAAACACATGTAAAAAAGATCAAATTTTAAATTTTCCAAACTTCCGACATTAAGACATAAAATAATCAATTTCTTGGCTCGACTCTCTTAAGTCCCCAGTGGAGTCGCCAAGCTGTCGAAACCTCTTTTAAATGGGGGAGGGTATTTCAAAAACAGGAGTGGCCACCAACCTTTTAAAGTGTGATTGGATCACATTATAAAACGTTTTGGCCTACGAAATTAGGAGAAAAATAGGTTCAGGAGTCGGTTACGCACGAGGAAAGATTAGCACCCTCGTAACACCCAAAAAATTGGTACCAAATTGAATAACTTTCTGTTTTTAATGCTAGAATTTTTGAAAGTATTTAAAAATATGATCCCTTTTGAAATTAAAATAGTTCTAGTTTTAAACCGAGATTTCTTTATTCCAAAAGAATATGAATATCACATCCAGCATGATAGGACACAATATTCTAAAACTCTTGTAACTGAATTCACCTCGTAATTTATGAAATCGTTTAGAAGGGTATTTTAGGCATTTAGAAAAATGGGAAATAGCAACCCAGCATATTAGGGCACTATTTCTCGAATTCCTGAATACGAAAAACATTGCCTTTATTTTTTAAAAAACATTTCTTTATTTATGTTTTAACGATAATGCAATATAAATAATATATTACAGGGTAAAATTAAACTATTATAATGCATGTTTCGACACAAATATATCATAGAAGATACAATATAACATTCATATTCCATGTGATTAAACATAAGCAAGATAAATTTCATGCATTAATGTTTTATAGCAAATAAAGCAAGTAAGATATGCAAATATAAGTTACAAATACGACATGAATAATTTTAATACCAACATAATTTTAATAACAATAAATAATTCATGCAATAGGAGTATGTATATATAAACATTCACAAAAATAAAAAAGTAATGATGAAAAAAACAAGAAAACAACACATTTGGGGTAACAAATGATAATGGACAAAAATATAACATATTTAATACATATTTTGAAATAATAAAAATGATTTTTATACTATTTTCTAGAATATAGTACATATATTTTAAAAAATTATTTAATTAATAAATTTATATATAATAAGATATAAATAACATATACACCATATAAGATAATATAATATATAATATAATAAAATAAATGGATCTCCAATATTTAATAATAAAGTATATAATTATAGCATATAATTTTTAATATAAAACAATAATATACAGTAAATAAATAATAAAATTTAAAATAAATAAATTTATAAGGGTAAGAGGACTAAAATTAAGAGCAATTAAAAACTTTGGGCCAATTAGAAAAATATAAAAAATTTTGGGTCAATTTGGAAAGCGCATTAAAACCGAGGGACTCACTGGGCAATTTGCCCTAATCCCAAAACGAAACCATTTCCTCAAATACAGTTTTAAAGTCACTGTGAGGATCAAATTGAAACAAAGTTAAAATATTAGGGCTAAATTAAAAATAAATAAAATTAAATTATAAAGATTAAAAATGTGAGAGGACCCATTAGGCAATTAACCCATTTTACGAAAACACGCAGATCCTCCTCGGGTAATCGGGTTAACACACGGATCTTATGCCCTGAAACGACGCCGTTTTGTGCTTATTGAGTTAAACCAAAACGGCACCGTTTCGTTAGGGCTATATAAGCCAAATATTGAACCTAAAATCATTTGAAACTCGGGTTTAAAAAAAAAATAGAGAAACCCTCTGAAAGAGGGTTGGGGAAGAGGTCTCGGAGCCCTACCGAGCCTCCGTCTGGAGGTTTGCACGCGCTCACGCGCCCCCATCAACGCCACCATGTACGGTGGTTGAAAACTGGAAAGTTTCCCCTTTTCAACGAGGATTGAAACGGTATATTTCCTTTTCCCTTTTTATTCATATAAAATCTATCTATATTTAAAAATATTCACCTCTCTGTTCCTCAATCGACTGTGGTTCTCTTCTTCTATATATATGTGTAAAAATGTCGTTTTTATTGAATCTGTGTATCTATCCCAAAAAACGTGTGTTACAAATTAAAAAGAGGGGGTTTTTATAACCCCTGGTTACATTTTGGGAAAGAATCTTTTGATTTCTTTCTGGGTTTGCGTCTTTTCTGTCAGGGTTCTTTCCTCTTTTGCAGGTAATGACAAAACTTCGGCGATGAACAGTGTCAATCAGGCGCTGATGGCGATTCACTGGTGCATTGATTGGAGCTATGATGCCGGCGTTGATTTGCACGTTGATTACAGCGTGATTCGGGGCCGGAATCCTGGGGTGAGATGAAGAGGCATGCCTGTTGCGGCGCCTAGGGTTTCTGAAACCCTAGGCCTTTCCGTATTCTGTTAACCATTTGGGCCTCTTGGGCTACTACTTATTGGGTTTTGGGTGTAACGCGTCTGCTGGGTGCTTTGGGTATTACATTGTAATTGGGCTTTGTACATGGACTGTTTAAAATAAATAAACATTCATTTATATTTTTTGTTTTTGGTTTTATTTATTTAATTATGGGCCCATGCAGAAATGGGCTACTACAATTATATTATTGAAGGCTTCCTTCTCGGTTTCTACTAAACATTTTTTACTATATTAGAAAAGTGTGGATTATATTATTTCGAACTTCTAATTTTTCATTTTAAGGATTATTTTTGAATTTTTGTTTAATAATGGAATATCTTATAGGAGTTTGAGATGTTTGTCTTTGGTCTATTGTAATCCAGTTCTCCTTGAAAGAGGTTGGTGGCTCCAACGTCTTTCTTGGTTTATTTTATTTTACCTCGATTGAGCAAAAAAATAAAAGGAGTTTATTTTCTTCTTTGATTCATACCATGTTTTTGAACTGTAGCTTAAAAAAAATCAAAAATATTGTCTCGATGGATGACCTTTTATTTATAAATATTAGTCTCTTACAAAAGACTTTAAGACCCAGAAACAAAGTAAAACAAAGACAAAATGATGAAAACTGATAAAAGCTGACATACAAAAGACTTTAGACCCAGGAAGAAGGCAAAACAAAGACAAAATGATCAGAAACACCCAACCAAACAAAAGGATTGAAAAGGAACTTGTTTTGCCTTATTCTATTGCTAGAACTACTATAGTAGAACATCAACGTGCTCTTCGAGATCATCTTCCAAATCGCCCATCATGCTCGACAAGTTGTTATTTATTAAGGGTTTAATCTATTTCAATCGTTGGCAAACATGTATCACCAGTTTTCTATCAATCAATTACAGTATCAAATGACAAAAAAGATATATGAAAAAACAAAAGGTAGTGGTTGGATCTCACTGGTATAGAGAGTACAAGTATTATAGAGAGGGCTAGGTTTAAATGACTGATACACCCATTCTCCTCTGCAGGTTTTTGATCTCTTGACCAATTTGAGAGATTTCAAGTTGAAGCTTATGAGATAAACAAAAAGAATTTTTAGTTAAAACATTGTTTTTTTTCTTTTGCCAACAAAATATTTGAATACAAATATATTACCTGTACCCTACTGTTGAGAGGTGTAACAAGTAGGCAGAAATAAGGACCCAAAAGGAAAACAAAATGAATATATAATTAGAACTAAGAAATAAATTATGATTTATAATCAGGATTAATATTTATATAAAGGATAAATAGTAGATTTGGTTGGGTTGCAAGATAAACCGCATCATCATATTGGTTAGTTCCGGAGTTAAAAAGAGCCGAAGTTGTAGCAGCTTGATCTCCTGTTTCACCTTAATGGCACCATGTAAAACCATAGTTAAAATAGTATCTATTTGAGAAAAATTATAGGAAAAAATATGATTATTGAATTGATAGACTTATTATTAAACTAATAATCCACCACCTCTTCTTATTTATTGTCTTTAGAATATTTGTCCCCAAAATATTCATCACTCTCATATTCACTATCACTATCATCATTGATGTTGTCATCATTGAGCCACCACAGTAAAAGAAAAAAAATTAAAGCAGAACTAAAATAGGCTTCTTTAAAAATAAAAGCATATATATATATATATATATAGATAGATATATATATATGTATGTATGTATTCAGTACTACCTGCTTAAGTATGGATCTCGAAAATTATTAGGGACTAGAATAATTTCATCAGGCCTACAACCATTAGGTTACACAACGTTATACTAATGTTTTTGAATTTACAAATACAATGTTATATGAAGAAAAAAAGGATGTATATGTCTATGATATACCTATTGATGAGGAGTCGGGGTTGTGGAAGGAGCACATTAAGGTTAGGCCTAGGCATGTGGTTTGCGTTGGAGCATTGTTGTTGCTCATGAGGAGAATTCTCCTCCCTGCTATTGGCTGGTAACGCATCCATGGATGAAAAACAAGAGAAGAGTGAGAGGCTTAGGTACATTGTGAGTAGTGGAGTGAAGCATATTGGGAGCAAATCCCTTGCTTTTATAGAAGAAATGGAATATGGGGCCTTGTTAGGTGTTTGCTATGTATGGCAAGTTTCACATTTTATCCCCTTGTTCAAATTTTGCTTGGGTCCACTCAATTTTTATTCTTTTAAGTATTTGGATAACTGATAAGATTATAGTATAAGCCTATGTCTATTGCTTCTTTTAATAATATTGTTTCCATTGCTTGAAATTTGAGTTATCTTCTTGGGAGTACAATGTGTTTTATTATTGCATGTAATATTTATTGGTTATATAAGTACTGGTTATATTAATTATATATAGTGCGAATGGCTTAAGTGATACACATCACCTTAGATTTTCAAATAAGAATTCGATCTTCATTAAATCTTTAATTATGATGTTCTTAATATTGCATGTGTTTAAAAAGAACAATCTTATAATTTATTTAATTTATGGGATTCAAATATAAATTATTATATTCATTCAATCATACACAATTCTTTACGTTACACGTAGTTGTGAAGATTGATCGGACAATTGATTTGAGTTTTAGTGTTAAACTACAAACCCTAGTCTTCATTTATTTGTCTATAGTTTTTAATATTACATGTGTTTTATATGAATTAAATGGTAAATATCACCTTAGATTTCCAAATCAAAAACCAATCTTCATTAAATCTTATGTCGTTCTTAATATTGCACATGTTTTGGAAAGAACAATTTTATAATTTATTTAATTTTTGGGATTCAAATATAAATTATTGTATTCCTTCATTCACATGCATGTTTTAATGTTACACATATTTGTTAAGATTGTTCCTATAACTGATTTGATTTCTAGTGTTAAAATACATGCCATAGTCTTCATTTGTCTTATACAATTATTAATATTACACGTGTTTTGCAAAGATGAATATTATAATTTATTTAATCTACAAAATTCAAATATAAATTATTGTCATCATTTATTCATATGTAGTTCTCAATATTACACGTGTTTGTGAAGAACAATCGTATAATTGATTTGATTTTTAGAGTTCAAATACAAACCATCATCTTCATTTATGCTTCTACAATTCTTAATATTACATTTATTTTATGAATATCAGTCTTATAGTTTATTTAATTTATAGGATTCAAATAGAAATTATTAACGTCATGCATTCGTAGTTCTTAAAATTACACATGTTCGTGCAAACCAATTGCAAAATTTATATAATTTATAGTGTTCAAATATAAATTAATTATTATTGCAGTTCATAGAATTACGTGTAAAATTCATTAAAGGTCTAATGCATAATTTAGTACCTAAGTTTGATAATTTTTTTTAATTTGATATCTATGTTATTTTTTTGTCCAATGTGGTACTCATATTTGTCCAAAGTTAAACATTTTGGTACCTAAGGGTAACAATGTTAAGTTTTAGTGTTTAATTCCAGTTTTAGAGTTGATTTGATGAAATATAATAATTTAGTTAATAATATTAGCAGTCCACTTTCATCAAATTAATCCTAAAACCTAAATTAAACAACATCAATCAAACTGTATTTAACAAATAAACGAAAAAATAAACAAATTCACAATTAAACAAATGATAAAAAATTCAAACTTAATAATATTAGCAATTAACTTCATCAAATCAACTTTAAAATCTAAATAATATTCTAAAAAGCTAACACTGTTACTTTTTAGTGCCAATATATATATATATATATATATATATATATATAACACCTTTGTCAAATATAAGTACTAAATTGGACCAAAAAATAACATAGGTACCACATTAGAAAAAAATGTAAAACCCGGATACCAAATGATATATTAAGCCTTCATAAAATAATATTTTTTAATTGAATAAAAATAACAAGTTAATGCAAAAAATAAATAAATAAATATTAATTAAATATTCCTTAGTGAATGACATTTTTCAATCTGATCCTATAAATCAAAATCGAAAAAATATTCATAAAATTGGCTAATGCTTTTGGGGGGGGGATAAATTTCTTCTTATAATTTTATTGGGATAAATCTCAAAACTATATATTAAATTTGGTTTAGTGTGTAATTATATACATAAACTTTAATTTTGCGCAATTTTATACATCAAATTTTAATTTGATCTAACTCTCACAAATCTGGTTTAAAAAAACACATATATGGTTAAGAAAACCAGGATCATTAATTTTAGACACCTCAATTAATACTGGTTCAAAATTTTATTGTTTTGAAGGAGTATTTGTATTATATATTAGTTTGTATTTTGAAGGAGTTAATTTGTACTATATATTAGTTTGTATTCCCATGTGAAGCAAAAATCAATTGTGTATATTATTTTTGTAATATTCTTTTACTATGTTAGTTTTTGTTTACAATTTTTGAATGATTATTTAAAAAAAAGGAAATGTAATTACAAAATATATTTAAAAATATTTAATATTAAATAATAAATAATCATCATGTTATGAATATTAATATCAATATATTATAATTTAAATAATATTCTTAATAATTTTTTATAGGTTATATTTTGTTGAAATAGTACAATCCCACATTTAAAACTACAAGGTTGCGGAGTGCAATCCTGGTCTGACAGGTAGCTGGATTTGTAACAGCCCAGTTTAGACCCTAGTCGGAATAGTAGTTTCGGGACCACAAATTCGAGTCAAAAAAATTTAAATATTATTTTCTGTGTTTAAAATATGTGAATTGTCATGTGTGAAAGTTTCGTATGAAAATTCGATCATTTGTGTGCTTAATTTGTAAAAAGGACCTAATCGCTGAAAATGTAAAAGTGGTCGTCTAATTGTTAAAGTGCCTATTTGCTATGTCTTTTTAAATGAGAGGTCCTTATATTGATATTTGACCATTGAAAGTTTGATTGGACATATATGCCAAAGGTTAGTGGAATTTGAATGTATATAATAAGGCTAAATAAGTAAATTTTACCATTAATGTTAATTAAAATGAAACAAAAACATGAAATTAGTCATTATCATCTTTGTTGGCCTAATTTATCAAAAGAAAAAGAAAGAAATTCAAGCTTAGGGTTCGGCTAAGATTTTGCTTGATTGAGGTATGTGTTTTGATCCGCTTTCGATAATTTCTACATTTTTGTGATCATTGCTTAATAATCTATCAAGCCCATGTCTCAATTTCTAATTTTGTTGATGATTTTGAGTTATGTCATTATTGATTTTGTGAGCTTTGTGAAGTTTGATGTTAGTAAATGGAAGATATGTGTTAGATTACTAATCTTTGTCTTTGAGGTTTTGATGAATTTGAGTAATTTGGGCTAAATTGCAAAAATGAGATTTTGAAGGACTAAAATGTGAAATAAATGAAACACATGGACTTATATGAATACCATGAGAATTCGGTTTAACATGGGTACATGAAAATTGTGTGTTTTTTGTGATTTTGTGAATTAAGGACTAAAGTGTTAAATTGTGTAAATGTGGGGGCTAATTTGTAAAATGCCTTAAATATGTGTTTTTGAATTTGTTTAAATGATTTGGTGAATAAAATGGTTAAATTTGAATATGTTTAGATCAAAAACCAAAGAAAACGGAATTAGATCGGGGGAAAACGAAAGTTGTTGAATAGTTGCTTGTTTCCGTTCATTTCCGTACGAGGTAAGTCTATATACAAATAAATGTATTTGAAATGGTTTATTTGTGTTTATATGCTATTGAAAAATGATGAACGGCTTTATGCCTTGAATATGAGATATCTGAGAAAGTATCGACAAAGTTCCGTCGTTTGAAAAGTCCCGTACGGAGCTTAGGAATAGTTAGGATACAAATGTCATGACATAGGATTCGATAAGTGTTATCGTGTAAGACCATGTTTGGGACATTGGCATCAATTTATGATTTACGTGTAAGACCATGTCTAGGATGTTGGCATCTTATTTGATTTTGTGTAAGACCCTGTCTGGGATAGTGGCATCGATATTTGATTACATGTAAGACCACGTCTGAGACGTTGGCATTGTACGAGCTTTCCAAGCTATCCGCGTATCCTTATGATTCCTAACGGTTCAACAGGCATTCTGAGAAAATGAATGACTATGTGAACATGTATTCGATTCAGGTATGTATGAAATGAACATTAAGTTTGAGAATGGAAGGTAAGTATAAGTTTATATGTGTGAACATATGAAGTATATTTGTATTATATGGAAATGTGATGCACATTTGAGCAAGTGGTTCTAAGTATTTGAGCAAAACGAGAAGTACAAAATTGACATTGAATTATGCTATGAATCATATAAATGAATTGTTTATAGTTATGATTTGCGATAAGTTTATTTGTATATGGCTTACTAAGCTTTTGAAAGCTTACTTTGTGCGTGTTTGCATTGTTTTATTGATGGTCGCTAAACTAACTAAATATTTAACTAAGGCAAGCGCACCTATCGAACAGTAGTATAGTTATGGTGAGACCGAAAATATCATATCCACAAGGACTAAAAGTACTAGTAATTACTATCTTTTTATTATCTAGCCTAAAAATTAAAGGGATGCTTTTAACTAAGATTGACTATCTAATTAACTAAGATTATGACAGAGATTAAAGTTGAAAAATACTTTTGGGAAAACCGATGGAGAAGACAATACCCAAGGAAGAATTCACCTAGACTTCCCTTATTACTTTAGACGATTTATTCACTTGACTTAATCCGTAGAAATCTCTGATTTATGTTAATATCTCTCTCAAGACTAAAAACAACAGACTCTAGGTTGATTAATTGAAATCTTTTTCTAATTAAAACCCCTATTGTTGCATTAATTTGATCTATGGATTCCCTTATTAGATTTGACTCTAATCCGACAGATTTATGTTGTCCCATCTCTAAGATTGCATGCAACTCCGCTTAATTATGGAATATCTACTCTTAAACAGGGACTTTTGCTCCACTGAATAAGCTTATCAAAACGTGAATTAATATCCTAGAATATTAAAACAAAGATTAAAACTCACAATTAAGAATAAGAACAAGTATTTATCATATAATTTAAATAGTAATAAGATCTGTCTTAGGTTTCATCTCCTTTAGGTATTTAGAGAGTTTAGTTCATAATAATGGAAAACATCTCAAAATTGGGAAAACAACAAAACATAAAGAAACCCAAAGAACTTCTAAGGAAATTGAATGGGGATCTTTAGTCTTGAAGTAGATCCTACTTCCGAGCTGATTCCGATGGTTGTCCTTGAGTATTTTCTGCCTTCTACTCTGCGTGTCTCCCTTTGATCCTCTTCTAGGGTGTTTAAATAGACTTTGGAATGCCCAAAATAGCCCAAAATTTTTCGAATAGAATTAGACTTGGGTTTAATAGGGACACGGCCGTATGCCATGCTCGTGTGAAGGTGCTCAGGTTGTGTGCAATTCTGACTTGATTTAATGTTGACATGGCCATGACACACGGGCGTGTGGCCTGCCCGTGTGTCACACACGGGCATGAGGAAGTACCCAGTCCGTGTGGAATACTAAAATTTGCCTATTTTGTCTGTCTTTGGCTCGTTTCTTGCTCTTTTCTCTTTCCTATGCTCTCCTGAGTATAAGACATGAAACTAAAGGATTAGGAGCATCGAATTCAATGAAACGAAGGAAAAATCATCCATAAATATGCCAAGCACAGGGTAAAAATATGTATAACTTATGGTTTATCAAATATCCCCACACTTAAGCATTTGTTTGTCCTCAAGCAAAATCCTCAACTTACAATTAAATAAATCCTTCTCAACTTATAATTCTAATCAATAATATTTCGAAATAATCCACAACCAGTCATACATTGAGAATTCAACTAAAAGAACATCAAAGTTTCAAATAATCAAAGCTGATCATTTAAATCATAAAATTATAGGTATCCCCCCTTATCTAAATAATTACCTTTAATTCTAAATCGACAAAAGTTGACATCCTCACTAAAGATTCACTCAAATCACTCAAAGTGTTTAAGGTTCAATAATCAAGCACTCAATAGTCAAATATGAAAAGTTATTACCATAGGCTTGCATGAAAATCAAATCTCCACCACAATAAATGAGATGATACACAAATAAAAAAGATCTTTAGCAGGGTTGTAACGGGGCTTGGGTTAAAGGTGTGGATAAAGGCTGAAAAAGAGGGTTAAAATCGAGACTAATTTATAAATTACCAAATAAAACCAAGTACTGAATTACAAACAAGTGCCAGAATAAAACTATCCATAACTAATGACGTGAGCTTTTTTCTTGATAATAAAACTTTAACATCATCCAAGCTCTTTGTAACAATATGAAATTTTATGAATACAATATACGGGTTTTTTTTTTAAGAATAAGAAAAAGTAGAGGGAAAATAATGAGAAATAATTCAGCAACTGAGATGGATGAAAATCGTTAGGTAACTAATCAAATCAATCTCGATAAAAAGGGAGTCAATAAGAAGGGAAGAATTCTTGATGAATAAAAAAGGGTTGTGTTATATAAAAAAGGGTTGTGTTATGAATTAACTTTTAGTGGGAAAATATCAAGAAATGGTGTTTAAGGCTCAAGGGGGTTAACTAAGGGTTAATTATAAAGGTAGGCTTTTTAGGGAGTGAGTGGGTTAAAACCTAAATGCATTTATCATCTCAGTATATCAAATCAATGGTGTGGTCTCGACATGTATAATCGAGGCAAGTTCTAGAATAAAAAATTAGTATTGACATACTCATAAGCAACAATAAAAGTGAGCAAGAAAGGACATATGCTCTAAAGGCTCAAGTTCTCACAACAATTATGGCTTTTGATGTCAATCCTGTGAATTCAGAATTTCAAGATAATACATCAATTCAAGGAAACAACCCAGCAATTTTAATTCTCAAAAGTTAACTTATCATGCTTGATTCTCTAATGTCTTAAAGTTATAATAATAAATGCATAATTACCTCTGATTTGATTCAAAACATATCAATAAAAGTTATAAATTAATCAGAATTCATTCTAATAATATTATGAGGAAATTATTTGAGATAGAAATAAAAATTCAGGGATTTTCTAACAAATATATAAATAATCTCCCCACACTTAAGACGTACATTGTCCTTAATGTATGAAGATAGATAATAATATAAACATAATAAAAGAGAGAGAGGAGCGAAAATGCCCTGAATTCGGATGTAATCCTTGGAATGGCGAAAATGGATTTATAGACACTGGAAAGGAAGTGATTGTGGTACTAGGCAGAGGTAAAGGTGCGGTGGGATACTCTGGTGGTGGTAGAGGTTGGGTTTCCACAATCACAGTGCCATGTGATAAGGTTATCGTAGTGGTCGATGTCGTGGTGGCTATGGTCATGGTCGAGCAGGTCATGGCAATCGAGGAGGATTGTTTGTATATTCCTGAGTAGCACCAATTGACTAAACCTTTTGAAACTGCGATGT
Source organism: Gossypium anomalum (assembly GCA_025698475.1). NCBI lineage: Eukaryota > Viridiplantae > Streptophyta > Magnoliopsida > Malvales > Malvaceae > Gossypium > Gossypium anomalum. The sequence continues at coordinate 6,274,286 of CM046961.1, forward strand.
CACCGGTAATGTTTTAGGGAGTTATATCGATGGGGTTGTTATGGTTAGTCATAAACAGACAGTTAGATAAAAAAATTCAAATTATACTAATAAAAGTTTTTTAAGAGCATGAAAAATAAAAACAAAAATAAACCTAAAAATAAAAATAAAATATAAGGAAAAATAAAGTGAAAAATAAATGGACTCAAAAGTCCTCATTGGTGGTTGGATCGTGAGGTAGTGGAGCTGGAGGCGATATGTGGAAATGTTGGCAAATTTGTTGCAAAGTCGCCTCTATATTGTCGAATAGATGAGCGATAATATGGAACTATTGAGTGCAGTATTGCTCGAAGCGAGTCAGGTGGTCAGAAAGTTCTGACAATGAAGCAGCCGCATGAACTGGTCTATAACTTGGTGGTGGCTGAGAAGGTGGGTCCTCATGAAATGAAGGGATATCATCAGGAATATCCTCAGGTTCATCCTCCTCGGTAGCTCGTGCTAGTCAGTATTGAGGCAGATCGAACCCATGACGACGCTTTATAATCCTCATGTGGAGCATACTTGAGATGCCCTATGGGGACATCTGGCCAATGAGTGTGAGCAATGAGGACTGCGCCGGTGTGTTCAATAGCCTAAATTTTCGGGCTAGACGAGTCACGTAAGGGTCGATGCTGATGACTCCATTTTTGTGTTGCTCGATTTGATGGCAAAAAGCAAGGGCGATGAAGTAGGCGAGATCAAAAACATGCCCTTTCCTCATGCTCCATAAGAAGTATGCATCGTGAGTGTTAACGACGCCAGTACTCTCTCGTCCCCCTGTTAAGGTGTGTGCTAAAAGGGCGTAGGGATACCGTAGTGCTGGAGATAGAGCTGATGCCTTGGAGCGGCTGGGGTCATAGATGCCTGTAGCAAGCATGAGGGCTGCCCAACATGAGGACGGTGCATAATGGATGTGACGGTGGAGATGGGGGACATTGTCAGCCTTTATAAAGTCGTCTGTATAAAGTCCCAAGGCAACTCCAAATTCTGGGACACTCAATTGCCGTACTAGACCACCAAGGCGGAATTAGACTGTGCTTGGGTCATCATACTCCGTCGTAACTATCTGTAACTGGAATGTTGAGCCAAGTTCCAAAGTGAACTCCAAATACGTCAGCTCGATGATGTCGAAAAAGCGGTCGCAGGGAGCAGTAGTGATGAGGGCCCGTATTGAGTCAGCTAGGTGGACCTGCTCTAATGCGGCCCAATCGATGCACCGGCCCACACCAAGGGGTTGGGTACGTAGAATTTGAAACAACTCCTCCTGAGGTCCTGGTGGAAATTGGAGGAAAGGATGGCATGTTTCGATAGTTGCACTGGAGGATACCGCTCCTGGGCCCTTTCGCTTTCTAGAAGTGGGGACTGCAGACTTTTTCCCGTGAGTATTTTTCATAGTGTCTTACAAAAGTAAGCATAGAATTCAATTGGACACATCAACATAATGGATAAACAAGTACGAAACAAGCATCCAAGTTCAACTTTAATCAAGCAAATGAAATAAGTAGACTCTTAATACCTAGTAGAGAACTAAATAATTGAGTACTAAATATTGTATATAAATGAGAAAGCAAAATATGAATCAACAAAACAAATGACTTTAAAATGAAAATGCAGAATATTGTAAACAGTTAAGACTACCTTAGGCATAAAATTCTCAATAAGAACCAACAATATCAGTGAAGCAATAGTAAATGTATCAATCGAATAGAACAATGATAAAGAAATAAGAGTGATAATAGTAATACTGTAATGGGGTTTAGGTTACGGGTATGGATACAAGTTGAAGAAACAAAGGTTAGAATTGAGATGATTTCAATATATCACCCCACTATCAAAAACTTAATTACTGAATGACAACAAATATCTAGAACTATATTACATGAGCTCTCTTTTTCATGACAACTTTAGCTTGCTAAGAATTACAATAATAAAACTAAGGTTAGTTTTTTTTTTTAGAACAAATCAAGTCAATACAATAGAGAAGTTATACTCCATGATTTAGTAACAAAAATTGGTGATCATAGTGAGGTAACAATATTAAAATCAATCTCGATAAAAATGGTCAAATTAAGTAAGGGGATTTCAATAATAATGGGTTAATGGGTTAATGATGAAGGTTAATCACAAAAGAAAAAGGGTTAGTAGGCTCAAAGGGGGTTCACTAAGGGTTTAATTATGTGGGAAGGCTTTTTATGGAGTAAGTAGGTTAAATCCTAAGTGCCTTTATCATCTCAGTATATCAAATCATACGTGTGATCTCGACATGTATAATCGAAGCAAGTTCTAGAATAACAGTTCAATGTTGACACACTCAAACCACAAAAGAAGTGAGCAAGAAAGAAAGCTATATGCTCAAAAAGGTTAAAAAAATCTCACCAAAAATTTGGGTTTTTGATGTCGTTCCTGTATACTTCAGATTTCAAGATAATACCTCAATTCAGGAAGATAATCTAAAAATTTTAGTTCTCAAAATATCAACTTATCATGTTTGATTCTTTAAGGTCCTACAATCAAATAATCATGCATAATTCCCTTGGTCCAATTCATGACATATCAACAATAATTATAGATTAATCAGAATTCATTCTATCAATATTATGAGAAAATCACTTAAGCACAAGACCACATTCAGGGATTTGAGAATAATGCAAAAAGTTAGGTTTCATGTTTATGTTCACCCCACTACACTTAAGATGTACATTGCCCTCAATGTACAAAGATAGATTATTCAAAATAAAGAAAATCATAAGAGGGAAGGAGGGGAAACTCCATGTTATGTGGGTGCGGAGCTTGATTCTGAGGCTATAGTGTTTGGGGAAAGTAGTAGCTACCATTGTTCTTAGCTAGATGAAGAAATTGGATCGTTGAACATGGCATTCATTTTGTATTATTCCCTGTTTGTTTCCTCATTTTGTAAAATATTCCTAGCAGCTTGCTTAGAAATCTGTAGAATCATGAAGAGCTTATTAAGAGTTGGTGTGGAAGAGAATGTAGTGGGATTACTTGTTAGAAATACCAGAAAAAAATGAAGAAAGTAAAATTTACTAATATAGATATGTCTTTCATAAGAAAATAATAAAATTGAAATGAAATTAAAAATTAAGAATAAAAATAAAAATAAAGATAAGAATAAAGATAGAAATAAAAAGATAGGAGGATTCAATGATCCTCATCAGTGGGGGCCTCAGGTGGTGGTGCTGGAGTGCCGATGTGAAATTGAGGGTGGTTTAGGGGTTGGGGAAGTGAGAATCTGGGGAATGGTGGATGAAATAGGGATTAGGGGTTGGGGAGGGGTAAATTTCGGTTAGGGTTTTGAAAGAGGGGAGAAGATGAACAGTGGTTTATTTATATAGGGAAGGGTCACACGGCCTAGGAACACGCCCGTGTACTCTGAGAGTGAGCCCGTGCTTTTCAAATTTTTTCAATTTGGGTCGTGCCCTGCTACTATCCCACGCCTGTGTGTCCTGGGCGTGTGTGGTACACGGCCATATCGCACGGCCATGCTTAGCTTCGTTCACTTCTCCCACGCCCATGTATATGGTACCATGCCCGTGTATTGTTGTCTACGGTTTACTGGCACGGGCGTGTCAGATGCCCGTGTTAGAGAAACAGAATCGAGCCTTGCCCTTGGCACACTCGTGTTTTTCCATTCCCATGCCCGTGTTCATCTATTAACCTAACCCACAGCCATGTCGCACGGCCATGGGGATTTATAGCATCTCGTGTTTTGGGAAAATCTTTGCCCTATTTCAACACGGCCGTATCGCGCGGTCGTGTCGCTTCCCCTGTTTTGCCACGGCTTTAGGCACACCCGTGTGGGTGACCGTGTGTTCTAAAAGATTGTGCAATTCTAAAAATTTAATTATTTAAAGTGTTAGAAGTAAGAAATCAAAATATGTTAGTAATCGGGTTGCCTCCCGAGAAGCGTTTGTTTATAGTCTAAGCTTGACATACCTCTCCGTTGATTTATCATGGTGGTTTGAGGAGTTCATACTCCTCGTTCCTGCTGTCAATCTTAAAATAAGGTTTTAATCGGGAGTTGTTTACCTTAAAAGTGCCAAATTTAGGATGACTCACCTCAACCGTACCGAATGGGAATATACTGAGTACCGTAAGAGGGATCTCCTCATTTGGTGTGGTAGTGACAATGTGAGGATTTGTGGCATCTAGTAAGACTTTATTACCTACCTTAAGTTGATTAGGAGAGGTATCGGGCTTATTTTGGCGAAGTTTCAGTTTATCATGTGTTCTTGGTTTGTGCTCTCGCCATTCGTCTAGCTCCTCTATCCGTAGCCTTCGTTCTTCATGGACGGCTTTGTTTTCTTCATGATAGTAACGCATTGTCTCTGTTGTCTTGGATCGAGGAGGTTCCTGCAAGGACAATTGAATATTAGTTTTATCATCGACATGTTTTATAGCATCATCCTGAGTCTTAGAGGTTTTGACTGAGTCACGTGCTTGAAGTGTTACTGCGTTGTCACCTGCACGAAGTGTTAGCTCTCCTATGCCGACATTAATAATTGTTCTGGCAGTTGCTAAAAAGGTACCTCATTATCCTCATCCATATCTAGGATGACAAAGTCTACTGGGTAAATAAACTTATCAATTTTAATGAGAACATCTTCAATAATACCCTTAGGAAATCTAACTATTTTGTTAGCCAACTGTATGCTGTCTGTTTAGGTTTAACGAGACCTAGTCGTTTAAACATTTTATAAGGCATAAAATTTATACTTGCCCCTAAACCAACTAAAGCATTATTCACAGATAAACTACCAATTAAGCAAGGAATTGTAAAACTCCCTCGATCTTTCAATTTGTTAGGTAGCTTATTCTTTAGAATAGCTGAGCAAACTGCATTGAGTTCCACGTACGATGTAGCGTCTAATTTTCTTTTATTAGTCAGAAGTTCCTTTAAGAATTTTTCTGAGTTGGGCATCTGCGAAAGAACTTCAATAAAAGGTAAGTTAATATGTAATTTCTTTAAGAGTTTGATGACTTACCGAATTGTTCTTCTATTCTGTCTTTCGTCATCGCTTTAGGATATGGCACACAAGATTTATAATTCGTACTTACCGTTTTATTATGACTTATCTCACTATCACCTTTGCTTTCCACATTTTCTTGCCTTGGTTCTGGCTCAGCCTCATCCCATTCTTCTTGAATATCAATTGCATTGAGCTGTTCCCTTGGGTTTGGTTCAGTATTACTTGGTAGGCTACCTTGTGGTCATTCGGAGATTAGTTTGGATAGCTGGCCTATCTGAGTTTTGAGTCCTTGAATTGATGCTTGTTGATTTTTTAGTGCTGTCTCGGTATTTTGGAAACGAGTTTCTGACACCAAGATGAATTTGGATAACATCTCCTCAAGGTTCGGCTTCTTTTCCTGTTGATACGATGGTTGTTGAAAATTTTGAAGATTCTGTGGCCTCTGATTCTGTTGACCACCCCAAGAGAAATTTGGGTGGTTCTTCCAACCTACATTATAAGTATTATTATATGGGTTATTTTGAGATCTAAAATTATTGTTACCTATATAGTTGACTTGTTCCTCTTTGGTTGTATGATTAAATGGTGGGTATTCTGTAGGCACACCTCCTCCACTTGAATCACACTTCATCGTTGGATGTACCTGCGTAGAACCAAGTAAACCATCAATTTTCTTATTTAGAAGTTCTACCTGATTAGAGAGCATGGTGACCGAATCGATGTTATAAACACCGGCTATTTTTGTTAGCTTTGTCCTCATAACTTGCCACTAATATTTATTCAGTGACATCTCCTCTATAAATTCATAGGCATCTTCTGGTGTTTTATTGTTGATGGTTCCGCCAGCAGCTGCGTCAATAATTTGTCTTGTCGAGGGATTCACACATTGTAGAACGTTTGAACTTGCAGCCATAGAGGTAATCCATGATATGGGCACCTTCTCAAAAGGTCCTTGAATCTCTCCCATGCATCGTAAAGTGTCTCTAAATCCATCTGCACAAAAGAAGAAATATCATTACGCAACTTAGCTGTTTCTGCCGATGGAAAATATTTTAATTGAAATTTTTCGGTAATTTGCTCCCAAGTGGTAATAGATCCTCGTGGTAGTGAGTTCAACCATTGTTTAGCTTTATTTCTCAGTGAAAAGGGAATAATCGAAGGTGAATGGCATCATCAGAAACACTATTATTTTGGAAAGTGTCGCACAGTTCTAGGAAATTTGCCAAGTGTGTGTTGGGGTTCTCATCCTGCAAACCATCAAACTGAACAAATTACTGTATCATTTGAATCGTGTTAGGTTTCAGTTCAAAATTGTTAGAAACAACAGCAGGTCTGACTATACTTGACTCAGTTCCTGTAAAATTAGGTTTGGCATAATCATACATATTACGAAGAGCAGGATTCTGATTTGCTAATTCAGCGGGTATGGCTGGTGGTAGCGGATTGTCTTGATTTTCAGCCATCTCTTCAGTAGTAGTTGAGATATCGTCCTCTTCCTATTCCTCTGTATATCTTAAGTTGTGCCTGATTTCTCATCAGTTTCTACAAGCTATACGATCAATTTCCTCGTCAAAAAGCAATGGTCTTGACGGGTTTCTTCTAGTCATACACTACAAGAACCTGCCAGGAGAAAGAAGAAGAAAGCTAGTAAAATAAAAATAGAAAAAAAGTTAAACTGCAAGAAAAATAAATGGCTAAAGTAATAAAAATTAAGTGTTCCTAATATTTTAGATTACCCGGCAACGGCGCCAAAAACTTGATCGCGTGATTCGTAACAAGTAATAAATATTTATAATGAAGATCAAACCTAGACTAACTATTATCACAACGAAAAGGCAAGCGCACCTATCGATCAATAGTATAGTAATGGTGAGACCGGGATATCGTACTCAAGGGAACCAAAAGTACTAGTAATAACTATCTTTTTTATTATCTAGCCTAGGAATAAAAAGGATTTGTTCATTAAACTAATTATCTAAACTAATTAACTAATTTAATTAAAGCGAAGAGAAGATTTGGAAAAGACTTGAAGAAAAGCAATTGATAAAGACGACACCTGAGGAGGAATCCACTTAGATTTCACTTGTTATCTGACTCTGAACCAGACAATTTATTCACTTGACTTGATCCGTGAGACTCCCTAACCTACATTATTATCTCTTTCGAGACTAATAACGCCTAACCCTCAGTTGAATTAATTGAAATCTCTTTCTATTTAAAACCCCTAGGGAAGCAGTAAATTAATCTATGGACTCCCATATTAGGTTTCACCCTAATTCGGTAAAATCTCGTAGCCCTATCTCTAGGAGTTTGATCAACTCCGCTTAATTATGCCAAATCTACTCTTAGGCAGGGTCTATTCTTCCTCTGCATAAGCACATTAAATCATGAGTCAATACCCGGAATATTAACTCAAGCATTAGAAACACATAACTAAGAACAAATCAAGTATTTATCATATAGTTCAGATAATAATAACAAGATCCATCATAGGTTTCATCCCCCTTAGGTATCTAAGAGGTTTAGTTCATAATGAAATAAGAGTACATCTCAAAAGTATGAAAATAACAAAACATAAAGAAAACTCTAAAACCCCTGAAGGAATTCTGAGAGAGATCTTCAGTCTTGGAGTAGCTCCGACTTTTGGGATGGATCGTCTGGCTTCATTCAAGTAATTCCTAGGGTATGGTTCTGCATTCCAGAAAAGTTCTAGAAGCCCCGGAAAAGTCCCCAGAAAAGCCCCTGTTAGTAGGTCATACTTAGGGTGTTTATATAGGCTTTGGATTGGCTTTCTTCTTCCCTAAGTATCCTTTTTCCGTGTAAAATACAACTCTTTGAAAAAGGGACACGCCCGCGTGCCACGGTCATGTGACATGTTTGCCAGGCCGTGTTCGTTCCGCTAAATTACACACGGCCGTGTGGGTTAATGGCTAGGCCATGTGAATCGTGAAATCCTTGCACAACACCCTCGACAGACACAGGCTTGTGAGCAGCCCGTGTGGCAAGGCTTAAGCCGTGTGATCTTCTTGATTTGGTCTTTTTTGTCTCTTTTACGCTCGTTTTTGGCTCCTTTTGACTCTTAGTGCTTTCCTGAGTACAAAACATGAAATAACCGGATTAAGAGCACCAAAATCCACAAATTTAATAGTAAACATCCATAAATATGCTAAGTATTTGGGGTAACAATATGTATAATTTGGCATTTATCATACACCACCACGGAAAAAGAATTGCTAGCTGTGGTGTTTGCATTTGATAAATTTTGATCGTATCTCATATTGTCTAAATTTTTCGTTTACACTGACCATTCTGCCCTTCGCTACCTTTTAACTAAAGCTGATGCAAAACCTCGACTCATTAGATGGATTTTCTTGTTGCAGGAATTTGACTTAGAAATTCAGGATAAGAAAGGAGCTGAAAATCTCACGGCTGATCATCTTTCCAGGCTTGAGAACTCAATTACCAAAGAACTAGATGAAGCTGAAATAAATGATTCGTTTTCTGAAGAACAATTCTTTGCTATATCTAATTCTGAGGTACCTTGGTTTGCAGACATTGCGAATTTTTTAGCCACTAACATTATCCCTAAAGGGTTGACACACCAGCAAAAGAAGCGATTCTTTAATGATGTGAAAAACTATTTTTGGGACGACCCTTTTCTTTTTCGCATATGTGCAGATCAAGTCATTAGAAGATGCGTTACAAGGTTAGAAACATCAAAGATCTTGGAACATTGCCACTTAGGACCAACTGGAGGACACTACAGTGGAACTAAAACCGCACATAAAATACTTGAATCAGGTTTTTATTGGCCCTCGTTATTCAAAAATGCTAACAGGTACGTTACTTCTTGTGACAAATGCCAACGGACAGGTACCATCTCCAAACGTGATGAAACGTCTCAAAACTATATGCTTTCACATGAATTATTTGACGTTTGGGGTATTGACTTTATGGGTCCATTCCCTAGTTCATTTAGGAATAAATAAATCTTAGTAGTAGTTGATTATATGTCTAAATGGGTGGAGGCCCAAGCCTTACCTACTAATGATGCTAGAGTGGTAGTACGATTCCTTAAGAAACTTTTCTCTAGATTTGGAACACCTAGAGCAATTATTAGTGATAGAGGTACTCATTTTTGTAACACCCAATTTGAGAAAACCCTTATGAAATACGGAGTCCATCACAAAACAGCCACAGCATACCATCCTCAAACTAGTGGACAAGTTGAAGTGGCAAATCGAGAAATCAAACAGATTCTTGAAAAGAGAGTAGAATCAAACAGGAATGATTGGGCAATGAAAGTAGATGATGCTTTATGTGATTGGGCAATAAAAGTAGATGATGCTTTATGGGCTTATAGAACTACTTTTAAGACTCCCATCGAAACATCACCTTACAAACTTGTTTATGGAAAAAGTTGTCATCTACCGTTTGAACTAGAGCATAGAGCTTTTTGGGCTATTAAATTTCTAAACCTTGATCCCAAACTTGTAGGTAAAAATAGGTTGATGTAGTTGAACGAGCTAGATGAGTGGTGAGCCAATGCATACGAAAACTCACGCCTATACAAGGAAGCAACAAAGCGGCGCCATGACGCTCGTTTAAAGCAACGGAAACAATTTGAAGTTGGAGATCTTGTCTTACTATATAATTCGTGACTCAAATTGTTTTCTGGGAAACTTAAATCACGATGGTCAGGGCCTTTCATAGTTCAATCTGTTTTTCCATATAGCACAATATAGTTAAGTCACCCATCATAAGAAACTTTCAAAGTAAATAGCCATCATCTCAAACTTTATAATGGTGAGAATTTTACAGACGATGAAAAGGAGCTACGACTCCACGAACCACCCTGAATACACCAACAAGGTAAGTCGAGCTTAGACTATAAACAAGCGCTTCTCGGGAGGCAACCCGAGTACTAACAGTTTTCATTTATTTAAATTTTATTTAAAATTTTAATATCTAGATCACTAACCGAGTCTCTGAACACAGGTTCACAAAATCCAGACGGCCAGGCACACGGGCGTGACTTAGGCCGTGCTCGTAACATAAGAAGAGACACGGCCGTGCGATACGGTCGTGTGAAAATAGAGCAACATTTTTTCCTAAAATACGGGATGCAATAAATTGTCACGGCTGTGTGAGCAGGCTGTGGGCAAATCTGCCAAAATGACACGGGTGTGCGACATGCCCGTGCCTAGCACCTGTGGTCGACATTGTCAAAATAACACGGGCGTGTGCATAGGTACATGAGCGTAGGAGAAGCGAACCACATCCCACACGGTCGTACGATACGATCATGCAAGCACATGGCCTAGACACACGAGCGTGTCCTCAGGCCGTATGACGATCTCGCAATTTAAGACAAACACGGGTTGAACACGAACCACACGGGCGTGTGATACGGCCGTACCACTTGAAAAATTTAGATTATTTCTCTTATTATTTCTTTTATTTTTATTTATTTTTAAAAACTCATTTTTTTTAAAACACGGCTTATCTTTATGATTATTATCAAATTATTCCCTTAATTCTCTCGCAGAATCATGTCTTTCCTCCAGCTCTATTTTCAATCCGAGCTTTCGCTAATCTAGGGATTCCGTCCATTCATAAATCAGGAAGTTTCACTTCTCTCCCTATCTTATGATCTTATATTTATATTTTTCAATATATCCATTTTTGTACATTGAGGGCAATGTACATCTTAAGTGTGGGGGGGTTATCTATATCTATATCAGAAACAAACCCTGAATTTTGTCTTATTCTCATATAATCTTCTCATATCATTATTAGAATGAATTTTGATTAATTTACAATTTTTATTGATATTTCTTGAATTAAAACATAGGCATTCATGTATTGACTATTTAAACTTTAAGACATTAGAGAATTAAGCACGATAAGTTGATTTTTGAGAATTTAAAATTTTAGGTTGTTTTTCCAAAGTTTAAGTATTATCTTGAATTGAAATCCACAGGTTTAAACATAAAAAAGCCATAATTTTTGTGAGACTTTGAGCCTTTAAGAGTATCTATTATTTCTTTCATGTTCACTTTTATTGTTTCTTTGAGTGCGTCAATATTGAATTGTTATTCTAGAACTTGCTTGATTATGCATGTCAAGACCTCACCATTTGATTTGATATGTCAAGATGATAGAGGCACTTAAGATTAACCCACTCATGCCATGAAAAGCCTACCTCCACGATTAACCCTTAGTAAACCCCTTTGAGCATAACAAGTCATTCATTGTATTACCCTTAATATTAACCCTTAACTCATTATTGTTGAAATCCCCTCAATTAATTTAATCCTTATTTTTGTCGAGATTTGATTTGAATAAATTGCTTAGCTATGTCTTGTTCTTAATATTTAGTCTTTGCTATTTAACTTGTTCTAAAAAAAATACATATTAGTAGTGATCTTTTGTTTTTGAGCTTAAGTATTTAAATTCCATATTCTGAAAAGAAGCTCTGTTGTACGTAAGTGATGATTAAATATTTTTCTAGTTAAGTAATTTTTCAATTCAATCTCGATTCTAACCCTTTCTTTTAGCTTGTGACCACACCCCCTAACCAAGCCTCGTTACAACCCTCTAAAGACCTTTTGATTGATGTATCATCTCAATTTATAGTGGTGGAGATTTGATTTTCATGGAAGCCTATGGTAATAACTTTTCATATTGACTGTTGAGTGCTAATTTCATTATCCTTAAACACTTTGAGTGATTTGAGTGAATCTTTAGTGAGGATGTTAAACTCTGTGAGATTTTGAATCAAAGGTGATTATTTAAATAAGGGGAGATACCTATATTTTTCATGATTAAATGTTCAACTTGGAATGTTAGAAACTTTAATCTTCTTCTAGTTGAATTCTCAATGTCTGATTACTTATGGATTAGTTTGAGATATTATTGATAGGAATTATAAGTTGAGAAAAAGGAATTCTTAATTGTGAATTGAGGATTTTGCTTGAGGACAAGCAAACGCTTAAGTGTGGGGGTATTTGATAAACTGTAATTTAGACATATTTTTATCCCATGCTTAACACATTTATGAATGATTTCTCCTTAGATTTGGTGACTTTAATGCTCCTAATCCTTTAATTTCATGTTTTATACTTAGGTGAGCATAGGAGAGCGAAAAGAACAACGGGTCAAAAACGGAAAAAATGGGCTCATATGGGAAAACAACACGGCCTGGACTTCCTCACACGGGTAGAACACACGCCCGTGCCATTCTAACAGGCTCAAACATGGCCTAAAACCACCTCAACACGAGCGTGTTGATCTCTCAGCCTTGACCACAGCCTGAAGAATCGCACACGAGCGTGTCACATGGGCTTGTCCCTGCCTAACCCTAGTTAAGTTTTATTCGGAAAAGGGCTAGTTTGAGGGCTTTTAGGTATTCTAAAGCCTATTTAAACACCCTAGAGAAGGACTAAAAAGGAAACGGAGAGTAAGGAGCAAGGAATTACTCCAAGAAAGTTGATTGATCCATCTTAGAAGCCAGATTCATCATCAAGACTGAAGATCTCTCCTCAATTTCCCTCCAAGAGTTTTGGGTTTTCTTTATGTTTTGTATTTATTATTCTTCTAAGATGTTTTCCTATTTAATTATGAACTAAATCCCCTAAATACCTAAGGGGAATAAAACCTAAGACGAATCCTATTATTATTTTCTGAATTGTATGATAAATATTTAACTTGTTCTTAATTATGTGCTCTTAATTCTTGTTTCAGTATTTTAGGATATTGATTCAAGTTAATGCTCTTATTTGGAGGATGAATAGTCCCTGTCTAAGAGTAACTTTGACATAATTGAGCAGAGTTGATTGCGCGCCTAGAGATAGGGTGACAAGATTTTGCCGAATTAGGGTGAAACCTAATAAGGGGATCCATAGATCGAGTTAATGCAACCCTAAGGTGTTAATTAGAAAGAGATTTCAATTATTCAACCTATCGTTAGACGTTATTAGTCTTGAATAGGGATAATAACATAACTTAGGGATTTCTACGGAACAGGTTAAATGAATAAATTGTCTGATTCGGAGTCAAAATAACAAGTGAAGTCTAGGTGAATTTTTTCTTGGGTATTGTCTTAAATCAATCGTTTTTCCAAAAGTAATTCCCCACTTCTATTTTCTGTGATTTCTTAGTTTAGTTAATTAGTTAATTAAAACAAACCCTTTTTTTTTTTAGGTTAGATAATAAAAAGACAGTTAATGCTAGTACTTTTAGTTCCTTTGGGTTCGACAATCCGGTCTTGCTAAAGCTATACTACTATTCAATAGGTACACTTGCCTACGTCGTGATAATAGTTAGTTTCAAGAATGATTAATTATAAATTTATAAAACTTATCATTGAAAATCACGATCATATTGTGAGAAAAGGTTGTGAAGCTTCCTTTGCTTATGTAATCGATTCGAAAGTGTCAGAAAAGAAAGTTGAATCAGTGCCTATTGTCTGTGAATTTTCTGATGTGGTTCCTTAAGAACTTCCAGAATTACCTCCGATACGAGAAGTTGAATTTGGCATTGAGTTAGTACTAGGAACTACTCTGATTTCGATAGCTCCGTATAGAATGGCTCTGACCGAACTAAAAGAATTAAAGTCTCAGTTGCAAGAATTGACTGATAAATGATTCGCAAGACCGAGTTTCTCACCTTGGGGTGCTCCTGTTCTATTTATGAAAAAGAAAAATGGTACAATGAGAATGTGTATTGATTATCATCAGTTGAATAAAGTAACTATCAAGAACAAATATCCTCTACCACGAATTGACAATTTGTTTGATCAGTTGAAAGGAGCAATCGTATTTTCGAAGATAGATCTCAAATCAGGTTATTATCAGGTGAGAGTAAAAGATTCAGACATTCCGAAAACTTCTTTCTGAATGAGGTATGGCCACTATGAATTCTTAGTTATGCCTTTCGGATTAATGAATGCACCTGCTGTCTTTATGGATTTGATGAATAGAATTTTCAGACCATATTTAGATTGATTTGTTTTTGTATTCATTGATGACATATTGATTTATTCGCATGGTGAATCCGAACATGCCGAGCATCTGAGAATAGTGCTACAGACTTTGCAAGATAAGCAATTATATGCGAAGTTTAGCAAATGTGAATTCTGGTTACGAGAAGTCAGTTTTCTGGTTCATGTTGTATCAGCATTAGGTATCTGAGTTTATCCGAGCTAGATTTCATCTATTTTAGATTGGAAGCCTCTAAGAAATGGTTCTGAAGTCTGTAGTTTTCTGGGACTTGCCGGTTATTATAGATAGTTCGAAAAAGGCTTTTCTATGATTGCAACTCCTTTAACGAAACTGCTTCAGAAAGATGTGAAGTTTGAATGGTCCAAAAGTGTCAGAAAAGCTTTGATCAATTGAAAGCCCTATTGACTGAAGCTCTAGTGTTTGTACAACCTGAATCGGGTAAAGAATTTGTGATTTATAGTGATGCTTCGTTGAACAGTCTTGGATGTGTTTTGATGCAGGAAGGCAAAGTTATTGCTTATGCTTTAAGATAGTTAAAGCCACATGAAAAGAACTATCCGACCCATGATCTGGAATTAGCTACGATTGTATTTGCTTTGAAAATTTGGTGCCATTACCTATTCGGTGAGAAATGTCACGTTTATTTCGATCATAAAAGTTTGAAGTATTTGATCACTCAGAAAGATTTGAATCTGCGACAGAGAAGATGGCTAGAACTGCTAAAAGACTATGAACTAGTGATCGATTATCATCCGGGTAAAGAAAATGTTGTTGTTGATGCTTTGAGTCAGAAATCATTGTTTGCATTGCGTGCTATGAATGCTCAATTGTGTATGTCTCTTGATGGTTCGATTTTAGCCAAATTGAAAGTGAGACCTTTGTTCTTACAGTAGATTATTGATGTTCAGAAGGTTGATAATGAGATTTTAGCAAAATGAGACAAGTGTGGTTTAGATCCTAATTCTGAATATCGAATTGATAATGATGATTGTCTTAGATTTTGAGATCGGGTTTGTGTTCCGAGAAATTCATAGTTAATTCAGATGATTTTGAACGAAGCTCACAACAGTCATTTGTCAGTACATTCAGGTAGTATAAAAATGTATAATGATTTGAAGCAGCATTACTGGTGGTCTGGAATGAAAAGAGATATCTCTGACTTTGTTTCGAAATGTTTGATCTGTCAGCAAGTTAAAGTTGAACATCAGTGCCATCTGGTTTATTACAGCCTATTATGATTCTAGAGTGGAAATGGGATAAAGTGACGATGGATTTTGTTTCGGGTTTGCCCCTATCTCCAAGAAAAAAAGATGCGATCTGGGTTGTAGTGGATCGATTGACGAAATCAGCTTATTTTATTCTGGTATGATCTGATTACTCACTTGATAAATTAGCTGAGTTATACATTTTCGATATTGTGAGACTGCACGGGGTGCCATTGCCTATTGTATCAGATAGAGATCCGAGATTCACATTATGATTCTGAAAGAAATTGCAAGATGCTCTGGGTACGAAATTGCATTTTAGTACTACTTTTCACCCACAAACGGATGGTCAGTCCGAGCAGATTACTCAGATTCTTGAGGATATGTTGAGATGTTGCATTCTTGAATTTGAAAGTACGTGGGAACAATATTTTCCTTTGATTGAATTCGCCTATAATAATAGTTTTCAATCGAGCATTAAAATGGCACCGTACGAAGCCTTATATGGTAGAAATGTCATACACCTTTGTATTGGACTAAGTTAAGTGAGAATAAATTCACGGGGTTGATTTGATAAAAGAGACTGAACAGAAAGTAAAAGTGATACGAAATAGTTTAAAAGCAGCTTCCGATCGTCGAAAATCTTAGGCAGATTTGAAAAGAAAAGACATTGAATTTGAGATTGAGATTGACGATAAAGTGTTTCTGAAAGCATACCCGTGGAAGAAAGTACTCCGATTCGGTAGAAAAGGCAAATTAAGTCCGAAGTTCATCGGGTCGTATGAGATTACCGAACGTATCGGACCAGTTTCTTATAGACTGTTGTTGCCACCAGAACTAGAAAAGATTCATAATTTGTTTCATGTATCAATGCTTTGACGATATAAATCTAATCCTTTGCATGTAATTCCTCCGTTCGAGATTGAGATTCAGTCTGATATGACCTATGAAGAAGAACCAATCCGTATATTAGCTCGCGAGGTTAAAGAATTGCTAAATAAGAAAATTTCGTTAGTAAAAGTGATGTGGCATCGACACTGTATTGAAGAGGATACGTGGGAGCCCAAAGATGTTATGAAACAACAATATCTGAATCTATTCAACAGTAAGATTTTCGGGGACGAAAATCCCTAAAAGGGGAGAGTTGAAACAGCCTGGTTTAGACCCTAGTCAGAATAGTGGTTTCGGGACCACAAATCCAAGTAAAAAAATATTTAAATATTATTTTCTGTGTTTAAAATATGTGAATTTTCATGTGTGAAAGTTTCGTATGAAAATTCGATCATTTGTGTGCTTAATTTGGGAAAAGGATCTAATCGCTGAAAATGTTAAAGTGGTCATCTAATTGTTAAAGTGCCTATTTGCTATGTCTTTTTAAATGAGAGGTCCTTATGTTAATATTGATCATGGAAAGTTTGAATGGACATATATGCCAAAGGTTAGTGGAATTTGAATGTATATAATAAGGCTAAATAAGTAAATTTTGCCATTAATGTTAATTAAAATGAAACAAAAACATAAAATTGGCCATTATCATCTTTTTTGGCCGAATGTATCAAAAGAAAAAGAAAGAAATTCAAGCTTAGGGTTCGGCTAAGATTTTGCTTGATTAGGTATGTGTTTTGATCCGTTTTCGATAATTTCTACGTTTTTGTGATCGTTGCTTAGTAATCTATCAAGCCCATGTCTCAATTTCTGATTTTGTTAATGATTTTCAGTTATGCCATTGTTGATTTTGTGAGCTTTGTGAAGTTTGATGTTAGTAAATGGAAGATATGTGTTAGATTACTAATCTTTGTCTTTGAGTTTTTGATAAATTTGAGTAATTTAGGCTAAATTGCAAAAATGAGATTTTGAAGGACTAAAATGTGAAATAAATGAAACATATGGACTTATATGAATACCATGAGAATTCAGTTTAACATGGGTACATGAAAATTATGTGTATTTTGTGATTTTGTGAATTAAGAACTAAAGTGTTAAATTGTGTAAATGGGGGGCTAATTTGTAAAATACCCTAAATATGTGCTTTTAGATTTATTTGAATGATTTGGTTAATAAAATGGTTAAATTTAAATATGTTTAGATCAAGAATGAAAGAAAATGGAATTAGATCGGGGGAAAACAAAAGTCGTTAAATAGTTGCTCGTTTCCATTCATATCTGTACGAGGTAAGTCTATATACACATAAATGTATTTGAAATGGTTTATTTATGTTTATATGCTATTGAAAAATGATGAACGGCTTTATGCCTTGAATATGAGATATCCGAGAAAGTATCGATAAAGTTTCGACATTTGAAAAGTCCCGTACAGACCTTAGGAATAGTTAGGATACATATGTCATGACATAGGATCCGATATGTGTTATCGTGTAAGACCATGTATGGGACGTTGGCATCGATTTATGATTTACATGTAAGACGACGTCGGACGTTGGCATCATATTTGATTTCGTGTAAGACCTTATCTGGGACAGTGGCATCGATATTTGATTACATGTAAGACCACATCTGGGACATTGGCATTGTACGAGCTTTCTGAGCTATCCGCGTATCCTTATGATTCCGAACGATTCAACGAGCATTCCGAGAAAATGAATGACTATGTGAACATGTATCCGATTCAGGTATGTATGAAATGTACATTAAGTTTGAGAATGGAAGGTAAGTATAAGTTTATATGTGTGAACATATGAAGTATGTTTGTATTATATGGAAATGTGATGCACATTTGAGCAAGTGGTTCTAAGTATTTGAGCTAAACGAGAAATACGAAATTGACATTGAATTATGCTATGAATCATATAACTGAATTGTTTATAGTTATGATTTGTGATAAGTTTATTTGTATATAGCTTACTAAGCTTTTGAAAGCTTACGTTGTGCGTGTTTGCATTATTTTATAGATATCGAAGCTACTGGGAGCTCGGAGATCGTCGAGAATCGTCACCACACTATCGAACTATATTTTGGTACCTTTTGAAAATGTATATTTTAGAATATGGCATGTATAGGCTAGGAGTATTTGGATATGTTTTGTAATGTCTATATCATGCCATGTGATATGGCTAGTTTGTGGTTGAACTTATGGTTTGATTTTGGTATATGATATGTAATGCAAATTGTGCTTATATGAAGTGCTTTGAATGGCCAAGAGAATTGGTCAATTTGGTAAGTTCTTGAAATGTGTCTATTATGAAAATTGGTAAGGTTTTGGCATGAGATTTGATTATATGATTAGAGATTATGAAACCATATGTTTTGGTATGATTTTGACTTATGGGGTGACATGTTTTGGTCTGTGTTACAAGTATGGATTTGTTGTCAATGAAATGGCATAAATGATGAATGTATTGGCTATTGAAATTGGTTGGAAATATGTTGTATATGTTGTGGTTTTGATGCTTGTAGGGAGAACCCTTAATAGGTGGTAATTTGGCCTTGCAAATGGCCTATACTTGCCCAAATGGTTGAGCACACGGGCGTGTGTCTCGACCGTGTCCTTCAATGTTTCGTTGAGATGCAAGTTAATCTCAAGCACGGCCTAGACACACGAGTGTGTATGGTGGCCGTGCAAGGCACACAGCCTTGGCACATGGGCGTATGTGGCCATTTTTAAGTGTACACAGGCTAGACACACGGGTGCGTGGTCAGCCGTGTGACCCAAGTCAGTTTCGACCATGGCCAAGGCACACAGGCGTGTCTCCGGCCGTGTGGATAAGTCAGTATGTATGCTCTGTTTTGCCACGACCTGTTCACATGGGTATGTGACCTGTACAACTTTGATAAATGTTTAAGTTTTGAAAAATTTTGTATGAGCTCGGTTTAGTCTTGACCCCTTTCCAAAGCATGTTTAAGGTCTCGTAGACCTATATAAGAGACAATTTTGAATGATTATTATATTATTTGGTTATGTTATGCTTAAGTATATGTAAATGTTTTGATATGTTCGGTAACGCCTTTAACCCTGTTTCCATGACGGATATGAGTTAGGGTTGTTACAAGATTCATTTGTTTACTGATGGTACTATTAAATTGAATGTAGGGCGGGTTGTTGCCGGAGGGGTAGTGTATAAGCAAGATGGGCAATGGATTGTTGGATACAATCTGTAACGCCCCAAAAATCCTTAATGTTTATTTTCGTATGTTTGTGTTACACACAAAATTGTATCTGCTTTAGCGGTTAAGTGTCTTGGAAAGAGAAACCCTATCTCTATTCAATAGGCTTTTAAATAAATAGGGGTAAAACATGTTAGAAAGGGCCTACTGGTCTAGGGGATAGGTGGCGTGTTGTTGTTCCACGAGGTCTGAGCTTTGAGTCCTGCTTTAAGCAGTGGGAGCATTTTATTTTACTGCTATGCCATGGGAGTGTTGTGGTTTGACCGAAACACTGAAGTATTTGAATGGAATTCAAATTAAGTAGTTGAGGGAGGAGTGGTCAGTTTGAGTGATTTAAGGAGGAATTTAGGGGATTTTGAATGAGTGGGAGAATAGTGCCGAATTTGAACTCTTGCTTTGAGAATTTCGACTGTGGTTGGTGATTGCTACTGATTCTTCGGCTCTTGTTTTCATTTTTCTTTGCTGGGAGGCTGATTCTGCTAAGGACTTCGGGGATCATTCGGTTTTATTTTGTTTTGTTGACTTGGCTTTTCTCTATAACCCTCTTGTTTACCGATTCTTTTCCTCCTCTACCTCTCCAAACTTTGGTCAAATGTTGTAGGGTTCATACAGGTATTATCTTATTCTGTTTTTTCTCGACTTTGTTCTTTCTTTCAGCTACAGCCTTTGTTAGCCGATTCTCTTTTATTCTTCTCCTCTGCTAGCAATTGGTTTCTTCCTCCTTTCTAGTGGTCGAACCTTTGTCCTCTGTCCATTAATCTTTCTCACTTTTTGTCTGATTCTTCCCCTCTCCATTCTTTCTGTTTTTAGCAAGTTCTCTCTCCTTATCTTACTTTGTTAGGGTCAAATATCTCTTTTCTTGTAACCGAACCTTGCCTTATCTCTATCAATCTCTCCCTCTCCTTCATTGCTGAATCTCTTATTTGTTGTGTTCCTCTCAGTTTCTTATTGTTGAGAAGCTGTGCATCCTAGTGTAGCAAAGAAAGCAACTTATTCTTATTGCCATTCTTAGTTGCATTATAAAGCCTTTTCTCCATTTTCTAATTTGGAATTCACAAAAAGACGAAAAATATTAACTCAAGAACGAATTGTAGAAAACAAAAAGAAAGAAATTAAGAGAGAAACAAGAAATAAAGAATGAGAAAGTAGTCAATTTTCCATTTTTGGATAAAACTATTGTTGATTAATATGTTGGTTGCATTGAAAACCATAAAAAAAGCCACCAAATTAGGCTTGGAAACTTATTAAAGAAATAATTGTTGTTTTATCCCGTTACATTAATAGGTTATTTAGAGTTTGGTCTATAAATCTCTTTTATAAATAACTTAAATATTTAGCATTTAAAATTATTGCAATACCAAATCATTCCACAACCGGAGAGAAACAAAAGGTTATAACAAGACTAGTGCAGAGGCATAATTTTGTGGAGTGGAACAAGGTATTTATGAATTGCTATGGATAAAACATGTTTTACATGATCTTGGTGTTAACTTACTGAAAGAGATAACAACAAGATGAAGATAATAAAGAAAGGGATAACTAAGATGATGAGTACATTGATTCATAATCCAAGAGCCTGTTTATATAGGCTTTTACATAATACAAAAACTAAAAATAGGCACTAACAAATAGAAAAAAATTCTAAACAAAAGAAATCCATAATTTTCAACCAATAAAACTTTGATGTGCATCAACTATTTGCCTAGAAATAAGGAAAACAATCCGATTTTATTAACAACCATATTTTATTAACAATCTCTCCTTTAAACTGAAAAACTCCTTAAACTTCAGTTTACTAGTGCCATTCTTCAAACAGGATATTCCAAAGTGCAAACTCCTATTAACCTCCTCAAATTTTGGAAGGAAAACAATTTGAGAGGTTTGGTAAATATGTCAGCTAGTTGATCCTCCCTCTTGCAGTACTTGAGATCAATTACCCCATCATTGTTAAGATCTCTCAAAAAATAGTACTTTACATCAATATGCTTGCTTCTACCATGTAATATTGGATTTTTTGAGAGTTTGATAGCTGAATTGTTGTCACAGAAAATTGTTGTAGCTCCCATTCTCTTGAACTTGATTTTCCTCAGCCAAATAGCTTGACAAGCGCAGGCTGTTGCAGTAACAAATTTAGCTTCAGTCGTGACAAAGTAACAATGGATTGTTTCTTGGATGACCATGAAACAGCTCAAGTTCCCATCATGAAAACATAACCTGAAGTGCTTTTTCTATCATCCAGATCTCCTGCAAAGTCACTGTTAGTGGACCCAAATAAATCTAAAATTTCACATTTTCTATAAAACAACCCAAAATCCTTGGTTCCTTACAAGTAATGAAGGATTCTCTTGGCAGCCAATAAATGCATCTCTATAGGATTCTCCATAAACCTACTAATCAAACTCACAGAATACATTATCTCAGGTCTTGTACCAGTTAAGTACATTAAATTGCCAATGATCTATTTATGTTGTTCACTTTTTTTCCCTCTTTTCTCAACTTCAAACCAAACTCAATGGGGGTGCTTGTTGGATTGCAATCCTTCATATCAAACCTGTTCAGAATATCTTGAACATATTTCCTTTGAGAAATAAATATTCCATCAGCTGATTGTACTACTTCTATGCCTAGAAAATAATGCATCATACCAAGATCTGACATTTCAAACTCAATCATCATAGACTTCTTGAATTCATTAAACATGGAACTATAGTTTCCAGTAAAAATAAGATCATCAACATATAAACTCAAAATAATCATTTTCTCTTCATCGCCAGTTTTAATAAAAAGAGTAGACTGATAAGGACATTTGGTAAAACCAACTTTCAAGAAATAAGCCTCAATTCGACTATACCGACACGTGGGGTTGTTTCAGCCTATATAAAGCCTTTTTTTAGTTTATAAACCTTATTTTCACTTCCATGTTTAACATAACCAGTTGGTTGTTCAATAAATACCTGCTCTTGGAGCTCACTATGTAAAAATGCTGACTTTATATCTAATTGGAAGATAGGCCAAGAATACTGGACAGCAAGTTAAATCACCAATCTGATTGTATCATGCCTTGCAATAGCAGCAAAAACTTCTTTGTAGTCCACCAAAAACTCTTGCTTATAACCTTTGGCCACTAAGCGTGCATTATACTTGTTAACTTCTCCATTCTCCTTTAACTTTGTCTTGTATACCCATTTGACACCAATTGTCTTATGCCCTTCTAGAAGCTCAGCTAACTCTAATGTATCATTCCTTTTTATAGCTGCAATCTCTTCATCTATTGCCTTTTGCCATTTCGACTCCTTTACAGCATTTTCAAATGTTGTTAGATCACAATGTAACACCCCTAACCCGTATCCGTCGTCAGAATAGGGTTACAAGGTATTATCGATCAATCATATCATAAAAGCATACAATTCTCACACATCAAGCATTTCCATAAAAACATCAATCAAACATCATCACATTGTCCCTTCAGAGGGCCTACGAGGCCTTAAACATGCTTTAAAAGTGGTTTGAGACTAAACCGATAACATATGAAAACTTTGGGAACTTAGAAACTTTTTCATGAAAACAGGGGACATGCGCCCATGTGAGCAGGCAGTGTGTCTCCCACGGGCACCAGACATGCTCGTGTGCTAGGCCGTGTGAAATTTGGAGGGTATACTAAATTGGCCACACGGCCAACCACACGCTTGTGTGTCCAGCCCGAGTGCCTATTCGTAATGGCCAACATGCCCATGTGCCAAGGCTGTATGCCACACACGGCCACTAGACACGCCCGTGTGTCTAGTCCATATAACTCACTGACTTGATTCTTAATTAAGCCTCAGGGGACACACGGCTGTGTGTCACACACGGTTGAGTCACACGCCCGTGTGGGCCAAAATAGTCTATTTTCCAAGCCATTTCGTCACCCAATTTGTACACACCTACATGATCTCAAATTATACCATTTTAATACACAATAGGCAGCCAAACATCACTATTCAATGCACATATTATACCATTTCAACTCTAACCATTTCAATACCATTTCTCCTATACTAAAACATACCAATTCAACATGATTCAATAGCCATAATTCACATACAATATTCAACCTATAGTCAATCAATTTGGTCTCCAAAACCAATTACACTAATGCAATTTATCAAACAATTATACAACACTTACCAAATAGCCATTTAAGCAACCTTAACTATCATCAAGCATATCAAAATAACATATAGCACAAAGCCATATATACATAACATATCACTTACTATCTGAACCACACAAAATCATCATAACTACATTAACAAACTCATAAATTAAGCCAACTATAAAGTCATATACACATCAAACGTTACATCATTTACAAGCCAAATCTCATGGCTAAATACTGAGCAAAACATATAGGCTTCATTAGCCATAACAACCTTTATAAATCATATAACCACCTAGCCTATACATGCCATATAACCACCTTTCACAAAGTTCATAAGTACCAATATGATAACTGGATAGTGTGATGAAATCTCCGATGATTTCCAATCCAAGCAAGCTTCCGAGTCACTACAAAACACGGAAAATAAACAAAGTAAGCTATAAAGCTTAGTAAGCTCGTATGACTAATAAACTCAAGCAGTTACTCAAAGCATAATATGGCTCATATGATTTCATCATTCTATCACTTATTCATTCACATCATTAGCCATGAGTTTCACTAGTCCATTAAATTCCATGCTCACATGATTTGAATACATCTTATCAATTCAGTCACAATTTCATACGCATAAGAAAATAGAGATATACTACATTCAATTCAATAGTTATCACATTTATATAGCCAAATGAACCATACAAAATTTCATAAATTTTCCACCTACTCATCATATGAATTTCACAACTATCACTTACTTGTCAATTTTTGTACGAGTACCTAAACTAATTAACATCATTGTTTATATTTTTTCGTAACATCATCTTTACCCGTTGACTCGTTTAAACATCGATGAAACACATTATCTCAATTCAATATTAATAAATATAATGGATTCATAAATTTATCACATTTCATCCATAAAATTAAATATGAATTTCACAAGTTTATTTGATTCAATGCTTGTATAACTCATGTACATACATGTACCTTCTCGTATTTAACTCTTACTTATTCTCATCTTTGGCATAACCGTTAACCATTCATAATATTTTTGGATACTAGAGAAACTTGCACACTTAGTGCCAAATAAATAGCTAAAGCTATATCAATCTCGTACACTAAGTGCCAATATACATTTATACATAGCCAAAGCTATCTCGTTCTCGCACACCAAGTGCAAATATATGTATCCGAAGCTATTTCGATTTCACACACTAAGTGCCCATAATTTGTCGAATCATCATCGAACATGATTATAGTCTCGTATACACAATTATGTAATATCAAAGAATTTAAAGCATAATTTTAACAATGCTTATTACATACGAACTTACCTTGATCGTCAAAATGTTGAAATGGATCGACTAGTCTGAAACTTTATTTTTCCCTTGATCTAGACTTGTACGAGGCTTAACTTGTTCTAAATAATCGAATTCAATCCA
This sequence comes from Gossypium anomalum, assembly GCA_025698475.1. Taxonomy (NCBI): domain Eukaryota; kingdom Viridiplantae; phylum Streptophyta; class Magnoliopsida; order Malvales; family Malvaceae; genus Gossypium; species Gossypium anomalum. Next base: position 6,299,203 of record CM046961.1, read on the forward strand.
TTTAATACTCATTCTAATCAATTTACTCAAATTTCATATTTTGGTAAAATTATTATTTTACCCCTCAACTTTTGACTACTTTACAATTTAGTCCTTATCTCATAAAAATGCAAACTCATGCAATTAAGTCTATAACCCATGCTAGCCGAATTTTACCTATTCTCATAGCAACTCATATTTTTCATTTATGCACAAATTTGACCACACGATTTTCACATTTCTCAATTTAATCCAAAAGTTGACATTTTAACTAAAAATTACTTAACAAAACTTGTTAATCTAACAACAAAGATTTATTTTCTATCATCAAACATCAAGATACTCAAACATTCATAAATGGAAAAACTTAGAAACTTTAACAGTTTTGAAATCGAAGGTATGGGCTAGCTAGATTAAGCTATAATGATTTCAAAAACGAAGAAATCAACAGAAACGAGAAAAAGACCGTATCTTAATTGACCATGGAAGCTTGGCCGAATGAAAAGCCCTAAAAATGGCTATTCTATTGTGAAAATCAGCTAAGACGGATGAATGAAAAGAAATTTGGCTTTTGTTTTATTAATATTAACTTTAATTACCTATTTACCTTTTTACCCTTTAAAAATATTAGTAATTACAAAATTGCCAAACCATTATCATCCACTATCTCAATAATGGACTAATTACCATTTAAGGACATCCTCTTTAAGGTTCTATAGCTATTAGCCACCTTTAGCTATTAGAACACTACTTTTACAATTTACGCAATTTAGTCCTTTTATCAAAATTAAACACTCAAACAATAAAATTTCTTTACGAAAATTTCACACAACTCTAATATCATACTGTAGACATTAAAATAATTATAAAATAAATTTTTTTGACGTCAGATTTTTGGCCCCAAAACCACTGTTCTAATTTAGCTAAAAACGGGTTGTTACACATAATCTGTAAATAAGGCAAAGTGGATGATTGGATCTTCAGTTTGACCAATGCCAGTTACCTCAAAATCTTTCATCCAAGCTAGTCTCCGTCGAATATGACTAGGAAAAGGTTTGGTTACTTTTACTTCGGTGGTTGTTAGAGCATCATTTGGTGAACTCTCAAGCTCAAGTTTTGCTTGAGTTTGTTGATCTAAAGGCTGCTACCTTTCAAATTCAATTTCAGTGTCAACAAGGGTTTTGGAAGGTTACTGGTCATTCCAATTCCAAGTGTTCTCCTAATAAAAAATTACATCCCTGCTAATCACAATTTTCTTCATTAAAGGATTAAACAATTTATATGCTTTAAATGTTTCACTTACACCTAGAAAAACACACTTCTCTCCTTTGTCATCAAGCTTCTTTCTTTTTGCACCTGGAACATGTACATAAGCTATGCAACCAAAAATTCTGAAGTGATCTACCGCTGGTCTCCATCCACTCTAAGCTTCTTCAGGTGTCACGTTTTGAACAAAAAAAGTTGGGCTTCTATTCAAGACATGGATGCTCCAATTTACTGCTTTTGGCCAAAACCGTTTTGGGACCCTTCTACTAGCAAGCATGCTCCTCACCATATTCAGTATGGTTCTATTTTTCCTCTCTGATGCACCATTTTGTTAGGGGTATATGCAGTAGTAAGCTCTTTTCGAATGCCATGACTTTTACAAAAGGCTTCAAATTCCTTGGAGCAATATTCTCCACCACGGTCAATGCGAAGAGCTTGAATGGTTTTCTCGGTTTCATTCTCAACAAGTGCTTTGAAGCTAGTAAATGCATTAAATGCTTCTAATTTCTCCTGCAAGAAGTAAACTTACGTTTTCCGGGAATAATAATCAATAAAAGTAAGGAAATAATTTTTACCTCCATTAGATGATGCTTTTATTGGCCCACAAATATCTAAATGAACCAATTCCAACACACGTTTTGCTCTCCAAGACTTTCCTTTGGGAAATTGTTCACGATGTTTTTTGCTAACAACACAATCTTCACGCATATGGGATGGAATTACAGTTTGAGGAAGACCGCTGTCCATCTTTTTCTGTCTAAGAGTCTTCAAACCCCCAAAATTAATATGACCATAGCGAAAATGCCAAAGCCATACGTCACCCTTCAGTTTAACTATCAAGCAAGGTTGACACAATGAATCACCAATGGAAACAACCTGTCGGTTCTTATAGGAGCCACTGAATATCACCTCTGGAAGGATTGTAAATTTCACAAAAACCTTTTGATATCATAATTGTAATGGCCAATTTTCAGTGAAATCAGAACAGTGGTTTCGTAACCATAAATCCGAGCTAAAAAGAAAATTTTATTTTTATAATATGGTATGATTTATATTATGATAGTAAGGTTGCATGAAAATAACGATAGGAAAATTTTACTGATTTAGTGATTAAATAGAAAAAGAAGACCTAATTGCATAAAATGTAGAAGTTGAGTGCTAGAAGCTAAAAGGATTAAATAGCTATGAAATTAAATAATAGAGGTCCTTATATGGTAATTAGACCATCAATCAAAAGATGGAAAATATCTTTGTTGAATCATCCATGGAAAAATTAAAAAGGGCAATGACTAAATTGAAATTTAAAGAAATTAAAAGATGATATTTAAATTATCATCAAAATATCATCTTAATTCATATCATCTTCTTCCCCAAATACATGGAAACCCTAGGAGAGAGAAAGGAGACTTTCTTGGCATAAATTGGTAAGTTCTCATGTCTCGTTTCTAGTAATTTTTATAGTTTTGAGATCGGGACAACTTGTTCTTTCTAATTTGGGGATTAATTTGAAAAGATGTCAAAGTATAAAATTTTTGCCATGGACAAACATGCTGGAAATTGAAAATTTATGGTAGAAAATGAAAATTTCTTAGTAGATAGACAACTTTTACAAAGTGATTTTGGATGAAATTATGAAAAATGGACTAAATTGTAAACTTGTAAAATTCATGGAAAAAATTATGATTTTTGTGAAAAATAAGTGTTGTACATGTTGTATATAGAATTTGGCTAGGCTTGGATAATGGAGTAAATTGCATGAATTTTATTTTCCGAGCCTAGAGATGAAATTGAAATTAATGAAAAGTTTAAGGGTAAAATGGTAATTTTTTCTAGAGCATAAATTGAATGTATTGGAATATAAAATAAATGAAATTGATGATTTAATTTATTTATATAGATCCAGACGACCCAAATATGAGGTTAGATCGAGGCAAAGAAAAAGTCTTGAATTAGTATATTTATAAACGAACAAGCAATCGAGGTAAGTTCGTGTAACTTAAAATTGATTATTGAAATGCTTGAAATGCATGTTTATGTGTTATGAATCTCAATTGAATGTTCAATGTATGGAAAGTGATGAAATGGTGAATAACATTTGATAAAAAGAGAAATAAGTCTTGGTTGAATAAAAAGAATTCGATGGATCAATGAAATGAAGGTGATTTGAGTAGTGAAAAGGATTTAGCCCAGTCGGGTAACCCTGATAAAAGCCCTCCCGTTGAGTATGTTGTGAAATGGATTTAGCTCGGACGGGTAATCCAAACTAAACTCTATAGAGTATTTGTCACTGAAAGGATTTAGTCTGGACTGGTAATCCTGACAAAACTCTTTGAGCATATGTTACAGGGGATTTAGCCTGGACTGGTAATCCTGCTGTATTAAATAAGGCTCGGGAGTGTGCTCTTTGATAAGGGTAAATGTGAATTGGCGGGTTATAAAATTGTACACTATAAGTGTACTACTGAGTATCCATCAAAATTCTGAGAAATTCAACAGAATAAAATTGGAAATGGAACATGAATAACCTTGGCATAAATGATACATGTGACCTGGAAATGGAAAATGTATGGAAAAGATGGAATGATGAGCTCATCTATATATGAACATTACATGAATTTACTTGACTAACTCAAGTGTTGATGTTGTGTATGATAGGTTAATGCTCCATTGTTTGGATTCATGTATGTTTGATTAATTAATAGATGTATGTGGTAAGTTTATTTCTTGTCACATGAACTTACTAAGCACTAAGTGCTTACCCTGACTCTTTTCCCTGTTTTATAGTGCTCGGAAACTTGGAAGGTCAGAGATAGGTCGGAGCCACATCACACTATCATCCAACTCATTTTGGTATAAAAAAGTGTTCTGTTTTGAGACAATGGCATGTATAGGCTAAAAATACTAATGTTAATGTTGAAATGGGTAAATGTAAAACTAGCTATTGGTATGGCTAGTATGGACTTGGTTTTGGAATATTGATAAGTTAAATATGGTTATGCATAAATCCATCATGATGAATGTTTAAAATGGTTAAAAACTATTCTTAAATTGCTTGGTTGGTATTGTTATGGTTTGGTGCAGGTATTGGTTGAATCAGGGTGAGAAAAGTGGCCTTAAAATGGCTTATTTTCGTCCACACAAGCAGACACACAGGCGTGTGTCTAGGCCGTATGTGACACACAGGATGATAATAGGGGCGTGTGGCCAGGCCGTGTGTCCCCTGTATCCAAAAATTTGAGAAACAGAATGCTCGATGTTTTTCACACGGGCTGGACACGGGCGTGTTCCTCGGCCGTGTGATGCACACGGCTTAATGACACAGGTGTGTGATACAGCCAATTAAATCTTGCACCTATTTTCAAAAATTAAATTAACCACACAGCTTAGCAACACTAGCGTGTGCCAAGGCTGTGTGTCTTCAATTTTTCATAGGTTGCAAGTCAGAGAGTTACACGCCCTGGAGACATAGGACTGTGAGCCACACGGCCATGCCACACGAGCGTGTTACCCTCCACACAGGCGTGTGACCCTTGTAAATGAGTAAAATTTTAGGATTTTTTGAAAAAATTCAAATGATTTCGATTTAGTCCCGAATCGATTCTAATGCATGTTTTGGGACTCGAGGACCCATCTAAGGGACATTATGATAAATTTCAGAATATGAAAAGTATTTGATTCTGGTAATGTCTCGTAACCCTATTTCAGCGACGGATACTGGTTAGGGTGTTACAATAATCACATATTTTTTTCTTGCAATTGACCAGCACTTAACAAGTTACTTTTTAAAGCAGGCAGAAAGAAAACATTGAAAATTGTCTCTACAAAACCATTCTTGGTTCTTATACTAATATCACCCTTTCCAACTATATCGATAATAGATTTATCTCCAAAAGACATAGTAGTGTGAAAGTCTTCATTTAAATAAGAGAAAGAAGACTTATTACCGCACATGTGGTTGCTACAGCCCGTATCCACATACCATAAACATGAGTTCTGCAACTCCTCTTGCTTATTATGAATTGCCATCAACAAGGTTTCAACTTCTTCTTTTTCTGTAAAATTTGACTTTTTTCCCTTTTTTCTTGTTATTAGACAGATTAGTACGACATTCAGAACGATAATGACCAAACCTATGACATCCAAAACATTCTACCTTTGATTTTTAAAATTGATGATTCCATTTTTTGCCTTTATCATTTTGTCTAGCATGCCTGCCACCATCTTTATTCCAACTGTCTCCTCTACTTCTTCCCTTCCTCGACCTCTACCTCTTCCTCTAAAGGAATGAGTTGAAGCTTTCAAAGCCTGCTCTATTGAGGTAGAAGTTCTGTTCATCTTCTGCCCATGGACCAACAAGGAGCTTTAAAGTTCATCAAGAGTGAGTGCAACAATATCCTTAGATTCTTCAATCGAGCAGACAACATAATCATACTTTGGTGATAAAAACCGTATTATCTTCTCAATAATGGTTGTGTCATTCATCTTCTCACCATGAAATCACATATTATTTGCGATTCCCATGGTTCGTGCACAATAGTCTATAATAGACTTACCATCCTTCATCTAAAGAACCTCAAAGTCCCTTTGTAGGGCCTGAAGCTGTGCACGCTTCACTCTGGAAGAACCTTGATATTTTGTCTTCATGGAGTCTCAAATATCCTTGAAAGTTTCTTTGCAAAGAATGGTTTCCAGGATCGAACGATCAATAGCTTGAAATAAGTAATTCTTTGCTTTCAAATCTTTCAGCTTCAGCCCTTCCAGGTCCTTTTGTTGTGCTTCTGTAAGCCTTTCTCCATCTCTTAGTGCTACTACAACGTGCTCAATGACCTGCCAATATTCCTTAGACCGCAAGCAGTTCTCCATCAAAATGCTTCAATGATCATAGTGACCATCAAAACGTGGAATAGCTTACTGCACAAAATTTCAGAAGCCATAAGAACTTTTTCCTCTCACTGAAAACACTCTTCTTTTAACCTGGCTCTGGCACCACTGTTGAAAGAGATAACATCAAGATGAAGATAATAAGGAAGGGGAAAACTAAGATGATGAGTACATTGATTCATAATCCAAGAGCCTATTTATATAGGTAGACTTTTACATAACTGAAAAACTAAAAATAAGCACTAACAACTAGAGAAAAAATTTAAACAAAATAAATCCATAATTTTCAACTACTAAAACTTTGATGTGCATCAACTATTTGCCTAGCAGTAAGGAAAACAATCCGATTTTATTAACAACCAGATTTTATTAACACTTGGTATATCTCTGTCAAAACCTATATGTGATAACAAGGCAACCATAGCAATTGCAAATAATCATGTCCAGTATGGCAAAGCCAAATATGTGGAAGTTGATCGACACTTCATCTCATTACACAGTTTTAAAAAAAAAAATCCTTTAAACTATATTTATTCAAATAAAAATCCTATTTTTTATAATAATTAATTTGACATGATATTTTTTGAATTACTTTAATTAATGTTTAAATATATTATTTTTCCTGTTTTTGAGTTAATACTTTTCACTTATTAATTTTTAAATATGTTATTTTGCAAATATTTATTTTCCAGTTTTACTTATATTATTCATAAATTCTTTTAAATTTAAAAAATTAATACAAAATAATTTAAATATTTTTTGAATGAATAGATTTTAATTATTACATACAATACATCCATGAAAAATGAAAATAGTTTTCATAAATTTTAATACCAAATAATACATAAATAATTAAAAAAAAAATCTTAAACACTGGTTACGAAAATTTTAAAACATTGTATACTATAATAAATCTTTTTCATTTAGATTTCTAAATAACACTCTTAGTTAAGACATATGTTAATGAAAATAATAATAATGGTAATTATCATACTTTATATAGATTCGTATTTTGCATAAATTACGTTACAAATTAAAATATAATTTATACATATAAAGATGAGTCTTTTCTTTTAGGCATAATTTTAAATTTTACGTACATTCAATGTTTACATTTTTTTTAATGCAATAATGATAAAGCTCCTAATATTTTCATTTAGACCCTTAGTTTTTTGGAACAATTTTGATCCTCAATCTTTAAAATTTAGTCAACTTATTTGCTTTTAGATCGAAAAGTTGACTAACCTATTAAAATTTTAATGAAATTGATGTTACCACTAGCATGACAGTCCATATATAATTCATAAAAATTCAAAAATAAATAAAAATTTTTAAAAATTTTAAAAAGCTCATAAATTTTTTTAAAAATTATCCATATTAGCAATAATATATATATATATATATATAGATAGATATAATGTCACGCCAATGCCATTAAAATTTTAATAGTTCAATCAGATTTTTTTCATTTTTTCATAAATTTTAAAGGCTAAGGGCCAGAATGACCCAAAAACAAATAAGGGCTAAAATGAAAAAATGAGTAAACATTAGGGGTTAAATTTATCATTATGCCTTTTCCAATTTGGCCCTCAATGTTTTAAAAAGAGTCAAATTTGACCATCAACTTTTCAAAAAGAGTAAAATTAATTTCTTTAATGGAAACACTGAATTTTTTTAAAATATATTTAAACTTCAGGAAAATTAATAATTTTTGTGACAGATCATTTTTCAGTGGTATAGAAACGGTGGTTTTGGTATCTCATTTCCAATGCTTGAGCCCGTAAATGCTATTATTTAATATTTAAGAGGTCAGTATAAAGGTTAATTAAAGTTTGGTTCCTTAATTTTGTCAAATTGATAGTTAATTAAGGTATAAGGACTAAATTGTAAAAATTATAAAAGTTAATCACCATAGATTTTTAGTTAACCAAATGACCAATCAAGCAATTAGACCATTAATATATAACGAAACGGTGGTGTACCACAACTAGGATGAACCAACTTAGTTAATTATGTTTATAATTGATTATTAAGGTTAATTAAGCTAAATTTAATTAATTAATAAACTAATTAATGTATAAAAGACAACTTAAAGAAAAAAAAAAGCTATGGCTGATCTTTTATTTTCTTTCTCCACCCGAAACTAAGAAAGAAAGAAAGGGTTTTATGTATTTCAACTTTCGGTACCTTAAATTGGTAAGATTTTAAGTACTTTTATTGTAATCTTTATGTTTTTGAGATTATGGGAGTTTGATTTAGTTAGCCCATATACCAATTTGAAAAAATATTAAAGTTTTTAAAAATTTATATTGATGAATTCTTGAATAAATTGGTATTAAATTGTTAGATTTTGAGCTTAGAAGTGAAAATGGCTAGTTTGTAAAGTTAATTGCTAGTTTTTGAACATAAGAACTAAAGTGCATGAATGGTGAAATTGATGTGATGTTGCTGTAGCTATAGATAATAGAGGGAATATAAGGATGTAACTAAGATCTGCTTTGAAATCGAAGCTCAAATTTGAAAGTTATAGCAAATTTGATTTTAAGGACTAAATTGAATAAAATAAAAAACTTTAGGGGCATTCAAAAATAAAAATTGAACTGATTCATACTTATAATAAGATGTCATAAAATTTTTGGAATTGATAAATTAAATTGAATTATTGTACAGATCGAAAATTAGACCAAGTTAAAAATAATCAAAGAAAAGACAAAATTGTTGAATAATCCTTGAAGCTCTAGCTTAATTGCTAATTTTGTTAGGTAAGTTCATATGGTATGATTGTATCTAAATTTTTACATATTTAAATTATGGATTTTTATATATTTGATAGTAATTTGAATTGTTTGCAACTTGATACAAAAGGTGAGATTTTAACTAAAATGTAAAGAAATGTTAAATTGATTGATAAATTGAATATAAGGGATTGCGACTTGAGATATTTAATAAGTTGAATAGTTTATTATGGCTGGTCAAATCATATTGGTGCTATTGGATTGATTATTAAGATAAATGATTAAATTGAATAAAATTAAAAATAGTAGAACTTGGTGAAATTATGAAATTGGCTTGGAACTAAGATTAATCATACTATGCTATGTATGAAATGATATCTTGATTGATGAATTGATGATATTGAGATCAATAGAATGAAAATCAAACTTTAATGAAATTGGATGATTGGTTATGTAACACCCCTAACCCATCTTTATTATTAGATTAAGGTTACGGAGCGTTACTATACAAAACATAACCTTAAACTTCAAACAGAACAATAATTCAAATTAAGTATAAATTTCAAATAACTTATTCCAATTATAGAAAATATACACATTTGGGCCTTAAATCAAGCTTCCGAGGTTCTAAAACCAATTTAAAAATGATAGGGGATCATTTTGAATAAATCAGAAAATTTAAAAAAAATCTAAAAAATTGGGAAAGCAGAGGTCACATGGCCGTGTGGCCAAGCCATGTGACATGACTCAAACCATGTGGACATTCGATGTAGAGAAACACGACTGTGTCCTAGCCCGTGTGTCTGCCTGTGCGTATATTTGAAATGGAGCCACATGGTTGTGTCGTAGCCTGTGTGCTAAATCGTGTGGCTAACTGTTTTGAAACACACGGCCGTATCGTAGACCATGTGAAACCTACACTTAAAAATATAGATGACACATGGTCGTGTGAGGTGACTGTGTGTGGCACACGGCCGTGTGACTGTGTGTGGCATAAGGCCGTGTGATAGCCTGTGTCCCTGGCCGTGTGCTCCAAATTTAGCCCCTAAAACAAGTCATTTCAAAACCTATACTTGCACACCAAAACACACATTTCTCATACACATTTACATGACCAAAACAGAACTTAAACACATACAAAACATACCAATTTAACCATCCTATATGTTCTAACCATTATGCCATTTAGAGGCACCACATTTCAAACATTTAACATAGATTAATTTAACATCATAAGTTCAATCATTTAACATACTTCAAATATACCAAATATCCACATCCAAAAACATATCAACCAACCATTTCTTTCCTAATTTCAAAAGGTCATGCACGACCATTAATATCTCATAAATACACTTCATATATAAACCATCAATAAAAGCATTAAGGCACACCAATGTTTGGCACAATCAAATACATACCAAATAGACATACAACCTTACACATGCCACTTAAAACCATATCAATATATTAAAAAGCTACCAAAGTAGATTGATGCATAGTGTGATCGTGCTCCGATGAAGTGTCCAACTATTCGAGCTTTTCGATGATCTATGAAACAAAGAAAACAACTATATAAGCAATTAATTATTTGTAAGCTCGTATAAAGGGAGTTAAACTTACCAATTGTATTAAATTAATCAACCATGAGTAATTCCATTTAGTCATAGACCAAATTTCCCTTTTCTTATACATCATACCTTACAAGGTTATTAGGTGAAGCAATACACATATAAATCCAACCCAATCAAGGCATATAACATATCAAGCATTTCAATTTCACCATTCATCTATCATATGACTACCATATACCTTCATTTTCTTTTAACTATACTTATCATATGTTGCATATCCTTACTTTAAATCATAGATCATTTTATATAGTCATATACTCTGTAAAGCTTTAATTACATGTTCATATCATGAAAAGAATTTCATTATATAAATCATTCGTCCACATAACTTAAGTGTTACCTTTTCAATCCAAATACATCAACACAACCTCCATTTCAAAAGACTTTTTCATACCATAAATCACATTTACTCAAAGTAACAATCCATACTTGTAACTAAGAAACTCATTACAATATCTTTCACTTACCAATACTATAAATATACCATAGTAAATAACCACATAAATAGATTGTGATTCAATTATTTCATAGCTCGATGAACTAGTAACTTGACTTGGATACTCGGGTAACTACACCACACCAGAAGCATCATAAATGCGTAATAGAGGCATAGAAGTGCAAACAGAGGCACCGTAGTGTGAACAGAGACAGCGAAGTGTATACAGAGGCACTAAAGTGCAAATCCCGTATAAGAGCGCATACCAACCCTGTTGGCATGCCAAGTGTATCCTAGTGATTACTACGTTCAACTAGGCATTATAAGAAAATTTGTTACCTTTATACATATTTATCAACCAGAGGTACTTCATCATTTCCGTACACATAATATAAATTCTATATACTCATGTAAAAAATGTGAAATCACAAGGATTGTCACCGTCCATGATTTATTTTCATATGAACTTGATTTCATTATCCAATATTATATAAACAACTTATGAATTTCACATACATTTATACAAATAACAAGAAACCATATTATAAGCTCAAGAAACTTACATTTACATATCAAAAGGCTATAAACTTACCTTAATCAAGTAAACATTTAAAGAGATAATCTATAATTCCTGATCACCAAATACAATTTCACCAATCACATTACTAATTGTTCACGTATCCTTTAATTTGGTTAATTTCTCTAATTGGTCCATAATAATAATTTATCACACCTTTATCAATTTAATTTAAACGCAACATAAATATTTGTTTACAATCATCCAAAATAGAAAATAATGATTTCAATCCTTTTTTGAACTAATCTCAATTAAAACGGTTGCTAAAACGGAGTTGACAACTAATCCGAAACTTTAGCTTTTCCTCAAGTTAAATCCAATTGTAGCGTTTCATGATCTAAATAATAATTTTCATTCAATTACACCATCTAAATAGCTTAAAATAATTAATGTAGCTTATAACCCTTAACAATGAAAATTTACAAAATTACCCTCAAAGTTTACCTTTTATGCAACATAGTCCTTAGATCCGAAACTTCCAATATAACCATTTTTAACTAAAATTCATGCTAGTCGATTTTTACCTAGTCTTATAATAGGCCATATTTACCATCAATTCAAAATATTTTCCTTGAATTTTACCATTTTCATAAATAAGTCCCTAAACCTTAAAATAATCAAAAAAATACTTAACAAAATATGTCTATTTAACAACAAAGCTTAACAATCTACCATAAAAGTTCAAAAACATACTAAACTCATCCATGGCATAATCTATAAACAATTCTACAATTTGACTCCCGAGTTAACTAGATTAAGCTAATACGAGCTCAAAAACATAAAAATAATTAAAAACGGGACTCAAAAACATACCATGCATGAGATTTTTATTTTGGCTGAAAGTTCACCCTCAGAAATGGTTTTCTTTTGCTTTAAAATCAATGGAAGAAGACAACTATGGAAGATGACACCATTTCATTCTTTTCTTTATGTTATTTTAATATTTAATTACCAATTTACCGATAGTATATTACCAACTATGTGCGACGAATCCACACGGCCATGCGTTCAACCATGTGCGATGCTCTAGGCCGTTTGCGATGCAAAAGAGTGTGGTGCAAGAGCCATACGGTCGTGTGTCCAAGCTGTGTGTAAGACATAGATGCAGGTGAAAACAAGGGGCATGGCCGTGTGTGAGGCTGTGTGAACCACACGGGCAGGCCCCATGCCCGTGTACGATTGGGCAGATTCGAATTTTGACTTGATTTTTCGTAGAAGAACACACCCCCTAACTTTCCCAAGATCTCAGGTGACTACCCTACATTCAAGTTCGATCCAAACACCTACAAGGATCTTTCAATTGAAAAAAATACAAGAATCAAGAATGAATTTTCAAGATTTATGGAGGTTTTCGACAAAAACATTAAAAATAGATAATCGAACTCATTGACGATTATTTTCATTTAATAGAATATGATTAATAGATTTCTTCATGTGAAATTTAATCATTTTGTTGAAATAATATTATAATTAAGATCATTTTTATTTAATAAATTATACTTAATAGAATTGTTGAAATAATATCTATAATTTTACTTAAAAATTTGGACCATATACTATTATAAAAAAATTAATTTAGTAAAAAACATACTTTATAACTATAAAAATTGATATTATAAGTAAAAAGTTATTATAGATAGTTAAAATAAAATATTGAATATTATAACGAAATGCTATTATGAAAACGTCTACTTCCATCGCCATTGCCCATACATACCCTGTTATTTCATTATTTTCCTATTAATTAAACTTAAACCAAATAATTTAACCTACTAGAATCAATTAAATTAAAATTTCTTTTTAAAAACTTTTGTACTCATTTTGCTGCTTTTTTTTTTTTTTTACCATTTATCCACTAATTATTAATACCTTAAACCCCTCGGGTTAATGTCAAATTTATTTAAAATATGTTTTAACTTTATTTTTAAACAAATAAATTTATAAAACCAAACTTTTCTAATAATTTGTATAAATTTTAATATATTTTCATTGACTAATTTATTATAATTTTTAAAAATATAAATATTTATTTAATTTATAGATATATTTGACCCATGCATGGGCACGTATGTACAAACTAGTTATAAGAAATAGTTTATAAAACCACAATCATTTGTTTTTTTGTAAATTCTTTAAAGTCTCTTAATATATTTATTTTACTCTTTCTTTTAATATATTTTTTGAATATCAATTTCAAATATGCTAGTATTTTAATAAATCAACTATTTAATGTTACATTAATATCATAAAATTCAAATAAGTTTGATATATTATATATTTAATAATTGATTTTTTATACATAAAAAAGTAGTTAAATATATTTAATTTATTGAAAAATTGAGATATATTATCAACATAAAAAAATAAAATACAACAATCGAAATTGAACAAAAGCAAATTATATAAAGGAATTCAGAAGACGTGTAAAACTAAATGAATCCCTCCTTGTATGGAAAAAATATAGAATCCTGGTCAAGTTTTAAAGTTGTAGAATTAAAACATAAAACTAGAAAGATGAAAGAAAATAGCATACGTATATAACATAGCTTTTTATGGAAGAAAATATGATTACTTTGTCATCGCTGCTTATTTTTCTACCAAGAAATTTGAAGAAAATAGCATATGCATGTACCTTTATACACATCTTTGGCCTTTGCAATTATTGTGCTCACATGTGCGTAAAAAAAAAGGTACCCTAATCTGAATATGAGAACATTATATGCATTTGACCTCCTCAACATACTGTGAAGATACAAAAAAGAAAAAATTTACAACATTATTAAGCCTCAGCAGACATCTGGTTTATGGACTACCTCATTATTAAGTTCCCTATAAACTTGAAAATTTTGATCATCAGTCGAACTGCCTGTGCAGTAAACAGTAAGATCATGAAAATGGTCCAAAACCTTATGAATAGTCAAGACTATACAAGATCGGATGTTAAAGGTACGAGAGAGACTGCATATGCAAATCCCATGGCAACAATGGCAACCGACATGACGGGTATTAAAACCAGCTTAAACAACTTACGCTGGATTGGCAATCCGCTTATAAGCAATTGGATGATGATGAGAGATGCCATGAAACCAAATGTATTTGACATGAGGAATTGGGTATATGTATTTGGATATGTATCTGCAAATACAGAATGCCCTGCCCTGTGGCTTGGGTTGCTGTCATGCCAAACTCCACCAGGAGGATTGACGGCTGCATGGAATGCCATGTCTACTAGCAGGGAAGCCACCAGGATTAGGTTGTGGCGTTTTTTTTTCAACCAATCAACATTGCTTCTCTTAGCTTCCGATATTGCATTTGATTGATCAGGTTCTCGTGTGGATACTAAGATGTTGCTCCTTATTGTGTCAGACAATGACTCATCCTTGGCAAACTCATCTCTTTGATTTTGTGATAAAAGTTCGAATGGCTTCAAGCCATCTTTATTCTCGATATTTTTGTTCACATCTTCCTGACGAATGAGAAAGTCTATGGCCTGCATTATATATATATATATATATATATATATATATATATATTTTCAGTAATTAATTATTACTTTGAAATATTCAAACTTGGAAAAAAAAATTCATGCTAAACACCTGTTTTTGGCGAGCCATTATTGCCACGTGTATCATAGTGTCACCGTCGTTGTTTAGACGATTGACAAATTCTTCATCCCAAATTCCTTCGGTCAACAATAATTTCAAGGCCTCAAGCTGATTCCATCTCACACAGGCATGTAAAATCGTATCACCCTGGGCCATCGGAGACCGAGCTGCCCAGGGTCTAGCTAGAAGCAACTCTTGCAGCACAGCAAGGTGGCCTTTCATGGCCGCAATATGCGGTGGGTTGCACCCATCAATATCACAGATTAAGCACATATCAGAGTTGACCTCGAGTAACCTTATCACAATTTTCCCGTGACCTTTACGTACTGCTAAGTGAAGCGGTGATCTCCTTCGGGAATCCAATTCCTTGGCCAGCTCAGGCATTCGGATGAGAAGTTCATCGGTGAAATCGTAATGGCCAAACATTACAGCTAGATGCAAAGGAGTTTCCGGGTAACGACCTTTGGTAAATCTGTCGAGAAGCTGTGCATCCTGGCGTAGCAAACAAAGTAACTCATTCTTATCGCCGTTCTTAGTTGCATTATAAAGCTTTTTCTCCATGGTATTCAACTGAAAACAAAGAGAAAGAAATCCAAAATAAGCAAAGCAAAGTGCAAATCTAAGGACACCTTCGATAACTGGACAAAAAATAAGCACAAATAGGAAAAAAGAAAGCCATCACTATAGACAAACAAAACACCAATGTTTTTGCTCAAGAAATAACTGTTCATTATGATTATGGCACTAGGGGATTTTATTCATTCTAAATAAGGAGCGAAATTAGGGTTAAAGGCAGATTTAACAAAGCTCAACTCATCATTAAAAGAGAGACAACAAGCTCAAGAAAAATAATCTACCGCTCTTGGTATCATTACCCCATCACTAAAAATTTGAAAAGTCATTCATTTAAAGTGAAGAACTGGCAAATATCTTTGTCGCCAAGAAGACGATCATAGAAACAAGAGTTTAGCAAACACCCTATATTTTATATAATATGACAGATCCAAGAAATAAAAAAAGGGCAGCCCGATCAAAAGCTCAAAGTTAACATTTCCCGTATGGGGTTTTGTTCAATCAATCAAATGCACAGTAAAAGTTTCAATACAGAAAAATGAAGAAAGAAGAAAGCAAACCTTGAAAGATAACAATTGAGAAGCAAGAAACGCAATGCTGAAATTGAGAAAGATGGTATTTAGCGTTGATGGGTACCTGAAAAAACTGACTTTGGGGTGGGGTTTATATAGGAAAACTATAGTTGAAGTTTTTGTTGTTTCTTCAGATGGGTTCACCTTGGGAAACTGCTTAATCCCAAGTAACCTTTTCTTTTTTCTTGTTTTTCATATAAGCAAGCTGGGATTTTTTTGGGTGTTTTCTTGATTTTGTATTCCCACGTTTTTTGTTTTTCTCATACGTAATATTAGTAAGTTATGAATTTAGTATATAAATTATTAATATTAGATATTTACTAAAACAAAGGTTAATTTATGTTACTAGCCCCTATTTTCCGTATGAGTTTTGAATTTAATTTCTTTATTTTAATTTGATCATTTTTAATTCTTTCAAGTTTTGATTGTTAAAATTTCGGTTTTAATCCAAACAATAATTTTTTAATTTGTTATTTTCACATAATAATCTCAAAAAAAGTCTTGCCATTTTAGTTAAAAAATTCAAATGCTGTTATTTATATTAAGATTGAAATTCTAAATTTTAAAAAATATAAGGACTAAAAATGATGACATTGAAAAATATACTAAATTTATAAAAACATTATTTATTTTTGCTTGTTTATTTGCTTTCAATGAGCCGATATTTGCTTTCATTTTGGTTTGCATGTAAAAACATTTAGAACAATATAAAAAGGGTATTAATCTAATTAATGATTTTTTTAATAAATCAATTTGTTTGAAAAATACAAATATACTTAGACAAAAATACTAAACTAGGGGCAGTAGATCCCAAAAGTCTCTTGTCGAGACCATTTTTAAATCGGATTTTAGAAAATGGGAATCGACTTTAAAAACGAAAAAAAGGGGAGTCGTCACCAATCTTTTTAGGTGTGATTGGATCACCTTTAAAATATTTTTATTTTAAAATCATCGGTTTTGGTCTACGAAATCAAGAGAACGGGTTCGAGAGTCGGTTACGTACGAGGAAGGGTTAGCACCCTCGTAACGCCCAAAAATTGGTACCTAATGGATTATCAAATGTCTTTAAGGTCGGAAGTTAGAAATTTTAAGATGCAATCTTCTTTTTTATTTTGAAAATTGGAGCTCACTCGTATCAAAATATTGACACTAAGTTAGCCTTTTGGAAATCTGTATCTCGAAACAACAAAACGCCACATCCAGTAAGTTAGGACATATTACTTTGAAATTCCAAGACAGTTGCTCGCATTTTGAAAACCTTTAGAAAACTTAGAAGGGTACTTGATTATTCGAACTCAACGTGAAAAGTCGCAACCCAATAAGTTAGGGCACTACTTTTCTCGAAATTTCCAAACACCAAGCATTGTCTTTTTATTTTTTTTAAAAAACTTTGAAGTCTTTTTTTTTTAAAACCGATGCATGAAGGAGCATATTAATATAACATACGATATATCATACTATAATAATAAGTAAATAAAAGCACAATAGAATAAATATCATACACTAACCAACATATAAAACATGACAAATTTTAAACAAGAAAAGAAAAAAAAATATTCATAAAACGCAATATATATTTAGGAAGAATAGGTAAAAACTTATAAACATGTAATTCAACATGTATTTAAACATATGAATGATGCATGATATACAATTAGACACATATATATAAAAAAAATGCATTTAAGAATAAATTATAAAAGTCTAAAATAAAAATACATATCATGACAATAATACACTAATTTTAAAGTAAAAGCCAATACAAAAAATATAAGTTTTTTAAAAAAAAGTATACATATAATATAAACAATTGATACATAGAATGAGCATATAAAAATGTGATATTTAATAATATAATATATAAATAAAAATATATTTATATGATTAATAATTATATGAAAAATATGAATTATATTGGTATATGAAATATTAAATGTGTAAAAGAATTTATATTCAAAATAAAATAATTATATAAGATATATAAATATAAGTTTAGAATAATGTGAAATAAGTGATTAATGATGAAATATAAGTATTATACAAATTATAATATCATAATATTTTCAAATGTGTAATAATAGAATATAAGTAAAGTAATTATTAGCATATAAATAAAAATAAGTATATAATTCAAGTTAAAACCTTTAATGATAATAACGTATATATAAAAAAAATAATAGTATATAAAAAAATGACATAATAATATAAAATAATATCGAATATATATGTAAAAATAATGTATAGTAAATATATATATACGAATGATTAATATATAAGTAAAAATATAATAACCATATATAAATAATGATGTAAAAATAATAATAATATAGAATAATATTGTTAAAATGAAAGATAATATAAAGATAGAGATATTTAAACATTAAGTAATAAAATATAGTATAGATATATATATAATAATAATAATATATGATAAAAATATAAGTAATATTTTTAATAATAATATATATGTAGTTTTTAAAAAAAAAATAAATTATATATAAAATAAAACAACAAAGTTTAAAAATAGTAAAACAAGGGTTAAAATGGAATTTAAATAGAATTATAAGGCTAATGTGCTAAATAATATAAGTTCTGGGCCTGATTTGCAAGAATTAAACGACAAAGGACTCACTAGGCAATTTGCCTTAATCCTAAACGACGCCGTTTCCAATATGTAATAACCTGCTGGGACTAAATTAAATATAAAACAAAATAATAGGGCCGAATCTTAAATAAAATAAAGTTTAATTGTAAACACAAAAAGGAGTAGAAGGACCGATTGGGCAATTAACCCAATTCTAAAAAATGCGTGGATCCTCCCCGGGTAATCGGGTCAACACGCAGATCCTGGGGGTCTAAAAACGACGCCGTTTTATAAAGGCTATATAAGCCAATCTCTCAGTTTTAAAATCATTTGTAACCGAGTTTTTTAAAAAAAAAAACTTAAAAATTTTCTCTGAAAGAGAGAGGGAGGTGAGGAGCTCCGGACTTTGGCCTCCGTAGGTCACGCTCCGGTCATTGGCCCTACACGCGCCCACGCACCGTCATACACAATGGTCTGAAGGTTTAAAAACCTTCGTCCTCCCACAGAACGCCCTTTTTCTTAGATCGTTACTCATATATGCTAGAACAGTTCATATATACATTCAAAATAAACATGAGACGCGATTAAATCACCTTTTCTGGAGACTGTTGGTATTTTTTGAATGAATATCTGTAAGTATATTTCTTTTTTGGAAAAATCATTTTCGCTCTTACAAATCAGAAAAAGATGGCTTTTTATAACCCTTTGTAAGTGATTTACAATCTAGGAAAGAAATCTTTTGATTTCTTTCCATATTTTTCCCCTGTTTTCTGTTGTTGTTTTTTTCATCTTACAGCTGTCTCACGAGGAAATCAGGGAGCCAGGATTCGAGGCCGGGAAACACGGCGTTTGATGGGGGTAGATGGAACGTTGATGGGGCATGATCGATGGTGGCCTTGATTTAGGAGCTAGACAGATGCTCCCCGTATCTTCCAGAAGCAGTTGCGGCGCGAGGGGGCAGAGCTAGGGTTGGAAACCCTAGCTGAAAATTTTAGGTTTTGGGCCTAGTTGTTTGGGTCTAGTTTAGGTCTGGGCCTGTTGGGTATTGTAACCGGCTATGGGCTTTTGGGTAGTAACAGCAAGCCTACTAGTTTTTGACATTTGTAAAAGGACTGTTAAAAACTTTTTATTATTATTCCTTTTTTTGATAATTTAGACTATGCCTTGGCTTCCAACGAGCCGGGCAAAATTGAGGTATTACAGCTGCCCCTCTTTGCTCTTTGCTGTGTAAAAGAAATAGAGCAAAGATATAAAAGAACCAATTTTGCCCGGGCTTGCCGAGTCTTGAATTCTTCGATCTGCTCTCCGTCGAATACAGAGATGCCCTAATCATCTTGTTTCTTTTGTTCCCTGACCATACAGAGATGTCAAATCATCTTCAGCATAAGCACGCGAAAGCTAAATCAGCTATGTCTTCGATTTGCTCCTTGTAAGAACAAGGATGCCAAATCATTCTGGATCTATTTGAGAACATCTGAGAGCCAAATCTGCTACGTCCTCGATTTGTTCCTTGTAAGCACAAGGATGCCAAACCATCTTGAGTCTATTTGAGAACATCTGAGAGTCACATCTGCTATGTCCGCTCTTCGTCGAAATGGAGATACCCAACTTTGATTTGTTCTCTGACAATACAGAGATGACAAATCATCTTAGATTTGCTTCATCGTGAACACGTGAAAGCCAAATCAGCTATGTCTTCGATTTGTTCTTTGTAAGCACAAGGATGCCAAATCATCTTAAGTTGGTTTGAGAACATCTGAGAGTCAAATCTACTATGTCCTCGATTTGTTTCTTGTGAACACAAGAATGTCAAATCATCTTGGATCTTGCTTCAGTATAAACATCTGAAGGTTAGATCTGCTATGTGTCTGCTCTCCGTCGAAATGGAGATGCCAAACTTCGATTTGTTCTCTGACAATACAGAGACGACAAATCATCTTGGATTCGTTTTGAGAACATCTGAGGGTTAAATCTGCTATGTCCTCGATTTGTTTCTTGTAAATACAAGAATGCCAAATCATCTTGGATCTGCTCCAGTCTAATCGTCTGAAGGTCAGATCTGCTATGCTACGACCTATTACCCTACTGTTTAGGGGATTAAAGCACGTCGTCTTCGATAACTTGTAGAATGATTATGCCTGATAATTAGGATGCTATGCTCAAAGTGAGTCGAATATCCCTAACTAAACATGTTATGATGCAAAGTGCTGTGAATATGACCCCTATCCTAGGCGCCACCATTCATTCCTTCGTTTGTCTTTTCTTTTCCCAAAATTTCATTCTTGCTCAGCCTGTAGCTCTTCCTCCAATGCTACGATCTACTGAGGATGTCTGTAAGAATTGAATCATTGGTTTTGTCCATTTTCCTTTCAGACTGGAAGAAAGAAATTCCTCGAGTTCCTTCATCCCTTACTTACGTGAATTTCTCAAACAATTGTCCTGCTTTAGTTTCTTGCATTATCTAAAAATTCCAAAGTAATGTGCAAAACTTCGTTCGTGAAAATATTTTAGTTCATCTATCATTATTTCGATGTAACATACTTAAAGAATATCAGAAGATGAATAACTTTTTAAGAATAATTAGATTTGAATGAATTGTTAACAATACAAAGAAAATAAATCTGATAGCATATCTTTAAGAAGAAATAGAATCTAAAGATAGCAAACAGGATAAAAATTAGATGCTCTAAATATCGCCGCTTGAGCGTCTATACATTAGTTCTATGAAATCTTTCTCGAGTTCAACATGTGCTTAAAAGACCCAAAATACTTTATTGATGCCCCAATGTACACCGTGCTTCACTCTTTGCCAAGTCAGATATATCAAGATTACTGTATACCCTTCAAAATTTGAGCTGCCCTTTTCGGGTTTTCAACTCAAACCCCTTTGGTCACAAGGCGCTCTTTGCGGGTTTTCACCTTGGCCTTTCCATTTTTTTTTTTTGAAAATTCAAGGCGCCCTTTGTGGGTTTTCACCTTTGATTCTCTTCTCCTTTAGACAAAGTACTTTTTGACTGAGTCTGAGTTCACTGGATTGGGTAGGCTCTTTCCGTTCATTTCTGTCAAAATCAATGAACCGCCAGAAAAAGCCTTCTTCACGACGTATGGCCCCTCCCAATTTGGCATCCATTTTCCTCTAAAGTCCTTCTGAATGGGAAGGATTTTCTTTAGCACAAGGTCCCCCTCATAGAATTCCCTTGGACGAACCTTTTTATCATAGGCTCGCATCATACGCTTCTGGTACATCTGACCATGTCGGATAACTTTCAGCCTCTTTTCCTCAATCAAGTTTAGTTGGTCATATCGGGACTGAACCCATTCAGCTTCATCTAACCTTATCTCTGTTAAAATTTGGAGAGAATGTATTTCTACCTCAATAGGTAACACTGCTTCCATCCCATAAACTAACGAGAATGGGGTTGCCCCAGTAGAGGTTCTGACAGATGTTCGATAGGTCAGGAGTGCAAACGGTAGCTTTTCATGCCAATCTCTATAAGTCTCAGTCATCTTTCCCACTATTTTCTTAATGTTCTTATTGGTTGCCTCCACTGCCCCTTTCATTTTTGGACGATAGGGTGAAGAGTTGTAATGTTTTATCTTGAACTGGTCACAAACCTCTGCTATCATTTTGTTGTTCAAATTCAATGCATTGTCAGATATGATCCTCTCAGGCATTCCATACCGACAAATGATCTCCTTCTTCAAAAATTGACTTACAGCAGACTTAGTAATATTTGCGTAAGAAGCAACCTCTACCCATTTTGTAAAGTAGTCAATCATCACGAAGATAAACTGATGTCCATTCAAAGCTTTCGACGATATTGGTCCGATGACATCCATGCCCCACATGGAAAAGGGCCATGGAGAAGTCATGACATGTAAAGGTGAGGGTGGTACATGAATTTTGTCCCCATAGATCTGACACTTATGGCATTTTTTGGCATAGTTGATGTAGTCTCCTTCCATAGTAGCCCATTAATAGCCAAACTTCATGATTTGTCTTGCCATCGTGAACCCATTTGCATACGTACCACATACACCTTCATGAACCTCTTCTAGAATTAGCTTGGCTTCCACAGCATCGACACATCTCAAAAGTACTTGGTCTTTCCTTCTCTTGTATAGAACATCCCTGTCCAAGACATAGTCACAAGCTAACCTTCTCAAAGTTCGTTTGTCATTTTCAGTTGCCTGCTCTGGATATTTACGATCTCTTACATATCGCAATATATCCTGATACCAAGGATTATCATCCTTTTCTTCCTCTTCAAGGTTACAACAGGTAGCTGGAGCTTCATAGACACTCATTTGAATTGGTCTTATCTCTTCCTCTTTATTTGCTTTAATCATTGAGGCCAAGGTTGCTAGAGCATCTGCCATCTGATTTTTGTCTCGTGGGAGATAATTAAATGTGATATCATCAAACTCCTCAAGTAACCCCAAAACTACCTTTCGATAATTGATCAATTTAGGGTCCCTTGTCTCTTATTCACCTCTAAGCTGGTAAATTACCAACGCCGAATCTCCATATACTTCTAGGGTTTTTATACCTCACCCTATGGCTACTTGAAGTCCCATGATGCATGCTTCATACTCAGCCATATTATTCGTGCAATCAAAGTCCAACTTGCACGTGAATGGGTAGTGATCGCCATTAGGGGATACCAAGACTGCCCTAGTTCCATTCCCAATTGCATTAGAAGCCCCATCAAAATTAAGCTTCCATGGAGAATCTTCAGTCATTGCTATACACATTAACTCCTCTTTTGGAAAATCAAAGTTTAATGGCTCATAATCCTCTAGAGCTCTACTAGCCAAGAAACCAACTACCGTACTTCCTTTTATAGCCTTCTGACTTACATAGACTATATCAAACTCTAAAAGCAAAATTTTCCATCTTGCCATCCTCCCGTTTAGAGCTGCTGACTCCATCATATACTTCAATGGATCCAGCTTGGAGATGAGCCAAGTGGTATGGTATAGCATGTACTGTCTTAATCTCCGAGTGGTCTAAATTAGCGCGCAACACAACTTTTCAATTGGTGAATATCTCATTTCACAGTCAGTGAATTTTTTACTGAGATAATAAATTGCCTTCTCCTTTTTTCCCGACTCGTCATGTTGACCAAGCACACATCCCATAGAATTACTGAACACTGATAAGTACAGTATTAATAGTTTATATGGACTAGGTGGAGATAACACTGGAGCATTCAACAAATACTGTTTGACCTTCTCAAAAGCATTCTGGCATTCTTCATCCCAAGTACCTTGATTGTGCTTTCTGAGGAGGCGAAAGATAGGATCACATTTCTTGGTCAATTGTGAAATGAACCGAGCGATGTAATTCAACCTTCCAAGGAATCCTCGAACTTCCTTCTGAGTACGTGGTAGAGGCAACTCCCGTATGGCTCTGACCTTCTCTAAGTCAACTTCAATTCCTTTTTTACTGACTATGAAGCCTAATAACTTTCCTGATCTGGCTCCAAAGGTGCACTTTGCTGGATTGAGCTTCAATTGAAACTTTCTCAACTTTAAGAACAATCTTCTTAAGACCTCAATGTGTTCTTTTTCTGTTGGCGACTTGGCGATCATATCATCAACGTATACCTCAATATCCTTATGCATCATGTCGTGGAACAAGTTTACCATGGCTCGTTAGTATGTTGCCACTACGTTCTTCAGTCCAAATGGCATTACTTTGTAACAAAAGGTGCCCCACAATGTTATGAAAGTAGTCTTATCCATATCCTCTGGATGCATCTTTATCTGATTGTATCCTGAGAAGCCATCCATGAAAAAGAACAACGAATATCCCGCTGTGTTGTCTACTAAAGTGTCAATATGTGGCAGAGGAAATTTGGGCTTGCTTTGTTTAGATCTCTGTAATCAACACACATTCGTACCTTCCTGTCCTTCTTAGGAACAGGCACAATGTTAGATACCCACTCGGAGTACTTCACTTCTTGTAAGAATCCTACATCAAACTTCTTCTTGACTTTGTCGTTTATTTTCAGAATAATATCTGGCCGCATTCTCCGTAACTTCTGTTGGACTGGTTTGCAATCTTGTCTTATAGGAAGATGATGTACTATAATGTTGGTACTCAATCCGGGCATATCCTGATAAGACCATACAAAAATATCCTTGAATTCCTGAAGCAACTCAATCAAGCCACGCCTTGTGTCCTTGGTGATCAGTGTTCCAATTTTCACTTCCTTCCCTTCCTCTAGGGCTATATTCTCTATTGCCTCTTTCTCATGTGGCATGATTTGTTTCTCCTCCTATTTTACCATTCTTAACAGATCGAGAGACACGTCACCATCTTGAACATCTTTAAAATCCTAAGGTTCCTCTAAACACATGTCTTGCTCGCAAAAGAAATTAGGAGCAGCAGTATCAGTGCTCATATCATTGATATCTAGAGACCTGTGAGGGGTATGAAAGAATATACAAAGAATGAATGAATCTAAGAATGATCGCTTATGTGCTATGAATCAAAGAATAAGAAATGCCAGAATTTAAAAGAATATTGGTTGATAAAAAAGTGAAACAATACTCATTTAAATTGATAAAAGTTATGTTTTATTTAAATAATAATAGATGAACATAAGCCTATTTTCACAAATGTAACCTTACTACTCCTAGGCTTTAGAGTAATAGACATGTTTCGAGAATTACTCTAAAAAATTTCTAAAGACTACAGGAAGTCCTCCGCAGTCCAATTGTTTAGAGAGCTCTCCAGTTCGTAAGGGCGAATACCCTCAAGGTTTTCCTGCTCTAACCTCTCATTATGTACAGTGTTGATCTGACAACTTTCTTCCATCAATAATCCTTCTGACTTAAATGATTTGGATATAGGTAGGAATATCATCATTTCTCACTCCATTTCTCCTCCGTTCAAACGCGCCTTCCTTCTTGCTTGGCGCTTCTCAATCTCCCGCCTCTTGTGTTTATAGTCTGGCTTAAAGCCCAAACCAAAGCGATCATTTTTCTCCATCAGTTTTGGGACTTGAATCCCTCATTGCAACTGTTTTCCTAATCCTTTTCCCGGCGATGCTCCCCTTCCCATCATCATTTGCAGGGTCATCCTTGTAGCTCCAGACATTTTGGGTACTGGTACCTTGCTTCCTTCCAGAATGAAGGTTGCGTTGATAATTTCTAGAGAGCGGAAATAACACTCAATAGACTCTTCACTAGCCTCAACATAAGGGGCTTTACTAGTGACTGTTGCTATGATATCCTCCTCCGTATTGATAGTTATTAACCGTCCATCTGTCACTAACTTCAGTTTTTGGTGCAATGAGGAGGGCACCGCTCCTGCCGAGTGTATCCATGGTCTCCCTAATAAACAATTATAGGAGGGTTTAATATCCATCACCAAGAAATCGACTTCATACATATTTGGCCCAATCTCCAGAGGTATGTCAATTCGTCCCATCACTTTCCTTTCAGTTCCATCGAAGGCTCTTACTACATTATGACACGTCTTCATATGCGAACTGTCAATGGGTAATCTGTTCAATGTGGATAATGGAAGGACGTTCAAAGCAGACCCATTATCAACGAGTACACTTGGAAGCGTGTATCCCTTGCATCGAATAGTGATGTGCAAGGCCTTAGTTGACCCTATGCCCCCAGGTGGAATTTCAAAATCATTGAAGTAGATGAAATTATCAGCACTGATGTTATTTACCAACCGGTCCAACTTATTGACAGATATATCGTGAGTGACATATGTCTCGTTGAGTACCTTCAACAATACATCCCGATGCACTTCAGAACTCAGAAGTAAGGCTAAAACTGATATACACGCTGGTTGCTTACGTAACTGCTCGACCACACTGTACTCACTATGCTTAAGGAACTTTAGAAATTCCTTAGCCTCCTTCTCCCTTACCGGCTCGTTAATGGGTACTTCGATCTTTTTTTCCTTTTCATCCTTTGCTTTGGTGGGTTTCACTCTAATGCTTCCCCTGTCATAATGCTTCCCACTTCGTGTATGGGAACCTTCGTCTTGCATGTCTTTAGACGCACTGGCTACACTTTCTCCCTAAGGAACTGTTACACTACAGTCATAGCTCCATGGCACCCTTTTTTCATCCTTATAAGAGAAAGGAGCGGGTTTATGGATAATGACTTTGGGCACTGCTGGAGTCCCTACTTCATTATTTCCCGGCAAGGAAATAATAATTCTTGGTCAGCTGGTTCCTTGTTCTTTTATAAGAGCTACCCTCAAAAATTTGTAGCTCTTTATTATCAATGAAGCCTTGTACCAAGGCTTTGAATTCTTCACAATCTTGGGTCTCATGACCTTCTTTCCCATGGAACTCACAGTAGTTCCCTGTTCTTTCACTTTCTTTCTTAGAGGTTATCATCCCTCTCTTCGCCATCTCTTTCCAAATTACCCTTAAAGGCATCCTCACCTCAGCAACATTTTCCTTCCCCACTTTTCCACCAACTTCAACAATGGAATTTACTCATTGATTGTCATTGTTCGGCAAAGGGTTCTCAGTATTTGGGGTACTCTCAAATTTTAAAACCCCATTCTTGATCAACCTCTCTACGGCTTTCTTGAATCCAGTACAATTCTTAATTTAGTGCCTCGATATTTCAGCATGATACTCACATCTGGCATTTGCATCATACCATTTAGGATACGGAGGCTGTAATGGTTTCAAATGGAAAGGGGCTATAGCATACGCATCATATAAGTTTTGATAGAGCTCCCGATACGTCACAGGTATAGGTGTAAATTGTATCCTCTCATGCCTGGTGCTGGATTCCTGCTTTTGAGAGCCTTGTTGCCCAACTGTGGCTAATTTGGGCTGGCTAACCGTGATTGCTTTTGAATTGAAACTACTTGTATTGTTCACCTCATTTCTTTTCTTCTTGGGGCCGATCTTTTAGCCGTTTCCCCCTCAATTTTACCCCCTCTTATGGCATTCTCTATCATCTCTCCTGCCATAACTATGTTCGCAAAACTTTTAGCAGTGCTTCCAATCATATGAGTGATAAATGGGGCTTTCAGAGTATTGATGAATAACATAGTGGTCTCCTTCTCCAGCAGTGGTGGTTGAACCTGCATTGCTACCTCCCTCCATCTCTGCGCATATTGCCTAAAATTCTCATTAGGCTTCTTCTCCATGTTTTGCAGGGTAATCCTATCAGGGGTCATGTCCGTCATATGATTGTACTGCTGCATGAAGGCTTGTGCAAAATCCCTCCACGAATTTATTCTAGCCCGGTTCAATTGATTGTACCACCTGGCTGTCGCACCTATCAAACTATCTTGAAAACAATGGATCAACAGATGATCATTGTTTACATACCCAGTCATTCTTCTACAGAACATTGTGATGTGGGCCTCTGGGTAAGTAGTACCATTGTACTTTTGAAATTCCAGCATCTTGAATTTGTGAGGCAGCACCAAGTCTGGGACCAAGCTTAGATCTTTGGCATCAATTCCATGATGCCTATCAGCACTTTCTAAGGTTTTAAATTTCTCCTCCAACCATTGACAACGTTCCTCCAATTGCTTTGCAGATTCGATTGCCATTCCTTCTTTCTTCATCAAATCCAGATCAGGAGTGATAGGGTTGATCAGGTTATCACCCACATTGTTTCCCAACCCAGATGGGAAATTCACAGGGATTCCAACATCAATCGGCCCATGTTGAGGCCTCACAGTGATAGATGGCCTTCTAAGAGGTGCCTCAGTTTGCAATGGCACATGAGGCGGAGTAAAACCAGGAGGAGAACCCTCATTTTCCTCTTCAGTGATGGCTATAGGAGCTTTTCCTTTATCAGTGGCCCTCAGTAACTGAGCCATTTCGGCGATCATGTTCCTCTGAACTTCCAACATTTGCTTCCTCATATCATTCTGCATTTTGGCCAACTGCTCTTGCAACTGGTCTTGCATATCCTTTTGCAACTGCTCAAACCTTTGATCCATGTTCTTAGTTTTAGTGCGAGTGCCGTAAGGATGTGTGATTTCCAGATTTTCTCTTCTACCTTTGTAAAGAAACTTTAACTAATTAGGGTCTTTCTATAACCTTGAATGCATATGATATGATGTAATGCAAATGCATGAATGCAACAAAGGCACCAATCTCGATTCAATCTCATTTAGAAAACTTTATTTAGAAAAAGAATATCTTTACATATAAATGGATTACAAGTACGCTTTCGCCCTAATGCCCAAAGTTTTAACTCTATCTAATAAAATGGCTAACTCTCGTCCTATATCTGACGACGACCCATACATCAGACTCAATACATCAGCTCGTACTGCCAAGTCCTGCACATATTCAGCAACCTTTCGAATCTGGGCTATGGCTTCTCCCATGACATGATCCCTTTCTCTGACCTGCCCTCTAGACTGATGAAGCTCTCTCTTTAGATAATCTTCTTGCGTCTCGAGCTGCTCGATCCGAAGTTTACCTTTATGCAATGCTACTTCCAAATCCTCAACTTTACTCTTTAGCTCTTTTAACTCGACCATAGAATCATGGCTACAATGCCAACGAAGGGATCTTCCAAGCTCAGTTACTTTAGACTTCAACCCTTTATTCTCTTCCTCTAATACCGAATTCTGCGACTGCATCTCCTAGAACTTCTTCTCCCAGTATTTAGCTCTAGCCTTTCCTTCTTGGACCTCCTTCTGCAACTGATCTGAAGACCCTCCTACTCTTGCTCTCCTCAAGGATACCTGTGCCTTTTTATAATGCTCCTTCAAATCATCTCTATCCTCCTCGATCTTCCTTTTTTCTTTTCTTTCTTTCTCGACCTCTATTTTTTGGACATCAACATCTAAACTTAAGTACATATTTTCTTCTTCGAGCTTTGCTATCCTCTTCTCGAGCTCCAAATTCTTTCTCTTAAATTCTTGCTTCATAATTTCTAACTCTGAGGGCATCATTTGCAAGTATTCCTCCATCGGTCGAGCTCCTTCCACACTTGGCTTAGGGATGTTATCGTTAATCCTTCTGCCTCTTCATTCAACATACTCTGGAGTCGTGGCAAGACTAATACCTACTCCTTTCAATCGACAAGTCTTGTTCCAAGCACTAGAGATCTCACCGACTCTTTTCTTGTAGTCAGCCCCTCTATACACGAACTCACTTTGAGCCAGCCCATGAGTTTCTGGCACGAACTGCCTTAAACCAAATTGCCTTAACACAAGCAACGGGGCATAACCAATGGCACCCCAAATTCCCAATAAAGGGACCCAATCGAAACTGCCGCACCGGTAAAGAATCTCCCCAAGAATCATCCACGGAGCTCTCCACTCAACATCTTTCGACTGAAGATCCTGAAGTAGCGCTATCCAATTCTTATCTGGAACATCAACTCTCCTAGTTGAAGCGACTATGTCCTTCAGCGGTGAATAATCTTCGAAGAAAACCTGACAAATGACCCTATCTATCAATTGAAAATGGCTATAGAACCAAGCTAAAAGTAACTGAGCACAACCAATAAACCTGCTTGCACCAGCCTTCCTACATGTGCCTAAGGACCTGAATGTCTCCGCCAAAATCGCAGGGACAGAAGTGACCCTCTTACCGAGTCGATGGAAAAGATCTGTGGTTTCCTCATCCACATATCCCAAAGCCCTAGGGAATACCATCAATCCATAAAAACTTAAGGCAAAAACGTCTACCTTCTTTGTCTCATCAGGGTGTGTCAAAATCAGACCCTTCAAAGCGTCCCACGAAATGCACTTGCACTCACCCTTCTCTTTAATTCTGGCCATGATCCACTACTCGCTCATCCCCGTAATAGTCATCAATTTCTTCCAAAAGGTAGGGACACTAGCAGCTCGAGAATAGATCCTATCAATCTGAAATTTAGGACAACGAAGTAAGGCAGTGTACTCCTCCACGGTAGGTACCAAGTCTACTTCCCCAAAAGTGAAACAACTATATGCCGGATTCCAAAACTGGGCAAGGGCTCGGAACAAGCGCTCATCAACCTAAACATCGAGTAAGTAAGGTAAATCTCCATAATTACCATAGAATAACTGCTTGATCTCATTTCCCCACTGATCCTAAATTTCCTTGAGCTCCTGGAGGTTGTTCTGCGTGACGCTAATACGAGTATATTCCGACAACTCTGACATATATCCCACAGCTATACTATCTCCCTTTTCTAGTTAAGTTTGCTCAGACCATCTATGGACGTTGGCATTGCCCTCTACTCTATCAAGAAGTCCGTTCTCCATAACAAAACTTCCTAACTTAGAAATTGACCGTGAATCGATACCTTTGTAAATGCAAAAAATGTCATGCAAACAAAAGAAAAGAAATAGTCAATATCACATGATATCAATAAATCTCGACGATAATAAGGGTAATATCTAAGGTTTAACCCTAACTAAGTTGGGCTCTTACGGTTTTTTTCTATATGAAGTTGGTTCTAAAGTTTTGAGGTACCTAAACCAGCAGATTCCTCGATCCTCACCCATTATAGGCTCATGTGAATCAAGTTCAGTTCAGGGGAATACATTTCCCTATGGCTGCACGGAGATGAAAATCTCACGAAACCATAGGTACAGATGTATTTCGAAAGTGATCCACTATCCTGCACTGAGGCGAAAACCTCACGAAGGCGTAGCTTCTCACTCCCACTTAAGGTTGTGACCACAACGGTCATGCAAATGCAATGCGTATCAGAATATAGCAACACATGCAATAATGAAAACACATGTAATGCAAAGAGGATTAAATTTTAAAATTTTTAATTTCTGACATTAAGACAATAGATAATCAATTACACAGCTTGACTCTCATAAATGTCCCCAGTGGAGTCACCAAGCTGTCGAGACCATTTTTAAATCGAGTTT
Source organism: Gossypium anomalum (assembly GCA_025698475.1). Taxonomy (NCBI): domain Eukaryota; kingdom Viridiplantae; phylum Streptophyta; class Magnoliopsida; order Malvales; family Malvaceae; genus Gossypium; species Gossypium anomalum. The sequence continues at coordinate 6,330,889 of CM046961.1, forward strand.
TGAAAAATGGGAATCGACTTTAAAAACGAAAAAAAGGGAGTCGCCACCAATCTTTTTAAGTATGATTGGATCACCTTTAAAACATTTTTGTTTTAAAATCATCGGTTTTGGTCTACGAAATCAAAAGAACGGGTTCAGGAGTCGGTTCACACGACGTAAAGGTTAGCACCCTCATGCGCCCAAAAATTGGTACCTAATGGATTATCAAATGTCTTTAAGGTCGGAAGTTAGAAATTTTAAGATGCAATCTTCTTTTTGATTTTGAAAATTGGAGCTCACTCGTATCAAATTATTGACACTAAGTTAGCCTTTTGGAAATCCGTATCTCGAAACAACAAAACGCCACATCCAGTAAGTTAGGACATATTGCTTTGAAATTCCAAGACAGTTGCTCGCATTTTGAAAACCTTTAGAAAACTTAGAAGGGTACTTGATTATTCGAACTCAACGTGAAAAGTCGCAACCCAATAAGTTAGGGCACTACTTTTCTCGAAATTTCCAAACACCAAGCATTGTCTTTTTATTTTTTTTAAAAAACTTTGAAGTCTTTTTTTTTAAAAACCGATGCATGAAGGAGCATATTAATATAACATACGATATATCATACTATAATAATAAGTAAATAAAAGCACAATAGAATAAATATCATACACTAACCAACATATAAAACATGACAAATTTTAAACAAGAAAAGAAAAAAAATATTCATAAAACGCAATATATATTTAGGAAGAATAGGTAAAAACTTATAAACATGTAATTCAACATGTATTTAAACATATGAATGATGCATGATATACAATTAGACACATATATATAAAAAAAATGCATTTAAGAATAAATTATAAAAGTCTAAAATAAAAATACATATCATGACAATAATACATTAATTTTAAAGTAAAAGCCAATACAAAAATATAAGTTTTTTTTAAAAAAAAAGTATACGTATAATATAAACAATTGATACATAGAATGAGCATATAAAAATGTGATATTTAATAATATAATATATAAATAAAAATATATTTATATGAATAATAATTATATGAAAAATATGAATTATATTGGTATATGAAATATTAAATGTGTAAAAGAATTTATATTCAAAATAAAATAATTATATAAGATATATAAGTATAAGTTTAGAATAATGTGAAATAAGTGATTAATGATGAAATATATGTATTATACAAATTATAATATCATAATATTTTCAAATGTGTAATAATAGAATATAATTAAAGTAATTATTAGCATATAAATAAAAATAAGTATATAATTCAAGTTAAAACCTTTAATGATAATAATGTATATATAAAAAAATAATAGTATATAAAAAAATAACATAATAATATAAAATAATATCGAATATATATGTAAAAATAATGTATAGTAAGTATATATATATATACGAATGATTAATATATAAGTAAAAATATAATAACCATATATAAATAATGATGTAAAAATAATAATAATATAGAATAATATTGTTAAAATGAAAGATAATATAAAGATAGAGATATTTAAACATTAAGTAATAAAATATAGTATAGATATATATATAAATAATAATAATATATGATAAAAATATAAGTAATATTTTTAATAATAATATATATGTAGTTTTTAAAAAAATAAATTATATATAAAATAAAATAACAAAGTTTAAAAATAGTAAAACAAGGGTTAAAATGGAATTTAAATAGAATTATAAGGCTAATTTGCAAAATAATATAAGTTCTGGGCCTGATTTGCAAGAATTAAACGACAAAGGACTCACTGGGCAATTTGCCCTAATCCTAAACGACGTCGTTTCCAATATGTAATAACCTGCTGGGACTAAATTAAATATAAAACAAAATAATAGGGCCGAATCTTAAATAAATAAAGTTTAATTGTAAACACAAAAAGGGGTAGAAGGACTGATTGGGCAATTAACCCAATTCTAAAAAATGCGCGGATCCTCCCCGGGTAATCGGGTCAACACGCAGATCCTGGGGGTCTAAAAACGACGCCGTTTTATCAAGGCTATGTAAGCCAATCTCTCAGTTTTAAAATCATTTGTAACCGAGTTTTTTAAAAAAAAACTTAAAAATTTTCTCTGAAAGAGAGAGAGGTGAGGAGCTCCGGGCTTTGGCCTCCGTAGGTCACGCTCCGGTCATTGGCCCTACACGCGCCCACGCGCCGTCATACACGGTGGTTTGAAGGTTTAAAAGCCTTCGTCCTCCCACAAGTAACCCCCTTTTTCTTAGATCGTTACTCATATATGCTAGAACAGTTCATAGATACATTCAAAATAAACATGAGACGCGATTAAATCACCTTTTCTGGAGACTGTTGGTATTTTTTGAATGAATATCTGTAAGTATATTTCTTTTTTGGAAAAATCGTTTTCGTTCTTACAAATCAGAAAAAGATGGGTTTTTTTAACCCTTTGTAAGTGATTTACAATCTGGGAAAGTAATCTTTTGATTTCTTTCCATATTTTTCCCCTGTTTTCTATTGTTGTTTTTTTCATCTTGCAGTTGTCTCACGAGGAAATCAGGGAGCCAGGATGATTAGGCCTCGATGACGACGGTGCTGGCGCTAATCTGCTTTCATTCGGCTTCAACTGCGGCCAGATTCGAGGTCGGGAAACACGGCGTTTGATGGGGGTAGATGGAACATTGATAGGGCATGATCGATGGTGGCCTTGATTCGGGAGCTAGACAGACGCTCCTCGAATCTTCCGAGCGCGATTCTTGCGAGGCGAGCTAGGTTGGAAACCCTAGCTGGAAATTTTAGGTTTTGGGCCTAGTTGTTTGGGTCTAGTTTAGGTCTGGGCCTGTTGGGTATTGTAACCGGGTATGGGCTTTTGGGTAGTAACAGCAAGCCTGCTAGTTTTTGACATTTGTAAAAGGACTGTTAAAAACTTTTTATTATTATTCCTTTTTTTGATAATTTGGACTATGCCTTGGCTTCCAAAGGGCCGGGCAAAATTGAGGTATTACATCTCCCACTTGTTCTAGTGGGGTAAATGAGTCATATTTCACATTACCATACCCTCCATATGTTCCCTCATGCTCCTAGCCACCAGAACCTTGGTAAAACAAATCCACAACGTTGTCCTCATATTTCGTCAATTACTATAGTTTCCCTTATGATACATTTTACAAATGTGTATTGTCCTTATGTGGTTTTTTTTGTGTGTGTTTATTTATTTCTGCACTATTATAATGTCATAGTTTGTTTCATATCTCAACCCTACTTGATACTTATTCACATTATGGACCCGTTGCCTAGGACAAAAACTCATTTCGATGTCGATTTTCTCGAACCCCGACACATTTGGAAGTTAGAATCAGTATAACTAATAGGAGTAAGATCTCCTTCGGAATACACAAGTATGCATATAGTCCATCGTTCTCCATAAACACTTCAGTATATGCTTAACTACTTACACTACAACAAAATATGTCAAAGGTGACATATGACTTGAAACGTGTTAGGATTGCATTTTCTTAAATTGACTCACATCAATATGTAGAGATGCACATAATTAGCATCTCTTTAGGTAGGCATTGAAGAGACATCAATGCAACGCATCTCCTTAGGCCTAACTTAAGAAGATGCTTCTATCATGTCTTCTTGGAACTAACTAATGGAGACACTAGGCTACATCTCTCTGGATTACCTATGGAGACGCTTTCTCACATTTCCTGAGCTATCGATTGTAGAGACGTCAGTCATCATCTCCATAGGTCGTTAAATTATTTTGCACAACTTTCTGTATTATTAAGGGAAAATACATAAATACACTGCACAAATTTATTTTTTGTTGTGAAATGTATAGGAATTTTCTTTTATTTTTTGCTTCTTTGAATCGGTTGCTTGTTGTTTTAAATCGATTCTTATTATTTTAAATTGATTCTTTGCTTCTTTGAATTGATTCATTATTATTGTTTTAAATCAATTATTTGCTTCTTTGAATCGATTCTTTGTTGTCTAACTCGATTCAAAGTGTCATATCCTATTTGATCTCTTTGAATTCCGTATTCAAAGTTGCTATCGGATCGATTCTTTTTAATGAATCAATTCAATACATTTCTTATGTACCCATAGGTGTTATATTGGATTTGAAACAGATTTCGGATTGACCTATCGTGATTAATTGCCTCCATTATGTTGTTGTTAGCAAATACCACTATTTTTGGTTTTGGATCTTTCGAATCATTCCTGCAGGAGATTCGTACCCATTTTTTTCTAAATTCACTATTGATATTTCAATTTTTTTCCCTTATCAATACTTGCACAACTTTTTCCCTTTATCAAGACTGACTTACACCGGTGTAAGTAAGTTATTTTTTAAGTTGACTCTTATTTAAACGTTGCCTTAGGTATGCATATCCCGATCCTTATACAAAGAGTTGGCCAAAGCGTATGTCGGCAAGTCTATCCCGACATTTAGGAAAGTGTCGGCTCAAAAGTGTCGTCTTAGGACCATTTTTCAGGCCTAATATTTTTACCTAAACTCTCCCAAATTTCGGGAGACCTTTGGACCTGGGCAAGTAACTCGACTCATAAACAGGTCTATAATCCAAACCGTAGCAATTAGATTTGTTAGATTAAATCTACTATTAGTCATGTATTATGTGTAAGTTATGGATTAAGTATTTTTTTTCTAATTTGATAATTTTAGCTCCTATATTTTTTTGAAATTTGAAATTTCAATTATAACTCAAACGACGGTCATTATATCCATTGAAAATATTTTTTAATATTATGTAGAAGATATGACATTACACATTTGATAATATGTTTGCTCATAAAATTAAAAAAAAACATAATTTAATTTAACAAATTTAACATATATCATTTGGGTCAGAACTAAAATTTTAAATTTAGAAAAGTAAATAAACTAAAAAGACTGGATTAAAATAAAAAGATTAACAATTTATGCATACTATAGGAACCTAATAATAGAATTTGACAAAATAATTTTATCATTTGAATTTAAAAACTTAAAAAGAAGCCATCACTGCCATCCAATTCTGCACGCACTCTTTTGATTTTTCTTATTGCCATCTTCTCCATTACTCTCCACCACTCTTCATTATTATTAGAAAAAATATTCAAAAAGTAGAAAACAAGAGAAAAAGAAGGTATTTATTCTCTGATCTCAATGGAACTCTATCAATCTTTTTTTTTTCTTTTTTTCCATTCTATGTTTTTGTTATTTTCCGTTTGTTTCTCGAGAAAAATGAAAAAAAAATTTCCGTCTGTTCTTTTGCCTTTTTATTTTAAATATAAGATTGCAGATTTGTTTACTTGACTGATATAATTAAAACCAACTAGAAAATCAAGTGAAAAATTGCCTGTGCAATATCAAATTTTGTTTACAAAACCAGGGAGTATTATTGAAAAATTGAACGATTATTTAAATTATTTATATTTAATTACAGGTGAGAAACAAAAGTATATTGCTAACATATTTGATGTCGCTGGCATAGCGATTGTTATGTAAATTAAAGTCTTTTATCAGCATATGGAAATTGTTGGGATTTCGTTTCAAATATCTATCTTTCTATGCCCTTTTTAAGTGTTGCAATGAACATTTTGTTTCATTATGTTGTACAATTGTTGGGAAACCAGCTTCATTTCTCATCTCGTGTGTGCTTTCAGTTAGAAGTCCAAATTTCGTCTCTATTAACTGTTTTGTTTGCCACTACCATGTAGTTCACATAAGAATTCTATTCGCTCAATGGCCTGAAAAACACTGGGCAATCAACAGTTCCGTTGGTGCGAAATGGAGATAATTTAAGTATAGGCTAAAGCGTCAGAACTATGTTCTAATAAAGGACAAACCACTCGAAGAAGAGATATTTAGGAAAGCTCCGAAAGGTGTTTATGAAGGTCAATGGAGACACGAAGATCAACTCAATCTTTGATTCCATGCAACGAATTAATGGAAGGAAGTACTATTTGATCACAGATTTTTATCTCATATGATGATCCTTTGATGAAATGCTTGGATGATATTGGACCGTGGAGATAAGATGTGACACTTTACAACTACTATTGGTTAGTGAAGACAACATGAACTTCCTAGTATTTTTGGACATGCTTGAGTTGGAATGGAGCTAAAAAAAAAAAAAAAAACAATCACCTACTTTCTTTTTGTTGTTTTTGTTGCTATGATTCCCATTTTGTGGACATGTAATGTTAGATTTTGGTTCTCAACTAGCGTAACACCTCTTACCCCGTCCAGTCATCAAACCCGAGTAATAAGGAGCTACAAGCACATTATAATTTAAAATCTCAATTGATTATCAACAATTCATAATTGATCAAATTAGCATGTGATTCAATCAATTTTGAATTAATATTGAGCTTACGAAAGGTCAAAACTAAGCAGGAAAATTAATAGGGATTAAAGTGAAACAAATTTAAAAAGGAAGAAAAAATCTGCATACAGGAGTCACACGACCATGTCTCTTAGTCGTGTGTGAAAGCTTAGCCCATGTGTGATGAACCACACGGTTGTGTCACTAAATAGTGTACAAGAGTCATGCCTGTGTGAGATAGGCAACATGGTCGTGTGAGCAAACAGTGTAATTCTCTATACCCGTGTGCACCAAAATCACTTAAATTTCTATAAATCACATGGTTATACTATGAGCCCGTGTATAAAACATGATCGTGTGCCAAGCCGTGTGTACTAGAAAAATGTCTTTTAAGAACAACCAAAAGAGCACTTTTATATATATATATATATATATATATATATATACCTTAAATGACCCTTTCACTATCATCTAATCAAACGCCAAATGATCATTCAAACAATCCCATGTGACCAAGCTTACCAAATCATCATTCCATAACCAAGCATCAACCAAAGCATACCATTCATCACTTTCAACTATATTAATATTATAACTTTAAATTTTAATTCAAAAGTAAAAGATTCAAAATAAAGAAATAATTTATTTAAAATAACAATTTAAAAAATGCATGTAATAACTTAAAATATTAAAAGGCAATGAATAAAAGAATAATTTACAAAAATTATAAATAAGTACTTCAAATAGAAAGCGTTATGTATAAAAAGAATGGTAATGTGAACACAATTATTTATTTCCTTTTTTCTACCTCTCTGCTATGATACCTTTTAGGGCAAAAGCTTGATTATTTTTCTTCTTTTGAGAAATAAAAGATTTATATATATATATATATATATATATATATATATATATATATGAGGAAGGGGATGGAAAATGACAGAGTTTAAACATGTGTGATTTAGGTGTCAAATGAAAATTCTATCCTCTGACAACTTGTGGAAAAACAGAGAAAGATTAATGTTGATATAGCAACTCTATCTCATAATCATCATTTGAACTACTGCAAAATATATTTTTAGTAATTTGTTAGTTTTTATTGTTGAAACAAGTCTAAGTTTTGGCCTTTAGTGTTTAGGAATCGAGTTTAACTTTAGAATTTTGTTAGTTAAAAATGGAAATAATCACACCATTAGAAGAAAAGTAAATAAATTTACAAGTAAAATAACTTAACATGTATTTATGGAACTGTAATTTTTTTCCTTGATAATTGAGTTTCTTATCCAACCCAAATTCTAACTACCAAAACTCATCACAAATTAAATTTTAAAGAAAATCATTATGTTGTTTGTAGACACTCAATTTTGCCCGGGCCCAGAAATAAGTCCAAAAACAAAAATAGTAAACCCAAAAAAAAATAAAACAAAGTTCAAGTTCAGTACAAAATTACAAACATATAATTTGGCCCAATCGGAATGGCCCATTACTTGAAAAGATGTAAGGTCCATCTATAAGCTTGACTCATATGGAAATATAATCTTTAAGGATATGCAATCTTAGATATGATATGCAATCTTAGATATGATACAATCTTAGATATGATTGTAATCTTAGATATGATATGCAATCTTGAAGATATGATCTTGTAATCTTGGAGATTTAATTTGTAGATATCCTTTAATCTTAACCGTTGATGTAATTGATCTGTACCGTTAGATTTGGGGAGGCTCAACTATAAATAGAGGCCTCTCCCCTCATTGTAAAACAACTTCACTTCACTTGAGTTTTGGGAAGCAATAAGAATTCTTAAGAGCATTCACTTAAATTTCTCTCCCTCTTGCGTTCTTACTCTCTGTGGTTTGTTCTTATTTTATTTTTCATCTATCTTAGTTTTTAAACCTTTTTTTTATTTTAATTTCTTCATTTTTCAAATATGTATATTTATTCCTATCTTTTATACATTTGATTATGTATTTTATATATTATAATATTTAACCTTTTTATAAAGTTTATTTTCAAATATATATTTTCTATACATGTATATATATTATATTATCATTTCATGTATTTTGAACTATTGCATTATATTTTTATAATTTGTAAATGTTCTATTTATTCATTTTTTTAGTGTATGTCATTTATCTTATTTGTGCATAGTTTCATTTTTTTATATGTTATGTTTAATTATTTTTTTTATGTGCTATTTTGTGATATATATTGTTGTATAATTTTTGCATGTATTATATTTTTCTTTTAGTTTACTCATGTTTTTATTTGTTTATTATCTTATATTTACCCTAGTATGATTTTTTTCATTAAACGTATGTTCATGTTATTTAGTTTTGTCTTAATGATATTATTTATGTTTGTATGGAAATGTTAGAATATTTTGTACATCTCTGCTTCATGATGCATTAATATGTCATCCTAAAACGTTATTTAAAATAATATTCCAAGGTTTTTTTTAAAAAAAAATAAAAGGCAATGCGTGATGTTTGGAAACTTCGAGAAAGGTAGTGCCCTAACTTACTGGGTTGCGACTTTTCTCATTGAATTCGAATAGTCAAGCACCCTTCTAAGTGATTTTGAGTTTTCAAAACTTAAACAATTATTTCGATATTTCAAAACATAGTGTCCTAACTTACTGGATATGGAGTTTTGTTGTTTCGAGATAGAAATTTTCGAAAGACAAGCTAAGTTTCGAAGGTTTTAAAATGTTGCGTCCTGACTTACTGGATGTGATATTTTGACTCGTTTGAAATAAGTGAGCCTTAATTTTCAAAATTGAGACATTCTAATTAAAAGAGGCTTGCATCTTAAAACTTTCAAATTTCCGACATTAAAGACACTTGATAGTCAATTAGGTACCAATTTTTGGGCATTACGAGGGTGCTAACCCTTCCTCGTACAAAACCGACTCCCGAATCCATTTTCTCGACTTTCGTAGACCAAAATTAATGTTTTAAAACAAAACATTTTATAAGGTGATCCAATCACACCTAAAAAGATTGGTGGCGACTCCCGTTTTCGTTTTTCTTAAAGTCGATTCCCATTTTCCAAAACCCGATTTTAAAATGGTCTCGACAGATTGGCGACTCCACTAGGGACTAATAAGAGAGTCAAGTCGTGTAATTGATTATCTCTTATCTTAATATCGGAAATTAAAAATTTTAAAATTTAATCCTCTTTGCATTACATGTGTTTGTATTATTGCATGTGTTGCTATATTTTAATACGCATTGCATTTGCATGACCGTTGTGGTCACACCCTTAAGTGGGAATGAGAAGCTACGCCTTCGTGAGGTTTTCGCCTTCGTGTAGGATAGTGGCACTTTCGGGATACATCCGTACCTATGGTTTCGTGAGATTTTCATCTCCGTGTAGCCATAGGGAAATGTATTCCCCTGAATTGAACTCGATTCAAATGAGCCTATAATGGGTGAGGATCGAGGAATCTGCTAGTTCAGGTACCTAAAATTTTAGAACCAACCTCATATAGAAAAAACTGTAAGAGCCCAACTTAGTTAGAGTTAAACTTTAGATATTACCCTTATAAATTATTGTTGAGATTTATTGATATCATGTGATACTGACTATTTCTTTTCTTTTGTTTGCATGATATTTTGCATTTACAAAGGTATCGATTCACGGTCAGTTTCTAAGTTAGAGAGTTTTATTATGGAGAACGGACTTCTTGATAGAGTGGAGGGCAACGCTAACGTCCATATATGGTCAAGAGTAAACTCAGTTAGTAAAGGAAAATAGTCTAACCATGGGATATTTGTCAAAGCTGTCAGACTACATTCGTATCAGCATCACACAGGATAATTAGCATGAGTTAAAGGAAATATGGGATCAATAGGGTATCAAAGCCAAGCAATTGTTCTACAACAACCATGGGGACCCACAGTACTTGCTAGACTTTGGAATAGACGAGAATTTGTTTCGGGCCATCACTCAGTATTGGAATCTTGTATACAGTTGCTTTACGTTTGGAAAAGTCGATATCGTATCCGTAGTGGAGGAATATTCAGTTTTGTGGAGTTGTCCTATGATTCAAGTTTACTCAAAGGCTGACCGTATTCCAACTTTTATGAGGAAGTTGATGAATGTCATGGGGATAGGGAGTGAGTTAAAATGGAAAGAGCAGGAAGGAAAATGGGCAGTCTTGGAATTCCTGCCTCTTCCGCCACTGGTGCGTCTTAGTGTTGTTTCCAATCAAAGTAGAATTGGATACGAAGAAGATTGTTCGACACTCTATGGCAAGGCATGCTACAGGGCAAAAGGTAATGTACTCACCAATCATTTTAGGGTGAACAAGAAGAGTATTGATGGACATTTCCACCATTACAACATTTCTCTTTCATAGGAAGATGGTCGATGGTAAGAGTGTTGGAAGGAAAGTGATTGACAGAATGCATGGACCTACAAAGGTGAGTTGGGTGGGAAGAATTGTTTCTATGATGGTAAAAGGCTTATTTATTATAGGACCAAACAACAAGCATGAGTTTACTATGTTGCACTTATCAGAGATAATGGAAATGCAAGCCCTGATGATCTGTCAAAATGGACGCAAAAGAATGAGATTAAAGAAGTCTATATCATCTAAAAGACCTTTAAAGTAGAGATTAACTATGCTGAGAAAATACCCATGTAAGCATTTCACAATGCTTTGCGTGGACAGGAATCTGAAAGCTTTCAAGAAACACTAAAAGTGTTGGATATCATTTTAAGGTAGCATGTTAGGCAGGAATGCCCACTTGTTTGCCAATCTTTCTTTCAAGATAATCAAAACAACTTCACAGACATTGGAAGAAGTGTCCATAGATGTAGGGATTATCTCATGGGTGAAGCCATAGCTCAAATTCGGGATGGTAGTAGATCATTTACGGACTATGAAGATACAAGCTGATACATTGAGCACGAAATACAAGCTACAATCAGATCATTGTCAAGAGTTAGCTTTGTTGAGTTAAAACTTTGGGCCATAGGACGAAGGCCTATTTGTAATCCATTCATATGTAAAGATATTCTTTTTCTAAATAAGGTTTTCTAAATGAAATTGAGTCGAGATCGATACCTTTTTTGCATTCATGCATTTGCATTACATCACATCGCATCATATGCATTTGAATTATAAAAAGACCCTAATTAGTTAAAGTTATTAAAAAAAGAAAGAAAAAAAGAGAGAGAGAGAAGAGGGTCACGGCTAAGTGAAAAAAAAGTTGAATGGGAATTAACGACGTTCCCTTACATATCCCTGACTTTTGTGTCAAGAGGGATAGCTTACTCGGAGAAGGGGGTGTTTGGAAATGAAAATCATCCCATCAATGTCATACATGAGGAAGGGACTGAACAAAGAAACCTTGAGGGCATTCACCCGTACGAACCGGGAAGTTTTTTAAACAATTGAACTGCAGAAGAACTTCCTGTAATCTTTAGGAATTTTACGGAGTAATATTCAAAACACTCTTGTTGCTCTAAAGCCTAGGAGTAATGAGATTTCTTTTGAGAAGTGGGCTCATGTTCAGACATTTTTATTTTCAATAAAACATACTTTTATCCGAGTAAATATTCTTTCATTCTGATTCTTTTGACCTTTGACATTCTTTATAAATTTTCATTTCATGTAAATAGTCATTCTTGAATTCATTTATTCCTTGTATATTCTTTTGTGTGCTTATCATAGATCCCTAGATATCAATGACACAGGCAACGATACTACAGATTCAGAGTTCCTTTTGAATCCGATATGTGTTTAGAGGAATCTCAGTAATTTGAAGGTGACAAAAATTGTGGCTTGTTTCTAAATTTGTTGAAAATGGTTTTTACACCATGAAGTGGTGGTAGGAAATATAGCCTTAGAGGAAGGAAAGATTGTGAAATTGGAATTAGCTGAGGAGACAAAACAAGACCTTGTTGAGACTATTATGAGAATTCAAAAATGTGGTCCAAAGACGCATGCAGGAGGATTTGCAATTGCCAGGATAAACATGAGGTTTTGGGGCACTGTTTGTCCACCATGGAAAGGGATCGCATCAGTTGTACAATAAATGCCAAATTTAAAGAAGTCAAGACTTATAGGGCATGCATGTTATGGGCCCGAGCTCGTCAAAAGTTTCAAGCTGACAATGACTCATCTTAGTGGACGTCAATTACTCTATTAAGAGGGGGGATAGCTTCATATGCCAATATTACAAAGTCAAAAGTCATCCATTTCAAAAAAACAAAAAAACAAAAAAAAGATTATATATAACTGCACAATGCCAAAATTTTGCAGTCTTTTCAAAGATAATGCGCCATACCACAGTACAACAAAGGTTGCCAAAATAAAAGAAAAAGAAGAAAAAAATAAATTACAGAATATGACCGAGACTGGTAAAAATTGGCATAAGAAACTACCGCCTACTCTCTATGCTTACGCTGGGGCAAACACCTTCAATTCCAGTTGTTTCAAAGGTTCCAACCATCATCCTTGGAATGGGTGCGTTGTTTGGCTTTCCTGAGCAGTCTGATGTGCCATTAATAGCTGCGATGGTTAGCTCCAGGCGGTGGCCATTGATTTCCAACTATGGGGCATCAGGCCGTACACAGTCTTTGAAGCTTAAAATCATAGATTCTTTCTTCAAAATCAGTTTCTAACAAAGTGGATGACGGCATCATGAAGAAAGCTCTCTTAGACTTCTATACAAGTTTAGGGAAGAGGAAACCTGATCAAATCAGTATTTCCAGGGGTTAGCGAGTCTCAATTCAATCAAGTTTTGATCAAGTTATTGAGGCTTACAAGTTCCTTGACGAGAAGTGAAACCCTAAAGATTATGGTTATTGTTGTACGAAAAACCATCATACCAAGTTTTTTTCAGCAGGGATCTCCTGACAATGTGCTACATGGTATTGTCATTGACAACAAAGTATGCCATCCAAAGAACAATGATTTTTACCATGGTAACCATGATGGAATGATTGGAATCACGAGGCAGACCAACTATCATGTTCTCTTAGACCAGGCTGGGTTTTCGGCTGATGATCTGCAAGAGTTTGTTCATTCTCTATCCTATATGTATCAAAGGAGCATCACAGCCATATTTGTTGTGCCTCCTATTTGCTACGCTCATTTGGCAACTTCACAGTTGGGGGCAATTTATGAAGATTAGGGATGCTTCAGAAACATCATCGAGTCATGGTGGGATGTATGCTCCGGGAGTAATCTTTGTTCCTTAGCTTTCCAGGTTGAAGGATAAAGTTAGCAACTTCATTCTTGTTTGCTGAGAATCATTGAACCATCTTTTTGTAGGGTTTGACAAACAATAGCCAGGACTGCTGCTAGGGCAATCCCTTTCTCATAGGTTTATGAATCAAGATTTTTCCTCCAAGCTTTGACGGAGTCAAGAACTGAATACCTCTAGTAAACTTAACTTGAAAGTATTCATCCTAAGCAAATGTACCAAGAATGGATGACATAGACTTATGACAAAGAAGGTTCGTCCAAAAGAATTTTATAAAGGAAACCTTGTACTAAAAGAGATCCTTTCCATGCAAAAGGATGCCGAATTGGGAAGGGCCATATGTTGCGAAGAGGGCTTTCTCTAGAGGTGCACTGATTTTGACAAGAAATGGATAGGAAGAATTTATCTGATCCAATGAATTCAGACTCGGTCAAGGAGTACTTTGTCTGAAGGAGAAGGGAAGCCAAGGTGAAAACCCGCAAAGGGTACTTTGGGACTTCTATTTCAAAAAAAAAAGAAAAAAAAGGAAAAGATAAAAAATAAAAAGATAAAAGATAAAAAAGAAAAAGAAAAATGGAGAGGCCAAGGTGAAACCCGCAAAGGGCGCCTTGAGACCAAAGGGGTTTTGAGCTGAAAACTCGAAAGGGCAGCTCAAATTTTAAAGAGCACACAGTAATCTTGCCATATCTGATTCAATGAAGAGTGAAGCGCGTTGCATATCGGGGTATCGACAAAGTACTTTGGGTCTTTTAAACACATGTTGAACTCAAGAAAGTCTTCATGGAGCTGGTGTATAGACGCTCAAGCGGCGATATCTGGGGCATTTGATTTCTGTCCTATGTACTATCGTTGGATTCTTTTTCTTCGCAAAGATATGTTCTCAAGTTAATCTTTTTGCATTCCTTCCAATAATTTGTCCAAATCTAATTATCCTCAGGATCAATTTATTTGTCTTCCATTATTCATAAAGCATGTTGCATTGAAATAATGATAGATGAACTAAAATATCTTCACAAATGAAGTTTTGCATATTACTCTGGAAATTTCTAGGTAATACAAGAAACTGAAACAAGATAATTGTTTAAGGAATTCTCATATGCATGGGTTAGAGATACTCGAGAGATTTTCTTTTTCAGTCCAAAATGTGGTTGGACGTTTTAAGCAATATTGATCTTAAGAATAGATCATTTCATAAACATCTTCAGTGGGTCGTAACATTCAGGGAATGATACGGTAGGCCAAATTAATGGAGAAGATTCGAGGCATACAAGCAGAGTATGATCGATATGTCGAGAAGAATGAGGTGGAAAGCTCGATAGATGAATGAGTGATGACGTCCGAAATAGGAGTTATTTTCATAAACATTTTGCATCATAATATGTCTAATTAAGAGCATTTTACTCATTTCGATCATGGCATCTTAATTATTTGGCATAAGCATAAATTCTAGGAAATCAATTCTATAGGTGGATTCCCCAGTGGACAATGTAGCAAGATTGATTGAAAATTACAAAATTCAGTGCCTTAATCCCCTATGCAGTAGGGTAACAGGTTAAATTTGCAGATTTTATCTCCCTAAGCAATAGTGGAGCAGATCGAAGACTCAACTTAATCCCCTAAGCAGTAGGGTAGCGAGTTCATGAGATCTTATCTCCTAAGCGATGGCGGAGCGGTCGACGATGACTCGCCTTAATCCCCAAGCGGTAGGGTAACAAAGTTAAAAATTGCAAATCTTATCTCCCTAAGCAGTAGTAGAGCAGATCGAAGACTCGCCTTAATCCCCTAAGTAGTAGGGTAACAGGTTCGCAGATCTTATCTCCCTAGGTAGTAGCAGAGCAGATCGATGATGACTCGCCTTAATCCCCTAAGCAGTAGAGTAACAGGTTAAATTTGCAGATCTTATCTCCCTAAGCAATAGTGGAGCAGATCGAAGACCCGCCTTAATCCCCTAAGCAGTAGGGTAATAGGTTAAATTTGCAGATCTTATCCCTAAGTAGTAGCGGAGCAGATCGACAACGACTCATCTTAATCCCCTAAGCAGTAGGGTAACAGGTTAAATTTGCAGATCTTATCTCCCTAAGCAGTAGTGGAGCAGATCAAAGACCCGCCTTAATCCCCTAAGCAGTAGGGTAACAGGTTAAATTTGCAGATCTTATCCCTAAGCAGTAGCGGAGCAGATCGAAGACTTGCCTTAATCCCCTAAGCAGTAGGGTAACAGGTTAAAGACTCGCCTTAATCCCCTAAGCGGTAGGGTAACAGGTTAAATTTGCAGATCTTATCTCCCTAAGTAGTAGTGGAGTAGATTAAAGACTCGCCTTAATCCCCTAAGCAGTAGGGTAACAGGTTCGCAGATCTTATCTCCTTAAGCAGTAGCGGAGCAGATCGACGACGACTCGCCTTAATCCCCTAAATAGTAGGGTAACAGGTTAAATTTGCAGATCTTATCTCCCTAAGCAGTAGTGGAGCAGATCGAAGACCCGCCTTAATTCCCTAAGCAGTAGGGTAACAGGCTAAAATTACAGATTTTATCTCCTTAAGCAGTAGTGGAGCCGATCGAAGATGCTCCTTAACCCCCTTAAACAGTAGGGTAACAGGTTAAAGTATAGCAGAACGGGCGTCTCTATATTCGACGAAGAGTATATCGAAGACATAGCAGATCTAACCTTCGGATGTTTTCGCATAGAAGCAGATCCAAGATGATTTGGCATCCTTGTGTTTACAAGGAGCAAATTGAAGACATAGCAGATTTGGCTTTCAAGTGTTTTCGCTAAAGCAAATCTAAGATGATTTGGCATCTCTGTATTGTCAGGGAACAAATCGAAGAAGTAGATTTCGCGTCTCTGTGTTCGATGGAGAGCAGATCAAAGATAGCAGATATCGCCTTCCTGAGTTGCAGTGAAGCAGATTGAAGCCGTCAAGAGGCCATTTAAAGAAGATCAAGGATCAAGAACTCAAGACTCGGTGAGCCCGGGCAAAATTGGTCCTTTTATAGTCTTTGCTCTATTCCTGTTACACAGCAATGAGCAAAGAGGGGCGGCTGTAGACACTCAATTTTTCCCGGGCCCAGAAATAAGTCCAAAAACAAAAATAATAAACCCAAAAAAAAATAAAACAAAGTCTAAGTCCAATACAAAATTACAAACATATAATTTGGCCCAATCGGAATGGCCCATTACTTGAAAAGATGTAAGGTCCATCTATAAGCTTGACTCATATGGAAATATAATCATTAAGGATATGCAATCTTAGATATGATATGCAATCTTAGATATGATACAATCTCAGATATGATTGTAATCTTAGATATGATATGCAATCTTGAAGATATGATCTTGTAATCTTGAAGATTTAATTTGTAGATATCCTTTAATCTTAACCGTTGATGTAATTGATCGGTACTGTTGGATTTGGGGAGGCTCAACTATAAATAGAGGCCTCTCCCCTCATTGTAAAACAACTCGACTTCACTTGAGTTTTGGGAAGCAATAAGAATTCTTAAGAGCATTCACTCAAATTTCTCTCCCTCTTGCGTTCTTACTCTCTGTGGTTTGTTCTTATTTTATTTTTCGTCTATCTTAGTTTTTCAACCTTTTTTTTATTTTAATTTCTTCATTTTTCAAATATGTATATTTACTCCTATCTTTTATACATTTGATTATGTATTTTATATATTATAATATTTAACCTTTTTATATGGTTTATTTTCAAATATATATTTTCTATACATGTATATATACTATATTATCATTTCATGTATTTTGAACTATTGCATTATATTTTTATAATTTGTAAATGTTCTATTTATTCATTTTTTTAGTGTATGTCATTTATCTTATTTGTGCATAGTTTCATTTTTTTTATATGCTATGTTTAATTATTTCTTTTATGTGCTATTTTATGATATATATTGTTGTATAATTTTTGCATGTATTATGTTTTTCTTTTAGTTTACTCATGTTTTTATTTGTTTATTATCTTATATTTACCCTAGTATGATTTTTTTCATTAAACGTATGTTCATGTTATTTAGTTTTGTCTTAATGATATTATTTATGTTTGTATGGAAATGTTAGAATATTTTGTACATCTCTGCTTCATGATGCATTAATATGTCATCCTAAAACGTCATTTAAAATAATATTCCAAGGTTTTTTTTAAATAAAATAAAAGGCAATGCTTGATGTTTGGAAACTTGAGAAAGGTAGTGCCTAACTTATCATGGTTGCGACTTTTCTCGTTGAATTCGAATAGTCAAGCACCCTTCTAAGTGATTTTGAGTTTTCAAAACTTAAACAATTATTTCGAGATTTCAAAACATAGTGTCCTAACTTACTGGATATGGAGTTTTGTTGTTTCGAGATAAAAATTTTCGAAAGACAAGCTTAGTTTTGAAGGTTTTAAAATGTTGCGTCCTAACTTACTGGATGTGATGTTTTGACTCGTTTGAAATAAGTGAGCCTTAATTTTCAAAATTGAGACATTCTAATTAAAAGAGGCTTGCATCTTAAAACTTTCAAATTTCCGACTTTAAAGACATTTGATAATCAATTAGGTACCAATTTTTGGGCGTTACGTGGGTGCTAACCCTTCCTCGTACGTAGCCGACTCCCGAATCCATTTTCTCGACTTTCGTAGACCAAAATTAATGTTTTAAAGCAAAACATTTTATAAGGTGATCCAATCACACCTAAAAAAATTGGTGGCGACTCCCGTTTTCGTTTTTCTTAAAGTCGATTCTTATTTTCCAAAACTCGATTTAAAAATGGTCTCGACATTGTTGATTAAATTTTTTGTTCCGGTGATTTAAAGATTTTGAAATTGGTAAATATAAAGATGCGTATGAAACTCAAATCCTTGCAAATTATTCAAGATTAAAGAATATCATCTTTGTTTATCCATTTTCTAACGAGTTAGTGTATTTTTTGGGATAGTACCAAGTCCAACCATGGTTATGAAATTTGTCTTCCACCCATCTCCTTCAGCATTTAGATCAAAGTGATACAAGAATCAGTTGTCATTTCATTTAATACGTGAGCTTGAATATGTAAATCGAGTCTAACTAAGATAAACTTGATTAGTTAAAAAATTTTCTAGTTGAACTTAAGTTTAAAAAATAATATTTGCTAGAAATTGAATCGAAAATCAAACCTCAAGTTCAAAATCAAGCTTGTTACTGCTTAAACTTGACTTGAAACACACCCCTAAACAAGCATGTAGAGCAACACTAACTGTATTTTCAACAACTCATTGCTGACAAGTCTATTGGAAATATTCATCATTTCGCCTTCAATTATACTATTTCCCCCATTTTTATAGTCCAGGTTTTTGATTACTCTCTTAACAATGACATCTCCAATATTTGTTCATCCTTTAAATCGATAAATAACTAAATGAAATGTAATTTTAGATATCAAAACTGTTAAAAAATTAACACAATAAAAAATAATATAATTTAACTAAATCATTAACAAAAGCTTAATTACATTATAAAAGAAAACTAAAACTCCATGTGTACCGAAAATAACATCCCTAACATGATAATTTTATTTTTAAAGTTGGACAGAAAATTAAAACTAAAGTCCATAACATAATGTAACAATGTTTCGACATCATCGAAGAAACTTCTTAAAGTCTATATTCCTTCGCTGGTCAAAACCCTATTTCATCCTGAAAAAATAAAAGCAAATAATCAAACTTCTATTGTAATTCATCATCTCCATGGATTGCCAGATAGTTACATGGTGGCAAACTTCCTCAAATGAGGATCAATAGGCAGTCCAATCCCTCGAATAATGGATCTTACAATGAATTTGTAATTCGCCTGAAAGCAATCAAACTTTTTTATAAAAAAAATCTAAAGATTGAAGAGAAAAAAGTATCCAGGATTTCAAAGATAAACAAAATGGAATCTGTAGAATAACCTTGGACCGAAAAGGTTGCCAGTGTTGGAACTAGTGCCAGCTTCTTTGTGCATCCATAGAAGGTTCCATTTCTCACGTTTAGCACCGGATGCTACTATTGGCATTGACAATGTGGATGGTTCTCTCTATGATTAATCAAATCCAAAAAGGATTATCTTGAAACCACTCTTAAATGTTGCACACAAAAATCATATAGTTAGAACATTTTGAAGCTAAATTTGAGTATTTTGGACAAATCAGTATACCTTGAATCACTTGAATGGTGATGATTCTCCCATTCCATATCTAGTCCTTACAGGGGCTGATCGTTGTCCTCCAGAAGCTCCTTGTTGAATCAATTCAAAAATCCAAATTTAGAATTGAAAGAAAACAAATTAAATGTGACGCTCCAAACCCAGTCGGAACGGCTGACCCAAATTCAGAATGTCACATTAACTACTTACATGACTCTCCTTACTGACCATCAAACACAATCCAATCACCATTCACACCAAGCAAGTACAAACTTAATTAAGGAATTAAAACATACAAAAGCCTAAGACATGCTTCATCTAGCATAACACAACAAAATAACTACAGGAGTAAAAACATCATTTTTCATAATGTTTATGAAATACTTGTAAATC
The DNA here is from genome assembly GCA_025698475.1 of Gossypium anomalum. Taxonomy (NCBI): domain Eukaryota; kingdom Viridiplantae; phylum Streptophyta; class Magnoliopsida; order Malvales; family Malvaceae; genus Gossypium; species Gossypium anomalum. The sequence continues at coordinate 6,350,985 of CM046961.1, forward strand.
ACAAAATTAATCCAACAAGTGCCTTGGGCATTTTATTTTAAACCATATACGAAAAATTCAGTTCAAAATGACGATTAAAATTCATTCAATTTCAAAATGAAGTTTGGGGACTAAAACTTAAATTTTACAAAATATCCAAGAAAACCATTCTATGAAATTGAAGATAGAATTTTAAATAAAACATATAAAACATTTTCATGTAAATATTCAAAGAATTTTGTGGTGTTTAATGCCTCCAATTACGTTGCTTAAAATTTAGGACTTAATTGCAAAGTTAACAAAACATGCCCAAAACACTTAGCCACCCACGTTGAGACTGCAACCCCTTGGGGTTATCCTGCATTCGAAAGAAGTAGAAAAAGTAATAAATATAGTGATAATTTGATTCTTCGTTGGCGGAGTAAATAGAAGAGATTATTTCTTTAAATCGAAAACGCAAAAGCAGTTTCCTGATGACCACTTCTCATTGCAACGTCATTTAGGGCTCATCAAGAGGTCGACAACAGGTGTTTCTTTGTGTGTGCAGAAAATAGCCTCAAACATGCATATGATACTTTATACTCTATTACTGATACCAATCGTGTTTTCATGATAATTACCCTATTCTAACATGTCATATAGCATACACACACACTCCATTAATAATACCAATCGTGTTTTCATGATAATTACCCTATTCTAACATGTCATATAGCATACACACTTCATACAAATCATGCTCAATTACACTAAAACATGCATTAACATACTTTAGCATTCTATCAAATTACCTATGCTAGCATGCTTTCTAAAGTCCCAACTCAATCTACTATCATATCAGATTTGCATATAAGAGAATTTAAAGTGCATTATAGCTCCATACCCTTCTATTTGATCATTTTGCATCTGTCCAAGCATTCAACAAGTTATTTAAGCATCTATAGCCACAAATTACTATGACATTTTGGATGACCATGTGACGTCACACGTCAATAGTGACCTTTTCAGTATCGTCATTCGTTGTTTTTCGAGGTTTTCATTATAGACCTAGTCGTTTTTCGATGCCAACACAACAGCAACAAAACCAATACCTAAAAAGACATTTAAAACCCAAAACTTATGAGTGATATGCTAATTTCCAAGTCACCAATTCGATCACAAGCACTAACTATTCGGCCTAAACTCCGAGATTCGGCCTTAAAAAGGGCATAGACTAATTACCCTTGAACGAACAGCAACTTCTCTTGACACCTTGATCACCGGAGGAGAGTTACGCGTCTCGGAAACCTCACCTAACAAAATCAACATGATCAATCCATCAAAACTCCACCGATAACAAATGAATACGAGCCTTCCGATCAGAATAAACGACCTTTCAACAAAACAACTATGAATTACAAAAACTTACGCTACTAAATCACCTCTTAACACACAACTAGCAGCAAGAATGGAGAACCAACAAAAGAGAATAAGAACAGTGAGGAGAACGGTACAGAAAAATGTTCTAGTAGCCAAATGAGGAAAATTGGGAAATATAGGAAATGTGGGAAGAATGGGACGACAAATTGTAGGAGAAATTTTAGGGGGTTATCTCTCCCATATTTTAATAAAAAAAAAATCTGATAAAATCCTATCTAACTACTAAGTAACCACTTATCAAATTTCACAACAGTTGAATTTGACTCAAACTCTAACCTCCTAAATGGCACAAATTGGGGAACCAAAAATATTTTTCATTTTGCACACATTGGGATTCAAACATAAGACTTCTAGGTAAGTTAAGACCTTACAACTAAAACAACATGCTCATTTTTATCATTAATTGAGTAAAAATAACATATAAGCTAGGTCTTCAAAGTCAGAGGTTAGAATAAAAATTAATAAAATTTCAATAAAAAATATTTGAACACAAGACGTCAAACAAACATAACCAAGACCTAGCCACTATAATAGGTTAATTACTTAACATAATTTTCACAAACTTAATTCAAAAACAGGACATATCACTAACCCAATTTCTACTAACCTGGTTTTTGAGATGTGACACAAATGCTATGACATGCTAACTATATCCAATGATTTCAAATATCACAGTCACGTCACTTTTCACATGTTCATATCATGCACTTTCAAATGTAATCACATTGCCCCTTGATCCACATACACTTCGTATCAGATGTGCGCATAAAACTAGCAGATCACAAGTTAATTTCTGACATATTCACACAATGTGCAATCATATTAACACATCATGTACATAACAGTTCACATATAAGCTTAGGTAAGAATACTTATGTAACACCCCATACCCGTACCCGATACCGGGATAGAATACGAGGCATTACCGAGATTTTCAGAATAATTTCAATTAATTTATATTATTTAGTATTCATTTTCAAGTTTCATGTAACATCCTTTTCATACATTCAATTCAAACATCATATAAAATAAGATACAATATTTAAATTTTCATATTTACATGCTCATTCAAGTTATACGAACCTACCTGACTAAATTGCAGAAATACCAAGATTTAGGGGCATATTGGTAATTTACCATTTTCCCCAATTTTCACCTAATCTTAAATTGATAATTTCATTCAATTTATTAATTTAGATAATAAAACAATTCATTCCCTTCAATTTGGTCTTTTTTTACATTTTTACAAAATTACCCCCTAAAGTTTTACTTTTATTCAATTTAGTCCCTGAGCCTAAAACATGCAAATTAGCCATGCTAGCCGAATATTCATATATAATTTCCTCCTATTCCTCTCCATTCCACATCCTTAATGTATATATATATATATATCATGCTTACAAGTAACATTATCAATAATATCAATAATTTCACTATTGACTCATGTATATTCAAAGCTATCCATCCATGTCATAGTCACTAAATTATTTATATCTGGAGCTATGAAACTCCAAATTAAGATCTTCTAATTTTTGCTAAAACTAAACTCATATATCTTCTTACCATAAAATTTTAAGAATTTTTGGTTTAGCCAATAAGTACAGTTTATTCTTTAAAGTTACCCTTGTTCTGCTGTCTGACAGTTCCGACCCTTCTTCACGAAGAATTAATTATATCATTGTAAAAGATTCAGATGATGTTCTTGCTTATTTCTATTGAAAATAGATTCATTAAGGATTTTAAACATATAAATTTAAGCCCTCAATTATTTTTCTATAATTTTTTATGATTTTCCAAAGTCAGAATAGGGGAACCCGAAATCATTCTGACCTTGTCCCACTAAATTTATTATATATCACAATTCAAATTTCCATTGCCTACACCATTTCTTCCATAAGAAACTAGACTCAATAATATTTAATTCTATATTTTTTTCATACTCTAATTCGATTTTCACAATTTATGGTGATTTTTCAAATTTATCCTACTGCTGCTGTCCAAAGCTGTTTTAGTGCAAGATGTTTATTTACCATGTTTATAACGCCCTTATTTTCTTTCTCTGCACTAGATCTCATTATTTTCTCTTAGGCTCTGTTTCGCAACCAAGAAAATATTTTTTGGAAAATGTTTTCCTAATTTTACGTTATTCGATAACCTGAAAATATTTTACCTACGAAAAATATTTTCAGGAACACGGGTAAAATTACTTGCTTTTTATGTAAAATGTCTTACAAATTTTTTTCCTGTAAGACATTTTCCAAACTCAGTGCGCCGTTCATCTTTCTTCTTCTTCTCATCCAGGTAACTTTTCTCCTTCTTCTTCTTCTATTCTCCCTTGTGTTTTGTTTCGACTAATGTTGTGTTTCACATGGTATTATTTTTGTGGTCTGGGATTGAGGCGAAAAATGCAAAATGTTTGTGGAATAAAAATCCATAGCAGAGGCTGATCTGCAAAAAAGTGTTTCATAAAAAACCCTAGCAAAAGCTTCAATGCAGAGTAAAACCCTTGTTCCCACCCCTGCTTTCATTCGTAAAAGAAAATGGAGGAACCAAAGATTGGGGATTGCGAAGAGTGCAAAAGGAAGGCGTCAAAATACAAGTGCCTGTGTTGTCGCCTCCGCACTGCAGCCTCCCTTGCGTTAATGCTCACAAGCAACGCACCGGTCATGCACCGGCAAATGCAACATCACTTCCTTTGTTCCCCTCTCTCGCTCGACGATAATCTTGTCCTCTTCTGTTTCACTTCCACTTTCTTTTCCTATTTATTTATTGTTTTTGTACGAGCCTATTCATCTTTACTGAACCTAAATTGCTTGTAGATTATAATCTTCTGGAGGAAACGAAGAGGGTCGTTGAATCAGCTACAAGAATAAGGTCCAAACTATGTAACACTACCAATGGTGGACATCATCCTCATTTTAAGCTACCACACCCTCTTTGAAACCTCCGCACTTTCTATTTGCCTCTCATGAAACTAAGCTCTTGTTTTTGCCTTCTCGGAATGTCTAAGAAGGAAACTAATCAAACTCGATTTAACCACAGGTTGTTCCCTGTATGATACCTTTGTTAAGATTAATTCCCTAGCAAACACTTAATTACAAGTTTTGCTCTGTCTATAGGAAGAAGTATATTTCATGGACCATTGAATGGCGCTTTCACTCTCATCGTTGTTTTACTTGACCATGGGTGAGCTTTCCCATCTTCTCTATATATTGTCTTTTATTAGATGATTGTTTAATAGATAATCGATGCTTTATTTTTTGCCAAGATACATGAAGATACAAGCCTCTGTTCATTAATTGAAAACCATCTCCAACCTAGTCCTGGAATCATCCTCTTAGGAAGTTCTCAGAGAGCGACTCGACTCCTCAAGTTTTTATCCAAAAATACCCTAAGGTGATTTAGGCCTCTAGGTTTCATTCTTTTTTATTCTTTTGAGTTATACACTCACCAACTTGCACATACTCATGCAGAGAATGTTGGTTGTTTGCTCGATTTTTCTATATTTCTACAGTTTAGCATTTGGGGCATTTCCAAGTTTAAATTGGAGTTAAGCTCTGTGATCCTATAGATATGCCCAATTTACTGAAGTTTCTACCTCAGATTCTTGAAATCATGATATCTAGATCATTTTTAATGCAGACATCCTGGATTGAAGACAATTGGCTTGTCTATTTTGACCTTGGATTATAGATTATATGTATTGATGCTTGCCTTTTCACATTCTTTTCTGCTGAAAATGTTCTGTCCATCCTATAGATGATTTTCTTGTGTTATTGTAGGGATCCAAATCGCCTTTCCGGGAGTTAGACATAAAGGCCCCATTACGGAAACTATTAGTTGATATGGTTGTTCTAGAGTATCCTGTGATCCATGTGTTTCTTCCTTTGGAACACTCTGATTTTGAAGTTATCAGGGAGAATTATCTCGTCACTCACGGGCGAGAGGGAAAAGATTCTAGCAATCTTGATAATGAAATACCAAAAGTCATTTTACCTTCAAGGAGGAGGAAATAGAAGACAATGGTAGCTCTTTAGAACCTCAGTGTCTTTGATCTTATGAAGCATGTGTTTATCAAGTCCAATGCATCAAATCCCTTCTCAAAACAAGTCTAAGAAAGCATTCTGGTGGTAACTCGGTTTTTCTTTGTCGAGAGCCAAGGCGGAAAAGCAGGTACATTGCAGCCTCCAAAGCTAAGGACTCGGATAATTTGATGACATGGAGCTTGATTTTGATCAAGGCTTAATAGATGCATATTCGGACTGATTGCGAGAAATTAATCCAGATGACTTTCTTGATTTAGAAGGTGAATTTGCTAAGCAACTGAAATGTAAGATAGAAATGGACCTTTCAAATTCGAGAGGAGTTTTCTTTCTTTGAGGAATTGGAGGAGGGGAGATCCTAGATTAATTTATTATGGTCAATCTTTCTGGGAAGCAGTGAAACAATGGTTGGAAGAAGAATTTTTAAGAGTTGTTGCTCACTACTCGATCATAATCTCATGGACAATCACCTCTGACTTGGCATATCTATAGAGCAAACCACGCAACTCTATGTTATAATCGAAGTTGCTCAATTACCTAGTAATGCACAAATCAGGAAAAATACATGGATATCTTGTAAATGCAATAGCTTATATGTAATTTCATTCCTGCTAAAAGGTATCTGGTTGAGAGGGGGGAGGTGAATGTGGTTTTTTTTTTTTTTTGCTTGATATTAAAGAGGCCTTGGATTCATGTTATTCTTTTCGGTTAGTTGGGTGTACTCGCGATTGTTGAGGAAGTTAAATTGTATCACATGCTGGTTTTTGTCTACAAATTTGGCTAAATGACCAAATTGTTATAAGTATAGCTGAATTCCCCTTCTAACTACAAGTCCTAGATGAAAAATTGGCTAATTACGGTTTGCAACATATTTGATTCACGGTTGGACTCAAATCACTCAGTTTCCCCCCTTCTTTTAACTTAAATGCTAAGTGTAGAAATTTGGGAAGTTGCTAATAAACTTTTGTTATGGGAAGCAAAATGAAAGTCCCCCTTTTTCATATTTCCTATTGGGTGTAGTACTGTGCTGTTAAGTACCTCTAAAAAGTGCCACAAGACACGAGCAAAGCATCTCATAATTTCAAGTCCTATGTTTAAAAGCTTATAGAGTTGGCCGTCTACACTACTGTGGTCTTCTGATCTGAGGCCTTCTACACAAGTAAATCACCTCATCTAATGAATCATGATTCGTGTCTACTCGGCCCTTGCCAAGTCATGGCATTAGATGAAAATGTGATGTAGCTTGATTATAACACACAATAATTTGCTTCAACAAAATCCTCAGCAGGAGTTTAGAGATACAATTTTGAGAATTATAAAAAAAATGCCGGTTCAGTTGATCAAGTACTTATTAATACACTTGTAAGCATTGGGTTCGAGTCTCAGGAGTATAGTTCCATTTAATGGGTGAGTGATTTGTTAGTACTACTTTTGATGCTCTATGAGGCTGATGATATGCACTGACTTTAGGCAAAGGTAGCTTTCCCTCACTTAATACTTTTCCTAATTGGAAAAAATATATAAAATCAATCCTTAAGAGGTTAAGAAAAAATGTCTTCGTTATTTTTAGCTCTCAATATCACTTTGCTTGATGTGAAAAAAGAAAAAAGGATGAATAGCCTTGGAAGGTAATTATCACTGCATTATCAACATAAATCTTGAAAAGATGACATTGTTATTCATTAGTTAAAAATAAAAATTGCAAAGTGCAGCTTTAGTATTAGCTTTAAGATACAAAACACCAGAACAACAACAACAACAAATAGGCATTGATCTAATTTTGGCCATTAATGATCAAGGCTCACTTAACATCCCCAAACTCAATCAAACAAAGAAAAGATAATAAATTCTTAAATATATAAATTTTTATTAAAACAGTTTTTCAGGAAAATATTTTCAGGAAATCTGTCAAACAATAGAAAATATTTTACACTAATTCATCCAAACACCAGAAAAGTAAATCATTTTCCAGAAATCATTTTCCAAGAAATTATTTTCTAGAAATCATTTTCCGGAAAACATTTTACCTGCAAACAAACGGAGCCTTATTTTCTCTTCACTAACATATCAAGAACATAAGACCATATTTAAGAAAACTCTACATTAACATCAATTCCATGTTTTTTCAATAATATTAATCTTAAAAATATATTGAAATCTTGATGTTCTTACCTTGTTCCATTGATTTCAATCTTTAACTTAATTTTCTCTCTCCTCCAGCTTCTATTTCTTGAATCTAACTTAATATTCTAGCTCCCCATAGTCTCCTTGTGATCTTTCTCTCTTGATGGCTATGGAAATTCTTTTGATTTCTAGGAGAAAATGGTAGATTTTTAGTGAAAAGACCAAATTGTAAAGAAAACAAAACTTTCTTTCTTTCTCTCTTCTTCTCACGTTGGTTTACATGGGAAAGATGATGAAAATTCTTCATATTTCCTTCCTTTTTATACTTAATAAATAATAATAAAATTAAAAAATCTTATTAAAATATTAGTAAAATAATATTTATCTAATTAATAATTATAAAATATCATCAACATCATCATTACTTTCTAGATTTCTCTCTCTTCCAATTAACCATTTTGCCCTTTGTGATATTTTAAAATTCCATCATTGAATCATCACATAATTTGGTATTCATTACATACCTTCTCAACAAGGTATTCATCGCTTCTCCGCATTACGAGGCTGACGCTTCCGTCCAAGTCCTTTAATAGGTGATCTTTTCAACTTGTGCAAGGAACGGCCGCTTTGTATGTTTTAGGAAGGTTGCACAGTCGGTTCGTTAGCTTTCTGCATCAGAGGTTGGCGAATCCAAGAGACAAAACGGCGTGGTATTCACCGTTGGGAAGAGGTGATCTAGCAGAATATAGTCCCACAAAAGTGATTATTGGCTAGAGTCAGGCTCCGCCAAATCTTAAGTCCAAATCCTTGGAGCTGGTGGTCGTAGGCGTCCTCTTCCACTATAACTGGCTTATCCTGCTCGAGAAGGGTTACTTAAAACCCAAGGATTGAACCCAAGGTGGAACAAGACAACCGTAGGCTGGAATCTCGCTACATAAGAAACTTTCTCTTCCCCAACTCTGTTTATTTTCCTCATTTTAATTTCCACGATTTATTTAATTTCACAATTTCAATTCACTTTAAATTCTGTTTTTATTTTTTTCTAGATCGAAATTTTTAATTTTGTTTTTTTTATTTTTCAGGAACGTAAGTTTTCTTAGCTAAAAATTGTCCAGGATTTCAAAAAACGAGTATTCGCACAATTCGGTCCCTGAGGATTCGACCCTACTTCCTCTTTACTGTTATTTTTACTATTTTACAGGGAATAGGATATTTTTGGTGCTTTCAACGACGCATCAAATTTTGGCACCGTTGCTGGGGATCGGTAACGTACTAATCTTATTTTTTATTTCTTATGACCAGATCTGCTCCAAGAACTCTTGTGTTTGATTCAGAGATTGAAAAGACTGCGAGAGCTAATCACAAGGAAACAAAGCTAAGGAAAAAGCAATCAGCGATGGTTGGGACTCAAAGTAATCCACCGCCAGAAATCAGAATCGACGACGAAGTAGAGTCTAGGGTTAACGAAAACCCTACTCAAACTTTTAAAGGCAAAAGAGTAGAAGTCAATTCCCCAGAAGAAGTGCTTAACGTTAGGGTTGACGTAAACCCTAATTTAGCACCTCAACCTATGGCTCAGACAATTCGGCAACTGGCCGAAGCGCCGGCAGAACAACCGCCACTATGCATCGCGTATCCTACTATGGATACTGATTTTGAATTAAAGTCAGGCTTGATCTAGCTACTCTCAACTTTTTGGGGGTTACAGAACGAAAATCCCCACAAGTATTTGAAAGAATTTCATATTGTTTACCTTGGTATGAAACTTCAGGAGGTAACTGAGGATCAAATTAAACTGCAGGCTTTCCCTTTTTCCTTAGTAGATTCTGCTAGGGAATGGTTATTTTATTTACCTCCTGGATCTGTAACAACTTGGGCCGATCTGTCTCGTTTGTTTCTCAATAGGTTTTTCCCAGTGTCGCGTGCAGCCGAGTTAAGAAGAAATCGTGGGAATAAGGTAAAAAGATGCAGAGTCTTTGTATGACTATTAGAAGCGATTTAAAAAGTTATGTGCAAGTTGCCCACAACATGGTATAACGGAACAGTCTTTGCTCCAGTACTTTTATGAAGGCCTGAAACCCATAGAGATGAATATGGTAGATGCTGCGAGTGGAGGAGCGTTGGTCAACATGACTCCACAACAAGTAAGAGACTTAATCTCCACGATGGCTGCAAATTCTCAGCAATTTCGAGCCAATCCTGAACCCCTAGAAGGGTTCACCAGCTAAGTAATTCGACCTTAGAAGATAAGGTTGATAGAATTGCTAATATTCTGAATTCTCTTGTTGCAGGAAAAGCAAAACCAGCTCGGCTGTGCAGAATATGTGCTACTCCTGAACATACAATCGATGCATGTCCCAGTTTGAATGATGATACTATGACTCATTTAGATGCTGTAAGAAATTTCCTTAGGCCACCACAAAGGCGATACGACCCTTACGCTAATACCTACAACCCAGGATGGAAGGATCACCCTAACTTAAGTTATGGGGCCAACCCACGATTTAACCAGTCAAACCAAAATCAGTTTCCACAATAGCCTCGAGATTCAGGTAGTTCTCTAGAAACCATGGTCAATAAATTAGTATGTCCTTGATTTTCAACAGCAAACTCTTAATTTCCAAAGAGAGACGAAGGATTTCCAACAGAAAACTGAGGCATCCATAAGGGAGTTGACCATATCAATTGAGAAATTGAACTCTTAAGGGAAGCTACCATCACAAACAGAACCAAACCCTAGGCAAAACGCAAATGCTGTGGCGCTGTGAAGTGGAAAGGTACTGGAACCAATTCCTGATAAAAATCTTGGCTAAAAAATTGTCCAGGAAAAACCCAAAAATAACGAACAGGTCCAAGCGAAACCCCCACTGCCAAAAGTCCAACCCCCATTCCCAGGACGATTAAACCAGTGTCGAAAAAGTAAGGAAGACAAAGAGATCCTCGAAACATTCAGGAATGTCGAGATCAATTTACCACTGTTGGATGCCATCAGACAGATTACGCGGTATGCCAAGTTCCTCAAAGAGCTTTGCACCAACAAACAAAAACTAACAAGTAATGAAAAGGTAAGTGTTGGTGAGAATGTGTCCGCAGTACTACAGCGAAAAATACCGAAAAAATGCAAAGATAGGGGTATGTTCGCTATACCATGCAAAATAGGTCATTTGGGGATCAAAAAGGCCATGCGTGATTTAGGGGCCTCCATAAATGTTATGCCTTTTTCTATTTATGAATCACTTAACGTGGGTTTTTTTAAGAAAACAGGTGTTATAATTCAGTTGGCAGACAGGTCTGTTGTGCACCCCGGAGGAGTCCTTGAGGACGTACTAGTAAAATTTAACGAACTTATTTTCCTTACAAATTTTTATGTGATAAAGATGGAAGAGGATAACACCACTGGGTTTTCGGACTTCCTGCTGGGCCGACCTTTCCTTAACACCGCTAGCAACAAGATCGACGTTCGAAGCGGAACCCTAACGATGGAGTTTGATGGGGAGGTCGTGAAGTTTAATGTTTATGACGCCATTAGTCATCCAAGTGAAATTTTGATCATAAATCGTGTCGACATAATCGACTCATTAGTAGATGAGACTTTTGAGTCGATTTATGAAGATAAATCTGAATTTATATTTGATGACAATGAATCTGTTAATGAGTTATTGTCTCCATCAAATACTAAACTTTTACCTTTTGTTGTGCAGGCTCTAGAATTGGAATTGAAACCGCTTCCTGAACATCTTAAGTATACATTTTTGGGGAAAGGTAATACCTTACCAATCATAGTTTCCAATAAACTCTCTAAGCTTGAGGAAGAAAGGTTGATCTAGGTATTAAAGAGTCATAAGGACGCGATTGGCTAGACCATTACCGATTTGAAAGGAATAAGCCCCTTGACATGCACACACAGAATCTATTTGGGGGAAAACGCAAAACCAAGGCGAGAGGCCTAAAGGCAATTAAACTCGAATATGATGGAGGTGGTAAAAAAGGAGATAATCAAGCTGTTAGATGCTGACATAATCTACCCCATTTCTGACAGCAAATGGGTAAGTGTACAAGTCGTGCCCAAGAAAACGGGCGTGACAATAAAGAAAAATGCCGAAGGTGACTTGGTACTAACTCGAGTACAAAATGGGTTGCGTGTCTGCATTGATTACAGGAAGTTGAACTCTTACACTAGAAAGGATCATTTCCCTCTTCCTTTTATAGATCAAATACTTGAACGTTTATCAGGTAAAACTCACTTTTGTTGTCTTGATGGATACTCAAGTTTCTTTCAAATTCCAGTCGCACCAGAGGATCAGGAAAAGACCATTTTTACATGCCCATTCGGCACTTTTGCATACAGAAGGATGCCATTTGGACTTTGTAACGCACCAGCCACATTCTAGAGATGTATGATGAGTATATTTTCTGAATATGTGGAAAAAATTATTGAAGTTTTTATAGATGATTTTACTGTGTATGGGAATTGTTTTGATGAATACCTTGAAAATCTCACAGTAATTTTAAACAGGTGCATAGAATTTAATCTTATCTTAAACTATGAAAAGTGTCATTTTGTGGTAGACAAGGGTCTGATTCTAGGTCATATAGTTTTTGCCAAGGGAATTGAGGTTGATAAGGCCAAAATTGACATTATTAATTTTTTACCATATCCCTCCACTGTAAGGGAAATTCGTTCTTTCCTTGGCCATGCAGTGTTCTACACGCTTTTTATAAAGAACTTCTCGAAAATAGTTGAACCATTGTGCGAGTTATTATAGAAGGACAAGAAATTTGATTTTGGTCCAAAATATAAAGAGGCTTTTGACACGCTCAAGCATAAATTGGTTTCTGCCCCTATAGTGCAAGCGCCAGATTGGAAATACCCTTTTGAAATTATGTGCGACGCAAGTGAACGCAGTGTGGGGGCTGTGTTAGGGAAAAAGATAGACAAAGAGTCTCATGTCATTTACTATGCCTTAAAAACCCTAGATACTGCACAAAGCAACTACACCACTACGGAAAAAAAACTCTTAGCAGTTGTATTCACTTTAGATAAATTTTGATGTTATTTATTGCGATCTAAAGTGATTATTTTTTCTAACCATACAGCTTTTAGGTACTTGATCGCAAAGAAGGAGGCAAAACCAAGGCTCATTAGATGGATTCAGCTGCTCCAAGAATTTGACATCGAAATTCGTGACAAAAAAATATGTGAAAACCTGGTGGCTGACCACTTGAGTATGATAAAAACTTCATTTAATGATATTCCTATAAAGGATGAGTTCCCTGATGAAAGCTTATTTTCAGCCGAGGCTCACTATCCATGGTATGCAGATATAGTTAATCTCTTAACTACAAGATTGTTACCCACTGAGTTAGCACGTTCCGTGAAGGACAAGCTTAAACGGGAAGCTTGATATTACATTTGGGACGACCCATACTTGTGGAAACATTGTTCAGATCAGATAATAAGATGATGTGTTCCAGAAATCGAGGTAACCTCTATCCTTACTTCTTGTCAAACAGTTGTGGAGGTCACTTTGGCCCTAAACAGACAGCTCACAAGGTATTAGAGTATGAGCTATATTGGCCCACAATTTTTCGCGACGCGTATAACTTCTGTAAGTCTTGCAGTAAATGCCAACATACAGGTAACATCACTAAACGAAATCAAATGCCCCTATCCCCGATTCATGTATGTGAGATTTTTGATGTATGGGGTATCAATTTCATGGGCCCCTTTATTTCTTCGTTTGGAAACATATATATACTTCTTGTAGTAGACTATGTTTCTAAATGGATAGAAGCAAAGCCTACTCGCAATGATAATGCTAAAACTATTGTGGAGTTTCTAAAACGAACTATTTTTTCTAGGTTTGGCACACTTCGAGCTTTGATCAGTGATCGTGGTACCCACTTTTGCAACAAGGTCATGGAGGCACTATTATCAAAATATGGAGTTCATCATCGTATAGCAACAACCTACCATCCCCAAACAAACGGCCTAGTAGAGATTTCGAACAGGGAAATCAAGTCCATTTTGGAAAAAACAGTTCGGCCCAACCTAAAGGATTGGAGTCTTCGGCTCAATGACGCGCTTTGGGCCTATCAAACGGCGTATAAGGGACCGATTGGCATGACCCCGTATCGACTTAATTTTTGCAAAGCGTGTCATCTCCCAGTAGAACTAGAGCATAAAGCTTGTTGGGCTATTCGACAATGTAACATGGAATTAGAGCCCGCAGGGAAGGCAAGAAAATTGGACATTCAAAAATTGGAGGAAATTTGTAATGATGCCTATGAGAATGCTTGCATTTATAAAGACAAAACAAAATTGTTTCATGATAAGAAAATAGTTTAGAAGCATTTTTCGGTAGAACAAAAAGTTTTGCTTTACAACTCCGTATTAAAGCTATTCCCAGGTAAGCTTCGATCTCAGTGGCAAGGACCTTTTATTGTGACTCAAGTATTTACGCATGGCGCGGTTGAAATAGAAAGTGAAGAATCAGGAAAGCGGTTCACAGTCAATGGCCAACGGTTGAAGCCATTTTACGAAAATTTTCAGGCCCGCATGGTCGAGAAAATTCAGTTAGAGCCACCATAAAACCATTCACGGCGTCGAGCTAACGACGTTAAACAAGCGCTTGTTAGGAGGCAACCCAATTTTTATTTTTATTTATTTTATATTATTATATTATTATTTATTATTTTCATATATTAATAAAATTCTCTTCTTCTAGATAAACCGAAACGAAGATAGGAAGGAAGAAGGAATGATAAATCTACAGCCAAACAGCCCCTACTCGACACTTTTGGCTAGCAACTAGCAGATCTCATTGCCATCATACGCGAATGACAATAATTACACGGGGAGTTCCTCTACACCTTTTTCTCCTAATTTATTTATTCCACATCGAGGACTATGTGTTTTATGTAAGGGGGAGGCATTCCTCATTATTTATGTCATTTTAGATGCTAAATTTTGGTTGTTACTGCTGATTTGGTTGTTGCTGCCCATATATAGTTTTTAAAAAAAAATATTTTACCTCTTTTCATGCCCAAGAATTTGACCACGACTTACCCACTGTTTGACCCACATGCATGATTTTTGTCTACTGAATTAGTTATGATTTTGCCTGTTTGATTGCATCTCCATTGTTTTATGTCTTTTAGTTTAAATACTTATGATTAATAGAGTTAACCCTATCTTGATTTTGGTAAATTTGATTAAGTCTAAATACAAGAGGGCACTTAATACAATTGCATGCTTAAAATATGTTCATGACTATTAAGGTGGTTACTAAAACTTATTTTTGACACTTGATTGTTTTTTCTAAGTCCTTCAAAATTAAAATTTCGTTTAATAATAATAATGTTTCCATGGTTATGAGTGCAGCTTAAGACGTGACTATCTGAGTAACTGAGGTAGGGTGCTTGGGTTGTCATCTTATTTCGCGTCAAAAGGTTGTGTGACGTGTTAGGTAAAACTCCGCTAACCGGAATTAATTTTTAAGAATGTGTTGGGCTGAGTAATGGGGTGAGGTGCTTGGTTGTCATCTCTCTTCGCGTCAAAAGGTTCGATACATTCCTAAGTAAATATTAACTTAAAATTCTATTAAAAAAAAAAAGAAAAGAGAAAAAAAAAAAAAAAAAAAAAGACATATTAATAAAGTGTGAGGACTAAAGGTAGAAACGAATAGAGTGTCTTGATAGGTTTGGTAAATTACCTAATTTTCATGAAATAATCCTAGTCGATCTTAACTTTTGTGTGTGTTAATTGGAACACTTTTTCAATTTTACTTCAATCAAGCTAAGGGTTCTCTTTATTTTTCGTATGCATTTTTTTTCTAATTTTTATAAAACTTTGGAGTAGTATTTCTTTCATGGCAGGATTTAATTTTCACAGTGGACCCGAACCATACTTGAGAGCAAGCATGGGCTAAGTAGGGGGAATTTGATAATACTCTAGAACGACATATTTTATGTGCTAATTGCATGATTATTTTGAGTATGATCCTACTAATTTGGATTATTTTGTGGTCTTTTATCTTTTAGGGACTAAATTGGAGGCAAGAGGAAATTTAAGGGCAAAAAGTACAAATTTGAAAATATAATGGGCCAACATGCAAAGAAAGAGAGAAGTGGTGCCAAAAATGCAAGCATGGAAGACCCAAGGACTAAAATGCAAAAGAAGAGATTTTATAGCACAAGACTCTATTTTAATTTCAATTATATTAGGATAATTATTAAAGATTTTTATTTAGATTTAATTTTAGGATTTAATTTCATTTATCTTTATTTATCTTTAATTATCTTTATTTATTTACTATTTATCTTTTAGAATTTCATTAGGAATAGACTAGGTTTTCTAGTACTATAAATAGGTGATGGAGTGGTACATATTGAACATCTCTTTTTCTGTAAACACTCCCTCTCCCAAAACTCTATCTTTTGTTCTCCCCATATTTTCTTCAATAAAAATCTCATATCTATTTTATTTATTTCTTTCCCAAAAATCATGAGCCACTAAACTAATCTAGCCGAAGGTTGTCAAAATTCCTCAAAAAGGTTCATGAGGCTTAGAACCCGCGCTTAGCCTTCTCAACAAGGTATTCATCGCTTCTCCGCATTACGGGGCTAACGCTTCTGTCCAAGTCCTTTAATAGGTGATCTTTTCAACTTGTGCAAGGAACGACCGCTTTGTACGTTTTAGGAAGGTTGCACAGTCGGTTCATTGGCTTTCTGTGTTAGAGGTTGGCGAATCCAAGAGACAAAACGGCGTGGTATTCGCCGCTAGGAAGAGGTGCCACAAAAGCGATTATTGGCTAGAGTCAGGCTCCGCCAAATCTTAAGTCCAAATCCTTGGAGCTGGTGGTCGTCGGCGTCCTCTTCCACTATAACTGGCTTATCCTGCTCGAGAAGGGTTACTTAAAACCCAAGGATTGAACCCAAGGTGGAACAAGACAACCGTAGGCTGGAATCTCGCTACGTAAGAAACTTTCTCTTCCCCAACTCTGTTTATTTTCCTCATTTTAATTTCCACGATTTATTTAATTTCACAATTTCAATTCACTTTAAATTCTGTTTTTATTTTTTTCTAGATCGAAATTTTTAATTCTGTTTTTTTTAGTTTTCAGGAATGCAAGTTTTCTTGGCTAAAAAATTGCCCAGGATTTCAAAAAACGAGTATTCGCACAATTCGGTCCCTGAGGATTCGACCCTACTTCCTCTTTACTGTTATTTTTACTATTTTACAGGGAATAGGATATTTTTGGTGCTTTCAACGACGCATCAATTAGCACCTCCCTTAAATCGATAAATTATTTTTCTCGTTTTGATAATCCAAGTTTATAGTTGCCCTTCCAACAATGTCATCTCTAACATTAGCACCTCCCTTAAATTGATAAATGACTAAATGAAATGTAATTTTAGATATCAAAGTCATTAAAAAATTAACACAATAAAAAAACAGTATAATTTAGCTTAACCATTAATAAAAACTTAATACATTGTAAAACTAAATCTCCAATTGTACCAAAAATAACATCCATAACATAACATGATAATGCCATTTTTAAAGTTGGACACAAATTTAAAACTAAAGTCCATAACTTAACATAACATAACAATGTTTCGACATCATCGAAGAGCAAACTTCATGAAGCCCACATTCCTTCGCTGGTCAAATCCCTTGTTTCTTCCTAAAAAAATGAAGACAAATAATCAAACTTCTATTGTAATTCATCATTTCTATGATTATATATAAAGGATGCATATCTAACATAACTTTGATGAAAATAAGCATAATTACATGGTGGCAAACATCCTTAAATGCGGATCAACAGGCAGTCCAATGCCCTCAAATAATGGATCATACAATGCATTTTTAATTGGCCTGAAAGTATTAAGACTTTCTTTTAGTGAGGATCTCATGATTGAAGAGAAAAAGTATTAAGGATTTCAAAGATAAACAAAATGGAATATGTAGAAGAACCTTGGACTGGAAAGGTTTCCAGTGTTGGAACTAGTGCCAGCTTCATTGTGCGTCGATAAAAGGTTCCAATTCTCACGTTCAGCATCAGATGCTGCCATTTGCGTTGGCAATGTGGATGGTTCTCTCTGTGGCATTGGCATTGGCAATGTGGATGAGAATGATTCATCAAATCCAGAAAGGATTAGCTTGAAACCACTCTTAAATGTTGCACACAAAAATCATATATTTAGAACATTTTGAAGCTAAATTTGAGTATTTTCGACAAATCAATTTACCCTGAACCGCTTGAATGTTGATGATGATTCTCCCAATCCATATCTGGTCCTTGCAGGAGCTGATTGTCGTGGTTCCGAAGTTCCTCGCTGAATGAATTCAAAAATATAAATTTAAAAGTGAGAGGAAACAAATTAAATTTGTGTGTTGACGTTAATTTAATGTTGGTCAGACAATACCTCCCTGTAGTTGCTCAGGGGCGTTCGTACTTGATGAGGAGTCAAAGTATTACCAGTTTCCTGCAATCATATACATTCATTGTTCCATGGAAGAAAAGGTATTTATTTCCAATAAATCTTGTTAATGAGAAAGGGTTTTTCTTTTACATTATGAGGTAATGAATTCATGACAATGCTTGACAAGGAGGTCCCGGTCCCAGTCCCAGAGATAGGATATGTAGGAGTGGGTCTAGCAGGTTGATTCAACAATCCTTGTTGCTGTTGAAGCCTTTGCAGAATTGAACTTTCAGGCAGATTAGATTTATAAAGGTCTGAATTTGATAAACTGGGCATAGAGAATTCACTACTTGCTTGCTGACGACGAGGCAACTGATAGGATCTGCAATTCAAAATAGAGAGTGGTTAATTATGTTTAAAATTATTCCATATGTCATTTGAACAAAACTTAAAAGCAAGCAAACATCAGATTTAACCGGTCAATATACCCTGAATGCATAGAGTTGGGAAATTGAGAATCTGGTTGATTCGTCATCAGATTTAACCGGTCAATCTGATGATCTTGGTAGTCATTCAAATCTTTGAAGCTGTACCTCCCACTAAAGAGAAAAAAAAGGGTTGGAGATAAGCCTGTGAATCATACTATTGCAAAATCTTAAACATCTTAAACAAAACAACTTCTTTATAAGATAAGAAGTACCTCAAACTGGAAAGCATAGAGGATCTTGGTTGTAAAGAGTGACAATATCGTAAATCTGATACATCGGGTGGATTGGTTTGACGATTAGGAGCAAGTGTTGAAGTCCTAAATCCAGCAAACAAGGTGAACCACTCCGCATTTATCCATTTGATATTAAAATTTAGAAAGACAAACAAGAGGTACCTTAATGGCATGGAAGATTTAGCCAATCCAATGTTATAAGTTTGAGGATTATATGCTCTGGGTGTCATTGAAACTTGATCATGCTGATAGGAGAAATTCTGAGACCTATAATAGCAAAAGAAACAATAACAAAAGTTGATATTTGCACATTACAAGATGCATTAAAATGAAGAAAGAAGGATGATGAAAATACATAAGCTGGGAAGGCATTGAATCCTTAGTCAACATGGAATGCTGGAGAAGTGAGTTAGATGCATTTGACCTATTCGAGACTTGATTAAGCAGTTGTGACGGATTGTTTAACTGCTGCTGGGACCTGGATTCAATATACAAAGATCCCATCACAATATGGTTCTAAATATCATGTGTTGATGCGTATCATGCATATGCATATGATACAAATATTTAGTACCTTGAAGGTGTAGAATATCTAGGTTGAATAAAGTTGTAACGTTGAGAATCGGAGTTGCCAATTGATTGGAACTGATTAGCTTCTGACCTGAAATCCAAAGAAAGGAAACATTAAGAGCATCATACTTATTGTAGTTTATTGGTGTTGCATCAACTCGATACCCTGATGAAGCCAAAGGCCTATAAAAGTCATTCTCTTTGTGCGAGTTCCAAGTCGGTGCTTGCCGGTTGATTTGCGTGGATCTTCCATGCAAAAGTCCAACCCCCCCAGTCTGCTCAGTCCAAAAAAAAAGCAGTTAATGACCTTATATAGTGAGACCTTATCGATATCGACTAATTTTAAGTAAACAGTTAATACTGAGTTACTCACTGAGTTTTGAGGCGTCAAATTTGAGGAGTTAAGTGCTTGCTGATTTCCATCGGAATTATTGTTTCCATTGTTCTGTTGAAATTGATCAGCAAACGTTATCCTCCTGCCTGGATTGGCTGGTTCTACCCTTTGAGGCCTATGGCTATATCAATGTTAGAAACATTTTCTATTTTAGTATAATAATATTTCATTAAACAATTAAGAAAACAATCAAGAACATACTTTAGAAGCTCAGCTTGAAGGCTACTTCCAATATGACCATTGAGATGATTTGTTTGAACTGAGTTAACCCTATCCTCCGAGTAAACTGGTTGAGTCGTATAAATTCCATCTTCTGGAAGGCTATTTCTAATATGATTATTGAACTTATTTTCTTGAATCGAGTTAACCCTACATTCCGAGCAAACCGGTTGAGCCGTAAAAACTCCATCTTCTGGTAGGCTACTTCCAATATGATTATTAAACTGGTTTGCTTGAACTGAGTTAACCCTAGGTTCTGAGTAAATTGGTTGATCTGTATAAACTCCATCTTCTGAGAGCCTTTCTGCCTGAACAAAATACAAGATAAGATATAAAATAAATAAGAATAATACAGTGTAAGATAAATTATTTATATCTGATAGGCATAGAGTTTGAACTACTTTACAAGTGGCAAAGGGAATGAATTTGTTCGCTCCATTATATGAGGACTAAAAGGAGGTGATGTTGTTTGATGTGCATCATTATCATTGCCTTCAAAACCTGAATATATTGGTTGCTCGAAGTTCGGATCGGAGCTCAGACCGTGAAGCAAAGATTCATTAGGTATGCCAGGTGATGCTATCAATTGACCTAGTGGCACCTATTGAAAAAAAAAAAAGAAAAAAAAGGATAAAAACTAGTATTACAACAAACATGGAAAGGGTTTGAGTTGTTATGATGGCTAACCTCTCCGAATGTATCGAGATCGACATTCATTTGGTCGAGCTGAGTCTGTTCATTTTTTGTTAATGGAGATTGAAGTTCCACTTCTGCATTCGCCTGTTGCATTGTAAACAAAGTTTTGATTAGAAAGGATAACACGACATATCGTTGTAGGTAAACCATGAATTGAAGTAAATGTAACTGTTTGCCCTGTAATTATGCTTAAGTTATAATCAAAGGCATTAGCTTTGAAGCAAATGAACAACATATATGGTAAAATTGACATAATGTACTGAGGTATTGGGCATCTGAGATGGTTCAAGTGCTGATGGAGATTCATGGAGTTCATTGACAGAGACTGGCAAATTTTGGTTGGAGTTTAGCTCATCTATTGCGGGTTGATTGTTATTGCTTCCGCTGGCTGATCCAAATATGTCCTCAATCCCCTAAAAGTAAAACAATAGTTAACATATATATAGCTTTAAATTATTAAAGAATTTGAGGTATAGTATAAGTAAATAAATTTGTAGTCGTTTCATTCACCATAATATCATTGTCGTTGTCCGTAAAGTCAAAATCATTGAAGTCATTAAAGTCATATAATGGGTATTCCATTTAGCTGTCGCTTTAGAACCACTTGAAATTACTGCTTCTGCTCAAAATAAATAAATAAAAATTATAAATCTATGCTTTCATTATTGGAAAATTAACTTCAAATTACACAAAAACTATAGTCCAAACCCATATTAAAGATGGTTGAAAATCAGATTAATTATTATAATTTTTATTTTTATTTGTTGATTTTAATAATCCAAATAAAATAGAGTTAAGTGTACCCAAGTGAAATATTTTTTAATTATTATTAGCTATTTTAGTTAAATATTTTATTATTATTTATTTAAAAATAAAATTAAGTGGACATCTCTACATTTACTACCATTGTAAAAGAAAGAATAATTTGGAGTTATTTAAAACCTAGGAAGGATACAGTTTGTTTACAAAATGTTAAATCTAAAAATGCGGATAAAACAAAATCAAAACCTTAGTTAAAAATGAGAACACATAATCTGTTTTTAAATCTAAAATAATGTAATTAAAATATTGTACAAAATACAATATACAATGATTATTTTCCTTGAATGGATTATAAATAAAAATCGATTTAAATAACATCACATTAAGTCATCTTTTTTAACCTTTTTCTCCTTTAGAGAAGAGGGAGTGAATTTATCCCCAATTGAATTAAAATTAAGGTGTAGGTTACGATTGTATCTATATTGAATGAATAACACGTTTTTAGATCTAAAAGACATAATCGTTACTTCATACAAAGTATGATATATAGAGAAAAAAAAATTAAATTAATTATATCGAATCACTCATAACTTTTTTTCACTTTCCTCAATAAAATCAGAATTAATAATGGGATAATGATTGTCCCACTATTCAACACATGACACGTTCTCAGATCTAAGTGATGTAATCATAATTTTGTATAGATAGATTATACGTCTATTATCTTATTTTAAATCATCCTTAAAATTTCCCCTTAAAAGAAGAGAAGGAAATTTAAACTCCCAAATGAATCAAGATTAAAGGGTAGGATTAGGGAGAATATTTAACAATATCAAAAGCTCCCATTTTTTAGTACAAATCAAAAAGGAAAAATATAGATTTTGAGATATGAAAATGCATCATAATCAAACTAAACTGAAACTGGAATCTAGAGATTTAAAAGGGTCTTTTACCTGCAAGATAGGGGGGTCTGTCCCCTTTACTGATGCAAAGGAGATAGTAGAAACAAGCAGCCAAAGCAAGAGATGGGGACAAATATGGTGAAAGGATATGATTAAGACCCTAGTTTTTTGTGAACTAGAAATGAAACATTGAAAGATTATTTATAGGCAAAAAAGTAGAGTGAGGGATACATGTGTGTGAGTTACAAAGTTAAAAAATGGTTAAATGATAAGTGGCTTAGAGATACTTTGAAAGGCTTCATAATAATTTTAATGTTTTATGCAATTTGGTCCTGATTCACTATTAAAAACAATCTACACTTAATGGTATAAAATTTTTGGCATAAACTACAGCTTAATTATACATCCTTTTATTAAAATTTGCTGTTCCATAGTCAAATAGTCGAATGCTTCCTACGACTTTCATTGGTTTTTCAATAAAACTTAGCGATAATCCTTTTTCTGAATTATTAGCCGCAATAATAGTCTTTCATGAACTTATTTTGATACAAAATATTCACAATTATCAAAAGCTAATCTAAATTACAGCTTATATAAGACATCATAATCATTGTTACATTTCTAAGCAGCCAAACATTAAGTATAACTAAGCGTTCGAATTTTAACATTTTTTAAACTTCAAATTATAAAAAATTCACCCTTAATTTATCAAAACAAACTTTATATAAATATATCCAAGTTAGGCATTGTGAAACTTAATGTGGAATTTATATTCGGTAATAATGATGAGCTGGCAAGAAATGTTGAGTTTGTCACCGTGTAATTATTTGATTGGTTAAAAATTGAATAATTATTACATGGTTCATACACGTGGATTTTAAGTAATTAGAAGAGAAGTAATTTATTAATAAATAAATAATTAATTAAGAGCAGGAAAAAAGGAATAAACCTAGAAATTAACAAAATAATATTAATAAAGCCTCTTATCTGGCTTTGCCACGCTATACCTGCAGTGATTGGTTCACAATTAATTCTGCCATTCATGCAAATGCTTAGACAAACTTACCATAAAGTCAATCTCTATAAAAGGCAAGTCCACCATGGTTGAATTAACTTTGGGAACTGAAAAACAAATCTTACGCAAAATCACCTTACAATTTATAAAACCAGTTTTTTTATTTATTTATTAGTGTTTGAGAAATATATAATTATTGTAATTAGTGAGTTGTATTGAATTGAGTATAATTAGAATTTTTCAACTAAACTTTTCAATTTTTAAGATAGATAAAAATCAGAATAATTATGCGGGTGATTACAAATAATAATACTTAAATTTATACATCATTTAAGATACACAAATTATTTTTATACAATAAAAATATAAATTTAATTTTAGGATAAATATTTCACTACAAACAAATTTCCATAAACCAATATTTACTTTTACTGATCGTCCATTTCTATTAGTAGGGTTATACCAACGGATTCTTTTATCTTTCAGTATAATAAACCTATACAAACACATCTATATTATCATTGGTATAGAAATATCTATATAATGATAGATCAAATTTATTCGTCAGTATAGGTCTTATTTATACCAACGGTTTTATTAGGACCGTGATATAGGATGTATTCTACAAATATTTAAATATGTAATAGGTCCTTATACTTTTTGTAAATTTAAAATTTAATCACTATATTTTTATTTCTAAGAATTTAGTCCTTTTATTTATCAGAAATTTCAAGTTTAACTGTTAATACTATTAAAATTATTTTGTTAAATATTATTAAGTTTTTTCTTCAGTCACAATACTACCAAGTGAGTTTTTTTTTCTCAAAATGTTACATCAACAACTTTAACAAAAAATTAAAAATGTTGACAATTGAACTTAAATTTTGAAATCTAAAAAATAAAGAAACTATACTCTTGGGAAGAAACTACAACTACTAAAGTCCTAATGTGTAAAAAAAAAAAATCCCCTTTTAACCATATTTTAAATGTAATTTAAAATTTTTAAATTAATTTTTTAATAAAATACTTGTACAGAGATATTGTTTTATTTGTCATTTAAATCATTTAAATTTTTTTATTGATGAGAGATAAGTTCTTACACTTTTTTACCTACTAAATAATTAACTAAATTGCATAGTATTTATTATAAATTATTTATACTAAACCAAATTGAACGGAATTACATATTATTTATTATTAATTATTTATACTTGATTAATATCAATCAATGATAACAATGAGTATATATATTTAATGTTAGAGAAAGAATAACTCAAAAAATATTGAATGATAAAGTAATTAGATAAAATTGCTTAAGATGCTCATTTTTCTTATTAATTTTATTAGAAATCGTATTGTCAAATACTTTTTTGAACTATCGTATCGTACATGATGGTTAGATTTTAGATTTTATTACTTGTTTATAGAGCTGTATTTTTCAAATATTATTAATTAATGTCATAATAATTAAAATCTCTTTAGAATTTAAAATTATATAGTTGTGTAATTACAATTTCAATTACCAAACATGACATAGGAAATGATGATGTAATTACACTCTTTTATTCAAACACGTTTTTATGTGGACTCAAGTAAAACATTTTTTACTTTATTATTATTAGTTATTTTGGTCAAATATTTTTTTTATTAGTTATCTAAAAATAGAGTTGTAACATCTCACAATCGGATCTGAATGGGTGATGTCACATTATGTCGTCAAAGCAATTCAAGTTATTATAACACAAATACCTTCAATTCAATGGTCAAAACAATTCTTATACATGTATTTATAGCTTTCATTTAATCAATTTACAGGGTTATAAGGGTTAATTTTAGAGTTAGGACTCAAATCCAAATCCAAACTCAAAATTTAAATTTCAAATTTATATCTCGAGACAGGCCATAAATTATTTTGGGATTTTTAGCTTTGAAGTTAACTTGTGTCGAGACACTACACGTTGTGTCTCAAGACCAACTTCCCCTTTTTCAATAATTTTGCTTTGATGTTTGAATGTCTTGAGATAAAGGGTTCCTATCTTGAAACCTGGAGTAGAGCAAAATCTATTTAGTTTTGATGTTCTTCTATCTTGAGACAAAGACCACTTGTCTTGAGACTATACAAATCTGTCTCGATACCTCAGTCACTTAAATGCAAACTTTAAATGAAATTTGTTCTAGCAATCTTGAAACATGTTATTTTTGTCTTGAGACTCAGTGGCCAAATGGTCAAAATCCTACACTTTTAAGTGTCAAAATTCTTAACTGAATGAACCTAAACATACCTAAAATGTACCACAAAACATATTCATTCAATTAACCTATCTAAACATGCAAATATTACCAAATTATAACCTTCACTACATCATTACTAAACCAACCAATTTGCACATTCAAACTTACGTAATCAAGCACAATTATCTAGTAATCAAAATATTAAATTCAACCAATATAACATTAAAGGTCATTTACCAAAAATATCAAACTAATTTAAGCAACAAGCCAACCAACCTAGGTACATGCCATATGACTTCAAAACATATATATACATACAAAATAGGATCATAATAGCTTCCAAGCTGAGCTTTAGTGTTGGATGCTTGACTGCAAAATCTCTTTAACTATATCTAAGACATTGTCACACCCAAAAATATTAAAGGTTTGGCATAATGAAAATTCTGAGCACTTAATCAGAACATTTTCTATTTAAATGTATTCTAATGCAATTATGTGAACCTTACAAGCTGGTTGGGTAAATAGTTAGATTTTAAATTTAGTTCCGTCAAATTAGAACTAAGAGTTTCTGTTAGTGGGAAACATTATGATTAAGGGTATTAATAATACTAAATGACTTGGGATTAAGGGAAGCAGTGATAAAGACTATATATAGGAAGGATTCTTCATGCTGATATTCATTCTTCTCTCGTTCTTCTATCTTCTTCTTCTTCTTTGGTTCATTCTGTAAGAAAGGAAAACTAATAAACGAGTTGCATGAAAGGAAGAATCTAAGGTATTAGCATAAATACTTAAGAACTTAGCAATTTGGTAATTTTTCTAACTCTTATGTACCTTTCAATATAGGAAAAAGAATGAAAGTTAGGGGAGTTCAGTATAATTTATTTTGAGCTATGATGTTTAAGTTGTAGATATAATCTATAACTCTTCTACATGCATATGGATTAAGGTTTCGTACCTATGTATATCTTTGTTTTGATCTTTATATGAAAGTTATATTTTGCCAACCAAGAAAGAGGAGGCCTAAGTGATAAAGGGAAGGCTAATGAGGCATAAGCTATGTCAACCCAGGTATTTTGTTGGTGAGATTCTAATATCAAACCTTCTGTGCTTGTTTATATATATATATATATATATATATATATATATATATATATATATATATATCAGTAATGTGTTTTCATGTTGTGGTTGACTTCATGTTTTGCTGATGATGAGTTGTTTATCGTGGATTGTTTATATAAAGTGTCACGCCCTGAAATTGGGTCCAATAGTTTCAGGATTAGTGGATCGGATCTTCAGAATTAAGTATCTAAAAAATTAATTTTATTAAAATAGTATTTGGAAATTCTAAAATGACTTTTGAAAAAAATTAAATCAAATTTTAAAAATTAAATCGAGATTAAAAAGAATTAACGAAATGAGTTTTAAGAAGAATGATTAATTTGTAAAAGGGATAAAATTGGAAGTGGCCCAATGGAAAATAGCCCAAATTTTAAAAAAATTTGGGTTGTCTCCCCTATCAATTTTAAAAGCCAATCGTCACTACCTCCTATCCTCATTCTCAATTGAATTGTTTTCAAATCCTCCCAAATTCTCTCAAACTCTCTCCACAAATTTGAAATTCCTTCCTCCCAAACACCAAATCTTCCATCAACTTCAAAGAAACACCTCCCAAAACTATCCAATTTCTTCATCTTTTCTTCAAGGAATTTTCAAAGAAACCTTAATGCAGCTCATTTTTCTTTCCTAAGCAAGGTGAGTTACTGATTCTAGGCTAGATTTATGTTTAAAATTTCTTTAGAAATCAAGTTTTAATCCTATTAAATTGTATTTCTAGGATTTATTAAATTCAAGTCAAAATTAAGCTCAAAAATGGTGAAATCCGAAATCCTTTGTTAAACCTCTATTTCTGGGTGTTTCTAACTTAATTTGACTAGATAAAAAGGTTTTTAAACTCAAATTATCATATCATAACAAATTTCTAATAGATTTAATGAAAATTTTCACTTCAAAGCTTAATAATGGTGATTTTTCTGAAAAATTAAAAATTGAGTTCCTGGGTGTTCTATTGGTTGAGATCAATCCTAAAAGGTATAATTAGATGTTTAGAAGCAATCTTGAGCAATAGGAATGAAATCGGATCAAGGAATCTGAATTTCAACTTAACTAGCTTATTTTTTCGATTTTTGAAAAGCTAGTTCAGATCTAAGTATTTGATGTGTTTATGATATGTTTATTATTGCATGTGATGTGTTTGTATCATGTTTATTATGTATGTGAAGCTTCGGATTCATTGGAGGCTTTTACAAGCAAAGCAAAAGGCAAGGATAAGGTGATTTGAGCTTTTGGCTAAGCACACGAAAGCTTCAATGGTGAGTGTTTGAGAGTCGTTGCTAGTAAGAACGATTAAAAAATGTTAATTAGAGGCTTAGGAAGTTTAAAATTTAACCTAATTCCTATGAGTAAGCATTTCTAATCTCTTGTTTAAAATTGTGCAAAGTGTGCCTATGCTTTGTGTAATGTGTTGAGAGTGTGCTAAAATAGTGAGTAAATGTAGTGTAAACTATGATTGGGATCTGTAATCTACTAATTTTACGCACGTGTATATGATCTCAAGTGAATATGGCTTTATAAGAGCAATGCGGTAACATTTAAGAGTGCAAAATGCATGCCTATGCTAAGTATGTTTAGTGTATGTGAAAACTGAAATGTATGTGACAAATGTGATACGAAAATGTGCATGAAACAGTAATGAAACATGTGTAAATGTGGATATATTAGCATTGTGATCTTTTGAAACCATTGGATATAGTTTGCATTCCATAGGATTGTAAGTACTCACCCACTATTGATACATGATATGAGCATAGAGGCTCATGGGATGTGTTGGAGAGATAAAGAAATGTTGAGTTAAGATCCATTCAATGGGATGTGTTAGTGTTTGGAGAGTGTTTAGCTTATGCTATGTGTTAGGCTCTATGAGCCAAGGTGTGTTTGGAGACCCATTTATCCTATATGTAAATTTGTACACGTATGTTTCATAGTCTCAATAGGCCCATCTATCATTAATTGATGTATTTGTGATGAGTGTGCAACTATATGTGAGGATAAGACCATATTTGAAAGGCCTTTGTATCATGGAAGTGTGTTTTTAACTTGTGGTTCATGAGTGTGCAAATGTGCCTATAGTATGATTTTGCTTAACTTTTGAAATTTTTTATGTTTAGTAGTACTTTTGAACATTCACTGAGCTTTTTTAAGCTCAAACTCTCCAGTTTAAATGTGTGGAAAAGTAAGGCAACCAATAGGTGAGAGGCAACCAAGTAAGGCAATACTTTTGTGTAGGTGACTTTAGTTTTAAATGTAGTTTAAAGGCAATGTCGGACTATACTTTGGGACTAGATTTTATAAACTGATTATGGATTTTGGACTTGAATCTTGGTTTTAATTTGTTGTTTTGATTCCTTTGGAATGATGCAAAGTATGTTTTAATGGTATGCATAAGTGTTAAAGACATGTTTAATGGCTAAAATGAGACTTTGAGGTCAAAGCAGTATTCTGATGTTTGCGGCATATTTCAATGAACCAAATGTTATATTTTGGACACATAGGTCCTTTAGATATGCATGTTAGGCCAATTTAACATGTTGAGTAGTTGAATTCTAAGTCTTAGTTAGTGTGTATGCATGATGAGACTACTTGATGAGTCATATTTTACTAACGTATCCATATGTGAACAATATGATTTAACTATTGATTAGAAGTGTTAGGACTTAGCTGAATTATGTTTGAAATTTTGTACACCTGTACCTTAGATGCTTAATTTCATATATCTACCTTTAATTTTATGATTCAGTTAATCTGATATTTTGATATGATTCAGTTAATCTGATATTTTGACATCTTTACGGTTTAGTTCCTAGGATTTATATTTTAAATATTAACCATGAATTAGTAACCGGATTAAGCTAAATTTCTTTAGGAATGGTTTTAACTAGTCACTAGAACTAGATTATGTGATTGATTTTGTAAATCACGCATGATTACATGTTTTGAGTGAATTGATCATTTTACCCCTGAGTAATTGTATGTTTTATGTTAGAAATGCACGTTATTAGGTTTTATTTGAATTTGTATGACCGAATATGATTAAAATGTATGCTAAATGTTGATTAGACTGAAAAAAATTAGCTACGCTTGAATTCTGTATGTGTTCAGTTTTGAGTCACTTCGGTGACAAATGTGTCATTCCGGATTTGGGTTGGACCATCCCGAATGGGTTTGGGGCACCACATAAAGTATTATTTTACAATTGCATGTTTGATTATACTTTCCAATTCATTGTTTGATAAAATATCACTAGGAAAATAATTATTGATGAAGTTATCATTGCCATGGTCCACTAGATGTTATGTTTCGTAATATGTTGTGTTTTCAATAAAATGATCAGTTGAATGCTTGTTATATGCTTGTCATAATTATGAATTATGCGTGGAGTATGGAAGGTTGTTTTGGCGAATGAAAGATGAAGAAATGCCACGTTATTCACTTTATGCCAAATGTAATTTGGCTTTGTAGAGGTTCTGGCAGATAGTACGAAGAATGTATATGCATAGTTTTCGGCTTTGTGTGGGTTCAATTGGATTGTACGAAGATATCTGCACAAATGAATATGATAACCTAATGTGGGTTCTATGTACGTATGAGACTCTGCGGAGTCTAAGGCTTTAAGCCTCATATATGTAAGCAAGCCCATGGCCATGGCCATGGCCTATGAAAGTTATGAAAGATATGAAAGTTCGATGGATTTAATTGATATGTTTAATGTTAAAGTTATATATGAGATTTCGCCAAACGAAGTTCGTGACAAAGTCCTTTTGTATGAATCCGCTATGTTTGTGAAGTTCTATGAATATGCATGTTTAAATTTGTTTTATCTATGAAGTTTTTTCTATGAATTCGCATGAATGAACTGCTATATTCATGAATTTTTCTATACAAGTACGCATGTTTGAGTCTACCATATTTGTGAATCTTCTTCTATGAATTCACATGTATGAGACATTGTATCTATGAATCTTCTTCTATGATTTCGTGTATAAGAGTCCACATTTAAAATCCATATTAAAGAGTCCGTAGGATTATCCACCAAGTAAATCTGATATGACTCTCTATTCATTCGATGAGTTTATATTAAGATTTTACGCAACAAGTCTGTATGAAGAAACTATATGCCTTACAATCTTTCACAAAGGGAATTCTCATGCATATTATACTGTGCCATTATGTGGTTCATGCTTGAATATAAGCAGTGGAATATGATCTCACAAGTTTTAGCTAATCAAAATCTGCGGTGAATTCTAAAATTGAAGCAACTTATTTTAGAACTCACTAAGTTCGTCATGAGCTTACCATGTTTCTTTTCCTCATTTCAGAGATAATTCCAAATTGTGGTTCGTGGAGAATTAAAGAACTAAGACAAAACCTTCAAAGCCTTGTGTGAGCTAGAGGTGTGCATGGGCCGGGCGGCCCGGCTTGAAGGCCCGCCCGAAAAATAGGAGTGTTTGGGTAAAAATAGAGGCCCGAAAAATGATTTTGGGAAAAAAAAGAGGCCCGTTTAGAAAACGGGCCTGGCCTTGGGCAAGATTTTTTTGGCCCGGGCCCGGCCCGATTTTAATATTAAATTTTTTTAAATTTTTTTTATTTTAAATTTTAAGTAACTTTAGTTTTTTTATTGTTTTTAATGTTATTTTGATATTGTAAAATTTTTGTTATTAATATAATTTAGTTCTTAATTTAGTTCTAATTTGTTTCAATTTTTTAATTTTAATATAATTATTTTTTATTATATTTTTAATTTATATATTATTTTAAGAATTATTTTAGTCCAATTTTTTTTAATATTTGTTTTTATGTTTTAAATGCATTTGATTTATTATATTTTAAAGTTTTTTATTTAATAAAAAAAGTAAAAAAAATTTTAATATGGTCGGGCCGGGCCGGGCTTGGGCCTATCATTTTTTTCTTGGGCCGGGCTTGGATAAAATTCTAGGCCCATATTTCGGGCCGGGCCCGGGCCCGGGCCTTGAAAATGGGCCGAAAGTTTTTTATGAGCCCGGCCCGAACCCGACCCGACCCGGCCCATGCACACCTCTAGTGTGAGCATGACATCCATTATTTTGTAACATGTGTAGATATCAAGGCATCGCGTAGTTTAAATTTCTGTTTTATGCTTGTATAGTAACTTTCAAATCTAGTTAAAGATTTAATTAGATTCATGACAATTAGTTGAACATATTATTGTAAGGGATAAATTTTATCATAAAGTCGTTTCATTTATTATGATTTAAAAGAAAAACCCTATGGATTTGTTAATTGATTATTAATATTTTTTACTTTAAAAGTTGAATTCATGATGGATCGATCAACCGACCATTTGGGTATTACAAACCTGTACACGGAAACAAACAAATATGCACCCTAAGTATATCTAGTAGTGTTAACATAACTTGAATCCAATTACAAACACAACAAAATTTAAATAACATAAGTAAGATAAAACTCAAGTTAACCAATTTACTATTTTATGTTAATAACAAATATACGTATATATTGATGATTTATTTATCATTTCATCTTATTCTCAATAATGCTTTACTCAATTTTTGATATAATTTTCGATGCACACTTAGGGTATTTGCATCTAGTTTAACATATTAAAATCATGTCTCATGATACCATCAATATCTCATTTCAATACAATAAATGTTCAATATATAATTTTACATTATAATTCATATTAAGCAAATCAGATATATGAACGCTTACAAGAATCAATCCACCATCACACCAAATATGCAACGAAGTGCTAATCGAGCACGAGTGCACCGATCCCACCAACCATACCAGAATACGCTCATACCCCCAAGGTATTTGAGCCGGTGATACGTTCTCAACCCCTAGAGTATTAGGAAACTATCACAATATTTGCGCGCATAGCGCCAAATCTCCCACGTATCAATATAGACCCTATGGCATGCCAACTATACTCGTGACTCTGGTCGACAATGTTAATAGGGCAAGTATAATCATTATTAATGTTATAATATCATTAAGCATGTATATATGTATACTCATTCAATCAATTGATCTTAATTTACCCAATCAAGTACACAAGTACCTATCGAGTATATTCTTATTGGTAGTTGTAATAGCCCAAATTTACCCGGGCCCATGAAATAAGTAAATAAATATAAAAACAAAAAAAAAAAGAAATAAAAGTCCTTTTACAAATCCAAACTGATAGCCTATATACATAGCCCAAATTGAGCATTATCTATGGCCCATTTACAGGATATACCGGTAGCCCACATACACTTAAAAGCCCAAAACCCGGTTACATTTTTAGCCCAAAATCCTATACCTGGTTACACCCTAAGCCCTTAACCCATTACACTCAACCCACAAACAGATACGGCCCAAGTGGCCCAATTTGTTAATAGAAGATAGAAAGGCCTAGGGTTTCGGAAACCCTAGGCGCCGCAAGTACCCCAAGCGTCACACCCTTTCGTTTCGCGCCGTTCCAGTGGGCTTCATCGGCGCCGTGACTCCGGCTTCATATCACGCCGCAATTGGTGCATGAATCAACGCCAACATATTCACTGACGGAATTCTCGCTGGTACCTGCAAAAAGGGAAAGAAGAACAGCAGCAAATATGGCAAGAAAATAAAATCAAAGATTGTAAACTTGTTTTCAATGGCTATAAAAGCCCAAATCAAGAAAAATGTAAGGGGGTTTTTTTACACACAGATTCAATAAAAGAACACATTTTACACTAAAAGAAATCAACAGTCGACGAAAGAGTACCGAGATGTTTTTTTTCTCTCTAAATACGTACTGATATCGTAGAAAATAGAAGGAAAAAGACATACCTTTGGATATGCGTTGGAAAGCAAGACTTTTTAGCCTCCGGCCACCGTATGCAGTGGGAACGACGGTGGCGCGTAAGCGCGTGTAGACCCTTAGTCGGAGGCTCGACAGAGCTCCGAGGTTGGCCCGCAAATCCTCTTTCAGAGGATTTCTTTCTTTCTTTTTTAAAACCGGTTTCAAAATGAATATTAGGTTTGATATTTGGCTTTTATAGCCTAATAAAAACGGCGTCGTTTAGCTTAAAACGATAAGCTTCAAAACGGCGTTGTTTCAAGGCCAGGATCCGCGTGTTGACCCATGACCCAAATAGGATCCGCGTGTTTTCATTTAAAGGGCAAATTGCCCAATCAATCCTTTTGTATTTTTAAAATTTATAATTGTATTTTATTTATATTTTAAATTGGCCCTAACATTTTACATTTATTTTAATTTAGTCCCAGTGGCCATTAAAACTTATTCTGAAGAACGACGTCGTTTTCTAGGATAAAGGCTAATTGCCCAGTGAGTCCCTTTGTTTTAGTGCGTCTTAAAATTAGGCCCAAAATTTTTCATTTGTTTATAATTAACCCTATTTTTTAAAATTAAATTAAATTTTAATCCTTTTTATATAAATCCAATTTATTTTAAATACTATATATTTTTTATAAACATTAGTTATATATAAATATATATATTGTTTTTCTTTGTATGTTATTATATTATTATACGTTATTATATATTATTACATACATTTTATTATATATATATTATTTTACATATTATTTATTATATTATATTATTATATATTTTGTTTATAAATTTTATTATATGTTATATATTTTACCATATATTATCTTTTACATTACTTTTATTTTATTATAAAATATATTATTTTATCACTCATTAATTACATATGTTTTTTATTATTTTATTATTAAATAAATATGTGTAATATTAATATTTAGTACATTATTTTGTTAATATATTAAGTTATTATATCCTATAATTTGGTTTACATATATTAATCATTTTTAAAAAAAAAAAAAGTTCTCCTTTATCATTCTTATACTATTCTAAATATTTCTAAATATCCTTTTTTATTTTATTTTATTTGATTTATATTTTATGTGTTTATAACTTGCTTATTTATTTTTGTTTTCTTATATTTTGATATTATTTAGTAGGTTAAATTTTCATAGATTATTTGTTATTATTGCTTTTACATATTCGCATGAAATTAATTATTTATGTTAATTTAAGTTACAATAGCATAAAATATTATCATATATGTTTATTGCAATTTATATTTGTTGTATTCATTATGCACTACGTTGTATTTTGCATGTAACGATAATACATGTACATTTATGTTATTTATGATTATATATGCATAAAATGATAACGTATATTGTGTAATTTATGCCATTATTCATTGTTTTTATATTATATTTGTGTGGAATGTTAAAGAAGGTATTATGTAGGTTAATTTATTTAAATATTGATTCTTTGTAATGTGTTAAATGCATCATCACTTTAAAGAATTTTTATATTGCATTTGACCCAAAAGATTTTAAAAAGGATAAGACAATGTCTTTTGGTAGTTAGAAATTCGGGAAATAGTGCCCTAACATGCTGGGTTGCGATTTCCCGTTTGTCTAAATGCCTAAAATACCCTTCTAAAAAAGTTTTGAAAATCACAAGATGATTTTACTTACGGAAGTTTAAAAATATCATGTCCAATCATGCTGGATGTGATGTTTATATTCTTTTAAAGCAAAGGAATCTTGATTCTTTTTAACTCAAATTATTACGGTTTTAAAAGAGATCTTATTTCTAAATTCTTTCAAACTTTTGACATTAAGACAAAATTATTCAATTTGGTCCAATTTTGGACGTTACGAGGGTGCTAATCCTTCCTCGTACGTAACCGGCTCCCGAACCCGTTTTCTCATAATTTCGTAGACCAAAATATTTTATAAAGTGATCCAATCACACTTTAAAAGGTTGGTGGCTACTCCCATTTTCAGAATACTTTCCCCACGTAAAAGGAGGGTTTCACAAAGAGTTACCATTCCTGAACGTATATATATATATATATATATATATATATATATATATATAAGTTATTTAACGAACTTGAGTTATGATAGCACAAACCAAAATATCTATTCGTCGATAGCTTTGGATTTCCCTTTGCCTCAAGTTGGTCCTACGTCATCTTTAGTTGCAAAATTAAATCCAAATACGGAAATTTAATTATGCATACAATTCAAATACAATTCGATACATTATATACAAGACTGAATTTTATTCAATTTACTCCTAAAACACCTAAAATCAACACTCGTTTCTCACAATTTACCTGATCAAATTTAAATTTTTCTTAATAAATATAGTACATGGACTTATTACAGCCATTATTTATTATCAAACCTCAAGTTTTCATCTCTTAAAATTACGTCCTTAAGTACACTTAATTTAATTATATAATCTTTGCCTAATTCTAGCGTAATTCAATACCTTCTACCAAAATTTCAACATAAATAACTACAATCTTAACTGCTATTAACATGCATGAATTTTAACATTAAACTTCAAATTCTCAAGCTTTTCATCAATTAAAAACCGATTAATTCACTAATATAGCCATTCGGCTATTCATATCTTTCATTAAATAGTAATATTATAACTAAAATTTGAAACAAAATTCACCAATTTTGCTAAATGGTGGCTACGACAATGGTGGAAAATGAGAAAAAGAATTGTTTTCTTCCTTCCCCTTTTGGTTGAGCCAACTGTAGGGAGAAAGATGAGAGAAAATTATGTTTTCTCTTTCTTTCCACTACATTTCAATGTCTTAATTATTTTTTTACCTTAATTAATTGTTTAAATTAATTTATTAATGGCTATAATTTATTATCATAAAACTTAGTGGAGATCAATGGTTAAAAGCCACGCTAATCCACTAAGTCAATTAAGTATGGCATAATTGCTAATTAGGGCTCAGACTTTTTCCTCAATTAGTTTTAATCCTTATGACATTTTTCGGTTTAGTTTTTATACTATGTTTAATAGTCGATTTTATTACTTATACTTAATAATTCGACTTTTCCAAACTGTACTTGACTCATAATTATTCTTTTTTAAATTATTTATTAATTCAATTCAATTAATTTGGTCCAATATCGAATTTTACGAAACTGTTGAAAATCGAGTCATTACAATTTTCCCTTCCATTAAGAAATTTTGTCTTTTAAATTTACCTAAGAAGGGGTGGGGATATTGCAACTGCATCATTTCCTTATGTTCCCACATGGCTTCATCAATACTATGAATTTTTCATAGGACCTTTACTATTGTCACGTGCTTATTACTTAATTTCTTTACTTTCAGAGCTAAAATCTCAATTTGTTCTTCCTCGAAAGTTATATCGAGTTGAACCTCAATCGATTCAATGAGAATTATGTGTGACAAGTTTGATTAATACCTTCAGAATATAGAAACATGAAATACATTATGAATTTTCCCTAGCTCTAGTGGTAATGCCAAGCAATAAGCTACAGGACTAACCCGTTCAACAATGTCATATGCCTTGAGATACCCTAAACTCAACTTTTCTTTGTGACCAAAACGCAAAACCTTTTTCCAAGGTGATACTTTTAGGAACACCTTGTCCCCAACTGAACACTCGATACCCTTTCATTTGAAATCAATATGATTTTACCGGTTCGATGTCACTTTTAATTTGTCTCAGATTATCTGTACCTTGTTTTTAGCTACTTGAATCAAATCCAACCCAACTAACTTTTTCTCACTCATTTCGGTCCAACACAATGGTCTTCGACACCTTCAACCATATAGAGCTTCATACGAAGCCATTTGGATGCTCAATTAGAATCTATTGTTATATACAAATTTGACCAACAGTAGGTAATGCTCCCAGGTACCTTCAACCTCAATTATACAAGCTCACAACATATCTTCAAGAACTTGTATGACACATGTAGATTGGCCATCCAATTGTACATGAAAGGTCATATTGAAATGCAACCTAGTACCTAGATATTGGGGCCCGTATATGTAATGAACAAGAACAAATAGAGAAAATTGGACACAAATATTTACAAGGAAAAATTCCTCTAATGAAGAGGATAAACAACCACGGGCAAAGAAGACTTCACTAAATGAGCAAATAATCTGAAAGAGTACAAGATGGAGATAACCAAAAGCAAACCCTAAACCTTAAAAATAAAGCTCTCTAGCTAAAACATGAAATTTCCTTAACACTCTCTCAAAACTCTCTTAACCTTCTTTTTAAATTTAATGTGATGAAGATATAAATAATATCAATTCTAGGGTTACTAAGGCCCCTTTTATAGGTTAAAATTTATGGGTTAATATGGCTAAAATATTCCTAAACTAATTAGAGTTTGATTGGGAAAAGATAGCAAAGTTTAACTAGGAGAAAAAACTCAGAGTTTGTAAGAAACACGTCGCTACGTTGTAACATCCCATTTGCGTCATCACGACATCGTCCGTAGTCACAACGTCGGGAAGCTCCTTGTCGTGACATGATTGACTGGATTTGGTATTGCGATGATAAAGTCCTTGTGTCGTGATACGAGCTATGATAAGGGTCTAAAAGTGTCTGAAAATGTGAGGCATACTCTACAAATCTCCACCTTGACTCGTATTTTTCTATGCCTCCTTTCCCGAGCCTCGCCATAGGGCTAACTCCATCTTTGCAGGATACTAACCCAAATCTAAGCAGTGCTTGAACTTACAATTTGAACGACTCTTAATCAAAATGGTCATACATTTCTTGCTCATATGGCCAAGTCGCATATGTAGTAACTGAGTTGTCTCCAACTTCATAATCATGGAGGAAATTATTGCTACATCAATCACTGTTGAACCCTGCAAAGTATATAAACTACCGATTTTTTGACCTTTCATTAAAAGAAGAGCTCTACGAGATACCTTATTGCTACAATCATTTAGGGTCTAACATAGTTAGGGAGATGAGGTTTTTCTTTAGATCAGGCACATGCTTGACACCTGACAGTGTCCTGATAATCTCGCCATGCATCCTGATCTGAATGGTACCAATACAGATTAACTTATAAGGTGAATTGTTCCCAATGAGCAAAAATCCACCTTGAAATAAACTATATGTGGAGAACCAATCCTTGCTTGGACATATTGTTGAATCTGGTGCCCAAAGTGTAGTATTTTCATCCAAGTACACTTGTAGATTTTTGAATAGATTGATTAATAAAATTATTCATGAATTACATTAATTCTTTGTATATTGTCCTCATATGGTTTTTTCACGCAAAGAAAAATGGAAGTAAATGTTGCTCATTAGTTGTCTGATGCTCAAACTGATACCAAGCGATATTACATGGTCGGATCGTAATACGAAAAGACAACTTGTATTAGTAGACAAACCTAAACATGTCCTTATTCTAATTAGAAATGACAAACCAATTGAAAGGCTAATACGTCACCTACCAAGTCCAAATGAGGGGATGCTTTGTCTTGGGCATCAGAGTGGATAACTCCCAAAAAATATAAACATAAATGTGACTAACTTAACTGACAATACATCAGACAGGGCCCAAGTAGAATAGATCTTGATTCAATTTATGGATTTGCTCACTTATGAATTTCACAGTGTGGCATACCTAAATCTTAAGTGGGTGATGAAATATGTATGTATGACTCATACACTTTGATGTAAGTAAAAGACTGAGATCAAATAGTTAAAGAACCAAAAGCTGGTGCATTGGGTGTACAACTTCTGCAGTATGTAGCATCATTCACAGTAGTGGAATTCATAATCCAAGACATGAGTAAATGATATTCTCTCATTGGTGGTACATGGTTGATGAAAATTAAATGTGGCCAAGGGTCATCCGTCTTTGTGATGGATGACTTGATTACTATTTGATAGTAACTGACTTTTTATGAAGGAAGATGTAATGGTTACCATAAGATAAAATAGGATCATATTGGGAGAACGTATATTGTCCCAAAGAGATCAATGATAACCTATGAGGGTAACAAATTTATGATAATGTAATTGGACGAGCACTGAGTAGTTGATTTCGTAATGGTATGTAATTTGGGAGAGCTCAGTTACGATACTATAGTGGAATGACTTCGTGACTAATTGAATTTATAATTAATATGTGACGAGTTGCAACTTAATTATAAATAATTTGAGCCCTAATTATATATGTCCAATCAGTCTTGCTATTAGCTCGTTGAAACCAGAAATGAATTGCGTCTTTGAATCGAAATGAAAGAAATGAATAGAAATAGAGAAATGAGAAACATTTAGGAATGATTATGGTTTTCGCTGAAATAAAGAAATAAAATCATTTGGAGATGAATGTAGGTTTCTCAAAATGGAAACAGAAATGGAAATGAAAAATGATACATTTGCAAATGTACATAGATTACTTAGAAATGATCAGAAGAATGAGTTTATGTTTTTGAGTTGTTTTAAAGCCTGAAAATGAAAATAAACCATTTGGTCATAGTGAACATGTTGAGTGGTGAAATATTATACATATTTTCTCAAAATTTT
Source organism: Gossypium anomalum (assembly GCA_025698475.1). Classification (NCBI taxonomy): domain Eukaryota; kingdom Viridiplantae; phylum Streptophyta; class Magnoliopsida; order Malvales; family Malvaceae; genus Gossypium; species Gossypium anomalum. The sequence continues at coordinate 6,390,999 of CM046961.1, forward strand.
ACTAGGGGTAAAATCGTCATAACTTTATTGGGGGTAAAATAGAGATGATAAAATTATTTAATATAAATGCTGAAGTTTATTTTGGAAAATAGAAAAACAGAATCGAGTTAGATCAGATTACAAAGTAGAAAGTTAAAAAGTCTGGGAATTACTAGTAATTGGACCGGATGTAAGAGAGGCCCAAAATTCTCTCCTAGTATGTGATGATGACGACAATACTAGTAGGAATACTAGGGGATGTCGTCCACCCTACTCCTACTTTAAGTAGGAAGTTGTTTTTTTGGTTGAAATAAACTTCTACAACTCAAGAAGGGTTCTACCTTCTTTTATTATAAATAAATGGCACCGGTAGGACATTATACATAACTTTGAGAGATTGTTACTCTACCAAAACAATAGAGACAACTTATTCTCAACTACTAAATGTGTTTTTCTAGAATAACAATTCTAATGGTTTCTATTAAAAAAAATAAAGAATTTTTGCAGAAAGGAAAGAAAACATTTTTCTAGTTTTGTGTTTTAATTCCATTGGTTCGAGCTCACAATCGAAGCAATTCGTGGTACAAGAATAGTGGAGAAGATCATTTGGTTGAAAACTAAAAAATATCAAGGATCCGCTTATTCGAAAAATCTAAGGTTTATTTCTGTAAATATCACAAACAGGATCAATTTTCAAAATTTTAATTTTCCATTGTTAAAGAAAATTGTTTTCAAACCAGATTTTTTCCAACATACATATAGTAAGAAAGCCCAAAATCCAGGATCCACTCGGGCATAAACTTAGACCTTTCAATCGTAGGCACTAGCAACCAATCATCACCCTTTGCTTCAGCCACACTAGTATCGACTACCACTTTCTCGTTGCTTTTAGTAGCCCTCCTGTTCCTATTTTGTAGTTCATAACACTCTGCCTTTGTAATGCCCCAAATTTCTGTAATTTCAGCTTTTGTGATTGTTGAGCATGGAAATATCGAGACTTTTGTTTTGAATCATTTTGGCATAATATATATGTGGTTTGAGAGGTTATGTGCTCTGGGGTGTGTTTTGGGAGGTCCTAAGTTCGAGCCTTAACTTGGGCTAAGTTTTGGTTTTTATTTGAATAAAGCCTGACTTTTGGTTAATGGGCTTATAAGAATTTACTTGTAGGAACTTAACAGAATGGGCCTGCTGGTTTAGTGGTTAAGTGCCAAGGGATTATGTCTGAGATCTCGAGTTCGAGTCGTGAGTGTGGCATTATTTTACTGATAAGTCGTGCGGACGTTTGAGTTAGACTAAAACACTAAAAGGGGGTAGGGTTTATCAGATGTTTGCCTAACCTTTTTTCTTTTTTCTTTTTTGCTCTCTCTGCCGTCTTCTTCTTTTTCAAACCCCTTGCTGCCAAAATTTTATTTCTTTTACCCCTCTCCTCCGTTTTTCTTTCTTTCGATTAGTTTTGGCGTACTACTAGTGCTTCCATCAGCTCGATAAGTATGGTTTTGTTAAATTGTGTGGTTTTTTTTTTTAGATCCTTTAAGAGGGATTTAATTTTCTGTTCAAGGGACAATCAAGTTTCTGTGGATCACTAATTAGGGTTCTAAACAGCGAGTAATCGCCGTTATTCGTTGAAGGTAAGTAGATCTCTTATTTCAGGATTTGTCTATTTTGAACTATTCCAATCAAGAGACTAAAAATTTGGCTTACGATTAACAATAATAGGTTCTGGAATGTTCGGGATTGCGTTAGCCTTTAATCGAAACCAGGTGTGTACTTCGATTGCACAGAAAACGGGTTTCGGCGAAAGTCGAAACCAAAATTATCGATGCCACACGGGCGTGTGGACTACCCATGTAGAGGTCGTGTGATCGACGAGCCAGGCCGTGTGCGTGCCACACAAATACGATGGACATGGGCGTGTGAGGCTGGCTAAGCCGTGTGCAAGGCACAGACTAGACCATTTGGACCGTGTAGGCCACACAGGCATGTGGGCCCATACGGGCGTGTGAGAATCTGGGCCAGGCCGTGTGATCCACACGGGCAAGGCCAATTTGGGCTGTGTGAGCCACACGGGCGTGTAGGCTCACACGGGTAGGCCACCTGGACGTGTGAGCCCAATAATCTGATTTGTTCTGGAAGGTTGCACGGGTCGCCTTAGTCGATTGTGACCTGTTAAAAGGGTCGGTAAGTGTTACTTAGGCCCTATTCTGTGATATGATATTGAGATGTATACTAGCATGTTATACTTAGCATGTGTATAAATATTGATCTGATCTGAGTATAGTATGTACAATCTGTTTACTGTTTGAAAGCATGCCATGACATTATTTATGTTGCATTCCATTAGGTTGGGTTTGATATTGAAGAGAAGGAAGACTAAAAGGCTCTTTAGTTGCTTATCTAAGCAGCTTCGCTGCAATTATTGATATATGCCGTTACACAGTATGTTCTGGTGTGTAGGGTTAGATGGGTTGATTTTATCTGCACATGGTGTGTACGGGTGGAAGGAGATGGTGTGCAGGGTTGGTAGGCATAGACTGTACTGCTTGATATGCATGTATATCTGTATGGGCTAAAGCCTACACTGATTATGTTAGGAGTTCAGGCTCGATTATGACTGCTTGACTGTTATCTTTTTACATGCATGCTTTACTGTGGGGACGTATACACTGAGTTTGCGAAAACTCACCCTTTTATTGTTTTATTTTTCAAGTAATCCCCAGTAGTAGATGGATCGGTGCAGAAGAGGGCTCGACAGTGACCACCGCCATATATACTTCGGTTTTAAGGTTTAATTGAATTTACCGTTTTAACTGATATATTTTAAGATTTTTATGTAATTTCTGAAATTGAACTTTTTGGTTTTAACTTGGGATTGTGAACTATTGTTTATGGATTTTGAAACTACAACGTATAATGATATTTTTTATTTTTTTTAAGTTTTCGCGTATTAAGAAATGGTTTCAAGCAAATCAATCAGTCAGTACACGTTTTTTGAGTTAAGTAAAAGATAATAACTGGAACGGTTTAGAGTAAATTTGATTTTGAATACATTCTCCTGTGACTTCACTAGATTCGGACATAACGTCTAAGCTGGATTTGGGTGTTATATTTAGTGGTATCAGAGCCAGGTTGTAAAACTCGGTTGTGGATTTGGGTTTAAAAAAATTAGTTTTTGTAAAATGATTTGTAAAATGATTTGAAATAATTTTGATAACAAGTATGTGTACACCGAGCCTTTAGCACTGATCCTGTAAGTTCTTTGAAATTTTGATATGTACTGTCTGAAAGCTTGTTCATCCTGAAATGTTGTTTGAATCTATCTGAAATACTGTGTGTGTTATGAGACTACTGTAGGTAGTACTTTACTAAAACACTATAGTTAGTATGGACTGAAACTGTAGTGAGACTGTTTCTCGCGATAACTAAATTTGAAACTTTATTACTATATTGCATAAAATATCTGCTAATAATTATCAAAATTGTAAACTGATGTGCACAAAAATTTTAAATACTGATGAATTCGATAGTTAGAATGAGCACACGTGGTACTTGTAGACGGGGTATTAGAGGCCGAGGTAGAGGCCGTAAAGGGATTCGAGCTGAGTCTTTCGCATCTGATACGATCCCTAATCTGGACACTAGCGAGACACCGGTGTCACCTGTTACTAAGACTGGTGCTGAGACCATGCAGCTGGGGACGATGCACTATCCCAGGTCATGCTGCGAATTCTGGAGAGGGTCGCTGGGGATAATACTAGGTCTGGAGGCCGTGGGTCAATTACAAAACGACTCCGATCGAGTGGGCTTGAGATATTCAGGGGCATCACTGGAGTTGCTCTGAGTGTGGCCGAGTACTAGATGGAGGCCACGGAGCGTATCATGGACGATCTGGACTTTTTTGATGAGAAGAACCTCAAGGGGCTATGTCATTGCTGCGAGATGAGGTGTATCTGTGGTGGCTGATCATTAAGGAGAGCACTCAGCCCGATCGACTGACTTGAAATCTGTTTAAGACCACTTATCAGAGTATGTACGTGGAAGCCAGCTACACTGATACTAGGCGACGTGAGTTCCTAAATCTCATTCAGGGAGACCGTTCAGTGGCTGAGTACGAGGCTGAGTTCATTAGATTGAGCCGTTATGCGAGGGGCATGGTAGCGACCGAGTATGAGCGTTGTGTCTGATTTGAGGATGGTCTCCGTAATAGTCTGCGGGTTTTGATAGCTCCACAGAGGGGGCGGGATTTCTCTACCTTGGTCGAGAAAGCCAAAATAACCTAGGAGGTAAAGCGCTCTAAGCGCCAAAACCGTGAAAAAGGGAAGGCTAAGAGGGATTCTTAGCCTAAGAACACGGGGTTGAGGTCTAAGAAAAAGGCTAGGATTGATGGGCCCGTGAGAGCTAGGCCTACTATTTCTGCAGCTACTGGGGTGGCGATTTGTCAGCTCTGTAATAGACGCCACCCAGACGAGTGTTGGAGGGCTACTGGAGCTTGTTTGTGGTGTAGTTCAACTAAGCACCGTGATAAGGATTGCCCATTGAGGGGTAATCAGATGCAAGCTCCGGTTGTTGAGACTGCACAAACGTAGAGAGGGGTACAACAGCCACCTAAGGGCCGATGACAGGCTAGGGTGGTAACGGTATAGGTCGATATCAGAGAGCACTAGGCAGAGGTGCTGGGCCGACTGAGGCTAGGCAGCCTGCACTTGTCTATGCTACACGTCATCATGAGGATGGAGATGCTCCAGACGTCATCATGGGTACGTTTTTAATTCTTGATGTACCTTATGTTGCACTGATAGACATAGGCTCTACACATTTCGATGTTGCATGTTCTGTGTCTGAGACTTTGGGAATTCTGCATAAGAGTACTTCTAGTGAGATTTTAGTGGTGGGTCCGTTGGGGCAATCCATTAGGGTTAATAAATTATTTAGAGGCATTCCGTTGAAAGTCCAAGGGACAATATTTTGGGCTGATCTGATGGAACTTCCGTTTGGAGAGTTTGACTTAATTCTGGGAATAGACTGGTTGATGAAGCATCATGTAAGTCTGGATTGTGCTGAAAAGATAGTTGCTTTGAGGAACAAGGAGGATAGCGAGATACTCATGATTGGGGAATGACGAAATTATTTGTCCAATATGATATCTGCGTTAGTGGCAGAGAAGTTGGTGAGGAAAGGATGTGAGGTATTTTTGGCCTACCTCAGTGTTTCTGATTTTGTGGACTCTTCGGTTAAGGACATCTGTACTATAAGGGACTTTCCAGATGTTTTCCAAAGGAATTACCAGGATTACTCTGAGTCACGAGGTAGAATTTGGTATCGAGTTGATTCCTGGTATAGGTCCGATGTGTATCGCCCCATATCGAGTGGCACCGAAAGAGCTGGCAGAACTTAAGGCTCAAATTTAGGAATTGTTGGATCGTAGGTTTATTCGTCCTAGTGTGTCTTCATGGGGAGCACTGGTTCTGTTCGTAAAGAAGAAGGACGGAACGATGAGGATATGTATCGACTACCGTCAGTTGAATAGGTTGACAATCAAGAATAAATACCCACTTCTGAGAATTAACGACTTGTTCGACCAGTTCAGAGGGGCGTCATTGTTCTCAAAGATCAATCTGCGATCAAGTTATCATCAGTTAAGGGTCAAGGAGGCCAATGTGCAGAAGATGACATTTAGGACTCGTTATAGACATTACGAGTTCCTAGTTATGCCCTTTGGGCTGACAAATGCACCAGCGATGTTTATGGACTTGATGAACCGTGTGGTTCAGCCATACTTAGACTAGTTTGTGGTGGTGTCCATCAATGACATCTTGATATTCTCTAAGTCTGAAGACGAGCACGATGAGCATCTCAGGGTTGTTCTACAGGTCCTTCGTGAGAAATAACTCTATGCGAAGTTCTCTAAGTGTGAGTTTTGGCTTCAGGAAGTAACCTTTTTGGGACATGTGGTGTTTGTTGAGGGGATTCGTGTTGATCCTCGTAAGATTAAGGCTGTGTTGGATTGGAAACAACCGAAGAATGTGTCTGAAATCTGCAGTTTTCTAGGACTAGCAAGATATTATCGACGTTTCGTAGAAGGTTTCTCTTTGATCGTAAAACCTTTGACTAAGTTACTGTGTAAAGGAGTTCCCTTTGTTTGGACTGATACATAGCAGGAGAGCTTTGAGAAGCTCAAAACTGTGTTAACTTAGGCTCCAGTTCTGATACAGCTTGAGCCTGGTAAGGACTTCGTAGTGTACAGCGATGCGTCATATGTGGGTTTGGGTTGTGTTCTGATAAAAGACAGTAAGGTAGTTGCTTATGCATCTCATCAATTTAAGACTCACGAGGCTAATAATCCGATGCATGATTTGGAGTTGGCTGCAGTTGTCTTTCCATTAAAGATCTGAAGGTATTATCTGTACGGTGAGAAGTGTACCATCTACACTGATCACAAGAGCCTCAAATATCTCCTCACTCAGAAGGAGTTAAATCTTAGGCAACGTCGATGGGTTGAGCTGTTTAAGGATTATGACTGCAGTATTGAGTATCACCCTGGTAAGGCCAATGTGGTGGCCGATGTGTTAAGCCGTAGGGCTATGACTGATCTAAGAGCGATGTTCGCTCGACTGAGCCTTTATGACGATGGGAGTCTTCTGGCTAAGTTGCAGGTTAGACCGACATGGCTGGATCAGATTAAGGATAAGAAGTTAGGAGATAAGTCTCTTGAGTTGCGATTTCGTTAGATTGAGGCTGGAACTACTACTGATTTTGATATTGACAATGATGGGGTACTGTGTTTCCAAGGTAGGATCTGTGTACCTAATAATGAGGATTTGAGACTGTTGATTCTGAGGGAAGCTCATAGTAGTCCTTATGCTATGCATCCTGGTGGAAACAAGATGTATAAAGATCTTTGAGAGTTGTACTGGTGGCCAGGGTTGAAACGTGAGGTGACAGATTATGTTGCTCGTTGTTTGACTTGTCAGCAGGTTAAGGCTGAGCATCAGTTACCTTCGGGTTTGCTACAGCTAGTAAAAATACCGATGTGGAAATGAAAGTGAGTAACGAAGGACTTCGCTAGTGGGCTGCCTCTAACACCTACTAAGAAGGATTCTGTTTGGGTCGTCGTGGATCGATTGACCAAGTCGGCACATTTCATTCTGGTTAAGATGGACTTCTCCCTACAAAAGCTAGCTAAGATGTACATTTTCGAGATAGTAAGGTTGCATGGGGTTCCCATTTCGATCATCTCTGATAGGGATCCTAGTTTTATGCCTCTGTTCTGGCAGAAACTTCATGAGGCTTTGGGTTCTTGTTTGGATTTCAAAACTGCTTTTCATCCTCAGACAGATGGCCAGTCGGAGAGGGTGATTCAGGTACTGGAGGATATGTTAAGGGGATGTGTTATGGATTTCTGAGGTAGTCGGGAGGAGTACTTGCCTTTGGCAGAGTTTGCTTACAATAACAGCTATTAGTCTAGTATTCAGATGGAACCGTATGAGGCATTTTATGGTCATAAGTGTTCCACTCCTTTGTGCTGGACTGAGTTGGGTGAGCAAAGTGTTCTGGGTCTGGAGTTGATTTCAGAGACTGAGGATAAGGTTCGATTGATTCGAGAGTGTCTGAAAGCGGCTTCTGATAGACAAAAGTCTTATGATGATTTGAAGAGGAAGGACATCGAGTATTCTATGGGGGACTTGGTCTTTCTTAAAGTTTCGTCATGGAAGAAGTTTTTGAGGTTCAGACGTAAGGGTAAGCTAAATGCTCAGTTTATTGGGCCATACCGGATTCTGAAGTGAGTTGGGCCAGTCGCGTATCAGTTAGAGTTGCCACCAAAGTTAGATCGCATACATGACGTATTTCATGTCTCAATGTTGAGACGTTACTGCTCTGATCCTACGCACATTGTGCTTGTGGAGGAGATTGAGGTTAGACCAGATATGACGTTTGAGAATGAGCCAGTTCAAATTATAGACCGTGATGTTAAGGTTCTGCGTAGAAAGGCCATTCCTTTAGTGAAGGTGTTGTGGTGGAATCATAGCACTGAGGAGGATACTTGGGAGCCAGAGGATTTGATGCGACAGTAATATCCTCACCTTTTCTGATTAGGTAAAAATTCGAGGATGAATTTTCTTTATGGGGGTAGAGTTGTAATGCCCCAAATTTTTGTAATTTTGGCTTTTGTGATTGTTGAGCATGGAAATATCGGGACTTTTGTTTTGAATAATTTTGGCATAAAATATATCTGGTTTAAGAGGTTATGTGCTCTGGAGTGTGTTTTGGGGGGGCCCAAGTTCGAGCCTTAACTTGGGCTAAGTTTTGGTTTTTATTTGAATAAAGCCTGACTTTTGGTTAATGGGCTTATAAGAGTTTATTGGTATGAACTTAACAAAATGGGCCTGCTAGTCTAGTAGTTAAGTGGCAAGGGATTACACCTGAGATCCCGAGTTTGAGTCGTAAGTGTGGCATTATTTCACTGATAAGCCATACGGACGTTTGAGTTGGACTAAAACACTAAATGGGGGGTAGGGTTTATCAGATGTTTGCCTAACCTGTTTTCTTTTTTTTTTCTTTTTGCTCTCTCTGCCATTTTCTTCTTTTCTTAAACCCCTTGCTGCTGAAATTTTATTGCTTTTACCCCTCTCCTCCATTTTTCTTTCTTTAGATTAGTTTTGGCGTACTGCTAGTGCTTCCATCGGCTCGTTAAGTATGGTTTTGTTAAATTGTGTGGTTTTTTTTGGAGATCGTTTAAGAGGGATTTAATTTGTTGTTTAGGGGACAATCAAGGTTCTGTGGATCACTAATCGGGGTTCTAAACAGTGAGTAATCATCGTTATTCGTTGAAGGTAAATAGATCTCTCGTTTCAGGATTTGTCTATTCTGAACTATTTGAATCAAGAGACGGAAAATTTAACTTACGATTGACAATAATAGGTTTTGGAGTGTTCGGGATTGCGTTAGGCTTCAATTGAAACCAGATGTGTACTTCGATTGCACAAAAAATAGGTTTCGGCGAAAGCCGAAATCGAAACTATCGATGCCACACGGACGTGTGGAGGCCGTGTGATCGACGAGCCAGGCCGTGCGCGTGCCACACGGGCATGACGGACACCCACGTGTGAGGTTGGCTAGGCCATGTATGAGGCACGAGCTAGACCATTTGGGCCGTGTGGGCCACACCGGCATGTGGGACCACACAGGCGTGTGGAAATTTGAGCTAGGCTGTGTGATCCACACGGGCAAGGCCAATTTGGGTTGTGTGAGCCACACGGGCGTGTGGGCTCACATGGGCAGGCCACCTGGGCTGTGAGCCCAATAATCTGATTTGTTCTGGAAGGTTACACGGTTTGCCGTAGTCGACGGTGACCTGTTAAAAGGGTCGGTAAGCGTTACTTAGGCCCTGTTCTGTGACATGATTTTGAGATGTATGCTAGCATGTTATACTTAGCATGTGTATAAATATTGATTTGATCTGAGTATAGTACGTACAATTTGTTTACTGTTTGAAGGCATGCCATGACATTATTTATGTTGCATTGCATTAGGTTGGGTTTGATATTGAAGAGAAGGAAAACTGAAAGGCTCTTTAGCTGCTTATCTAGCAGCTTCGCTGTAATTATTGATATGTGCCGTTACACGGTACCTTCTGGTGTGTAGGGTTGGATGGGTTGATTTATCCCCATACTTGGTGTGTAGGGCTGGGTGGGTTGATTTTATCCCCACGTGGTGTGTAGGGGTGGACGGAGATGGTGTGCAAGGTTGGTGGGCATGCACTGTACTGCTTGATATGCATGTATATCTGTATGGACTAAGGCCGAATGTATCTGATACTGTTCTGAGTGGGCTAAAGCCCACACTGATTATGTTAGGAGCTCAGGCTCCATTATGACTGTTTGACTATTACCTGTTTACATGCATGCTTTACTATTGGGACATACACACTGAGTTTGCGAAAACTCACCCTTTTATTGTTTTATTTGTCAAGTAATCCCCAGCAGTAGATGGATCGGTGCAGAGGAGGGCTCGATGGTGACCATCGCCATATATACTCCAGTTTTAAGGTTTAATTGAATTTACCGTTTTAACTGATATGTTTGAGGACTTTTATGTAATTTCTGAAATTGAACTTTTTGGTTTTAACTTGGGATTTTGAACTACTATTTATGGATTTTGAAACTGCAATGTATAACGATAATTTTTATTCGTTTTTAAGTTTTCGCGTATTAAGAAATGGTTTCAAGCAAATCATTCAGTCAGTACACGTTTTCTGAGTTAAGTAAAAGATAATAACTGGAACGGTTTAGAGTAAATTCAGTTTTGGATACATTCTCCTGTGACTTTACTAGATTCGACCATAACGTCTAGGCTGGGTTTAGGGTGTTACAGCCTTAATATGACCTAACTTCTTGTAGTATCCACATGTCTTTTCTCGATTCCTCAACTTTGATCCAATGTAACACCCCTCACCTGTATTCAATGCTAAAATAGGGTTACGGAACATTACCAAACTTATAAAACAATTAAACATTTATTTCACATACATTTTCAAATTTCATGCAATCATCATTCAAACTCAATCACATCCCTAATACGAGCCTACGAGGCCCAAAACATGCTTTAGGAGTGGTTCGGGACTAAACGATAACTCAAGAAGTTTTTGAAACACTTACAAAATTTTCCAAAATACAGGGGACACCTGCCCGTGTGGCCCAGCCATATGTCTCACACGGCCAAAGGCACGCCCGTGCCACAGGCCATGTGGACATTCAAAATGGAAGCACATGGTCATGTCTCAGCTCGTGTCTGACCCCGTGTAACTCTCTGACTTAGGTCACATGGCCAACCACAAGCCTGTGTGACCAGCCCGTGTGCCCTTTCGAAATGGCCTCACATGCCCGTGTACCAGGCCGTGTGGTAGGCTGTGCCAAACCTGTAGGGTATACTGACTTAGGCCACACGACCAAGTTATTCGCTTGTGTTATAGGCCGTGTGGAGCATATTGACTTGATTTCTATTTCAACACTAGGGGACACACAGCCGTGTAACCTGACCGTGTCACACACGGCTGAGGCACACGCCTGTGTGGACAAAAAATAAGCTATTTACCAAGCCAATTTGCCACCCAATTTGCATGTACCTATACCAACTCAAATGACACAAAAACATAGCATATAATAGGCATTCAATTAACCTCAACCAAGCATATTTCATACCATTTCCAACACCAACTAATATAAGATACACAATCTCATAATGTGTCATCCAATTTCATACCAAAATTCCTAATCTCAAATCATCAATATAAACATTTCAATTTTTGAATCATTTAATCTAATCTCATAAACATACCAAATTCATTTCTCAACCATTTAGAACTTTTAATTATCATATACTAATTAACATCACATAACCATAATCAAGCATATAAAAAGAGCCATATGCACAATTATATATATACAATCAAACTAACCAAATTAAGCCAACTTTCATGGCTATATATACAAAACCAAACTCTGAATATTTACAAGCCATTTCAAATGACTAAGTTCATTAACCACACATGTAACAAAATGACCAAACTCCTATACATGCCATATACTCAAAATACTAAGTTCAAAAATACCAAAGTAATAGTTGGATAGTGTGATGAAGTCTCCGACGATCCTCGAATTCGAGCTAGCTTTGATTTCACTATAAAACATGGATAATTAAAGCTATAAAGCTTAGTAAGTTCGTATAGCATTTAATTCAACCCATCATATATGCACAAATTAAGCAAATAAAACATAACATAACATATCTTATAATGAATTACCAATCTACCACATTTTTATTCACAAAGTAAGATGTAACTTTCATAATTATCCTTATTTTCAATGTATTGCTCGGTTCATGTACATACCTGTACCATCCCATATCGAACTCATACTTATCCATATCTTTGACATACCCGTTGAACCATTCAAAATACTATCGGATACTCAGGAATCTCGCACTTTAAGTGCCACATACATAGTCGAAGCTATCTCAATCTCGTATCACATATAATGCTCACACTAGAGCTATCAACAGGTCTGCTCACACAAGCTGATAGTCATAAAGAAGCTACACGGTGCTGCTTATACAAACTGAAGAGAATTTGCAACACATGCCGGATAACTCAGCCACCGGTAGGACGTACGGACCAGTATCCAAATCACATAACCCCTAATGACATGTCATTTCGTATCCTAATCTATTCCTAAGGTTCAACCGAGATTTCTCACTTGCTGAATCGTTGTCGAACATGTCCATAGAGTTGTACTCACAATTTATGCAATATCAAAGCATTTTAAATATAATTATAACAAATATTATTACATACGAACTTACCTCGAATGTAAAACTGACGAAATAGGTCGACTAGTCCAAAACCTTGTTCTTTCCTTGATCTAAATCCGTATTTTGATTTTCTTGACCTAAATATAATCAAAATTAACTTATTTAATAATTTCTCTATTCAATTTAATCCAAAAACACACATTAAGGCACTTTTACATTTTTTCCCCTAACATTTCAACATTTTTACAATTTAATCATTATTTCATAAAATCACAAATTCATTCAATTCAATCAAAACCCAAACTAACCGAATTTCAATTAGATCCTTAACAGTCCATATTTTTCATTTATTTCACAATTTAACCACTAAATTTACACATTTTACAATTTAATCCCTAATTAACAATTTTGTCAAAAATCACTTTACGGATGTTGTTTATCTAACAACAACCATGCATTTTCTACCATTAAACATCAAAATACATCAATTTTCATCAATGGCAAAACCATATCAATTTTCATCAATGGAAAAACCATAAAATTTTAAAAAAGTTTCAAAATAGTCCCTGGGCTAGCTAGACTAAGCTACAACAATCTCAAAAACGGAAAAATCATTAAAAACGGGACAAAAACCATACCTAATTGAGTAAAAATGCCTTGGTCGAATCAATAAGATGAAAAATGGTGTTTCTTTGCCCTAGTTTCGGTTGAAACATGAAGAAGAAATGATGGTACTTTGTTTTATTTGTTTTAATTACCATTATTTACTAAATTACTAAATTAACCTTATTAATTAATCACTTAAAACACTTAATACATGTCCAAGAATGTCCACTAGCATTTATAATGGTCTAATTACCACTTAAGGACCTTAATTTTAAGATTCCATAGCTATTAGACACCTTTAACTATTAGAACATAACTTTTGCACTTTACGCGATTTAGTCCTTTTTATCAAATTAAGCGCTTAAATGATAAAATTTCTTAACGAAAATTTCACCCAATCATATATTCATACTGTAAGCATTAAAATAATAATAAAATAATTATTTTGACTTCAGATTTGTGGTCCTGAAACCACTGTTCCAATTTGACTAAAAACGGGCTATTACATCCAGTCCTACTTCTCGCAACGAAAATTAAGGCTTGCCTATTTGACTTGTTATCCAATCCAAACTCATTGTCAAGTTTGTCTTTTCTCAACAAGTTTCCTTTCACATCATCGAACGAGAGTTTATCTCTACCATAAATCAGGGTCTCCTTTAAATCCTAATGTAAAGGGGGCAAAGAGCACAATAATAGCATAGCCTGATCTTCAACATTTATATTAACCTCGACATCCTTCAAATCATTCAAGAGAGTAACAAATTGATTGATGCGACCCCTAAAGTACTCACCTTTATTCATACGGAGCGTGTATAGGAGTTGTTTCAACATCAATCGATTAACCAGAGACTTTGTCATGTATAGGGTTTCTAATTTTCTCCATAATTTGTTTTTGTTTCCTCTGTAAGCACCTCCTACAACACATTATTCATGAGGCACAATTGAATTGTTGATAGAGCCTTCTCGTTAAGCTCATCCCATTCTGACTTATTCGTATCCGTGGGTTTTTTTCCCTATAATGACCTTCTTTAGACTATTCTGAACCAGAATTGTCGTCATTCAAACTTTCCATAAATTAAAATTTGTGATCCCATCAAACTTCTTGATATCGTATCTTAATGTCACCGTATCTAAACAGGTTGATTATTAATCCTAACCAAGCTCTTATACCAGTTTGTTCGGGATAGGCCCATATATGTGACGAACAAGAACGAATAGAGAAAATTGGACACAAATATTTTGTGGAAAAACTCCTCCAGAGAAGAGGATAAACAACCACGGGCAAAGAAGACTTAACTAAATGAGCAAATAATATGAAAGAGTGCAAAATGAAGATAACCAAAAACAAACCCTAAACCTCGAAAACAAAGATATCTGGCTAAAACACGAAAATCCCTTAAAATTCTCTCAAAACTCTCTCTTAATCTTCTCTCTAATTTTAATTTGATGAATATATAAAAAATGTCAATTCTAGGGTTAATAAGGCCCTTTTTATAGGTTGAAATTTATGGGATCATATGACTAAAATATCCCTAGACTAATCAAAGTTTGATTGGGAAAAGATAGTAGAGTTCAACAAGGAGAATAAACTAAGTGTTTTTAGGATACACGTCGCAACGTCCTTTTTTGTGTCATCACAGCGTCATCCTCCATCGCAACGTCGAGAAGCTTCTCGTCGTGACATCACCAACTGACTTTGGTGTTGCAATACGGGCTACAATAAGGGTGTAACAGTGTCTGAAAATTTGTGGCACACTCCACACTAGAGATTCCTGTAGTTGTTTCCAAAATCTTGACGTGAAATGAGGATATCTATCTAATATAATCGACATTAAAACACAGTGCAACCTAACTATTCCCTAAATGTGTACCTCAGCCAGTTTCTAAAGTGACCAATTGGTGCTCACAACTAGAAAATGAACTGATTTTATCAAACGATCCACAATAACCCAAATGACATTACTTTTTTTTGATGATGTAAGCAACCCTAAAATAAAGTTCATTGTTACTTGCTTTCATTTCCATTTTAGAATTGAAATAGGTTAAAGTAAACCAGATGGAAATTAAGGTTTAACCTTAGTTCTCAAACACATCAAGCATTTAGCTACATATTTAGTGATCTCTCGTTTCATTCTCGACACCAATATAATTGTTGTAAATCACGATACATCTTTGTGCTTTCTGAGTGTAAAGAAAATGAACCATCATGAGTTTCCTGAAGAATTTTTCATTTCAACTCAACATAATTAGGCACACATACTCCATCATGGAATCACAAACAAGCATCACGATTGATGCTAAAGTCCCCTAATTGCCCTTTACTCGACTAATCTTCTTTTATCGGTAAACATGATGTCTGATAACTGAGCTTCCTTAATATGTTCAATTAGGTTCAGCCTCACTGTCAGTTTAACTAACAAGCCTCCATCGCCACATGAACTCAAACAAGCAATCATAGCTCGTAGATCATATATAGATTTTCAGCTCAAAGCATTTATAATGTCATTCGCCTTACCGAGGTGGTAATTAATGACACAACCAAAGTCTTTCAATTGCTCGATCTACCGGTGTTGCCTCAAATTCAACTCTTTCTGAGTGAGGAGATATTTGAGACTTTTATGGTTGGTGTAAATATTACATTTCTCACAGTATAAATAATGTCTCCAGGTATTTAGCGCAAACCAACGCCATCTAGTTCCAAGTCGCGCATCGAGTAATTACGCTCATGCGTCTTCAACTATCAGGATACATATGTGATTAATTTCCTGTCTTACATAAACACACAACCCAAACCACTCAACAAATTATCATTGAAGATTACAAAATCTTTCTTTGATTGCGAGAAAGTTAAAATCGGAGCCTCTATCAACATTTTTTTTAGCTTTCCAAAATTGTCCTAACACTTATCACTCCACAAAAAACAACACACTTTTTTGTAATAATCAAGTCATTGGCTAAGCTATTTTAAAGAAGTCTTGAACAAATTGTCGATAATAGCGAACTAGGCCCAAAAAAATTTGAAGCTTTGTAACATTCTTTAGCAGCTTCAACTGTAAAATGAAATCAATTTTCTTGAGATCCACACGAACTCCCTCATTAAAGATCACACATCCGTGAAACGCTACCCCTAACAACTAGAATTCACATTTATTTGAGCTTTCCATACAATTGTTTCGTGTAGCACTTGTAACACAATTCGAAGATGTCAATCATGCTCTTCCTCGAATCTTGAGTATATCAAGATGTCATTAATAAATACTGCCATGAACTTATCTAAATATAGCTAAAAATTACAATTCTTGAGATCCATGAATGCTGTAGGAGCATTCAATAACCCGAATGACATCAGTACAAACTCGTAATTCCTGTATTTTATTTAAAATGTTGTTTTCGATACATCACACTCTTTCACCTTCAATTGATATTATCTGGCTCTCAAATCAATTTTTGAAACACTAAAGAACCTTTCAACTGATCAAACAAATCATCAATTTGAGGCAATAAATTCTTGGTTTTTACCGTCAATTTAGTTAACTATCTGTAATCAATGTAGAGGGACATTATGCAATCTTTCTTTTTAACAAACAATATTGGCTCTCCGCAAGGCAATATACTAGACCATATAAAACCTTGATCCAACAAGTCTTGCAACTGTCCTTTTAGTTCTTTTAATTTGTCAGTGCCATGCAATAAGGGACGATGGACATTAGAGTTATACCAAGATAGAATTCAATTGGAAACTCTACCTCACAATTAGGAGGTAACTAGGCAACTCTTCCGTGAATAGAATAAACAGATTTGATTGAGTTTGTCTTATAAGTTACAAAAAGTTTGATTGAGTTTGTGTTATCAGTTAACTGCATACTGACATACTTCAGATTATGTCAAAAAAGACAAACCAAATCAATATATAAAATGAAATACAACTGAAAGTATTTATATAACTAACTTAAAATATACAATTTAGTGTCACTTAACACTGTAACTTTCTCACTTATAAGAAAAAAAAAACAAAAAAAAGCATGTAACTCCCCTTTTTCAATAATTAAGATAAACTACCAATATTTTGTGAATAGAATATTATTTTTATATAAAATAGTTGTGTAACTTCCCAGCAACACTAGTGAAAGAGAATACTAATGGACATTAAACACGTATCACAAAAACTAGTATGTCGAAACCATTTTTAGGGAGATTTTAGGTGTGATTGGATCACCTTAAAAAACATTTTAGTCTACGAAAATCTGAAAAAACAGGTTCGGGAGTCGGTTACGTAAGAGGAAGGGTTAGCACCCTCGCAACGCCCAAAATTGGTACCAAATTGAATAGTTTTCTATCTTAATGTCAAAAGTTTGAAAGAATTTTTAAATAGGATCCCTTTTTAAAAACTGGAATAATTTGAGTTAAAAATTGAGATTCATTCGCTCCAAAAGAGTACAAACATCACATCCAGCATGATTGGACACGATATTCTTAAACTTTCGTACCTGAAATCATCTCGTGATTTACAAAATCTATTTAGAAGAATACTTTAAACATTTAGACAAACGGGAAATCGCAACCCAGCATGTTAGGGTACTACTTCTCGAATTCCTAAATACAAAAAAAATTGCCTCATTTTTAAAATTCTTTTGGATTAAATGAAATATAAATTTTTTCAAACAATGATGCATTTAACATATTACAAGATATCAATACTAAATAATATAAACTACATGATACATACTTTAACATTTCATGCAAATATAATATAAAAATGATAAATATAACAATATAAATTACATAATATATATACAATAATATTTCATGCAAATATAACTTAAAATAACAACATAAACAATCAATTTTCATGCAAATATATAAAAACAATAAATAACATAAAAATAACAAATAATTTATGAGATAAAATTAACATACTAAAACAATACTAAATAAATACAAAAAAGATACAAAAATAAATAAACAAATTATGAACATATAAAAAAAAGTCAAAAAAAAAAAAAAAAAGATAAAAACTAAATACAATTAAAAATAAATGAGGTATTAAATAAAATATTTAAAACAATATATAAATAATAAAGGAGAATTTTTTTTAAAAAAAATGGTTAATATATAAATATACTATATGATATAATAACTTAATATATATTTATAAAAATAATATGTTAAATAGGAACAAAATTTTATAGTAAATTTTAGAATATTACATAATAAATATTTAATAATGATATATAAAAATGTAATATTTAATAATAATTTTAAAATTTTAAAATTATACATTATATAATAAATAATATACAATAAAATATAAATAACATAATAAATAATACATAAAAAATAATAAAATAAATATTTTTTACATATAAATAAGGTTTAAAGTAAAATAAATAATATACAAAATATTTAAAATAAATAAATTATATAAATATATATATATATATATATATATATATATATATATATAAAAAAGATTAAAATTGAATTTAAATAAAACTTTAGGGTTAATTTTAAAATAATAAAATGAATTTTGGACCCAATTGAAACACGCGCTAAAAGCTGAGGGACTCACTGGGCAATTTGACCCTAATCCCAAAACGATGTCGTTCCCAAAATATGCCTTATAATAGCAGCTAGGACTAAATTAAAACAAAAATAAAAGGTCAGGGCCAAATTAAAATAAAATAAAATTTGAATTGAACGAAATTATAAATGTTGAAAATGCGGAAGGACCAATTGGGCAATTAGCCCTTTAAACAAAAAAACACGCGGATCCTAGCCCTAAACAATGTCGTTTTGGTACTTATTGAATTAAGTAAAAACGACGTCGTTTTCATATCATTATACAAGTTATTTTTTATTAAAAACATTTGAACTTAGTCCTTTAAAAAAAATTCTGAAAATCCTCTAAAACCTCCTCTTTTTCGGTTTAACATCCGGCCATCAGCCCCACGAGCATCCGCCGCACGCGCCCCATGCGCTACCATCGGTGCGGCCACACACGGTGGCCTGAAAGCCAAAAACAGTCATTTTCGAGTCAAATCATAAGTAATCTATTCCTTTTTCCCTTTTTGACAATAGTTTGTATATAAAAAAAAATCAAAAGAAACAAAAACATTGGGTTTCCTTTCGATAAATAATAAAAACAAATTGATTTTCGATAGTGTATTTCACTGTTAGCATAGAAAGACGAAGAAGAAATTATCAAAACTAAAGCAAAGATTAAACGGGGTTTGTAGATGTAAATCACCTCTGTGTTTTCCTAATTTTTTATTGTATATGTGCATGTAAGAAAACGTAGTCCCTTACATCGTTTCGATTCGGGCTTTTATAGCCATTGAAAATCAACATAAAATGATATTTACAATATTTGATTTTGTTTCTTGCTATATTTGTATTGTCCTTGCTGTTTCTTTCCTTTTGCAGTCGAGTGAAGACCCGGTGACGAGGGATTGGCAAGCCGATTGCGGCGCGAGATGAGGCCTGGTGTCAGGGTTCTTGCGGCGCCTAGGGTTTCAAAAAACCCTAGGTCCTCTGATTCTGTTAATGGCTTGGGCCCTTTGGGTCGTGTTTATTTGTTGGGTTAGGAGGTTTAATGAGTGTAACCGGGTAGTTGCTTAGGTCACGAGTGAAAAAGGGTATGGGTTAATGGGTATTTTGGTTTAGACTAATTGCGCTGTAAAATGTAACTGAGTTTTGGGTTATCAGGCCTTTAGGCCTGTTTATTGTGAATTGGACATTAACAGGGACACTTTATTTATTTAATTTGGTTTATAAATTTTTGTTTATTTCATCTCACGAGCCCGGGCAAAAATGGGTTCCTACAGTCACCCCTCTTTGCTCATTGCCGTGTAACGGAAATAGAGTAAAGACTATAAAAGACCAATTTTGCCTGGCCTGGCCAAGTCTCGAAATCTTGATCCTCATCTTCTTCAAAGGTATTCTGATAGCTTCAGACTGCTTCACTGTAACTCAGGAATGTCAAATCTGCTATCTTCAACCTGCTCCCTGCAAACTCAGGGATGCCATGCTGAAATCTTTGATCTGATCCCCGCCTAATACAGAGATGCCAAATCTGTCATCTTCGATCTGCTTCGATGTAAACACACAAATGTCAGATCTGTTATCTTCGATCTGCTCTCCGTCTAATACAAAGATGCCAAATCTGTCATCTTCGTTCTGCTTCGATGTAAACACACGAATGTCAGATCTGCTATCTTCGATCTGCTCCCCGTTTAATACAGGGACGCCAAATCTGTCATCTTCGATCTGGTTCGATGTAAACACACGAATGTCAGATCTGCTATCTTCGATCTACTCCCCGTCTAATACAGAGATGCCAAATCTGTCATCATCGATCTGCTTCGATGTAAACACACGAATGTCAGATCTGTTATCTTCGATCTACTCCCCGTATAATATAGAGACACCAAATCTGTCATCTTCGATCTGCTTCGATGTAAACACACGAATGTCAGATCTGCTCCCTATCTAATACAGAGATGCCAAATCTATCATCTTCGATTTGCTTCGATGTAAACACATGAATGTCAGATCTGCTATCTTCGATCTGCTCCCCGTCTAATACAAAGACACCAAATCTGAAATCTTCGATCTGCTTCGATGTAAACACACGAATTTTAGATCTGCTATCTTTGATCTGCTCCCCGTCTAATACAGAAACGCCAAATCTGCTTCTTCGATTTGTTCCCCACAATCTGAGAGATGCCAAATCACTATCGGTGATCTACATTGTCCCCTAAAGGACATAACCTGTAGAATGCGTATGTGCTCATGCCTAATGATTAGGATGCCATGATCGAAATAAGTCAAATGCTCTTAAATAGACATATTATGATGCAAAATGTTATGAAAATGACTCGTATTTCGGACCTTTTTACTCATTCATCCATCAAAGTTTCATCTTTATTTTACTCGAAGCATCAATCATACTCTGCTCATATGCTTTGAATCAAATTGCTCCTATTGTACCATTCTTCGAATGTCACGACCTGCTAGAGATGATCCTCTCCTAGGATTGAATCATTTGAATTGCCCAATCATCCTTTGGACTGAAGAAGAAATTTTCTCGAGTACCTCCGTCCTTCACTCATGGGAATTCTTCAAACAATTGTTTTGTTTTAGTTTCTCATATTATCTAGAGATTTCCAGAGTAATATGCAAAACTTCATTTGTAAAAATATTTAGTTCATCAATCATTATTTCAATGTAACACACTTTATGAATAATGGAAGACAAGTAATTTGATCTTGAGAATAGTTAGATAAATCATCAAAAATACAAAAGGAAATTAATTTGAAAACATATCTTTAAGAAGAAAAAGAATCCAAAGATAGTAAACAGGACAAAAATCAGATGCCCTACATATCACAACTTGGGCTTCTGTATACAAACTCCATGAAGACTGTTTTGAGTTTAACATGTGTTTAGAAGATCCAAAGTACTTTGTTGATGCCTCGGTATGTAACACACTCCACTTCTTGTCAAATCCGGTATAGTAAGGTCACCGCATGCTTTTCAAAATTTGAGCTGCCCTTTCGGGTTTTCAAATCAAAACCCATTTGGTCTCAACGCGCCCTTTGCGGATTTTTACCTTGGCCTCTCCATTTTTTTTTTAGAAGTCTCAAAGCGCCCTTTGCGAGTTTTCACCTTGCCTTCCTTTCTCTTTAGACAAAGTACCTCTTGACTGAGTCTGAATTCACTGGAATGGGTAAAATATTCCCATCCATTTCTATCAAAATCAGTACACCACCAGAGAAAGCCTTCTTCACAACATACGACCCTTCCCAATTCGGCATCCATTTTCCTCTAAAGTATTTCTGTATGGAAAGAATCTTTTTCAGTACAAGGTCCCCTTCGTGAAATTCTCTTGAATGAACTTTCTTGTCATAAGCTCGCATCATTCGCTTCTGATACATCTAACCATGACGAGTAGCCCTTAGCCTCTTTTCTTCAATCAAGTTCAATTGATCATACCGCGATTGAATCTATTCTGCTTCATCTAGCTTTATCTCTAACAAAATTCGAAGAGAAGGTATTTCCACTTCAATGGGTAACACTGCCTCCATCCCATAAACCAACGAGAAAGGAGTTGCCCCAGTAGAGGTTCTGACGGACGTTCGATAGGCCAAGAGTGCAAATGGTAATTTCTCATGCCAATCTCTATAAGTCTTAGTCATTTTCCCCACTATCTTCTTGATGTTTTTGTTGGCAGCTTCCACTGCTCCATTCATTTTTGGGTGATATAGAGATGAATTATGATGTTTGATCTTGAATTGGCTGTATTGATTGTACCACCTAGCCGCTGCCCCAACCAAACTATCCTAGAAACAATGGATCAATAGTTGATCATTGTTTACATAGCCAGTCATCCGCCTACAGAACATGGTGATATGGGCCTCAGGGCAAGTAGTCCCATTGTACTTCTCAAATTCTGGCATCTTGAACTTATGAGGAAGCACCAAATTTGGGACCAAACTCAAGTCTTTGGCATCAATTCCTTACGATTATTAGCATTTTCCAATGCCTTAAATTTCTCCTCTAACCATCTGCAATATTCCTCTAATTGCCTTGATGATTCGAGTCTCATCTCTTCCCTCTCAGCTACATCTAAATCAGGGATGATTGGATTGGCAGGGTTATCTCCTGGGTTGGATCCCGATCCAGTTTGAAAGTTCTTGGGTATTCTAGCATCGACTTGCCCATGTTGAAGCCTTATTGTGATGGACGACCTTCGGGGATATGCCTCAGGTTGAGTTTGCACATTGGGTGGGGTAAAACCTGAAGGATGATCCTCATTATCCTTTTCAGTGATAGTCATAGGGGTCTTTCCTTTATCCGTTGCCCCCTTCAGCAGCTGAGCCATTTCAGCCATCATATTCCTTTGGGCTTCCAACATTTGATCCTTCATCTCTTGTTGGATTTTTGCCAATTGTTCCTGCAATTGCTCTTGCATTTCTCTCTGGAACTGCTCAAGTCTTTGATCCATATTCTTTGTCTTAGTGCGTGTACTGTAAGGATGTGTTGCTTTCAGTTTTTTTCTTTCTTTCACTCTCTCTTTTTCTCTCTTTTTTCTATAATTTTAACTAATTAGGGTCTTTCTATAAATTTGAATGCATATGATGCGATGAGATGCAAATGCATGAATGCAAAAAGATATCGATTCTGATTCAGTTTCTTTTAGAAAACGTTATTTAAGAAACAAAAATCTTCACACAAAACGGATTACAAATATGCTTTCGCCCTCAGGCCCAGAGTTTTAACCCTATCCAATAACAAAGCTAACTCTCGACCTCCATTTGACACTGACTCATACTTTGCACTCAATACATTAGCTTGCACTGCCAGGTCTTGCAAATGATCAGCCACCTTTCGAATCTGGACTATAGCTTCTCCCATGAGGTAGTCTCTATCTCTGACCTGATCCTGAGAATGGTGAAGCTCTCCCCTCCAATGTCTTCCTCTTGCCTCAAGCTGCTTAATCCGGAGTTCACAGTTCTGTAATGCTGCTTCTAACCCTCCAATCTTGTGCTTCATTTCCTCGATCTTGTTCAGACTTGTCATTGACTCGACCGCAAAGTTACGACTCTGGTGAAGATGAAGGGACCGTCTGAGTTCAGTCACTTTAGCTTTTAATCCTTGATTCGCCTTCTGACTTTCTGCCAAGCTTCTCTCTAGGGCCTGATTCTGTGCCTGCATTTCTTGAAACTTCTTCTCCCAATGTTCAGCTTTGGCTATTTCTTCTTGAACCTCTTGTTGCCACTGCTCTAAAGACTTCCCCAATCCAGGTCTTTTCATTGATAGCTGTATCCTCTTGTATTGCGTCTTCAAGTCATCTCAGTCTTACTCAATCTTTCTCTTTTCTTTCCTTACTTTCTCGACCTCAATTTTATGAACATCGACATCTAAGCTTAGGTACATCTTCTCTTCCTCCAGCTTCTCTATCCTTTTCCCGAGCTCCAAACTCTTTCTTTCGAACTCTTGTTTTATGACTTCTAACTCTGATGGAACCATTTGTAAATTCTCTTCTATTGATCGAGCAGCCCCCAAACTCTGCCTAGGGATGTTATCATTGATCCTCTTGCTAAACCACCTTTTGTACTCAAGGGTTGTCGTCGGACCTTCAGTCAGAATCTTCACACAGCAAATCTTCTTCCAAGCCTCGAAAATCTCTCGCATCTTTTTCTTATAATGATCCCCCTTATATGAGAAATCACTCTGAGCCAACCCTTGTGTTGCCGGTATAAACTGCCCTGTCGAGACCATTTTTAAATCGTGTTTTGGAAAATGGGAATCGACTTTAAGAAAAACGAAAACGGGAGTTGCCACCAATCTTTTTAGGTGTGATTGGATCACCTTATAATAATTTTAGTCTACAAAAGTCGAGAAAACAGATTTGGGAGTCGGTTACGTACGAGGAAGGGTTAGCACCCTCGTAACGCCCAAAAATTGGTACCTAATTGATTATCAAATGCCTTTAATGTCGAAAGTGAAAAATTTTTATGATGCAATCCTCTTTAGAATATTTTAATTTTGGATATTAGGGTTTACTTGTATCAAATGAGTCACAATATTACATCCAATAAGTTAGGAAGCGATATTTTTAAGACATTCGAAGCTAAGTTGGCCCCTTTTGAAAATCCTTATCTCAAAATGAAAAAACGCCATATCCAGTAAGTTAGGACACAACGCTTTGAAATTCTAAGACAGTTGATCGTATTTTGAAAACCTTAAAAACTTAGAAGGGTGCTTGACTATTCGAACTCAATGAGAAAGGTCGCAATCCAATAAGTTAGGGCACTATTTTTCTTGAAGCTTCCAAACACCAAACATTGCCTTTTTATTTTTGAAAACTTTGAAATCTCGTTTTTTAATTAATGCATGAAGAATCATAGTAACATTATAGAATAACATACAAGATAGCATATTATCATAATAGGTAAGTAAAAGCATGAATTTAAACAATAAACATGGCAAACTTAAAACATGTGAAACATACATACAAAAATATACGACATACATTAAAAATGAATAAGTAAGCATATAAACATATGAGGTATAACTCTATATATATTTTAATAAATTAATAGACAAAAGATGATGCATGGCATACAATTTAACATAAACATGCCCAAAATAAGATCAACATACATGTCAATTCTAAAATACGACCTTTAATAATCATAAAACAATATTTAATATATAAATGATATGTTCAACATATATAAAAGAATTAGTGTATATTAAAATGTAATATAAGGTGAGTAATTATTGATAAAATATACTTAAAATATAAATTAAAAAACAATGTTTAAAATAAGTTATGCATAATAATATAATATGAATAAAATATAAGGAAATATAATATAAAATAATAATAATAATATAATAAATATTTTGCATATAAAGAAATATGGTAAAATAATTAATATATAATATATAACATATAAAAAAATAGATATATATATATATATATAATAAAATATATAATAAAAATATATATAAGAAAGATAAATATTATAAGGAATATTAAATAATAAAATATAGTATGTAATAGAAATACATAAATAATTATAATGAAATATAATATGGTGTATGTATAATAATAATAATAATGTAACAAATATTTTACATATAAAAATATAATTAAATAAATAATGAAACAAAAATATACAACATATAATGAAATTTATGAACATATATAATATTACAAATAATATAAATAAAATAATATTTAAATATAATTAATGTTTATAAAACACATATATATATATATATATAAGGTATCTTAAATAAATTAAATTAAAGGTATATAAGGATTAAAATTAAATTTAATTAGGGAATTTAGGGTTAATTGCAAATAAATAAAGGGAACTGGGCCAAATTAGAACACGGACTAAAGTCGAGGGACTCACTGGGCAATTTACCCTAATCCCGAACGACATCGTTTTTTCGAATACAGCTTTAAAGTCACTATGAGGATTAAATTGAAACAAAATTAGAACATTAGAGATAAATTAAAAAAAGATAAGATGAAATTATAGAAATTAAAAATACAAGAGGACTGATTGGGAAATTAACCCACTTTACGAAAACACGCGGATCCTACCTGGGTAATCGGGTCAACGCGCGAATCTTCTATCTAATACAGTGCCGTTTTAGTGCTTATTGAATTAAGCAGAACGACACCATTTTGGTAGGGTTATATAAACCCCGATTTCAGCTTTTAAAATCATTTTAGCCTGGTTTCGAAAAAAAAGGAAAGAAATCCTCTGAAAGAGGATCCGAGGTTCGGTCTAGGGGTTCTGTCGAGCCTCCGTTCTCGGTCTTCTCACGCGTTCACACACCACCCCGCACGGTGGTCGGAGGGTTAAAACCCTTGTCCTTTCAAGGCGAAAGCTCAGGTAACTCCTTTGCTTTACAATATTATCAGTTTTTTACCGAAGATTAATTCATATACTTGTTGAAAAATAAAAAAAGAATATAAACTTAAATCACCTTTTTAAAGAAACTGCTTGAACTTCTTTTTTATAAATATATGTATGTATTTTCTTCTCTCTGAAAAAAAAATCCGGGTCCTTTGTACAATGAAATGATTCGGCTTTTATAGCCTCTATTTACAAATTTAGTTTATCCTTTTTCGATTTCTTGCCTTGTTTGCTGCTGTTTTCTTTCCTCTTTTGCAGGTACCAGCAAGGAAGGTAGACCACCGGTGTTGATTTGGCCGTAGACCACGGCCTGATTCGAAGTCTGCAATCTCGGCTTTGATGGTAGGTAACTGAAGCGACGAGACACAAACAGACGCATTGATTGCGGCACCAAACGAGTCTGTTGTTGGCTACGATCTCGAGGAAACTTTGCGGCGCGAACCCTAGCTAGGGTTCCTCAGAAGCTGAAAATAGTTTGGGCCTTTTGGGCCATACCTACTTATGGGTTGGGTGTAAACGGGTTAATGGGTATTTTTAGGTATTCTGGTTTAAACCAGTTGGATGTAACCGGGTTAATGCTTCTGGGCTTCAAAGATACCCAAAATTTGGGCTTTTGTAAATGGACTGCTAATTAAACATTTTTTTATTATTTTTTGGTTTTAAGGCCCGGGCAGATTTGGGCTATTACAGCCCCGCTTTGTATTACCTTAGGACGTGTAATGGTGCATAACCAATAACTCCCCAAATTCCAGGAAGAGGTACCCAATCAAAACTTTCGTAACGATAAAGGACTTCATTAGGAGCCATCCAAGGGGCTTTCCATATAACATCTTCCTCTTGGAGATTCTAAAGTATTTCCATCCACCTTTCCTCTGTAATGTCGTCCTTCCTCGGCGTAGCTGCTGCTTCCTTTAAGGGAGAATAACCCTCAAAGAACACTCGGCAAGGAACCTTATCAACCTTCCAAAAGTGACTGTGGAACCATACTAACAACAATTGTGCGCATCCAATGAATCTACCTTCACCAGCTCTCCGACATGCACTCAAGGATTTGAATGTCTCAGCTAAGATTGCAGGCACAAGTGTGTTCTGTTTACCAAGTCGATCGAATAAATCCGCAACTGCCTCATCTATGTGCCCTATAGCTTTGGGAAAAATCACCAAACCATAAATACTTAAGGCCAAGACATCAACCCTCTTCTTTACATCTGGGTGCGCCAATATCAGATCCCTCAAACTTGCCCACGGAATGCATTTACCATCACCCTTTTGTTGGATTCGAGCTGCGGCCCACTATTCACTCATCCTTGTGATCATCATTAATTTTTTTACGAAAGTTGGGAGATTAGCAGCCCTAACATAAGCTTTGTTACCTTGAATTCTTGGACAGCAAAGCAAGGTCATATACTCCTCCAAAGTAGGTACTAAGTCTACCTCTCCAAATGTAAAACAACTATAAGCAAGATTCCAAAACTGTACCATAGCTCGAAACAGATGCTTATCCACCTTGATTTCTAGCAAATAAGGAAGATCTCCATAATTCTGGTAAAAGAGCTACTTAGCCTCATCATCCCATTGGGCCCAAATGTACTTCAACTCCTAGAACTCATTCTGTGTCGAACTGCTACGAGTGAAATCCCACAACTCTGACGTATACCCCTCGGTGATACTATCTCCTTTCTCTAACTGGGTTTTCTCTGACCACGCACAGACAGAAACGTTGTCCTCCACTTTATCAAGATATTCGATCCCCATTACAAAACTTTCTAATCTAGAAATCGAACCATGAATTGACACTTTTAAATGTTGAATGACATGCAATGATAACAAAATAAAATAGGTCAGTGTCATATATATATAAGATATAATTCAAAGAAAATAAACAAGCACCTATATAGGTAGCTACTAAAGGTTATCATCGTATTACCTAAGACAAGCACTTAAGGTTCACTATATGTGTTTTAGTTTTAAAGGAAAGGGTACCTGAACCAGCAGATTCCTCGATCCTCACCCATTATAGGCTCATATGGACTAAGTTCAGTTCAGGGGGACACATTTCCCTATGGCCATGCGGAGATGAAAATCTCACGAAGACATAGGTACGGATGTATCCCGGAAACAATTCACTAGCCCATGCGAAGGTGAAAACCTCACAAAAGCGTAGCTTCTCGCTCCCACTTAAGGGTGTGACCACAACGGTCATGCAAATGCAATGTGTGCGGAAAATAACAATCATATGCAACAAACACATGTAAAAAGATCGTATTTTAAAATTTTCCAAATTTCCAACATTACGACAGAAAGCAATCAATTTTCGGCTTGACTCTCTTATTGGTCCCCAGTGGAGTCGCCAAGCTGTCGAAACCATTTTTAGGGAGATTTTGAAAATGGGAGTCGCCACCAACCTTTTTAGGTGTGATTGGATCACCTTATAAAACATTTTGGTCTACGAAAATGTGAGAAAACATGTTCGGGAGTCGGTCACGTACGAGGAAGGATTAGCACCCTCGTAACGCCCAAAATTGGTACCAAATTGAATAGTTTTCTATCTTAATGTCAAAAGTTTGAAAGAATTTTTAAATAGGATCCCTTTTTAAAAACCAGAATAATTTGAGTTGAAAATCGAGATTCATTCGCTGCAAAAGAGTACAAACATCACATCCAGCATGATTGGACACGATATTCTTAAACTTTCATACCTGAAATCATCTCGTGATTTACAAAATCTATTTAGAAGAATACTTTAAACATTTAGACAAATGGGAAATCGCAACCCAGCATGTTAGGGTACTACTTCCCGAATTCTTAAATACAAAAAACATTGTCTCATTTTTAAAATTCTTTTGGATTAAATGAAATATAAATTTTTTAAAACAATGATGCATTTAACATATTACAAGATATCAATACTAAATAATATAAACTACATGATACATACTTTAACATTTCATGCAAATATAATATAAAAAATGATAAATATAACAATATAAATTACATAATATATATACAATAATATTTCACGCAAATATAACTTAAAATAACAACATAAATAATCAATTTTCATGCAAATATATAAAAACAATAAATAACATAAAAATAACAAATAATTTATGAGATAAAATTAACATACTAAAACAATACTAAATAAATACAAAAAAGATACAAAAATAAATAAACAAATTATGAACATATAAAAAAATAAGTCAAAAAAAAAGAAAGATAAAAACTAAATACAATGAAAAATAAATGAGGTATTAAATAAAATATTTAAAACAATATATAAATAATAAAGGAGAATTTTTTTTTAAAAATGGTTAATATAAAAATATACTATATGATATAATAACTTGATATATATTTATAAAAATAATATGTTAAATAGGAACAAAATTTTATAGTAAATTTTAGAATATTACATACTAAATATTTAATAATGATATATAAAAATGTAATATTTAATAATAATTTACAAATTTTAAAATTATACATAATAATAAATAATATACAATAAAATATAAATAATATAATAAATAATACATAAAAATAATAAAATAAATATTTTTACATATAAATAAGGTTTAAAGTAAAATAAAAAATATACAAAATATTTAAAATAAATAGATTATATAAAATATATATATACATATAAAAAGGATTAAAATTGAATTTAAATAAAACTCTAGGGTTAATTTTAAAATAATAAAATGACTTTTGGACCCAATTGAAACACGCGCTAAAAGCTGAGGGACTCACTGGACAATTTGACCCTAATCCCAAAACGATGTCGTTCCCGAAATATGCCTTATAATAGCAGCTAGGACTAAATTGAAACAAAAATAAAAGGTCAGGGCCAAATTAAAATAAAATAAAATTTGAATTGAACGAAATTATAAATGCTGAAAACGGAAAGACCAATTGGGCAATTAGCCCTTTAAACAAAAAACACGCGGATCCTTCCCGGGTCACGGGTCAACACGCGGATCCTAGCCCTAAACGACGTCATTTTGGTACTTATTGAATTAAGTAAAAACGAAGTCGTTTTCATATCATTATACAAGTTATTTTTTATTAAAAACATTTGAACTTAGTCCTTTAAAAAAAAAAACTTCTGAAAATCCTCTAAAACCTTCTCTTTTCCGGTTTAACATCCGGCCATCGGCCCCACGAGCATCCGCCGATGCGCTCCATGCGCCACCATCGGCGCGGCCACACACGGTGTCCTGAAAGCCAAAAACACTCCTTTTCGAGTCAAATCGTAGGCAATCTATTCCCTTTTCCCTTTTTGACGATAGTTTATATATAAAAAAAATCAAAAGAAACAAAAACGTTGGGTTTCCTTTCGATAAATAATAAAAAAATTGATTTTTGATAGTGTATTTCACTGTTAGCATAGAAAGACCAAGAAGAAATTATCAAAACTAAAGCAAAGATTAAACAGGGTTTGTAGATGTAAATCACCTCTGTGTTTTCCTGATTTTTTATTGTATATGTGCATGTAAGAAAACGTAGTCCCTTACATCGTTTCGATTCGGGCTTTTATAGCCATTGAAAATCAACATAAAATAATATTTACAATATTTGATTTTATTTCTTGCTATATTTGTATTGTCCCTGCTATTTCTTTCCTTTTGTAGGCAAGTGAAGACCCGGTGACGAGGGATTGGCACGTCGATTGTGGCGCGAGATGAGCCCTGGTGTCGGGGTGCTTGCGGCACCTAGGGTTTCAGAAAACCCTAGGTCCTCTGATTCTGTTAATGGCTTGGGCCCTTTGGGCCGTGTTTATTTGTTGGGTTAGGAGGTTTAATGGGTGTAACCAGGAAGTTGCTTAGGTCATGAGTTAAAAAGGGTATTGGGTTAATGGGTATTTTGGTTTAGACTAATTGGGCTGTAAAATGTAACCGAGTTTTGGGTTATTAGGCCTTTAGGCCTGTTTATTGTAAATTGGACATTAACAGGGACACTTTATTTATTTAATTTGGTTTATAAATTTTTGTTTACTTCATTTCACGGGCCTGGGCAAAAATGGGTTCCTACATAGTAGATATATATATGTGGCACATGATT
This sequence comes from Gossypium anomalum, assembly GCA_025698475.1. Lineage (NCBI taxonomy): Eukaryota > Viridiplantae > Streptophyta > Magnoliopsida > Malvales > Malvaceae > Gossypium > Gossypium anomalum. The sequence goes on from CM046961.1 coordinate 6,422,396, forward strand.
ATAAGAAAAGTAAATATGTTTACAATAAGTTTAAATAACTTAAAAAGTATTTATGGAATTGTAAATTCTTCCTTATTAATTGAGTTTATTAATTGAACCCAAATTCTAAAGACCATAATTCGTTAAAATTTTTTTTTTAAACTTTATTTGTTGAATATATTTGTTGTTGCGGATATTTAAGGATTTTGAATATAATAAATACAAGGATGCAAATGAAACATGTATAATTGTAAATTATTTAATTCTAACAATAAAGTCTTATTTTATCATTTTGCTAACGAGTTATTACACTACAGGAAAATAGGGCTTTAGCGGCGTTTTTAGCGGTGTTTTATCAAAAAACGCCACAAAAATTGTAAAACACATAGCAATAGGGGCGTTTTACCAAAAACGCCACTAAAACTAGAGCAATAGCGGCGTTTTAGTAAAAACGCCATGAAAAATAGACATTATTAGCGCGCTTTTGGCAAAACGCAGGCTAAAAACTGAGCATTAGCGCGCTTTTGGCAAAACGCCGCTAAAAACCAGAGCATTAGCGGCGCTTTTGGAAAAACGCCGCTAAAAGTCATATAACCCCTAAACCCAAAAAAATCATAAACACTAATCTATAACCCCTAAAACAATAATTATTAAAATTTATGGTTATACAATATATTAAATATTTTCTTATATAATCGTAAAAGAGATAGTATTGAATTTAAAATATCGAATTAATTATCATTATAGTTTATGGTTCATGGTTTAAGATATATGGTTTAGGGTTTAAGGTTTAGGAGTTAACTAGTATTTGAAGGTTTATGATGAATTATGGGTTTAGGGATTATGATTAATTAGGGTTTAATGGTTAGGGTTAGAGTTTAAGGTGTAAAGGTTTGGGGTTAACGGTTAAGGGTTTAGAGTTTAGTGTTTATGAGATAGGGGTTAAGAGGTTTAGGGTTTAGATTAATTAGTATTTTTTAATTTATATATTAAATGATTTCTTATATAATTGTAAAAGAGATACATTACACCAAAACAAGTTTTAAGAGGATAGGGGTTAGGCGTTAAGGGGATAAGGGTTAGGCGTTAAGGGGATAGGGGTTAAGGGTTTATGAGTTAATATTTTAAGGTTTATGGATTATGGTTTAGGGGTTATGTGTTAAGGGTTTAGGTTTTAATGGTTAAGGGATATGGGTTTAGGGTTTAGGGTTTAAGATTTAGGATTTAAGATTTAGGGGTAAAGGTTAGAGGTTTATGGTTTAGATTAATTAGTATTATTTAATTTATATATTAAATGATTTCTTATATAATTGTAAAAGAAATAATTTTAATTTTAATATATTAAAATTATAATTATAGTTTAAATTATTTAAGAGATAATAGATAAACTTTATATATATATTATTAAATATTGACTATCATTAATTAATTATTATGGCTTCCAAATTATAAAAAATAAAAATAAATATAAAAATTAAAAGATTAGTGGCGTTTTTAAAAAAACGCCACAAAAAATACTGTTATAACAAATAAAAATAAATATGAAAATTAAGAGATTAGTGGCGTTTTTTTAAAAAACGCCACAAAAAACACTATGAAAACGACGTCGCCTTTTTTCTTAAATTTCATCTTCTTGTGTCATGCCCGACACTTAGCCATTTCCCCTAAATCCCAAAAACAGATATATCCCAAACGTTTAGCCATTTCCAAAGAAAACCCCAAAATTGATTTCCCCAATTCTTTACATTTCCCTAATCCTTAAATTTCCCCAAAATCCCTAAGTTTTTTTAAAAGTTCTTCGTTTAAGTAAAGCCCATATATTTAAAAAAATTCAATTTTTTTCAGTATTAGGAAAGCGATTCGCCAGTTTTTCAAAGATCTAGAGTTTCACAATGTTGGAGAAGAGGTAAATATTCGAGTAATTCATGCTTATAGTTGAATGAGAGAAATGAGTGATGTCAAAGTTGAGAAACCGGACGATGAATGTACGCAAAGAAAGCAACAAATTCCTAATGCAACCTCGCAATAAAGGTACCACACAAGCAAGCAGAAATAGGGATTCATAACATCGTGAAAGAAACTGGATCTTCTTCTTGTCGTCTAAATGATCGTAATAAGATTATTAGAAATGGAGGGTGTTTAATTAATCCATTAGGGTTCCCATATAGGTCTCGAATACGTGTTTTGGCACAGATGCACCATCGAAAGTGGAGAGTTGCTCATAATGAATGATTTACCTGCTTACAAGAGAGGGAGGAACAAAATACAAGAAGCAATTGAAGAGGCTGAGCAAAAGAAGAGGAAGAATAAGATCAAAAACAAAATTTCAGCTGCAAAATCTCTCGAGCCAGTCTCTCAAAGCGTATGTGTGCTGCAGAGAGTAGTAGAATCTAGAATACACCCCAAACTTAGCCAAGTTGTTCCATACACCCATATCTAGAAGGCAAAGATGTATATATATGCAAGCATACTAGTCGAAAATTACAATTCTTCCTTTCTTTTTCCTGTTTTATTAGTAGAGTCAAACGGAACTTAGTTCTTACGATTTTAATTTCCACAGATGTAATTGTTTTCCTATACTAAGGTCACGATCTTGTTTTGAAGGAGCATACAAGATTTCTGGAAGAAAAAGTGGAGCAATTGAGAAATGAGAATGCACTTTTAAAGAAATTACTTTCCCAGTGAGGACCTCATGTTTCTTCTTGGCAAGTGGCAAGAAACCGAGAAAATATACAATATTTTCCTTATTTGCTATGTATTACTTATTGATTTTTGGCCTTTCTCATCTTGCATGTGGATCGTGAAGTCAGCAGCAATGAGAGACTCCTGTGAGGTACTGATTTTATATGTCCAATGAACTTAATATCCATATATCAAACTTTTCAAAGGAAAGAAATGCATCCTCCAATTTATCGAGATATTGTCTAGATCTTGTAAACAATCACCTTTTTTGCATCATCATGTATTATACCAAAGTTATCTCACATCGATTAAATTTTAAATTGTTTAAAGTTTAAATTCGCATCGTATGCTAAAAGGGTAATTGTATTAATTTCTTCTATTGTATGTACAGAAAGAGAAGTGATGCAAGGGAAAAAGGCAAAACAGTGTTTAGAACCTAAGAACAAAGCACACATAGGAGCAAATATATATGGAGACTAATGAGGAGGTTTAAGCTCATCAAGATCAATGGTGGTGGTGGTGAGACCGAGTGACAATATGGGATGACATAGTTTCATTTTTTAAGACATTATAGGATCTCCATTATACATCAAATATATATAAAGAAAAGCTTTTGTTTGCCTTCATCGACTGCTTTCAAAATATAATAAAGATAATTAGATTTACAAAGTGAGCTAAAGATAGATTACGCTCTCAGTAAAGTTTTTGATAATTTATATATTACTATTGCCTACAAAAAAACATGGCAATGGCATGGATGCTACAAGGGGCATAATGTCCGGCACCATGGATCGGTTCAAGAAGGTATCTAAACAAGTTTTACGCTACTATTTTAACTTCATGTTTATTTAATTCAGCCACAAAAATTGGTCAATATTATGAGGTCAGCTTTGCTTTATAGGTGTTCGAGAAGAAGTCCAACAGAAAAATAATGGGGGTATGTATATCCGATTCTAACATTAATTTTATTTGAATGAGGGGATACTATTACTTAGATATAACTCGCTTGGAGACACGATATGTTTGCAAGTGGAGACACGATATAATCGCATAATTTGGCTTTTCTAACAAAACTTTAATCAACAACCTTAGCTTTAAGGTTCCATTTCCAGACATTCATGGCGGTGCAATCTTTTTATTTAATAAAACCATTTTTTGGTGAAATATTAAGAACAATATAATACTAGTAGTCTGTATAACATAGCATTAGTTAAAAGAGAAAGGTTGATTGCAACCTTTAACCGTTGCTTTTGTGTGCACTTCATAATCGTTGCTTTGTCTTTCGAGTTTTAGAGGGAAGTTATATATTTATGTAATTTACATAAGTGGAAACAAAATGCCTAATAATAAAATCACTAAAACTGATTGGACACATCTCTCCATTCTCTAACTTAATCATTCACTTCATTTTCTCGATTTAACTTACATATAGCTTTGGATTATGTCTTCATTGTTCTACCCACACTCTTTGCCTTACATGTAGTGGGAATTTATTGATATACTTTGTCACTTACTTGTGTATCTTGGCTGTTGGGAATATAACATTTCTAGCTTTAGCACTTAGCAAAACTCATCACATTTTAATTACAAAATTCTTTGTATGCAGAGAAATTATGAAGTGGAACCAAATATGATTCGAAAAGTACAGATTTGTGAGTTACTAGAGCCGATGATAACAAGCATAGCTCACGATTAGAGGTGTTGTTGCTTAGATTCAACTTAGAATTAAGCATGTTGTTAATAGATTTTATATTTGTTCAAATTCAAACTTGATTTGAAATATGCACTTAAAATTTTGTCTAAACTCATCTTAAGTCTATTTTATTTTATTTTTTAAAAATTCTATTTTATATTTAATCTAATATTTAGTATTTTATGTATTTTTCATTCATTAAATTTTTATGTATAGTCATTTTATTTTTTTTAATGCTTACATTATAGTATTATATATTACTATAAATCTTATTGGTAAAATTTTGCTATCTATCCTGTATTATGTATAAATTTACATACTTGTCCATTTTTGTGAACAACGGAGTATTTGCTCATGTATTAAAGGATTGGTCGCGCAGCAGGTGGTGGTCAACACTTGCCTACTGAACTTAACCACTCCATCGAATCATCTCAATTTTAAGGAATGGATGGTGTGGAACTTAGCTCCAAAAGCACAGCATCATGTTCACAAAGTGCCATGGAAAGTCTTTTTCTCCTTTATTATTTGGCAAATCTTGCTTGCCTTAAAATGCAAGAATCTTCAAAACCACAATGACCATAGTCGAGTGGTCCAAACTAACTCCGAGCAAGGGTGTGGAATTTTTGCCATGTCCGGACCCATGTTAACATTTAATCCTATACCCTCGTACATAATATTTTTGTTATTGTTGTTCTCATAAGGGGTCTTTACATCCTTTCGTAAAGATTATTATGTATGAGAAGTGGATGTCTACATTCATTCACTTTGAAAACTTCTAAACTTGTCCTACCAATATCTTAAAACTTATTGAATTTGTTTGTATTTTCAAGAAACTTTTATGTTTTTATCCTGGAAAATATCAATCCCAAATATTTTATCATATTAATGTTTTTAAACCTTGCATAATTTTTTTAGATGGACCTTGGAGTTGGCTCCTTTGTGCTAATGAATACAAGCATTTTCACTGCAAGCACGAAACATCAAATCATCAATGTGAGTCGTTATATTTTCCAGATGCTGGTGTTAATTTGTCATGTATATTGCTTACCATTGTAAATTCTTTCTCTTACGAGCATACGTTATAATTTTGGCATCACAATTTTCTTTTGTGCATGCAAAGATATCTAAATTTGGTATGCCGTATATAGATGTATATTGTTTCGCATCTATGTTCCACTAACTTTTCAAAATGCTTCCTAAGGAGTTGGTGGAAGGCACCTTTAAATCAAACTCCGCTACTATCTGTTAGGATTTGCTAGACTTGCTTCTACATTGAGTCTAGACTATCGTGTAGAATATATTTCTTTCTTACTGGACTTTTTGTAATAATAGTTGTTTGCAATGGAATAGGATAAGTTGTGTACTATATCTACTTGCTAATATAAAACAAATGGAACTCGGGAGAGGTCTAAAATAATGCTCCAAACCAGTTTGTACTGAAAGCATTTTGCATAATAAGCATAGAATTTATACTGATCGTTTTAGTTAAATGACGCCTTTCTTAATGTTGGTAGTTCAACATTTTAGCCATTGATGATTGATGATCAATACTTTTTCTCGTTTAATGGAATTTCTCCCTTGTAGGTACATGTGGGGGAATTTCTCATTTAATGTTTTAGGACATGTGTATTATATGATGTGATATGCAAATATGCTTATGTGTATGTACGCATGCTAAAAAAAGACATGGATTTAATTATGTTCTGGCGTTGATTTTATTTATGCATGCTTAATTTAGTAAAAATGTTGTGTATTCATGGAATTTTTGCAATGATTCTTTTTATATAAAAAGTAAAGGAGCATTCTGGAATTAAGATGAAATGTAAGATTTTTAGAAGCAAATTAATCAATTAATACTTTTAATCACATGTATTAATCTATTACAATTTATTCTTATTTTGTTTTATTTATATACATAGTTTCCACAGGAATGAAATTTGATAACATTAATTCATGAAATATGATAAACCCTGCTTTTATATATTCTCAAAGCTCGAGAAGAAGGCACTCTTTGGATCATGTAAAGTTTTATTTTGTCTGCTAACAACGAAAAGGTCTTGTAATTCTCTCATCAAATGGAATTAAAAAGATGAAGTGAAGCTCTCTATCAAATAACTTGTTCACTTAAATTCATTTTACTTGCCATTATAGATTTTGAACTACTTTAATCTCTCTCGAATCAAAAAAAAAATTAGCTTGTTTTCTTGCTTGTGTCTCCATTCCAATCTTATCGTGATGATGCAATATGTGCCTTCCTATGTCATAATAAATTTGAAACCAAATTCCACAGCCAGCTTTCTTTCATGTTTGATGTGCTAGTATCTTTAGGTTATCTATGAATGAGAGAAATGAAATGATTTGTTTGGTTTCATTTAAGTAACTTCATTATAATGTCTTATTTTATTGATATTTTTATATTTAATCTAGTTTTTATTATTTATTTTAGTTTTGATTCTAAATTTTTATTTTTATTTTAATATTTAAGATAACTTGAGTTCTAACTTTTAGATTTTAATTGTGTTATTAATTTATTATTTTAAATTCTAAATTTAAATTCATTAATTTTTGTATTTAGTTTTAAAGTTAAAATTTTAATAGGAAATTTTTATATTTATATCATTCAACATTTTGATAATGAATTTTAAATTTTTTATATTTTTCACGACTTTTATAATTTTTTTTTTTTTTGAATTTCATGACCTTTAGCGGCGTTTGTGGGAAAAGCGCTGCTAAAGGTCATGACCTTTAGCGGCATTTTTGGGATAAGCGCCGGTAAAGGTCATGACCTTTAGCGGCGTTTTGGGATAAGCGCCGCTATAAGCGCCGCTAAAGGTCATGATCTTTAGCGGCGTTTTTTTCAAATAAACGCCGCAAACTTTAGTGGCGCTGGAAATAACGGCGTTTTTAGCGGCGCTTGGAGAAACACCGCAAATAGTTTTAGTGGCACTTAAAAGCGCCGCTAAAGGCATAAAAAAAACGCCGCTAAAAGTCAGTTTTGCTGTAGTGTTATATTTGTTTGGATAGTAACAAGCGGAACCTTGGTAATGAAATCTCTCTCCATGAACCTCGTTCAGCACTCGAATCAATGAGATAGAAGAATCATTTGTAGTTTCATTTAAAACTTGAGTTTGAGTATATAAATCCAGTCTAACCAAGCTAAACTTGAATAGTTTTAAATTTTTTTAGTCGAGTTTAAAATTAAAAATTGATGTTTGCTCAATGTTGAATTGAATATCAAACCTCGAGTTCGAAATCAAACTTGAACTCAAACTTTTTACTGCTTCAACATGACATGAAACTCTAGGATGATCAACAATTCTTTGATGAAAAAGCATCTAACCCATGTAGATCCAGGATATCACCTAGATTCTCATTTTGAACATCAGGTTCGAAAATCAAAGCTCCATATTAAATTTCACAAGTTTATGGATAAGATTCAATATTTCTCCTTTAAATATATATATATATTTTTCATTTTGATAGTCTAGGTTTATGGTTATCTTCTCAACAATGTTGTCTCTAACATTTGTACCTCTCTTAAATAGATAAATGGCTAAATAAAATATTTTTCAAATATCAAAGTGGTTAAAAAAATTAACACAATAAAAAAAACAACATAATTTAGCTAAATCATTACTAAAAGCTTAATTACATTATAAAAGAAAACTAAAACTTCAATTGTATCCAAAATAACATCCATAACATAACATCATATTGTCATTTTTAAAGTTGGACAGAAAATTAAAACTAAAGTCCATAACATAACGTAACAATGTTTCGACATCATCGAAGTATAAACTTCTCAAAGTCTATAGTCCTTCGCTGGTCAAACCCCCTGTTTCATCCTGAAAAAATGAAAGCAAATAATCAAATCTCTATTGTAGTTGATCATTAGCAAGGATTATATATAAAGGATGCATATCTAACATAACTAAGCTGAAAATATTATTTAGTTCTGTATATAAAGAAAGAAATTACCTGATAGTTACATGATGGCAAACATCCTCAAATGAGGATTAACAGTGTAGTAGCCCAAATTTGACCGGGCTTTAAAACCCAAAAGTAAAATAATAAATAAATAAATAATTATTTATTTAACAGTCCATATATAGTCCAGGTTACAAAACCAAATAAATAACCAGCTCAACAAACCCTAAACTATCCCTTAACCCGTTTACACCCTTGACCCATTACAAATACAACCTTAACACAAATACACTCGAAGCCCAGACCTAAACTAGACCCAAATAACAGAGGCCCAAAAGCCCAAAATTATCAGCTAAGGTTTTCAACCCTGGCTCTTTCCCCTCACGTCGCAGCAGATTCTGGAAGGTTCGGGGAGCATCTGTCCAACCCCCCCAATCGAGGCCATCACTCAAGACTCTGCCTCCGTAATTAGCGCCTCACCAACGCCGAGAATCCACACCAGCACAATCATTGCCCGATTCTGCGATAATACCTGCAAAAGAAGGAAAGAAACACAGCAGCAAACGAAACAAATATGGAAGAAAAGGTTTCTTTCCAAAAATGTAATAGCAACAGTGGCTATAAAAGCCCGAATCAAAACAGTGTAAAAGGACCTTTTTTTTTGGACGAAATAGAAAGATACTTACAGATATTCATTCAAAAATATCAACAGTCTCTCAAAAGGTGATTTAATCGCATATCTCGTGCTTTATTTTGAACATATATGAACAGTTCTAGCATGTACGAGTAAGGATCTAAGGAAAAAGAGATTACCTGTGGAAGGACGAAGGTTTTTAAGCCTTCAGACCACCGTGTATGACGGCGTGTGAGGCGCGTGTGCAAGCACTACACCGCGGCTAGAGGCCAGAGCTGAGGGCCTCTTTCTTCCCCTCTGCAGAGCATTTCAGGGTTTTTTTTTTAAAACCGATGTTAAAATGATTTTTTAAGCTGTAAAATTGTCTTATATAGCCTCATTGAAACGACATCATTTCTGCTTAACTTAATAAGCTCGAAATAGTGTCGTATTAAGCCATAGGATCCGCTCGTTGACTCAATTACCCGGGAAGGATCCACGTGTTTTTTTTATAATTGGGTTAATTACCCAATCGGTCCTTCCAGCTCTTTTAATTTATACTTACGTGTTATTCTATTTTTAATTTGGCCCTAATATTTTACAATTGTTTCAATTTAGTCCCAACGGTTATTAAATTACATTCTAGGAAACGTCACCGTTTTGGGAATAGGGAAATTTTCCCAATGAGTCCCTTTTGTTTTACGCGCGTTTTAATTAAGGCCTTAATTCAATTTTATTTCCTTTAAATTCGCCCCGTAGTTTTGCTGAACTTTAAATTTAGACATATATTTATATTTTTATTATTATATATATATTTTTTTATATATTGTTATTTGTTTTTTTTTTACCTTACTTTTATATTATACATTATAAGATTATTTTATTGTATATTATTATTTATTATATATTATTTTTCACAAATTATTATTATTATTTTCATCATTATTTTTATATTATTATTACATTTTACTGGTATTATATATTTATTAATTATTTATATATATTTGTAACACCCTGAATTTGGGCCTAGAAGTTTTGGGCCTTGAGCGTGGGAGCGGTTGAAGGCAGATTTTAATATTTTGTTGTGCATGTAAATTTCGTTAATGAAGGCTTGTTTTAGTGGTTAAGTGTCTGAGAAGTGTTGGAGAAGTCTTGGGTTCAAACCTGGACTCTAGCAAAAATTTTGGTTTAAGGTGAATCAAACCCTGGGTGTAGTAGGTAAGCCTTAAGAATATTGTTGGAGAAAAGATGACACAAAAAGAAGTGTGGTGTAGTGGCAAGGTGGTGCCACTTAGGGGACAAGGAAGTGACGCAGTAGAGGAAGCAAGGGGTCCAAGGTTCAAGTCTTGGTTCTTGCAATATATTTTGGTTTTTCTTTTCAATAAATCTAGAAGCAAGTAGGTGCGCTTTAAAGTATAATGTGTTGGATTTATGACACAAATGAGTTGGTGGCCTAGTGGTGGTGGCGTGACTTGGCATATAGGAGGACTTTGGTTCGAATCCCTTGGCATGTAAAGGTTGATTATTTTGCTATGTTGGGATGGCAAGAGTTGGTGTTGAATTTAAACTCTGATGATGGAGGGATCCCACATCGGTAAGCTAACATAAGAGTGGATACTGGTCGGGCTTTAAATAGAGAGAACCATGAGGAGAGCAAAGGTACCTTTCTTGGTGATCCTTTCGTGTTATGGCGTGCTCGTTTGGGTTGGGCATCGGCTAGAAGTGTTCGAGTGCGAATTAACTCCGCCTCTCCTATCAGGTGTGTATTTCTCACTACTCTGGCTGTAGGATGGCTACTTCGGGCCGCGATGGGCCGAAAGGGGCCATATGGGCCTAATGGGCCTACGGGCCCAATTGGATAAATTGTTTGATTGTGTAGTCAATATTGGATTGGGCTAGGTGAATCTCATATCTGTGGCTAGAATTGGGCTAAAAGGGCTACACGAGCGTGTGGGCCCATTTGGGCCGAGGAAGGACTTTAGGCCCATTCGTATTGTTATCATTGTTTAGAACACTTAGTTTACCAAAATTACCAAAATACCCCTGGTTTGCAAAATTACCAAAATACCCCTGGTTTGTAACATTACCAAAATACCCCTAGTTTGCAAAATTACCAAAATACCCCTGGTTTGTAAAATTACTGAAATACCCCTGTAGGGTAGAATTACCGAAATACCCCTGTAGGGTAGAATTACCATTTTGCTCCTAGGGTGTTAAATGACTGTTTTGCCCTTGTGGGCAGGTGACTGACTTGGACTGTGTGATATAGACAACTTCGAAGGAGCAGCGAGGCTTGGAGTAGCAACTTGGATAAGCTTGAACCGTATTATTGGACCCTGTGAAGGTAAGCAACTTATGGTCAATAAGGGTTCTTTGGCCGAATAAGGTAAGGTGGATTTTGAGTTTGTTAAGCATAACTTGTACGCTAAAAATGGTGATGAATAATTGTAGGACATCGTAAAGGATCTCGATGAGCGATGCGTCGCGAAACAGGTGTGTACCGAACACCCTTTCTCTGTTCAAGACGGTAAAAGCCGAAAAGCCGAAATCCGGTATTTTATGGGCTTGTGAGTACGCGAATGCTCTCAAGTTATAGAGTAATTGTTAGATCCGCACCGCAAGGTGGTAAGTAGGTTCGTGTGACATTTTAACGCATTTCGAAAAAGGGCCTCGATGGGCCAAAAACGGGCCAACGGGCTTACGGACCAATATGGGTAAGAGATGGGCAAATTAGCCTGTTAGTTAGATGGTGGAATCAAATTGCATAAAACTGTTAAAAATTACTAAAATAACCTGTGTAGATGAGTAAGTTTACTTAATGTACCCTAAAGGGCAAAAATTACCGATATACCCCTAGGGTTTATATTGACTAATATGCATGATTGATAAATCACGTGTTCTCGCATGATATGCTTTCATTAATGTCTGTTGCATGGGATTGGGATATTGATGGAGGAAGTGGTTAAAGTGGTTCATCCACGTACTGGAGGCTTTGCCTCACCTTACTGATAACTGAGCAGCAATGCTGCAACTGTGGAGTGTAGGGTTGGGTGGGTTGAGATATTCCCCACATGGAGTGTAGGGTGATGCAGGAGTGTAGCGGTTGGTGGGTTGAGTAGTCTCCCCAAACGGGATTGCATTCATTGTTATTACTGTTACACGTATCACTGAATTGGGCCTATGGGCCGCACTGTTCTGAAAAAGGGCTAAGGCCTTGTTATTGTATTCGAAAAGGGGCTTCTCCACGTGTAATTTATATCCGAGTAGGGCTTAGGCCCAATGGGCTCTCGAGCTAATTTGGGCTTTGGATGGGTTTCTCAGATACACCGAGTTTCCCCAAACTCACCCATTTTCTTTCCATCCTTGCGGTGTGAGCCCTAAATGGTGGACTTAGAGTCAAGCGGGATTGAGAGTGGCCATGAAGAACAATTCTGGTTTTTAAATTAGATCACACTTCCTTTACTTTTAATTATTTTCGTTTTGTTTGAAGGTTGTAATAAGGCTGCTCATTAAATTATTTCATTTATGGATTATTGAACTGGTTAGCACTAGGGCGCGTTTTAAAAAAAAACTATATGTTTTCAAAATGTCTCGGTGATGTGTAAAGCTTCCGCAATACAAATGTTTTCACAGGCAAAGAAAAGGAAAAAAAATATCTAAACCAGACTTAAACACGAGCTATTTATCATAGACACATAACATGCTTTAAGTGTGGCAATGGATGTGTGCATGTCTAGGATTGGATCCGGGAAGAGCTTGGTACTTAAGCAGTCCAACAGACTCACCTCCTCCTTTCTGGCTTCCTACCTGGTGCACAGCTTCCATTCACTTAAACTTATAACATTAACGTTTTTACACCCTAAGAAAGAGATTTTTGATGAAACGAATAGCAACTTTTTCCATGTGGCATGCTGAATTCGGTCGTAACGTCTGGACTGGGTTTAGGGTGTTACATTTAGTGGTATCAGAGCCAAGTTGCAACAACTCAGCTGTGGATCGGGTCCGAAAATCTTTTCAAAAACTTAGGTCTAAGAAGGGTATTTTTGGAAATGGTAAGTTTTTCGAAGATGTTCAAGTTTTTCTATTGTTAAACGGGGTTAAATCAATAGTTTTAAAATAAAAGTGTTTTCAAATCAAATCTTTTTATTTTCGATAAACAAAAACATGGTTTTTAAATTTTAAATGGACTGATAAGGAAGTGGCACACTGAATCCCCGGCACCAAGTCTGTAAGTGTTCTTTTTCTGCTTTAAATATTTATATGGAATCGAATCAAAATAATATCAGTAGATAGTACTGAGCCTTAGATATAGTACTTTAGACACGATAGTGTTAAGGCTACAAACTGAGACTATAGCTAAAATGCGGTTGCGCGGAAACAACTCTGAAACCCTATCTGTTCATAAGATATTCTGTAATAAACAAAGTGGAAACAAAATAAGCTAAAGACATAAAATTCGTGAATCGATAAATCGATATGAGTGCGAGGGCTACTCGGGGAAGAGGCCGTAGACAAGGCCAAGGTAGTACCCAAGCTGGATCTGCATCCTCTGAACACATACCAGCTGGCGAGGCACGACCACCACCAGCTAATGAAAATGGGCCGTATGATCGAGCCGCAGGGGACGACGCTTTGTCCCAGGCCATGTTAAGGATTTTGCAAAGGGTTGCTGGAGCTAGCACCGGGATAGTGATAGTAGGATCAGAGTGCGCAGCGGTAGCGTAGTGGGGTAGCTGTTACATGACTACCTTGTTAGATGAAAATTTCGAGGACGAAATTTCTTTAAGGGAGGTAGAGTTGTAACACCCTGAATTTGGGCCTAGAAGTTTTGGGCCTTGAGCGTGGGAGCGGTTGAAGGCAGATTTTAATATTTTGTTGTGCATGTAAATTTCGTTAATGAAGGCTTGTTTTAGTGGTTAAGTGTCTGAGAAGTGTTGGAGAAGTCTTGGGTTCAAACCTGGACTCTAGCAAAAATTTTGGTTTAAGGTGAATCAAACCCTGGGTGTAGTAGGTAAGCCTTAAGAATATTGTTGGAGAAAAGATGACACAAAAAGAAGTGTGGTGTAGTGGCAAGGTGGCGCCACTTAGAGGACAAGGAAGTGACGCCGTAGAGGAAGCAAGGGGTCCAAGGTTCAAGTCTTGGCTCTTGCAATATATTTTAGTTTTTCCTTTCAATAAATATAGAAGCAAGTAGGTGCGCTTTAAAGTATAATGTGTTGGATTTATGACACAAATGAGTTGGTGGCCTAGTGGTGGTGGCGTGACTTGGCATATAGGAGGACTTTGGTTCGAATCCCTTGGCATGTAAAGGTTGATTATTTTGCTATGTTGGGATGGCAAGAGTTGGTGTTGAATTTAAACTCTGATGATGGAGGGATCCCACATCGGTAAGCTAACATAAGAGTGGATACGAAGCTGGCTTTAAATAGAGAGAACCATGAGGAGAGCAAAGGTACCTTTCTTGGCTGATCCCTTTCGTGTTATGGCGTGCTCGTTTGGGTTGGGCATCGGCTAGAAGTGTTCGGAGTGCGGATTAACTCCGCCTCCTATCGTGTGTATTTCTCACTACTCTGGTCAGAGGATGGCTACTTCGGGCGCGATGGTATGAAATGGGCCATATGGGCCTAATGGGCCTACGCCCAATTGGATAAATTGTTTGATTGTGTAGTCAATATTGGATTGGGCTAGGTGAATCTCATATCTGTGGCTAGAATTGGGCTAAAAGGGCCACACGAGCGTGTGGGCCCATTTGGGCCGAGAAAGGACTTTAGGCCCATTCGTATTGTTATCATTGTTTAGAACACTTAGTTTACCAAAATTACCAAAATACCCCTGGTTTGCAAAATTACCAAAATACCCCTGGTTTGTAACATTACCAAAATACCCCTAGTTTGCAAAATTACCAAAATACCCCGGTTTGTAAAATTATCAAAATACCCCGTAGGGTAGAATTACCAAATACCCACGTAGGGGTAAAATTACCATTTTGCTCCTAGGGTGTTAAATGACTGTTTTGCCCTCGTGGGCAGGTGACTGACTTGGACTGTGTGATATAGACAACTTCGAAGGAGCAGCGAGGCTTGGAGTAGCAACTTGGATAAGCTTGAACCGTATTATTGGACCCTGTGAAGGTAAGCAACTTATGGTCAATAAGGGTTCTTTGGCCGAATAAGGTAAGGTGGATTTTGAGTTTGTTAAGCATAACTTGTACGCTAAAAATGGTGATGAATAATTGTAGGACATCGTAAAGGATCTCAGTAGCAGTCGTCGCGAAACAAGTGTGTACCGAACACCCTTTCTCTGTTCAAGACGGTAAAAGCCGAAAAGCCGAAATCCGGTATTTCATGGGCTTGTGAGTACGCGAATGCTCTCAAGTCATAGAGTAATTGTTAGATCTGGCACCGCAAGGTGGTAAGTAGGTTCGTGTGACATTTTAATGTACTTCAGAAAAAGGGTCTCGATGGGCCAAAACTGGGCCCAACGGGCTTACGGACCAATATGGGTAAGAGATGGGCAAATTAGCCTGTTAGTTAGATGGTGGAATCAAATTGCATAAAACTGTTAAAAATTACTAAAATAACCTGTGTAGATGAGTAAGTTTACGAATGTACCCCTAAAGGGCAAAAATTACCGATATACCCCTAGGGTTTATATTGACTAATATGCATGATTGATAAATACTGTATTCTGCATGATATGCTTTCATTAATGTCTGTTGCATGGGATTGGGATATTGATGGAGGAAGTGTTTAAAGTGGTTCATCCACGTACTGGAGGCTTTGCCTCACCTTACTGATAACTGAGCAGCAATGCTGCAACTGTGGAGTGTAGGGTTGGGTGGGTTGAGATATTCCCCACATGGAGTGTAGGGCTGGTACGGGGGAGTGTAGCGGTTGGTGGGTTGAGTAGTCTCCCCAAACGGGATTGCATTCATTGTTATTACTGTTACACGTATTACTGAATTGGGCCTATGGGCCGCACTGTTCTGAAAAAGGGCTAAGGCCTTGTTATTGTATTCTGAAAAGGGCTTCGGTCCACTGTGTACTGTTATCTGAGTAGGGCTTAGGCCCAATGGGCTCGAGCTGATTTGGGCTTTGGATGGGTTTCTGTATACACTGAGTTTCCCCAAACTCACCCATTTTCTTTCCATCCTTGCAGGTGAGCCCTAAATGGTGGACTTGGAGCTGGGTGGGATTCAGAGTGGCCATGAAGAACAATTCTGGTTTTTAAATTAGATCACACTTCCTTTACTTTTAATTATTTTCGTTTTGTTTGAAGGTTGTAATAAGGCCGCTCATTAAATTATTTCATTTATGGATTATTGAACTGGTTAGCACTAGGGCACGTTTTAAAAAAAAAACTATATGTTTTCAAAATGTCTCGGTGATGTGTAAAGCTTCCGTAATACAAATGTTTTCAAAGGCAAAGAAAAGGAAAAAAAATATCTAAACCAGACTTAAACACGAGTTATTTATCATAGACACATAACATGCTTTAAGTGTGGCAATGGATGTGTGCATGTCTAGGATTGGATCCGGGAAGAGCTTGGTACTTAAGCAGTCCAACAGACTCACCTCCTCCTTTCTGGCTTCCTACCTGGTGCACAGCTTCCATTCACTTAAACTTATAACATTAACGTTTTTACACCCTAAGAAAGAGATTCTTGATGAAACGAATAGCAACTTTTTCCATGTGGCATGCTGAATTCAGTCGTAACGTCTGGACTGGGTTTAGGGTGTTACAATATTGTTCTTACATATACATTTTCGTTATTTTATATTATATATATTATATTTCTTATTTCTTATATATTTAAATTATATTTTACTATATAACATTTATTGTATTTTTATTTTTATTCTATATTACTTATTTTTTTATATATGTCATATATATCATATATTATCTATTATATTATTTATGTTTATATTATTCATTATATTATTTAAAATTTTAAAATTTTAAAATTAAATTATATTTTTAACTCATATTATGCACATATTAAATTATGTATTATTTATTTATTATGTATTATTTTAAAATACTATTTTAAGATTATTATTAAATATTATGTTTTTATTTGTATTATATGTATATTTTGTTAACAATAACTCATTTCATTTATATATATATATATATATATATATATATATATATTGCATATATCATGTGTTATATGTTATTTTATATCTATTATTTGATATTACATTTCATGAACATGTACATTGATATAGTATCACTCTTTTTTGTATATCATGCATTATTTAATTATTACTTTGTATGTTTGTACGTTTTGTTTCTTCATTCTCAATGCATGCTATATATATATATATATATGTATCTTTGTATGCATATTGTTAATATTTGCTATATATATATATATTATTTTTATATGTATGTATCTAATGCGCGATCTTTATATTATTGCCATCATTCTATTTAAATGCATGTATTATTTACCTACTACAATAATATGTTACTATGCATGATTTATAATACAATACAATTCCCCACGCATCATTTTTAAAAAAAAAACAAGGCTCCAAAGTTTTCAAAAAATGAAAGGCAATGCTTGATGTTTGGAAACTTCGAGAAAGGAAGTGCCCTAACTTACTGGGTTGCGACTTTTCTTGTTGAATTCGAATAGTCAAGCACCCTTCTAAGTGATTTTGAGTTTTCAAAACTTAAACAATTATTTCGAGATTTCAAAACATAGTGTCCTAACTTACTAGATATGGCGTTTTGTTGTTTCGAGATAGAAATTTTTGAAAGACGAGCTTAGTTTCAAGGTTTTAAAATGTTGCGTCCCTAACTTACTGGATGTGATGTTTTGACTCGCTTGAAAATAAGTCACCTTAATTTTCAAAATTGAGACATTCTAATTAAAAGAGGTTTGCATCTTAAAACTTTCAAATTTCCGACATTAAAGACACTTGATAATCAATTAGGTACCAATTTTTGGGCGTTACGAGGGTGCTAACCCTTCCTCGTACGTACCGACTCCCGAATCCGTTTTCTCGACTTTCATAGACCAAAATTAATGTTTTAAAACAAAACATTTTATAAGGTAATCCAATCTCACCGAAAAAGATTGGTGGCAACTCCCGTTTTCATTTTTTTAAAGTCGATTCCCATTTTCCAAAACTCGATTTAAAAATGGTTTCGACAGCTTGACGACTCCGTTGGGGACAATAAGAGAGTCAAGCCGTGTAATTGATTATCCCTTGTCTTAATGTCGGAAACTAAAAATTTTAAAATTTAATCCTCTTCGCTTTACATGTGTTTGTATTATTGCATGTGTTGTTATATTCTGATACGCATTGTATTTGCATGACTGTTGGGGTCATACCCTTAAGTGGGAGTGAGAAACTACGCCTTCGTGAGGTTTTCGCCTCCGTGCAGGATAGTGAATCACTTTTGGGATACATCTGTACCTATGGTTTCGTGAGATTTTCATCTCCGTGTAGCCATAGGGAAATGTATTCCCCTGAACTGAACTCGATTCAAATGAGCCTATAATGGGTGAGGATTGAGGAATCTGCTAGTTCAGATACTTCAAACTTTAGAACCAACCGCATATAGATAAAACGTAAGAGCCTAACTTAGTTAGAATTAAACTTTAGATATTACCCTTATAAATTATCGTTAAGACTTATTGATATCATGTGATACTGATTATTTCTTTTCTTTTGTTGGCATGACATTTTGCATTTACAAAGGTATCGATTCACGGTCAGTTTCTAAGTTAGAGAATTTTATTATGGAGAACGGACTTCTTGATAGAGTGGAGGGCAAGGCTAACGTCCATAGATGGTCTGAGCAAACTCAACTAGAAAAGGGAGATAGTATAGCTATGGGATATACGTCGGAGCTATCGGATTATACTCGTATTAGTGTCACGCAGAATAATTTCCAAGACCTTAAAGAAATTTGGGATCAGTGGGACAATAAGACCAAGCAGTTATTCTATGGTAATTACGGAGACTTACCTTACTTGCTCGATGTTTAGATAGATGAGCACTTATTCCGAGCCCTTGCTCAGTTTTGGAACCCGGCGTACAGTTGTTTCACTTTTGAGGAAGTAGACTTGGTATCTACCGTGGAGGAGTAAACTGCCTTACTCCGTTGTCCCAAGTTTCATATTGATAGGATCTATTCTCGAGCTGCTTGTGTCCCTACCTTTTGGAAGAAATTAATGACTATTACGGGGATGAGCGAGCAGTGGATCATGGCCAGAATTAAAGAAAAAAGTGAGTGCAAGTGCATTTTGTGGGACGCTTTGAAGGATCTGATTTTGATGCACCCTGATGAGACGAAGAAGGTAGACGTTTTTGCCTTAGGTTTGTATGGACTGATGGTTTTCCCTAGGGCTTTGGGATATGTGGACGAGGCGACCATGGATCTTTTTCATTGACTCAGCAAAAGGGTCACTTCTGTCCCTGTGATTTTGGCGGAGACATTCAGATCTTTAGGCGCGTGTAGGAAAACTGGCGCAGGCAGGTTTATAGGGTGTGCTTAGTTACTTTTGGCTTGGTTCTACAGTCATTTCTGATTGATAGATAGGGTGGCTTGTCGGGTCTTCTTCGAGGATTATTCACCGTTAAAGGACATAGTAGCTTTAACTAGGAGAGTTGATGTTCCAGAAAAGAATTGGATAGCGCTACTTCAGAACCTTCAGTCGAAAGATGTTGAGTAGAGGGCTCCCTGGATGTTTCCTGGTGAGATTCTTTACGGATACGGTAGTTTCGATTGGGTTCCTCTATTGGGAATTTAGGGCACCATTGGTTATTCCCCTTTACTCGTGCTAAGGTAGCATGGATTGAGATAGTTCCTACCAGTGACTCATGGATTGGCTCAAAGTGAGTTTGTATACAAAGGAGCCGATTACAAGAGGAAGGTTAGCGAGGTTTCTAGTGCTTAGAACAAGACTTATCTATTGAAAGGAGTAGCTATTAGCCCTGCTACGACACCGAAATATGATGAATGAAAAGGAAGAAGGATTAATGATAACATCCCTAAGCCAAGCGTGGAAGGAGCTCAACCGATTGAGGAATATTTACGAGTGATGCCCTCAGAGCTAAAAATCATGAAGCAAGAGTTTGAGAGAAGGAACTTGGAGCTCGAGAAGAGGATAGCAAAACTTGAAGAAGAAAAGATGTACTTAAGCTTAGATGTCGATGTTCAAAAGATAGAGGTTAAGAAAGAAAGGATTGAAAAGAGAAAGATTGAGGAGGATAGAGATGATTTGAAAGAGCATTACAAAAAGGCATAAGTATCCTTGAGGAGAGCGAGAGTAGGAGGGTCTTCAGATCAATTGCAGAAGGAGGTCCAATAGGAAAAAGTTAGGGCCAAGTATTGGGAGAAAAGGTTCCAAGAAATGCAGTCGCAGAATTTGGCATTAGAGGAAGAAAATAAAGAGTTGAAGACTAAGGTAACTGAGCTTGGAAGTTCTCTTCGTTGGCATCGAAACCATGACTCTACGGTCGAGTTAAAAGAGCTAAAAAGTATGGTTGAAGGTTTGGAAGTGGCATTGCATAATGGTAAACTTCAGATTGAGTAGCTCGAGGCGCAAGAAGATTATTTGAAGGAAGAACTTCATCAGTCTAGAAGACAGGTCATAGAAAGGGATCACGTCATGGGTGAAGCTGTAGCCCAGATTCGAGAGGTTGTGGAATATGTGCAAGACTTGGCAATACGAGCTGGTGTATTAAGTCTGATGTGTGGATTGTCGTCGGATATAGGACGAGAGTTAGCCCTTTTATTAGAAAGAGTTAAAACTTTGGGCATTAGGGTGAAAGCGTACTTGTAATCCATTTATATGTAAAGATATTCTTTTTCTAAATAAAGTTTTCTAAATGAGATTGAATCGAGATCGATGCCTTTTTGCATTCATGCATTTGCATTACATCACATCATATGCATTTAAGGTTATAGAAAGACCCTAATTAGTTGAAGTTTATTTCAAAAGGTAGAAAAGAAAATCTGGAAATCACACATCCTTACAGCACCCGCACTAAAACTAAGAGTATAGATCAAAGGTTCAAACAGTTGGAAAAGGATATGCAAGACCAATTGCAAGAGCAGTTGGCCAAAATGCAGAATGACATGAGGGAGCAGATGCTGGAGGCTTAGAGAAATATGATGGCTGAAATGGCTTAGCTTCTAAGGGCCACCGATAAAGGGAAGGCCCCCATGGCTATCACTGGTGAGGAGATTGAGGATCATCCTCCAGATTTCACTCCGCAAACTGAAGCACCTCCCAGAAAACCATCTGTCACTGTGAGACCTCAACATGGTTTAGCTGATGTTGGGATTCATATGAATTAGCAAATAGTTCGGGATTCAATTTGGGTGATAACCCTACTAATCCTCTCGTTCCTGATTTTGATATGGTGAAAAAGGAGGATTTGAAAGCCAAAGCTGCAAGGCAGTTGGATGAACGCTGCAGATGACTAGAAGAAAAATTCAAAATTTTGGAAGGCGCCGGCAATAATTATAGGATTGATGCCAAATACTTAAGTCTAGTCCCAGACTTAGTACTGCCTCACAAATTCAAGATGCCGGAGTTTGAGAAATATAATGGTACTACTTGCCCAGAGACTTACATTACAATGTTCTGTAGAAGATGACTGGGTACGTAAACAATGATCAACTGTTGATCTATTGTTTTCAAGACAGTTTAGTAGGAGCGGCACCCACGTGGTACAATCAGTTGAGTCGTGTAAAAATCGGTTCATGGAGAGATCTTGCACAGGCTTTCATGCAACAGTACAACCATGTGATTGATATGACGCCAGACAGGATCACACTTCAAAACATGGAGAAAAAGACTAATGAAAGTTTTAGGCAATATGCACAACGATGGAGAGAGGTGGCAATGCAAGTACAACCACCACTGTTAGAAAAGGAGACCACCATGTTGTTTATCAACACTTTGAAAGCACCGTTCATCACTCACATAATTGGAAACACCGCGAAAATTTTCGCGGATATAGTTATGGCAGGGGAGATAATTGAGAACGCCATAAGGAGCGGTAAAATTGAGGAGGAAGTGACCAAAAGATCGGCCCCAAGAAGAAAGGACAATGAAGTGAACAACACAAGTAGCTTCAATTCAAAGGCAGTCACGGTTAGTCAGTCCAAAGTGGCTACGGTTAGGCAGCAAAATATTCAAAGACAGGAATCAGGATCAAGACAAAATTTGGAGAGGATGCAATTCACGCCTATTCCTATAATGTATCGTAAGCTTTATCAAAGCTTATACGATGCACACACCATTGCTCCATTTCACTTGAAACCGTTACAACCACCGTACCCCAAATGGTATGATGAAATGCTAAATGCGAGTATCATGCGGGAATACAGGGGCATTCAATTGAAAATTGTACTGGATTCAAGAAGGCTGTGGAGAGGCTTATCAAGATAGGGGTTGTGAGATTCGACAGTACCCCTAATGCTGAAAATCCTCTACCAAATCATGGCAATCAAGAAGTGAATGCCATTGATGAAACTAGGGAAGGAAGAACCAAAGAAGATATTACTGAGGTGAAGATACCCATGAAAGTAATATGGGAGGAAATGGTGAAGAGAGGTTTGTTGACCTCTGGAAAAGGAAAAGAAGAAATAGAGAAATACTGTGAATTTCATGGAAAGGTGGGTCATATGATCCAAAATTGTGAGGAGTTCAAGGCCATGGTACAAAGCCTTATGATTAACAAAGAGCTACAGATTTTTGAGGGTAGCTCTTGCAAAAAGCAAATATGTGTTTTGGAGAATGAGCGACAAAAAACCAGTCGACTAAGGATCATTACCAGTCGACTAAGGATCATTATCTCCCTGCCAGGAAATAATGAAGTGGAGACACCAGTAGTGCCTAAGGTCATTATCCACAAACCCACACCTTTTTCTTATAAGGATGACAAGAAGGTGCCGTGGAGCTATGACTACAGTGTAACAGTACCCCAAGGGGAAAGTATAGCCAGTGCATCTAAAGATGTGCAAAATGAGGGTTCTCATACACGAAGTGGGAAGCGTTATGATGGGGGGGCATTAGAGTGGAGCCCACCAAAACAAAGGATGTTGAGATTGTGAAGGAAAAGGAAACCGAAGTACCTATCAATGAGCCAGTAAAGGAGGAGGAGGCTAAGGAGTTCCTAAAGTTCTTGAAACATAGCGAGTATAGTGTGGTCGAGCAGTTGCGTAAGCAGCTAGCACGTATATCTGTGTTAGCCCTACTCCTAAGTTCCGAGGTGCATCAGGATACATTATTAAAAGTGCTTAACGAAACATATGTCACCTATGACATATCCGTTAGCAAGTTAGACCGGTTGGTGAATAACATCAGTGCTGACAATTTCATCTACTTCAATGATGATGAAATTCCACCTAGGAACATAGGGTCAAACAAAGCCTTGCACATCACAACTTGATGCAAAGGATACACACTTCTAAGTGTACTTGTTGATAATGGGTCTGCTTTGAATGTCCTTCCATTATCCGCATTAAACAGATTACCCATTGACAGTTCACATATGAAGACATGTCACAATGTGGTAAGAGCCTTTGATGGAATGGAAAGAAAAGTGATGGGACGAATTGACATCCCTTTGGAGATTGGGCCAAATATATATGAAGTGGATTTCTTGGTGATGGATATCAAGCCCTCCTATAATTGTTTATTGGGGAGGCCATGGATACACTCGGCAGGAGCGATTCCTTCTTCATTACACTAAAAATTGAAGTTAGTGACAGATGGACGCTTAATAACCATCAATGCGGAGGAAGACATTATAGCGACTGTCACCAGCAAGGCCCCTTATGTCGAGACAAATAAAGAGGCTATTGAGTGTTCTTTCCGATCTTTGGAAATCATTAATGCAACCTTCATTTTGGAAGAAAGAGAGGTGCCGGTACCCAAAATGTCTAGAGCTACAAGGATGGCCTTGCAAATGAAGAGGGGGAAGGGAGCATTGCCAGGGAAAGGACTAGGAAGACAATTGCAATGAGGGATTCAACTCCCAAAGTTGATTGAGAAGAAAGATCGCTTTGGTTTGGGCTTCAAGCCAGACCATATGCACAAGAGGCAAGAAATTGAGAAGCGCCAAGCAAGAAGAAAGGCGCGTTTGAACGAAGAAGAAGTGGAGTGGGAACCGATGATATTCCCACCTATATCCAAATCCTTTAAGTTAGGAGGATTATTGATGGAAGAAAGTCATTAGATTAATGTTGTACACGAGGAGGGATTGGAGCAAAGAAGCCTCGAGGGCATTCGCCCTTACGAACCGGGAAGCTCTCTGAACAATTGGACTGCGGAGGACCTTCCTGTAGTCTTTAAGAATTTTTTAGAGTAATGCTCGAAACATGTTTATTACTCTAAAAAGCCTAGGAGTAGTAAGATTACATTTGTGAAAATAGGCTTATGTTCATCTATTATTATTTAAATAAAACATAACTTTCATCAATTTAAACGAGTATTGTTTCATTTTTTATCAACCAATATTCCTTTAAATTTTGGCAATTCTTATTCTTTTATTCATAGCACATAAATAATCATTCTTAGATTCATTCATTTTTTGTATATTCTTTCATACCCCTATAGGTCCCTAGATATCAATGATATGAGCACTGATACTATCGCTCCTGATTTCTCTTGCGAGCAAGACATGTGTTTAGAGGAACCTTAAGATTTTGAGGATGTTTAAGAGTGTGACGTATCTCTGGATCTGTTAAGAATGGTGAAACAGGAGGAGAAACAAATCATGCCACATGAGAAAGAGGCAACAGAGAATATAGCCCTAGAGGAAGGGAAGGAGTTGAAAATTGGAACACTGATTACCAAGGACACAGGGCATGCTATGGTGGAGTTACTTCGAAAATTCAAAGATATTTTTGCCTGGTCATATCAGGATATGCCCGGATTGAGTACTGACATTGTAGTACATCATCTTCCGATAAGACAGGATTGTAAGCCAGTCCAACAGAAGTTGCGAAGAATGAGGTCGGATATTGTTCTGAAAATAAAGGATGAAGTCAAGAAGCAGTTTGACGCAGGATTTTTGCAAGAAGTGAAGTACTCTGAATGGGTAGCTAACATTGTGCCTGTTCCTAAGAAGGATGGGAAAGTACGAATGTCTGTTGATTATAGAGATCTGAACAAAGCAAGCCCAAAGGATAATTTTCCTTTGCCTCACATTGACACTTTAGTAGATAACACAGAGGGATATTCATTGTTATCCTTCATGGATGGCTTCTCGGGATACAATCAGATAAAGATGCATCTAGAGGGCATGGATAAAACTACTTCATAACCTTGTGGGGCATCTTTTGTTACAAAGTAATGTCGTTTGGACTAAAAAACGTAGGGGCAACATACGAACGAGCCATGGTGAACTTGTTTCACGACATGATGCATAAGGATATTGAAGTGTATGTTGATGATATGATTGCCAAGTTGCATACAGAAAAAGAGCACATTGAGGTCTTAAGAAGATTGTTCTTGAGGTTGAGAAAGTTTCAGTTGAAGCTCAATCCAACAAAGTGTACCTTTGGAGCCAGATCGGGAAAGTTATTAGGCTTCGTAGTCAGTGAAAAGGGAATTGAAGTTGACTCAGACAAAGTTAGAGCCATAAGGGAGTTATCTCTACCATGTACTTAGAAGGAAGCTCGAGGATTCCTAGAAAGGTTGAATTACATCGCTCAGTTCATTTCCCAACTGACCGAGAAATGCGATCCTATCTTCCGCCTCCTCAGAACGCACAATCAAGGTACTTGGAATAAAGAATGCCAGAATGCTTTTGAAAAGGTCAAGCAGTATTTGTTGAATGCTCCGGTATTATCCCCACCTAGCCCAGATAAACCTTTAATACTGTACTTGTCAGTATTCAGTAATTCTATGAGATGTGTGCTTGGTCAACATGACGAGTCAGGGAAAAAGGAGAAGGCAATTTATTATCTCAGTAAAAAATTCACTGATTGTGAAATGAGATATTCCCCAATTGAGAAGTTATGTTGTGCGCTAATTTGGACAACTCAAAGATTAAGACAGTACATGCTATACCATACCACTTGGCTCATCTCAAAGCTTGATCCATTGAAGTACATGATGGAGTCAACGGCTCTAAATTGGAGAATGGTGAGATGGCAAATTTTACTTTCAGAGTTTGATATAGTCTACGTAAGTCAGAAGGCTATAAAAGGAAGTGCGGTAGCTGACTTCTTGGCCAGTAGAGCTCTAGAGGATTATGAGCTATTGAACTTTGATTTTCCAAATGAGGAGTTAATGTGTATAGCAATCACCGAAGATTCTCCATGGAGGCTTAATTTTGATGGGGCTTCTAATGCAATTGGAAACAGAATTGAGGCAGTCTTGGTATCCCCCAAAGACGATCATTACCGATTTACGTGTAAGTTGGACTTTGATTGCACGAATAATATAGCTGAGTATGAAGCATGCATCATGGGACTTCAAGCAACCATAGAGCGAGGTATAAAAACCCTAGAAGTATATGCGGATTCTGCGTTGGTAATTTATCAGCTCAGAGGCGAATAGGAGACAAGGGACTCTAAATTGATCAATTACCGAAAGGTAGTCTTGGGGTTACTTGAGGAGTTTGATGATATCACCTTCAATTATCTCCCACGAGACGAAAATCAGATGGCAGATGCTTTAGCAACCTTGGCCTCAATGATTAAGGCAAATAAAGAGGAAGAGATGAGACCAATTCAAATGAGTGTCTACAAGGCTCCAGCTAGCTGTTGTAACATTGAAGAAGAAGAAAAGGATAATAATCCCTGGTAACAGGATATATTGCAATATGTAAGAGATCGTAAATATCCAGAACAAGCTACTGAAAATGACAAACGAATTTTGAGAAGGTTAGCTTGTGACTATGTCTTGGACAGGGATATCCTGTACAAGAGAAGGAAAGACCAAGTACTTTTGAGATGTGTTGACGCTGTGGAAGCTAAGCTGATTTTAGAAGAAGTTCATGAAGGAGTATGTGGGACGCATGCAAATGGGTTCATGATGGCAAGGCAAATCATGAGGTTTGGCTATTATTGGGCCACTATGGAAGGGGATTGTATCAACTATGCCAAGAAATGCCATAAGTGTCAGATTTATGGGGACAAAATTCATATACAACCTTCACATTTACATGTTATGACCTCTCCATGGCCCTTCTCCATGTGGGGCATGGTTGTCATTGGACCGATATCGCTGAAAGCTTCAAATGGACACCGGTTTATCTTTGTGGTAATTGACTACTTCACAAAATGGGTAGAGGCAGCTTCTTATGCGAATGTTACCAAGTCAGCTGTAAGTCAATTTTTGAAGAAGGTGATTATTTTTAGGTATGGAATGCCTGAGAAAATCATATTCGACAATGTATTGAATTTGAATAACAAAACGATAGCAGAGGTTTGCCATCAGTTCAAGATTAAGCATCACAATTCTTCTCCCTATTGTCCAAAAATGAATGGGGCAGTGGAGGCCGCCAACAAGAACATTAAGAAAATAGTTGGAAAGATGACTGAGACCTATAAAGATTGGCATGAGAAGCTACCTTTTGCACTCCTGGCCTATCGAACATCTGTCAGAACCTCTACTGGGGCAACCCCATTCTCGTTAGTTTATGGGATGGAAGCAGTGTTGCCTATTGAAGTAGAAATACCTTCTCTCTGAATTTTGACAGAGATAAGGTTGGATGAAGCTGAATGGGTTCAATCCCGGTATGATCAGTTAAACTTGATTGAGGAAAAAAGGCTGAGAGCCATCCGACATGGTCAGATGTATCAAAAGCGTATGATGCGAGCCTATGATAAAAAGGTTCGTCCAAGGGAATTCCATAAGGGGACCTCGTGCTAAAAAAGATCCTTCCTATTCAAAAAGACTTTAGAGGAAAATGGATGCCGAATTGGGAGGGGCCGTACGTTGTAAAGAAAGCTTTCTCTGGTGGTGCATTAATTTTGACAGAAATGGATGGGAAGAGCTTACCCAATCCAGTAATCTCAGACTCAGTCAAAAAGTACTTTGTCTAAAGGAGAAGAGAATCCAAGGTGAAAACCCGCAAAGGACACCTTGAGTTTTCAAAAAAAAAATAGAGAGGCTAAGGTGAAAACACGTAAAGGGCGCCTTGTGACCAAAAGGGGTTTTGAGTTGAAAACCTGAAAGGGCAGCTCAAATTTTGAAGGGTATACAGCAATCTTGCTATATCTGACTTAGCAAAGAGTGAAACACGTTGTATGTTGAGGCATCAACAAAGTACTTTGGATCTTTTAAACACATGTCAAACTCAAGAAAGATTTCATGGAGCTGGTGTTAGACACTCAAGCGGCGATATCGGGAGCATCTAACTTCTATCATGTTTGCTATCTTTAGATTCTATTTCTTCTCAAAGATATGCTATCAGATTTATTTGTATTCTTTGACAATTTATTCAAATCCAATTATTCTTTTCATCTTCCATTATTCTTTAAGTATGTTGCATTAAAATAATGATAGATAAACTAAAATATCTTTACAAATGAAGTTTTGCGCATTACTTTGGAATTTCTAGATAATGCAAGAAACTAAAACAGGACAATTGTTCAAGAAATTCACATAAGTAAGGGATGAAGGAATTCGAGGAATTTCTTTTTTCCAGTTTAAAAGGAAAATAGACAAAACCAGCGATTCAATTCTAGGGATGATTATTTTGCAAACGTCCTCAGTGAATTATAGCATTTGAGGAAGGGTATAGGCCTACAAGTTGAGCAAGAGTAATACTTTGAAAGGAAAACAAAGGAATGAGTGATGATGTCTAGGATAGGGGGCATATTCATAACATTTTTGCATCATAGCATGTTTAATTAGGAACATTCGACTCATTTCGATCATGGCATCCTAATTATCAGGCATAATCATTCTACAGGTTATCAATTAGCGCGCCTCAATTTACTAAGCAGTAGGGTAATAGGCCGCAGCATAGCGGATCTGACCTTCATCGGGGCAGATCCAAGATGATGGGTCTTATCTCTCTGTAATGGACTGGGAGCAGATCCAAGATGACCGATCTTATCTCTCTATATTTGATAAGGAGCAGATGAAAGACGTAGCAGATCTGACCTTTATCGAGGTAGATCCAAGATGATGGATCTTCTCTCTCTGTAATGGATAGGGAGCAGACCCAAGATGACCAATCTTATCTCACTGTATTTGACAGGGAGAAGATCAAAGACATAGCAGATCTAACCTTCATCGGGGCAGATCCAAGATGATGGATCTTATCTCTCTGTAATGGACGGGGAGCAGATCCAAGATGACCGATCTTATCTCTTTGTATTTGACAGGGAGCAGATCAAAGATGTAGCAGATCTGACCTTCATCGGGGCAGATCCAAGATGATGGGTCTTATCTCTCTGTAATGGACGGGGAGCATATCCAAGATGACCGATCTTATCTCTTTGTATTCGACAGAGAGCAGATCAAAGACGTAGTAGATCTGACCTTCATCGAGGCAGATCTAAGATGATGGATCTTATCTCTCTGTAATGGACGGGGAGTAGACCCAAGATGACCGATCTTATCTCGCTATATTCGACAGGGAGTAGATCAAAGACGTAGCAGATCTGACCTTCACCGGGGCAGATCCAAGATGATGGATCTTATCTCTCTGTAATGGACGGGGAGTAGATCCAAGATGACCGATCTTATCTCGTTGTATTCGATAGGGAGTAGATTAAAGATGTAGCAGATTTGACCTTCATCGGGGCAGATCCAAGATGATGGATCTTATCTCTCTGTAATGGACGGGGAGCAGATCCAAGATGACTGATCTTATCTCCTTGTATTCGACAGGGAGCAGATCAAAGACGTAGCAGATCTGACCTTTATCAGGGCAGATCCAAGATGATGGACCTTATCTCTCTATAATGGACAGGGAGCAGATCCAAGACGACCGATCCTATCTCTCTGTATTTGAAAAAGAGTAGATCAAAGATGTAGCAGATATGACCTTTATCGGGGCAGATCCAAGATGATGGATCTTATTTCTCTGTAATGGATGGGGAGCAGATTCAAGATGACAGATCTTATCTCTCTGTGTTTGACAGAGAGCAGATTGAAAACATAGATGATTTGGCATCATTGTGCTTACAAGGAACAAATCGAAGACATAGCTGATTTGGCTTTCATGTGCTTACGATGAAGCAAATCTAAGATGATTTGTCATCTCTGTATTGTCAGAGAACAAATTGAAGAAGTAGATTTGGCGTCTCTGTGTTTGGCGGAGAGCAGATCGAAGATATCAACATGACAGTCAAGAAGAATGAAGACTATGATTTGATAGGACCGGTCAAATTTGGTCTTTCTAAATCATTGCTCGATTCCCGTTATACAGCAATAAGTAAAGAGGGGTAGCTGTAGTAGCCCAAATTTGATCGGGCTTTAAAACCCAAAAGCAAAATAATAAATAAATAAATAATTGTTTATTTAACAGTCCATATACAGTCCAGGTTACAAAACCAAATAAATAACCAGCTCAACAAACCCTAAACTATCCCTTAACCCGTTTACACCCTTGACCCATTACAAATACAACCTTAACCCAAATACACCCGAAGCCCAGACCTAAACTAGACCCAAATAACAGAGGCCCAAAAGCCTAAAATTATCAGCTAGGGTTTTCAACCCTAGCTCTTTCCCCTCGTGCCGCAGCAGGTTCTGGAAGGTTCGGGGAGTGTCTGTCCAACCCCCCTAATCGAGGCCATCACTCAAGGCTCTGCCTCCGTAATTAGCGTCTCACCAACGCCGAGAATCTACACCAGCACAGTCATTGCCGGATTCCACGATAATACCTACAAAAGAAGGAAAGAAACACAGCAGCAAAAGAAACAAATATGGAAGAAAAGGTTTCTTTCCAAAAATGTAATAGCAATAGTGGCTATAAAAGCTTGAATCAAAACAGTGTAAAAGGACCTTTTTTTTTGGGCGAAATAGAAAGATACTTACAGATATTCATTCAAAAATATCAACAGTCTCTCAAAAGGTGATTTAATCACATATCTCGTGCTTTATTTTGAACATATATGAACTGTTCTAGCATGTACGAGTAAGGATCTAAGGAAAAAAAGATTACCTGTGGAAGGACGAAGGTTTTTAAGCCTTCAGACCACCGTGTACGATGGCGCGTGAGGCACGTGTGCAAGCACTGCACCGCAGCTGGAGGCCAGAGCTGAGGGCCTCTTTCTTCCCCTCTGCAGAGCATTTCAGGTTTTTTTTTTTTTTTAAGACCGATGTTAAAATGATTTTATAAGCTATAAAATTGGCTTATATAGCCTCCTTGAAACGACATCGTTTCTGCTTAACTTAATAAGCTCGAAATGGTGTCGTATTAAGCCATAGGATCCACGCGTTGACCCGATTACCCGGGAAGGATCCGCGTGTTTTTCTCATAATTGGGTTAATTACCCAATCGGTCCTTCCAGTTCTTTTAATTTATAATTACGTGTTATTCTATTTTTAATTTGGCCCTAATATTTTACAATTGTTTCAATTTAGTCCCAACGGTTATTCAATTACATTCTGGGAAACGTCGCCGTTTTGGGAATAGGAAAATTTGCCCAATGAGTCCCTTTTGTTTTACGCGCGTTTTAATTAAGGCCTTAATTCAGTTTTATTTTCTTTAAATTCGCCCCGTAATTTTTGCTGAACTTTAAATTTATCCATATATTTATTTTTTTATTATTCTATATATATATTTTTATATATTGTTATTTTTTTTTACCTTACTTTTATATTATACATTATAAGATTATTTTATTGTATATTATTATTATTATTTATTATATATTATTTTTCATATATTATTATTATTTTCATCATTATTTTTATATTATTATTACATTTTACTGGTATTATATATTTATTAATTATTTATATATATTGTTCTTACATATACATTTTCGTTATTTTATATTATATATATTATATTTCTTATTTCTTATATATTTAAATTATATTTTATTATATAACATTTATTGTATTTTTATTTTTATTCTATATTACTTATTTTTTTATATATGTCATATATGTCATATATATCATATATTATCTATTATATTATTTATGTTTATATTATTCATTATATTATTTAAAATTTGCAAATTTGTAAATTAAATTATATTTTTAACGCATATTATGCACATATTAAATTATTAATTATTTATTTATTATGTATTATTTTAAAATACTATTTTAAGATTATTATTATAAATTATGTTTTTATTTGTATTATATGTATATTTTGTTAACAATAACTCATTTCATTTTATATATATATATATATATATATATATATATATATATATTGCATATATCATGTGTTATATGTTATTTTATATCTATTATCAGAAAGTTTATATTTGAACATTGTAAGATACACTAAAAAAAAGAAAGAAAGATGATGAAAATACATAAACTGGGAAGGGATTGAGTGCTAGTCAACATGGAATGCTGGAGAAGTAAGTCAGATGCATTTGGCCTATTGGGGACTTGAATAAGAAGTTGTGATGGATTATTTTTCTGGGACCTGGATTTAAAATACAAAGATCACATCATGATATGATTCTAAATACCATGTGTTGATGTGTATTATACAAATATTTAACACCTTAAAAGTGCAGAAGATCTAGGTTGAATAAAGTTGTAATGTTGAGAATCAGAATTGCCAATTGATTGGATCTCATCAGCTTGTGACCTGAAACCCAAAGAAAGGAAACATTGAGAGCATCATACTTATTTTAGTTTAATTGTGTTTGATCAATTCGATACCTTGCTGGAGCCAAAGGCCTATAAAAGTTATTCCCTTTGTATGAGTTCCAAGTCAATGCTTGTCGATTGATATGTGTAGATCCTCCATGCAGAATTCCAACCCTAGTCTATTCGATCCAAAAACAAAAGCATATAATTGCCTTATACAGTGAGACCTTATCAATATTGACTAATTTAAAATAAACAACTAATACTCACTAAGCTTTGAGGGGTCAAATTTGGGTACGTAAGTGGTTGTTGGTTGCCATTGGAATTATTGTTTCCATTCTTTTGTTGAAATTGATCAGCAAAAGTTACCCTCCTACCTAGATTGACTAAATCTTCCTTTTGAGGACTACAGCTATGCCAATGGTAGAAAAATTTTTAGTGCTAGTGCAATATTATTTCATTAAACAATTAAGAAAACGATCAAGAACATACCTTAAAAGTGCATCTTGGAGGCTACTTCCAACATGACCATTGAGTTTATTTATTTGAACCGAGTTATCTCTACCCTCCAAGTAAATCGATTTAGCTATATAAACTCCATCTTTTGAGAGGTTACTTCCAATATGACTATTGAGATTATTGGCTTTAATTGAGTTAGCCCTACGTTCTGAGTAAATCGGTTGAGTTGTATAAACTCCATCTTCTGGAAGGCTACTTCCAATATGACTATTAAGCTGATTGGTTTGAACTAAGTTAACCCTGTGCTCTGAGTAAACCGGTTGAGTCGCATAAACTCCATCTTTTAGGAGCATTTCTTCCTAAACAAGGTAAGAGATCAATTAAGAATCATACAACGTAATATACATTGTTTATATTTAATAGGTGTAATAGCCCATTTTTGCCCGGCCCATTTCAGTATTTAAAATAATAAACCCCTAAAAAAAATGAAGTCCAAAGTTCAGTCCAGAATTACAAATATAATTTGGCCCGATCGAAATGGCCTATTACTTGAAAAAATTTAAGGTCCATCTACAAGCTTGACTCATATGGAAATATAATCTTCAATGATATACAATCTTAGGTGTGATATGCAATCTTAGATATGATACAATCTTAGATATGATTGCAATCTTAGATATGACACAATCTTAGATATGATTGCAATCTTAGATATGATATACAATCTTAGAAGATATGATTTTGTAATCTTGGAGATTTAATTTGTAGATATCTTTTAATCTTAACCGTTGATGTAATTGATCTGTACCATTGGATTTGGGGAGGCTCAACTATAAATAGAGGCCTCTCCCTTCCTTGTAGAGGGACTGGAGTTTTGGGAAGCAATAAGAATTCTTAAGAGCATTCACTCAAATTTCTCTCCCTCTTGCGTTCTTTCTCTCTGTGGTTTGTTCTTATTTTATTCTTCGTCTATCTTAGTTTTGCAACTTTTTTTTTATTTTAATTTCTTCATTTTTCAAATATGTATATTCATTCCTATCTTTTATACATTTGATTATGTATTTTATATATTATAATATTTAACCTTTTTATATAGTTTATTTTCAAATATATATTTTCTATGCATGTATATATATTATATTATCATTTCATGTATTTTGAACTATTGCATTATATTTTTATAATTTGTAAATGTTCTATTTATTCATTTTTTTAGTGTACGTCATTTATCTTAGTTGTGCATAGTTTCATTTTTTTATATGCTATGTTTAATTATTTCTTTTATGTGCTATTTTACGATATATATTGTTGTATAATTTTTGCATGTATTATGTTTTTCTTTTAGTTTACTCATGTTTTTATTTGTTTATTATCTTATATTTACCCTAGTATGATTTTTTTCATTAAATGTATGTTTATGTTATTTAGTTTTGTCTTAATGATATTATTTATGTTTGTATGGAAATGTTAGAATATTTTGTACATCTATGCTTCATGATGCATTAATATGTCATCCTAAAACGTCATTTAAAATAATATTCCAAGGTTTTTGTTTTTTTAAAAAAGGCAATGCTTGATGTTTGGAAACTTTGAGAAAGGTAGTGCCCTAACTTACTGGGTTGCGACTTTTCTCGTTGAATTCGAATAGTCAAGCACCCTTCTAAGTGATTTTGACTTTTCAAAACTTAAACAATTATTTCGAGATTTCAAAACATAGTGTCCTAACTTACTGGATATGGCGTTTTGTTGTTTCGAGATAGAAATTTTTGAAAGACGAGCTTAGTTTCGAAGGTTTTAAAATGTTGCGTCCTAACTTACTGGATGTGATGTTTTGACTCGTTTGAAATAAGTGAGCCTTAATTTTCAAAATTGAGACATTCTAATTAAAAGAGGTTTGCATCTTAAAACTTTCAAATTTCCGACATTAAAGACACTTGATAATCAATTAGGTACCAATTTTTGGGCGTTACGAGGGTGCTAACCCTTCCTCGTACGTAACTGACTCCCGAATCCGTTTTCTCGACTTTCGTAGACCAAAATTAATGTTTTAAAATAAAACATTTTATAAAGTGATCCAATCACACCTAAAAAGATTGGTGGCGACTCCCGTTTTTATTTTTCTTAAAGTCGATTCTCATTTTCCAAAACCCGATTTTAAAATGGTCTCGACAGCTTGGTGACTCCACTGGGGACCAATAAGAGAGTCAAGCCGTGTAATTGATTATCTCTTGTCTTAATGTCGGAAATTAAAAATTTTAAAATTTAATCCTCTTTGCATTACATGTGTTTGTATTATTGCATGTGTTGCCTTCGTGAGGTTTTCGCCTCTATGCAGGATAGTGGATCACTTTCGGGATACATCCGTACCTATGGTTTCGTGAGATTTTCATCTCCGTGTAGCCATTGGGAAATGTATTCCCCTAAACTGAACTCGATTCAAATGAGCCTATAACGGGTGAGGATCGAGGAATCTGCTGGTTCTGGTACCTCAGACTTTCGAAACAAACCACATATAGAAAAACTGTAAGAGCTCAATATAGATAGAATTATACTTAGGTTGTCTTTGTGTTTATTAATATCATATGATACTGACTGTTTTCTTTTTTTTGTGCATGTCATTTTGCATTTAAAAGGTATCGATTCACGGTCAGTTTCTAAGTTAGAAAGTTTTATTATGAAGAACGGACTTCTTGATAGAGTGGAGGGCAATGCTAACGTCCATAGATGGTCTGAGCAAACTCAACTAGGAAAAGGGGATAGCATAACTATGGGATATATGTTGGAGCTGTCAGACTACACTTGCATCAGTGTCACACAGAATAATCTGCAGAAGCTTAAGGCGATTTGGAATCAGTGGGGCAATGAGACCAAGCAATCATTCTACGGTAAGTACGGAGATTTGCCTTATTTGTTTGATATTCAGGTTGATGAGAACTTGTTTCGAGCTCTCGCTTAGTTTTGAAACCCAGCATACAGTTGTTTTACCTTTGGGGAGGTAGATTTAGTGCCTACTGTGGAGGAGTACACAGCCTTACTTTGGTGTCCTAGATTTCAGCGTGATAGGATTTATTCTAGAGCTGCTTGTGTCCTAACCTTTGGTAAGAAGTTGATGACTATTACGGGGATGAGTGAGCAGTGGATCATGGCTAGAATTAAAGAAAATGGTGAGAGTAAGTGCATTCCGTGGGGAACTTTGAAAGATCTGATACAGACACATCCAGACGAGGCGAAGAGGGTAGACATTTTTGCCTTAAGCTTATACGGATTGATGGTTTTCCCCAAGGCCTTGGGATATGTGGATGAGGCGACCACGGATCTCTTCCATCGATTTACCAAATGGGTCACTTCTGTTCTTGCGATTTTGGCGGAAACATTCAGGTACTTGAATGCATGTAGGAGGGCCAGTGCAGGCAGGTTTGTTGGTTGTGCTCAGTTACTTTTAGCTTGGTTCTACAGTCACTTCCGATTGATAGATAGGGTGGTTTGTCGGGTCTTCTTTGAGGATTACTCCCCGTTGAAGGACATAGTAATTTCAATTGGTTTAGAACCTACAGTCAAAGGATGTGGAGTGGAGGGCTCCATGGATGATTCCTGGTAAGATTCTTTACCGATGCAGCAGTTTTGATTGGGTCCCTTTATTGGGAATTTGGGGTGCCATTGGTTATGCCCCTTTGCTTGTGTTGAGGCAACATAGATTGAGACAGTTCGTACCGCCAACTTACGAGTTGAGTGAGTTCGCGTATAGAGGAGCCGACTACAAGAGGAAGGTCAGTGAGATCTCTAGTGCTTGGAACAAAACTTGTCGATTAATGGGAGTAGCTATTAGCCCTGCTACCACTCCGGAGTATGTCGAATGGAGAGGTAGAAGGGTTAATGATAATATCCCTAAGCCAAGCATGGAAGAAGCTCTACTGATGGAGGAATATTTGCCAGTGACGCCCTCGGAGTTAGAAATTATGAAGCAAGAGTTTGAGAGAAAGAACTTGGAGCTCGAGAAGAGGATAGCAAAGCTCAAGGAAGAAAAGATATACTTGATCCTAGACGTCGATGTGCAAAAGATAGAGGTCGAGAGGGTAAAGATAGAAAAGGAAGATTGAGGAAGATCGGGATGATTTAAAGGAGCATTACAAAAGGGCACAAGTATTCTTGAAGAGACCGGGAATAGGCGGGTCTTCAGATCAGTTGCAGAAAGAGGTCCGAGGGGAAAAGCCCAAAGCCGAATATTAGGAGAGGAAGTTCCAAGAGGTGCAATTAAGGAATTTGACCTTAGAGAAAGAAAATTAAGGGTTAAAAATTAGGGTGACTGAGTTTGGGCGATCCCTTCATCTGCAACACAGTCGTGATTCCACGGTAGAGGTAAAAAAGCTAAAAGGCAAAGTTGAGGAGTTGGAATCAGTATTGCAAGATAGTAAGCTTTTTATCGAGTAGCTTGAGCCAGGAGAGGATCATTTAAAGGGAGAACTGCACCAGTCTAAAGAACAAGTCAGAGATAGAGATTACCTTATTGGAGAAGCCATAATTCAGATTCGAGAGGTAGCTGAACACGTTCGAGACTTGGCAGTACAAACTGATGTATTGAGTATGATGCATGAGTCATCATCGGATGTAGGTCGAGAGTTAGCCCTTTTATTAGATAGAGTTAAAACTTTGGGCATTAGGGCGAAAGCGTATTTGTAATCCATTTATATATAAAGATATTCTTTTTCTAAATAAAGTTTTCTAAATGAGATTTAATCGAGATTGATACCTTTTGCATTCATTTGCATCTTATAGCATTTCATTGCATCATTTGCATTCAAAATTATAAAAAGACCCTAATTAGTTTAAGGTATTAAAAAAAGAAAGAAAAAGAGAGAGAGAGAAGAGGGTCACGGCTAAGTGAAAAAGAAATTGAATGGGAATTAACGACATTCCCTTACATATCCCCGACTTTTATGTCAGAAGGGATAGCTTTCCCGGAGAAGGGGGTGTTTGGAAATGAAAATCATCCCATCAATGTCATACATGAGGAAGGGACTGAACAAAGAAACCTTGAGGGCATTCGCCCTTACGAACCGGGAAGTTCTTTAAACAATTGGACTGCAGAAGAACTTCCTGTAATCTTTAGGAATTTTATGGAGTAATATTCAGAACACTCTTGTTGCTCTAAAGCCTAGGAGTAATGAGATTTCTTTTGAGAAGTTGGCTCATGTTCAGACATTTTTATTTTCAATAAAACATACTTTTATTATTTATCCGAGCAAATATTCTTTCATTCTGATTCTTTTGACCTTTGACATTCTTTATAAATTTTTATTTCATGTAAATAGTCATTCTTGGATTCATTTATTCCTTGTATATTCCTTTGTGTGCCTATCATAGATCCCTAGATATCAATGACACGGGCAACGATACTACAAATTCAGAGTTCCTTTTGAGTGCGATATGTGTTTAGAGGAATCTCAGTACTTTGAAGGTGACAGAAATTGTAACCTGTTTCTGAATTTGTTGAAAATGGTTTTTACCCCATGAAGTGGTGGTAGGAAATATAGCCTTAGAAGAAGGAAATATTGCGAAATTGGAATTAGCTGAGGAGACAAAACAAGACCTTGTTGAGACTATTATGGGAATTCAAAAATATGGTCCAAAGACGCATGTAGGAGGATTTGCAATTGCCAGGATAAACATGAGGTTTTGGGGCACTGTTGGTCCACCATGGAAAGGGATCACATCAGTTGTACAATGAATGCCAAATTTAAAGGAGTCAAGACTTATGGGGCATGTATGTTATAGGCCCGAGCTCGTCAAAAGTTTCAAGCTGACAATGAGTCATCTTTGTGGACGTCAACTACTCCATTAAGAGAGGGAGATAGCTTTATATGCCAATATTATAAAGTCAAAAGTCATCCATTTCAAAAAAAAAAAAGATTATATATAACTGTACAATGCCAAAAGTTTGCAGTCTTTTCAAATATAATGTGCCATACCACAGTACAACAAAGGTTGCCAAAAGAAAAGAAAAAGAAGAAAAAAACAAATTATAGAAGATGACTGAGACTGGTAAAAATTGGCATAAGAAACTATCGCCTACTCTCTATGCTTACGCTGGGGCAAACACCTTCAATTCCAGTTGTTTCAAAGGTTCCAACCATCATCCTTGGAATGGGTGCATCGTTTGGCTTTCCTGAGCAGTCTGATGTGCCGTCAATAGCTGCGATGGTTAGCTCCAGGTGGCGACCATTGATTTCCAGCTATGGGGCATCAGGCCGTACACAGTCTCTGAAGCTTAAAATGATAGATTCTTTCTTCAAAATCAGTTTCTAACAAAGTGGATGATGGTATCATGAAGGAAGCTCTCTTAGACTTCTATACTAGTTCAGGGAAGAGGAACCCTGATCAAATCATTATTTTTAGGGATGGGGTTAGTGAGTCTCAATTCAATCAAGTTTTGATCAAGTTATTGAGGCTTGCAAGTTCCTTGACGAGAAGTGGAACCCTGAAGATTTTGGTTATTGTTGTACGAAAAATCATCATACCAAGTTTTTTCAAAGAGGATCTCCCGACAATGTGCTACATGGTAATCGTCATTGACAACAAAAAGTATGCCATCCAAAGAACAATGATTTTTACCTTGGTACCCATGCTGGAATGAATGGAATCACGAGGCAGACCCACTATCATGTTCTCTTAGACCAGGCTGGGTTTTTGGCTGATGATCTGCAAGAGTTTGTTCATTCTCTATCCTATATGTATCAAAGGAGCACCACAACATATTTGTTGTGGCTCCTATTTGCTACGCTCATTTGGCGCCTTTCACGGTTGGGGCAATTTATGAAGATTAGGGATGCTTCAGAAACATCATCGAGTCATGGTAGGATTTGACAAACAACAGCCAGGACAGCTGCTAGGGCAATCCTTTTCTCATGGGTTTATGAATCAAGATTTTTCCTCCAAGCTTTGATGAAGTCAAGAATTGAATACCTCTAGTAAACTTAACTTGAAAGTATTCATCCTAAGCAAATGTACCAAGAATGGATGACACAGACTTATGACAAAGAAGGTTCGTCCAAAAGAATTTCATAAAGGAAACCTTGTGCTGAAAGAGATCCTTCCCATGCAAAAGGATGCCGAATTGGGAAGGGCCATATGTTGTGAAGAGGGCTTTCTCTAGAGGTGCACTGATTTTGACAAGAAATAGATAGGAAGAATTTATCTGATCCAGTGAATTCGGGCTCGGTCAAGGAGTACTTTGTCTGAAGGAGAAGGGAAGCCAAGGTGAAAACCCGCAAAGGGCACTTTGGGACTTCTATTTCAAAAAGAAAAAGAATAAAAAGAATAAAAAAGAAAAAGAAAAAATGGAGAGGCCAAGGTGAAAACCCACAAAGGGCGCCTTGAGACCAAAGGGGTCTTGAGTTGAAAACCCAAAAAGGGCAGCTCAAATTTGGAAAGTCATGCAGTGACCTTGCTATACCGGATTTGACGAAAAGTGAAGTATGTTACAAATCGAGGCATCAACGAATTACTTTGGATCTTTTAAACACATGTTGAACTCAAGAAAGTCTTCATGGAGCTGGTGTATAGACGCTCAAGCGGCGATATTTGGGGCATCTAATTTCTGTCCTATTTACTATCTTTGGATTCTTTTTCTTCGTAAAGATATCTTCTCAGTTTAATCCTTTTGCATTCCTTCCAATAATTTGTCCAAATCTAATTATCCTCAGGATCAATTTATCCATCCTCCATTATTCATAAAGTGTGTTGCATAGAAATAATGATTGAAGAACTAAATATCTTTACAAACGAAGTTTTACATATTACTCTGGAAATTTCTAGATAATACAAGAGACTGAAACAAGACAATTGTTTAAAAAATTTCCATATTTGAGGGTCGGATGTACTCGGAGAAATTTCTTCTTCAGTCCAAAAGGTGGTTGGACATTTTAAGCAATATTAATCTTAAGAAAGGATCATTTCATAAACATCTCCAGCGGGTCACAACATTTGGAGAATGGTACAATAGGACTAAGTTGATTCAAAGCATACAAGCAGAGTATGATTGATACATCAAGAAGTATAAAGATAAAACTTCGATGAGGGAATGACTGATGACGTCCGAAATAGGGGTCATATTTATAACATTTTGCATTATAACATGTCTAATTAGGAGAATTTGACTCACTTCGATCATAGCATCCTAATTATTAGGCATGAACTCATACGCATTCTACAGGTTATGTCTTTTATGGGACAATGTAGATCAAAGAAAAAAGATTTGGCATCCCAGTGTTTATAGGGAACAGATCGAAGATAGCAGATCTAACATTCTTGTGCTTACAACGAAGTAGATTGAAGATTTCAGCATGGCATCCCTGTGTTTATAGGGAACAAGTTGAAGATAGCAGATTTGGCATCCCTGTGTTTATAGGGAACAGATCGAAGATAGCAGATCTGACTTTTAGATGTTTTCACATCAAAGCAGATCCAAGATAACAGATCTGGCGTCTCTATATTCGACGGAGAGCAGACACATAGCAGATCTAACCTTTAGATGATTAGACTGAAGTAGATCTAAGATGGTTTGGTATCCTTGAGCTTACAAGGAGCAAATTGAAGACATAGCTGATTTGGCTTTCACGTGTTTACATTGAAGCAAGTCTAAGATGATTTGTCATCTCTGTATTGTCAGAGAACAAATCGAAGTTTGGCGTCTCCATATTCGACGGAGAGCAGACACATAGCAGATCTAACCTTTAGATGTTTATACTGAAGCAGATCCAAGATGATTTGGCATCTTTGTGTTTACAAGGAACAAATCGAGGACATAGCAGATTTGACTCTCAGATGTTCTCAGACACATAGCAGATCTAACCTTCAAAAGATTAGACTGAAGCAGATCCAAGATGGTTTGGTATCCTTGAGCTTACAAGGAGCAAATCGAAGACATAGCTGATTTGGCTTTCACGTGTTTACGTTGAAGCAAGTCTAAGATGATTTGGCATCTCTATATTTTCAGAGAACAAATCAAAGTTTGGCATCTCCATATTCGATGGAGGGCAGACACATAGCAGATCTAACCTTCAGATGTTTATACTGAAGCATATCCAAGATGATTTGGCATCCTTGTTTTTCCAAAGAACAAA
Organism: Gossypium anomalum; assembly: GCA_025698475.1. Lineage (NCBI taxonomy): Eukaryota > Viridiplantae > Streptophyta > Magnoliopsida > Malvales > Malvaceae > Gossypium > Gossypium anomalum. The sequence goes on from CM046961.1 coordinate 6,464,605, forward strand.
TCGAGGACATAGCAGATTTGACTCTCAGATGTTCTCAGACACATAGCAAATCTAACCTTCAGATGATTAGACTGAAGCAGATCCAAGATGGTTTGGTATCCTTGTACTTACAAGGAGCAAATCAAAGACATAGCTGATTTGGCTTTCACTTGTTTACGTTGAAGCAAGTCTAAGATGATTTGGCATCTCTGTATTGTCAGAGAACAAATCAAAGTTTGGCGTCTCCATTTTGACGAAGGGCAGACACATAGCAGATCTAACCTTCAGATGTTTATACTGAAGTAGATCCAAGATGATTTGGCATTCTTGTGTTTACAAGGAACAAATCAAGGACATAGCAGATTTGACTCTCAGATGTTCTCAAATAGATCCAAGATGATTTGGCATCCTTGTGCTTACAAGGGGAAAATCGAAGACATAGCTGATTTGGCTTTCGCGTGCTTACGCTGAAGCAAAACTAAGATGATTTGGCATCTCTATATGGTCAGGGAACAAATCGAAGAAGCAAATTTGGCATCTCTGTGTTCGACGGAGAGCAGATCGGAGATATCAACATGACAGTCTTGAGTTTGCAAGGAGCAGATTGAGGACCATGAAGTCTGAAGCTGATGAGACCGGGCAAAATGGGTCCTTTTATAGTCTTTGCTCTATTCTCGTTACACGACAATGAGTAAAGAGGGGCAGCTGTAATAGCCCATTTTTTTCGGCCTATTTCAGTATTTAAAATAATAAACCCCAAAAAAAAACGAAGTCCAAAGTTCAGTCCAGAATTACAAATATAATTTGGCCCGATCGGAATGGCCCATTACTTGAAAAGATTTAAGATCCATCTACAAGCTTGACTCATATGGAAATATAATCTTCAATGATATACAATCTTAGATGTGATATGCAATCTTAGATATGATACAATCTTAGATATGATTGCAATCTTAGATATGATATACAATCTTAGAAGATATGATTTTGTAATCTTGGAGATTTAATTTGTAGATATCTTTTAATCTTAACCGTTGATGTAATTGATCTGTACCATTGGATTTGGGAGGCTCAACTATAAATAGAGGCCTCTCCCTTCATGGTAGAGGGACTGGAGTTTTGGGAAGCAATAAGAATTCTTAAGAGCATTCACTCAAATTTCTCTCCCTCTTGCGTTCTTACTCTCTGTGGTTTGTTCTTATTTTATTCTTTATCTATCTTAGTTTTTCAACTTTTTTTTTATTTTAATTTCTTCATTTTTCAAATATGTATATTCATTCTTATCTTTTATACATTTGATTATGTATTTTATATATTATAATATTTAACCTTTTTATATAGTTTATTTTGAAATATATATTTTCTATGCATGTATATATATTATATTATCATTTCATGTATTTTGAACTATTGCATTATATTTTTATAATTTGTAAATGTTCTATTTATTCATTTTTTTAGTGTATGTAATTTATCTTATTTGTGCATAGTTTCATTTTTTTATATACTATGTTTAATTATTTCTTTTATGTGCTATTTTATGATATATATTGTTGTATAATTTTTGCATGTATTATGTTTTTCTTTTAGTTTACTCATGTTTTTATTTGTTTATTATCTTATATTTACCCTAGTATGATTTTTTTCATTAAACGTGTTAATGGAAGAAATTACTCAAGAATACGATTAACATGCAAAGGGTTTGAGTTGTTATGATAGCTGACCTCTTCGAAAGTATTGAGATCGGTGTTCATTGGATCGAGTTGAGTTTGTGCATTTGTTGTTGCTAATGGCGGTGGAAGTTCCACTCCTTCATCCTCCTGTTGCTATGTAAAAAAAGTTTTGATTAAATACAAGGATAACATGGCATATCATAGTAGGCAAACCTAAGACATTAGCATTGAAGTAAATGAACAATATATATCATAAATTTGAGATAGTGTACTGATGTTTTGGACATCTGAGATGGTTTAGGTGATGATGGAGGAGATCCGTGGAGTTCATTGGCAAGGGCAGGCAAAATTTGGTTGGAGTTTGGCTCATCTATTACAACTTGATTGTTATTGCTTCCATTAGCTGATCCAATGTCCTCAATCCCCTAAAGTAAAACAATAATTAACATCATATATACCATTAAATTAATAAAGAAATTTAGGTATAATATAAGTAAATAATTTCCTTAATCACCTTTGACAAATTTGTAGCAGCTTCATTCACCGTAATATTGTTGCCATTGTACATGAAGTCAAAATCATTAATGTCACTGAAGTCTTTAAAGTCAAATAATGAAGACTCCATTTTAATAGCTGCTTTAGAACTACTTGAAATGTTCTTCTGCTCAAAATAAACAAACAAACCAAAAATTTATGCTTTCATTATCAAAAAATTTAACTTCAAATTAAACAAAACTAAAATCTAAATTGAAATTATAAATAGGTTAAAAATCAAATTAATTACTACAATTTTTATTTTCGTTTATTCATTTTAACAATTCAAATAGTGGATTCAAGTAAAATATTTTTTAATTTATGATTATTAATTATTTTGGTCAAATAATTTTTATTATTAATGATTTAAAAATAAGGTTAAGTGGACCCAAGTAAAATAACATATCTACAGTTGCCATCATTGCAAAGGAAAGAATAATTTGGAGTTATTTAAAACCTAGAAGGATATAGTTTCTTCAAACAGAATGTGAACAACAAAACAAAACTATAGTTAATAACATTGTTCGAAAACCTTATCTTATTGGTTGAGAACAATCGTCCCTACTCCATTCCAAAACCCAAACTCCAAAGTAAACAGAAGTTTGAAGGTCAACCCCTAACTTTCATAGTCAATCTAAAACATATGTTCTCTATGTTATTACTATTTTCGCTAGATTTTAAGTTGTATATTTAGAAGAAAAAAAAAAAAGGTACATTACTCATACATTTTTGTGTACATATATTTATATATTATTATTATTATTATTATTATTATTATTATTATTATTATATATTTTATACATTTTATAATAAAATATTTAAATAATTTTATGTTATTAGTTATAAAAAATTTTATTGAGCTTGTGTTATTAGTTTAATTGCATACTAACATATTTTTAAATATGTTAGAACATATTGACATACTTTTGAATATGTCAAAAAAAAACCGAATTAAATATATAAAATGAAATACAACTAATATTATTTATATAATTAACTTAAAATAAAAAATTTATTATCACTTAATACGGTAACTTCCTCACTTGCAGTGGCGGAGTCAAGGGAGACAAGAAAGAGCCCCTGCCTCCCCTAAAATAGAAAAATTTTCATTTAGGCCATTTATAATTTATAAAATTTTAAATTAATAATGGTAAAATTGCTCTTTTCCCCCCAAAAAATAAAAATATGATTTAAAATTACATTTTTACTATCGTCAAAATATACAATTTAATCCCCCCAAATTTTCTAGCTCCACCCCTCCTCAGTTGCAAGAAAAAAAAACAAAATAAAAATGTATCTCCTCTTTCTTCTATAAGTTAAAAAAAAAAAAAGCTACTAATATTTTGTGAATCTCCTTTTTAATTTCACCTACCCACATAGTTGGTGGTGCGATAATACGAGAAGAGAAATGTATCTTTGAAAATCTTAACTTTAGCTTATTCGATCACATCAATATAAAACATATTATACATTTGAAATTATAAAATAATCTACCTAAATTTTGTACAAAATAAAATATAAAATGATTATTTTCTCTGAACGAATTATAAAGATTTAAATTATAGTACATTAACTCATCCTTTAAGTTTTTCCCCTTCAGAGAGGAGGGAGAGAATCTATCCCTAATTGAATTAAAATTAAGATGAAAGTTGAATCGTATGTGTTGAATGAATGACACGTTCTTAGATCTAAAAAAACATAACTGTTATTTCAAACAAAGTATAGCATATAGACAAAGAAAGATTTCAGTGAAGTACATCAAATTACCCATATCTTTTTCCTTTTCGCATCAAAACCAGAATCAATAGTCGGGACAACAATTGTCTTACAGTTCAACACATGACACGTTGTTAGATCTGAATGATATAATCATAATATTGTACAGATTATATCGTACATAGATTATCTTCCTTGTTTTAACAAGATTACAAACAAAAATTTAAGTTATAGTACATTAAATCAGCTTTAAAATTTTTTTCCCCTACAAGAAGAGAGGGAGAATTGAACTCTCAAATGAACAAAGATTAAAGGGTAGGATTGAGGACAACATTTAACAATATCAAAAGCACCCATTTTTAAGCACAGATCAAAAAAGAAAATTATAGATTTGTAGATATAAAATGCACTATAATCAAATTAAATTGAAAGTGGTATCTAAAGATTTAAAAGGGTCCTTTACCTGCAAAGCAGGGGGTCTGTCTCCTTTTTTGAAGCACAGAAGATACTAGAAGGAAGTAGCCAAAGCAAGATATAGGGACAAATAGGGAGAAGGGATATGATTAAGACGCAAGTTTTTTGTGAACTAGAAATGAAAATTTGAAAGATTATTTATAGGCAAAAAAGTAGAGCGAGGGGTACATGTATGCGAGTCATAAAGTTAAAAGATAGTCAAATAATTAGTGGCTTAGAGATACTTCAAAAGGTTTCATAATAATTTTAATCTTTTATGCAATTTGGTCATGACTCATCCTTAAAAACAATCTACACATAATGGTATAAAATGTTTGGCATAAACTACACCACAATTACAAATCTTCATGTTAAAATTTGTTGTTCAATAGCAAAATAGTCGAATGCTTCCTACGACTTTCATTGATTTTTCAATACAACTTAGCAATAATCCTTGATGAATTATTTAGCCGCAAAATGCCGGTTTCAATAGTCTTTAATAAATTTTTATACAAAATATTCACAATTCTTCGAACGCTAAATTACAGCTTATATAAGACTAAGAGTATAACATATAAAGTTTGAATTTTAACCCTTTTTTTATTTTTTTTAACTTTATATTTATCCATTTAGGCATTGTGAAATTTAATATGAAGTATATATTAGATAATATTGACCAACTGGCAATTAATTATTTGATTTGTTAAAAACTGGATAATTACTGCAAATAAAAATTATTTGATTAGAAGAGAAATAGTTTAAAAAAACAGAAATAAAAATTAAGAGGAAAAAAAATGGAATAAACTTAGAATTCGTAAAAAAAACAATTAAGCCTCTTATCTGGCTTTCCCATGCTGTACGTGCAGTGATTGGTTAATAATTAATAATGCCATTCATGCAAATGCTTAGTAATACTTACCACAAAGTCAATCTCTACAAAAGGCAGGTCCACCATGGTTGAATTAACTTCGACAACTGAAAAATAATTCTTAAACTATAATCTAAAAATTACTGATTGATGGTTACTAAACTAACTATAAATACAACTAAGACAAGCGCACCTATCGAATAATAGTATAGCTATGGTGAGTAGATAATATCGTATCCATGAGGACTAAAAGTACTAGTAATTACCGTCTTCTGATTATTTATCTGACAAATTGGAGTGATTATGTTTTAATCTAAAATTTACTAAACTAATTTAACTATGAATGCAACAGAGAATGAAATAAGAAAATAATCGAAGATAACCAATGAGGTAGACAATACCCAGGAAAAAATCCACCTACACTTCACCTATTATTATGAAACTGAATTAAATGATTTATTCACTTGTGTCTTGATCCGTAGAAATCCCTAAATTATGTTAATATCTCTTTCAAGAGTAAGAACAACTGACTCTAGGTTGATTAATTGAAATCTCTTTCTAATTAAAACCCCTATCGTCGCATTAACTCGATCTATGGATTACCTTGTTAGATTCGACTCTAATCCGGTAGATTTATGTCGTCTTATTTCTAGGATTGCATGCAACTCCACTCAATTATGCTAGATCTACTCTTAAACAGGGCCTTTTACTCCAATGAATAAGCATATTAACCATGAATTAATATCCCAGAAATATTAAAACAAGAAATAAGCATACGTAATTGAGAACAAGAATCAAGTATTTATCGTGTAAAATAGAAATTAAATAATAGGATTCATCATAGGTTCGTCTCCCCTAGGTTTCTAGGGGATTAGTTCATAATCCTGAATGAAAATATCTCAAAGTCAGAAAAACCACAAGACATAAGAAACTCAATAAAACTTCGAAAGAAATTGAAAGGAGATCTTCAATCTTGATGGAGATCCACTTCCAAGTTGGCTCCGATTGTGTTCTTCGAGTGTTTTCTTTGATCTTCTTTGATTGCTCCCCTTATGTCTTCTTCTAATTGGTATTTATAGACTTTAGAATGCTCAAAAACCCTAACAATTGGGTTTTTTTGCATATTTAGGAAGCAGGGTGAAAAATCGACACGGGCTGGCACATGGGCGTGTGTCCAACCCGTGTGGCTCACAAAAGCGTGTGCCCAGTCCATATGAAAATACCTTGGCCGTGTGGATCCTGAAAATAACCCTTTTTGTTCAATTTTGCTTCGTTTTTTGCTCCTTTCTCTCCCAAATGCTCTCCTAGGTATAGAAACATGAATTTAAAGGAACAGGAGCATCAAAATCACTAATTTGCATAATTAATCTCCAAGTTCTGTGGCACACACAGGCGTGTACCAGGCCATGTGTGTGTTCCTTCGCTTCTCCCACACCCATGTGAGGCACCATACACCCGTGTGGCTCAATTGTGTCTCACACACGGCCGTGTCTCTTTCCCATGTAACTCTCTAACTTCGAATAAAATCAAAAAAATTAGCTCCACGGTTCACATAGCTGAGGACACGCCCGTGTGTCCAGGTCGTGTAGGTCACTTGGCCATGTCACCAGGCCGTGTAACTCACTGTTGATTGCTCTCTGATGCATACGACCAATAGCATGCCCGAGTGGTCAAGCCGTGTGGGTCAAATATTTTTTTTATTTTGAAAATTAATTAGTTTTAAAATAACATAATATAAAATTAAAAGAATTAGCAGTCTTAACACTCGGGTCGCCTCCCGAGAAGCACTTATTTAAAGTCTAAACTCGACTTACCTTCTATTCGCACGGTCACGGTGGTTCACGGAGCCGAGGCTCCTCTTTCTCACTATTAATTCTATTATCAAAGTAAGGTTTAAGTCAAGTACTTTTTACCTTAAATGTGTCAAATTCTGAATGAGTTACCTCGATTGTACCATAGGGAAAGACATTCAATACCGTATGTAGGGTTAATTCGTTTGACTCGAGCCTCAAATAGTAGAGTTGTGGATCTGTTTTTTCCAGCAGTACTTTGTCTCCAACCATAAATTGGTTTGTTCTCATCATGTGCTTATCATGGCGTCGCTTTGGCTCTTTTTCATGCTTTCTCGGTTTCTCCTTAACATGTGTTCGACATTCATCTAGTTTATCGATTTGTAATATTCGTTCTTCATAAGTTGTTCTATTTCTGTCGCATTGACTGAAACGTGGCTCATTTATGATCTCTCGTGGGATTTCCTACAAAGAAGGTCGAGCCACATGGTTACTCACATTAACAGAACATTTAAAATCATCTCGATTACTAGAGACTCTCACAGAATCACGTGCTTGGAGAGTAACCGTTTCGTCACCTACATGAAGTACTAATTCATCCGTACCAACATCAATTATAGTTCTAGCAATTGCTAAAAAGGCTAGTCCTAAAATTAAAGATACCTCATTATCCTCATCCATGTCTAAAATAACAAAGTCAACTGGGAATATGAATTTATCGATTTTTACAAGTACATCTTCAATAATACCCCTAGAAAATCTAATGGTTCTATCTGCTAATTGAATATTTATCCTAGGTTGTTTGGGTGTCCCAATACCTTATTGTTTAAATATTTTATAAGGCATGACATTAATACTAGCCCCTAAATCAGCCAAAGCATTATCAATATTTAAACTACCAATTAAATAAGGAATAGTAAAACTCCCTAGATCTTACAACTTGTTGGGTAGTTTATTTTGTAGTACGGCCGAGCAAACTGCATTTAGCTCCACAGTCGACGAATTATCTAACTTCTTTTTGTTTGCCAAAAGCTCTTTTAAAAATTTGACATAATTGGTTATTTGCAAAAGAGCTTCAACAAATGGTAAGTTAATATGTAATTTTTTTAAGAGTTTGAGAAATTTACCAAATTGTTTGTTTGTGTTGTCTCTCTTCATCACATTAGGATCTGATACTCAAAGTTTATATTTCTTAACAATGGGTTTTTGCTCTTTCTGGCTTACCTCAACCTTATCGTTATTTACCATAATTTCCTACCTCGTTTCTGGTTCAGATTCAACTAACCCTTCTTCATCTCGCACAGTAATTGCATGAAGCTGCTCCCTTGGGATAGTTTCGATATTGCTAGGCACTTGTGGTCTTTCTAAGATTAATTTAGCAAGTTGACTAATTTGGTTCTCGAGCCCTTGAATTGATACTTGTTGATTTTTAAGTGCTGCTTCAGTGTTTTGAAAACATATTTCTGACATCGAGATAAACTTCGTCAACATCTCCTCAAGGTTCGGCTTCTTCTCGTGGTAAGGTTGTTGTTAGAAGCCTAGAGGGGATTGTGCTCTTTGATTTCCTTGACCACCCTAAGATAAATTGGGATGGTTCCTCCAACCTGCTTTATAATGGTTACTATAAGGGTTCTTTTGAGGCCTAGAATTATTACCGATATAATTCATTTGTTCATTCTCTGTGCTAGGAGTGAAGGGTAAACATTCTGGATTATTCATTCCTCCTCCATTCTTATCGTATTGCATCATCAGATGTACCTGCGTAGAAACATATAAACCATTAATTTTTTTATTTAATTATTCTACCCAATTTGATAACATGGTGACTACATCTAAGTTTAAAACACCGGATGCTTTCATTGGCTTTGTTCTCATGACTTGCCACTAATAATTATTCAGCGACATCTCCTTAATAAATTTATAAGCCGCTTCGAGTAATTTATTATTCAAAGTTCCACCGGCTGCTGCATTGATCAACTACCTAGTTGAGGAATTCAAACCGTTGTAGAAGGTTTAAACATGTAGCCATAGAGGTAACCCATGGTGAGGGCACAGTTTCAATAAGTCGTTAAACCTCTCCCATGCATCATATAACGTTTCAAATCAATCTGCATAAAGGAAGAGATGTTATTCCTCAACTTGGTTGTCTTAGCCGGTAGGAAGTGCTTTAGAAGAAACTTTTTGGTCATTTGAGCCCATGTGGTGATATAACCTCGTGGTAAAGAATTTACCCACTGTTTAGCTTTGTTCCTCAACAAGAAAGGGTAACTGTAAATGAATGGCATCATCAGTGACGCCATTAATCTTTAAAGTATCGCAGATTTCAAGGAAATTGGCCAAATAAGTATTTGGATCTTTGTCTTGCAAACCATCAAACTAAACAAACCGTTGTATCATTTAAATAGTGTGCGGCTTCAGTTCAAAATTAGTTGCAGCAATGGTGGGTCTCACAATACTCGATTCAGCCCCAGTTAGAGTGGGCTTAGCATAATCGTACATAGTACAATGAACAAGATCTGGATTCACAATGACTGCAAGAGGTGGTTGATTATTCTGATTATCACCCATCTTCTCGGTAATAACAATGTCCTCTTATTCGTCTACTAAATTTTCTCGACTTGGCCTTGCTTCTCTATGGTTTCTACGAGCTGTACTTTCAATTTCACTATCAAACAGTAATGGTCCTTACGGATTTCTTCTAGTAATAAACTAAAAGAACCTACCAGAAGCTAATATAAAAGAAAAATTAGAATGTAAAAATTAAACTAAAAAAATTTATAATAAAAATAAAAATGGCTAAATTAATAAAAATAGAGTGTTCCTAATATTTTAATCCATGGCATCGACGCCAAAAACTTGATGGTCACTAAACTAACTATAAATACAACTAAGGCAAGCGCACCTATCGAATAATAGTATAGCTATGGTGTGTAGAGAATATCGTATCCATAAAGACTAAAAGTACTAGTAATTACCATCTTCTTATTATTTATCTGACAAATTGGAGTGATTATGTTTTAATCTAAAATTTACTAAACTAATTTAACTATGAATGCAACAGAGTATGAAATAAGAAAATAATCAAAGATAACCAATGAGATAAACAATACCCAGGAAATAATCCACCTAGACTTCACCTATTATTATGAAACTGAATTAAACGATTTATTCACTTGTGTCTTGATCCGTAGAAATTGCTAAATTATGTTAATATCTCTTTCAAGAGTAAGAATAACCGACTCTAGGTTGATTAATTGAAATCTCTTTCTAATTAAAACCCCTATCGTCGCATTAACTCGATCTATGGATTCCCTTATTAGATTTGACTCTAATCCGGTAGATTTATGTCGTCTTATTTCTAGGATTACATGCAACTTCACTCAATTATGCTAGATCTACTCTAAACAGGGCCTTTTGCTCCAATGAAATAAGCATATTAAACATGAATTAATATCCCAGAAATATTAAAACAAGAAATAAGCATACGTAATTGAGAATAAGAATCAAGTATTTATCATGTAAAATAGAAATTAAATAATAGGATTCATCATAGGTTCGTGTCCCCTAGGTATCTAGGGGATTAGTTCATAATCCTGAATGAAAACATCTCAAAGTCTGAAAAACCACAAGACATAAGAAATTCAATAAAATTTCGAAAGAAATTGAAAGGAGATCTTCAATCTTGATGGAGATCCACTTCGAGTTGGCTCCGATGGTGTTCTTTGAGTGTTTTCTTTGATCTTCTCTGATTGCTCCCCTTGTCTTCTTCTAATTGTTATTTATAGACTTTAGAATGCTCAGAAAGCCTAAAAATTGGATTTTTTCGTATATTTGGGAAGCAGGGTGCGAAACCGACAAAGGCTGGCACATAGGTGTGTGTCCAGCCCGTGTGGCTCACACGAGCGTGTGCCCAGCTCTTATGGAAATGCCCAAGCCATGTGGATCATGAAAACAGCTCTTTTTGTTTGATTTTGGTTCGTTTTTCGCTCATTTAGCTCCCAAATGTTTTCCTAAGTATAGAAACATTGATTTAAAGGATTAGGAGAATCAAATTCACTAATTTGCATAATTAATCATCCAAAAACAGATTAAGAATGGGATTAAAAAATGTTACTTTTATAGCTAATCACTAGTGTTTTCAAAGACAAAATCACCTTGCAATTTATAAAACCAGTCTTTTTAATAATTAGTGGGTTGTATTGAATTGAGTGTAATTAGAGTATTCCAATTATATTTCTCAATTTTTAAAGTAAACGAGAATTAAAGCAATTATGCGGGTGATTTTAAATAATTACATTTAAATATAATAATTTTTTTTAAAAAATTAAATTAAAACAATAATGTATATATATATAACTTTAAATTATTAAAGAATTTGAGGCGTAGTATATGTAAATAATTTCCTTAAATACTTTTGATAAAATTGTAGTTGTTTCATTCACCCCCAATATCATTGTCCTGGTCCATGAAATCAAAAATTGAAGTCATTGAAGTCATATAATGGATACTTCATTTAGTTGTCGCGATAGAACTACTTAAAATGAAATCTTCTACTTAAAATAAATAAATTTATTATAAATATATGCTTTCATGATTGGAAAATTAACTTCAAATTACACAAAACTATAGTCCAGACCCATATTAAAGATGGTTGAAAATCAGATTAATTCTTATACAACACATTATATGTTCTTAAATTTAAAATAATGTCACTAGAATATTGTACAAAATACAAGATACAATGATTTTTTTCTTGAACGGATTATAAATAAAGATTTAAATAACATCACATTAAGTTATCCTTTTAACCTTTTTCCCCTTTAGAGAAGAGGGAGAGAATTTATCCCCAATTGAATTAAAATTAAGATGAAGGTTATGATCTTATCTATATCATATGAATTGCATGTTCTTAGATTTGAAAGATATAATCGTTATTTCAGACAACATATGACATATAGAGAAAAAAAGATTTCAATTAACTACATCAAATCACCCATAACTTTTTGCACTTTCCTCAATAGAACTAGAATCAATAGTGGAGACAATGATTGTCCCACTGTCCAACACATGACACGTTCTCCGATCTAAGCGATATAATCGTAATTTTGTATAGATACATGATACATCGATTATCTTCCTTGTTTTAAATCATCCTTTAGAGAAAAGAGAGAGAATCTATCCCCAATTGAATTAAAATTAAGGTGAAGGTTACGGTCATATCTATATTGAACAAATAGCACGTTCTTATATCTAAAAGACATAATCGTTATTCCAAACAAAATATGACATATAGAGAAAGAATGATTTGAATTAATTACATCGAATCACCAGTAACTTTTTTTTTTATTTTCCTCGACAAACCAGAATCAATAGTGAGAACAATGATTAAATTTTAAACATTTTTTTCACTTTCAAATTATAAAAATTTCACCCTGAATGTATCAAAACAACTTTATCCATATCCAAGTCAGGCATTGAGAAACTTAATGTGGAATATATATTAGGTAAAAATGATGAGCTAGCAAGGATTGTGGAGTTTGCCAGCGTGTAATTGTTGTCAAACCCCCTATTTCATCCTAAAAAGATGAAAGCTAATAATTAAATCTCTATTATAATTCATCGTTAGCAAGGGTTATATATAAAGGATGCATATCTAACATAACTATGCTGAAAATATTGTTTAGTTCTGTATATAAAGAAAGCAATTACCTGATAGTTACATGGTGGCAAACATCCTCAAATGAGGATCAACATGAAGTCCAATCTCCTCGATTAATGGATCTTACAACGAATTTGTAATTGGCTTGAAATCGATTGGACTTTCCTATAAAAAAAGATTTAAGGTTGAAGAGAAAAAATTATTCAAGAATTCATAGATAAAGAAATAGAATCTGTAGAACTAACCTCGGACAAAAAAGGTTGCTAGTGTTGGAAATAGTTCCAGCTTTATTGTGCATCCATAGAAGGTTCCAATTCTCACTTTCAGAATCGGATGCTACCATTGGCATTGGCAATGTGGATCGTTCTCTCTGTGACATTGGCATTAGCAACGTGGATGGTTCTCTCTTTGGTTCATCAAATTCAAAAAGGATCAGTTTGAAACCACCCTTAAATGTTGCACACAAAAATCATATATTTAGAACATTTTGAAGCTAAATTTGAGTATTTTGGACAAATCAATATACCCTGAATCGCTTGAATGATGATGATGATGATTTTACCAATCCATATCTAGTCCTTAAAGGTGTTGATTGTTGTCCTCCTGAAGTTCCCAATCCATATATAGCTCGTTGATGACAAAGCATCTGAGCCATAAAGATCTAAGATATCACTTAGATTCTCAGTTCAAACATCAAGTTCGAAAATCAAATCTCTAATTCAAATTTCACAAGTGCACCATTTCGCCTTCTTTCTCATTTCCATAATCTAGTTTATGAATGCCTTCCCAACAATTTTATCTCCAACATTCATACCTCCCTTAAATCGATAAATGACTAAATAAAATGTAACTTTAAATATCAAAGTGGTTAAAAAAATTAAGAAAATAATATAATTTAGCTTAATCACTAGTAAAAGCTTAATTACATTATAAAAGAAAACTAAACCTCCAACTATACCAAAAATAATATCCATAATGTCACATTATAAGTTCAAAATTTAAATTTTACAAGTCCATGGATAACATTCAACATTTCGCCTTCAATTCTACTATTTTTCTCATTTTGATAATCCAGGTTTATTATTGCCCTACCAACAATGTCGTCTCCAACATTCGTACCTCCCCTAAATCGATAAATGACTAAATGAAATGTAACTTTAGATATAAAAGTGGTTAAAAAATTAACACAATAAGAAAACAGTATAATTTAGCTTAATCATTACAAAAAGCTTAATTACATTATAAAAGAAAACTAAACCTCCAACTATACCAAAAATAACATCCATAACATCACATGATAAGTTCAAAATTCAAATTTCACAAGTCCATGGATAACATTCATCATTTTTCCTTCAATTATACTTTTATTCTCATTTTGATAATCCAAATTTATGACTACTCTACCAACAATTTTGTCTCCAACATTCGTAGCTCCCCTAAATCGATAAATGACTAATGAAAAGTAACTTTAGTTATCAAAGTGGTTTTAAAAATTAACACAATAAAAAAAGTATAATTTAGCTTAATCTTTAGTAAAAGTTTAATTATATTATAAAAGAAAACTAAACTTCCAACTATACTAAAAATAACATCCATACCATCACATAATAATTTCATTTTTAAAGTTGGACACAAAATTAAAACTGAAGTCCATATTCCTTCATCAGTCAAACCCCATGTTTCATCCTGAAAAATAGAAGGCAAATAATCAAACCTCTATTGGAATTCATCATTTCCATGGGTTATATACTAAGGATACAGATTTAACATAACTTTGTTGTTAATATTGTGTGGTTCTGTATATAATGAAAGCAATTACCGAATATTACATGGTAGCAAACATCCTAAAATGAGGATCAACAGGCAGTCCAATCCCCTCGAATAATGGATCATACAATGAATTTTTAATTTCCCTGAAAGCAACAAGACATTTTTTAACAAGGATTTCAAGATTGAAGAGAAAAATTATTCAGGATTTTAAAGATAAACAAAATGGAATCTATAAAACAACCTTGGACCAGAAAGGTTGCTAGCATTGGAACTAGCGTTGGTTTCATTGTGCATCGAGAAAATGTTCCTATTCTCATGTTCAGCATTTGGTACTGGTATTGGCATTGGCATTGACATTGTGGATGGATCTCTCTGTGGCATTGGCAATGTGGATGGTTGTCTCTATGATTGATAAAATCTAGCAAGTATTAGCTTGAAACTACTCTTAAATGTTGCACAAAAAATCATATATTTAGAACATTTCAAAACTAAATTTGAGTATTTTGGACAATTTAATATACCCTAAATCGCTTGAATGATGATGATGGTTCTCCCAATCCATATCTGGTCCTTGCAAGGGTTGGTCGTTGTCGTCTCAAAGCTTTTCGCTGAATCAATTCAAAAATCCAAATTTAAAATAGAAAAAAATTAAATTTGTATCTTAATGATGGTGAGACAATACCTTCCTGTAGTTGCTTAGGGGTGTTCCCACTTGCTGAGAAGTTGAAGTACAACCAGTTTCCTACAAACATATAATTCTTTGCTCAATGGAAAAAAGGATATTTGTTTCCAAGAAATATTTTTAGTGAGAAAGGGTTTTCCTTTTACATTTTGAAGTAATGAATTGAAGACAATGCTTGAAATGGAGGTCCCAGTGCCAGTCCCAGTCCCAGAAGGAGGATATGTGGGAATAAGCCTAGCCGGTTGGTTTAACAATCCTTCTTGTTGTAGAAGCCTTTGCCGAATTGAACTTTCAGGCAGCTTAGAATTATAAAGGTCTGGATTTGATAAACAAGGGAATGAGAATTGACCACTTGCTTGTTGGTGATGCGGCAACTTTGATAAACCAAGTATTGAGAATTGACCGCTTGCTTGTTGATGATGGGGCAACTGATATGATCTACGATTTAAAATAGACAGTGGTTAATAATGTTTAAAATGATTCCATATGCCATTTGAAAAGCACTAAAATCAAGAAAATAATAACCCTGAATGCATCAAAGAATCTTGCAACATAGAGTTGGAAACATGTGAACCAAGTTGACTTGTCATCAAATTAAACTGGTCAATTTGATGGTCACGACAGTCATTCAAATCTTGAAAGTTGGACCTCCCATTAAAGAGAAAAAAAATAGGTTAGAGATAAGCCTGTGAATCATATTGTTGAAAACCTTAAACATCTTAAACAAACAACTTTTTTTTAGAATAGTAAGTACCTAGAATTGGAAAGCAAGGAGGATCTTGGTTGCAAAGAGTTGTGGAATCGTAAATTCGATACATCGAGTGGATTGGTTTGACGATTAGGAGCAAGTGTTGAGGTTCTAAATCCAACAAACAAGGTGACCACTCCTCATTTATCCATTTCATATTAAAACTTAGAAAGAAAAATAAGAGGTACCTCAATGGCATGGAAGATTCAGTCAATTTAGTGCTATAAGTTTGATAATTATATGCTTCGGGTGTCATTGAAAGTTGATCATATTGCTGATTAGATAAATTTTGAGACCTATAAGAACAAAAGAAATAACAACAAAAGTTTATATTTGCACATTGTAAGATACACTAAAAAGTAGAAAGAAAGATGATGAAAATACATAAACTGGGAAGGGATTGAATGCTTAGTCAACATGGAATGCTGGAGAAGTGATTCAGATACATTAGGCCTATTAGGGACTTGATTAAGAAGTTGTGATGGATTGTTTTCCTGGGACCTGGATTCAAAATACAAAGATCACATCATGATACGGTTCTAATATCATGTATTCATATGTATTATACAAATATTTAATACCTTAAAAGTCCAGAAGATCTAGGTTGAATGAAGTTGTATTGCTGAGAATCAGAATTGCAAATTGATTGGAACTCATCAGCTTGTGACCTAAAACCCAAAGAAAGGAAAAGTTAAGAGCATCATACTTATTTTAGATTATTTGTGTTTGATCAATTCGATACCTTATTGCAGCCAAAGGCCTATAAAATTTATTCCCTTTGTATGAGTTCCAAGTCGGTGCTTGTCGATTGATTTGTGTAGATCTTCCATGTAGCATCCCAACCCCAGTCTATTCAATCCAAAAACAAAAGCATACAATGGCTTTATACAGTGAGACCTTATCAATGTCGACTAATTTTTAGTAAACAACCAATACTCACTAAACTTTGAGGGGTCAAATTTGGGTACGCAACTGGTTGTTGGCTGCCATTGGAATTATCGTTTCCATTGTTTTGTTGAAATTGATCAGCAAAAGTTACCCTCCTGCCCGGATTGACTAAATCTTCCATTTGAGGACTACAACTATGTTAATAGTAGAAAAAGTTTCAGTGTTAGTACAATATTATTTCATTAAACAATTAAAAAAACGACCAAGTACATACCTTAGAAGCCCATCTTGGAGGCTACTTCCAACATCACCATTGAGTTTATTTATTTGAACCGAGTTATCTCTACGCTCCAAGTAAACCGATTTAGCTGTATAAACTCCATCGTTTGAGAGGTTACTTCCAATATGACTATTGAGATTATTGGCTTTAATTGAGTTAGCCCTACGTTTTGAGTAATCCAGTTGAGTTTTGTGAACTCCATCTTCTGGAAGGCTACTTCCAGTATGACTATGAAGCTTATTGGCTTGAACTGAATTAACTCTGCACTCTGAGTAAACCGATTGAGCCGCATAAACTCTATCTTTCAGGAGCATTTCTTCCTGAACAAGATAAGAGATAAATTAAGAATCATCCAATGTAATATAAATTGTTTACATTCAATAGAAATAGAGTTTGAGCTAGGTTACTAGTGGCAAAGGGAATGAATTTGTTCGCTCCATTATAAGAGGACTAAAAGGAGGTGATGTTGTTTGACTTGCATCATCATCGTTTTTGAGTAAAGGATTATTTCCTTCAAACCCTGAAGATACTAGCGGCTTGAGGTCCAAATTGGAGCTCCAATCGAAAAGGAAAGGTTCATTAGGTATGTCAGGTGATGCTATCAACTGATCCAATGGAACCTATTGAAAAAAAAAGGATAAAACCGAGTAGTACAACAATGTAATGGAAGAAATTAATCAAGAATATGATTAACACGCAAAGCGTTTGAGTTCTTACGATGGCTAACCTCTCCAAAAGTATTGACATCAGCATTCATTGGATCGAGTTGAGTTTGTTCATTTGTTGTTGCTAATGGAGCTGGAAGTTCCACTCCTTCATCCACCTGTTGCTATGTAAACAAAGTTTTGATTAAATACAAGGATAACATGGCATATCATAGTAGGCAAACCTAAAACATTAGCATTGAAGTAAATGAACAATATATATCATAAATTTGAGATAGTCTACTGAAGTTTTGGACATCTTGGATGGTTTAGGTGATGATGGAGGAGATTCGTGGAGTTCATTGGCAAGGGCAGGCAAAATTTGGTTGGAGTTTGGCTCATCTATTACAACTTGATTGTTATTGCTTCCATTAGCTGATCCAATGTCCTCAATCCCCTAAAGTAAAACAATAATTAACATCATATATACCATTAAATTATTAAAGAAATTTAGGTATAGTATAAGTAAATAATTTCCTTAATCACCTTTGACAAATTTGTAGCAGCTTCATTCACCATAATATCGTTGCCATTGTACATGAAGTCAAAATCATTAATGTCACTGAAGTCTTTAAAGTCAAATAATGGAGACTCCATTTTAGTAGCTACTTTAGAACTACTTGAAATGTTCTTCTGCTCAAAATAACAAACAAACCAAAAATTTATGCTTTCATTATCGGAAAATTTAACTTCAAATTAAACAAAACTACAATCCAAACTGAAATCATAAATGGGTTAAAAATCAAATTAGTCACTACAATTTTTATTTTCGTTTATTCATTTTAACAATTCAAATAGTGGACTCAAGTAAAATATTTTTTAATTTATGATTATTAATTATTTTGGTCAAATAATTTTTATTATTAATGATTTAAAAATAAGGTTAAGTGGACCCAAGTAAAATAACATATCTACAGTTGCCATCATTGCAAAGGAAAGAATAATTTGGAGCTATTTAAAACCTAGAAAGGATATAGTTTCTTCAAACAGAATGTGAACAGCAAAACAAAACTATAGTTAATAACATTGTTCGAAAACCTTATCTTCTTGGTTGAGAACAATCGTCCCTACTCCATTCCAAAACCCAAACTCCAAAGTAAACAGAAGTTTGAAGGTCAACCCCTAACTTTCAGAATCAATCTAAAACATATGTTCTCTATGTTATTACTATTTTTGCTAGGTTTTAAGATGTATATTTAGAAAAAAAAAAAAAAAGTAAATTGCTCATACATTTTTGTGTACGTATATTTATATATTATCAATATTGCTATCTTTTATACTTTTTATAATAAAATATTTAACTAATTTTATGTTATTAGTTATAAAAAAATTTGATTGAGTTTATGTTATCAGTTTAATTACATACTAACATACTTTTAAATATGTTAGAACATACTGACATACTTTTGAATATGTAAAAAAATAAACCGAATTGAATATATAAAACGAAATACAACTAATATTATTTATATAATTAACTTAAAATAAAAAATTTATTATCACTTAATACGGTAACTTCCTCACTTGCAGTGGTGGAGCCAAGGGAGACAAACAAGGGCCCCTGCCTCCCCTAAAATAGAAAAATTTTCATTTAGGCTCTTTATAATTTATAAAATTTTAAATTAGCAATGGTAAAATTACACTTTGCCCCCCAAAATAATAAAAATATGATTAAAAATTACATTTTTACTATCGTAAAGATATACAATTTAATTCTGCCCCCTAAAAAATTTTCTAGCTCCGCCCCTCCTCACTTGCAAGAAAAAACAAAATAAAAATGTATCTCTTCTTTCTTCTATAACTTAAATAAAAAAAAAGCTGCTAATATTTTGTGAATTTTTTTTTAAATTTCACATACTCACATAGTTGGTGGTGCGATAAAACAAGAAGAGAAATGTATTTTTAAAAATCTTAATTTTAGTTTATTCGACCATATCAATATAAAATATATTATTCATTTTTAAATATAAAATAAACTAACTTAAATTTTTTACAAAATAAAATATAAAATGATTATTTTCCCTAAACGAATTATAAAGATTTAAATTATAGTACATTAACTCATCCTTTAACTTTTTCCCCTTCAGAGAAGAGAGAGAGAATCTATCCCTAATTGAATTCAAATCAAGTTGAAAGTTACGATTGTATCTGTTGAACGAAAGACACGTTGTTAGATCTGAAAAACATAACCGTTATTTCAAAGTATAGCATATAGACAAAGAAAGATTTTAGTGAAGTACATCAAATCACCCATGTCTTTTCCCTTTTCACATCAGAACCAGAATCAAGAGTGGGGACAGCAATCGTCTTACAGTTCAACAAATGACACGTTGTTAAATCTGAATGATATAATCATAATTTTGTACAGATTATATCCTACATAGATTATCTTCCTTGTTTTAACGAGATTATAAACATAATTTTAAGTTATAGTACATTAAATCAGCCTTAAAAATTTTTCCCCTAAAACAAGAAAGGGAGAATTGAACTCTCAAATGAACCAAGATTAAAGGGTAAGATTGAGGACAACATTTAACAATATCAAAAGCACCCATTTTTAAGTACAAATCAAAAAAGAAAATTATAGATTTGCAGATATAAAATGCACTATAATCAAACTAAATTGAAACTGGAATCTAGAGATTTAAAAGGGTCCTTTACCTGCAAGGCAGGGGGTCTGTCTCCTTTTTTGAAGCACAGAAGATAGTAGAAGCAGCCAAAGCAAGAGAAAGGGACAAATATGGAGAAGGGATATGATTAAGACCCAAGTTTTTTGTGAACTAGAAATGAAAAATTGAAAGATTATTTATAGGCAAAAAAGTAGAGTG
Organism: Gossypium anomalum; assembly: GCA_025698475.1. NCBI lineage: Eukaryota > Viridiplantae > Streptophyta > Magnoliopsida > Malvales > Malvaceae > Gossypium > Gossypium anomalum. The sequence goes on from CM046961.1 coordinate 6,485,177, forward strand.
AAGGGTACATGTATGTGAGTCACAAAGTTAAAAGATGGTTAAATAATCAGTAGCTTAGAGATACTTTGAAAAGTTTCATAATAATTTTAACCTTTTATGCAATTTGGTCCTGACTCATCCTTAAAAACAATCTACACATAATGGTATAAAATGTTTGGCATAAACTACACCACAATTACAAATCTTCATGTTAAAATTTGTTGTTCAGTAGTAAAATAGTCGAATGCTTCCTACGACTTTCATTGATTTTTCAATACAACTTATTGATAATCCTTTATAAATTATATAGCCGCAAAATGCCGGTTTCAATAGTCTTTAATATTTTTTTTATACAAAATATTCACAATTCTTCGAACGCTAAATTACAGCTTATATATGACTAAGCGAATAACATATAAAGTTTGAATTTTAACCTTTTTTTTTTTTTTAACTTTATATTTATCCATTTAGGCATTGTGAAATTTAATGTGAAGTATTTATTAGGTAATATTGATGAGCTGGCAATTAATTATTTGATTTGTTAAAAACTGGATAATTACTATGAATAAAAGTTATTTAATTAGAAGAGAAATAATATAAGAAAAAAATAAAAACAAAAATTAAGAGAAAAAAAAAGAATAAACTTAGAATTCGTCAAAAAAAAAAAAGCCTCTTATCTAGCTTTGCCATGCTGTACGTGCAGTGATTGGTTCATAATTAATTATGCCATTCATGCAAATGCTTAGTCATACTTACCATAAGGTCAATATCTATAAAAGGCAGGTCCACCATGGTTGAATTATCACAAAATCACCTTGCAATTTATAAAACCAATTTTTTTTAATAATTAGTGGGTTATATTGAATTGAGTGTAATTAAAGTATTCTAATTATATTTTTTAATTTTTAATGTAAATGAGAATTAAAGTAATTATGCGGGTGATTCTAAATAATTACATTTAAATTTAATAATTTTTTTAAAATTAAAGTAAAACAATAATTAATATATATAACTTTAAATTATTATAGAATTTGAGGCATAGTATATATAAATAATTTCCTTAAATACTTTTGATAAAATTGTAGTTGTTTCATTCACCCCCAATATCATTGTCCTTGTCCATGAATCAAAAATTGAAGTCATTAAAGTCATATAACGGATACTTCATTTAGTTGTCGCGTTAGAACTATTTAAAATGACTTCTTCTACTTAAAATAAATAAAAATATTAGAAATCTATACTTTCATGATTGGAAAATTAACTTCAAATTACACAAAACTATAGTCTGGACCCATATTAAAGATGGTTGAAAATCAGATTAATACTTATAAAACACATTATATGTTCTTAAATTTAAAATAATGTCACTAGAATATTATACAAAATACAATATACAATGATTGTTTTCTTTGAACGGATTATAAATAAACATTTAAATAACATCACATTAACTTATCCTTTTAACCTTTTTCCCCTTTAGAGAAGTGGGAGAGAATCTATCCCCAATTGAATTCAAATTAAGATGAAGGTTATGATCTTATCTATATTGTAATTGCATGTTCTTAGATCTAAAAGACATAATCGTTATTTCAGACAACATATGACATATAGAGAAAGAAAGATTTGAATTAACTATATCAAATCACCCATAATTTTTTTCACTTTCCTCAACAGAACCAGAATCAATAGTGGAGACAACGATTATCCCACTATCCAACACATGATAAATTCTCTGATCTAAGCGATATAATCGTAATTTTATACAGATACATCATACATCGATTATCTTCCTTGTTTTAAATCATCCTTTAGAGAAGAGAGAGAATCTATCCCCAATTGAATTAAAATTAAGATGAAGGTTATGGTCATATCTATATTGAACGAATAGCACATTCTTATATCAGAAAGACATAATCGTTATTCCAAACAAAGTATGACATATAGAGAAAGAATGATTTGAATTAATTACATCGAATCACCAGTAACTTTTTTTCATTTTCCTCGACAAAACCAGAATCAATAATTAGAACAATGATTAAATTTCAACCATTTTTTTTCATTTTCAAATTATAAAAATTTCACCCTTAATGTATCAGAAAAACTTTATATACATCGAATTGAGAAACTTTATATTTCACCCTTAATGTATCAAAATAACATCCATAACGTCACATGATAAGTTTGAAATTCAAATTTTATAAGTCCACGGATAACATTCATCATTTCGCCTTCAATTATACTCTTTTTCTCATTTTGATAATCTAGGTTTCTGACTGTCCTACCAACAATGTCATCTCCAACATTCATACCTTCCGTAAATTGATAAATAACTAAATGAAATGTAACTTTAGATATAAAAGTGGTTTAAAAAGTTAACATAATAAGAAAATAATATAATTTAGCTTAATAATTAGAAAAGCTTAATTACATTATAAAAGAAAACTAAACCTTCAACTATACCAAAAATAACATCCACAACATCACATGATATGTTCAAATTTCAAATTTCACAAGTCCATGGATAACATTCCTTCAATTATACTCTTTTTTTTCTCACTTTGATAATCCAAATTTATGACTACTCTACCAACATGTTGTCTCCGACATTTGTACCTCCCCTAAATCAATAAATGACTAAATGAAAAGTAACTTTAGATATCAAAATGGTTTTAAAAATGACCACAACCTAAAAACAATATAATTTAACTTAATCATTAGTAAAAGTTTAATTTTATTATAAAAGAAAACTAAACTTCCAACTATACCAAAAATAACATCCATAACATCGCATAATAATGTCATTTGTAAAGTTGGACACAAAATTCAAACTGAAGTCCATAACATAGCAAAACAATGTTTCGGCATCATCGACCAATAAACTTTTCGAAGTCCACATTCCTTCGCTAGTCAAACCCCATGTTTTATCCTAAAAAACAGAAGTGAAATAATCAAACCTCTATTGTAATTCATCATTTCCATGGATTATATACTAAGGATACAGATTTAACATAAATTTGCTGACAATACTGTGTAGTTCTATATATAATGAAAGCAATTACTGAATATTACATGGTTTCAAACATCCTCAAATGAGGATTAACAGGTAGTCCAAACCCCTTGAATAATGGATCATATAATGAAATTTTAATTGCCTTGAAAAAAAAAAGACATTTTTTAAGTAAGGATCTCAAGATTGAAGAGAAAAATTATTCAAGATTTAAAAGATAAACAAAATGGAATCTATAAAACAACCTTGGACTAGAAAGGTTGCTAGCATTAGAACTAGTGTTGGTTTCATTGTGCATCGATAAAAGGTTCCTATTCTCATGTTCAGTATTGGGTACTGGTATTAGCGTTACCATTGACATTTTGGATGGATCTCTCTGTGGCATTGGCAATGTGGATGGTTCTCTATATGATTGATGAAATCTACCTGAATAGCTTGAATGATGATAATGATTCTCCCAATCCATATTTGGTCCTTGCAGAGGTTGGTCATTGTCGTCTTAAAGCTCTTCGCTAAATCAATTCAAAAATCCAAATTTAAAATAGAAAAAAAAATTTCTATCTTAATAATGGTGAGACAATACCTTCCTGTAGTTGTTTAGGGGTGTTCCCACTTGATGAGAAGTTGAAGTACCACCGATTTCCTGCAATTATATAATTTATTGTTTAATGGAAAAAAGGGTATTTGTTTCCAAGAAATATTTTTACTGAGAAAGGTTTTTTCTTTTACATTCTGAAGTAACGAATTGAAGACAATGCTTGAAATGGAGGTCCCAGTACTAGTGCCAGTCCAAGAGAGAGGATATGTGGAAATGAGCCTAGCAAGTTGGTTCGACAATCCTTTTTGTTGTTGAGCCTTTGCAAAATTGAACTTTCAGGCACCTTAGAATTATAAAGGTCTGAATTTGATAAACAAGGCATCGATAATTGACTGTTTACTTGCTCGTGATAAGGCAACTTTGATAAACCAAGTATGGAGAACTAACTGCTTACTTGTTGATGACGGTGCAACAGATAGGATCTATGATTCAAAATAGAGATTGGTTAATAATGTTCAAAATTATTCTATATGCCATTTGAACAAGACTTAAAAAAGTAAGCAAATAATAACCTTGAATGCATCGGAGAATCTTGCAATATAGGGTTGGAAACTTGTAAACCAAGTTAGTTGTCATCAAATTAAACTGGTCAATCTGATGGTCACGACAGTCATTCAAATCTTGGAAGTTGTATCTCCCACTAAATAGAAAAAATTGGGTTAGAGATAAGCCTGTGAATCATACTGTTGAAAACCTTAAACATCTTAAACAAACAACTTCTTTTTAGAATAGTAAGTACCTAGTGTAACATCCTAAACTTGGCCTAGACGTTATGGCCGAGTTCGGGAGCGTTACGAAGAAGGGTTCTGAAATCGTCCTTAACAGATACAGATATTTGAATCAGATAAAAAAATAGACATACAAAAATCTACCCCCATCCTCTACGCGCTATCTCCGACCATCGCATCACACCATGTAGGGTTAAAAACACCAACCCATCCCTACACACCATATAATGTTGATGCGAGATATAACAGAATAATGTGCAATCAAGCTGCCAAAAATTAGTCAAAAGGACGTCGTATAGATTACTTCGTCCACATGTACAAATTACACCCCAAATACAGATACAACATGCAGATAACAGATAATAGATCAGAATCACATGATTAACATGCTCGTATACATTCAAATTTACATATCAATTTCCTACTCAGATCAAACTATCAGATTAACAAATCATATACAAATGGGTTTAGTTAACCCTTATCGACCCCACGATAGGCCCATAGTCGATCGAAATGACTCTTGCAGCCCTAGGAAAAATTTTAAAATTTTCAGGCCACATGCCCGTGTGGCCCAAACGCCCGAATTGGCCTTGCCCGTGTGGCCTACACGCCCAATCCGACCTTGTAAACCCTAAACCCAACCTAGACGTGATGGCCGAATCTGGCAATGTCGCATGAATTGGAATTTGAAATCAAATATATCAAGTTAAAACCGTTTTTGTTTATCAGCTTTTATTTATCTTTCATCCATTTCAAAACTACTTTCTCGTTAATTGATTCGTTTTAAAAAATATTTTGTAGCGGAAGCTTTTAAAACTGTGATATTTAAAGAAAATCGTTTGCATTTAGGAAACGTCCTTTTGAATTAAACCGAGCTTTAGTTGAGTTTACAGTTTAAAAATCCATGAAAACAGTGAAAAATCTAAAGTAAAAGCAGCAGTCCAAAGTCCAATTTACATAAAAAATAACCTAGAAGATAAATAGGAAATAAATATCATAACTGAAATTAAAATAGATCAATAATCATATGGTCACCGGCGAGTCCTCTGCCGCACCGGTCCATTTAAGTCTGGGGATTACCTGTACAGATAAAACAGAAAGGGGTGAGTTTACGTAAACTCAGTGTGTAATCCCCGCAGAAAACATGCATACAGTCAAGCAACAGTTATCAGTCAAATGCAGTCTAGGCCTAAGCCCATTTCAGTTTCAGTAGCATTTTAGGCCTTAGCCCACTTCAGTTTCAGTATCAGATATGCATTAGGGCCTAAGCCCATCACAGTAACAGCATCAAATATACATTGATCAGTAAACAAAGTCCTACCCAACCAGCCTCTACACACCATTTTCGTCAATCCCTACACTCCATGTGGGGTTTAAAACACCCACCCATCCCTACACTCCAAGTAGTACCGGATACGACACATAATTAGTAAATTGCAGCTGAGCTGCCAGATAATAGGCTTAAGAGCTTTTCAGTACACTTCCTTCAAATATCAACATCCCAACCCAATACAATGCAACATACAGTATATGACATGCTAATACATGTATATCAGTTATACACATAGTTCAGTAGTCATTCATATAATCATCATGCTCAGTGCATACATCATACATACAGTTCATGCATTTAAGGGTCTAAATAGTGCTTACTGACCTTACAGTAGGCTCACAGTAAACTTGGGTGACCCGTGCAACCTTTGAACACATTTCAATTACATGCGCTTACATGCCCATGTGGCTTGTCTATGTACCCCATACAACCTAATTTGGCCTTGGTCGTGTGGATCAAACGGCCTGGCCCAGAATCCCACACGCCCTTGTAGACTATCCGTATGGATCCACACCCCCGTATAGACTATCCTTGTGGATCCACACGCTCGTGTGGCCCACACGCCCCAAATCAGTCTAGCCATGTGTCGCACACAACCGTGTCTTGTGCGCACGGCCTGGCCTCGTCGGTCACACGCCCGTGATATGGCACACGACCTACTACACAAGGGACCACACGCCCGTGTTATGGCACACGACCTACTACACGGGGGACCACACGCCCGTGTGGCATTGACAGTGAGGTTTTTAGCTTTCATAGAAACCCCGTTTTCTGCATTTTTGGGTACACAGTTGGTATCGATTTAACACAAAACCACTCCTGAGCCTTCCAAAACCTATAAACCAGAATAACCAACACTGACTTAGCAATTAAATCTCAAATTTCTCAAACCCAAATTGAGCCAAACACACTCACTTAACGCAATCACACCCTTTTAATCGCACAAAGTAGATCTTTGAAGTGAAACTACTGTTCACTACTATCCCCTACATAACCAATTACAGAACTTCAATCTTCAGAAATCAAAAACTAAACGAACACAATGATCCCACTTGCCAGAATAGTGTGAAACATCAAAATAACGAGATGAAAGAACTACGATATGAAATATCGAAATCGATGGAGGAAAAAGAAAAAAAAGCAAGGAGAGGGAGATAAAACGTCAGATTTTTTCCAAAAAGAGGGATAGTCAAAATTTTAGAGAAAACAAAAAGAAGATGTGATACACATCCCTAAAAACACTCTCACTAACCCACTACTCAGAGTTCAAGTTCCAACAAAACTCTCACCGTTAGCCGAGCAAAAATAATCTCTCGCGCTCGTGCAGGGATTCGAACTCCAAACCTCCAACACACCAACGCACATTTTAACCACTAGACCATCAGGCCCATTTTGATCTGATTTTACAAATTATTCAATATAAGCCCACTGAGTAAGATAAAGGCTTAAGTCAAAAAAAACCAAAATTTTCCAAATGCAAAGCTTGAACTTGGGACTTCACACACACATCCAGAACATTTAACCACCGAAGCAGATACACATTTGTCACATTTTAACAGAAACAAAAATAAAAATTTTGATGCATTACAACTCTACCCCCTAAAAGAAAATTTCGGCCTCGAAATTTATCTAATCAGAACAAATGAGGATACTACTGGCGCATCGTATCATCAAGCTCCCACGTGGCCTCCTCAGTGCTATGATTCCGTCACAGCACCTTCACTAATGAAATAGACTTCCTCCAAAGAATCTTTACATCGCAATCCAGAATCTGAACCGGCTCCTTCTCGAAGGTCAAATCTAGCCTAACCTCAATCTCCTCAACAGGGACAATATATGTAGGATCAGAGCGGTAACACCTCAACATCGAGACATGGAATACGTTATGAATACAGTCTAGCTTTGGAGGTAACTCCAACTAATAAGCGACCTGTCCTACTCACTTCAGAATTCGGTAAGGCCCAATAAACCTAGGGCTCAACTTGCCCTTGTGACCGAAACTCAGAACCTTATTCTATGGCGAAACCTTAAGAAACACAAAGTCTTCCACAGAATAATCAATCTCACGCCTCTTTAAATCTGCATAGGACTTCTGTCTATCAGAAGCCGCCTTCAGACGATCCCTAATCAGTCGAACCTTATCCTCAATCTTGAAAACCAACTCAAGACCCAAAACTCGACGTTCACCCAACTCATTCTAACACAAAAGAGTGCGGCACTTACGTCCATAGAGAGCTTCGTAGGGTGCCATCTGAATGCTAGACTAGAAGCTGTTATTATAGGCAAACTCCGTTAGTGGCAAATAATCCTCCGAACTGCCTCAAAAATCGATAACACAACTCCTCAACATATCCTCCAGTATCTGAATCACCCTCTCAGATTGACCATCCGTCTAAGGGTGGAACGCAGTACTGAAGTCCAGTCTCGAACCCAAAGCCTCATGTAACTTTTTTCAAAATCGAGACTTAAAGTGAGGATCCTTATCAAAAAATGATCGACACTAGAACCCCATGCGGTCTAACTATCTCCAAGATATACAGTTTTGCCAACTTCTGAAGAGAATAATCGGTCCTAACCGGAATGAAGTACGCAGACTTGGTCAATCAATCCATAATGACCCAAACTGAATCCTTCTTAGTAGGTATCAAGGGCAAACCACTAATAAAGTCCATCGCCACTCGCTCCCACTTTCATAGCAGAATCTTAACCGACTGTATCAAACTAGAAGGTAACTGATGCTCAGCCTTGACCTGCTGCATGTTAGACATCATGCCACAAAATTAATAACCTCATGCTTCAACCCCGACTACCAGTACAGTTCTCGAAGATCTTGTTACATCTTACTCCCACTAGATGTATAGCATAAGGGCTACTATGCACCTCTCTCAGAATAGACTGCCTCAGACCAATATCGTTCAGCACACAAATCCGACCACGAAAATAGAGTACCCCTTCATTATTCAACCCAAAATCCATAATGCTGCCACTCTCAACCTGACAGAACTGAAGACCCAACGAATCATCCTTTAACTGCTTATCCTAAATTTGTTCTATCCAAGTCAATTTAACCTGCAACTCAGCTAACAAACTTCCGTTGTCAAACAAATTAAGTCGAACAAACATCCCTCTCAGATCAGTCATTGCCCTACGGCTCAATGCATCGACCCCCACGTTGTCCTTGCCAGGATGGTACTCAATAGTACAGTCATAGTCCTTAAGCAGCTCAACTATCTACGCTGCCTAAGATTCAACTCCTTCTGGGTAAGAAGATACTTGAGGCTCTTATGATCAGTGTAAATAATGCACTTCTCACCGTACAGATAGTGCCTCCAAATTTTTAAGGCAAAGAATATGGCAGCCATTTCAAAATCATGCGTCGGATAGTTTGTCTCATGCGCCTTGAGCTAACGACACGCATATGCCACCATCTTACCATCCTGCATCAGAACATAACCCAAAGCCACATATGACGCGTCACTGTAAACCACAAACTCCTTTCCAGGTTCAGGCTGTATCAGAACAGGAGCCTTAGACAGAACAGTCTTGAGCTTCTTAAAGCTCTCCTGCTGCACATTAGTCTAGACAAACGGAACGCCCTTATGTAGCAGCTTAGTTAAGGGTACGACAATCAGTGAAAAACCATCTACAAATCACTGATAATAACCCGTCAGACCCAAAAAACTGTGGATCTCAGACACATGCTTAAGCTGTTTCCAATCCAGTACAGCCTCGATCTTTCGAGGATGAACTCGAATCCCCTCAGCAGAAACTACGTTCCCCATAAATGTTACCTCTCGTAACCAAAATTCGCACTTGCTAAATTTAGCATAGAGTTACTTTTCCTTCAAAATCTGAAGAACCACTCTAAGGTGTTCGACATATTCATCCTTAGTCTTAGAGTATATCAGGATGTCGTCGATAAAGACCACGACGAATTGATCCAGATAAGGCTGAAACACTCAGTTCATCAGATCCATAAATACGGCCGCTGCATTTGTCAGTCCAAAAGGCATCACTAGAAACTCGTAGTGTCCATAATAAGTCTTAAATGTCACCTTATACACATCAGCTTTCTTAACCTTCAACTGATGATACCCAGAATGCAGATCAATCTTGGAGAATACCAAAACCCCTCTGAACTGATCAAATAGGTCATTAATCATCGAAAGCGGATACTTATTCTTAAAAGTCAGCTTGTTCAACTATCGATAATCTATACACATCCTCATGGTCTAATCTTTCTTCTTAACAAACAGAACCGGTGCTCTCCATGGAAACACACTAGGACGGATGAAACCACGATCCAACAGTTCTTACAGTTGGGCCTTAAGCTCTATAAGCTCCTTCAATACCATATGGTAGGGAGCGATAGACACTGAAGCTATACCAAGAAGAAGCTCAATCCCAAATTCCACTTCCCGATTCGGAGGTAAACCCGGTAGCTCCTCAGGAAAGGCATTCGGAAAATCCCTTACAGTCCTGATGTCATTTACAGAAGAGCTCCTAGAAACAGAAATACTAATATAGGCTAAGAACGCCACACATCCCTTACGAATTAGTTTTTCAGCTACCAATACTGAGATCACATTCGACAGATAATGCCGACACTCTCTGATTTTAACCATCTCTTCATTCTCCTCAGTTCTCAGAACGACCCTCTTAGTCGCATAATCCATGCTAACCCGATGTTTTACCAACAAATCCATTCCCAAAATTATATCGAACTCCCCAAACGGAAGCTCCATCAGATCCACCAAGAAAATAGTTTCTTGCATCACTAAGGGTACATCCCTATAGAGTTTGCTAACCCGAATAGATTGCCCCAACGGACTCAGTATAGTGACCTCACTCGTAGTGCTCTCTACCGATATCTCTAGATTTTCAGAAACAGAACAGGTTATGTAGAAATGAGTAGATCCTATGTCTATCAGAGCAAGATATGGTTTATCAAAAATAAAGAACGTACCAATGATGACGTTAGAAGCATCTCTAGCCTCACAGCGACGTGCAGCACAAACCAAAGCAGGCTGCCTCGCCTCAATCTGCCCAGCACCTCTACCTATGCTCTCTGCCACGGCCCATACCGTTACCACCCCTAGCCTGACCATGGCTTCTCGGTAGCTGCTGAACTACCCTTTGTGGCAGCGCAATACCAGAACCCGGAGCGCCTCAGCGGACATTCCTGAATTCGGGGCTCTAATGACTCACACCTCAATCATGCCCCAGCCTTCCTCCAACACTCGTCCTAATGGCGTCTACCATAATCACCATACAGCTGTAATCTAGTAGGAGCAACAAAGGGCCCAGCTCTAACCAGCCCATCAGTCCTGGCCTTTTTCTTAGGCTTCTATATCGACCTTGAAGGCTCCGACTCCCTCTTGTTCTTACCCCTCTCACGCTCCCTGTTTTGGCGCTTAGCACGCTTAACCTCTTCGGCGATCTTCGCCTTCCCTACTAGAACGAAGAACTCCCGCTCCCTCTGTGGAGCTATCAATACCCGTAGATTATCCCTAAGGCCATCCTCAAAATGGAAGCATCTCTTCTATTCAAATGCCACCATACCTCGTGCATAGCGAATCTGAAATTTGGCCTCATACTCGGCCACTAATCGATCTCCTTGAGTGAGGTTCAGAAACTCACGCCTACGAGTATCCATGTAACTTGCTCCCACATAGTTCCCTTGGAAGGTAGTCTTAAAGAACTCCCAAATCAGACGATCGGGCTGAGTGCCCTCATTAACTTGCAGCCAATACTAATAGGCCTCATTGCAAAACACCGAGATTGCACCCTTCAATTTCTACTCAGAGGTACAATCAAAACCGTCTATTATCCTCTCAACAACCTCCATCTAGTACTCAGCCACATTAGGGGCAACTCTAGTGACATCCCTAAAAAGTTCAGCTCCATTGGACCAAATTCGTCCCGTAACCGACCCTCGACCCTTAGATCCAATGTTGGGTCCAGCGACCCACTCCAGTATTCTTAACATAGCCTAGAACAATGCGTCGTCCCCAGCCATGGGATCTTGAGACCCAGTTGCAGTAGCAGGTGACATTAGCGCCTCACTCGTATCTAGGTTCAGCATGCTACCTAGAAAAGAGGACTCAACTCGAGCTCTTCTACGGCCTTTACCTCCACCTCTAGTACCACGTCTACGGATACCTCATGCGCTCATATCTATTCAGATTTATCGATATTACCAATTTTATGAATTAGTTACGGTTCTAGAATTCATTAACAGATGATTTATGTAAAGCAGTATCATTATTTCAGAGTTTGTTTTTCGTAACACAGTTTTTATCAGTCTCAGTTTCACTACGGTTTCAGTATTCACTAACTAGAGTGTTTTCAGAATAAACTATCTATAATATTATAACGGTTTATCAGAATACTTACAGGATCAGCATCTGAGACTAGGTGTACCACATTCTCAGTAAAATCATTTCAATCACTTGAAAATTAGTTCTTAAAAACCAAGTTTTAAAAACCAAAAATTCACAGCCGAATTTTGCAACGTAGCTCTAATACCACTAAATGTAACAACCCAAACTCGGTCTAGACGTGATGGTCGAATCAGGTGATGTTGCATGAATTGGAATTTGAAATCAAATGTATCAAGTTAAATCCATTTTTGTTTATCAGCTTTTATTTATTTTTCATCTATCTCAAAACTACTTTCTCTTTAATTGATTCATTTTAAAATATATTTTGTAGCGAAAGCTTTTAAAATCGTGATATTTAAAGAAAATCGTTCGCATTTAGGAAAACCTCGTTTTGAATTAAACTGAGCTTTAGTTGAGTTTGTAGTTTAAAAATCCATGAAAACAATTAAAAATCCAAAGTAAAAGTAACAGCCCAAAGTCCAATTTACATAAAAAAAAAACCTAGAAGATAAATAAGAAATAAATAACATAACTGAAATTAAAATAGTTCAATAATCATATGGTCACCGGTGAGTTCTCTATAGCACCAGTCCGTCTAAGTCTGGAGATTAACTATACAGATAAAACAGAAAGGGTTCAGTTTACGTAAACTCAGTATGTAATCCCCACAGAAAACATGCATACAGTCAAGCAATAGTTATCAGTCACATGCAGTTTGGGCCTAAGCCTATTTCAGTTTCAGTAGCAATTCGGGCCTTAGCCCACTTCAGTTTCAGTATCAGATATGCATTAGGGCCTAAAGCCATCATAGTAACAGTATCAGATATACATTAAACCAGCCTCTACACACCATCTCCGTCCATCCCTACACTCCATGTGGGGTTTAAAACACCCACCTATCCCTACACTCTAAGTAGTACCGGATACGGCACATAATCAATAAATTGCAGCTGAACTGCCAGTTAATAGGCAATGCAATACATTCCAATGCAATGCAACATACAGTATATGACATGCTAATACATGAATATCAGTTATATACATAGTTCATAAGTCATTCATATAATCATCATGTTCAGTACATACATTATACATATAGTTCACGCATTTAAGATTCTGAATAGTGCTTACCCACCTTACAATAGGTTCACATTCGACTTAGGCAACCCGTGTAACCTTTGAACATATTTCAGTTAAATGGCTCACACGCTCGTGTGGCCTATACGGCCTAATTTGGCCTTGGCCGTGTGGATCACATGGGCTGGCCAAGAATCTTACACGGCCCAAATCAGTATAGCTTATATGTCGCACACGGCCTACCCGACCGTCACACGGTCGTATCTTATGCGCACGGTCTGGCCTCGTCGATCACATGCCCTACCACACGGGCGACCACACGCTCGTGTGGCGTCGACAGTGGGGTTTTTGAATATCACTGAAACCCTATTTTCTGTATTTTTGGGTACACACCTGGTATCAATTTAGCGTAAAACCACTTCTGAGCCTTCCAAAACCTATAAACCAGATTAACCAACACTGATTTAGCAATTAAATACTGAATTTCTCAAACCCAAATTGAGCCAAACACACGCACTTATTGTAATCACAACCATTTAACCGTACAAAGCAAATCATTGAAGTGAAACTACTATTCACTACTATCCCCTACATAACCAATTACAGAACTTCAAACTTTAGAAATCAAAAACTAAACGAACACAATGATCTCACTTACCAGAATAGTGTGAAACACCAAAATAATGAGACAAAAGAACTACGATACGAAAGATCAAAATCGATGAAGGAAAAGGAAAAAAAAATGTAGGGGGAAGGAGATGAAGCGTCAGATTTTTTTTCCAAAAAGAGGGAGAGTCAAAATTTTGGGGAAAATAAAAAGGAGATGTGATACACATCCCTAAAAACTCTCTCACTAACCCACTACTCAGAGTTCAAGTTGCAACAAAACTCTCATCGTTAGCCGAGAAAAAATAATATCTCGCACTTGTGCAAGGATTTGAACTCCAGACCTCTAACATACTAACACACATCTTAACCACCAGACCAGTAGGCCCATTTTAATATGATTTTATAAATAATTCAATATAAGCCCACTGAGTAAGATAAAGGCTTAAGTCAGAAAAATACCAAAATTTGCCAAATGTAAAGCTTGAACTTGGAACCTCACACACACACCCAGAACACTTAACCACCCGAAGCAGATACACATTTGTCACATTTTAAAGAAACAACAATAAGAATTTTGAGGTGTTACAGGCCTAGCCCGTGTGGTCTATACGACCACACCCTTGTCGACACATAATCGTGTCTCGAACACGGCTAACCACATGGCTGACCACATGCTCGTATGGCACCGAACAAAACCTAGTCTCGTAGCTTGCATCTGATTAGTACGATGTGGACACTCTCTAATCTGGTGCTCCAATGATCCACATCACACACAAGCCCCGAATCTCCTCCAACACTCACCCAAATGGCGCCTACCACAATCACTGCATGGTTGAACCCTAGTAAGAGCAACTGGAACTCCTACTCTAGAAGGCCCATCAGGTCTGACCTGTTTCTTAGGCCTCTGGAAAGAACTAGAGGGATTTGAATCCCTCTTACTCTTACTCCTCTCTTAGTCTCTATTCTGGCGCTCCACACGCTTAAGCTCTTCGATAATCTTCGTTTTATCTACTAGAACCGCAAACTCTCGCCCCCTCTGCGGAGCTATTAATACCCTTAGGCTGTCCCTCAACCCATCCTCAAAGTGGACACATTTTTCATACTCAGATGTCACCATGCCTCGAGACTAGCAGCTCAGTCTCAGAAATTCGGCCTCATACTTGGCGACAGTCTTATCGCCTTGCGTGAGATTCATGAACTCACGCCTACGAGCATTAACATAACTCGCCTCCACATATTTTCCCTGGAAGGCAGTCTTGAAATAGTATCAATTTAGATGATCTGGTTGATTACCCTCCTCAACCGATAACAACTGTCGATATGCTTCATCGCGAAGCAAAGAAACTACACCCTTTAGTTTCTGCTCAAGCGTACAATCGATGTCATTCATTATTCTCTCAGTGGCCTCCAACCAGTACTTAGTCACAGTAGGGGTGACCCTAGTGTCGCCCCTAAACAGCTTAGCTCCATTGGACCAAAGGACTTCAATTACCAACCCAGGGCCCCCAGATCCAGAATGCGGCCCAGCGACCCATTCCAAAACACTCACCATGGCTTGCAACAGTGTGTCGTCCCCAGCTGAGTGGCCTTGAGACCTAGTCTTAATAGTAGGTGAAACTGGTGTCTAACTCGTATCTAGATCTGGCATACTGCCCTAAGAATAAGACTCAGCTCAAGTCCCCTTACAGCCCCTGCCGTGCCCACTAATACATCGACCACGTGTTTCACATGCACTCATTGTAGTTTAAGTTTAATTTACATTATAAAATTTTGTGCATCGTTTTCAGTATTTATTAACAGATGTTTTATGATTTAGATATCGGAAGTTCAGAAATGTTTCGGAAGTTTAGTCTCTAACTAACTCAATACAGTTTCAGTGAGTTCTAACTACAGTGTTTTCTAAGCCTAGAAGTACTTACAGGATCGGTGTTAAAGACTCAGTATACCACATACTTACTTAAAAAGAAACTAATTTTTGTTTACAAACTAGTCCTTTTTCAAACCCAATTTTGGAACCCAAAATTCACAGCCCGAGTTTTGTAACCTAACTCTGATACTACTAAATGTAGCACACTAAACTCGACCTAAACGTTATGGCCAAATTTGAGAGCATTACAAAGAAGGGTTATGAAACATATGATACTTTATAAAACATTATAATCATTACTAAAACTGTTACATGTTGTCTTTCAAGGTTAACCAAATATCTCGCAGTGAAAGTTTGAAAATAATTTAAATCAAAACCACGCTCGTGTTTTCAAAACATTTGTTTGCATAAAACTGGAATTTTTTCAATCATCATAGTTGAAAAATCATAAATGCAACCAACCCATAAAATCCAAAATGAGCAGTCCCAAAAGTCTGGAGAGTCTAAAAATTACAAAACTCTCTCGAAAACCAGAAATTAAGTAAAATCGGTAAATAAGAATAAGAAATATAATAGTTTTTCGACAAATGATCACTGTTGAGCCTCCGTCGCGCCGACCTGCATATGTCTGAGGATTACCTGAACAAATAAACAAACAGATGTGAGTTTTCATAAACTCAGTGTGTAACCTAATAGGGATAGTCATGCAACATACACAAAATCTTGTATGCAGACAAATACAGATTTGGACCAAAGTCCTTAATAGATACAGATAAACAGAAAGGTATACAGAATCCTACCCCCATCTCAGACCATCCCATCAGACAATGTGGGGTTAAAAACACTCACCCATCCCTACACACCATATAGTATCGATGCGACACATAACAGAATAATATGCAGTCAAACTGCTAAAAATTAGGTGAAAGGTCACTGTACAGATTACTTCCTCCAAATATACAAATCTCACCCCAAATACAGATACAACATGTAGATAACAGATAATAAATACAGAACCACATGATTAATATGCTCATATCCAAATATTATACTTACTTATGCAGACCAGTCAGACATACATATCAATTTTCTACTCATATTAGACTATCAGATTAACAGATTACTTACAAATAGGTTTAGTTAGCCCTTACTGACCCACGATAAGCCCATAGTCGATCAAAATAACCCGTACGACCTTAGGAAAAATTTTAAAATTTTGGGATGACATGCCCGTGTGGGCCCACACACTCAATATGACCTAGCCCGTGTGGCCCACACGGCTACGCCCTTGTCAACATACAGCCAACCACATGGTCAGCCACACGCCCGTGTGGCATTGACAATCCTCTTTTTTAGCTTTTGTCGAACCTCGATTTCTCATGTTATCGTTACACACCTGGTTCATTTTTTATGCTACAGTAATCCCGAGCCCTCCGAAACTTAAAAAATAGCATCCCATTGACCAGTTAGCAACCAAACTATGAATCGAAAACATAACCCAAAATAATGCACATAACTTACAGTCGACAACAATAGATACTAATGTGGTTTAGACCATCGGAGCAAAACCTCTTCTCTACAGCCTTCTCCTACACAAAATTTCGTAGAAATCAAATCCCCTATCTACATCACTACGCTACTACAAAAAAGAATAAACCAACAGCTTACCCAAATCACATATAGATGCCAAGTTCCAGAGTGCAATGTGAAGAACAAAATATGAAAATAGATTTGAAGGGGAAAGAAAATGAAAGAAAGAATCAAAAGATGTAGAGAAGGGGAACAAAAAAGACACGCTAGAAAGAATAGAGAAATTGACGTCAGAATTTTTCCTTGGGAAAAGAGAGAAAAGGAAAATAAAAAATAAAAATAAACCAAAATAAAAATGTAACGCCCTAAATTTCTGATTTTTGACTTTTGTGATCATTGGGCTTGGAAGTGTCTGAAATTGTGATTCATGTTATTTTGGCTTTAAAATATGCGAGTTTAAGTGGTTCTGTGCTCTAGGGTGTGTTTGGGAGGTCCCAAGTTTGAGTGTTCACTTGGGCTAAATTTTGGGTTTTATTTGAATAAAGCCTGACTTGAGGTCAGTGGGCTTATAAGGATTCGGTAATAAAACTTAAAAGAATGGGTCTGCTGGTTTAGTGGTTGGCAAGGGAATTATGCTTAGGGTCAGGGGTTTGATTCCTTACAGTGGCGATGGTATTATTTTTGTTGTAAGTTTCAGTTAAGTGTGGGTTTTATTAAAAGTCTGAGTTGTAGGCTTTAGGGAAAACTTAGGGTTTTCTTATTTTTCTCCTTTTTGGCAAAAGTGTTTTTCGGTCGTCTTCTTTTCTTTTCCCTAATTTCCCCTTGTTGCCAAATTTTATTCTTTTTTCTCATTTTTTTGTCGTTTTTCTTCTTTTTCGATAAGTTTTGGCGTTTTAGTAGTGAGTTCGTCGATTCGGTAAGTAACGTTTAACTAAAGTTATGAGTTTTCATTTGGGGATTACTTAAAATGATTTTGGCTGCTGTTTAGGGATTATTCAAGGCTCTGTGGATCAGTAATCGAGTTTTAAACAGCAAAGAAACCCCGTTCTTTATAGAAGGTAAGTAGATCTCTCATTTCGGGATTTGTCCATTCTTAGGTAAGTCGATTTAAGTGACTGATTTGGGCTTGGTTTTGACAATCTTAGGCTTTGGAGTGCTTCTAGTTGGATTAGCAACAAAAACGAACCAGGTGTGTACTCTGATTGCGTAGAAAATGAGTTTTGGCGAAAGTCAAAATGCAGCCTGTTGACGCCACATTGGCGCGTGGTCTGCCTGTGTGGTAACCTGCATCACGAGACATAACTGTGTGACTGACCAGCCAGGCCGTGCGCACGCCACACAGGCGTGACAGACACTGGCGTATGAGGTTAGCGAGGCCGTGTGCGAGGCACGGGCTCGACCGTTTGGTTCGTGTAGGCTATACCAGCGTGTGGGTCACACGAGTAAACCACACGGGTGTGTGAGATTATGAGTCAGGCTGTGTAATCCATACGAGCAAAGCTATTTTGGGTCGTGTAAGCCACACGGGCGGGTGGGCCCATACGGACAGGCCATACGGGCGTTTGAGCCGAAATTGTTTAAAATGTTCTGTAAGGTTGCACGAGTTAGCTAAGACGACTATGACCTGACTGTAGGGGCAGTAAGCATTATTTAGACCCCATGCTCTGATTGATTACTGATTTGTATGCAAAAGCATCTTAATATAAGTATGTATATCTGTATGATTCTGTATATCTATTATCTGCACATAAGCATGTCATGATATTTATGATGCATTGTATTGGGTTGGGATTGTTATGAAGAGAAGGAAGTCTGGAAGGCGATTAGCCTGATATCTAGCAATGACGCTGCACTTAACTGTATGTACTATTTTTCAGTACCATTTGGTGTATAGGGTTGGATGGGTAGATTATATCCCCATACTTGGTGTGTAGGGCTGGATGGGTCTATTTTATTCACACATGGTGTGTTGGGTTGGACGGAGATGGTGTGTAGGGCTGGTGGTATGAGTTTTGATTTCTGATATCTAATCTGTTATGCATGCGATATCTGTAAGGCTAAGGCCGAATATCTGTATTCTATTATCTGTTTGTATGCATGCTGCTTATGGGGATGTACACACTGAGTTGCGAAAACTCACCCCTTTATTTATTTTAACTGTCAGGTAATCCTCAATAATAGATGGATCAGTGCGATAGAGGGCTCGTTGATGACCATTGGTAGACACTTGTGGATTTTTTTAGTAACATTTATTTTATCTACTTTATTTTTATATTTGCTTTGGGATTAACTATGTACTTGGACATGAATTATTTATTTTGGGTTTTGGGATTTTAAACTGTTAAGGTTGTTTCCTTATGAACCGCGACACCATAAATACGTTTTAGAAATTTAACTTATAGTTTTCGTAAAAATGAATGACGTTTTAGCTTCTGCGTTATCAGAATGTTTTCAAGTATTAATTGGAATAGGGATTTCATAACTTAAGAAAAGATAATAACTTCGACGATTTTTAACTTGCTAAGATTTTTTAAAAATCAATCTCATGTGACGCCGTCAGATTCGGCCATAACGTCTAGGTCGAGTTTGGGGTGTTACATTTAGTGGTATCAAAGTCAGGTTTGCAAAAGCCCAGCTGTGGTTTTAGGCGGTAAAAAGAATGGTTTTAAAAATCAATGGTAAAGTAATTTGAAATGTTTCGATAAATAAGTAGTTCACTGAGTCTCCGGCGCCGATCCGGTAAGTTCTCTGAAACCCTGATATGTATTGTCTGAAAGCATACCTATAATGAAATTTTATCAGTAACTGTCTGAAATGCTATGTATGTATATAGAGACTACTATAGGTAGTATTTTCTGAAACACTTAGGTAGTGTAAACCAAAACCGTAGTGAGACGTAATACTTGCGATATAATCGACTCAAAACTCGATCTTCGTTCGCATAAAATATCGGTGGAGTTGCTCCGAGTGTGGCCGAGTATTGGATAGAGGCCACAGAGCGCATTATGGATAATCTGGACTTTTCAAATGAACAAAAGCTTAAAGGAGCTGTGTCTTTGCTCCGCGATAAGGCATATCAGTGGTGGTTGACCGTTAAGGAGGGTACTCAGCCTGTCGGTTAACTTGGGATCTGTTTAAGCCCACCTACCAGAGTAAGTATGTGGGGGCTAGCTACACTGACGCTAGGCTATGTGAGTTTCTGAATCTCACTCAGAGAGACCGTTCAGTGGCCGAGTATGAGGCCGAATTTCTGAAACTAAGTTGCTATGCGAGGGGCATGATGACGACTGAGTATGAGTGTTGTGTCTAATTTGAGGATAGTCTGCGAGATAGTCTGCAGTTTCTGATAGCTCCTCAGAGGTAGCGGGATTTCTCAGTCTTGATCGAGAAGGCCAAGATAGCCGGGGAGGTAAAGCGCTTTGAGTATCAAAATGTGAGAAATGAAAGGTTAAGAGAGATTCTGAGTCTACTAGTTATGGGATGAGGCCTAAAAAAAAGGCCAAGATTGATGGGCTCGTGAGAGTTGGGCCTACTGTTGTGCCTATTGGGGCGGCGATCTATCAGCTATGTAATAGATGCCATCCAGGCAAGTGTTGGAGATCTATTGGGGATTGTTTGAGATGTAGTTCGACTGAGCACCGAGTTAATGATTGCCCACTGAGGGGATATCAGGTGCAAGCTCAAATTGTTCTTTCACTGCTGCGATCTTAGAGAGAATACAGACAACCACCTAGGGTTCGAGGATAGGCTAGGGGTGGTAACGGTATAGGTCGAGGTCAAAGAGCACCTGGTAAGGGTGCTAGGTCGACTAAGGCGAGGCAGCTTGCACTTGTCTCTACTGCACGTCGTCGTGAGGATGGAGATGCTCCAGACGTCATCATGGGTACATTTTTTATTCTTAATGTACATTATGTTGTACTAATAGACGTAGGCTCTACGTATTCTTATGTTGCATGTTCTATGTCTGAGACTTTCAGGATTTTGTATGAGAGTACCTTTAGTGACATTTCTGTGGTGAGTTTGTTGGGGAAGTCCATTAGGGTTAGTAAGCTGTTCAGGGACGTTCCGTTGGAAGTCCAAGGGACAATATTTTTGGCTGATCTGATGGAACTTCTGTTTAGGGATTTTGACTTAATTCTAGGTATGGATTGGTTGGTGAAGCATTGTGTAAGTCTGGATTGTGCTGAAAAGAGGGTGGTTCTGAGGACCAAGGAGGATAATGAGGTAGTCGTGATTGGAGCACGACGGAATTATCTGATAATATGATATCTACGTTGGTAGTAGAGAAGCTTGTGAGGAAAGGATGTGAGGCGTGCTTGGCCTACATTAGTGTTTCTGATTCTGTGGACTCTTCGGTTAAGAATATTTGTACTGTGAGGGACTTTCCAGATGTCTTTTCAAAGGAATTACTAGGGTTGCCTACGAGCCGTAAGGTAGATTTTGGGATTGAGTTAATTCCTGGTATAGCTCCAGTGTCTATCGCCCCTTATCGAATGGCATCGAAGGAGCTGGCAGAGCTGAAGGCTCAAGTTCAGAAGCTGTTAGATCATGGGTTTATTCGGCCCAGCGTGTCTTCATGGGGAGCACCGGTTCTGTTTGTACTATGAGGATGTGCATCGATTATCGTTAGTTGAATAAGTTCACGATCAATAATAAATACCCACTTCCGAGGATAGACGATTTATTCAATCAGTTCAGAGGAGCGTCAGTGCTCTCTAAGATCGATCTGCGATAAGGTTATCATCAGTTGAGAGTAAGGATACCAATATGGAAATGGGAGTGAATGACGATGGACTTCGTTAGTGGGTTGCCTCTAACCTCCACTAATAAGGATTCTATCTAGGTCGTCGTGGACCGATTGACCAAGTCCGTACATTTTATTTCGGTTAGGATGGACTTCTCCTTGCAAAAGCTGGCTAAGCTCTACATTTTTGAGATAGTGAGATTGCATGAGGTTTCTGTTTCGATCATCTCCTATAGGGATCCTCGTTTTACGTCTCAATTTTTGCAGAAACTTCATGAGGCTTTGGGTTCTCGACTTGACTTGATCTTGATCGCCTCGCATGGATGGTCGATCGAGAGGTTGATTTAGATATTGGAGGATATGTTGAGGGGTTATGTCATGGATTTCTGAGGTAGTTGGGAGGAGTACTTGCCTTTGGCAGAGTTCGCTTACAATAATAGTTATCAATCTAGCATTCAAATGGCACCTTATAAGGCACTTTATGGTCATA
Organism: Gossypium anomalum; assembly: GCA_025698475.1. NCBI lineage: Eukaryota > Viridiplantae > Streptophyta > Magnoliopsida > Malvales > Malvaceae > Gossypium > Gossypium anomalum. Next base: position 6,507,522 of record CM046961.1, read on the forward strand.
AGTGTCACACTCCTTTGTACTGGACTGAGTTAGGTAAGCAGCGTGTTCTGGGTCCAAAGTTGGTTTCAGAGACTGAGGATAAGGTTCGCTTGATTCGAGATCGACAGAAAGTAGCTTCTGATAAACAGAAGTCCTATGCAGATTTGAAAATGAAGGACATCGAGTATTCTGTGGGAGACATGGTTTTTCTTAAGGTCTCGCCATGGAAGAAGGTTCTGAGGTTCGGTCATAAGGGCAAGCTGAGTCCTCGATTCATTGGGCCGTACCAAATTCTGAGGCAAATGGGGCCAGTCGCATATCAGTTGGAACTGCCCCCAGAGTTGGATCATATACATGACGTATTCCACGTATCGATGTTGAGATGATATACTCTAATCCTACTCACATTGTGCCTGTGGAGGAGATTGAGGTTAGGTCAGATTTGACGTTCGAGGAGGAGCAAGTTCAGATTTTGGATCGAGACATCAAGGTTTTGCGTAGGAAATCTATTCCCTTAGTGAAGGTGTTGTGGTGGAATCATAACACTGAAGAGGCTACTTGGGAGTTAGAGGATTCAATGCATCAACAGTATCCTCACCTTTTCTAATCAGGTAAAATTCGAGGACGAATTTTCTTTAAGGGGGTAGAATTGTAACACCCCAAATTTTTAATTTTCGGCTTTTGTGATTATTGGGCTTGGAAGTGTTCGAAATTGTGCTTCGTGTTATTTTGGCTTTAAAATATGTAGGTTTAAGTGGTTATGTACTCTAGGGTATGTTTGGGAGGTCCCAAGTTTGAGTGTTCACTTGGGCTAAATTTTGGGTTTTATTTGAATAAAGTCTGACTTGAGGTCAATGGGCTTATAAGGATTTGGTAGTAAAACTTAACAGAATGAGCCTGCTAGTCTAGTGGTTAAGTGGCAAGGGAATTATGCTTAGGGTCAAGGGTTTAATTCCCCATAGCGGCGATGGGATTATTTTTGCTTCAAGTTTCAGTTAAGTGTAGGCCTTATTAAAAGTCTGAGTTGTGGGCTTTAGGGAAAACTTAGGGTTTTCTTATTTTCCTCCTTTTTGGCAAAAGTGTTTTTCGACCGTCTTCTTTTTTTCCCCTAATTTCCCCTTGCTGGCGAATTCTACTCTTTTTTCTCCTTTCTCCGTCGTTTTTCTTCTTTTTCGATAAGCTTTGGCGTTTCGGTAGTGAGTTCATTGATTCGGTAAGTAACGTTTAACTAAAGTTACAAGTTTTCATTTGGAGATTACTTAAAAGGGTTTTGGTTACTATTTAAGGATTATTCAAGGCTCTGTAGATCAGTAATCGAGTTCTAAACAGCAAGGAAACCCCATTCTTCATTGAAGGTAAATAGATCTCTCGTTTCGAGATTTGTCCATTCTTAGGTAAGTCGATTTAAGTGACTGATTTGGGTTTGGTTTTGGCAATCTTAGGCTTTGGAGTGCTTGTGGTTGGATTAGCAGCGAAAATGAACCAAGTGTGTACTCCGATTATGTAGAAAATGAGTTTCAGAGCAAGCAAAAACGTAGCCTGTCGACGCCACACGAGCGTGTGGTCTGCTCGTATGGTAGCCTGCGTCGTGAGACACAGGCATGTGACTGATGAGCCAGGCCATGCGCGCGCCACACGAGCACGACGGACATGGGCGTGTGAGGATGGCGAGGCCGTGTGCGAGGCACGGGCTCTATCGTTTGGCGTGTGGGTCACATTGGTAAACCACACGGGAGTGTAGGATTCTAGGTCAGGCCGTGTAATCCACACGGGCAAAGCTATTTTGGGTCGTGTGAGCCACATGGGTGGGTGGGCCCACAGGGCATGTGAGCCTTAATTGTTTGAAATGTTCTATAAGGTTGCACGGGTCGCCTAAGTTGACTGTGACTTGACTGTAGGGACGGTAAGCGTTACTTAGACCCTATGCTCTGATTGATTACTGATTTGTATGCAAAAGCATCTTAATATAAGTATGTGTATCTGTACGATTCTGTATATCTATTATCAGCACATAAGCATGCCATGATATTTATGATGCATTACATTGGGTTGGGATTGTTATGAAGAGAACGAAGTCTGGAAAGCGATTAGCCTGATATCTGCCAGCGACGCTGTACTTAACTGTATGTACTCTTTTTTAGTACCATTTAATGTGTAAGGTTAGATGGGTAGATTATATCCCCATACTTGGTGTGTAGGGCTGGGTGGGTCGATTTATCCCCACATGGTGTGTTGGGTTGGACGGAGATGGTGTGCAGGGCTGGTGGGCATGATTTCTGATATCTGATCTGTTATGCATGCGATATATGTAAGGCTAAGGCCGAATATCTGTATTTTGTTATCTGTTTGTATGCATGCTTCTTGTGGAGATGTACACACTGAGTTGCAAAAACTCACCCGTTTATTTATTTTAACTGTCAGGTAATCCTCAACAGTAGATGGATCGATGCGACGGAGGGCTCGTTGGTGACCACTGGTAGAAACTTGTGGATTTTTTAGTAACATTTATTTCATCTGCTTTATTTTTATATTTGCTTTGGGATTAACTATGTATTTGGGCATGAACTATTTATTTTGGGTTTTGGGATTTTAAACTGTTAAGGTTGTTTCCTTATGAACCGCAACACCATAAATACGTTTTAGAAATTTAACTTATAGTTTTCGTAAAAATGAATGACGTTTTAGCTTTCGCGTTATACAAATGTTTTCAAGTATTAATTGGAATAGGGATTTCATGACTTAAGAAAAGATAACAACTTGGACGATTTTTAACTTGCTAAGGTTTTCTAAAAAGCACTCTCATGTGACACCGCCAGATTCGGCCATAATGTCTAGGCCGGGTTTGGGGTGTTACAAAAAATAAACCAAAATCCCTCAAATTAAGGCATGATCTCCTATCAACCCAATCCCAAATACCCACTCTCTCATCCACTTATACAAACTTCCAAACCCATCCAAACTCTCTCAGGCAACTAAAGTAAAAATTATCATCCACGCTCACGCAGGGATTCGAACACAAAACCTCCAGCAAGTTAATTCCTTACTACTCGAACCAGCAAGTTTTTTCTGATATGAGTTTACAAGGAATATTACATAATCCCACCCAACAAAGAAAATGCTAAAATAAAAAAATAACAGAATTTCCAAAGAGTGGGACATGAACCCAAGACCTCAATCACACCTTTAAAACACTAAACCACTAAAGTAGATACATATTTTTGTCAGAATTCACAAAAATAGGACTAAGTTAATCGGGGCGTTACACTTAGAATTAGAAAGCATGGAGGATCTTGGTTGCAAATAGTTACAGTATTGTAAATTTGATACATCGAGTGGATTGATTTGACGATTAGGAGCAAGTGTTGAGGTCTTAAATCCAACAAACAAGGTGAACACTCTTCATTTATCCATTTCATATTAAAATTTTGAAAGATAGATAAGAGGTACATTAATGGCATAGAAGATTCAATCAATCTAGTGCTATAAGTTCGAGGATTATATGCTCCAAGTGTCATTGAAACTTGATCATGTTTTTGATAGGATAAAATTTGAGATCTATAATAACAAAAGAAATAACAACAAAAAGTTTATATTTGCACACTGTAAGATGCACTAAAAACAAGAAAGAAATATGATGAAAATACATAAGTTGGGAAGGCACTGAATGCTTAGTCAACATGGAATGCTGGAGAAGCGAATCAGATACATCGGCTTATTGGGGACTTGATTAAGCAGTTGTGATGAATTTTTTAACTGTTGTTAGGACCTGGACTCAAAATACAAATATCACAACATGATAAGCTTCTAAATATCATGTGTTTATGTATATTCTACAAATGTTTAATACCTTAAATGTGTAAAGATCTAGGTTGAATGAAGTTGTAATGTTAAGACTTAAAATTGCCAATTGATTGGAACTCATTAGCTTGTAACCTGAAACCCAAACAAAGGAAACATTAAGTGCATCATACTTATTGTAGTTTATTTGTGTGTGATCAATTTGATACCCTGATAGAGTCAAAGGCCTATAAAAGTCATTCGCTTTATATGAGTTCCAAGTCGGTGCTTGTCGATTGACTTGTGTAGATCTTCCATGCAAAAGTCCAACCCCAGTCTGCTCAGTCCAGAAAGAAAAGCATATAATGGCTTTATACAGTGAGACCTTATTGATGTCAACTAATTTTGAGTAAACAACTGATACTCAAAAGCTTTGAGGGGTTGAATTTGGGTACACAAATGGTTGTTGGTTGCCATTGGAATTATTGTTTCCATTGTTTTGTTGAAATTAATCAGCAAAAGTTACCCTCCTGCCTGGATTGACTAAATCTTCCCTTTGAGTACTACAGCTATATCAATGGTAGAAAAATTTTCAGTGCTAGTACAATAATATTTCATTAAACAATTAAGAAAACAATCAAGTACGTACCTTAAAAGCTCATCTTGGAGGCTACTTCCAACATAACCGTTAAGTGTTTTTTTCTTGAAGTGAGTTAACTTTACACTCCAAGTAAACCGATTTAGCTGTATAAAATCCATCTTTGGGAGGCTACTTCCAATATGACCATTGAGATTATTAGATTTAACTAAGTTAACCCTACGTTTCAAGTAAACTGGTTGAGTTGTATATACTTCATCTTCTAGGAGGCTACTTCTAATATGACTGTTAAATTGATTTGCTCCAACTGAGTTAACCCTGCGCTCCGAGTAAACCTGTTGAGTCATATAAACTCTATCTTTTGGGAGCATTTCTTCTTGAACAATATAAGAGATAAATTAAGAACCATACCACGTAATATAAATTGTTTATATTTAATAGGCATAAAGTTTGGACAATGTTACTAGTGGCAAAGGGAATGAATCTGTTCGCTCCATTATAAGAGGACTAAAAGGAGGTGATGTTATTTGACATGCATCATCATCATTTTCAAGTGAAGGATTATTTCCTTTAAACCTTAAAAATATTGGCTGCTTAAGGTTCGAATCGGAGCTCTAACCATGTAGGAAAGATTCATTAGGTAAGTCAAGTGATGCTATCAATTGATCCAATGGTACCTAATGAAAAAAAAAAGGAGAGAAACTAGTATTGCAACAATGTAATGGAAGAAATTAATCAGGAATATGATTTACATGCAAAGGGTTTTAGTTGTTATGATGGCTAACATCTCCGAAGCTATTAAGATCAATGGAGGTGGAAGTTCCACTTCTGCATCCACCTATGGCAATGTAAACAAAGTTATAAACCATGACGAGAAATGTAAAATTTTCCTTGTAATTATGTTTCAGTTATAAATCAAAGACATTAGCATTAAAGTAAATGAACAATATATATGATAAATTTGAGATAATGTATTGATGTTTTGGGCATCTAAGATGGTTTAAGTGCTGATGGAGGAGATTCATGGAGTTCATTGGCAGGGGCAGGCAAAAATTTGGTTGGAGTTTGGCTCATCTATTACAAGTTGATTGTTATTGCTTCCACTGGCTGATCCAATGCCCTCAATCCCCTAAAGTAAAACAATAATTATCATCATATATATACCATTAAATTATTAAAGAAATTGAGGCATAGTATAAGTAAATAATTTCCTTAATTACCTTTGACAAATTTGTAGCAGCTTCATTCACCATAATATTGTTGCCATTGTACATGAAGTCAAAATCACTAATGTCACTGAAGTCTTTAAAGTCAAATAATGGGTACTCCATTTACTAGCTACTTTAGAACTACTTGAAATGTTCTTTTGCTCAAAATAAATAAACAAAACATAAAATTATGCTTTCATTATTGGAAAAATTAACTTCAAATTAAACAAAACTACAATCCAAACCCAAATTATAAATGGGTTAAAAATCAAATTAATTACTACAATTTTTATTTTCCTTTATTCATTTTAACCCAAGTAAAACATTTTTTACTTTGATTATTAGTTATTTTGGTCAAATATTTTTTATTATTAATGATTTAAAAATAAGGTTAACTGGACCTAAGTAAATAACATCTCTACATGTGCCATCATTGCAAAGGAAGGAATAGTTTCTTCAAACAGAATGTGAACCCTAAAGAGGAGAGCAAAACAAAACAGAATGTTCTCTATGTTGTTACTATTTTTGCTAAATTTTAAGATGTCTGTTTAGAAAAATAAATTATTCATACATTTTAGTGTACTTATATTTATATATTATCATTATTGTTATCTTTTGTACTTGTTATAATAAAATATTTAACCAAGTTTATGTTATTAGTTATAAAAAGATTGATTGAGTTTGTATTATTAGTTTAATTACATATTAACATAAGGCTAAAACAATTCCAATACTTTTTCTATAAATTGAATGTTGACGATTAATTTCGTCCAGTTTGAATCCATTAACATAAGGCCTTACGTGTTTTCTTTAACTAAACCAATTTTTGGACTTTATTTTAAAAGTTTTGACTGAAATCAAAATTTTGGTTTGGTTTTGGAATAAGGGTTTAATTAAGATTCTTTCTAAATTTTGAGGATTAAATTGAATTTTGCTTTTGGAATTTTGATTAACTGGGATCAAGTGTTTGATGTTCATTTTAAATTAGAATTTATTTATTTATTGTTCAAATTAACTTTTGAATCTGAATCTAATAAATTGGGTTTAATTGAACATATATGGTGAAAATTTGGCATAGGGGTGGTGGATATTTAGATATCCACGTAATGGTCTTCCATTTAATAGGAAAAGAAAAGAAAAGAAAATGGAAATTTGTTTTTCTAAAATAAATTGAGTTCTTTAAATTAAAATTTGAGTTTTATTTAAAAAAATAAAAAAGAAAAAATATATAATTTTAAAAAAATATTAACTTCTTTTTATCATATAAGTGTAGTATTACAATTCTTGGTATTTATTTTTTATATAATGCCTAAAATTACTTATAGCCTTTCCCTCACCTTTATATAAGAGGATAATACGTTTTAATGTACTTAAACTCATATCCTCTTACACTGACAATAATATCGATACCAATTAAGTTAAAACTTAATCGACTTTTAAATTTTTATTTAAGCCTATGTTAGAGCACTCTTTTAAGTTTAAGTCCAAAATTCGAGTTCAAGTCAAAGTTGAAATCCAAGTGGAAGGAGGCTAAATTTTATGTGGTTTTTTAGTTTTATTTAGGCCTAATTTTTAGCCCATTTCCTAAATCCAAATTTTTTAGTATTCTTAAGGTTTTGAAACCCTTTGTTTGTTGGCCGTATGAGAGGGGTAAGAGTGCATTTAATGTACTTATTAAGTGTTTATTACATATATTATGTATATTTTTTTATATAAATAAAAATATTAAAAAATCGAATTAATTTATTGAAGAAAATTAAATAAAAAATATGTTCTGAAAGAAATTTAATAGATGTTTTAAGAAAATTAAAATGGGGATAAAAAATAGTAAGGATTAAGCGTGAAGCAAATGAAAATTGAAATCTTTGAAGATTTGATTTTAGTTTTGCTGATCGTAAAAGGTAATCTTGCATGTACAAAAAAAAAAAAACACATAGATAGAAAGAGATATGAAAATCTACTTAGTAAAAAAATCACACCACAAAAACACAATTAGTCACCAAGGTATATTTTCTAGTTCTATTTTTTAATTTTTATTTATTTATTTTTGGACTGTATGTGAAAGATGTGGAGGATTTCAGAATAGAAAAATAGAAGTTTCAAATAATATAAAATTGTTTTTTTTTTTTAAATTCGGTTCAGTGGAGAAGAAGATAAAAGGACTTTGATGAACACAAAATCTTGGGTTTTTTATACTCTCATAAATTCACAAATAAAAAAAAAGGGCTTTCATAAATGATTTTCTTAAAGAAAAAAGAGATTTTTCTTTTGAATAGAAAATAAGAAAAAAGGATATTTTTAGAGCAATTATTTTTGGACGAAAAGAATATGGAAATGCTTTTTTTTTTTTAAGAAAAGAGATGTTTATGGCAATAAAGATAGACCTTTAGAAGGGTTATGATTAGGTTGAATGAAGCTTTATGGACGGCTCACTGCATTCAATTGGGCTTCCTCCTCGGTTGGTTAGATTTATCATTGCTTACATATGTTCATTGCCTATGAAAATTTTGTGGAATGAAGAACCTTCGGCTGTGTTCTACCAAAAGGGTTACGACAAGGTGATCCCCTTTCTTCATACTTGCTAGTGTTGGGGATGGAAAGATTTGCTCACAAGATTAATAAGGAGGTCCAGGTAAGGAGGTGAAAGCTGATCTAGTTGGGATATCATGACCTTGCATTGTCACATCTTTTCTTTGCTGACAACATGGTTTTGTTCTACAAAGCTAAGGTGGATCAAGGAACTTTGGTTAACAATGTTCTTAGGGACCAATGTTCTTAGGGAACAATGTTCTTAGGGAGTTTAGTGTCTTTTCCAATCATAAGATCAACGCTTACAAGACCCAAGTGTGTTTTTCAAACAATTTGGTGGATGGGATAGCGAACTCTCTTGCTCATTTGCGTGGTTACCAAAGGGTAAATGATTTAGGGTATTATTTAGGGGTGCCACTATTCCATAAACAAGTTATGAAAAGTAGTTTTCAGTTCGTTATTGATAAAGTAAGAAGCCAATTAAATGGTTGGGATGCTAAACTACTCTCTATGGTTGGTAGAATTATGGTAGCAAAGTCGGTACTGATGGTTATTCCTAATTATTTCATGTAGGCTACTTTGATTCCTATTAAGGTTTACAACAAAATAGAAAAGCTCGTCTACAATTCTATTTTGGGACTAGCAAATAGGGATTGAAAGGTGGCTCTCATGAGGTTGGAGTCATTGTGTCAATCAATTGATAAGGGCAGATTGGGGTTTCATCCTTTGGCACTACAAAATAAAGCTTTCCTCTTAAAGCTTGGCTTCCCAATAATTGCAAATACAAATGAGTTCTGGCTGAAAGTGTCCCTCTCTAAATATCGAATCCATAATAGAGTTCCTTTGTCGATTGGGAAGCCAAATAGTTCCTTCATTTGAAAATTGATTGCAAAAGTTTGGCCACAACTTCTTGTTGGAATCTAGTGCCATTAGTGTAGTATTCTTGTTTATATGTATTTGTATTTCTCATACAAATTGGTTTGATATAATATCTTAGTTTCATTAATATCTTTGTATATAGTCTTTAATGATTTTTGCACGCATCGTAAAATTAAAGTAAATATTGGCTCATTGATTATCTAACGTTTAACTAATATTAAATAGAATTACATGGTCGAATCGTATTACGTAAAAATAATTTATATTAGTAGATAATCTAAACACGTCCTTAGACTAATCGAGATTGAGCAATTGATTGAAAAATTAATATGTCATCTATCGAGTCCAATTGGGGAGAGACTTTGTCTTGGGTATCAGAGCTGATGACTCTTAAAAAATAGAGACTAGATGTGATTGACAAGACTGACAATACATCAGACATGACCCAAGTAGAATAGATCCTAGATTTGTTTATGGATTTCTTCACTTGTGACGATCATAGTGTGGCATACCTTAATCTAGAGTGAATGGCGAACTATGTATGCATGAATTAAATAGATAAGGAATCAAACACTGGTACATTAGGTATATGACTTGTGCAATATGTACCATCATTCCACAATAGTGGAATTCATACCATAATAAAGGGTAAATAATATCATATCATCGACATTACATGATAGATTAAAAAATAAAACATGATCATGGTTAATTATCTTTGTGATAAATGATTTAATTACTATTTGATACTAAATTGACTTTTCATGAAAGAAGTTGTAATAGTTATCATGAGATAAAATAAGATCATATCGGGAGAACGAATTAATCCAAATAGATTGAGGATGTCATATGAGGGTAACACCCTTATGACAAGGTCATTGGACGAACACTTTATACGTAGCTTTTGTAATGGTATATAATAAGGGAGAGCTCAATCACAATAATTTAGTGGAATGACTTCATGACTAAAAAATGTTGTAATTAATAAGCAAAAAGCAAAAATTTAATTACAAATTATTTAAGCCCTAATTATATGTGTCCAATCGATTTCTCCGCTAGCTCAGGATAGCCATAAACAAATTACATGTAGAATGAACAAATATGAAATGGATGAAAACGATGAGCTAAAAGAAATAGATTGCATGTGTCATTATCTGCAGTGAATGCGTTTTCTTGCTAAGTACAAAAGAAGTCTTAGGAATTAATTTTAAAGTTTTTCAAATTATTATTTAATTAATTATAATTAAATAATTAAAGTTCAAAATGAGAATTAGATTAATTAAGTAATTATGAATTTGTTGAATAAAAAAATTAAATATATTTCCTCATAGATTCTATTACAGTATAGTTGTTATTACTTTAACAAAACTTAATTGAGAAATTAATTTAGTTAATTAAATTAATTAATTAAATAATATTTTTGGAAATAAAAAATAAAATTAGGTTGGATAAATTGTAAGTGTTTGGATAAAATTCCAAATAACACATATAATTGACCCAGTACATGAGAGGCCCAAAATAGGTCTTGTTATTACAAAGAGCGGCAATCTCTAGTATTTATTAGGTCATGTCGTTGCCCCCTATACTCCTAACTGGGGTAGAAATTATATTTTCTATTAAATATTATTATTTGATGAGGCCTTAATCGAACAGAACTTTAGTACTATTTTGCTATAAATAGGAACTATGTGTTAAGCAATTAACAACACTTCTCGTAAGTAATTTTTCTATCAGAAAATAGTGGAAATTTATTTTACAGAATAAATTTTGTTTTCTGGAAAATGCATAGTTTTTGGTTAAAGAAAGAATTAACTTTCCTACTAAAAGTTAAGTTAAAGTTTTCAACCTATTATTTGGTTCTTGTTACTCAAACTCACACTCAAAGTAATTTTTGGTTCAGAAATAGCCAAGAGGTCATTTGGTAGAAAGCCAATGTTGACTTTAGTCTGTCTTGTACAAAACACGTATAATTTCTATTAAGTTTATTGCTGTAAATAACACAACAGACTCGAATTTAGAAAATTTTAAAACAAACCACTTTATCTAAAATAATTGTTTTCTAAACCAATTTTTTCAACACTTCTTGCCTCGATATGTTGATCAATTGGGGTCGATCGGATGGTACGATTTTGGTTGGATCAATAGGTTCCCAGCTTGGAAACCTTGGACAAATATTGTTTGACACCAAGGCATTTAGACCCAGCCATTTTGATGTATGACATGGGTGATGGTGAGGGGGCTTAGCTTTAGGAAAATTTCGACAATTTGCTTGGTAGGGATATTTTACTCAAAATTGTGATTGTACGGGCTCTTTTAAGAACCACAAGGGAAGATATACGCATTTGGAGCAAGAGTTCATCGGGCTATTATTAGTGGCCTCAACTTATAAATCCTTACTAGTTGACCGCAAGTAGAGGCCGTATGGTTATTGATTTGGAAGTTCCTAGGTCTTCAACAAGTTAAGAATTTCTTATGGTTAGTGAGGCATGAACAACTTTTGACAAATGAGGCAAGGTGTCAGAGAGGCCTCACATCGATATTGAGTTGTGCTATTTGTGAGGTTAGTAACGAGAGTTTGTTTCATGTTCCTCGGGATTGTCCGAGTGTATGACCAATTTGGAATAGGTTGATTTAGGGTGGTAGGTCAACTTCCGTTTTTGATCTTCCTCTCCACGATTGGATATGTGCGGACCTTTCTAATCGTTTTAATGTGCGAATTGATGGTGTGGAATGGTGATGATCGTTTTATGAACACTAAACTTGACTACGATCACGACTAAGGCAAGCGCACCTATCGAATAGTAGTATAGTTACTGTAAGTCCAGAGTATCATATCCACAAGGACTAAAAATACTAGTATTAACTATTTTTCTATTATTTAGCCTGAAATATAAGAGATTTGTTTTAATCTAAAATTAACTAACTAATTAACTACTGAACGCGGCAGAGAGTGAAGAAAATAATCAAATAAACCAATAATAAAGACAATACCCAATGAGGAATCCACCTAGACTTCACTTATTATTCCAATTCTGAATCAAACAATTTATTCACTTGTCTTGATCCGTAGAAATACCTAAATTATGTTAATATCTCTTTCAAGACTAAGAACAACTGACTCTAGGTTGATTAATTAAAATCTCTTTCTAATTAAAACCCTTATTGTCGCATTAACTCGATCTATGAATTCCCTTATTAGATTTGACTCTAATCCGACGGATTTATGTCACCCTATTTCTAGGGTTGCATGCAACTCCGCTTAATTATGTGAGATCTACTCTTAAACAGAGACTTTTGCTCCACTGAATAAGCACATCAAACTTGGAATAATATCTTGAAACTATTAAGGCAAGAATTAATAACTCATAATTAAGAACAAGAACAAGTATTTATCATTAAATTCAGAATTTTAAATAACAAGATCTATCTTAGGTTTCATCCTCCCTAGGTATTTAAGGAGTTTAGTTCATAATGTAATAGGAAAACATCTTAAAAATAGGAAAATAACAAAACATAAAGAAACTCAAAAATTTTGAGAGAAACTGAAGAGAGATCTTCTGTAATACCCCGAAAATTTTTATAGTAAGATATTATCCTTGATATAGAAAAATAAGGAAATAAGTGATAAAAAGAGAAGTTTTGAGTTATGACAACATCGGGAAGTAAATTATGATATCTTGATTCAAGAAAGGACTAAATTGTAAAAGTGTGAAAAGTTTTGTTGTACAAGAGTAAATACTTAAAGCTTGAGGGGTTAAAGTGTAAATATGAAAAATTTTAAGGACTAATAGTGAAAATATTTTAAGGGCGAAATGATCTAGAAACTAAGGAAAATTGATGAATTAGGACCAAATTGAATAGGTAAAAAATTATGAGGGACTAAATCATAATTTTACCAAATTAAGTGATGACTCAAGGATGGAATTCTAAAAGATCATGAAAGGCAAAATGGCCAATTAGTAAGAGAGAGAATTCTAGATTGTAATGATTATATTGATGATATTTTAAATTAATTAATTAATTAATTATTATTTTATTAATATTTTTATGAGATATTTATTATTATTTTATTATTATTTATCTAGTATATAAGGAAAGAAAGATGAAGAATTATCATCATCTTTCCTTTCCCATGCAAACCAACGTGAGAGAAGAAGAAGAAAAGAAAATTTTCTTTTCTTTATTAATTTAGTCATTCTATAAAAAAATTCACCATTTTCACCTAGAAATCAAAAGAATTTCCATAGCTACCAAGAGAGAAAAATGTTAAGGAGACTATGGGGAGATAGAATATCAAATTGGATTCAAGGAATAGAAGCTGGAGGAGAGAGAAAATCAAATTAAAGATGGGAATCAATAGAACAAGGTAAGTACATCAAGATTTTAATATATTTTTAAGTTTGATATTATTGAAAAAGTATGGGATTAATGTTAATGTAGAGCTTCCTTACATATGGTCCTATGTTCTTGATATGTTAGTGAAGAGAAAACAAGAGAAAGTGATGAGAAATAATGTAGAGAAAGAAAATAAGGGTGTTATAAACATGGTAAATAATATTTAGCACTAAAATAGTTTTGGACAGCAGTAGTGGCCTAAATTTGAAAAATCACCATAAATTGTAGAAATCGAATTAGAAGATGAAAAAAATATGAAATTAAATCTTATTGAGTCTAGTTTCTCATAGAGGAAACATTATAAGCAATGGATTTGTAAATCATGATATATAATGAATTTTGTGAGAAAAGGTCAGAATGAATTCGGGTTCCTCTATTTTGACTTTAGAAAATCATCAAAAATTTGATAAAAATAATTATAGGCTTAAATTTATATTTTTATAACCCTGAATGAGTATATTTTCAAGATAAACAAATGGTAATATCATTTGATTTCTGTACAAGTAGATAAATAATTTTTAGTGAAGAAAGGTCAGAACTGTCAGACAGTAGAACGGGGGTAACTTTAAAGAATAAAATGTACTTATCGGATAAACCAAAAATTCTGAAAATTTTATGGTAAGAATATATATGAGTCTAGTTTCAGATAAAATTTTCGGATCTTAATTTTGATTTCTATAACTCTAGATATAAATAATTTAGTGACTATGACACAGATGGACAGCTTGAATATTCATAAAAGTAAATAATAAAAATTATAGATGATGTTACTTACAAGTGTGTTATATGCTTTAAGGATGTGGAATGGAGAAAAGGAGGAGAAAAATATATATGAATATTCAGATAGCATGGCTAATTTGCATGTTTTAGGCTCAATGACTAAATTGAATAAAAGTAAAACTTTAGGGGGTAATTTTGTAAAAATTTCAAAATGGCCAAATTGAAGGGAATGAATTGTTTTATTATCTAAATTAATAAATTGAATGAAATTATTAATTTAAGATCGGGTGAAAATTGGGAAAATGATAAATTACCAAAATGCCCCTAAATCTTAGTATTTCTGCAATTTAGTCAGGTAAGTTCGTATAAATTGAATGAGCATATAAATATGTCAATTTAAATATTATATTGTATTGTATATGATATTTGAATTGAATATATGAAATGTATGGATGTTGAAATGAAAGAAATAATACATGTTCTGAAACTATTGAAAATGATAAAATCTGTTGAAATATTGGATTCCGGATGGATATAAGTGATGTTCCAAATGAAAGAGTTCCTGCATGTGTTGCAGAAATAGATAACCCGGACGGTTAATCTGACAAAAGCCTTCTCGAGAACATAAAGTGGATAGTATTCGTTCCTGATTCACTATAATACCTCAAAGTGGATAGGATTTGTTCCTGATTCACTATGGTAATTTAAAGTGAATAGGATTTATTCCTGATTCACTATGGTAACTTAAGGCGGATAGGATTTGACCTGAAAAGGTAATCTTGATTCACTACAGTTACATGAATATGATTCATTATGGTAACCTAAGGTGGATAGGATTTGACCTGAAAAGGTAATCCTGATTCACTACAGTTACATGAGATGTGACTTGAGAGAGTGCTTGATGATTAAACGTCCTAAGGGTTATTTCTGAATATGAATTGATGGAATATGGAAATGTACGCTTTGAGTGTACTGTTAAAAAATCCATCGGAACTCCAATGATTCAACGGATAGAATATTTGATATGATACAAGAATTATAATATAAAAAGGATGTTACATGAAACATGAAAATGAATGCTAAACGATATAAATTAATTGAAATTATTTTGAAAATTTTGGTAATGCCTCATATCCTATACCGATCTCGAGTACGGGTATGGGGTGGTACATCTTCAGTCTTGAAGGAGATCCTGCTTCCGAGCTGAATCTGTTGGCGTTCTTCGAGTAATTCCTGTGTACTACTCTACATGTCCCCTTAGGTCTACTTCTAGTGTGTTTATATAGACATTAGAATGCTCAGAAACCCTAAAAATTGGCTTTTTTCGCGTATTTGGGAAACCTGGAGCGATATCGACACGGACTGCCACATGGGTGTGTGGTCAGCTTGTGTGGCTCACACGGGCGTGTGCTCCACCCTGTGGAATTTTTCTTGGCTGTATGGATCTTTCAATCAGCTCGTTTTGTCCGTTTTTGGCTCGTTTTCTGCTCCTTTTGTTCCCCTATGCTCTCCTGAATATAAAACATGAAATTAAAGGATTAAGAGCATCTAATTCACTAAATTATATGAAAATCATCCAAAAATATGCTAAGTATGCGATTAGAATGTGTTATTTTTATGGTTTATCAAATGGATTACGTTGTATGGGATTATATGTTGGCTTATTTGGAAACAAAGTAATTTTTTAGTTTTTATTAGGTTGAATTTCAGTAATAATGATATATATGCTAGAGGGATATCGTGGACAAGGCAGTACGGGTGGTTGAATTGTATAATGGGAAGTGAGGTCAAGGGGCATTAGAAGAGCTAGTCTGGGCATTAGAGGAGATAGGCTAGGTTAAATTAAATTATAATGGTTCGATGCGAGGAAAAGTAGGGAGGGAGACAATTGGTGGTGTATTGCGGGATTGGTTTAGGAACTTGATGTTGGGTTATTCTCAACTCTTAGGTTCTTACTCCATACTTGATGCAGAGCTTTAGGGAGTTTTCGAGAGGCTTACTATAGCGTAGAGCTTGGGTGTCAGTCGTCTTGAGGTGGATTGTAGTAATGCCATGAAAGTGCAACAAACCACAATAGAGTAGGGATGCAGCAACAAACTACGACTAATTCGGGATATAAAATCGATGTGTTACAGGCTTAGGGAGGTCTCTTTCAAGTACATTTATAAAGCGGTGAACCAAATGGTGGATGGTATGACGAAGTTGGCTCACGAGCATAACTTGGTTCTAGAACGGTTTATAGATCTTCCTACGCACCTTTGGAGTACCTTTCTCCATGACTCAATGGGAATTATATATGTAAATGACAATTTCTCTTAGGCTTCTTTAAATGTTATTTGCTAAAAAAAAAATTACAATTTATCTTTAATGGATTAAATCTTTAATAATGTCATTAATGTTTTTTTTTAATTTTAATAATATCCAAACTATTGTAACTCCCTCTATCAAGGATATTACATGCATATTCTAAATTGTTTTGATAGAAATGATGCCAATTAAATTAAGACACAATCGGCATTTCTTTTAAATTTTTATATAATTCAAACTAAAGATGGCAAAACTCAAACGCCTGAATGGAGAATTTTTTTTTTTTTTGAAAAGTTGATGTTGGACTGAATGGGACGAGGTGGATTTTTTTATTTGAATAGTGGGTATAGAGCAGTTTAAGGTAATTGTTTCCTCACCCCACTCCATTATATGAAATTATCACTTTATCCTCATATATTTATAACTATTAAAAGGGTAAAAATGTAAGAATGTATTATTGAAAAATCCATATATTTTTATGTTTAAAGAATTTAAAGAATTATATTTACTTTCTATAGAAAGATTAAAAATTTTAAAGATAATTAGTTAAAATTAAATTGGAGCGGAAGAAAGTAAGACAGAATAAATGCATGCAATATATTTATGATAACTATTTTCAAAATTTACAACTATAATAAAATGAACGAATGATGAAACAAAATGTACCATCCACCTTGCTCCAGTACCTTCTCTCATTCCATGAGAGGTATGCAGAAAAGCAGGAAGTGGATGACTATCAAAATTGACCTGGAGAAGGCCTTTGATCGAGTACAGTGGGATTTTATTGAGCGTCTCTTCAAGCTACAGGTATTCCTGTCTTTTTTTATGAAATGTTATTATGTCTGCAATTTCTAGCTCTACTATGCAGGTCTTTTGGAATGGCGTCCCAACCCAAAAATTTAGACCAGCTAGGGGCGTTCGACAGGGATGTCCTTTATCTCCTTATCTACTTATTCTTTGCATCGAATGGTTAGGTCATAGTATTCATAATGCTATTGATGCTTGTAATTGGCTCCTATTAGATTGTCCCATAGTGGCCCTTCGCTATCTCATCTTTTTTTTGCAGATGACTTGATACTCTTTGGCCATGCCAATGAGAATCAAGCTCGAGTCATTAAAAATATTTTAAATGAGTTTTGTGATTATTCGGGTTATCGTATTAGCTCGCAAAAGATTAATGTTTTTTTTCTCCAAAGCTGTTGACAACAACTTGGGCGAGCGTATTAGTAATTTCTTTGGTTTTCAAAAAGTTACCAATTTGGGTTATTACCAGAGAGTTCCTCTTCTTCATGACAAAGTCACCAATAGTAGCTTGAATTTGGTGGTGGAAAGGGTGCGTAATAAATTGTCCAGCTAGGATGCTAGACAGCTTTCTTTAGCTGGAAGGGTTACTTTGGCACAATCTGTTCTTCTCTCGATTCCTAGTTATTTTATCCAGACAATGATGGTTCCCATAGGTGTCTGCGATGAGATTGAGCGCATAGTTCAGAAATTTGTTTGGGGAGTCCATAATGGTAGCTCTAAGACAGCTCTGGTCAACTGGAATTCGGTGCGCCAACCTAAGTTTCACGGAGATCTTGGTCTTAGACAGTTGAAAGAACATAATACCTCTTTCATGATGAAGGTTGGTTTTAACATCATTTCAAATACTAATGCCCTTTGGATTCAGGTACTCCGTTCTAAATATAGAGTCCCAAGCGGGTTACCGGATGACTTATCAAGGATTCGGTGTTCCTTTCTTTGGAGATCCATCTCTAAGGTATGGCCCCTCATTCGTGAAAAACCTACCTGGTCAGTCGGTGACGGAAACAGCATCAAGTGCTGGCAAGACCCCTAGATCCCTAATTGTGGCCCTTTATTTAAGATTATCCCCTATTTTTCTAACCCTTCTCTAGATTGCTCTCTTTATAGTATGGTTGCAGGTGATGGCTCCTGGGATTTAGATCTTTTTAGACCTTGGGTTCCTGAAGAGATCATCAAGAAAATAATTGGTGTTCCACCACTACATCCTTCGTCAAGTCCTGACCAAATTATCTGGGGAGCTACCTCGTTTAGCTCTTTCTCTCTTAAAAGTGCCTATGAGAAGGTTAGTGAAGGCACTTTCAACTTAAAAGATCGGCTCTGGGAGATTCCATGGAAGTTTCACTGCCCTCATCGGATTCGTTTTTTCATCTGGTTAGCTCTCAAACAACGTCTCTTAACTAACGCCGAGAGGGTAAGACGCGGCTTTGGGAGTAGCAATTCTTGTGACCTCTGTGGACATGAATATGAAGATGTTTTGCATATACTCAGAGATTGTAATGCTGCTAGAGGCATTTGGGAAAAGCTTATTCCGCAGCAAGATCTTTCGATCTTCTATACTGGGTCTCTCTCCAATTGGATGGAGAGCAATTTGCAGGGCCATTTTTCTCCTTTAGATGGAATCGATTGGCCATGTCTTTTTGGGATTATCGTGTGGCGTATCTGGAAGAATCGGAACCTGTTCATTTTTCAAGGCGTCACATGGAGTGTTGATGAGATTATCAAAATCTCATTTAGTTCAGCGAAACAGTATTCCTCCACTTTGAGGATCTCATCCCATAAAGCACGAAGCCATCTTTACAGTTGGCCTTTACCTAACAGTTGGGTGAGTTTGAGTACAAATGGTTCGGTAAGGTTTGATGAAGGCTTCGCTGCTGATGGTGGTTGTGTAAGAGACCATAATGGTGAGTGGATCATTGGATTCGCTAAATATTTGGGCAATTGCACCGTTTTAGAGGTAGAGCTTTGGGGAATCCTTGATGGGCTGAGCCTTATTCTGGATAGGCGTTTCGAGAAAATCCTAATCCAAACTGATAGTACTGAAGCTATTAATGTCGTCTTGGAGGATTCTTCAGCTAGTTCTAACTCTTCCTTAGTTAGGAAAATTCATCATATCCTGAGGAAGATGGAGCAGTGGAAAATACAGTATATTCCCAGAAGAGAAAACTTAATTGCTGATTATCTTGCAAAGTCTGTTCATACTAGGAGACTAGGCTTGGGATTGTTTGAAGATCCTCCTCTGGGGGTCTAAGTTTTTTCTTGTAACTTTTTTTATCACCAAAAAAAAAGTCCTTTTATCATTTGAACGAAAATCAACCTATTAAATGTCTAAAACGTTAGAGATCTTCATACTCTACGAACAATCCTAATCCCTTAAACCTCGCCCATCATTTTTAAAAAACGAAATAAAAATGGCAACTGAATTTGGGTTTTCGATTATCTTTAGAGCGAATCCAAATGGATAAGCAGCAGCCTTCATTCTTTGATCTCTTTGAATGCCACATTCTTTGTTCTTTCATTTCCCTAATAATCAAATCAACAAACATAAAATATTATAGAATGGTTAGCTTATGACGTTTTGGGTGTATGTTTCTTGTGTTTCGAATATTTTAATGACTGCTAGATGGGTACTAACTAATAAAATGATTAGAGTATTGTGTCTTAGTACAGATATTGCTGCAAAAGGCAAACAAACAGCTTTATATACATATATAGTTAAAAGTTAAAAGAGTTTTAAAAGGGAAGTAGTGTGTTTCTGGCATTGGTTTGCATGACAGATACGTGTTGTATCATTCTTGACCGTCAACCCTAATTTTGATTTCTCTTTTAATGCTATTATGTTCAAAAACGTCATTATTTACTTTCATGATATTTAATCTTTTTAGAATAATCTTTCAATTACTTACAGCCAAACTTTTCCATTTCTTTTTTAAAGTATTACAAAAATCCATATATTTTATTATATCTTTGAACTAGAGGCCGCATTAGAGTAGGCTTCCAAAAATTGAGAAAATTGTGTTTTGGTCCTGTTAAAATTTTGTAATCTTATAAATTAATATAATAAAAATTTTACATTTTTATTTTTTTAAAACTTATAATTTATTTTTTATCCACTATTAAATAACATTTAAAAAATTCGTATTTTTTTTAAAAAATAATCATAAGTGTAATTTTATTTAATATATCTCACGACACTATTTTTAAAATTCAAATTTATATTTTTGAAATCCATGTATTTAAATAACGGTTGATGAAGATTTACTAAAATGTTTCTCCGAAATAAAATTATTCGAAAATTTTGTGTAAAGTTATATTTCAGTCAATCAATTTTCAAAATTTATAAAATAGTCATTAACATTATCAAATTGTTACATTTTTGTCACTCGGCTGTTAATTTCTATTAAAAAAGCAATGTTGCACCTTAAGTCAAAAAGTTAATAGCTAATTTGGTCCTTGAGCTATGGAAAAAAAAAATCATTTTGATATTTTTAAAATTTTCTTAACAATAATTGTAAAAAAAAAATTAAATATCGAACTAAAAATTATTAGAAACCAATAAAAATAATTAAAATCATATTTTTTTAAAATATAGAAAATATTTCAATATGCATAAATCTAAAAAAAAGTTAAACTAACATCGACAATTTCATGTTGTTTTACCCAAACGCTGCTTTGCAAGTTTTATTTTGTTTCCAAATGCAAATTTCAGATTCTACTATTAGACTGATTGTCTCCGCTTGAGTTTTCAAGAAACAAAATCTAGGCTTGAAACATTGTTTTTATTCTTGAGAATCATAAAAACTTTTACAGCATGTTTGGTTGGGGGGCTTAAGAATAGATTCCAGCCCAATTTGGCGGGCCCACCACCAAACATTAGTTTGGTTGGTTGTAATGCTATTACAGCTTGAATCTATTCAGGGCATATTACAGGGAAAATGTTGAATAGCCATTCCGTTCCCTCACCACTGAATAGCCATTCATTCCCGTGTGAAGTAAAAAATTTTCCCCCTTTTCAATTTTTGCCCTCACCTCTAACAGAGAATGAAGAAGCAATGGAACCATCATCTTCTCCCTCAGTTCACAGGTAACTTTCTTTTTTTCTCATCTCTATGTTTCCCTTTTTCCCTTTGATTGCAGAAAATACCTAGGTCAATCTATTCTTCGTTCCTTCTTCTTTTTTTTTTTCACCTTTTAAGCCAATAAAACCCTTTGGTTGCAGAGTTGCAACACTTTTTTTTTTAGCTTTTTCACGGCATTGTTGATTTCCCCTATATGAACTTTTTGGTAGTTAGAGTCATCAAAAAGGAATCAAGAGATATCGGAATGGGGAAATCTGAGACTTTGAGGACGAAGTGGTAGTGGCAGCGCCGACGGTAATTTCACTTCCTCTCTCTGAATTTTTTTTTATTTATTGTTATTTTTAAGCTTAGGGTTCTCATCTTTATTTTTCTTAGTTGGAAGCCAAAGACAATAAACTTTTCATGCATTTAACAGAAATAGTTTCATATTTGAATAATTAAAGCACGAAGATTAACATTTTGTGAAGAAAAAAAAAACAAAGGCAGTATTTTGCTTTTATTGGCAGCATGATTATGTGAAAATACTGAAGTTGTCTCTTCATTAGAAACTTCTAAAGAAGTAGTGAAAAAGAGGATTAGATAGTGCATGGAAGGCATTTTGATATTTGATTGTGGTTACACGAATTATCATTCATTTGGGGATCATCTCCTGGAAGATCTTCCCAGCTTGTGAAAGCATGTGTGTATGCTGTCCTGCTTTGAGGTCAAGATCTCGACAACCTGTTAAGCATTATAAGAAATTATTGTCTGAAATATTCCCCAAGTCTCCTGTGAGTATCTACTCTTTTCTTTTTCTTTTTCTTCTTTTTGGATTATACATTTTGGTAATGGTGGCCTTGGTGAAACTAGAGAGGAAATCTTTGTACATATTTGGGTTTTTGGTGATGGCTATTTAAGTTAGCTTGCTTAGCTATCCTGTAATATGCCAATAATGTCTGTTAGAGTTTTTCTTTTTTAATCGGCGCTAGATTGTTGCTGTGATTGTGGCTATTCAGTTGGTTACTCGGACTTACCTATGAGTGCCGGATACAAGTATGTGTCCTGTAAGGATATGTTCAATTTTGACATAAGTTTTTCATGTATATGGAGATTTATATCCTACACTCATATTCATGCAAAATGAAGAATTAAGCTACATAGCTGTCTAGAGTTCTCAGCTTTGACTCTAATGCCATTTGAGTACTGTAATTTCACAAATAGAATAAAAATACACTCCTCTATAGTTGGTTTTTATACTTTAAAAGAACAAAAAAGTTATTCTTTGGTTGGATCTTGGAAATAACTAGAGATTAAGCAAAATTGTTAGATGTGGTTAATTAGCAGTTCAGTTGGTGCATTTCTGAAGAGTCATTGTTCATTTTCTGTTAGTTCATGCCATTGTTTTAGATGTTAATTTTCTGTACATTACAGAAACTGTGGCCAGGGAAACATTAGATCAAGTTATGGCAGATGCACTTTCAAAATCTGGTTTTAATCAATCTGCAGCATACATTTCATGTCTTCTTTTTGCAATGGCATTTTAAGGATGCCTTTTTTTTTCTTATTCCTAGAATGCTTACAAGTTATGACTCTTTTCGTGTACCAGAATACTGTGAGAAACATGTCAAGCCTAAAGATGTTGTAGGAGCAGAAGAAGTGAAGTCAAGTGACGAAAAACTGAGTAAAGATGAATATGCTGTCTCGGATGATGAGGAAATCACCGAAGAATAGATCTTTAGGCACATATTATGCCCTGCATACTCACTACGAAAATTGTCTTGTGTTGTACATGATGTTCAGCTCCAGGAAAATTCGAACACGACAGAACCGGGGAATATTTGGAAAAATTCCTACTTACCCCCTTTTGTCATTACTTTCCATGGATGTTTGTGTAAATTAATCCATTGTTGTTCAATAATTCAAATATTTATCCACTGCTGAGACTTTAAAAAGCAATTCTCCCATATGCTCCTACTCCTTATGTGCCTGCATCAATTATACTACCGTTTATTATGCTTTGTTAGTGTTCATTTATACATTGGTTGATCTAACTTTGGTGATGACTTATTTGGCTGCCAATGGAATTTATATCTCCCATATCTCCAACACTTTATGGTGGAATCCATTTTGAATGGCTTTTGATTTGGTCTACAAATTTTTGGTTGGCTAGGGTAGTCTCATAGAGAAGTTAAAACATGGGTTTATTTGGTGTATAAATGTTTGATATTTTTCATATATATAAAAATGAGAATAATTATTGCTTTTGGATCAATATTTGTAATTTTGGCAACTCCGATCTTATGGGATTATGTTATGATTTTTATTAATTCATATTTTAATAAAAATTATATTAAGAATATTATTAAACTATATGTTTTTATTTTTGTTTAATTATATTTAGTAATAATTATATTAAAACATGATTAAATTATTTGCCATTTTAATAATAATCTTAGTAAAATTTAATAACAATAATTATGTACTTAAAAAAATCTGTTAGGGGTACTCTGGTCATTTTAACTTTTTTTCTTATACTATTACAACATCATTCCATTCAACCAAACACAAGAATACCATTACAGTTCTATTCCATTCCATTCAACCAAACAATTAAATTACTGATTACAGTTCTATTTCATTACAGCTGTATTCCATTACAGCAAACCAAACGTACAGTTAGTATCAATGGCCTATCTACAGGATTTTCTTAATAATTATGAAAAGAATAAAGGAGAAAAAATTAAGAAAAAAGAGGGCAGGAGAGGAGAACAAAATATTCTATTATTTTGTCTAAATTATTTGATAAGTTTGAATTAAATTAATATCATCTATTAACCAATCGGGTTTTTTAAAGTCATTTTATGCATCGGATTTGAAAAATAATAATAATAACATTTTTTAAAAATATTGCTTCAACTAATTGAAATATACATTTGATATGTCGTTTATTACAAGAGCGCTATGCTACTAAAAGAATAGCTTTGTGTATTATGTGAATATGAGTGGAGCAAGGCAGGAAGAGGTGCAAAATCTATTGGCATCACACGTGTAAACATGACCTCCACGTGTACCACGAATCTCTTTCTCTTCAATGATAACCCCCCAAAAGATTTTCAAATATTCCATAAATTTGTTATATTTATGGATCCATCTAATTGATGGTTGTAAATTGTAAATATCAATTAGTTTTTAATTATTATTTTAACTTTTATACGTTATCTTTGCTGAATTACAAAAAAATTATATTTTAATGACAAATTATAGTTTAATATTAATTAATTATATGCATTATGAAATAGATAATATATTATCTCTAATTTTCTGACTGTATATAAAATTATACCAAATATACATTGATTGAATATTTGGTAAAAATCTAGGTCTATGCCACATCTATAGCCCAATCTTGATTCGTCGCATAAATATTAGCTGTCATCTCTTTCCCATTCTTCAATACTTGTCTTTTTTATATTTCATTGCTTTTTCCTCTCAGTCTTCATGAAATTCTAGTTTTATTACCTTTGAAAGAAGAAGGAAAAACAAACCCTAAAACCCAAATCCTCTGTTTTTTCATTTGATATGCAGTTTGGTATTGAAGCCTTAACCATATGTCCAAAGAAGAACCAAACTGAGAAGCATTGCAATTTTTGTATGATGACTTCAAGTTTCGTTTCTGAATCGGCGGCTTCTTGGGTCATTGGTGATTACATTGGTATGGAAAGCTGCTTTGATCTCTATAACAACGACCAGGTTTGCAGTGGTGGTGGTGGTGGTGACGGCGGCCGTGTTTTCCGTGAAAGCCGTGTGAAGCGAGGACAGCGGTGTAAGGTGGAGTTCCCTCCCCCGATACCGTCGCTTGCTCGCACCGAGAATCAACCACCTCATATGCCTTGGGTGCTTCAAAGGTATTACACTAATGACGGACGGTTGATTCTTAGAGAAGAGAAGGTTAAACACCATGAATATTTCCGGGCTCATCGATCCAATGGTCGTTTAACATTGCATCTTATTCCCTTGGATAATGAGGATAATGATACAGATGTAGTAGAAGAAGAAGAAGAAGAAGAAGAAGAAGAAGCAAAGGAAGAGGATGATCAAGGTAATGTTGTTGTTGAAACTTCGATTAAAGACAATAATGGGAGTGAAGAATCAATGGTGAAATGTCCAATTGGTGATAATAATGATAATGGGATAGCAGCAAATGGAGGGAAGTGCATGAACTACAGCAGTGTAAGAACAAGTCCCACATGTTTTCTGGGTTTGCCGGCAATCAGGCCAGTTCACTCTTAGCTTAGTTACCCAAAATAATAAACTCTTTTAAGGGTAAAAAATGAGGTGTCGCTTTTATTGGATAAATGGAAATATGTACGATCCAACAGCCTTAGAAACCCATTTTTCTCTTTTTCTTATTTTCCCCCTACTTTCTTCTATTTGGGTGGTCATCTTCATTGATGTGATAAAAAGAGTGAGTTGTCCTTTTCATACCCTTTTTAAGGTTAGTGGCATTGGATTTTAGAGGCTTTCAAAGGGTATTACGATATGATAATTGTTAGGGTTTCCGATAGATATTTCATTTATTAGGGATAATTGCTTATTCCTATTTCCTTTTTCTTTCTTGGGTTTATCTAGCTGGTCATTGTGATAATGTCTAGCTTATTCCTTGCTAATGTTGCTATTTCCTTACCATTTTTTTCCGTTATATTTTGCAAAAGAAAGGATATGGTATTATTGGGATATAAAACCAGCACAACATATCACATGGAAAGATGCATTTTGATGGGAAGGGGGAATGGGTTAATACGAGCACTTTGCACAATTTTAGCTCTATCCCCAACTCATTTTCAATTATTAGTGGTACCATTACTAAACTTTGTCCATTTTGATTTACAATTTGCACTCTTCTCTAGTTTTTTTAGACTTGACCCTTAATCATATGTCAAAATTTCTTATATGAAACAGATGATGCATGCTGGAATCCTTACAAAATAGTAATTTAATTTTATATGTTAGATCAAAAGTAAATTAATTTTTTTTTAATTTTATCTATTTGTACCGTTAAAAATTAACTGGGCTAACGAAATAATTATATACTGATATATAGTATGTTATGTATATTTCATGTGTATCTCATGTTGATGTATAAAAATTAGTGTAGTAATAAAAGTAAATAAATTTTTTAACAGTATAATTAATTTATTTTTAATTTAATGTATAAAAATTAATTAAACTAATTTTTAAATAAATAGATTTTTAATATAAAAAATTCATAATACTAATAGGAATTAATTAATTTATTTATTAAATTAATTTGATTACTAATATAAAGATTTTTACTAAATTAATTGAGAAAAAATGGTTCAGTTTTCATTTCCCAAAGCATCATCATTCATTATGATCACATCTCAAGCATCATTTTCATCAAACATCAATCGTTTTCAGAAATGTAAAAGAAAAAACCTGAGCCAGATATTTTTCTCCTCCTTGTCCCCAAGCAAGCATATGAAAGAAAGAAGAAAAATCTAGTTGTGTTTCACGATGGTCACGCCCCTCAAAAAGAAAACTTGCAGTGGCACTGTCACTGCCACTGGTGCTACCAGTTTGCAGAAAAATCGAGGATGAATCAGAAATGAGAGGCTCAAGTAGCCAAGATGGAACAATTCCCAAAGGGGACCAAAGTACCAAAGTACTTAGTATTATCATCATATAGTAGAATGTAGATAAGCAGGTAAAAAAGAACAAATACTAAATATATATATATGTGTGCGAAGCACAGCTACCACCCAATATGTATTTAGTGAATGTGTGTCAGTTCTCATGATTGGGCTTGCAGGGCCTCTGCCTTAACCTTTAGCACTTCACTGCCAAAAACCCTTTCACCTTTTATTTGTCATTGTCTGCAGCTGGGTGGTGCGTCTACCAATGCCACAAGTCAACTCCTTTATTTATGTTAAGAGTTGAACTTTGCCAATTACCATTGCCACTATCATCGGTCACTATTACATTATTCCTTGTTATTACTGTAAAATAGACCGGTGAAAAGACTGGGTTTCTTGTTTCAGCTTTTAAAGGTGAATTCCATATCTAGAAGGATTTGTATAAAATTATTCGGAGTGATGGATTGAAAATATAATTATTAGGTAGTAATTATATTATATTGGAATTAGAAAGAAGGTTAATATATGTTATAATTTTTTATATTTTTCATAAATTTAAATTTTAGTTTTTATATTTTTATTTTGAGAATTTTAGTTTTTTTTATTTTTTAGATTTTAAAATTTAGATCTAAGTATAAATGTTGTAAATTTGGTTTTGTCAAATTTGTTGGTGTAACATTTTGAAATAAAAAACTATATATTCATTTGGTAGTCAGGTAACTAAAAACTAACATTGTAATAAATTTAAATTTAACAAAATAATTTAAACAATGCTAACAATTAAGTTTAAAATTTGAAAATAAAGAGACTAAATTCCTAGAAATAAAAGTACATGAACTAAATTTTAAATTTATGAAGAGTATAAGGGCTTATGACATATTTTAACTATTGAAAATAATACTACTGCATAGAATGGGAATAAAAATGAAGCAACCACTGCATCGTGGAAGAACCACTGCCTCGTGGAAGAACTACTGCCTTAGAAGCAAATTCGCCTTAATCGGTATAATCAAGTAACGGACGTTGCCCCCAAGGTTAATATGGTATTTTTATATTCGTACACCCAAATAGAGAAGGTGGAACAACGATTGGAATTGCTCTTCTCAAAAGAATCGGAAAATAAATGGAAAGAAATCGGGTAAACCACAATAAGTTCAATTCCCATGAAAAATCGGATGGGTCATAGACGATCTCGCTTAAAACCCACTCTCCTAAATAGAATATCACACTAATGTAATTTAGTAGGAATTTTAGAGAGCAAGAACGGGAAGAATGAGAGAACTATGTTTTCTGTGTTGTAAAAAATGAGAGAACTGACCCCCTATTTATACAGTTTTTTGAAGGGCAAAGTAATAAAAACGCAAGGGCAAAAAGGCAAAACAACAGGTGACAGTTTTCTAAAACTAGTGCAAGAGTCAACAATATAATTTGTTGACTAGATTTTCAGAATCTAAACAAATTAATTTTTTTAAAAATAATGCAGAAGTTTTATTCAAAAATAAACACGTGCGGTATACGTGTCTATGTGCTAACACAAATCAAACCATACGATGACAACACATGTTAAGCCTTTAGCTCTAATTACTCAATCAAAATAAAAAAGGCAAGTCTATATATAAACCCTCTTAGAAGCTTATGTCTAACCAATGTGGGGTTGCCTTTTTCTTTTGCATTACCGATATTAACTTGCAAAGAATTAATCCCCTAGACATATTTGGTTGACAAAATGTAATTACGTCATAATCGTCATGTAATTGGGATGCTCCATTTACACACAATTCAATGGGACTGACCAATTAAAATAGTTACTCAAATATGTCATCCTTGTATAATTATAAACAATTACATCTAAATCCAATTAATAGGTGACTTTTCAAATACTATCTAAAAAAATCCTCAAATCGTCATTTAAAATGACAATTTGATGCCAGATTATATTATTTTTAGTAATTAAAATTTTATTTTATATTATTTTAATAAAAAATCTCGTGGTATCAACTTCAGGGCATCTAATTAGATTATATTCTTAAGTGCTTATTATTTTGAGTCATTGGCTTTCTATGGATAATTTTAATCTATGAATGGTTTATAATAGATGCACTTCTTTTCTTCAATTTTTTCAGGTAAAAAAAGTGATTTTTTTTATGAGATGTTTTTTTTAATAAAACAAAATAAATATCATTATCTTCTAAAGAAGGAAGAATCATTTAAAATGGATGATCATTCGTAAGAAAGAGGAATTATTTTTTGTAAAATTTTGGAAGAACATGTGCCCAATTGAATAATATTTTGCATGCATATTTCAAGTCTAGACATATATTATATCCATATATTAAGGTAGACCAAACATCTGGTAAAATCCGTTACTACTTCTTTAGATTTGTTTCAAAATTGATACAATTCAACTCAAATACACATATTTTCAATGCTTTTAACTTCAATGATGACACATGTATGATATGCTTAAAATTGGTTTTATGTAGTATTCAAAATTGATGAACCAAGTTTGGTTTATGTCTTCACTTTTCAAACACAACAAAAAATAATTTGAATTTTAGTATCTTTTTTTTTTCTTTCTTTAGTAATGATGCAAATTTTGGTTGATGGATGAATAAGTCAATTTACCGTGTTTAGAACAGGACAGAGAGTCAAATGATATGGGTAACTTGAATATGGAGAAAAATGGGTTCTCTCATGAAGAAGAAGATGGGAGAAAGACGGAGAGGAAATAGCCTCGGGAGAAAGAGCTAAGAAGTGGGTGCTTATCAGGTAAGTTGATATAATAGGGTTGATATTAGAACTTATTATGGCCCGACTCAGCCCTAATGTCCGTTCGAAAAGTGAGAGAATTTGGGTAAAAGTATAGGTTCAAAAAATAGATTTGGCAAAAAAAACAAGCTTTTTTTGCCAGGGCCCGGCCTAAATTTGCAACAAAAAAAAACTCTGCTACTTTTTGTTATTTTTTTGTCACTGCTTTGGTGTCGTTTCGCTATTATATTGCTACTATTTTGTTGTTATTTTTTGGATATCGTATAACTCTTGTTTTATTGTTAATTTTGCTACTATTTTAGAGGTATTTGCTTGCTAAGTTGCATCTATCTTAGTATTATTTAAGTAGAAATAATTTTTTAAATTTATTTCCAATTTGTTGGTAAACATTTATTTTAATGTTTTGATGTGTTATATTTTTTAAATTTATTTTTATAAAAAAAATTAATATGAGAGAGACAGACTTGGGCAAAATTTTAGGCCCATTTTTCGGGCCAAGCCAGGTTAAGGCCTAGAAAATAGGCCTAAAATTCTATTGACGCTCGAGTTGAACTCAGCCCAACCCATGATCACCTTTAGTTGATATTATATACAACACTTGCCCCGTCAAAAGGAAAATTAAAAAGTGACATTTTTTGAGATAAGAAGTGTGGGCAAGGCGGTTGTGTTGTCAAACAAGTTTTTTTTTTTTTAAAGAAATTTATGCATATTTCTTTTTGTGAAAAGAAGGCGTTAACTCTTAGGGTGTGCTCGGTTGGTTGAAAAGTGGAGGGATGAAAGAAGGGAGTGAAAAACTGGAAAGAAAATAAAATTTGACTGTACTTGGTTGGAAAGAAAAGTGAGAAGAAAGAAAATAGGAGGAGTGATCATTTTTCGTCCTAATAAATAAAAATCAATTCTTTCAAATTGGAACTATGAAAGGAAAGAAAATGAGAGACAAGTGTATGTTAGTTCAAGTTACACATTTATCAATTGTTTTATTTTCTTTCCTTTTACTTTTCAACTCTACCAAATAATAGAGAGAAAGAAAATTGTATTTTTTTTTCTATTTTTCCATCTTTTCTACCAAGCACACTTATGGAAAGAAAATTTATATTTTCCATCCTTATAGTTTTCCAATCCTTCAATTTTCCATCTTTCTAATTTTCTTTCCTTTGTACCGAGCAAAACAATTTGATAGAAATTACCAATGACGATAATGATTGAACTCGGATTTCAAATTGAAAAAGTCAGACATTGAATTTTTAACTTATAAAGAACAAGGATTAAATCTCAAATTTTGTCAAAGTATAAGAAGTAACATCACATTTTAACCAATTCTAAAATTCCATTTTTTATTTTAAATCCGAAAAGTTAAAGATGAAAATGAAAGGGCTGAAACTAATCCTGGGCCTAAGGAGCCCATTTATGGGCCTAAACAAAAAGAACCTCGTAATGTGAAAACACAACTTTAACAACAACCATTAATGAGATGTCACGTTGACTAATAAAGAAATGAGGAAAATATAAAAAATCCTGATTTTTGTGATACACGTTGGCATTGTTTGTAAACGTGGCAAAGCGTAAACAAACGTTATTGTTATTATTTTATCATGATCGGTCTGCCTAAATTTTTAATTTATTTTTTGCTGATTTTGTATTTCAAGCAGCCAGAAATGAACTGCAATTTAGTATTTACAATTGCAAACACAGTGTCCCAACAAAATTCGCTTTTGGGTTTGATAGATCGCTTCACTTGCTAATTTGGATGTTACTATTTTCTGAGTGTTAGGTAATTTTTCACTCAACCCTTCCTTTTTTTATTTATTTATTTTTGTTCCAGTTAAAGATCCGAGTAAATGCACCTGAAATTTATGCAGTTTCTCCTTCAATTCTTTTAAATTTCTGAATTATGGTTTTTTTCTTGCATTTGATTTTATTTTTTAAAAATTTTCTGTTTCTTTCACTAATTATCTCTTGATGACGTTGAAGTAGAATGGTTGAGTTTGGGAAAAATTAAAAGTATGATTAGCAGTGAAAGTTTTATGATCATTTGGTGGGTTGATCGGAAATTGAGTTAGAAGTGTTATATATCTTTCTTCTTTGTATTGATGGGTGATGTAAATTGGGGAAGAGGTCTTCTTTTTTCTTTTTCTTTTTTTCAGTGTTTTCTATGTTTTTTTTTTTTTTTTTGGGGCGGAGGGGGATGGGGATTAATCTTTGAACACAATTGCAGGGAAATTGGTTTAAATGAATTATTTAGTCCAATGCTATGTTAGTTTAATTATATTGTCTTCCTTTCTTTTGGGGGTAGAGACTTTAGAGGTTGGGGGAATAGTTGAATCGGATTTCATAGATTTTGGCTTGGCTTTTTGGAGAAGAAAGAGGAGTAAAGGGTGTTTCCTTTTGATTTATGTTAAGTTTGTGCTAGCTGAAAGTCAAAGAATGGCCTGAGATGCATTTGTTGGGTCTGATAATGAGCATTGCATGTTATAGTTTTACTTCGGTTCTTTCATCTGTAACATTTTCATTAATCAATGGAAGTACAATGACATCAACATTGCAGCAAGCAGGCTAAAATTCATGGGGGCTGTTCTGAGCTTGGCTGCACCAAGGAGTTCGATAAATGACTGCAACGAGGTCTTACAAAGTGGAACGTGCAAGAAAAATAAGTCCTCATGCTTGAATGAAGATAACTCAAGATTGATTCCTTGTCTTCCTGATGAGCTGTCATTGCAGATCCTTGCTCGACTTCCTAGAATTCACTACTTCAATTTAAGGTTGGTGTCACAGAAGTGGAAGGCGACTGTTATGAGTCCTCAACTGTTTAATTTGAGAAAAGAACTTGGAAAGACAGAGGAGTGGTTATATGTGTTAACTAAACTTGACGAGGAAAAGCCTCTATGGTATGGTTTGGACCCTTTGTCAAGGAAATGGCAGAGGCTGCCATCAATTCCGAGTGCCGTTTTTGAAGGAGAATCCTGGAAGAGTTTATGGAACATGGTGGGACCTAGCATCAAAGTTGCTGAATTTATAAAAAGCTGGCTTGGGCAGAAGGATGGATCGGATCATGCACCTTTTTGTGGTTGTGGCATTGGTACTGTCGATGGATGTCTTTATGTGCTAGGGGGATTCTCCAGAGTTTCTACCATGAAAAATGTCTGGCGGTACAATCCAATTCTAAATGCCTGGAGCGAAATGACTCCCATGTCAATAGGTAGGGCCTACTGTAAGACGAGCATTTTAAATGATAAGTTATATGTTGTAGGAGGAGTTAGTCAAGGCCGAGGTGGATTGACTCCTCTTCAGTCTGCTGAAGTTTTCGATCCCCACACCAGTACTTGGTCCCAAGTCCCAAGTATGCCATGCTCAAGAGCTCATGAGTTACCTAATGCCTTTTTGGCTGACGTGTTGAAGCCTATTGCCACTGGAATGACTTCATACATGGGTAGGTTATGTGTAGCTCAGAGTTTATATTCATGGCCCTTCATCGTTGATGCCGGGGGTGAGATTTATGATCCTGAAACAAATTCATGGGGTGATATGCCAAGTGGCATGGGAGAGGGCTGGCCTTCAAAGCAAGCAGGTACAAAGTTGAGTGTTGTGCTTGATGGTCAATTATATGCTTGTGATGCTTCCGGCTCATTGGATCGGGGTAAAATAAAGGTGTATGATCAAACCGATGATGCTTGGAAGGTTGTCATTCGAAATGTCCCTATTAATGATTTTTCTAATTCGGAATCTCCGTTTTTACTTGCTGGATTTCATGGAAGGCTTCATGTCATCACGAAAGATCCCAATCATGACATTGCCGTTCTCCAGGCTGAGCCACAGCATAAGTTCAGTCCTTCGCTGTCAAGCTCGACTTATTTTTCAGATGGTTCCTTTAACCAAGTTCCTGATTCACTTACCGAATCAGAAACAGTTAACTGGCAGGTTATTGCCGCCAGAGATTTCGGCTCTGCTGAACTTGTTAGTTGTCTGGTACTTGACATATAGGTGACTCAAGCACCATGTAGGATGCAATTTATGATATTTGTTGCCTGGAATTTGTAGAAATGATGTTAGGGAATTCTAAAGTAGATAATATACCCTGTCCGGAAGTTCAGAATTGGGGATTGTCATTTGTCTGTGGTTCACCTTCGGTCATGTTACCGGATGTTAGTATCTAATGCAAGGATCCCAGCCGATTTCAATGTGTAGTAAATAGCATTGTAGTAAATTAAAGGAAATTCTATCGTCTTGATTATAATATGAGCATATAGAGCTTTTATAAGTATACAAGTTCATTATTAATTCATTTTCCACCTTTCATTATTACCTCAGTAATGCATGGTTGTGCCAAACTTCATAAAGAAATGAAAATCAAATGGAGATATATATACACACGCATGAAACTAAGTTTATTGCTTGGCTGCTAATTTACTTCAAATTTGGTGTCTTTCTTCCTCTGTAGCTTATGGCTAGTGCAAATATTTAGATACGGCTTTCCAAGCAATACATGTTAGAAAATATAAGCACTTGAATTGATAACACTCTGAATCGAATTCTCTATAATTAATATTTTTATTTTTTTATTACAAATTCAATTATTAAAAGCATGTTCAATACTATTAAAATACAAGCTCATTATCACTCTGCTTATATTCATTATTGAATATTTAAAAAAAATATTTTTTACAAAATTTATTAATATAATAGTTGATTGAGTTTTAATTCGATTGGTATGGGTATTATTGTCAATGCATGAGGATGTGGGTCGAGTGCACTGAAGTGCCTTATCTTCTTATTTATGAGTTAGGAATAGACTATGGGTAGCTCTAATTATTATGTTATATTCTCCGAACATGAGATTGTTTAAAAAGAATTTACTAATATATATTATAATATACACATAATAATGAGTTAACAACATAGTAAAGACCCAAATATATGAGCTTAAAGAAAATGGGCCCTTGGAATTGAAAGTGGATCAACAGTTACGCTTCTGACTCTATACTCAGGCCCAAAATTGGACTATTTAGGAATGTTTTGAACATTTTCGGCCTCTTGACTTGGACATAAAATGATTTGAAACCTTAGACCAACTATTAATTATGAAAAGAATGGGCCATCTCTTTTAATATAACAACTAAATTAATAATTAATTAACTTAAAAATAAGAACTAAATTTTTATTTAAAAATAAATCATTTATTAATTTTAAATTTTTTGCAGCTTGAAGACTCATACGTGACATTTAAATATTCATCCCTACTAAAAATTTCCAATTAACCACTAAAATTCAAAATAAATATTCAATTCAATCCTTAATCTCAAAATGATGAAACTTTGTTTCGGCCCTCAAAAATTAAGATGAAATTTGATTACATTGCAATGGTCAGCCACCAGATAATATTTTGCATATGGTTCATGAAGATATGAGTAGGAAGGTGCATACCAGATTAATTTTAATCTAAAAATTAAATTAAAATTCAATTTATCACAAAAGATCCGCACATTTTCTAAAAAATTCAAAGCCCAACTAATTAAGATGAGATCAGGAATAATGATTAATTCTAATTCTAATTATATAGATGGATTATAATTCTATGTATTTTATGCTAAAGTATTCTTTTATTTTAGCATATTATTTGTGACGAAAGATTAGCATTTTTTATTTTAGTTTTTTTATATAAAAGATGGATTTAGTCAAAATTAAACTATACGAGTCCAAGTCACTCTAGAATAATCATCATGGAGTAGTTGAAAATTTCCATATAATGGTTGCATAAATATAAATCTATCCAAAGGTCTTGAGAACGTTGGTGCTGCCAAACCATCAGCTACCCTATTGCCTTCTCTGAAAACATGTGAAATTCGAACCATCCAAGGACGTTAAATTAGATCCTTAATTGCTCGTGTCACAACTGAATAATATTGCTCGCTTCCATTTACTTGGGTCACTTAAATAGCTTCAGGAATATCCATCTCAAGTATAGGTGTGCATGGGCCGGGCTACCTGACCTGGCCCGAAGGCTCGCCCGAAAAATAGGAGGGTTCGGGTAAAAATATATGCCCGAAATATGGGTTTGGGCAAAAAAAGAGGCCCGTTTAGAAAACGGGCCGGGCTCGGGTAAAACTTTTTTGGCCCAGGCCCGGCCCGAATTATATACTAAATATATATATTTTTTTATTTTCAATCATATTTACATTTTATTTTTAATTTTAATATAATCACTTTTCATTATATTTTCAATTTGTGTATTGTTTTAAGAATTGTTTTAATATCATTTTTTATTTGTTTCTTGTTTTAATATTTGTTTTAAATGTATTTGATGATTTATTATATTTTAAAATTTTTTATTTAATGAAATAAGTTAAAAAAATTTAATATGGGCCGGGCCGGGCTCAGGCTTAACAATTTTATTTTGGGCCGAACTTGGACAAATTTTTAAGCCCATAGTTCAGGCTGGGCCGAGCCTGGACCTAAAAAACGGATCTAAAACTTTGTCTGGGCCTAACCCGACCCGGCCCATGTATACCTCTAATCTCCAAGTATCATTCACTTTAGACCGAGATTCTATGCTATTTGGAGCCTTTCTAGTTGCACCCTAGAGTTCAGCCATAATTACCGAACAACAATCAATATTTTTTGAGAAACCAGCCACCCAAAACTCATGATGATCACGTATTAGTCCACCACTTGAAGCATGCCCAGACCTCTGACAAACTGCATAATCAATATTTACTTTCTACCAATCATCTTCAGGTGGTATCCATTTTATGAGTATGCAAGATTTATCAATTGTGTGCCTCAAAGGTACTCCATCTCATGATTGGACTGAAGATAACTATCTCTTAGAAGCTTTTCTCCAAAAACACTTTCGTTAAAATAACATCATCTTTAGTATCAAAATGCTGTCTGATCAGTTCAAAGTGAGCTCCCTTGATTCTTCTTAATCTGCAAAGTCATCACTCCGCACCATGGAAATCAGATGGCTGAAAGCTAATTGGATGGGTTCAAAGTGAGCCCACTATTCCTTTTACCATCAACTAAAGTTTTACCTTTGAATAATTACAGTACTAACAGTTCCATTCAAAGGTAATCGAAGTAATTCAACCCAACAAATCGAATTTTATTGCTTCAGATGGTTTCGGTTTATTGATTTTTTAAAAATAGTTATTGGTACTAGTTTGTTTATAAAAATATTTTTTATATTATAAAAAATTATAATTTAAATAAAAATTAAAATTATGCGGATAATCGTAATTTTTATTTTATCTTATAAATTAAAAATCAAATCAAACTGAATAAATTTAAATAATAATCACACAAATTTAATAATAAACCCAACATTATAATTCAAATAGATTTTCCATTTTCTTACTCAGCTCAGCTCTAGGAGTAATATATCATAAATTAAGAATGTTGACTTTTACTTGTATGATAAGTGGTTTAATAATTAAGGGGAGGGGGAGGGCTTTGTGGCTAGGGACCATGATGGAGTTGTTTTGTGGGGTGGATGGCTAAGTCTCAAAGGCATTAATTGGTTTAATATAAATTTTATAATTATCAATTATATGTACTGAACTCACCACAAAATTATTTTTTAATAAAATCAGATACCCATAATTAAAAATTAGAGTAAATCACAAAAGAAAAATAAACAAAAATGGATGAGATCTAAAATTGATTCAAATTAATATGCTCGGCTAATTGAACTAAGGTCTAGTTTAAGAATGTTTGTTAAAAGTGATTTAAAAATAACATTTTTGGAGGGAAACTAAAAAAAAAAAATTGCTTTTTGGCCAATTTTTGAGTTAGGAGAAACATTTTTTCTTTCAAAAAGTAACTTGTTTAGGAATATTTTTGTTTCAAAAGTGTTTTTTATCTTAAAAGTACTTTTGAGAAGTATTCTTAAATTAAGCCTAAAGCTGATTATGTGAAGACACATTTTAGCAACTACCATGTTTAGACTTGTTTACTTTAGCAGTTGCCTTGTCTGCTAATTTTTGAAATGGAGATAATATTGTGGAAATTTGTATGGCTATAGGATGTTCCAATGGTTAATTCTTCATTTGATCATTGTCTCCTATGTTAGTTTAATTTTTATTTTTGGTTTGCAACAACTATGTTGGAACCAGATTGTGCTATTATAGAACAGGATGATAGTGAGTATTATGGAGTGCTAAAGATTTCAAGAAAAGAAATTAGCTCCACTTTCTTGCTGTTTAAAGACAAAGAGAAAGCTTTGAAACTATACACACATTTAGTGGAGCATTACGAAGATCGGATATTATCTTGCCATCATCTTGTATGGTATCAAGATGAATGGTTGGTTGCAATAGAATATTTTAAAAATATTATAGGAGAGATGGGAAAGTAGTAACCGAAATGAGCGTGAATGGTTCAGTTACATTAGTGACAATTTCGGTAAGATCTTAAAGGGTGTGGCTTGTATATGAACTAAAAGTAATAAGAACATTTATACGCAAGATCTGATAAAGTTTATATTCATCACTAATTTCAGTGGGAGGGTGAAGTTTTTACCCAATTTAAATGCATCTGACCAACCAAGGTGATATTAATTAGTTAAAATATTTGATGAACTACATTATCAATATGCCATTCGAATCTATTATCCAAAATGATCAGAATTTCAATATGCCGAATGAACTATCATGTTTTCTTAC
Organism: Gossypium anomalum; assembly: GCA_025698475.1. NCBI lineage: Eukaryota > Viridiplantae > Streptophyta > Magnoliopsida > Malvales > Malvaceae > Gossypium > Gossypium anomalum. The sequence goes on from CM046961.1 coordinate 6,545,850, forward strand.
CCTGCTCGATTTTCGAAACTTGTAAGTTGTCTTTGATATATTTATTTTAAAGTTCGATAACTCATATGTTCTACTTCATTAATTTCATAATTTTTTTGTTTACTTATTTGCCTATGTCTAAATCGATGCGCCTTTGTTTTGGAGACTTGTTGATAAGTTCCATTTTATTATAAATCTGGATCACATCATGAAGCGTGGAGAGATTAGGAGGTCCTTGAGAAATAAATATTCATATAATTGGATGTTGGTGGTAAGTCATGATCCTGTGCTTAATTTTATATTGGAGCATCAAAAATATAGTTACTCAATCGGTTCCTATGCCTCTCTAGTACGGTACTGCTCTAATGTTTACCGTCATTACAACGACAATATAACATCAAAAGTAAGATTTCAATATTTTTTATTATGATATTCTATTTACTTTTGTTATTAACTTTTATTTAAATTGTTTATAGCATCGTTAACATTGAGAATGAGTTGAGTAGGCTACTGCCAAAACTTTATCTTCATCTATTTGAATGTTTAATCCTTTATGCAAGAAGCACTAATATCAGGTGAGGAATATATAAAAATTATATTATCATTGTAAAATTGTTTTTTTAATTCATATTGTTTTGATATAGGTACTCAGTTTTTTCAAAATCAATTATTTCTGAAAATATATGAAAGGTAAGCAAGTTGGTTTTCTCTTTAAATGTATTTAGAAATTGTCACGTCTCAAAGTCAGGACTAGAAATAGGAAAAAGAAAAGAATAAAAAAATCAAGTGATTAAGAGGAAGAAAAGAAAATGCGAGTTTAGAAAATCCGGGTAAGAGAAATACGAGTTAGAGAGTAGTAACTAGAACTTTGATTAACTTAGGTGAGATTAGAATTGAAATTGAGAAATTCGATTTCTTAAAACAAGTCGCTAGAAATTAGACTATGTTAAAAATGTAATTTCATGCATGTTGATATTAATTAATTTCATGCATGTTAATAATATATTTAATCTTCTTACTTATTTGTTTATTCAATTTATTTTGTTTATAATTGATTTTAAATTATGTTAGTACTATTGAGTATATATTACTTAGCGTATAGTTATGTTTATTTTTGTGCTTAGGTCTCGGATGGGAGCTTTAGTAAATACATGGTCAAGCATCCATTTTCTCCATCTCAACTCGAAAGTCATTTCGTTGCTATTTTGTATGTTGAGTCTTATGTTTTTTTCTTTTTAATCTACCTATTGCAAATTTTCCCTTGCTCGGTATGATCTTTGTTTCTCCCATTTATGTTGTTCTGCCTAGTAGCATTAATGTGAATATCTTTTTGTATGTGTTCCTTCTTTAGTTGTCTTTCTTTATTCCTTTGGGACTAAACCAACAACAGCAAAGACCTTTCCCCTAGCGCAGTTTCCACAAAATGAATAACACTTCACCTTTGTGTTTTAATTATCTTGAACCATGTCATCATGAATATTAAGTTAGCTGCTTATTGAATAGAAGTGTTCGGAAGAATTTGAAGAAAATAAGTAAGGCATGCAAAATGACTCTCAGCTTTTTGGCTTCCCTTCATTCTGTTCTATCCAGTAAAGCTCATTCTTAGGAGAGATAAAAGCTCCTATTCATGCTGCTTTATCAGAAAATTCAATAGGAAAGCCTGAAAGCTGAATGAGAGGGTATGAAGAGATTTGAATAGAAAAAGTGCATGTCCGAACATGAATGGACAGTTTTTATTTTGTTGCTCTGTGATTTTGAGAACTAATTTAATGCTTTTTTGTCTTCTGGTTGGTATTTAATGCTGACTTTTGATGTTAAAAGTTCCTAATGAAGGCATTTTTGACAGATTTAAGATCATGCAGTTATTATTTGCAGTTATCCATTGCCATGTAAAGCGCTTTATTTTTCTTTTGCAGTCCCTATAAATCTTGCAATCATCAGTTCAAAACTTCTTCCAAAAAAATAAGTTATTTGGATATGGATAGTGGACATTGGTGTAGTTTAACCACTGTATTGTGTTTAATTGATCCCTTTGTGATAAGATCCTTATAGTGATTGCTTTAAGCAAGATGCTTGATTGCTGAAATAAAATGAGTCTCTTTCTGGAATTATTTTATTTGTGTTTTCTGTTTAATTTACTCAGATACTTTTAAGAAATTCATAATAGACTTTTAATTTAAGCACGCAAGCTACTATTGCTTGAATCCAGTTGACATTCTCTGTTTTCATTGGAACACATGTAGGAAGACTGGTGATTGTGATGTTGTGATAGCAAATGGAATTGCCTACTTTTGACAAGCCAAAGTGCCAAACTTTTCTCTCTACTTTATGTTAGTTGTTACATGAACTATGTGTTATATAGAAGATTAAGTGGTAATGGCACATTTATGCTTTATTCTCATTGAAAAAATTAAAACTTGCTAAAAACCTGATTGATGAGGATCGTGTTGTAAAATGCTCAGCTTGAAAACAAGATTAGCAATTTGGTGGAAGAAAGATGGGAAAAGAGGAATGTGAAGAGAGAAGGATTAATTGACAGGTATTGAATTAGTTATAAAGCCACCAGCTATTGTCTAGCATAATACAAAGCTCTTGAGTTATAACCAGACCAAATCATATTAGTTGCATTTCATAATAACAGGTCCAAGTCAAATACATAGTTTGATTTGGTATATGTAGTTTTACAAGAAATTGGGCCGAGCTGAGTTTAACATATATAATCTGGATCGGATTTGAACAAAAATTTAAAATTATTTTTTTTAATAGGGCTCGGGTTTACCAAACGAGCCTGATATTTGGTTGGGTCTGGCTGGAGACCTCTACCTGGTAGAGGACTAAACTTCTTTAGCTAAATGGGCAAATTTTGTTTTTAGTCCCCTTACTCTCATTGGCTGGGGTAGGCCATATATCTTGCCCAGAAACGAACACTGTTGACCAAAACCTAATAATCCAAAGTTTCATTTCCATTATGTTCTCCCAAGTTAATTTCCTGTATGCCATGCAATGCTTTATATATATACAAGATTATGGCACTCAACGACTTAAAAAAAATGTAACAAATACATTTATAAAAAATAATTTAAAGATCGTCATATTAGAGTAATAGATTTAGAGGTGTTTAAATTTCGGTTAAAATCAAAATAATCGATCAAATTGATTTAATTGAATTAATCAGTCAAGTAACTAATCTAATTCGATCAGAGATTGGTTAATAATTTTTTGAAAGTTTAGTTATTGGTTAATTTGGCTCGAAAGCAAGCAATTAACCAAATTAATCAAACTTAATAATTAATATCATATATTATATGTATTAGGCTTAGCCCACTACCCACCTAAGCCCCAATCACCGGCTCACCCCAGCACTCCTAAATCCTACCCAATATAAACCTAATCTAGTATAATTTATGAACCCAACCCAATTTAAAGTATTGAGACTGAATCCACAACTTTCATAAAATACAAGTACTAATAGAGATATTTAGCTGATTATTTTAACCTGAAAGTTTTACCATATCCCTTAGCCTTATTTCCATTCCCCTTAAGTGCCATTCACCACCTCCAGTGAGATATAAGGTACAACATCGTGCTTTTCACTTCTCTGTCTTCTGCAAACTCTGCAACCTCAATTCTCCCACCCACTCGTTCACTCATTCACTTCTGAGGTACAATAGGACTTGGTTTAAGAGCAAAGGGAGGGTGTTGAAAGCTTTGAAAGGCTTAGCTCTTTGAAGGTCCCAATTAATATTAGAGGTGAAACCTTTGAAAAGATAAATACTAGAATACAAATTATGATAAATTATTATAGGCAAATATTGGCAACTCTTATTGCACTACCAACAAGCTAGTGGCAATTTTCATGGAAAAGGTAATTAAAGGTATAAAAATGCTAATCCATTCACCCGTGATTGCTACACAAAAGCTAAATAACAACATTAGAGCAATACTAAACATTTCCAAGGTATGAAATGGATGGAATTTCTTCATAGCTACAACATCTCTTGATGACAACTTTGCTTTGTATCCATTTCCATATCCTCCCTTCCCAATGCAATAATGAGCATAAAAAATTTTGGTAGCTCTAATGATCTCTTCATACAATTTTTTTCCATTAAAGGGAGATATTGAGAAAAATATCTCATCACTTGCATTGCTTTGTCTTTCTTCATACATCTTTTTTCCTCTTCTTGAAGGCAAACAGCAAAACAATTGATGAAATCAAGAGAGCAACAGCCGATAAAAGAGGTAATATAACAACGTAAAGGGTTTTGTTGTTGTTGTGGCCCTTCTTAAAAAAATGTGCGCAAGGTGGTAATCCGTTAGCATTGCCACATAATCCTTTGTTCCCTAACAATTCTTGTACTGAAGCATTTAGAAATGCTGGACAGTTGGGAATGGGACCATGGAGCTCATTATATGCAATGCCAACAGTGTACAAGCCTTGGAGCTTCTCCAAAGAGGCTGGGATTTCATCAGAGAGATTGTTGTAAGAAAGGTTTAGTGTGTCCAAGCTCTGCAAACTTTGAAGTTCCCCTGGAATCTCCCTTAAAAGCATGTTGTGACTCAAACCTAGATGAACTAGCCTAGTTAGTTAACTTGCCTACTTAAATTGGAATTATTTGGTTAAACTAATTGACGCTCAAATTCAAGTAGAATGACATGGATAGATTCCCTATAGTTTTAGGGATGGACTTGCTCAATTGGTTTGCAGACAAGTCTAGATACAAAAGCTTAGACATAAGTCCTAGTTCCAAAGGTACACTACCAGAAAGTTTATTCCCATTCAAACCAAGATAAAGCAAATATGTCAACTTTGAAATTTCCTTCAGAATCTTCCCGATTAAATGATCTGAAGCAAGATTAAGCCTTTGTATCTGACATGGGTTTCCAATCTCAGCTGGTATTGTACCATTAAGATTATTCCTTGCAATAGATAGGCTCTCAACTTTTGCACAACCCCTAATTAGAAGACACTACACCTTGAAATTCATTGTCAAGTCAATGAATTTTAGGTTCAAGTAATTTCTTAAATCTTTAGATATATTCCCTCTGAGTCATCTTTTTCAAGGCGGACTCTCTTCAAGCTAGTGCAAATTTTCAACCCTTGCGGGATTGGCCCGGTAAGCTGGTTGTCATCTGTTGTGAAGTATTCAAGTGTTCCACCATGGCAAATGCCTTGCGGCAAATTTCCTTTCAGATTGTTATGGTCTAGTTCTAACATGGTCAACTTCGTCAAGTTTTTGATTTCATTAAAAATTGAACCTGAGAGTCAGTTGTCTTGGAGGAACAAAGTTTCTAATTTGCTTGAACAGTCAAGTGAAGCAGAAATAGAGCCACTGAATTGGTTTTGACTCAAACCTAGCTTAACAAGAGAATACAAGTTTCCTATCTCATCAGGAATGGGACCTGAAAGATTATTGTTAAACATGTAAAGCAGGCTTAGGTTTTTCAAGTTTCCAAATGTGAAAGGGATGAGACCAGTTAGACGGTTGGTGTCGAGGTGAACTTCAACCAAATTCTTAAGATTTCCTAATTCTGGAGGAATGGAACCAAAAAGCCAGTTGTCTCGGAGGAACAGAATTTCCAAGTTTCTCAACTGCAAGTGTTCACTTAACTGTAGTTCAATAAGAGAGTTGATTTTTATAAAGGTGGGCAAGTGTAAGAAGTCTTAAGTCACCAAATGGGATCAAGCCAGATAGATTGTTTTGATACATGCTTATTTGAGAAACAGATTCCATATTCCCTAACTCAGAGGGAATGGGACATGATAGACTATTGTTAAACATTTAACACACTCAATTTTTTAATGGTTCCAAATGTGGAAGGGATGAAACCAATTAGACGGTTGCTATCCAGGTGAACTTCAACCAAATTCCTAAGGTTTCCCAATTCTGGAGGAATGGAAATAGAAAGGGAATTGTTATAGAGAAGCAAAGAAACAAGTCGACTTAGTTTACTGAGAGAAGCAGGAATGGAACCATTTAGCTTATTGCTACACAAGGCAAGGTCAGTGAGAAATTAGAGTTAACCAATTTCTCGAAGAATTGAGCCGTTTAACTGATTTTCAGCAAGGTAGAGGATCTGAAAATGGATAAGAGAAGCTGCATCTCTTTGGGATGTTAGTCACATTTTATTATACCGGGTCAGATTCCGGGTTGGATTTTGAGTCGAGTCATTTTAATTATAAATATATAACAATTTGTCTCCTACCTGATCAAATAACAGTTATAAGATGACTCTTTTCAGACAACCTGACATTATGAAATTTGTGTAATTTATGACTTATCATACAGGTTTTAACTTGAAGCTTTATCGAGTGAGTTTTGTTGTTTGATAGTGTGATACAGGAGTCAAGAATTATATTGCAAAATATTGTGAACTGTATTTCCAGTAAGATAGAATTTGTTTGTAAATAGGATTAGAGGTTGCGAGATTAACTCTGCATATACCTACACAAGCTCAAATGATGCCATTTCAAGACATAAATAAGCAGCCAAATATCACCAACCAATGTACAAATCATACTATATCCATTTCAACCATTTCAATACTCAATTCAATGCCATTTACCTATTCAAATACCTATCAACTCAACTTGCTTCACTAGATATAACTCACATATGTATATCATGTACCATAATCATCATCCAAAACCAAACTACAACAAACATATTTCAACCAAATAAATACCTCATATCATAATAACCATTTGAGTATCACAATTCAACATCAACCATATCACATGGCAATATTTATAACCAACTACATAACTTTCATAAGTTACCTCTAATGGTCAAAATACACTTCCATCAAACACACCAAAATGAGCAAAGCTTATGCATGCCATATACCATATATACACAACTCAAAAGTACCAAAATAGATGCCCGATAGTACGATGAAGTCCCTGACGATCCCCGGATCTGAGCTAGCTTCAAAATACTATAAAACATAGAAGAAAATAAACAAAGTAAGCTATAAAGCTTAGTAAGTTCGTATATAAATATAAAATAATCTCAACATTCATTAGCATTTCAAAATGGAAAACATAATTAGCATTTAAAGCATCAATCAATGAATTAACATAAAGTTTAACCACATCGTAACTCATAAGTCCTCAACTCTTCTAACTTGTTACTTCATTAGTTTTTCGTACATACTTGTACTGATATTTATCTATTTCTCACCAATCCTCTTATCAAACCATTTCAGTTTATAAATGCTTACGATACAAATACATTGATTTTTCAATGTCATAGTCCGACTATGGTCTTACACAAACATTGCCAAGGCCCTGCCGTGGTCTTACATTCACATGCTATAACCCGGTTATGGTCTTATTATCCGATTGCCATAACCCAGCTATGGTCTTATTTGGCAACTCGCTTTACTTAAATCGTACATTTAATTTATGATCTCCACATTTAACTAATAGAATAAATACTATCTCAATTTCATCCATCAAATAAATAAATACACATTTAAGTTCAATTATACGAACTTACCTTGTGTACGAAAATAACGGAACAGACCGACTATTTAATTATTTTACTTTTTCCCCGATCTAAGTCTCAATTCCTTTTTTCTTAATCTATAAGTAATCAAAATCAGCTTATTTAATCAACTATTCATTGAATTTAGTCAAAAACACACTTTAAAACACATTTACACTTTTGCCCCACATATTTCACATTTTTTACAATTTAGTCATTATTTCATAAATTCACAAATTAATGAAATTCACAATAGACCCATGCTAGCTGAATTACCATAATGCCCCTAGCAGCCCATATTTTTCATTTATTTCACATTTTAACCACTAACTTTACACATTTATCAATTTAATCCCTATTTTGTATTTTCACTAAAAATCACTTAACAAAACTTGTTTAACTAACATCAAATATTTATAATCTATCATTAAACATCAAAACTCATACATATTCATCAATGACATCATTCTAAATCTTTAACAATTTTGCAAATTAGTCCCTGAGCTAGCTAGTACTAGATGCAATGATCAGAAAAACATAGAAATCATTAAGAACAGGACAAAAATCGTACCATAATTAGCTATAATAGCATGGTCGAATGAAGGAGATGAAAAATAATATTTCCTAGCCCTAGTTTTGGTTGAAACAAAAAGAAACAAATATGATACTTTGTTTTTATTTTACTTATTTTAACTTAAATTTCTAAATTACTTAATTAACCTTTATATAAACCATTTAAAACACCTAAAATGTGTCCATATATGTCCACTCATAATTAAAATGGTTTAATTACCACTTAAGGCCACCATATTTAAAAACCAAAGCTATTTGACACCTTTAACTAATAGAACTTCACTTTTACACTTTACGCAATTTAGTCCTTTTTATCAAATTGACCTATCAAATGATAAAATTTCTTAACGAAATTTTCACACAATAAATTTATCATGCCACGGACATTAAAATAATAATAAAATAAATATTTCAACTTCTGATTTGTGGTCCCGAAACCACTATTCTAATTTGACTAAAAATAGGTTGTTACACTCTACAAGAGGTATGGTCTGGTAATCTTGCTGACTATTCTGATTTAAAGATCTTTGGTTGTCCTGCGTATGCTCATATTGATAATGGAAAATTAGAACCGAGATCCATTAAATGTGTTTTTCTTGGTTATAAAGCTGGTGTAAAAGGGTATAAGTTATGGTGTCCTGAAAATAGAAAGGTTGTGATTAGCAGAGATGTTTTTGATGAAACTGCTATGTTACTTAACTTATCTCTTAAAGACTCTTCCAATAAAAAAAATCAAAAGCAAGTGCAGCATCAGATTAATCCAGAATTTACAACAGAGTTGACTCCTTAAGCCAGTACAAAAATTCAGAATAGAGTTGCTTCTTCACCCCAATACTTTATCACCAAAAATAAAACTAGAAGAGAAATTAAACCTCTAAAGAAGCATGCTGAGGCTGATCTAGTTGCTTATGCTTTAATTGTGTCTGAAGATATAGATATAAACCAAAAGCCATCTAATTATTCTGAGGCGGTTAGCTATGAAAACTCAGAAAAATGGATGTTTGCTATGCAAGAGGAGATGGAATCACTCCATAAAAATAAAACATGGGATCTTGTCAAACTTCCTAAAGGTAAAAATGTTGTTCATTGTAAATGGGTGTTTAAAAAGAAATAAGGAACTCCAAGAGTTAAAAAACCCAGATATAAAGTAAGGTTGCAAAGGGTTACAGCCAAATTTCAAGAGTGGACTTCACAGATGTGTTCTCTCCAGTTGTGAAGCATAGTTCGATTTGAGTTTTACTTGGTATTGTGGCTATGCATGATTTGGACCTTGAGCAGTTAGATGTAAAAATTGCATTTTTGCATGAAAAACTTGAGGAGGATATTTACATGCAACAACCAGAGGATTTTACAGTCTCAGAAAAAGAGGACTATGTTTGCTTGCTGAAAAAGTCCCTTTACAATTTGAAACAGTCACCAAGACAGTGGTACAAGAGGTATGATTCATTTATGGCTTCTCATGATTTCAAAAGAAGTAGCTTTGACAGTTGTGTTTACTTTAAGAAAAATAGTGATGGTTCTTTTGTATATCTACTCCTTTATGTTGATGATATGTTGATAGCAGCGAAAGATAAAGTAGAGATAAGAAAGGTAAAAGCCCAACTAAGTGAAGAATTTGAGATGAAAGATTTGGGGCCAGTAAAGAAGATACTTGGTATGAAGATTCTTAGAGATAGAAAAGCAAGTAAATTGTACCTAAGTCAGAAGGGGTACATTGAGAAAGTTCTTTGTAGGTTTAATATGCAGAGTGCTAAGCCTGTTAGTACTCCTTTTGCAGCCCATTTCAGGCTTTCATCGGCTTCGTCTCCACAATTAGATGATGAGATTGAGTACATGTCACATGTTTCATACTCTAGTGTAGTGGGATTTCTCATGTATGCTATGGTTTGTTCACGTCTATATTTATCATATGCAATCAGTGCAGTTAGCAGATTCATGGTAAATCTCGGTAAAGAACATTGGAAAGTAGTTTAGTGGATTTTAATATACTTACGAGGTACTACTGATGTTTGCTTATAGTTTGGAAGAACTAGAGATGGAGTTATTGGGTATGTTGATGCTGATTTTGCTGGAGACCTTGATAGAAGAAGATCTCTCGCAGGTTATGTCTTTATAATTACAGGTTGTGCAATCAGTTGGAAAGCCACTTTGCAAACTACAATCGCTTCGTCTACCACTGAAGCTGAGTACATGGCAATTATTGAGGCTTGTAAAGAAGCTATTTGGTTAAAGGGACTCTTTAGTAAACTCAATAAAGACCTTCAAATTAGTATAAATATTTTGTGACAGTTAGAGTGCCATCTTCCTTACAAAAGATCAAATGAGAGAACAAAACACATTGATGTTCGGCATCATTTTGTTCGTGATATTATTGCTCGTGGTGATATTGTTGTGAGCAAAATTAGTACTCATGAAAATCCTGTAGATATGATGACTAAGTCACTTCCTATAACCAGGTTTGAGCATGGCTTAGACTTGGTTGATGTTCATTGCTGAAGTTAAACCCTTAAGGGGTTTTATGGAAGAGGTAAAAAACTTGTTCTTTAAAAGTTCGCGATGAAAAACTTGTTCATTGAGAATTCGTGTCAAGGTGGAGATTGTTAGAATTGAGTGACCCGAATCCTTATTTAAATAAAGTATAATGGTAAAATAAAATAAAAATAAAATCCATATAGAACTACACTTCTTTTATTTTATTCTAGAATAAGGGTTTTTTTTAAACCTTATTAAATGTTTTCTATTTGATATTGATTAGAATAACGTGTTTCAATCTTACTACACTCCTATTAGAATATGGTTTTACAAGCCTATAAATAGACATAGTCTACTCCTCTTGCAATTTATTCGAATTCGACATAGTGAATTTTCTTCTTCTCTGCCTGTGGTTTTTTCCCGAAAGGGTTTCCACGTAAAAATTTGTGTGTTCTTTATTTTTATTTCTCTTTTCTTTGCGATATACTATCATTATCGACATTCTATTATTTTTGCACAACCTCAATTATGTAGTGCACATTCAAGACAAGATTAAAAATAGCTCCATTCAAATAATAGAATGAATTCATATAAGAAGAAACTCTAGTTCTAAATTTCTTTATCAAATATGGAAAATCAATAATTTAAAAGTAAATAGCCAGGCTACATTATACCTTAAGTTTTGAATTCACTGTTAAAGTGTCTCAAAAGTTTGAATTCCCAGTTATTTAAAGGTTCTTCAACTTTACTAGAGTTAACATTTTTTTTTTTAAAGCTTAAACTTTTTTTTTTACAAGATATTCTGCTTTAGTAGTATTAGCATAAGATTGCAACAATCTTGCTTTGAACTGGTATGAATGTTCGTAAGGATCTCCTATGCTATTGTATTTGTAAACTGCAACACAGGATATAAGATTATTCTACTTTAGTAGTATTAGCATAAGATTGCAGCAATCTTGCTTTGAACTGGTATGAATGTCTGTAAGGATCTCCTATGCTATTGTATTGGTAAACTGCAACACATGATATAATACATGGAGATACCATTAGACTAAATGTAAACCACATGTATCTATTGAAAGTCCTAACAAATTGGTAACTATTGGAACACGCCATTACAATAGTAATGACAGCAATGGCAGAAGAACCACTGGCATAAACTTTTCTATATTGTAGTCAATATAGAAGAAAATCACAGCCCAATGATTTTTGTAGTATGCAACCCCAATTATGTAGTACACATTCAAGACAAGATTAAAAAAACAGCCCCATTCAAATAATAGAATGAATTCATATAAGAAGAAACTCTAGTTTAAAATTTCTTTATCGAATATGGAAAATCAATAATTTAAAAGTAAATAACCAGGCTGCATTATACCTTAAGTTTTGAATTCACTATTAAAGTGTCTCAAAACTTTGAATTCCCAGTTATTTAAAGGTTTTTCAACTTTACTAGAGTTAAAAAAAAATTTTAAAGCTTGAACTTTTTTTTTTTTTTTTGCCATTGATGTAGGGTGTTGGAATTCACTATTTAAAGGTTCCCAATTATTTAAAGCTTGAATTCACTGTTAAAGTGTCTCAAAAGCTATTAACTTCTTCTTCTTCTTTTTTTGCCATTGATGTAGGGTGTTGGAGATTCATACTAATTTACATGTGATTTAAGTTTTTATAAAAATGGGTAACTTTTAAGGGTCAGAATGGGATTATCCTAGTTCTCAAGACTCGAACTTTGTATCTTTAATTTTCAACTTAAATTATTTACCCTTATACCAAACTATGTTAGCTAGATTGATTGTTAGCATTAAAAAGAACCCGAATGACATAATGTCGAAGAAAGATAGTCGAGCTATAGGAGAAAGCATGATAAGCACATAATAAGTTGTATTCTCAAATCAGAAGTGTTTTTTTTTCTTATCTTTTATTACATTTGGGGCAATTTAAAGGTTTAATTCTTTTTCCGCACTTTAAATTTGGGCATTTTGGTTAGTTGATTACATTTTGCAGGTTGTTTTTGGTGCTATTTTACTATCGTTTTTAATGTTGTTTCACTGCTGCATTTAATGTTGTTCCACTGCCGCTTTTAATATTGTTTGGATTTTGTAGAACTTTATTTTATTTTATCTGTTGACAATCTCAAATTATATGAATTAGTGTTTAATTCTTTATAAAATATAAAACATGAAATCGTATTTAGACATTGTAATGTGTTGGTAATGAGTTGTAATAGTCTATTGCAATTTACTTTTTTATATATAATATTTTAGACAAAAAAAACACCTAAAAAAGTTATGACGAGGCATTCTTTATTAGAAAAAAAATGTACTAGTTTGATAAATAATACGATTTTCTTAATTTATTTTAAGGGTTTTGAAAAAAAAATTATAAGGTTTGTTGGAGATCGACCCGTATAAACAACGAGATAGTAAAAGTGGAGAAGAACGAACACACAAATTTTACATGAAAAACATATACGAAGAGTATAAAAACCATGGACAAAGTAGGTTTTAACTTTTCACTAAATGAGTAAACAAACAAGAATATAATAGGGAGAAAATAAACCTAAATGTATTAAATGTACAAACTCAAACCCTAAAAATAAAGCTTTAATTCTCATAGAGTTCTCTCAAAAGGGGTACAAAATTCTCTATATAGTTACCACGAAAACTCTCACTAAAACTCATTTGAGACTACATCTTTAATTGCTTTTTGATTGGCCTCTCAAAACAAGGATACAAGGTCCCTTTAAATAGGCTAAGATTAGAAGTCTAATCATACTAAAATATCACTGAACGAAGAAACCAGGTGTTTGTGGGAAACACATCGCCATGTTGCAACATCTTCATTCGTGTCATCATGATATCGCCTGTCATCGCAACGTTAGGAAACTTCTCATTGTGACGTCGTTGTCTGTTCGGCCGAAAATACGACCCACACCCTACAATATTAGTTATGTTTTTGAGTAACGGTGATGTTAAGATTCCGAAGGTCGTGGCTATGGCAGATCTACACTTAACTTTTCCTTAATTTCAGCCAACAACATGGAACTCTTTTCATCGTTTCTACTAGTTCCTAATTTTTATTTTTATTTTTAATTTTTGCTTTAGTGGTGTTGAATTTTTTGACATATTCTCTATAGCTTATGGTGGTGATTTATTATTATTATTATTATTGTCAAATATATTCTCCTCATTTTCATAGTTCCACTGAACTGAATCTTCCTTAGTGGTGGACCTCCATCCTATATACCTACCAAATGTCAGATACTGTTTCATGTAATCCTGATAAATCTCACTCATTTCATCATCATTTTTTCTGCTGGTCATCTGCAATTGCAAGCTTTTGGTGGTAATTATGAGTCTATAAGTGCAATACTAGTTTGGCTAAAAGCTTGAATTACATGTAAAAATTTATAAAGTATTGAAAATTAATTGTGGGGACAAATGATGGGTTCACTTATTTTAAAAACTTAGGGTTAAATTATTATTTGAAGTTGAATTTGAAAATTATTTTAATATTGGAGTTTAAATTTTTTTTGTCTAAGTTAAATTTTAAATTTAGCAATTATTTTCACATTTAGGTTTGAATTAGGCAATTGTTCTCATATTAGGCTTAAATTTTTTTCTCAAGTTTAATACTAAATTTGGCAATTGTTTCTACATTGGGGACTGAAATTTAAGGTTTTGAAGCATCAATATGAAAACAATTATTATGTTCAATGCCTAATTTGAATTAAAAAAGATTCAAGTTTCAATGCGAAAATAGTTATCAAGTTCAAATTCCAAAGAATGATTTAACTCTTAAAAATTGTAACAATTTGTTTGGAGAAAAATAAGTAGTTTTATCACTGGAAAAAGAATTGGGGTGGTGAAAACAGATTCCATCTAGTTTGCCTGGAAATTTCATTATCTGCTGCTTGTTGCTGGCAACTAGCTATTGGCATTATGATCCTTATGTTGTCCATTATGATGCTAACCTGAATAATTAGCTTATTTAGATAAAATACCCCTGCAAATTGATTATTTTTAAAGCTGTTTTCAGCTCTATCATTGACAGATTCAACCTGAAGTGGTCACGATTTGGATGGTATGATTTGGTCTAACTAGCTGGCATATGGAGTTTTCATTGTAATTCAATCTTATTGTTAATATACTTGGTATTGTTGATTTTTTTTAGGTATCTTAAAACATGTTGTACTACCATAACATTCGAATTCAATTTTTCTTTTAAAAACATCGAACTCTTAATTATTCATTTTTTAAAAAAAATATCAAACCCCCAATTACCCAATTTAATAAAACATGGGTTGAATTCTAAAAAGGCTTACAACCATTATAAACAGCACAAAAAAGAATCTTTGAACAAAAGCATATCTGCAAATGGAGTTTAGGTTCCCCATTAGGCAACTTATGCATATCTTAATGATAATGATTCTTTCGTTCCTTATATTATTATTAGCTTAAACTTCAAATCTTTCTGTTTTTGGAGTTTTCCTGGTAGTATCAAATGCACAGTTGTATTTCATTGTTGAAAGCCATCAAATTGCTGTAATTGTTACATGAAAAAATTGGTAA
This sequence comes from Gossypium anomalum, assembly GCA_025698475.1. Lineage (NCBI taxonomy): Eukaryota > Viridiplantae > Streptophyta > Magnoliopsida > Malvales > Malvaceae > Gossypium > Gossypium anomalum. Next base: position 6,560,935 of record CM046961.1, read on the forward strand.
TGTTTCATGGCAGTGAATCAACATGAATATTTGTGCCAACCTAGTTTATTATTAGTCAACTATTGGTGGTGGTGGTCCTGCTAAGGCTTGTTCATAAATAATGCTAATGTTTTAATGTCCCCATCATAAAAGAGCCAGTTCACCAATTACCTCCTCCTTTTAATATTTGCTTTAGTTTCAGAGTTTAATGTAATCATTGAATATTTTAAATAAAAAATAAAAAAAATTAAAAGTATTTAAAATAGGGTTTAATAAAAAAAAAATTAACCCAAACCAATAAGCTTGTTCAATACACCCACATCATCATCCCGTAAAACATCAATAATGCATTTATAATTTATAATTTTTTAATTTTTTTAATATAGGTAGATGATTAATATCTTTCTTTGCATATAATAATAATAATATAAAAAATAGACTTCTATTACTTCCTTTATTCTTCATCTAAATCGTATTTTATTAAAGGAAAAATCTACAAGGGAATATTTAAGTGTTGAGATGATAAAGAAAAGAGAGTGGTACTTTGTTGATATGTGAGTGCTCAACTTGCAATTTTAGAATTCACAAAAAAACAGACTTTACTAAGAATGTGAGAAAACATGATTCCCACTCATCACTTCCATTTTCTTTTATAATATTATTAAAATTCTAATCATTAAAATTAAAAAGTTTGACCTTCTTTTTCAATAAATTACAGGATTAAAATTAAGCATTTGTAATCATTTCCTTTCATTTTCATAGAATTTCACTGTTCAATTTTTTGTTGTTTTCATGTTTTAAAATTCCCTTCAACAAATATCATCTTCTTTTCTTGTGTTCAACATGTTAGATGACATTGAGTAAGTTTGTATACCCACTAAGTTGCATGTGATGCAAAATCCAATTGTAATAATATGTTTCTTTTAAAAAAAATTATTTACAATTTCCTCACTTTTTCATCTCTAATTTTTTTTTTTTACGCCGATTGAGTCTAACTCAATTGATATACGCACTATTGCCAATGTAGGAAGACTTGGGTTCAAGTGCGCTAAAGTGCATTATCCTCCTATTTATGAGTTGGGGAGGGACTAAATATTGCGTTAAAAAGAGCAAATATAATCAAATACCTATAATGAGATTATTCAAAAAAAATTATCTTAATTTTTTAAAGTTATAAGGCAGCTCACACAGTTATACTTAAATTTTATTTTTGGTCATTAAACTATAAAAAGTACAAAATAATCACTCAATTAATTGTGTATTTTTTTCCAATTCCTTTAATTGACCTTAATTTTGTGACGAAGAGATAACGTGACAGTTCTAAAGTTGGTATAGTAATAGATTTGTCTCTCAACAATTATACATTTTACCAATTTGATCATGATTATAAAGAAGTTAACTCTTAATATTTACAAATTATCTCAATATAGTCCTGATCCTAATAAAATTATTAAATTCTTCTATTAATATATATTTTTTAAAAACCTAACAGTAAAAAGAAGACTTATTTTCAGCCACTTATTTTCTTGACAAAATAGTTGAGATTTTGTTGTTGAAGGCAGCTTTTAGCCCCTATCAATAAATTACGTATAATCAGATTAGAATTCTCTTGTTTTACCTTTTAGAATTGTTGGGAAAACAACAAATTCATGAAAATAGATAGGATTGGATGTGAGATTGTGATAGGAAACTGGTTTGGTTGGGTTGGGTTTGGATAATTGATGAAAGAAAGACAAGAGTCAAAAGAGACATACATACAAATTGAAGATTGAATAATATCAGGTAATTGGCAACTAAAAATGACCAATCCCAATAATGGCGGTCGTCCTCCTTCGCCTCTCTCATCGGAGGACCATCTCCACCACCAACACACTCGCATTTCTTTTAGACTGTGTTTAGACATCACCTATTGAATTATTATACACAAATAAAAATTATCTTTGTTATTTCTAAAAGTTGTGGCTTTGGCAGTAATCTTTACTAGTTTCTAGCAAGCTTAGTTTAGTTTCTCTTAATTTTAATTTCTTTTAGTGTTCTTTTCGATGCTTTTACTTTCAGTTTATGGTTGTGATATTATGCATATATAACAATTACCATGGTAAGTGCATAGTTACATCTATGGTGAATCATTCTCAAAAAATTTTGTCAAAAATAAAATAATGTGATATTAAATGTAAATTTGAATTTTGAGAGGATGAGGAAAAGGATTGGTCATTTAAGACCAAATTTTCCGTGAATCATTGATGCAATGGATCGTTCGGGAACCTTTGGTAGTATTCAATTAATTGATCGAATTTTGTTGCCAAAGCAACCTGACGATAATAGTAGTGGTAAGATGAAACTATTAACGATTGATTAAAGTGATGTATCTTTAATTAATTTCTGAAACTTTCAGAGTTAATATATATAACTCTCCTCTATTGAACACTTTTTAATGATTGTGGCATATCTAAAGCAGTTGATAATGTTTTTATCATGATCTATACTCTATGACAAATTTAAGCTCACTATAAATATAAAAATTACAAAGAATTCAATATCCAATTTTATTTAACTATAAAAAAAGGTATTTTATGAATTCTAGAATGAGATCAAAATCTTCACCTCATAAAATTTATCCATATTGAAGTCGCAAAAAGAAGAATTGGAAGGCCCTATTTCACTGTGCATAAATACTAACCTTTTAATTATAATTATATGGTATAAAAAATTTATTTTATAAAATTTCTTTCTTAATATGAATATTTTACTCAAACAACAAAAATTCTTCAAATAATATTATATTAGAATTCAAGTAATTGTAAATTAAAAATTGAATAATATGTATGAGTAAAAAACATGTCAACTCATTCAAACAGATGATTTTGTTGTATCCATCAAATTGCATACATTATTTTAATGGAGCTTTTAACTAGATGGGTTATTCATGAGTGATAATGTAAAAAGTGTCACTTTCCATATCATTAGATTTTCGGTTAGATTCAGGCAATAATCTCAGTTGAAAAGTTCCTATTTGGGTGCTTTCATTCTCCTCTTTCTTCATCAATTTGCAACCCCCTTTTCCCTCTCTCTCTCTCTCTCTCATCAATCTAGCTCTTAGGTTGATTTTAAATCACTAAAAATACTGCTTTTTTGCTCTCTTGGAGTTTGAAATCTCCTCAAGCTCCAAGTAATTAAATTTTTGCATTGAATTTTGTACAAACAAAATCTGGGTTATTCATAGCTTCTTCTGTAATGTTGGTTTTCCTTTACAAAAAGCAAGTTTCAGTTGTCACAGAAAAAAGAAAAGGGCTTTTATATTGAACAGTTGAATTCAATCTATTTGACAAAAAAAAAAATCTGGGTTTTTGGTTTTAGAGATTAGTATGAGAGTTTGAGGACAGATTATTTGGTGAGAGATTTCATCTATGGCTGGTGAAGATTTAGTGGAGCTCAAATTCAGGCTTGCAGATGGAACAGATATTGGTCCAACCAAGTATACTCCAGATACAACTGTTGCATCTCTCAAAGAGAAAATACTTGCTCAGTGGCCTAAAGGTTACCCTAACTTTACCATTTTTTTTACCTGTTTAATTATATATTATTCATTGTTTCAACATCAATATAATATATGCTTCCAAATTTGTTGATTTGATTCAACGCTTTTCCATGGTTGCACAATAGCTATTTTTCATCTTAGGTGACAAAAAATGGGTGACGGTTTTTTTCTTTTTTTAATCTTTTCTATTCTTGGATCCAGGCCACTGGAACTCAAAGGCATCTGAATTTAGATCAATAACACTGCTGTTCGTATTTTGACTGTTCTAATTGAGGCTGACAAAAGTTAAAGCATGCCTCACTCTGCCATTCCATTACGCCTATGGTTTCATAGATTCTTTTTTGTAATCTAAATTTTCAATATAGAATTAGATGATTGGACCAAACTTAGTTACTAGTACCAGTCCTTCACTAAGTTTTGCCTCCTATAATGAAGACAGTCACAGTTTTTAGTGTATATAGGTACTATATATGTTGCTTTTAATCCTCCTGCACTTTGCTTTATATCTGAATTCTAGTGTTCTTTTTGTTATTATATGGTGTTTCATATGTATCGAATACTAATATGTTCAGTTTTTCGTAGTTTTTCATATGTTTGAAGGACTATTATACACTCGTACAAATGTTCTAATGTGTACAAACTCATATAAAAGTCCGGGTAACATAGGTTATAACACTGTGATATGGTATATACTCGGCCTCTGTTTTCATATGAAATCACTCTTTTTTGTTTCACAGACAAAGAAAATTGCCCAAAGACAATACAGGATGTGAAGCTAATTAATGCTGGAAAGATACTTGAAAACAACAAGACACTTGCTGAGTCCACACTTCCAGTTGGTGAACTTCCAGGAGGTGTAATTACGATGCATGTCGTTCTGCGCCTTCCTTTGTCAGACAAAAACAATGGTAAATCTCCAGCATATCTATTTGATTCATTGCACGTGAAAGTAGCTTGAGGGATATGACACAATATGCCTTCTTTTAACCATTAGTTACAATCGACCAACTAAATCACCAATATAGTATGTTGCCCCCATGTGAACATCTTCTTCAATATACTTTCAGCAGCTATCATTCCATAAGTAACCTTAACATTTTGATCCTATTCCTCCTCCTCTGCATGCCAAAAGCTCCACAAAGTTTTTGCTTATAGGTGAAAAATTAGGGTTCTTTTAGTTCATTTCCACATGATCCATGTTTGTTTTCCTATTCTTGTCTCTGAGCACCCATAGCTATTAGAAATTGGAAAACCGGGGTTCAAATATATGTTGTTTAGCACCATATTTGCATTATGAACTTTGCTTGATGTGCCTTAATTACTAATTCCCCACATTTTATCCAGAGAAACAACAGGATGATTCTCCAAAGAAAAGTAGCTGTTCATGCACAATATTGTAGCTGCTTAATCAGATCCGATACTGGTTTCTTCAATGCATTCCTGTTAGATTTGTTCAGATTGCAATCCTTCATCTTTACATGTTTGAGGCTTATTCTGATGGCTGCAGAAACATAAACAGAAAAAGTAGTATGGTTTGGTTTTACTGGAATATCTTGCATTTCCATTGTTGCTTCTGAGAAAAAAAAGGGTAAAAGACAACAAATGTTCAATTTGAAGTTTAGTTGATTATGGATCAGAAAAAGATTAAAAAGTGAAATTTATATAAGAAACTATTAATTTTTTTGTTTTTTGTTGATACTGCTTTGAAAATGTAAATCCTTGTCACCTGCACAGTGGATAACCATGTTTGATTGTTTACAATGATTTTTTTTTTCCATTATAGATGGAGAGTAGAGTAGACCTTAGATTTAGCATCATCACAATGAACTTTCCCATGTTAAAACAAGGTTGATTGAAACCAGAAAGGCTTGAGAAAAGTCTAGTGAAGAACGCAAGGTCAAGCAGAAAATCAACAAAGAAAAGGGCAGATATGCAGAAAAAGGAAGCAGAGAATAAAGAAAAAGTGTGACGCAAATATTGAATAACTGCTGCTAGTAATGAAATGAAAGTAGTTGTCAATAAAGAATTTCACTATACAATAGAAGAATTAAATCACTATGACCAGGGGAAAAAGGTCGAAGTGTTGCATCTATCTATACCTTATGATACCGTTAAACCCGTTACAAAGGCGGGAAATTTATATTTATTTACATAAAATACAGCTGCTGTGCTTTTGAACATTGTGTACCAAGCTTGGCAAACTTGAACCCTGCGATAGCTTAATAGCCAGTGAAGTCTTAGGAAATTTAATAATTTAATGATAAGGAGCAGCAGGCATTAACTTAATCCTGTAAGGGGTCATTTTGAGGACATCCAGTGCCATGCTTGTTCTTGTGGCTCAGGAATGGTCCCCAGGAGAAGCTGATGAGGAGCGAATTAAGTTTTGACCTTTCCTCAATGCCCGAACATTCTTGAGAGTCATCATTAGTTTTTGTCTCTCTCCTTCAACCTCTGCAAATTGGAGGCTTAGCTGAGAGTATCGTTCATGCATCTCTTTTAGTTCGGTCTCTACAGCTCCATATCTGCCCTTTATCTCCAACATGTCTTTGATCAGTTCATTGATGTCCCTGAAACTTTTGAACACTGCTTCCTCATCATTGTGTTGTTTCAGGAAAGAGCTGCAGCACAAGAAAATATTATGTCAAATATTCTTTGATGTTTCCTTTCCTCAGCTAGGGTTAGTAATTTAAACATGGAAGCCACAGAAATTTTCTTTAAGTGACCTTCAAGGCCAAAGCAAGTTGTTTCCCTTAACAAAAAAGGTTGTCTCAGAAAAGCAGGCTAGTGTTATTTTCTAAACACAAGTATACCTCTGAAAAAGGATGCTTGACTTCTTTGTTTGCAGTGCCTCCGCAAGCTCAAGTTCCAATGCAAGTACTCGTTCTAATGCATTTCCAGTTTCTGAATATTCATTAAACATAGGAAATATGCTTCCCAGTTCTTCATTCACCTGTGCATAGGCAAAAAGTGAGAACCTGATTGAATTACTTTATCAGAGTTTTATGGAAGAGGTCCACATTGATCCACCTTATCTAACTGCATTAATTCTTGCTGTAAACCTGGAAACTTGGTGTCGAAATGATGAGCATCTTTTGAAAGAACCAGATTCTCATTTTTCATCCTTTCCAGCTAAAAGCATAAAAAGAAAAAGAAAGAAGAGTAAATTAATCACCATTACTAGGTATTATCCTAAAGAAATTTTATGCCACAAATGTAATGATTCCCTAGCTCAACAATGTAAGAAGAAATTGCAATTGAATTCAAGTGAGATCATCACTAACTGGCACCTTATGCTTTGACAATAAACATACCTCACTAGTTAGGTGGTCCATGCTAGATCTTAAGCTTTGAGCTTTAAAACGATCATTGATTAAAGCTAGATGCTTTGCATCACTGTTTGGCAAGTTGCATTGGTTGACAAGTGCCAGACTGTGAACTTCATGTGTATCATTAGATACAAGATCCTGATAAACAATTAAGTAAATCATCACTATAAAGAAATTTCATTATGTAAATAGAAGAGTCACACAGTAGAGGAAGGATAAATGAATAGATAACATTTTCTTCAAAGAAACCTTCATCCAAGACTCTTGATAAAGGAATAGGATAAATTTCAAAATCGAAAAAAACTTTCTAACCAGTTAACATACAATCTAAAGCAAAAAATGCAAGATAGCTTATCAGAAGAACTGAAAGGGAGACCTTAAAGATTAACAACTTTGACGATGCTACTAAGCCTAAGGCTTAGCCTGTGGACAGGTCTAGATAACATCAAAGTAAAAATAATACAATTGTATCCTTAGGACCAAATGCATTTTCAGTTGTTTCTTAGAAAGGCATACGTAGCATTCACAGTAAGTTGATAATCAACATACTAAATGCTTAAATTACATCATTAAATCTAAGATAGTGAAAAACAAATATATGCAACACAACAGAATCATATGCTACATAAATATGATAGTAATATAGTTCATTCAAAAACTGAGAATTGCCAATTGAACCAAGAATAGTGACAGATACCCCAAGCAAAGTTATAACAGTTACCTGCTCAAGTTGCGAATTTGTGGGTGCACTTGTACAGACACTTTCATCATCTGCATCTTTGGAGTTTTTTGGAGTATCTTGGTCCAAATATTTAAGATCAATGTCCCTAGTTTGAGCATTATTGACAACCAGCTCATCAGAGAAGCAACCATCTTTCAGTTTGCCTTCTTTTTCCTTCTGAACATTCATGGTTGATGTGGATGCCTCGAGCAATTCTTTCACTATGCTAAGTTCAACTGAGATTCTAGATTTTTCCTCCTTGCATTCTTGCAAAGAAGCTTCAAGTTTCTCTTTTTCTTCCTTGCAGCATTCAAGGCTTATCATTGAGCAATCCAATTCAGCTTTCATCAGATCATAAGCCCTCATTTTTTCACGCTTGTCTAAAACCAACGACTGTAACTCAGCCTCCAATTCCAAGATCTTAAAACCTAGTTCTTCAATTTTCTTTAAATGAGAAGCTTCTGATTTCTTTCTATTCTCAATCTCATCAATGGCATCTTGTAATTTCCATAGCATTTCCTCACTATGCTTTTTGGAGATAGCCAACTGGTGCTTTAGTTCTTGCAGCCGTGTTTCATACTGTTCTTTGATAAATGCAATTCGTAAGGACTCTTGCATAGCAGTTGGTGGTGCTTCAGATTCCCTCTTCTCCCGAGCCTGGATGGACTCCGCGTCAACCTTATCTTTGAGCTCCTTCAAATGAATGGACAAGTTCTTGAACTCTTCAGTCTTCAAAATCTGTTCAGAAAGCCTTTGAGAAAGCTCATTACACTGGTTCTGCAGCAGCAGCACTTCATCCTTACGCCCTACCAGTAAGCTTATCTGAGTGCTTTGTTCATCCAATTTAGCTCTGAGTACTAAGACATTGAGTTCCAGTCCTTCCTTCAATATCATCAGATCATCAATCTCTTCTTGGGATCCACCTAGTAAGTGCTTCAGCCTTTCAACTTCAAGAGCATGCTGATGTTTATCCTCAAAGTAAGCAAACTCAATTTTTTCAATCCTACTTTTGTAACCCTGAAGCTCAGATATTGCAGAGCTATTTTTATTGAGTAGCACCTTGTTTTCAGCCATGGAAGCTTCTAACTCTGATTTTAGGGAGTCCAGACTCACCGACAATCTTCTATTTTCTTCAATGCAATGTGCTTCACGAGCAAGACAATCATTAAGTATACTCTCAAAATTAAGATGCTTCTCTTGAAGCTCCCCAAGGTGTCTTTCAGAGCTGGAAAGTTGGCAAACAAGGTCAGTGGTCCAGGTTTCATATTGAGTTCTTAAGAAAATGAGGCTAACATCTGCAGCTGCTGAAAGTTCATGCATTTCAGACAACTCAGATTCCAGAGAAGTAATAGTGGAAGACTCTTTGCGAGCATTATTGAGGCACTCATCAGACTGCTGTAAAAGACCGCAAACTCTAGATTTCTCTGATTCTAGGTCCAATAACATTTGCTTAAGATGGGCCAGTTCAGAATTCTGCTGATCAAATTGCACCAACTGATGGTGCTTCTCATTCATTTGGGAAGTAAGATCTGTAACCATACTCTCTAAATTAATTTTGGTGCTTCTTTCTGCTTGCAACTCATCATGTACAGAATGCAAACTTTCTTTCAAACCATTAAACTCCAAAGCAAGCTTGGCTGCCTCCTCAGATTTATCCTGTAAAGATTGCACCAATGTTTTGTTTTCTTCCACAAGTTCAGCCACAATCAACTTATTGCTTCCCAGATCGTCATTGACAGCCTCTAAAACCAAGAGTTCTTCAGCAATCTCCTTATTCTTAGAAGTAAGTTCTTGCAGCTCTGCTTCAAAATGCTGAAGATCAGATAAAAGATCTCTCTGCTGCTGTGCATAGGTTTCAACTTCAGAGATATCCTTGAGCTTTTCAGTAACAGCTTCAATTTCTAACTGAAGCTTTTCTACAACCACATTGGACAAATCCATTTTATCAACCATGGATTGTATATCACGTTCAAACTTCTGTTTCATTAGCAGCATCTCTGATTCTACCGCACTTAAAGACACCTGAGCCTTGTCTCTTTCATCCATCAGATCTTTCTTTTCCTTCAAGAGATGAAGAAATTTTTCATATGCATTATTCTGGACCTCTTCTACCTCGACAATGACAGATGTCAAGTCCATGGATTCTCTATCCTGACAAACCAAGTCACTTGAGAGGGATGGTTCATCAAAAAACTTACCATAGGATGACAATAAGTTAAGAAACTTGTTTCGCAGAAAGTCAACAGTATTTTGCAGCTTTTCCTTCACAAGGTTCAATTCATCAAACTCAGTTTTGATCATTCTCAACTCATCCTGCAAAGAAGAGTTAGTGTTTCTAAGATTATCATTTTCCAGAGTTCCTTCCTTCAATAAATTAGCCAACTCTGTTTTCTCCATGACACAGGCATCAAATTTGCTCTTGTAACTTTGGTACTCCATCAAGTGGCACTCCAGATCAGTTATCTTCTCAGAGAGAAGATGATTTTCATGGGTAATATTTTCCACATTTGCTTCCAAAGCTTGTTTCTCCAAAGCCAAGTCATTATACTTGGCAATGCAAGTAGCCTTGTACTCATTAAGGGAATGAACATCATCCGTAGCTGTCTGCAGCCTTTGCATCAATAACTCCTTGGACTCAACAGAAAGTTCCAATTTCCATGTAAGCTCATCCATTTTCTCTTTCATTGTTTTCATTTCATCAGTTGCTTCAAGCAAAGTATCTTGTAGAGTGTTTGAAAACACATCCAAGTATACATTCTGGTAATGCATTTCACAAACTTCTTCTTCAACCTTCTGATAAAGGGTTTCCTGCAAATGGAGGGATCTTTTTAAGTCTTCTAAAAGAATATCTCCACCCAAATGTTGTTTCTTCACCCCTACATACTGATTTTGAGAATGCAAGGGCTTGGTGGGTTGGAATTCTTCTGAATCCAGCCCATGGTTCCGCACCATCTCTGAGTATCCTCGAGAGTTTGTCTGTGAAGAATCTACAAAAGCTTGCCTGATAAGATTCTCATTTGTCTCAAACACAGACATAACCTGAGAAGAAAGCAGCTCAAGATCCTTTTGCAACTGGCCCACCGCAATTGAATAATTAAGGCGTGCCCTTTTCAGTGCAGCTTCTGCAATAATAGCCCTTCTTTCCAGTTCCTTGCTTAGAGATTCCAAATCTTGTTTTTCTTCAGCAAATCTCAAGACTTGTTCATTCATATCTTGGCGCATAGCCTCCATCTCAGCGTTAGCAGATTGCACCCTATACAAGCAAGTAGAATGCTCATTTCTGAGACTCTGTAATTCTCCCATCATCTGTCTTTGGTTTTCCTCAAGCTCCTGAACAAGAGCTTCATAGTAGCACTCCATCTGGTCCATTTTCTTTGCAAGGCTTTCCCGCTCAGCTTTTGATTCATCCAACTCTCTCAGAAGTTCAAAGATTTTGCCTTTCATTGCATTAGAAGTACTCATAGAATCAGGTTCATGTGACACAAGACCAGGCACAGTAATACAAGGTACCATGCCTGGTTCTGGTTGATAAAGTTCTGCATCAAAACTAGTTGCCGGTATAAAAGAATTAGTTAAACTCATTTCTCTGGTACTCTTCATGTTGCATCTGTCGGATGGTACTGACCTAAGAATAAAAATTTCTTTTTGAGTTCCCTGTTTGAGATCTTGCAGGATGCCAAACAATGCCTCCAAGTCTGCTTGAAGGAACCTTTGGTCTCTTTCATGGTAATTCAGACATGCCTTGTTTTGAAGTTCCCTTATCTTTTCTTCCATAACTAAAAACCCCTTTAAGAATATGACCTCTAAGTCTTGAAGTAAGTGACCCTGGTCTTTCTTAATGGCTTCTTTGCTGGTTAGAGAAGGGCACAGTGTAGAACTCGACATCTGCTCAAGGTCATCTTTCAACCTCGAGCATTCTAATTTTAAAGCAGAAACCTCTTTTTCCAACCTTTCTCCTGAAGAAATCTCCGTGACAATTTGCTGAGCAAACTTCTCAGTTTCAGCACCTATTTGACTAGCATGATTTTGTAACAAGCTTACTTCCATCTTAAGTTCCTGAATAGATGACTCTGCAACTTCCAAGCATCCTCTAAGTCTACTATTTTCTTCATAGGCAACGGTTAAGTCATTATCCCCAGAATGGTCTGAACTCCAGCCATGAACCCAATTGTTAGTCCCCTGTGCCAAAAACCGATGATCTGAAGGATCTCCTTTCTCTTGCTGAGGGCTATGACCAAGGCCTGTCAAATCACCAGAGACTGTACTCTTTATGCTGTCAATTTCATGAGTACTGGAAGTATCATGCTTCTCTGCATATAAACTTTCTGATGTATTAGAAGAACCATCAAACCCAACAGCTGAATCTCCATAGTCTTCATTCAAGCCAACATCTTCTTCAAGCAAAGAGTGTTCTTTAGATTTTTCTTTAAATCTAACCCTTGGATTGACCTATGTACAGAACAAAAGGTAAAAGATTAGATTATCTCCTAACAACAGAAGACAACAGGAAATCACATACTGCTCATTCATAAGAAGCTTGCAACAACTGAAGAGCATACAATATAGATTTTCACATAACTTGAACACCCAAAATTTCACCCCAAAAGAAACAGAAGAAAAAGTATATTTAAAGATACATTGAGTACTTGTTGCATATTGGTATTGTAGCATGGGTCTGCTGAGGATCTTTATAATATGAATATTACTCATCTTCAGACTAATTTAATCATCTCGACTTTTCAATAACATTTTCACACTGACTCACAACACAGCCTCTTTGGTGGTTTCTACAGCAAAGCCATAAAAACCTATGGAAATATTAATGAATTTCTTGGTAACAACAAACTCAATTTGGCATGATCTCCATGATTAATATTCTTCTGAATTCAACCAGGAAATAGATGCCAACACTTTTCATTAATAAGTGATCTCTTAGACCTTAAAATAACCATTTTTTTCAAGAGTAGAGATTCCTTAACTACAATAAGTGGAGAACAACTATGACCAATCATACATCTCCAACAAAGAATGTGCATTTGTAAGTATAAGTGCAAAAAGCTCAAAAAGAAAGTATGAAACAAAAGCAAAGAACCTTAACTACAATATAGAACACATGATAATATCTAGGAATCCAAAAGAAATAAAAGACTTAACCTTAACCGTATTCCTGTTGACGATATCCTCAGAAACTGATACTTTTCCAGAAGAAGACTGATCAGGACCATTCTGGTCTGACCCAACCTGCAATCCCCTCTCCCTAAGTTCCCGTTGCTGTTCAAACTCCCTGAGACCAAGCATAGTTACAGATAAGCAGTTTGAAATTAGCTGAAGCAATAAGTAATGTTTGCAATAAATACCTGAAACCAGTTTTAGAGGTTAGCAGTTGTACTGTGACCTGTCATTGAATATAAATATTATTTAGGCACAAAAACAAAATAAAGTCTCTAGTAACAGAGAAGAAACTTCAACAACAATTAGGAAAGAGTTCCACACACATTTTAGAGGAAGCTACACAAAAATATTTTAGCATCTACCCATATGCATGACCCAAGAAATCCAACAAGCAATTAAAAAAAATACACCATGAACGTTTTGAAAATTGCAAAAGTACTTACATGTAATATAGCTCCAGAATCGCAGCCAATAAGTGGCAGTGGAACAACAGAAGGCTTTGAGGCATCAGCATAATCAGCAAGGTTGATCGTAGCCTCACCAAGAAGGCCAGACCGAGAGGAACCCTGATGCCAAATAGATTAAGGAGAAAGACAGTTAAACTCAGTTGAAATGAGACGGAAAACAAAGATCTGTTCTGCTGCAATTAGAGGTTCGGAATAAACTGTCTATAGATCTGGGAAATTCGCAATTCACGTTTAGGTCATACTAAGAGTGTCTGTCTTTGTGGTTAAGTTTAGCAATTGGAGTGTAAGGATTACAATCTTACCATTGCCACAACAAGCTTATAGAGTTTCTCATCAAATTGTTTAGTTTTGATGTCTTGGAGAAGCCTCGTGGTCTCATAGATTGGATCAGCCCATTTGCAAGTTCCATTTCTCACATTTGCTTTGGTTGTCTTTGCAGTTGCTTTACCAGAATCAGCAGGAATGAAGGATATATACAGTTTATCCCATCCACTTTGTGGAATCTGAATTTTTCAGAAAATTATACATAGCATGTGGTCATTGCAGCAATCAAGATGAAGGATGCATCAATTTATGCTTTCCAGTGATCAAAGATGGACAATCACAAATAGATTACTGAAATAAAGAGTATGAACTCATGATTAGAAACTGAAGTCTAGTTGATCATCTCTTCACTACTATGGCAAAGAGAAAATGGCTCGACATTGATCCTTGTTGCACCCCTATCATGATTAGAAACTCATCTGTCAATCCACCACAAGTTCTTACATCCATGACTACACCCTCATACATATTTTGTACATTTGAGGAACTCCCTTCTTGTTCAAAACCTACCAAAGAATGGCCCTCAGTACTTTACCACAGATTTCTTTAAATCAATAAAAATCATACATAAATCTTGCTTCGACCCTCTAAACCTCTCCATAAGTTGTAGCAATGGGTGAATTGCTTCCATGGTAAAATCTTGTGACCGTCAACATAAAATCTTGTCACATCTTTTGACATGGATCATTATGTGACAATTGCGGGAGCAAAACAATTGACAACCTCATAGATATGATGATACTGAACCCATAGGTGGTTACTTTATAGGTTACAGTATGCAATCTGCAGTCAAGCAACAGGTTCTGGAAAAGACTAAACACACTACTGCATAAAAAATTAATCTCTTGAGCAGTTGACCTTCTAAAACTCTTGGGCATCAAACAATCTACACCCATTTTTGTAAACTTCCCGATCTAGTTTTTCCTTGGGAAACGGAATAAATTGTTTTAAGTGCAGAAAAGGTTGGCCTAAAACTCTCTAACTACATACACGAGCCAAAGACTCAAAAGTAATACTTTTGCATTGAAAATATATACTTCCAACAAATGCAAGCAATTTACATGAAATAGTAATCGCATGGTAGAGGTAAGATAAAAGATAAAATCACAATCTATGTGAGTATCTTAGTTATAACTGAAATTATACAATCAATGCATGTCATTGATGTCTTGATTCGCCTTAATAAGCTACATTGTACAATTTGGTTCACATTCATTGTTAAATAATTTCTACCATGCCAATTCATCGACTTATAATATAATCTTGTGTCTAACGAGTTCAATAAGACATTAACTTCAAATGGAAAAGACAATGCCAGAAATTTCCAAAAATGCAAAGTGCGACTTACATGTGTAGCATGGAATTGTAACCGAAATACAACTTTTATTTTCGTCTTCTCGATCTTCCACTTAGGGATCCTCGACATTACCAGCAAATCAATTAATCACCAGCTCTATTGACATACCAATCCCCTTCCCCCCTTTGATTAAACTGCCCCTGCAACCAAAAAGGACCATCATTTCCATATAGACAGCTGAGAGCAGTTAAAACTAGTTCAAGTGCAAGTATATCGTGTTTGGAATCCAGAGCCTACTGCAAGGATTAAAATCCCTTGAGGAAGTGTATCTCACCAAGACAGTAACAAAATTACGAGAAAACAATGTAAGAGCAAACAAAAGGAATTTTTTTTTTTAACCCCCCAACTACATAAAAGATACATTCAGATCAAGGTTTATGTTTAGTAAGCAGAAACCCAAATTAAACTAAATCCCGAGCTAAAATCTAGAGGGGTTGGGGGAGGGAGACTTAAACTCTGCTTATTTCAATGATCTGATCTACTGAGATTGACTTCACCATTTCTTCAGAAACCAACACAAGATCCAAAAACGTGTAAAGAGGATATTTGAACTAAAAGCCAAATTAGAGAAAATCGCTAATTCCCGTCCATACCTTGTTGAAAGGAAGGCAAAATTTTCCAAAAATGCAAAACCCCAGAAGCAAACTTCAAAATGCTGGCTTCAAATTCTCGGATCCAAACCCTTTTTTACTGAGAAATAGAAGACGGTGAATTTCAAATTTTTTAAGCTAAAAAGAAAGACAAAAGAAGCAAAGAAGAGAAAATGGCACTTCACACACTTCAAAAGAAACAAAGATGCAAATGTCCAGCTTCAGAAAGACTGACACAAAAGGAAAAAGGAATAGAGTAAAAGAGAATCCAAAACCAAATGCCACACCCAAAATAAGAAAAAAGAATAGCACCTATAACAAAATCTCAAAATACCACTATTTTTCTTTCCTTTTAAGAAAACATCAAAGAAAAACAAAAGAACCCAGATTTGCACAGTAAAAGAAAAAAAACTGACCCGACCCAAGTGAGAAGACGTCAATAAATGCACATGGAAACAATAATCCAGTAAAAAAAATTAACATTTAAAATCCATTTAAACACTAAAGAAAAACAAAATCAATAAAATAATGGCGTGTAGCAATGAAGTTAGGTACCCAGTAGCGGATCGGTAGGTGCTTAAGCTGGAAGAAATAGCAGATAAATCTTTACAGGGAAGGTTCCATTTTTCATACTAATTACAATGAATAAGAGGAAACTAAAAACCCACAAAAAAAAAAAATCAAAATTTGAAAGAGACAGGGAAAGGGTTGTGTTTTTTTATTAAAAAAAAACAATTCTTTTGAATTGATGAGTTGTTTTTGGTGATGTGTGGGTGTTTTGTAAGTTGAAAACTTTTTGTTGGGTGGGATTTTTGGGAGAGTGTGTGTGTGTTGTAGTTGGCGTAAATAAGGAGAAAATGTTGGGTTTTTTTGCAAAGGAAATAATAAAAATGTTTAAGGTTAAGAAGAGAATTCATTAGGTGAAATGGAGGTTTTATTTACAGGTAAAATAGGAGTTTTCAGATTTCGAAAAGAAGGGCTTTAATTTGCATTAGTGTAAGAAAAGTGACATCCCGCCAAAGCTTGTTTGCTAATTATTTATTATGATTTAATAATCAAATTAATTAGTGTTTAGTGACATTATTAAATAATCTTTATTTATTATTATTAGAGGGATTAGCAATTGAATAACCAATGAGTGATTGCCATTTAAGATACAGCTGGACCATTAATAATTCCATTCAATTTGATGCCTTGAATTGAAGTCTCACTATTCTTCCCCCATTGGACCACCTTGAATAATTCAATATGGTTGGGAATTTATATTTTTCCCCTTTTAAATATTTGGTTTTTTTTATTTCCTTCTTATAAGTTTTTTGAAACTTTCCCAAATTATAACTTGACTTTATATTATTTTTGCATTTAAGAATAACAAAAAAAAATTTACGCTTAATTTGGATGGATGGAGCGTTTAGCTTCGGTGATATTAAAAACAACAGTGGCGGTGAGATTAAAAACAGCAATAAGATATGTGTTTGATTCATATACAACTCCAATTGAGCCAAAAATAGAGGTAAAAGTGCATCTTATAACCGTCGTAATCTTTTAATTTTACATATGTAGCTTCACACGTTCTGCCTTGTAGCTCAACACTAATTTAGTTTTCTCCCTTTTTTCCTATAAATATTAAATTTATATATAAACTTTGATTTAATATACAATTTGATAAATGAAGTTTGATTTAGTGTAATTATACACATGAAATTTGAATTGTGGTACATGTGTATACATGAAACTTTGATTTTGATTCAATTGTACACATTTAAAAAAAATGAATACACACATTTATTTTCATACTGGATTAATATAATTATTTGTGTATGTAATATATCATTTTGAAGTGGTGCTAATTTAATAATGTTATTAGTGATTTATAAAAAATGAATCTAATTAAAATTACATGTATAAAATCACACAAAATTGATGTTCATATATAACATTGCAAATTAAATTAAAATCTATCTATAATTTTAGCAATTAATTATCCCTTTATTTTATAAAACAAAGTTAAAAAGGTAGAAATTATTAAGGATAGAATCATGCAAGGATGACTTTAAGACAAAAATTTTATCACTTTTTAATTACGATTTAATCGACAGTAATTAAATTTTCAAGTTCTATTTTTTACTCAAAAATTCACTGATGTTTGAATCAAATTAAATTGACAGGTTAAACCAGTTGAAATAGAAATCAATTAAAGTATTCATCTGAAAAATAATATTAAATCGATTGAATCAATTGAATTGGAATTTTTTTTATTTTACTTTTATAAAACTTTAATATTTTTTAATTAAAATTTATCTAATAAACAAATAGATAATTTGACCAATCCGATTCTAACGCTATTTCTACTAAAAGTTGCTTCATTTATGAAAATGGATGCTAGCTTGTTCCCTTTAGTGCTATAAGGAAAGCCTAGATTTAAGGTAGTCTAGAGGAGAATTTGGAGATAGACTATAATGTCTTATATCTCAAAGCTAAGTCCTAAGAGCATGAATTTATCTACAAAATGGGTCTACTATTTAGAAGTAAACTGAAGAGTGGATTTGGATTTCAATAAAGTCACTTATGTCATTTTAAATTTTTTATTCAACAGTTAAATAAAACTTTGAAAGAAAAAACCTATTCAATGGTTGCAATTGCATACAAGTCGCAGCCAAAGACTATTGAGTGCATGATTAAGTTGGTTCATGGAGCAAGCAATGCATGAATTGTGGCATGGAAATTTGTCATTGTGGGGTCATATTCAGTGGCCTTATGCACATGACTTTGTTCTCCTTTAAGGTCCTCAAGATATATTTACATACATATATATATATATAAATATTCCAATATAAAATGTCAATTAGAGTTTTCAAGACATTATGTGGCACACACGTGATAGACCCTTTCAAGCACGTGATAGGCCCCAAGAAGCACGTGCACCCCAAAGTTAAAATCTTCCCCACAAGGAAAAAAGTTGGATTAGCTTGTGATATGATAGTATGTATTACTTTTTAACCTTGTGGGGTCGCCCACATCACATGAACAGACATCTTTGATTACCAACACAATCATATTTATAATTTTCTTTCACCTTAATTACTTTGACATGAGGTTTTCATCCTCTTTTTAAGTCATTAAAAATTAAAAGGTAACTGCCTTTCACTAATCTATAAAATTAGTAGTTTAAAAATGAATTAATGTGTGCTAAATCTATGGTACAAAAGAATAAATAAGCAAAATTTGCAAGTATCTACCTTTCTTTCTTTTATTGATACGAACAAGAATCCCACCAAAGCAATCCCAAGCTTTGCCTAAAATTCCTTAGTTTAACAAGCTAAAAGGTATTTTCTTTGGCCAAAGCTTATATAATAAAATACAAACAAGGCCCTCAAGACACTGTTTGTCATCCTACGTTTGGTTTTCCGGAAGCATCAGAAACCCTAGCAAAATGGGTTTTCTTAGAAACCCAGGAGAAACAAGAAGCAGGCATTTTCATTTCATCATCAAAAACCATTTTGTTATTATCCTCC
Source organism: Gossypium anomalum (assembly GCA_025698475.1). NCBI lineage: Eukaryota > Viridiplantae > Streptophyta > Magnoliopsida > Malvales > Malvaceae > Gossypium > Gossypium anomalum. The sequence goes on from CM046961.1 coordinate 6,579,924, forward strand.
TCCTCCTCACTCTTTGACGCCTGTTGCTTGTCCATCTTCTTCATTTTCTCCTTATGTAAAGATCGCATAACGTAAGCTTCTGCTAAACCAACTCCATACGTTGCCATCGCCAAAAAGAAAGGATTAGTACTTGTTGTTTATGAAAGTAGTTAAGGGTTGAGTAGAGGAGAAGCAAGACTTGTTACGATTAGGATCCGAGGAGCTAATTGCTTGGAAATTTATAGGCCGCTGTGTCGTGGTCCATGCAAAATATGGGTTGAATTTGGCTTTGCTTGCTGCCCAAGTCTTTCTTTCTTTTTTGCATTTTTTCTGGTGTGAGAACCCAGCATTTTTACTTTATAACCCGACAACAGAAAATTAAAAAATTGTTACTTCTACAAAGTATGCGAATACTCTGGATTTAAACCAAATTTGTTCATTTGGATGGCGTCAGCGAATATGCAAGAAACAGTTGAAGTGTGAAGGTGAGAAGAAAGTAGAGAGGTTGGGAAGCGTAAGCAACCATGTGGCACTGTGGTGTTTCGTTTTAAACATTTTATTGGAGACTTGGAGCGTCGAGAGGGGACTTCTCTGCATGGAGTGGTCCCACACCCACATCCCATGCTCTGATTTTCAATGCATTTCGGTTCGATTTCATGGCTTTTGAAGACGTATGGTGATATGATGAATATAATAGAATTTCTATAAATACTATTATTACGCATGCGTGTATAAAACTTGAACTAATATATTACTTGAAATTAATATATGAAATATTTACAATATTAAAATTATCAAAAATAAATAGTTAGTATTGAGTTAATTTGTAAGACTAGCTTAATTAAATATATTATTAATATAAACAAACGATAGAAGTAATAAAATGTGCATAATAAAATCAGAATGTACAAAAATAATAACATAATACTTTAGTTGAGTAGTAAATTAATATTTTACTAATATAATTAATTTGGGGTTCAAACCCCACCATCCGTATATTTTTATTGGTTTTTTAAAATTAAAAAATTAAAATACTTTCGAATAATATAACTTATTTTTATTATAGAAAGGTGTGTTCATAATTTTCCTAATTAAGTTAGTGACCTGGTTGAGAGTGACACTAACTTAATCAAGAGCTTAAATAATAAGTATAGTTATGTAACAGTACCCTCATACCCGACCAGATCGTCAGGTCAAAATATCGAAATGTTACATTTGTTGCTAAAGCGACAATAGTGTAATTTCAATTCATGTTATCATTCCATTCGATTTATTAGGATCACTATACATTTCTAACACAATTCAAACTAATGTCTAAATTTTGTACGAGCTTTAGACATCTCTTTTAATAGTCAAAGATCAATTAATGACTAAATTATAAAATTTCTAAAGTTTCAGGCTAACGTCACAATATTGGGGTTCCACGTTGCGACGTCACTTACTATCTTATGTCGTCGTGACGTGCACTTTGTTTTCATGAATTTTTCATTATTTCAATTTTCATCACCTAAAACCCTATTCAAACATCATATTACGGCCAATTCAATTAACATATCATTCATATTGGTTCAATTCCAAACTCAGTATTCACATAATTCATCATAAACACATTCAATTAAGGCTAAGTTTATAAAATAAGCAAAGAGTTTCAAGTTCTACCAATAGGTTCACCAAAAGACTTATATTCACAACTAGATTTTACCTATGTACATGTCATAGCTAGTACCAAAATATTCGAACCATACTTTCTTCCAAGCTTGGGATGTGATGAGATAAGTTGGCGTCGATTTTCCACTCTAGCAGTTCAAGTCTAACCTTTACCTACGCATTAGAAATTAATGTGTTAAGCTTGTGACAACTTAGTAAGTACTACAAGAATTAAGTTTTCTATTCAAAGTATAATTAATGTTAGAATATGTATAATTTCATAAAGCCAATACTAATAAATAAGGATCAATTCACAAGGCTTAAATCACTTACCGGATCCATTGAAAATTTTCTCTTGCCATGTTTCATTGGTATAGCCCATTGTAAACTAAATAGAACATATATGATATATGGAATAGTCGTAGTATTGCACTGAAGTGCCACTTTCATTTGTATGCAGAAGATTTCCTAATGGCATGCTATGCATATCGTACTAGTTCTCATCTTGTCTATATAGACTTTTAATACATTTACTCTATCTCATCTACTCATTCAAATGAAAACAATTTAAAATTTTCACTTTTTACAATTTAGTCATTATTATCATAATTTTCATTATACTTTGTAATTCAACCCCACTTTCACTACTCATACATTCATTAATTATTTATACTTCATTCACGTTCCAATTTATCAGAAATTCAGTTTTCATAACCATTTTGCAAACTTCACATTTTAATCCTTTTTATTATTTCAGTATATTAAATCAATTCATCACATAATTAAAATTCAAACTATATTTATCACTACATTTTTTTTTTGCACATAATACTAACATATTTTAATTAATTTAACTATTTTAACATAATTTATACTTAGATTAAAATTAAATAAATAAAATTCTTGAAATGCTTACAACCAATGTTTGGATGAAACATTTTATTCTTTCTTCTCTCCTTGGCTGCTACTTCCTTGCCTTTATCACCAACTAATCCTTCACTTTTATTCTCTTTCTTTTTTTAATTTCCATATCAAAACATATAACATTTACTTATTAAAATCATAATCAAATAACATATCTATGCTCTTCAAATGAAACTAACATGATTTTTATGAAGAAACTTATCATACTTACCTTGATCACTTGTAATCAAACCCTAGTTCGTATTTTTCTTGTACATACCCAATTTTGCCAACTAAAACCCTTTTTTTAAGCCCAAACCCGGTTGGCCCACTTACAAATCAAACCTTAACCCATAACCCAATTTAACCCACCAGACCCACTAACCTAAACAGCCCAATACCCAAACCCCAAAAACCCAATACCACTAAATCCATTACAAATTAAACCCAAACTAACAACTAACCCAAACCCGGTTGGCCCACTAGCACTTAACCCACTAAACTAACAACCCAATTGACCCTAGCCCAAACACATCAAGCCCTTGACCCAAGTTCTGACTTAGGGTTTCAGAAATTGAAACCCTAACCTGCAGCGCCACAACCACCCTCTCACTTGCACCTAACCCCATCCCATCCGGCCACACGCCACACCACCGGTCACATCTGCCATGCTCACCTGCTCCGCCGTTCACCCATCCCCTACAAAGACCAAGACAGAAGACATGACAGAATAATAGAAAAAGTTTGTAAAAAGGGTTATAAAACCCGACTCAAAAAGCATTGTAAGGGTTCGACAGTTTTGGAAAAAAGAAAAATAAGAAAACATTCTAAGTCCTAAACAATAGCAATCTTCCCCCATCATTAGGATAAACAAAAAGCAGCCGAGCAATCCAGATCACAGAATCAGAGACTAAATCCTAAGGTGAATACCTTGTTATTTATTTTTTAGTTTTATTTTCGAATATTTTTTAAACATATATAAATAACTAAATAAATAAATAACAGTATTTTAAGGCATAAAAAACTAAAGAAATCTAAAATTTTTACCTTTTTCCGCCCATCAGTATCGGTGTGCTGCATCCACACCACGAGCCTCCGGTGACCGGACGGTGGCCGGCTTCCCCCACCGGAAATCCCCCCATGCTACCCCTCTCTCCTTTTTTTTTCTTTTCCCTCTCAAAGTGATTTTTTTTCAGAATTTTAGGCTATATATAGCCTACCAAAACGGTACCGTTTTGATGCCCAAACTCAGACTAAAAAAAGACGTCGTTTCATCAGTGGATCGGACCGACCCGACCCAACCCGTTAGGATCTGCGTGTTTTTTAACTCAAAGTGGATATTTGCGCAATCGATCTTTTCGCATTTTCAGTGTTTTAAATCAGGTTTATATTTGTTTATAAATTGGCCCTGAATTTTTGCATTGTTTTCAATTTAGCCCCTTGCACTACGCTGCGTTCTGGACAACAGGGAATATTGCGCTTTTGGTCCCCACTATTTTCACGCGTGTTCAAATAGGCCCTTCCTTTTTGTTTTCTTTTTAAATTGGCCCCACAACTTTGTTTCTAATTTAATTTTAGTCCTTTTTCGTTTATTTTTATATTTTTATTAAATATCCTTGTTATTTTTTATTATTAGTATTATTATTGTTATTATTGTTATTATTAGTATATATTTTTATTATGTACGTATAAACATATATATATTTTCGTATTTAATATTTTTATTCACTTTATTCTAATATTTTATTAATGTTATGTTTGTTTCTCTTATATTCTAATATTATCATTATTATTATTATTATAAATATTAGCTTATGCTTTGTTATATATTTATAATACGTACATACTTAATATAGTTGTATATACCTAGGTAATATTATACTATTTCCTTTTAATGTGTATATATTATCTAAATCTTTTAGTATTATACATATTCTTCGTATATTATATATATGTGTTCTTAATACTATACTTTATAAGTATCATGTTTTTTAATGTTATATTATTATATTTTAATATTATATTATATATATTTTCATATTATATTATGTTCATATATCTTTTATATATATTACTGTATGCATATTTTGATAGTATTAGTTATGTATTGCTTATATATTTCCATGTGTGTATTTGATATTGTCCCATGCTTATATTTGTGTAGTGTTATTAATATTGTTTATGTTATTAGCATTTTTAATATGTATAGTATATGTTCATTGTTATATGTTATGTATGTATATTACTTCCAATATTATAGGTTATATTTATATATATATATATATATATATATATATATATATATATATTATTCCAATATACATATTTCTTTACTATCTTTTATATATATTTTCACGTATATATTTTCTTCACCATGTACATACATCCTTCATTATTAATATTAATATATAAATATTTTCCATGTTTAAAGTATTCCTAATATTTATTGCATATGGTCATTTATACTATGTGTACTTGTATCTAGTATGTATATATTTAGTATTATTGCACCTATATGTCTATTAGGCATTATATTTTCATACATCATGTATATATGTCATATATTATATTTTTGCATGTTATCTTATGTACATATTGTCTTATATTATTATTACTAAGTGTATCTTGTATTTATTCATGTTTTGTCTTTATTTTTATTTCTCTTTTAAATATCATTATTATTGTTTTGCTAATGCTCTAGTATTCTACGTTAATATTTTTCATTAACAATGTCATTGTTTGCATCTTTGATTTATTTTAAATTCTTACTTCACGAATATTTTTTATGTTTTAATTAATAATTGAGGTAATATATCGATTTAACATTAAGTCGTAAATCCCATCGCTATGTTGGATGGAATTTGTCGGCTCGTGTTAAAGCGGTATACCCTTCTCAAAAAAAAAATTCGAAAAATTAAAATTTCTTATATTTTCAATCGGATCACGACTAAATATTACATTGAACTCGTATTTTTGAAAATCAAGACAACACATGTTTATGAGATACCAATTTTGGGCGTAGCGAGGGTGTTAATACCTTCCTCGCGCGTAATCGACTCCCGAGCCCTACTTTGTCTCTGGATTTTGAAGTGGACCTAAACTTAGCCTTATTTTTTGTTTTAAAAATAAAGGAATCTAATGGGTGTCCGATCACACCCAGAAAAGATCGGTGGCGACTCCCCCTTTTTTAAAAAATCAAAAGTCGATTTTCAAAGTTCCAATAAATCGCCACAATTAGCGACCAAGCTAAGTAAATTTTTACGTCCCTACATTTCTCTCTCCTCCAAGACAACTATTACTACTATTTTCATGAAATTAAGGTAAATATTAGGCTTCTCTATTGATTTCGCTAAGTATTCATGAAAGAAGTTGGAGAAATTAAGCTTAAAAGGCTTAAAAATGGTGGAAATGACCTATTTGTAACAAAAATAAAAGTTGAAAGGATAGTGAAATGGAATTGACGTGAGATGTAGGAGAAAGACGAATGATTTCTTCATCTTTTTCAACTTTTCTAATAAAAATATTTAATTAATTTAATAATTAAAATGATAATTATCAAATGACCCACCAATCATATTTTTACACATTTTAGTCCTTAATCATTACATTTTCCATAATTATCTTATTTGAGTAATTACCATTTAATCCTCCAACTTGCCTATAATACCATCCATGAATCATACTTTATTTTGGTAAGTTTTCAATTCTAGTCCTTCCTCCTTTTTCCTTCAATTCAATGCAATCATTTCAAATTTTTAATTTTCTTACTTTTGCCCCTATACCTTAATTCCTATTTTATCTAGTTCTAAAAATCTCAAGTATGCCTAACCCAACTTGGTATTGTTCCTAACTCAGTAGTAAGTTAGGGATATCACAAGATGTTAGAATTTGGGTAAACTATACAAATGGCCATCCAACTATGCTCGTGTTCCTGTTTTGGTAACCCATCGTTAAATTGATAATGAAAAGCCTTTTTCTAACTGGTATAATAATACATTTAGTCATTAATACTTACATATTCTATCAATTTGATCCTCAAACTTCCTAACCAAAGCTTTCATCTTTTCAATTAGAGGCATTCCATGCCATGAACAAGTTGGCAAAATCACTACAAATTTGTTAACTATAAGTATATTATTAATTTGTAGTCGAGAGAAGTGTTTTTTGGGTTTACAAATTTATAGATATGGAATGTCTCTGTTTTAAAAGTTAAAAACTTTGGTTAGAAAGTTTGATAATCAAATTGATAGAATTTGTAAATATGAAGGGTTAAATTTATTGAATTATTTAGAATTAGAATCAAATTGATAGAACATGTAAGTATTGAGGACTATATGTGTTATTATATTAGTTAGAAAAAAAAAAGACTTTCTATCATCAATTTAACAGTGGGTGACCAAAACAGGAACGAAGGCATAGTTGGGTGACCATGTCTTCCAATTTTTTTTGAATTTTTTTTGTGTTTATAGATTTTTTGAACTTTTATATATAATAATTTTTAATTTTTTTAAAAAAATTATTTTTTATAATTTTTATATAGAATTAAGATAAAATTAACCAAAAATTTTAAAATAACATAATTTAATGAATTTAATTACTATTATTTGATTATGATTAAAATTTTCAAATTCTAAAAATACAAATACTGAAAATGACCAAATTAAAATACATGTACTAAATCCACAACTTGTACAAAGTACAAAATCTAGTAGCAATTATATTTGTACTATATTATATCTAAAATTGTGACAATAAAATGTTTTATATGAAATAAGGTGTTCATCATAGCACAACTTTTAATAATCAACTCGATCTATTCAAGCTCATGCAACGTTAAAGTTGCGCAATTTTTATTTACTCATTTTCCACTCAATCACTCCATCCAATAAAAAAAATTATCAATCAAAATAAGTGAAAAATAACATAGTAAATAAGCTTTAAATATGTTTCAAGTTAACAAGATAAATTCACAAATTCAATTCAATCTTCAAGGCGGATGTCATCTTATTTATATTGGTCAAGTAGTAGAAGTTGATGTATTTAAACTTTTCAAGATAATCTCCCAGCAAATATTATCTTCACTTTAATTACAAAAATTGTATATTATCTTTAATTTCATTTCAAAATAATCCCCTAAGTAGATGTTATCTTCAATTTAATTACTCTTAAAAATAATTGGATATTGATGACTATCTCGGAACGTTGCAAGCGTCGTATGTCCGATAATAGTTCTTGCGCCATTTGTGGTCACAATATGGAGACGACAGCTCACAGTCTAAGGGACTGTCCATCTATACGAGTGATATGGCAATCGGTAGTCCTAGTGTGCTTGGAGGATGTTTTCTATTTGGTTCCTATTGATTCTTGGTTAGTGGGGAACCTTTGGAACGTGAAGGATGTGATGTTTAGAGGGTTTTGCTGGGAGATTATGTTTAGTGTTCTGGTATGGAAGATTTGGACATCTCGTAATCAATTCATTTTTTGTAATGCAAGTCATAGCGTTGCTGATATTGTGTCTAGTAGTTTGGCTTGGGCTAAAATAATTTCAAAAATTTCGATTGTTAACCAGACCACTGTGCATGTGAGGTGGTGTTGGCAGTTGGAGGGGTGGTACAAACTAAACACAGATGGAGGGGTCAAGCAAATGACTGGTGCTGCGGTTGGAGGCAGGTGGTTCGAGATTCTATGGGACAATGGATTACTGGCTTTAGCCGTAACATTGGATGTTGTTTAGTTTTAATGGTTGAGTTGTGGGCTGTGTATGACGGGTTGGGAGTATCTTGGGAAGCCGACATTCGTAGGTTAGTGGTGGAGAGCAATAGTCAAGCTGTTGTTGACCTTCTAAAGTCTGCGACTAGGCGAGATTCAATCACTCTGGTTGATGATTCGAAGCTTGCTATCTCGACAAAGGCAGGTGGACGTGCAGTATGTGGTGCAAGGTGCCAATTCTGCGGCTGCTGCCATGGCCAAATTCGCCAGGGATCTACCTCTGGGCATTCATTTATTTCAACAGCCTCCTGCTTCGGTTGATCTACTGGTGGAGCATGATCTAGAGCAGCTCATGGCCCCTAGTTGTTTATCTGGCTAGGCCTTAGGGTTAGTTTGGCAATACTTTTGAAAAGTGCTTTTCAAAAGTGCTGTGAAAAAGTGCTTTTGAGAAGTGCTTTTGAAAAGTTTGGTTTAAAATTTGAGTGTTTAGCATTGCTGTCAAAAAGTGCTTTTGAGAAATAAATGTCCATTTTAAACATGTTATTATCAAATAACAAATATGCATTTAAATAATATTTAAATTAGTTAATATTATTATATTTTAGCAAGAAGATAAAAAAATTATTATAACTTCTTGTTAATATTTTAATATATAAAATATAAATTTTAAATATTTTTAAGCAATAAATATTAATTATTTATAAAATTTAATTAGAACATATAAACTATATTTTAAATATTTAAATATAACTATTAAATATTTGTAATTAGTATTTTAAAAAATATTTTTTTATTTTTAATTAATGATTTTAACATATTTGTAATTAAGTACCAAGAAAAAAAAGGGGAAGTACTATGTTGTTGGAGGGGTGAAAAAGTAATTAAGCACTAAAAGTGCTTTTGAAAGAGGAAAAGCTAAAAATTTTAACTTCTCTTTTGTATGCTTTTGAAGTGCTTTTGAAAAAGCTAAAAATTTCTAAAAATTTCAGTAAAGCGACTTATTCTGCATGCCTTTTCTTCCAGAAGTGCTTTTGAAAAGCAATGCAGAACTTGCCCTTAGTCTAGCTTACTTTGTAACTAAAAAAAAGAAAAGAAAAAGAATGTATATATTAATACGGGAAAGATATTCTCTTACAATGATGTAAATTTAAAATAGTTATACACAGTTTTATAACTTTTTTTTTGTACAGTTAACCATTGAACGCCATATTTAATGTTCCATTTATGTAAATTAAGTAAACTACATTCAAGTTCATTAAATTATTAGTGAGTTTACGTTTTGGTCACTTAACTTTAAAAAGTTACAAAATAATCACTAAGCTCAAAAGTTTTCATTTAAGTCACTAAGTTGTTCGAAAGTTTTTATTTAAGTCAATGGAATGTTAAATTTTTCTTTTTAAAAAGTTCAGCTAGTGAGCTCTAAGCGATGCTTTGACGATCAATATAATGGATTAGTACCTATCGACAAGTAAAAGAACATGCTTTAGATCCAAGTCAATCTGACGATCAATGTTGGAGATTGGGAAAGAAAGTAGTTTGGATTTTGATTTGTAGATTTGTGACGTTCAAAGTTGTTTAATGAAAAATATTGAACTGTAGAAGAAAAAAGGAATGAGAGCTTTTAATTGGTGTGTGCGAACAAAGAAGGCCATACAATAACAATTTTAACAGCCTTGTGACTTAAATGAAAGTTTTTGAACAATTCAGTGACCATTTCGTAACTTTTTGCAGTTGAATGATCAAAAGATAAACTTACTACTAGTTTAGTGACTTTGGGTGTAGTTTACCCTAAAATAGCTTCATTCCTATTTTGGTCACTCTAAATTGTTTTTGTCAATTTAATCATCATTGTTAGAAAAATTGACCAAAATGGTCACCCAACCGTTAAACCCTTAACGAATTGTTGACTAGACCTGCAAAAAGAAAAGGTAAAAATGTTCTTTTAGTCCATTTAAAAATTACAAAAAATTTAAGTTAATTCCCTAAAATGCCATAAAAAACCCATATTAAATAACATAAAAATGCTAGATCCAACCTCTTTTATGCTTCCTTTGTCATCTTCCCTCACTATCTGCTTCATTTCCTCCTTCGATCTCGACACTGAGGTACATTTCTTAATTATCCATGTTTTCTAATTTATTTATTTCCAACTAAATAGTTTAGTTGCACCCTTTTTTTCAAATGCACCATAATTTATGAAAAAATGATAACTCTTCGCATAAAAACTATATGTATTAACGGATTTTTTTAATGAAAAATACAAAGCCTTTTGATAATCCAAACATTGAAACCTCACAATAATTGCATTCCACTTATATCAAACCAAAATAATAATATTAATAATAATCTGAATAACTTTCAGAGGTTAGTGTACCATTTTAACCGTATATAAAACTAACATTACTTCAATACCAGTAATCTAAATGATACAAATATCAGGTTGTAGTAGCTATGGAACTTTTATAATACGACTCGGATTGGATATATATATATATTGATCCCTACCTAAATATTCTACACTTTACTAGTTGACATTAAGGTTGAAGCAACTCCAGCAATCGCAACTGTGAGCAATGATGACTTCGTGATTCACAATTTTTTTTATAAAAGTAGGAAGTTATGGGAAAGATGAGTAACGATTGGAAAAAGTGGTGCATCTGAATAGGTATATAAAATTAAATAAACATTTAGTTTTAGTTTTATTAGCAGTGGCGACTCCTTTGTTCTGCTTGTTGACTTGGAGGGAAAAGGTTGCACTCCAAACAACCATCAAATTTGCACACGTGACACTTATTCATAACTTCTCTCGGTTGTAATACCATAGAAGTAGAAGAAGAACCTTTGGCCACAATCAAGGTATTGAAATCCAAACCAAAGTCAATGGTGACATCAATAGTGGAGGAAGAGGAAGGTATTGAATCACTGATGACATTTTTTAGGGTGGAAATGATGGAGTTTTCTTGTTCAAGTGAAAGACGATGGAGTGGAGACAGCGGCAACGTCATAGAGGATGGAGCTGCAGTAAATAGTTGTCTTTTCTTTGCCTAAGCATAAAAAAATAAAACTTCGTGGGTATAGCAATGGTATTAATCGAAATTTTGTAAGTTTTAAAGGGACTAAAAGAACAATTTTCATTTTTTTACAAGTCCAATCAACAATATGTTAAGGATTTAACGGATGAGTGACCATTTTGGTCAACTTTTCTAACAGTAGTGACTAAATGAGTGATCAAAACAGGAACGATGTTATTATAGGATAACTTTCAGTGTAACTAATTACCCAGTTATTTGAAAATTTTTAATTAAATATTTGTTTTAGTTTTTAAAAAATATATTTAAAATAATTATTTCGTGAGATGATTTGTATCAATTAAAGATTCACAATTAACCAATAAAATATTTAACAAATTTTTTAAAAAATAATTAATTTAATTTAATTTAATTTTAATTGATGCATTTAAATCCTTAACCACATGCAAATTTGTTATAAAAATATCTATAACATATATTAAAAGTAAAATATATTAGCATTATGGATGTGCAATGCATGTTTTTATTTTGTTATTACTTGTCTCACAAATCTCAATGTGCACGAAAACAAACCTTATTGTCCCAAAATCTGGGACAAGCCTATATCGATTCAAGTGCCATTGTTGGTGATGCCTATAATCTTGATTTTGTTAGAATATATATGCAGTGAACTCTTAAGTATTCCAACTATGGTAGAATATATTTATGGATTCGGGGGAGAAAAATGTAGCTAGAAAACAAAATCTCATCTCATCTCTTTGGCTAATTCTCAAGTCCTTATCAGGGAATGCTAAGCTTGCAAAAATTCCAAATAGATCATGACCATCAACTAAAGAATATTTAAAAAAGAACCTTGATCATCAAGCAAAAACGTCAACCTTCCAACTAAAAATCAACACCACTCTTACTTTTACTTTTACATATATGGTCCCCTCTTCCTTTACTTGTCCAAGAGCCACCATGAAATATTCAGCAAAATCAAGCTAGTAGTCACTTCCTGGTTGTTTCTGCTTTATTTACTTGCTCCCCAAGCTGGTACAAGCAGCTACATAAATTAACTCACTTTCTCTATTCTCAATCTTCATCATATACATATCAGAAAAACCTTAGAAGAAAAATATATTTATTCTAGCCCCAGCTGCCATGGCGACTCCGGGATACCAAATTGCTGAAGTTTATGTCATGCGGAGGCTTCATAAAGAGAAAATGAAGAGAGAAGAAGAAGAAAGAGCAAAGAGTGAGGATGTTGGATTTGCAGGGAAGAAATCCAGTGGTTGTTGTTTCCCATCGATGTTCAAAAAGGTTCATCCGGGTCATGCATCAACGTTGGGTCATGTAAGAAATGAAGTAAAGGATGATGACAAGAACAAAGCTCGCTAAGTGGATTTGTCAGCTGACTGTAAATATTGCTATCTAATTTTTTTTCCCTTTCTTTTTGGACATTTAAAGCGGTGTTTTCTTTTTCTTGGTTTCTGTTATGTTTCATTAGGGTTTTCACCTTTAGATGTCTGGGTAATTTAGATTAATGTAAGTTAAGTTATCTATCTGTCTGAAATGTGAATTCAGCCATATTGTAGCATTGATGGACGAATTCCTTTGAAATTCAGATTCTTGTAATTATCTTTGTGTTAGCCTTATGTCTAATCTCTGCTGTCAGGTTGGGGCGTTTGATCATATTGGATCATAGTAGTGGAATATTTGGCCTTTGTTTTATCGGGTGATCTAATTTTATGATTCGGAAGTTGAATTTATTAATGTAATTTTAATTTTTATGTACTTAAATTTTCAAATCAATTTCACATATCTATACCGTCGATATTAACAGACAAAACAAATAGTTAGAGAAATTTGATGAAAGTGTTTAGTAAATTTATGTTTTGATCACTTAATTTTAAAAGTAATAAAATAGTTATTAAATTATTCAAAAGTTTTCATTTAAGTCACAAAATCCTTGTTGTATGAACTTCTTTGTTTACATTGCCTGCTCCAATTAAAAGCTCTCCTCCCTATTCTCTTTTACAGTTCAATTTTTTCATTAAATAACTTTGAATGTCACGAATCTGTAAATCAAAATCTAAACTGCTTTTTTTTTCAATCTCCAACACTAATCGTTAGATCGGCTTGAATCTAAAGTATGTTCTTCTACTGTTCAATGGTATTAATCCATTGTATCGATTGTTAAATCATTACTTGAAGCTTACTAGCAGAACTTTTTTAAAAGAAAAACTTAACATCCTAATGACTTGAATAAAAACTTTCAAACAGCCTAATGACCTAAATGAAAACTTTTGAATAGTTCAATAATCATTTTGTAACTTTTTAGAATTGAGTGACCAAAACGTAAACTTACTAATAGTTTATTGACCTTAGGTGTATTATTTATATATAGTTATATTATGAATATATATTGGGTAAACTACACCATTAGTCACTAAACTACAAGTAAGTTTTCGCTTTGGTCACTTAACTAAAAAAAGTTACATTTTGGCCATTGAATTATTTGAAAGTTTTCATTTAAGTCACTGAACTATTTAAAAGTTTTTATTTAAGCACCGGGCTATTAAGTTTTTTTTTAAAGTCCTGCCAACGAGCTCCAAGCAATGATTTGATGATTGGTACAGTGGATCAGTACCCATTGATAAGTAGAAGAACATACTTTAGATCCAAATCAATCTAACATTCAGTGTCGAAGATAGGAGAAAAAAAATGTTTGAAATTTGGTTCGCATATTCGTGACGTCCAAGCTGTTTCACGAAAAAAAAACTGAATTGTAAAAGAGAAGGGAAAAGAGAGCTTTCGATTGATGTAGGAAGTGTGAATAAAGAAAGCTATATAACATTGATTTTAACAACTAGGTGACTTAAATAAAAATTTTTGAACATTTTAATGACCGAATTATAACTTATTTTAGTCAAGTGACCAAACAAAAACTAACCCATAAATTAATGAATAAATGTGTAGTTTACCTCTTATAAAAAAATAAAAAAAAATGTGTAGTTTACCTATATATATTTTATCATATAACCATAGGACTTTTTTAAGCGGAATCAAATGCATTTATAATATAACCATTATCTTTTTGAAAGAATAATATAACTATATTTAAAAACTTTGTAAAAACAAAATAAGAGAAAAATACAACATAATTAATATGATAAATTCGATTTGATAATTTACTTGTCTAAGGCTTCAAGTTTATTATTTTGATTTTTTTTTAAAAATATATAATTTAGTATGTTTTCTAAAGGTTTTTAAATAAATTTTAATATTTTTTTTAAATTTATATATATTGTAATTTTTTTAAGAGGGACCAATTTGCACATTTTTAAAACTGTTAGGGATTCAAGAGGTATTTACATCAATTTTTTATTCAAGTTATTTGAATGATTCGAGTTGTAAAATTTAACTCAACTCGAACTCAAAAAATTAAATTATTTATTCGAGTTGGTTAAAAAACCCGAATAACTCGATTCAATTAATTAAAAAAAATCGATTTTTTTTAATCAAATCGAGTTTTGCTCAACTTTATGGCATGGTGATCAAGCTATTAATATTTAGATTTTGGTTTAATAAAACATTTGATATTTGAACTTGACTTTTTTTTTCTAATTTGAGACCTAATCATTTTGATCTGTCCAATTTGGTACTTAAACTTATAAAATGTTATACACATTACTCTAAAGCACTAATGTTAATTATTCTTACGCGAGGACAAAAATAGCTAATGTAAAATCGACATGTAGCAGATGACATGAAATTTAACGATAGGAATGATTACATTTATTTGAAGTTTCTTCTCTTTCGCTAAACAATGTTGTCAAATTTTACTTTTTATTAGGACTAACATTACTTTGACTATTAATAAGAAAGACTACATGCTTAAAGCAATGTTTTGTCTTCACAAAGCTTCCAATTCCAAAAAAAAAAAAAGAAAAAGAAATCATCTCCATCAATATTATGTGGTAACAACAGGAGTATTTAAGAAGAAGAAATTGTTTCGGCTCTATACTACCAAGAATTCCTAATTATGGGAACAAGTTCATCTTTCAAATATTTTTCTATTGAAGCTTCCTCGTTTCTTTTATCGAGCGAATCCTCCAATTCAAAAACATATTCTCTGTTTTTCATAAATTATTTTATCATAAGCAGAGACAAATATTTTGGGAAAATTTAAAAGTTAGGTAATACATAATTCCACTGTATGCATTCCAATAAATATGGGCTTCACCAACTATGACACTGGAATCAACATACACTTGGCCCAAGTTTTGGAAACAGTCATTGTGACATTGGAACATATAAGCATCTGCCATGGGAGAAAGCCAACCAAAATTTACATCATTTAACTTAAAGTCACCTAAAACAGAATACAAGATGGTAAAGAACTAATGTGTTCTGCTTCCCTGAAGGCGAGAAATGTCATCGCAGCATTAGATACAATAATCTTTTCGAGTTTTATTTATATTACTCAAAATTGAAATATTCATATTTAATCTATATACGAGTATAAGAATATAATCTTTCAAATACATAAAAATTTTAAAAAGAAGGAAAATATGTATATAAGTAGCCCAAAACAGCATAAATACACCCATTCTTCATGAGTTTGCATCCTTGGGATCGAATGGTGTTGTCAACTTATTTAGTAAATTCATAAATTGCCAAAAATTCTACTTTGATGCTGGCCAACCACCTAGTTTTTCAGCGGCAACGATTTGACATATAGCTAAACCATTGATAAAGATATCTCAACCAAATTAGCACCATGCCACCCTCATAACTCATCCATGGCCCGGCCTCCATCAACCAGTCCTTTCTGCAACTGATAACTGTCCCTTCGAATTTTGTAAGCACCCAGGAGAATATCTTAAATCTTAAAAAGGTGCACCAAATTATATCCACAAAAACACTAGCTAATGGTGATCCATATGAAATGATGAGTCCATTGAAGAGTCTGATGAAAAGAATATCATAAGTCATATTTGCATGACTATAGTTAAGCTGCAATTTGATTAAAGACTTGTAGTCCTTAAAAAGTTTTAAGCAACAAAAGTTTCATGCAAAAAGATATTGCTTGAGATTAACTAGAACAGCAATTAAGAAGATGAAATATAGGACCATTTCATTAATGCAGTAATAACACTGCATAAGGTGTGCAGATGTGTATGATAAAAGATGATAATAATTGTTATGAATAGCCATCTCGCCTAAGGAGCCTCCTTGTGATGATAATAATTGTTATGAATAGCCACCTCGCTTGAGGAACCTCCTTGTCAGCATAGACAGCATGATGGTCCTCGCCTAATTTAAGATGGTAGGACTGTTCTTAAAGGTTACCTTATTTAGAAGGTTATAAGGAAAGAGTCACTTCACCAACATCGATTTCATTTGGGAGTCTCTCACCCCTAATGAATCAGCTTTCTTTCTGGATAGACACCTGTCACGGGCAGCACCAAGGGGCCGGCAGGAGCCAAAGGCCCCCTAAAATGGAAAAATAGCACATTGACCTTTTTCTGTTTTATAAAATTATAGGTAAATGGTTAAATTGCACTTTGACCTCAAAAAATGATAAAATTTTAATTTAATCCTTTAAAAATTGAAAAGACATAAGCTAATACAATGATTAAATTGCATTTTAGCTTAAAAAAAAAAATACATAACTTAGAATACCAAATTTCCCTGAGAACCTTCTAGTCTCTATCAAATCCTCAGACATCTTCTGCAGCTCTTAATGCCATTGTGTGAACCACCCCAACATTGTATCAACATTAATACATTTTCCTGTTTCAGATTTCCGTCCAATATAGCTAATATGAATACAATATTTGCTTAACAATCAATCGCATGAAATACTATTTTCCACTGCAAAATCTTAAAGCTAGGATGATTTCTTGAACTTGCATCGAATTTCCTATCCCATTATGAACCCTAATATTGAGTTATTGACAATATAGGTCTCACTTTTCTGTACAAAAAAGAAAAAGGGTATCAGCATTTGCCAATAACTTTGGTGAGACTAAAGGCATGGCTGATCAGTTTCAATTTAGCAAGAAAGTTTTGATTCAGCCAAAAAGGTATCAGCATTTGCCAATAACACTTTTTTACCGGCATTCAATAGCTCAATCAAGGAGACCACAGCACACCCTTTTTCCATGCCACCACCTGGAGTCTTAACAGGGTAACTGTCATGTCATCCATAGACTTAGAGGATTGAGTGGAGAATGATAGAAGAAAAGAGGCTTCATCACTAACCACATTTAAGAACTCTTTCATGAAAGGCTTACAACAGAGTACATGAAGCTCTAGAAGTGATTGATGAGATGAACGCCACTTTGGAAGAAGCAATCACGGATGAAGAGATCCACAATGCGGTCTTTGAGACTAGATGAGTACTCTAGAATTTTTTACCATAAATTTTGGGATGTATTTAAAGAGAAGAACCTAGAGTTCGTATCGCAATTTTGTCCAATTAGCTACTGCACCTTCTCCTGTATAAGTTAGTCGGTTACCTATTAGTCAGTCTGTTGAAGTCTTTGTATATATAACAACTAAGAATAGGCTGTATAGCTTTTATCCTTCTAATAAGATTCAGTTTTCTTCCTCTCTCATTTTCTCAAGTTTCATATATTGTTAAACATGATTCATTGCTGAGTTTATTGTCGTTTCACAGTTGTCCATTAAGCTTTCCATGATAGAGAATATGGTTGAGTTGCATAGCAAAATTTTAAAGCATCTTCAAAATATTAGGACCTTCTCCAAATATCTAAAGCAATAAATTTGATCAAATTAAATATGTATATGCGAAAGAGTCTAATGCGATGGGAAGATGTCAGAATTGCAAGTTGCCCTTTGAGAATAAGATAGGATTTTAGGGGTTTTTTATCGCTTTAAATCAAAGTACTTATAGATGCTTAAAAAATAGACTCCAATATAAAATTCAAACAGAGAACAAATTTAAAAAAACAAAATCGACATCACTATAAACATTGAATCCCAAATTATAATTGCTATATGTATGCAATTATAACCACTCTCAAATCTAGAACAAGAATTGAAGAAAAATTAAATTAAATATAAATATTCAAATAAAATTTTCCTAAACCCAAGAGTTTAACTTTAGCTTTGAGTCACAAAACAGTCCAGTTCCACTAGGACACCCTATAACTAACACCTTACTTTGGGGATTAAAAAATACATTGGCAGATAAATTGAGTTTTAACTTGATTGGCATGGGTATTATTGCTAATGTAGGAGAACGTAGGTTGAGTTCGTTGAGCGCATTATCCTCCTATTTATAGGTTAGGAAAGGTTATAGATAGTTCTAGACATTAAGCCAAAAGAATAAATATGATCAAAATCTATAATAAAATTATTTTTAAAAAAAAAACACCTTAACATGCCTTGCTTAGCTAATACAAGTTTGCTTGGGTGGCAAGCAACTTCACCCCATGTTGGCCACCCTCTCTAAAATTACATCAACAAACAATCCTAACATTTAATTAAATAATTAAATAATTAATTAAAATCTTCAATTAAATACAAGTTTGCTTGGGCGGCAAGCAGCTTGACCCATGTTGGCCACCCTCTCTTGAATTAAATCAACAAACAATCTTAACATTTAATTAAGTAATTAATTAAGTTAAAATTAATTTGTATAACTAAATAATTTACCCAATTCAAGTCTAATTTTGATAAAATCATATCAACTTTAGTGTATTAAAATTTATTGAAAAACGTATTTAATTATAGACGGTTTCAATTCCTAATCAAATTAACTACAATGACTTTAATTTTCACTTTGATTTAATTATTTAATTTATTCATCTAATTAAATAATAAGTCAAAAAAACTAAATTAATTCCATATTATCTCTTGCCATTCCAAGAAAATGCAATTAGTAATTCATGTCATAATCTATTTATTTCCAGGATATCATTAATTAAATTCTCAAGAATGACTGTTGTATTACTCATATTGTATTAATTTTTTTTGTTAAAAGAAATAGAAGTAAACTTTTAATTACACAACTTTACTGAAAGTCTGCCCTTATTCCAAACTATTGAATATCATTCTCTAGTAAGGTTTGAATACCCTTAAGTAGCTCAACAAAGTAACATTTCTTATTCACATCTCCATTTGACATCTTTGCTATGCAATCCACAACCTTGTTTTCCTCCTTAGGAACATGCCAAAATCTAACTTATCATTCATTCAAAATCATAGTATGTATAAGTCGAACTTCCGAAAGATTACTGTCAACTGCATATCTATTACTAACCACATCAATCAAGATAGCATTATCACTTTCCACTTCAATTTGTCAAAACCCTTCATGCCAAGCAATCACAAGTCCCTTATAAAGTGCCCTTGCTTCCGTTTAAAAAATGCCATATCTGCCAATTCTCATGCCAAAGCCAAATAACCAATTCCCCTCATGATCCCGAATTACACCACCCACGGGAGCAGATGATGTATGTTTTGGTATACTGCCATCAATGTTACCTTTAACCCACCCGACATGCGGTGGCTGCCAATACTCTTTGGTGTATTCACTGCAGCAACTATTATTCAACCTTGCTAAATTAGATATGCTGCGAGCCCAAGCTATACTAGTTGCTATCAAATCCATGTTACTATAGCTAGCTCATTTAAAAATAAAGTCATTCCCATGCTTCCAAATCAACCAAGAAACAATTGAAAATAAAGTTGGCCATTCACCATCGATTGTGGAACTATAAGACTTGGGCAAATTCATACCAGTTTTCCAAGGAATAAGAAAAAAAAGAAAGAAAGACCAGTCATGTTGTGGTACCAACGATTTCTAAATGTTAGTTGCAAACGGGCAGTCACAGACTACATGGAGCCCTGTTTCAACTAAAGCATCACACCGTGGACAGTACCCATTCATCTGTCATTCTTCTCTTTACCCTTACCTCATTGGTAATCTGAGGGGCATCATTCTTCCATATCCTGGAACTATGTTCCCACTGCATAAGTTCCCTTTGATTTAAAAAATAGCTGTAAGTTGAAGCTGAAGAAAATTTACCTTTTGACATCCATTTCCAAATCAATCGATCAGGACCACTATCGTGTGATGGAGGCATGACTGCAAAGATCGAGCAAGAATGGTTTGTGGTAGCTGCGATTCCAGCCATCTCCAGTTCCATGATCCATTGCCCGTTACCACATTGCAGACTATCAATGTCTCATCGATATGGTCCCTTCCGATGTGTAAAAATTTTAAAGGCCTGACGTCCTCCACCCAATTATCGTTCCAGAAGTTTACTAAGCAGCAATCCCCAACAGACCAAATGATACCATCTTTAATCTCATTCCAATTATTAGAAAGAGAGCACCAAAGATTCGAACAATTATTTCGTTCAATAGAATCAGGTAGGAATCCATGAACATTATATTTGTTTCTTAACAAGCAAACCCATAGTGCCTCAATACTGGCTAAAATGTTGTAACCCATCTTCAATAAGAAGATTTTATTTTGATCTTGGAGCCTTTGGATGCCTAATCCTCCTTTATCAATGTTAGAGATCAATAGCATAGCTCATACAATTAGTTAGTTAGCAACTGAAGCTGTTGATACAGCTAGCAGTTTGTTGAAAAGCAGTTATGCAAGCTCTATATATACAATATACAATGTACAAAGAAGGGTAATTCATGGATTCATTCAAGAAACAGAAACAAAATAATTTTGTATTCAATCTTGTTCATCTTCAATTTCAGAATAGAGATTAGCCTAGTTACAAAGTCATTCGAAAACCTACCTTCTATCATGGTATCAGTCGCTCGGTGATCCTTGGCCATGGCAACCACGCATTCTACTGACTCCGACTCTGTTGAGCCGAGTGGCTCCGTGTTCACTGCTGATCGGATCATAAATTTCTTCCCTAGGCATGAGGTGGTGAAGCTTGACGAGGGAAATTTTGTTCAATGGAAACAAAAAGTGCGGTTAATTGTGGCCGGCTACGATTTGACGGGGTTTCTTGATGGCACCCTACCGGCCCTGACGAGGTTCGTTCAAGCACCCGAAGGTGCTTTTGTTGCAAATCCCTCTGCTTTGGTTTTCAATCAACAAGACAATCTCCTCACGTCGTGGCTACAGTCCATGATTAGCCCTTCATTCTCACGGACGTCCGAACCGCATGCGATGTGTGGACGACAGCGAATAGCTTGTTTGTGGTGGACACGGGCGCAAAGCAATCACGGCTTCGTCATGAACTGCACTCTCTCACAAAAGGTAGTCTCTTCATCTAAAGTTATATTGCTAAAATAAAAAGCTTGTGTGCTTTTCTTGAAGCGTCTGGATCTCAAATCTCGGAGGCCGAACGGACGGAGATTATGCTTGCGGGTCTACCCTCAGAGTTTGATGCTGTCGTATCCTCTGCCTCGCTCTCTTCGGGTCCATTACTGTTTTAACGATTGGTTGATGCTTTTCTTGAGTGTAAAGCTCGACAGGCGAAGACGGTTCAAAAGGTCGTGTTTCCTGCGAATCATGTGAAAGGCACTCCGTCGCCGACGGTGGACAGATCCCCTAGTGTTGGTCGTCCGCCCTCTCGTGGTCGTGGACGAGGTTTTCGCTCTCGATTCCAGTGCCAGGCCTGTGGCAGGTACGGTCACCTCGCCCAGAGGTGTTATTACCAGTACCACCATGAAAAGTAGTCACCGATAATGGCTTCGGTGTCGCACCAAGGAGGGCCGTCTCATGGGTCTCCTATGAAGGCATTGCCTGGCGCGATTGTGGGCGATGGATGGTATTCTCACTAGCCACGACGCCCTCGGTTCACCAATGATGTTGGTCAAAATTGGGTTGCCAATAGTCAAAATTGGTTTATGCCTCAGAAAGAGATTATTATGAATCTTTATACTAGGATGAATGTTGGGGTGCAGACTGTCCTTGCACGTGGGCCGCATGCAATCAATGTGCCACACCCGTCCATGCTACATAGAAATGGGCCAAACCCCCCAATGATGCACGTAAATCGACCAAACAATGGGCTTTCAAGGCCCCCAGCTATGCCTACTGGGCCCGTCTCAAATCATGTTCAATTTGATTCGCCTTTGGCTTAGAGCCGAATGTTAGTCCGTCGGGCGGTGTACCGATTCCTTGGCAAACTAAACCCTGAGCTCGTTGTCGAAACTATTTTTTTGTTTTGAAAAACAGTCGAATTTTATTTTAAAAACGAAAACGGGAGTCGTCACCAATCTTTTTTTTATGAGGTGTGATCGAGTCACCTTGTAACTGATCGTTTTAATAAAACATCTTGATTTACTAAAACAATAATTTTGGCCTTCGTAATTCAAGAAAACGGGTTTGGGAGTCAGTTACGTACGAGGAAGGATTAGCACCCTCGTAACGCCCAAAATTGGTACCTAATTAATTAATTGATGTCTTAACGTTAAAAGCTGAAAACTCGAAAAGAATTTAAAATACGATCCTTTTGTGTTAATGTTATTTAAAAGAGAAAACGCTTGAATAAATTAAAACGAGCATTAAAGGCCCTCTCGTCTCGAGCTAACAAAATGTCACATCCCGTAAATTAGGACACGTCATTTGAACCCTCGAAAATAAGATTGCCTTTTAATTGTTTTATTTTAAAAATTGGTACTTTGATTTTTAAAAGGATATTCGATTGTTTAGATTCAACGAAAAAAACCGAAACCCCGTAAGTTAGGGCACGACCTTCTTGAGTTTCTAAACGCGGAATATTGTCTTTATTTTTATTTAGAATTCATATGTTTTAAAATTTAAAAGGATATTTGGCTATTTAGGTTTAATGAGAAAATCAAAACACCATAAGTTAGGGTATGATTTCTCGAATTCCCAAAATACAAAATATCGCTTATTTTCAAAATTTTCCTTTTTTACGAATTTGGATAAAAATTAATGTGATGTTTAAAACGATACACAAACGAAATGTTGTATTAGCAAAAAGCAATAATGAATACATTAATCAAGACAGCACATAAGAATCGTATAATGTACACTATTTTAACAATAACAAGAACCATGAAAAAATAAATAAAATAGATAATGACAATGATAATAGCAACAACGTACACATATAAAGAACAATGCCACTCAAATAATGGAGACAAAGAAACAAATACACAAATAAATACAAGAAAAAAAAATAATTTGTAAAATATCGAAAATAAAGTATCAATTTAAAGTAAAATGAAATTAAGGATATAATTTCTAATAAAATATATAAATATATAAATAAATAATAATAATAATAATAACAAAAGCAAGTAAGAAGAAAAAAATGAAAAAAAAAAGAAATATAAAAGGCATAATAAAAGGAAATAAATCAATTTGAAATAATTAAAAAGTAAGGAATAGTAAATAAGTAGATAAATAATAAGTAAAATAATAAATGAATAAAAAAAGAAAAGCCATGAATGGTCGAAATTAAATAAATGAAGACCAAATTGGAATTAAAATGAAATTAAAGGCCTAAATTATAATAAAATAAATGTCTAAAGGATTAAATTGAAGTTTAGACTGAATTTTGGGTGAAAATCAGAAGTGAAAATAAGGCAAAGGACCAAATTGTAATGCGCGAATAACAGTGAGAGACTAAATAGGAAATATCCTTATCCTCCAAAACGCACAGTTTCAATAGGGACTAAAATGAAATAAAAGTAAAATTATTGGGCCAAATTTAATAAAATAAAAGAATGAATAAAATGACCCGATTGAAAAAGATACAAAAAATAGAAGGGCTAAAGTAGTAAATAACCCAAAAATTATAAAAACACACAGATCCCTTTGGTGCGGGTCGGGTCACGCGCGGGTGGCCTAATACAACGCCGTTTTGAGGCCACTGAAACAAGCCCTAAACAACGTCGTTTCACTTGTTCTATAAAACAATTTTATTTTTTTGAAAAAAATCATTTCTACTTAGTTTTTTTTAAAAAAAAAAATCAAAACACCTTTGTTTTTCTTTGCAAGGGTTTCTAATCTGGCCATAGGTTCGACCGTTAGCCACCGTGGAGGTCGCTGATCACTGGCGACAGCGCCACAGTCCACGGTGGCCGAAAAATTCAAAAAAAAACTATTTTTCTTGGCTTTTCAAATCCGAGCCCTCCCAAGACGCCATTTTTCATCAGAAATGGCAAACCTAGGCAGCCGAATACCAAAGGTCAGGTGATTTTCTACCCCCTTTTTTGTATTTTTTTCGTTGTTTTCCTTTAAAAGACTAGTAAAAGATGGAAAAAATAAAAATATAACACAAAAGGAACCACCTTTAAACTTTTGCGATTCGATTTCTTGTCTGTATTTTTCTATTCGAAAATCTGTAAAAAATACATTATTTTCTCAAGGCTTTTATAGCCGAAGTACAAGTGTTTGTTTCTATGGCTGTCTGCTTTCGCTTGTTGCTATTTCGTCTGCAGGTACGGAGGTGCTGACGTGGGAGAAGCGTGCGGCGGTAGCATTAGGGTGCTAGGGTTTTTTGCTAAAAAGTTTTAGGTTTAGTGGGCTAGAATTTTGGGTTAGGGTTGGTTTTAGGTTTGGTTTAATTTGGACTATTTGGGCTTTTGATGTAAATGGACTGTTAAATTGTTGGACTCTTTATTTTTGGGTTTTATTTATTTTGGGCCTAATGATAAACCATAAAAGTAACACTTTCTAATCCCATACTTAGCATATTTTTGGATGATTTATTATATAATTGAGTGAATTAGATGCTCTTAATCCTTTAATTTCATGTTTTATACTCAGGAGAGCATAGGGGAACAAAATGAGCAAAAAAAGGGCAAAAAAGGGACAAAACAGGCTAATCAAAGGACCCACACGGCCAAGACAAATTCCACACGGGTGGAGCACACGCCCGTGTGAAATACACAGGCTGGCCATACGCCC
This sequence comes from Gossypium anomalum, assembly GCA_025698475.1. Classification (NCBI taxonomy): domain Eukaryota; kingdom Viridiplantae; phylum Streptophyta; class Magnoliopsida; order Malvales; family Malvaceae; genus Gossypium; species Gossypium anomalum. The sequence goes on from CM046961.1 coordinate 6,605,073, forward strand.
ATGTGGTAGCCCGTGTCGATATCGCTCCAAGCTTTCCAAATACTCGAAAAAAGTCAATTTTTAGGGTTTCTGAGCAGCCTAAAGTCTATAAATACATACCATAGGAAGATCTAAAGAGGGGACACAGAGTAGAACACAGGAATTACTCGAAGAACGCCAACAGATTCAGCTCAGAAGCAGGATCTCCTTCAAGACTGAAGATCTCCCTTCAATTTCTCTTGAAGTTTTTGGGTTTCTTTATGTTTTGTTATTTTCCTATTTTTGAGATGTTTTCCTACTACATTATGAACTAAACTCCCTAAATACCAAGAGAGGATGAAACTTAAGACGGATCTTATTATTTAATATTCTGAATTTAATGATAAATACTTATTCTTGTTCTTAATTATGTTTTCTCAATTCTTGTTTTAATATTTCAGGATATTAATTCAAGTTGATGTGCTTATTTAAAAGTCCTTGTTTAAGAGTAGATCTACCATAATTAAGTGGAGTTGCATGCAATCCTAGAAATAGGGCAGCATAAATTTGCCGGATTAGAGTCAAATCTAATAAGGGAATCCATAGATCAAGTTAATGTGACAATAGGGGTTTTAATTAGAAAGAGATTTCAATTAATCAACCTAGAGTCAGTTGTTTTTAGTCTCGAAAGAGATATTAAGATAATTTAGGGATTTCTACGGATCATGACAAGTGAATAAATCATTAGATTCAGAATCAGAATAATAAGTGAAGTCTAGGTGGATTCTTCCTTGGGTATTGTCTTTAATATTGGTTATTCGATTATTTTCTTCACTCTCTGTCATGTTCAGTAGTTAATTTAATTTTAGATTAAAACAAATCTCTTATATTTTAAGCTAAATAATAGAAAAATAGTTAATACTAGTACTTTTAGTCCTTGCGGATACGATACTCTAGACTCACCGTAACTATACTACCATTTGATAGGTGCGCTTTCTTTAGTCGTGATCGTAGTCTAGTTTAGTGGTTCATAAAACGACCATCACCCAGGCCAAAATTGGCTTATTGCCCTCTTTGCTCATTGTCGTGTAACTAGAATAGAGCAAAGACTTTAAAAAGGCCAATTTTGCCTGGTCTTGTCAAATCCTGACTTTTTGGTTCTTCTTTCTTTCAAGTAGCCTCATTCCCTCCCATTGTATCTTCAAGGGTATAGGAATTGGTGTTTCGATCCACTCTAATGTAATTTTAGGGGGAAGAGACTTGTAGCTTCGATCTACTCCGCTGCAACTTCAAGGAGATAAGAATTGGTAATTTCAACCTGCTTCACTGCAACTTCAGGGAGATAAGGTTTGTGTATTTTTATCCTGCTCCACTGCAACTTCAAGGAGATAAGGATTGTGGCTTCGATCCACTCCAATGTAATTTCTGGAAGAAGAGATTTGTAGCTTTGATATACTTCGCTGGAACTTTAAAGAGATAAGAATTGATAATATCAACCTGCTCTTCTGCAACTTTAGAGAGATAAGGTTTGTGGTTTCTTCCATTTATCCCACTATAACTCAGGGGTATAGAATTTGTATCATCTTTAATCCATCCCAGTGTAACTTAGATGTATAGGATTCATATCTTCTTTAATCTATCCTACTGCAATTCAGGGGTATAGGATCTGTATCTTCTTCAATCCGTCTCACTACAACTCAGGGGTATAGGATTTGTATCTTCTTCAATTCATCTTACTGTAATTTAGGGGTCTAGGATCAGTATTTTCTTCAATCCATCCCACTGCAACTCAAGGGTATAGGATTTGTGTCTTCTTCAATCCATCCCACTGCAACTCAGGGGTATAGGATTTGTAACTTGTAGCTTAAGTCTGTTCCACTGCAACTTTAGGGAAATAAGATCCACTATCTTCAACCTGCTCCACTGCAACCTTAGGAAGATAAGGCTAATAGCTTTAATCTACTTCACTGCAACTTCAGGGAGATAAGATTTGTCATGGTAACTTCAGTCTGTCCCACTGCAACTTCAGGGGTATAGGATTTTATGGTTTCACTAATCTATTACGCCGCTCTATGGGGAACACGACCTGTCGAATCCATTTCATGGGCTATTTATGTCAAGCTATTAGGATGTCATGATCAAAATGAATCAAATGCTCCTATTTGGATGTGTACGAATGATATTTGCATGAATGCATAATGTCATTTTTCGAGAACGATCCCTTTTTAATGCTTAGGTTGTCATTGCTCGTCACTCATCAAGGTTCTATCGTTGATATGCTACCGTGCCTTCTTGTTTAGCCGGTATCTTTAGTAGAAGATCTGAAGAAATAGTCATAATTTGGACTATTCTTTCTCAAATGTTTTCAACTCCTAAATTTGGTTAGTTCTAACTAGTGGTCCTATTTCAGGTCATTGTACTATTTATAAGCTTTTCAAAGCAATATGCAGAACTTCTTTTATGTGAATATTATAAGTCCAATAATCATTGTTTCAATGAAAAATGCTTGAAAAAGATTATCACAATGGACAAGATGCAATTTAATTGAGAGTAATGCTTGAAATGGATAAATTAATCAAGATAGCAAATTTTGCTAAGGTATAAAAATGAATAAGATGAGAATAGGTCCCCAAATATCGCAGCATGAGCTTCTCCATCCAAACTTCTCGAAGACCGTTTCGAGCTAAATATGTGTTTAGAAGATTTAATGTATATTGTTGATGCCCAAGATGTAACGTTCCTTCTTCTTATTAATTTTGAGAGGACAAGGCTACCATATGCCCCATCTTTGATTAAAATTTGAGCTGCCCTTTTTCGGGTTTTCAACTCAAAACCCTTTTAGTCTTAAGGCGCCCTTTACGGGTTTTTGTCTTCGCCTCTCCTTTTTTTTAGAAGGTCTTAAAGCGCCCTTTGTGGGTTTTCACATTGGCCTCTCCTTTTTAAGTGAAGCACTTCTTGACTGAATTTGAATTTATAGGATTAGGCAAGTTTTTACCATCCATCTTGGTTAAAATCAGCGCTCATCCGGAAAAGGCCTTCTTTACTATATAAGGTCATTCCCAATTTGACATCCATTTCCCTCTGAAATCCTTTTGTATGGGAAGGATCTTTTTCAATACCAAGTCCTCCTCATGGAATTCTCTAGGGCTAACCTTCTTGTCATAAGCTTGCATCATTCATTTTTGGTATATCTGACTATGACGGATAGCCCTTAGCCTCTTTTCTTCGATCAAGTTCAGCTGATCATACCGAGATTGGATCCATTCTACTTCATCTAAGTTTAGCTCTAACAAAACTCTAAGGGAAGGAATCTCGACTTCAATAGGCAAAATTGTCTCCATTTCGTAAACCAAAGAGAAAGGCGTTGCCCTGGTGGATGTCCTAACAGATGTTCGATAAGCATAGAGGACAAATGGTAACTTCTCATGCCAATCTTTATAAGTCTCAGTCATTTTCCCCACGATCATCTTAATGTTCTTATTGGTTGCCTCCATTGCACCATTTATTTTTGGGCGATATGGTGACGAGTTATGGTGTTTGATCTTGAACTGGCTATAGACCTCTACTATCGTGCTGTTGTTCAAATTTAATGTATTGATATGATCCTTTCACGCATTCCATATCAACATATGATCTTCTTCTTTAAGAACTTGCTGACTGTCGATTGTGTGACATTGGCATATGAAGTGGCTTCTACCTATTTAGTGAAGTAGTCGATAACTACGAAGATGGATCGATACCCATTAGAAGCTTTTGGAGATATCGGTCCAATAACATCCATGCCCCACATAGAGAAAGGCCATGAGGAAGTCATTACATGAAGAGGTGAATGAGACACATGAATTTTATCTCCATAAATTTGACACATATGACATCTCTTGGTGTAATTTATACAATCCTCTTCCATGGTGGACCAATAACACCCGAATATCATAATTTGCCTGGCCATTGTAAAACCATTAGCATGTGTTCCACAGAAGCCCTTATGGACTTCTTCCAAGATTTTCTTAGCCTCAACAACGTCTACACATCTTAATAGCACCTGATCCTTTCTTCTTTTGTATAGGATCTCCCCATTTAAGCCATAGTCACAGGCTAGTCTTCTCAACATCCTTTTATCATTCTCAGTTGCTTGGTCAGGGTATTCACGATTTTTCACGTATCACATTATATCGTGATACCAAAGGGTGATCATCTTTTTCTTCTTCTTCGATGTTGCAGTAATGAGCCAGAGCCTCATAAATACTCATCTAAATGGGTTTTACATCATCTGGTTTGTTCACTTTGATCATGGACGCTAGAGTAGCCAATGCATTAGCCATCTGGTTTTCATCTCGCGAGAGGTAACTGAAAGTGATGTCGTCAAACTCCTCAATTAAATCTAGAACTATCCTTCGAAAATTGATCAATCTGGGGTCTCTTGTCTCCCATTCTCCTTTGAGCTGATAGATTACTAGTGCAGAATCCTCATATACCTTTAGCACTTTGATTTTGCATTCTATGGCTGCATGGATACCGATAATGCATACTTCGTATTCTTCTATATTATTCGTACAATCAAAATCCAGTTTACTAGTAAAGGGATAATGATATCCATTTGGGGATACCAAGATTGCCCCGATTTCGTTACCCACAGCATTTGACGCTCCGTCAAAATTTAATTTCCAAGGGTGGCATTCTTGAAAACCTTCTTCAGTGGTTGCAACGTACATCAGATCTTCGTTTGGGAAATCAAAGTTCAAAGGCTCGTAATCTTCTAGAGCTCTACTAGCAAAAAAATCTTCTATTGTACTCCCTTTTACAGCTTTCTGGTTCACATATACTATGTCGAACTCGAAAAGTAGAATATGCCATCGGGCCATTCTTCCATTCAAAGTAGTTGACTCCATCATGTACTTGAGAGGGTCCAATTTTGAGATGAGCCAAGTTGTGTGGTGCAGCATGTACTGTCTCAGTCTCCGGATAATCCAAATCAAATCAAAGCACAACAGAACTTCTCAATTGGCGAATATCTTGTCTCACATTCGGTGAATTTCTTACTGAGATAGTATGTCGCCATTTTTTTTTCTTCCTGACTCATCATGTTGGCCAAGCACGCATCCTAAGTACAGTATTAACGGCTTATCTGGGCTAGGTGGAATCAGTACTGGGGCATTAGATAGGTAATGTTTGACTTATTCAAAAGCTTTCTGGCACTCCTCATCCCATACGCTTGGATTGTGTTTCTTAAGGAGATGAAATATGGGGTCACATTTCTCGGTTAATTGTGAAATGAAACGAGGGATGTAATTTAGTCTTCCTGGGAAACCTCGAACTTCTTTTTGAGTATGCGGCAGAGGTAGCTCTTGTATGGCATTGACTATTTCTAGGTTGATCTCAATTCCTTTTTCACTGACTACATATCCTAGCACTTTCCGGACCTGGCTCTGAAGGTACACTTTACTGGATTGAACTTTAGCTGGAACTTCCTCAACCTTAAAAACAATTTCCTTAGGACTTGTACATGCTCTTTCTCCGTTTGAGACTTTGCAATCATATCATCAACATAAACTTCAATTTCTTTGCGCATCATATCATGGAACAGGGTTACCATGGCTCTTTGGTACGTTGCACCCGCATTTTTAAGTCCAAATGGCATCACCTTATAGCAAAATGTTCCCAACATGGTTACGAATATATCTTCTCCATGTCTTCAGGATGCATCTTAATCTGGTTGTATCCGGAGAAACCATCCATGAAGGAGAACAGTGAGTGACCTGCCGTGTTGTCCACTAAAGTGTCAATATGAGGCAGTGAAAAATTATCTTTCGGGCTGGCTTTATTCAAATCTCTGTAATCTACACACATTCGTACTTTTCTATCTTTTTTAGGGATGAGGATGATGTTAGCTACTCATTCTGAGTATTTAAGCACTTTTAAGAGTCCAGCGTCGAATTATTTTTTAGCCTCTTCTTTTATTTTCAGCAAAACATCGGGTCTCATCCTTCGGAGCTTTTGTTAAACTGGCTTCCACTCTTTCTTTATGGGGAGTCGATGTACTATAATATCAGTACTTAACTCGGGCATGTCTTGATATGACCAAGCGAAGACATCCTTGAATTCTTGGAGTAATTCAATGAGGTCTCGCTTTGTCTCTACGGTGATACAAGCTCCAATCTTCACCTCTTATTCCTCTCCTAAGCTCAAAATTTCCACTGACTCTTTGTGAGGTAGGAGTTGTTTGTCATCTTGTTCTACCATTCTCAACAAATCAGGAGATAGGTCATAGTCTCGATCATCTTTAAAATCCTGAAAATCCTCCATACACATATCTTGCTCAAAAGGAGACTCTGAGTCATTAGTAGTGTCGCTCATATCATTAATATCTGGAGACTTATTATAGGGATGAAGGAAGATCCAAAGAATCTAAGAATAAATATTTGTATGGTATGAAAATTTGATGCGATCGTTGAGAGCACCAAAAATATCCTATTCCCTACAAAATAATGAAAAAGAACAGTAAAAGGAAGTAGGGTCGAATCCTCAAGGACTGGATTGCACGAATGCTTGTTTCTCGAAATCCTGGGCAAAATCGTGCCCAAGAAAACCTGCGTTCCTGAAAAAAATAAAAAAACAGAATTTTAAGGTTTTTGATCTGGGAATAAAATAAAATAAAAACGAAATTAAAAGCCAAATTGAATTTTTGAAAATTAAAAGTAGAAATAAAGTTGAGAAAAAGATTTCTTATGGTGATTTTCTAGCCTCTGGTTGTCTCGATTCTCCTTGGGTTCAATCCTTGGCTTTTAAGTGACCCTTCTCAAGCAGAGTAAGCCAGTTATAGTGGAAGATGATGCCTACGACCACCAGCTCCAAGAATTGAGACTTAAGATTTGGCGGAACCTGACTCTAGCCAATAATCGCTTTTGTGGGACTATCTCCTCCTAGATCATCACTTCCCAATGACGAATACCACTCCATTTTGTCTCTTGGACTCTCCAACCTCTAACGCAGAAAACTAACAAATCGACTGTGCAACCTTCCCAAACTTACAAAGTGACCATTCTTTGCAAAAGTTGAAAAGATCACCTATTAAGAGACATGGACGGAAGCGTCAGCCTTGTAATGCAGAGAAGCGATGAATATCCTGTTGAGAAGGCTAAGCACGAATTCTAAGCCTCATGAACCTTTTTGGGGTATTTCGACAACCTTTGGCTAGATTAGATTTAGTGGCTCATGATTTTTGGGGAAAAACAAATAAAAATAATGGAAAGGGAATTTTTTATTGAAATATGAAAAGAACAAAAAGACTAAATTTATGGGGGAGAGAGTGTTACAGCAAAAGATGGACAAAATTTGTGTCACTTCATCCCCTATTTATAGTACTAAGAAACCTAGCATATTCCTAATTAAATTCTAAAAGATAAATACAAATAATTAAAGATAATTAAAGATAAAAAAATCCTAAAAATTAAATCTACATAATAATCCTTGATAATTATCCTAATATAATTAAACATTAAATAGAGTCTCGTGCTATAAAATCTCTTCTTTTGCACTTTTGCCCTTATGTTTTCCATACTTGAATTTTTGGCACCATCTATTTCCCTATGTCGCATGTTGGCCCATTTTATCTTCAAATTCACACTTTTTGCCCTTAAATTTCCTTTTTACCTTCAATTTAGTCCCTAAAAGATAAAAGACCATAAAATATCCCAAATTAGGAGGATCATACTCAAAATAAACATGCAATTAGCATATAAAAATATGTCATTCTAGAGTATTATCAAATTCCCCTTACTTAGCCCATACTTGCCTTTAAGTATGGTTCCTATCCACTGTGAAGTTTAGAAATTGCCATGAAAGAAGTACCACTCCAAAGTTTTATAAAAATTAGTCAAAATGCATATGAAAAATAAAGAGAACCGTTAGCTTACTTTAAGTAAAATTGAAAAAGTATTCCAATTAACACACAATAATTAAGATCGACTTGGATTATTTCATGAAAATTAGGTAATTTACCAAATCTATCAAGACACCCTATTTGTTTCTACCTTTAGTCCCCACATTTTATTAATACATCTATTTTTTTAATTAATTAATTAATTAATTTATTTTTGCTTAAGAATATATTGAACCTTTTGACGCGAAGAGAGATGATAGCCAAGCACTCCACCCTAGTTACTCAGCCCAATGTACTCCTAATTTTTATTTTTCTTAAGAACATATCGAACCTTTTGACGTGAAGAGAGATGACAGCCAAGCACCTCACCCCAATTACTCAGCCCAACACATTTTTAAAAATTAATTCTGGTTAGTAGAGTTTTACCTAACACGTCACACATCCTTTTGACTCGAAATAGGATAACAACCCAAAAACCCTACCCCGGTTACTCAGCTGGTTACGTTTTAAGCTGCACTCATAATCACGGAAATATTATTATTAAACGGGATTTATTGGATTGTCCCCTGAGCCTGTTTGGTAGTTCATCGGTGCCGAGGTACCAATTTGATACTGTTGGGGCCTGATGTTAACGGATACCCTTTATGGATATGCGTTTGGTTGTGCTTGGGTGTTTGTTGGGGTAAAGCCAGGAGGATAAGTAGGGTCCTCGTTATTGTCCCCGGAATTGATCATAGGGTTCTTTCCTTTTTCTAGCCTTTCAGTCAGCAATTGGGTTAATTGATTCATCATATTCTATTGGGATTCTAACATCTGATCCCTCCTGTCTTGTTGGATTTTGACCAATTGTTCTTGCATCTGTATTTGTAGCTGATCTTGCATTTCTCTTTGAATCTGTTCCAACCTTTCCAATCTTTGGTCCATTACTTTTGTTTTGGCGCGAGTACCGTAACGATGCTTAGTCGATAAACTTTTTCAAGTTTCCAGATTAACTAAAATAATTTTAATTAATTAGGGGTCTTTTGTGAAATCTAATACATATGATGCGATGTAATACAAATGCATGCAAAAAGATGCGTCGATTCTGATTCAATTCTGTTAGAACAACTTTACTATAAGACAAATTTCTTTACATAAAATGAATACATATACAGCCTTGCTCGTATACTCCAGATGAAGACATCGATCATTTTCTTCATATCCGGATGTTAAGATCAAATCTTGCAAATTTTCCAAAAGATGTCTCTATTATCTCCTTTTTGCTTGATCCGGGCTGTGACCCATTGCTTATTAATCATCGTGATGCTCGTTAGCTTCTTTAAGTGAGTCAAGATGTTGACGGCTCTCGAATAATCTTTGCTAGCTTGAATCCTAAAGTAAAGTCATGTACTCCTCCTCGGACTCTCACCCTTCTCTTATTGTGTTTACTCGAACTATGTTCAGACGGTTGTATGGTATTCCACTTTTTCAAGAAATTCATTTTCCATGACAAGCTCTTTATTTAGCAATTGAACGTGAATCAACACCTATTTTCTATGATGAAAATACAATGCAATCATAACCAAAACAAAAGAAACACGTCAGTACAAAAAAAACATAAATAATAAATAGAGCACCTATTTGGATGACCTTTAGGGGTTTGGTGTGGTTCTACCTAGGGTAGGCTCCTAGGGCTCACTATATGTTGTTCGGTTCTAAAGTAAAGGTACACGAACCGGCAGATTCCTCAATCCTTACCCACTATAGGCTCATATGGACCGAGTTTAATTTAGGGGAATACATTTCCCTATGGTTATACAGATATGAAAATCTCACGAAGACATAGGTACAGATGTATTCCGAAACTGATCCACTATCCTATACGGAGGTGAAGACCTCACGAAGGAATAGTTTCTCACTCCCACTTAAGAGGGGTAAAATCGAGTGAGTATGCAATATGATGCGCGAAAGTATACTAAGAGACTCGAACCAAAAACAACATATTAAATGACGCAAACCACGAAAATGAAATGAAATGAAAAGATCGTAATTTTAAATCGAATTTCTAATTTTCGACAAAAGGACAGGAAATAATCAATTTACGGATTGGCTCTCTTATTTGTCCCCAGTGGAGTCGCCAAGCTATCGAAACCATTTTTTTGTTTTGAAAAACGGTCGACTTTTATTTTGAAAACGAAAACGGGAGTCGCCACCAATATTTTTTTATGAGGTGGGATCGGGTCACCTTGTAATTGATCATTTTAATAAAACATTTTTATTTAGTAAAACAATAATTTTGGCTTTCGTAATTCAAGAAAACGGGTTTGTGAGTTGGTTACGTACGAGGTAGGATTAGCACCCTCGTAATGCCTAAAATTGGTACCTAATTGATTAATTGATGTCTTAACGTCGAAAGTTGAAAACTCGAAAAGAATTTAAAATACGATCCTTTTGTGTTAATGTTATTTAAAAGAGAAAACGCTTGAATAAATTAAAACGAGCATTAAAGGCCCTCTCGTCTCGAGATAACAAAATGTCACATCCCGTAAGTTAGGACACGATATTTGAACCCTCGAAAATAAGCTTGCCTTTTAATTGTTTTATTTTAAAAATTGTACTTTGATTTTTAAAAGGATATTCGGTTGTTTATATTCAACGAGAAAAACCGAAACTCCATAAGTTAGGGCACGACCTTCTCGAGTTTCTAAACGCGGAATATTGTCTTTATTTTTATTTAGAATTCATATATTTTAAAATTTAAAAGGATATTTGGCTATTTAGGTTTAACTAGAAAATCGAAACACCGTAAGTTAGGTATGATTTCCCGAATTCCCAAAATATGAAATATCGCTTATTTTCAAAATTTTACTTTTTTACGAATTTGGATAAAAATTAATGTGATGTTTAAAATGATACACGAATGAAATGTTGTATTAGCAAAGACCAATAATGAATACATTAATCAAGACAACGCATAAGAATCGTATAATGCACACTATTTTAACAATAACAGGAACCATAAAAAAAATAAAATAAATAATGACCACGGTAATAGCAACAACGCACACATATAAAGAACAATGCCACTCAAATAATGGAGACAAAGAAACAAATACACAAATAAATACAAGGAAAAAATAATTTGTAAAATATCAAAAATAAAGTATCAATTAAAAGTAAAATGACACTAGGGTTATAATTTGTAATAAAATATATAAATAAACAATAATAATAACAACAAAAGCAAATAAGAAGAAAAAATGAAAAAAAAGAAATATAAAAGGCATAATAAAAGGAAATAAATCAATTTGAAATAATTAAAAAGTAAGGAATAGTAAATAAATAGATAAATAATAAGTAAAATAATAAATGAATAAAAAAAGAAAAGCCATGAATGGTCGAAATTAAATAAATGAAGACTAAATTTGAATTAAAATGAAATTAAAGGCCTAAATTAAAATAAAATAAATGTCTAAAGGATTAAATTGAAGTTTAGACTGAATTTTGGGAGAAAATTGGAAGTGAAAATAAGGTAAATAACCAAATTATAATGCGCGAATAACAGGGAGGGACTAAATGGGACATATCCCTGTCCTCCAAAACGCACAGTTCCAGTAAGGACTAAAATGAAATAAAAGCGAAATTATCGGGCCAAATTTAATAAAATAAAAGAGTGAATAAAGGGACCCTATTGAAAAAGATACAAAAAGCGGAAGGGCTAAAGTAGTAAATAATCCTAAAATTGCAAAAACACGCAAATCCCTTCGGTGGGGGTCGGGTTGTGCGCGGGTGACCTAATACGGCGCCATTTTGAGGCCACTGAAACAGGCCCTAAACGACGCCGTTTCACTTGTTCTATAAAAGCAAATTTTTTTTTGAAAAAATTCATTTCTGCTTAATTTTTTTTTTTAAAAATTCAAGACACATTTGTTTTTCTCTGCTAGGGTTTCTAATCCAACCATAGGTCTGGCCACTGGCCACAGTGGTGGCTGCCGTCACCGGCAAGGCACTGCCGTCCACGGTGGCCGAAAAATTGAAAAAGAACCATTTTTCTTGGCTTTTCAAATCCTAGCCCTCCGAAGACACCATTTTTCATCGAAAATGGCAAACCTTGGGGCGGCCGAATACCAAAGGTCAGGTGATTTTCTACCCCTTTTTTGTATTTTTATCGTTATTTTCCTTTAAAATACTAGTAAAAGATGGGAGAAATAAAAATATAACACAAAAGGAACCACATTTAAGCTTTTGTGATTCGATTTCTTGTCTGTATTTTTCTATTCGAAAATCTGTAAAAAATACATTGTTTTCTCAAGGCTTTTATAGCCTAAAATACAAGTGTTTGTTTCTTGTTTTGTTTGTTTCTATGGTTGTCTGCTTTCACTTGTTGCTGTTTTGTCTGCAGGTACAAAGGTGCTGACGTGGGAGATGCGTGCGACAGCAGCACTAGGGGGCTAGGGTTTTTGCTAAAAAGTTTTAAGTTTAGTGGGCTAGAATTTTGGGTTAGGGTTGGTTTTGGGTTTGGTTTAATTTGGGCTATTTGGGCTTTTGATGTAAATGGACTATTAAATTGTTGGACTCTTTATTTTTGGATTTTATTTATTTTGGGCCCAGGCCAAAATTGGCCTATTACACTCGTGTCTACTCTGAGTTTGATCCGTGCATCGGGCTTCCTCAAGTAAGTGATATTCACGCGTCAGATTACTCCGACTCTTCTAGTTCTCATATCAATTCCGCGCAGCTTAGGTCTCATGGTGATGGCACGGACTCATATATTCCCATGTCGATTGGCACCACGTCATGGTATCTTGACTCTAGCGCTAGTAATCATGTTTGTCGAGATCCATCAGCTCTGAATGACGCTACCCCGTATTTAGGTACGTCTTCTCTCTTAATGGGTAATTGAACACGCACATCGATTTCGTCGGTTGCCCATAGTTTTTTACCCACTCAGTCTAAATTGCTACGCTTATCTAATGTTTTATGTGTTCCAGGTATAAGGATACACCTCTTATCAATATCACAATTTGCCAATAATAATGGTGTGGTTTTTGAATTTCATCTGACATATTGTGTTATTAAGGACATTGTGACACGGGAAACTTTGCTGAAGGGTCACATTTGTGATGGACTGTACCATTTTTCAGTGCCCGTGATGTCTACTTAGTCGGTCAAAGCTCCAGTTGCTGATTCATCTGTGCTCCAGCATACGTCCAAGGATTGTAATGTTTTTTCTTTATGGCATAACCGTCTTGGTCACCCATCTGCTAGTATTGTTAAAGCTGTTTTCGACAAATGTAGTATTGCCTCGAATAAATACTGTCTTAATACTATATGTACTATATGTTAAAAAGGGAAGTCACATAAATTGTCATTTCCTATTTCCACTACTGAATATAGTGATCCTTTTACCTTGGTTGTCTCTGATCTCTGGGGTCCTGCATCTGTTACATGTGGAAATAATTGGTATTATGTGTCTTTCATTGATATATATACTCGTTTTACGTGGATCTATCTGATTCGTCGAAAATATCAAGCTGTGCACTGTTTTGTTCAGTTTCTGCAACTTTTAAAACTTAGTTTGGAAAGACTATTAAACAATTTTAGAGTGATTGGGGTGGAAAGTGTCGAGCCTTCATGTCTGTCTTAGCTTCGCAAGGGATGGTTTATCGATTAAGCACAAACATCGCCACATTGTTGACATGGTTATCACCCTTTTGGCTCAAGCAAATCTATCTATGGCACACTGGGGCTATACATTTTGCTGTGCAGTTCACTTCATCAATCGGCTGCCTACTCCAGGTCTACATGGACAAACTCCATTGAAGGCTCTTTATGGACACGAACCCACTTACGATTATCTGAGGTATTCAGGTGTTGTTGCTTTCCTTATTTATGTCCACTTATGGCACATAAGTTAGAGTTTCGTTCTCAACCATCTAGCTTTTTGGGTTATAGTGCCCAACACAAAGGGTACCAGTGTCTTCTACCGACTGAAAGTGTTATTATTTTACGGCATGTTGTGTTTGATGAGAGTCGATTTCTATTATCTGAGTCTGCTCTTGAGGGGTGTCTGCCAGTACGTAGTCAGCCTGTCTCAACATGTGTTCCGCTAGTTCGGACCGTTTCTTATCGACCTATCGAGCCCCCAATTGATCAACCTTCTATGCCGCTTTCTCAACCAGTTGTTTGCCATTCACTTTTACTCTTGTCCCAGCTTAGCCTGGAGTTAGGTCTGACCGTGAGCAACGTAGTTCGCTTCTGCCTAGTGATGTTGGTTCCAGGCCTAATGGAGGCCTTGAGTCTTCTTCTGAGGATTAGAATTATTCTCTGCCCGTGACCAATACTCACCCGATGGTGACTCGATCAAAGGCTGGTATCTTCAAACCAAAGCCATGACTGTTGAAGCTGTGGAACCCTCTACGATTGAGGAAGCATTCTTTACTTTCGAGTGGCGGGCTGCAGCTTAAGCTGAATATGATGCCCTTGTTTGTAATTCTACATGGGCTTTTGTGTCATTACCACTTAATCGCAAGGCCATAGGGTGTAAATGGCTCTTCAAGATCAAGCGAAATCCTGATGGTACTATTGCCCGACGAAAGGCTCAGCTTGTTGCAAAAGGATGCTCTCAAGTCCTTGGATGTGATTTCAAGGAAACATTTAGTCCAGTAGTAAAACCTGCTACTGTTCGGGTTATTTTGTCCATTGCCGTCTCCAAAGGGTAGCAGCTGAGGCAGGTAGATGTGAACAATGCCTTTTTAAATGGCGATCTTGATAATGACGTTTTCATGCACCAACCTCTGGGGTATGAACAGTATGATTCACGTGGAAACCGTTTTGTGTGCCGTCTAAAGAAAGCTTTGTATATTCTTCGTCAGGCTCCTCGTGCTTGGTTAGAGAAACTAAAACAATTTCTTGTCTCTGTTGGCTTCGTTGTCTCAAAATCTTATGCATCTCTATTTTTTCAGGTAATATCTAACTCCACTCTGTATGTTCTTGTGTATGTAGATGATATTATAATAACTGACAATCTGTCTACCTCTATAAATTGGTTTGTTCAGCTATTAAATAGTGAGTTCTCGCTCAAGGATATGGGTGATCTTCACTACTTTCTTGGGATAGAGGTAACTCGTTCTTCCGGTTGTCTCCATCTCTGTCAGAAGAAATATATCCATGATATTCTTGATCGGTGTTCAATGACAATGGCGAAGAGTGTTCATACGCTGATGGTTAGCTCGTCTACCTTGGCTAAAAGTGATGGTGAGTGTTTGGAGGACCCAACTGAGTACAGGAGCCTTGCTGGTGCTCTCCAGTATGTGGTGCTTACTAGGCCCGATATTGTGTATGCAATAAATCGGATCTGTCAATTCATGCATAATTCTACTACTCTCATATGGTGGCACTAAAGCGCATTTTGAGGTATCTGTGTGGTACTCTTGATTTTGGGCTAGTTTTTCGTCCGTCTGCTCGGTTTTCTTGGTTGGATATGTCGATGCCAACTGGGGATTAGATTTTGATGATCGGCGATCGACATCAGAGTACTGCGTGTACTTTGGTCAAAATCTGGTGTCGTGGTGTTCTAAAAAGCAGCAAGTGGTTTCTCGATCTACGACTGAGGCAGAATACAAGAGTCTTGCTGCAGCCACCAGCGAAGTTACCTGGTTACTCTCGTTGCTTCAAGAACTACAGATTAAGTCTGATGATACTCCAAATGTTTGGTGCGATAGCTCTAGTGCAGTTGCAGTTGCAGCCAATCCTATCTTATATTCTAAGTTCAAGCATGTAGAGCTTGATTTGTTTTTTGTACGTGAGAAAGTTACAAATAGGTCTATTATGGTTGGTGAGGTTCCTGCATGTTATCAAGTGGCTAATGTTCTCAGCAAGCCACTGTCAATGACGTATGTTACTCGGTTCTGAAGTCTTCTTTGAGTCTTACCCGTCGAGAAGATGGGTGAATGTTAGAGATCAATAGCATAGCTCATACAGTTAGTTAGTTAGCAACTGAAGCTGTTGATACAGCTAGCAGTTTGTTGAAGAGCAGTTATGCAAGCTCTATATATACAATATACAATGTACAAAGAAGGGGAATTCATGGATTCATTCAAGAAACAGAAACAAAATAATTTTGCATTCAATCTTGTTCATCTTCAATTTCAGAATAGAGATTAACCTAGTTACAAAGTCATTCGAAAACCTACCTTCTATCAATCAAATGGTAGACAAACTTCCTTCCAATTAACTAAGACAGGTTTCCTATCCAAACTAGTTGAACCCCATATAAAGTTCCTTGCAATTTTCTCAATTTCTTTACAAACCGTGATTGGGAGTCTAGCAGTATTCATGAAGTAACTTGAAATTGCTAACAATACCGATTTAGTCAAGGTAATTCAGCCTGCCAAGGAAAGACGCCGGGTATCCTAACCATATAATTTTCTTTTGGCTTTATCCACCACAAACTAAAAAGTAGAAGGCGATATACGAGTGTGAAATAATGGCATGCCCAAATATTTCCCCAAATCATTGACTCTAAAAAATCCAAGCTTATTACTAACCATCATTGCTACATCTTCAGGAGTGTCATTAGAGAAATAGACTTGAGTCTTTTTTTTTAACTCTATGTCCTGAGTATTCACATTGTATTAATTGAATATTGTGGACCTCATAATGCGAATTTTTAATTCTAGTTATAGATTAAATGTTAGAAAATTTAATTTAGAAAAGATATTTGATTGCACAGTGAAATATTAAAATTTTTATAAAAATTAATTATTGTGTTATCTATGACAATAAATATTATCAAATTTGTTACCTATGTTATTCTTTTAGTAGAACTCATCAATTCTTGGGCTTTCAACCAACACAGTCTTTTCCCCTGTTCTCTAACCCTCAGTTTGCTTATAGAAACACTTTTAAAATGTACTGGAGATACTTAAATTTTTTTGTGAGTTATCTAAGTCATTTAAAAATATTAATTTTGAGTTTGTAACACTTGAAAATAAATATTACATATTTGATGAAGGAATTTTGAAATTTATTTTGTTATATAATTTATTCTTTTATTACACAAATTGAAATTTATTTGGGCTAATTTCTCATTATCCAATTAAAATCCAAATATTAGGATAAATAGCCCAAACCAAAGCCCATAAATCCTCAACCCATACAACTGTGCCCTAGATTCTTTTATTCTCTTTGGCTTCCTTTGGTTTAGCTTTTAATGCCAGTGTGGTGCAATTGGGGTAGATAATTGCTAAACCTCACTGATTGCTTGTTTGGTTCAGCATCACAGTACGGTCAAAATTTATTTCAACCACACTGATAAGCTCAAAAGTGAATGGAGATTTCAGTAGCAGTTAAACCAAATAAAGCAGTAGGTATTTTTAACAGACAAAAGTACCCATACTTTTATTTATTATTTTAACATTTTATCCTTGAAAGTTAAACTAATTTCTTTCTCAACCTTATTTGTTTTCATATTTGGGAACAAAACAACCACTTGTTTTTCAGATTTGAGAACTAAAATAATGATTATTGCTGGTTTCTCCCCTCTTTTTTTACTTTGTTCTTGGTTGAGGCTGCTACTTTTTTCTTTGCCTAAAGGTTAGTTTTAATATATTTGTGTTGAGTATGGTATCATGTTCATGTTATGTTTTCATCTCATTTCTAAATTTTTCGACTTCAGATTAGATTATTGATCAGTTGGAGGTATCTGCAAATATGAGTTGTAGTTTCCACTTCTACAATGAATGCAAAAATTTAGCTTGTAGTTGGGAATTTTTTAAGAATTTTTTAGTGCAGTGTAGTGCTCAGTTGTAGTTTTTCTTCTTAATACAAGATTGAAATGATGAAACAAACCATAAAGTCATGGAAAATTCTTGAAGAACAAAATATTAGTAGGCTAAAAACAAAGGGTTAGATTCAAAACTAATTTATTGCATTTGAATAGGCAATTGAATTTTGTTCTAATGATATTAGAGATGTAGTATTTCCATATAGGTATATATGTTCTTATGTTTCTTCAATTTTCCTTTCAAATGATGTAAGCTTTTGAGACCAACAAATCTTGAGAAATACAACTTTGAAAGATCACCATTTTGAAATAATTTTAGCCTTCTCAATCCCTTACATATCTTTGTGTTTGAGAGGTCGAATTGTTATACGTCTTTAGAAAATCTAGATATATGAAACTTAGGTGATGTGGAAAATCTATCTAACATGGTTATACAATTATCCAAGAAGTAATGAGATGTTGTATGATTTGGTGCTAATTCTAGACTATGTCACATTGACTCTTCATTTTTTTTAAGTATTCATATTGGACACACTTAGTTTTTTCATTCATATTTGGAAATCAGTGTGGAGACACGATATATATGTATGCATGTCCCATATGAGTGAAAATTAAATACCTATATTTTATTATTTTGTTTAGTACAATACATCAAATTGTTAAAGAGTTTATGTGAGAAATATTGAATGAGTTTTACAAATGCGTGGATGTATATATGCCAAGATATCTTAAGATATAATGGTGATCTTTAAATGATGCTTATTATGATATATATATATATATATATATATATATATATATATTTTTTTTGTGTGTTTTATGTTGGTTGACATTTAAAATCAAAATAATAATAATAGATGGTAAAGACACGAAACTTTGTAGAGGGAGATAGTACTTTAGCAAAAAAAGTTGTTTGGGATGATGAGCTGACGTTGATATTTTGTGAACTTTGCGTGAATGAAGTCAATGTTGGTAATAGACCGACAACTAATCTAAACTCAAAAGGATTGGAAAATGTCATTGCTCTTTTTCAAGCCAAAACACACAAAAAAAAATTTTTATAAACCTCAATTGAAAAATAAATGGGATACATTAAAAAAGGAATCGATGTTATGGAGAGAGTTGCTTAAGGAATCTACAAGTATAGGATGGTGTCCATCTAAAAAGACGGTCTATGCTACCGAAGAATGGTGGGCTGAAAAAATACAGGTTAGTGTTAACTTTATCATTATTTTAATGCATAAAGTTTATTGAAATTAATAATTTACAAATATAAAAATCTTAGTATAACATTTGAAATTTAACATGTTATATAGGAAAATCCTGATTTTAAAGGATTTAAGAAGAAATGAATTGAACCATGATTGAATGAGTTAATGTGGCAAATGTTTGGTGGCATTGTAGCCACTGGAGAGAATGCATGGGCACCTTCGTCTAGTGTTCTTCTAAGCGGGGTTCCTATGGGAGATGATACACCTAATGAGGGATTTGGTGATTCAGATGAACATAGTAATGAGAATGAAGGTATTCCTCTTAATGTGGTACCATCAAACCCTTATCATGAAACTCCTAATTGAAGAAAGCAAACACTTGGGGTTATACACGGTAAAGGAAAAAAAATCAAGTTCAAGTAGAAAATCATCAAGAAATACATTAACTACTCAGATTGAGAAATTGTGTGAGAGTATGGCTAGTCCAAGGAAGTCAGTAAATGAAATTATTTTTCCTCACTCTCAATATAATATTTCAAATGCAATGGGTGCTTTACATGCTTTGGGAGATGAAATTCCCAAAAAAGATGAACTGTACTATTTTGCCATCAAAATGTTCCAAATACCGGTGAAACGAGAAGTGTTTTTGAACTTAGATCTAGATGTTAGGGTTTGGTGGCTTCGACGTGAGTATGCTGAACAAAATCCAGTTGCATCATTTTCATCCTTGGTAGCAACATCCTCATTTCCCTTCTAACCATACTATCAACCACCTCCACCATAAGCTCCTTAGAATTAATACTGTAATATAACTATACTACTTTTTTATGTGTAAAACTAATGTATGATATTTTTATGTTTGGTATTTTTATGCTATGCTTTTATTAAAGTTTCTGTGTTGTATAGAATGTCACAAAATATTAATTTATTTTCATTTGATTACATTTTCAGGTTATGGATGAATTTAACAATATGTATAATTGTTTTGATATGAATTATGATATCCTTGAATTAAGTAAAGAAGCTCAACGAAGAATAGCCACAATTGTTACACAAGTTGAGCACAACAATTATCATGAAAAGGAAGAATATGTGTTAAGTAGTGTATTGGTACACCATGAAACTTATTTCACTATGCAACCATGTATGGATTCAAATTATACAGGTCAAATGTGGGTGGATGAAGTATTAAATGGGCATGATGATTGTTGCATGAATAGTTTTAGGATGCCAAAAAATATATTTCACAGCTTGTTACATGATTTGCAAACAAATTATGGATTAAAGCATGGGAAAGTATCGGTGATAGAGAAGTTAGCATTATCATTGTACATTCTTGGAAATAGAGAATCAAATTCAACTGCAACAGAGTGATTTCAACGATCTGGGGAAACTGTTAGTCAAATTTTTACTGATATGTTGCATATATTTGCTTGAATGGGAATAGACACGATTAAACCCACTGAAGGTCAATTCGAGGATACCGAACCATATTCGACATGATACAAGATATTAGCCTCACTTTAAGGTAAAATTTACACAATCTTTATATTTTTAAAATATAAATTATTTCTAACTTTTATCTCATTACTTGTATTTATTTTAAAGGATTGTATTGGGGTCATACATAGAATACACATAAAAGCATGCATTTTGCCTTCTTGTCAAATACCTTACATCAGACGGAAAGGTGAACTAACTCAAAATATTATGGCAGTTTGTCACTTCAACATGTGCTTTATTTTTGCACTTCTAGTTGGGAAGGAACAACACATGACAATAGAATTTTTTTGCAAGCACTTAGAAAATAAGAGTTAAAGTTTTCACACCTTCCACTAGGTTGAACTTTAATTTTTTAATTAATCTTTACATAAAAACAATATTAAAATTTTTAATTTATTTTTAAACTTGATATTATGTTTTATTTTTTTGTAGGAAAATATTATCTTGTGGATTCAGGATATCCAGAAATGACAGGTTTTCTAGGTCCATATAGGGGGAACAATATCATTTACCTGATTTTCGTCGAGGTAATCATCGAGTATCTGGAAAAAAAAAGAGAAATTTTTAATCATGCCCATTCTTCGTTACGCTCTGTGATTGAACGAACATTTAGAGTGTGGAAAAAAAATGGCCAATATTAAGAGATATTCCAAGTTATTCATTCAACAAGCAAGTTTTAATAGTTATTGCAATAATGGTTTTGCATAATTGCATTCGAAGACATGCTTGGTCAAATGATGAGGATTTTCGACAATTTGAGAATATACCCGACATGCCAGCCTCTTCAGGCCATTTTGATAGAGGTGAACCGAGTTCTTCTAACAGTGAAAGTGACCTTGAAATCGCGATATTAAGGGAAACCATTGCAACTAGTTTAATGAATTCATATTTGTAAAAACATTTTGTATCATAAGCTAATATCTAGTAATAATGAAACTTGTTATGTCTTATGTTACTATTTTTTTTTATTAAAAATCATCCGTTTAGATTTTAGATACTTCAAAATTTGATCCAAGTATAATGTTACTATTTGTGAAAATAATATTTATCATTGTTATAAAAGAATATCTAACTATAAAAAATTAAAAATAATTATCTTTTCATCTGATAAATAATTTAAATTGATTATATAATTCATTAAAATATTTATAATAAAATATTGGAAGATACATTTTTATATTTTATTAAATGAATTTATAATTCACATATTTTAATAATTTTATAAAAGTAAAATAATTTTAAAAACTTCTATTATATATCAATTCTAATATGATGTCCTTAATAGCCATTTTTTAATTCTCACCCTACCGCTACAACTGCGTTTGAATCCAAACACACACTCCACCATTGTTTCTAATCTCACTGCTACAATATTCAATCTCAACGCTACAGTAACTAATCTCACCGCCACCGCTGTTTTTAACCTCACCGAAGGTAAACACACCGCCCATCCAATAAATTATTGTTTTATCTATGACAATAAATTTTATCAAATTTGTTGCCTATGTTATTCTATTAGTAGAACTCATCGATTCTTGGGCTTTCAACCAACACAGTCTTTTTCCGCTGTTCTCTAACCTTCAGTTTTGCTTAGAGAAACACTTTTAAAAAGTATTGGAGATACTTAAATTTTTTTGTGAATTGTCTAAGTCATTTAAAAATATTAATTTTGAGTTTGTAGCACTTGAAAATAAATATTACATATTTGATGAAGGAATTTTGAAATTTATTTTGTTATATAATTTATTCTTTTATTACACAAATTGAAATTTATTTGGGCTAATTTCTCATTATCCAATTAAAATCCAAATATCAGGATAAACAGCCCAAACCAAAGCCCATAAATCCTCAGCCCATACAACTGTGCCCTAGTTTCTTTTCTTATCCTTGTCTCTTTTCTTTCAGGCGCACAGCTTCAATTTTTCTTCTTTTCTGGTGCTTTTCTTCTGATCGGCCACCACGACTTCTTCAAAAGCCAATAGCAGTTCCAGTGTGGCCGACTTTCAGGCGAGTCCGAGCAACATATCCTAATTTTCTTCTAAGATTTGTAAGTATAAAACTGTGTTGACAGTTCATGCTGTTTCTTACATTCTTATAGGGTCTGTATTCTAGTGTATTTCTACATTATTTCAGAACCATCACATTTCTATTGCCTTTAGTCATAATTCCATTCTGTAGATAACGGATCAGCGATGTGAAATGTTCTATGATTTGAAAAAGTATAAAACTGTGTTGACAGTTCATGCTGTTCCTTACATTTTTAACGATGTATTATGATGTATGGTTTCTGTGTAGGTCAAACTTCTTAGGCACAATGCTCAAGACTGATGATTTTTAAATCTCTTAGAGCTGGTATATACGTTCATCAATTTTGGAGTAAAAGCACTCTATTCCTTGATTGTATCTGTGGACTTGGTTATTCAGTAATTTCTAGCAGTATGAAAGAAATCAAAGTAAAAGATGCTTCTCCTATGTGTACTCTTGCACCTGATACTGAACCCAGAATCCAACCATCTTCCTCTGTAAGTGAGGACCGTAAGTGTTCATCTATAAGTGTGAGATCTACCCCTGAAATAGAAAAGAAATATGTTCATCATGTTTATGATGCTATTGCCCCCCATTTTAGTTCCACCCGCTTTGCCAAGTGGCCGAAGGTCGCTGCTTTCTTGGAATCTTTGCCTACTGGTTCACTTATCTTAGATGCAGGATGTGGAAATGGGAAATATCTAGGTTTAAATTCTAGCTGCTATTTTATAGGATGTGATATAAGTCCTTCCCTTATCAAAATATGTGTTGATAGAGGGCATGAAGTTTTGGTTGCAGATGCTGTTAATCTTCCTTACAGAACTAATTTTGGTGATGCAGCAATCTCTATTGCTGTGTTACATCACTTAAGTACAGAGAATAGGAGAAAGAAAGCGATTGAAGAATTAGTGCGAGTTGTTAAAAAGGGTGGCCTAGTTCTAATAACCGTTTGGGCTGTTGAACAAGAGGATAAGTCATTACTTACCAAATGGACTCCACTCACAGAAAGGTATTTAGAAGAGTGGATAGGACCAGGTAGTCCTCGTGTTCGTGGCTCTTCATCCTTCACTCTAGAAAGCATTCCTGAAACTGAGGAAAATGGTTTGGGTGGGCATCCAAAAGATTCTAGAGTGAGTTTAACTGAGAATATGCAACAATCATCATGCTCAACCCCCCAAAATGAAGATGATTCAATGGTTTCTAGAGATGGAAAGAGTCAGCAGGAATATTTTGTCCCTTGGCACTTACCTTATCACCGTGCCGAAGTTAGTGGTGCCTCTGCTGGTGCTCTAGCAAATGGTTTGGCAAAGAAAGATGATAAGAAGGGTGCTGTAGTGTACAACAGATATTACCATGTGTTCGGTGAAGGCGAGCTTGAGAGGTATGCATATTGTCTTTGTAAATGTTTGCAGTTCTATATATCCATTTATTTATCAACATATTATCCAATGTTCGGGCTGCAAATGGAACGAGCCTCGTTCAATTGGCTACCCAAAAATGGTATGACTGTGGTTTGTGATTTTAGACATATGATATGTGCTGAAAACTTTTACCTAGCTAACTGTCATTTTGAGTACACTTTATTTTTAGTAAACTAACTGGACATGATATCATAGTGGAAAGTTAGCAATCATCTATTTTATTACACATTTACACTATTTAAAGGTATAAATGAGAAGACCAAGTTGCTTACCATGAACTTAAGATACATGTCTGAAATTATGTTTTTTCCGTTTGTTACTTGGTGTAAATGTTATTTTTGCATCGAGGGGATGTAAATGGTTTACAACAGTCGATATAATTGCTTTTGGATTTGATGTCAAAGGAATTTATATGATCTAGGTTAAGAGAGAACATGTGCAAGCCTCTACTTTTATCTTCATAAAATCTGTTTTTCGTTTTTGGTTGCTTTTAGAGTATGATGTTGAGGTTTGATGATTGGAATGGAAATTACCTCCTGTCATTTACATCTGTAGGTGAAGATTTTTTGTTAATTTATTTTACATAATTTATGCAGGTTGGTATCGGGAATGGATAATGCTGTGATTGTTGATAAGTTTTATGACAAATCAAACTGGTGCATCATTCTTGAGAAAGCATTAGAAGGATAAACAATTGCATTACTTGATCGTCAAACTGGATTTAGCATCAAAGAAAATTGATTATTGCTTTTCATTGGCGGCTGTTGCACGCACTTCATGATTAAGAAGTTGCTGGCAAAGGATTCTTCACTGTCTCTCTGGCAATAATAGAGGTGCTTGATCGATGTGGCTGAAGACGGACCTGAGATATGGATAGCTCAACCTTTTTCCCCATATACAATGTGTTGGTATTAATAGGGTTTGTATGTCGCTCTCCTAAATATGGAAAGGTTAGTGAATAATTCTGTTTCCGGATTTGGATTTTTTGCGTTTATTTTTCAATATTGGACGAAGATTGTCCACTGCTATTTTGTTGGTTCGTCTGTTTTTAATACGAACTGAAACATGAAAATGCAAGGATGGTATTCGAGGAAGGGATGGATGTTGCCAAACCCACTATTGCTTTAAAGTTGTTATGGATGTGTATCAATTTTATTCTTTTCAAAGAGAAGATTACACAATTTTATCACACAAGTAGGTAAATTGGTAAATTTTTCCCTTTTAATTAACATAAAAGTTGGAAGATTTTAGGGTTTATCTTATGGTGTAAATTTACAATTTCAGGAATGATAATTTTGTATATTGGGTAAACAATTAGTAGAATTGTTCTATACACGTCTTCTAAAGAGAACTCGCCCTGTTACGATTTACTTTATTATCCGTGTTGTTCCATTTGCAGCAAAGGCATTGAGGTTTGGATTTTGTCATCTAATTGTATGTGGGCAAATGTTTCTTATCATCTAAATTTATGGTCACAGAGGAATCATTGAATTACACTTGATAAATTCTCTCTGAAAATACTGGAATGATTTCTCTATTTCTTTTAATCACTTAAATCATATTAAAGCTTTAAATATTATTTGAAAAATAAAAGGGTCCATTTAAATGCCTTTTTCTTGGGTGGCTCATTTTTTTTAACATCATTTTGGCTTTTGAAATCCTTCACTCTCTCAAAAAGAAAACCAAGGGAAGAGCACCTTTCAAAATTGATATGAGCAACGCTTTTGATAGAATTAACTGGGATTTTCTTCTTTCAGTCTTAGAGTCTATGTGATTCCATCATCATTGGATCAATATCATAAGGCAATGTGTTTCCACTGTGTCCTATCAAGTACTGGTAAATGACTCACCATCCAGAAACTTCTCCCCCAACGGAGATTTGGGGAAGGAGACCCCATATCTCCTTTGTTTGTCATTTGCATTAATGTTCTCTCCCATGTGCTCCAACAAGCAAAGAACAATGGATCTATCCAAGGAATTAAGATCTCTAGAAATGCTTCACCCATCAATTACCTCCTCTTAGAGGTGTTCAAATTTCAGTTAAAACCAAATTAACTGACCAAACTGAACTATTCAGTTAATCGGTCGGTTAATGATTTTTTAAAAGTTTTGTTATCGATTAATTTAGTTCGAAATCAGGTAATTAACCAAATTTTGAAAAAACCAATATTATATATATTATATATATATTAAGCTTAGCTAGCTCACTGCCCACCTAAGCTCTAACCACCGGCCGACCCAATAAATTCAATTCAATATTAAAAATCCATAACCTACTAACCCTAACCCAATAACCTTATCCCAACCCGAAAATCCCTAACCCAAAATAAAAATAACACAAAAATCCCCAATCCTGTAACCCTAATCACTAATCTGTAAACTGAAACTCATTCTCATTCATCTTCATTCTTTGTCATCAATTCATGGAGATTTGCACCTTTGAGCAAAATAGAGAGGAAGATGTTTTATTATATCAGCAAAATCAGGTTGATGTATCTGATATAAACAACAAACCCATCATCATTCATACACGTTACCCCTCTCACTCTCACTCTCTCTTTTATTTTTTATTTTGTTCCATCTTGCTTGCTTGCATTCTTCTACAAACAAAACACTCTTTTCTCTCTCTGATGACACCCTTTTGCTCTGCTTCTTTTCAGACTTTGTTCCCTTTTTCCATTTATTTTTTCAGGTTTTGTTTATTTTTTTGGAGTGATATTATGTTTGGTGATTAAATATTAAGTGATTTAACAAAATTGCCAATTTTTTTTTGATATGTTTTATGCTTGATTTAACAAAAACAAAAACAAAAACAAAAACATAAAAACTTTGGTTAATTCGGTTAACCGACCAAATTAACCGAAATAATTTGGTTTGGTTAACTTTTTTTTTGAAAAGCTTCAATTCGGTTAAAGGTTAAGGGTTTAAAAAATTTGGTTAATTTTGTTAATGCTAGTTTGGTTCGGTTAACCGATTGAACACCCCTACCTTCTCTTTCTTGACGATTGTTATATCTTCTTCAATGTTAGTGTTCAAGCATGCAAAAACCTCAAAGCTCGTCTTCTCAAGTTTGTTCCCTCTCAGGCTTCCAAATTAAATTTGAGAAGTTAGAGCTATTCCTCAATTCCTCTATGAAGATTCAAGCAAGAAGATGGTTTAGTGGTATTTTTAATGCAAAAAGAGTCGACAACCTTGGAAAATATCTTGATCTTGAGCTGGGGAAATTCGCAAAAAGATGGAATTCTTTAACAATTTGCTAGACAAGATAAACTCAAATTTGGCTTCTTGAAAATCTAAGTGTCTTTCATTAGGGTGTCACGGAATGGAATTAAGGGCAACGGTCAACACAACAATCATGTTTAAATTTCTATTTTAGTCTTAATTACTGTAAAACGCAACGTTTAATTTAATGCTTCAATGAAATGATATGTTTAAGGGGGAAGGGTCAGATAGGGTTCAAATGACAACGTTTAGGGATGTTTTGTCATTTACTTGAAACGGTACATTTTGTTACACCTGTATTGACAACTGTTAGTTGTTTGGTAAGGCCGTTACCCACATTAAAAACACCAATCAAGGGAAGGGGAAGGCATTTATGAAAATGAATACAGTTTTATTCTTTCTACTATATTTCTGATTTCTCTCTCTACTTCTTCTCTTCCTCTTGCCACCCTATTTCTCTTTTGCCCTAAAGTTATTCACGTGAAAAATGTATCAGAGCTGTAGTCGATTCTCATGGCCAATGATGGAGTCACCACCAGGTTACAAAAAGAGATGGGCATGTTACAATACGAGCTCTCTTAGACGCAGTTAGAGGTTAGCCATATTGATGCTAAGATTAACTCTCGGCTAAAAGACTTTCATGAAATCATAAAAGGTGAGATTCGAACTGAGCTCCACTATCTTTTTGAACACTATTTTGGTCAGCATGCTTCTGCCAGTGTAGTTGGAGAAGTTTAAGACAAGGGTAAGGGTATTTTAGGAGGCTCTCCTCTTGGTTCCCTTCCAAAGAACCACTAGCACTATCACCTGTGTCAGATTTGGAAAACATGAATACCCTTCTTGAGTTGGTCTTGTGGACTTAGCCAACAAAACTCTTCGACTAAAATGCCCACGATTTGATGGGATAGATTATCGAGGTTGGTGGTCCAAGTTAGAATAGTTTTTTGAAGCTGAAAATATAGAAAAGCAAACCAATATTTGAATGGTAATGCTATATTTAGAGGGTAAAGCCTTAAATTGGCACTATTTTTTTGTGCAAAGACAAGGGGGATTGACATGAGAGATATATGCTCGAGGGTTGAGGGATCATTTTGGTTTCAACTCCTTCTTAGACCCCATGTTTGAACTTGTCTTGCTCAAGCAACAGGGTTCAGTGGACTAGTTACATGACCATTTTGTAAATTTAATTAATCAGTTACACTTAACTAAGGATTATGCTCTTAGTGTTTTCACTTGCAATCTTAAACTTATGATAGGACAATATCTACGGCGGTTCAAGCCTCAAACACTGGTGGATGGCTTTCAACTAACTTGACAAGTTGAATGAATTGTTGTGGGTTCCCAAAAAAGAATTTGAACGTAGGCGGGGGGGATAAGTCACCTCAGGGCCCTAATTCATGTTCCCAATGTGCAACAATACTATAGTAACTTGGCGGGATTTGGTGGACCTCAAAATAGTAACTCGGGGCATAAATTTTAGACCAAATCATTTTCTCAAGCTGAAATAGAATAGAGAAGGAAGAAGGGACTTTGTTTCTGGTGTGCATCCAAATACACTCAAGGTAATAAGTGTACCAAGTCTAAATTGTATTAGTTGGTAGTGGAACCTAATTTAGATCATGAAGGGGTGAAGCAAAAGTCCAGTGTTTGAAGAATTCCAAGATTGTCCTAAATAGTTGGAAGTGTTAGAACAAGAAACGAAACCCACTGCCCTTCTCTTATCCTTACACGTTCTCCAAAGTTCGCAAGGACACAACACTATGCAGTTTTCAGCTAGTATTGGTCACTCCAATGTCATTGTTTTGGTGGTTTCAGGAAGCACATACAATTTTCTAGATTCTAAGTTGGTTAAGAGGTTGGACTTACCAGTGGAGCACTCTAGTCAGTTTCATGCCATGGTGGCTAATAGGGTGAGATTGATTACTTAAGGATTATGCCAAGTTGTCTAATGGAAAGCACAAGGATATGACTTCACTACTGACTTTATGATCTTCCCAGTCAAGGGTTGTGATCTTGTCTTGGGCATTCAGTAGCTATTATCCCTAGGTTCTATCATGTGGAACATCTTCTCCTTGACTATGCAATTTGAATATCATGGTCAGAATCGTACTATTCAAGGTATTATTCCTAGTTCGTTACAACTCATATCTGAGGGACAATTATCAAAATGTTTGAACTTATGGGCTGGGGTGTAACACCCCGTACCTGAGACCGTAGCCGAAGTCGAACACGAGGTGTTAACAGACTTAATTCATTACTTTAAACAGCTCAAACAATTTATTTTTAAAATTTTCGATCAAGCTAGTAGTCTGCGTCACAGTCGCTTAAAAATTCATATCTCTAGTTACAAAACTCGAAATCCAATTCTGTAAATTTTCCCTGAAACTAGACTCATATATCTATTTACTAATTTTTTTATAGAATTTTTGGTCAAGCAAATTAGTACAGTTTATTAGTTAAAGTATCCCCTATTTCAGGGTTCGACTGCTCTGACCTCTGTGTATTACGAATCAGATATCTCCCTGTACAGAGTTTCAATGACTATGCCGTTTATTTCTAATAAAACTAGATCAATAAGGAATCTGCACATATAAATCATGACTTCTAATTATCTTTGAAAAATTTATGGTGAATTTCCAAAGTCAGAACAGGGGATCCAGAAATTTCTCTGGCCCTATTTCACAAAAATTTAAACATCTCATAAAATATAACTCATATACCTGTTTTGTTCTATACATATGAAAATAGACTCATCAAGCTTCAATTCCATAACTTATTCATTATTTAATTCCATTTCTACTATTTTTAGTGATTTTTCAAATTCACGTCACTACTGTTGTCTGAATCTATTTTATGGTAAATTTTACCCATTTCATGGTTCCCATGGATTAGCTAGCAATTTAGCATACATAACACCAAATATGATCATGATTAGCCATTCCAATGGCTAATCATTACCAAGCATTTCCATACCACTCAATAACCATATCATAAGACCATATATACAAAATGATTATAATGCTACACATGCCATACTCAAAATATACAAGCTATTATGCCAAGATGGTATACGGATAGTGTGAGCGTGCCTCCCGACCGCTTCCGATTTCCGAGCTGGCTTGCAACACTACAAGGAATGAAAAGGAGGGAGTAAGCACAAATGCTTAGTAAGTTCACATGCAAATAGCAAGTAACACAACTATATAAGCAAACATAAACATCATTTGCATGATCATCACCGAGACATTCATATCACATTTTCATTTATCATCTTACCATATTGTTGTTATATCGAGTTTTCAACCCGAGGGTTAAGTACTACCTGTTCAAAGTATCCATTTCACAACACTTACCAATACGTCCCTTTCATCTCGAGTATTCCTCCATTTGAGTAGAATTTTACCCGTTGAACACATCGGAATATAATTCGGATACATGGAAAGTTTACACATAAGTGCCACATATGTAGCCAAGCTACCATGTAACCCGCCCATAAGTGAACTCGGACTCAACTCAACGAGCTCGGGCGTTCGCATCCATAAGTGAACTCGGACTCAACTCAACGAGCTCGGATGCCTAGTTACGTCTCTCGAACTTGGACTCAACTCAACGAATTCGGACATTCGCATCCATAAGTGAACTCGGACTCAACTCAACGAGCTCGGATGCCTAGTTACATCTCTCGAACTCGGACTCAACTCAACGAGTTCGGACATTCGCATCCATTAGTGAACTCGGACTCAACTCAACGAGTTCGGATGCCCAAATATCCTAGTGACATGTCACTTGTATCCTAATCCATTCCTAAGGTTCAACGGGTCCTTTTTCCCAATCATGTGTCTCAACCATCTTCTACGGAATGCCGATACCGATACTCGATAGTATTTCACATTTTCCAAGTATATCACATAATTTGACATATTATCAAACAACTATCACGAGTATAATATTTCATAATAATTATCATATCATTTAAATAACATAAAAACATTTAAAATAATAACTATGTTACCAACATTTACATATGAACTTACCTCGTATGTGAAAATGGCTACTTTTACCATTTAATTCCACAACTTGGTATTTTCCCCATTTTAGCCCGAATTTTAGTTTTCCTTGCTCTATCATTTAAAATATAGTCTAATTAGGGCTCACATTATTCAAATTAACCCAAAATCATATTTTGGAAAAATTATAGTTTTGCCCCTAAACTTTCGCATATTTACACTTTTGCCCTAAAGCTCGTAAATTAAACTTCAGCATATTTTCTTATTTTTTATGACATGCTGAACATTTTTCCCTTCTATGACAACATCAAATTCTCACTCTAACACATAGTTATGAACAATAACAATTTTTACCGATTAAACCGTTTTACTCATTTTTGCTTAAAATCGCTTAGCAAAAGTTGTTTAACATAATTTCAGCCTTCATATTCTACCATAAAACATCAAAATAAACACATTTCACCTATGGGTATTTTTCCAAATATGAACCCTAGCTTAAATTATTGCTAGAATAAGCTTAATCAAGTTACGGGGATTCCAAAAACGTAAAGAACTTGAAAAACGGGGCTAGAACGGACTTACAATCGAGCTTGGAAGCTTGAAACCTAGCCATGGTTTCTCCTTGCTATATTCGGCCATGGGGTTGAAGATGAGCAAAATTGGCTTTTAATTTTGTATTTTAATTCATTTTACCCCTAAATGACCAAAATGCCCTTACTACTAAACTTTCCAAAAATTCCATCCATGTCCAATTTTTGTCCATAGACTTAGAAATTGGTAAAATTGCTATTTTAGACCTCATAATTAATATTTCAAAACAATTTCATACTAGAAACTTCTAGAATGCAATTTTGCAAATTATTCGATTTAGTCCCTAATTTCAATTTAAGCACTTTATGCATAAAATTTCTTCACGAAATTTTCACACAATCATGCAATCATATCATAGACTCAAAATAATCATAAAATAATTATTTCTATTTTGGATTTTGTGGTCACGAAACCACTATTTCGACTAGGTCCAAAATCAAGATATTACAACTCTCCCCCCCTTTTAGGGATTTTCGTCCCCAAAAATCTTACCAGAAAAGTGGTCTTTACTTTTAATCTCATATTCGGTGTTGAAGAAATTTCACTTAGGCTGTACCTCCAATACATCTCTTTAATTTCTCATATGGTCTAAAAGCTTACAGTCTCAACTCTCAACTGTTCTTAAATTTTCAACCCTTCTCAGTTTCCCATGATATCATGACATAAAACCATGATCTTAACTTGATTAATGGAGACCGGAATTCCAAGAAATCCAACAATCAAAGAGACCTGAAATTCCATGAATCTGATGAGTAGGAATTCATTCAATACCGATATGATTTATAGATTTCTCCAAACATTTAAGAATAGGATACATCACATTTTCCTCTTTCTGCCATAGAAATAATTCTGATATGGCCTCAAGAATAATCCTTCTCATTTCCATCCCAATATCAACATTGACAAAGATAATTTTGATAGATCCCAATGCTCAGCTTTAACCTCTTTAACAACTCAGATTTTATGTAACATCGAATGCTCTAAACTATCACGTTACCTCACTGTCTTGAAACACATCACAATTCATACAACAAGACATTCTCGAAAGTCGTGAAGTCTTTGCTCAATGTAGACTAGTTTAGTTCAGACGCTTCGGTTACCACTATTCTCATCTATCCGAACTCTGTCAACATGTAATAAAATTTTCAGCTTTCATAAGATGAAAACCTTATCATTCGTAGTGACTTTAACTAATATCCAACTCTTTCTAATAAATATACACTTCTCGTTCAGACTATTTACTCTTTTATCAGTACAAAAATGAAATTCTATTATTAGACTTGAGAAAAATAATCCTGACATAATTGTCACATGAAATCTTTCAAATAAATAATTCACCATACCGACTGAAACTCGCGCTTTTATCACCTATGCCTTTACTTATGTCAAATCCTTACATAGAAATTAGAAAAAAAAAATCCCAATACTAAAATCACCATATTACCAAGATAAAATTAGAAGTATAGTCATATTTGACATGATTATCACGAGCTGAAGAACGCACTTCGAACATGAGTCGTAATTGACAAATTATGGAACAAAGATAACAAGAAAACCGAATAAAGAAATCCAAGATAGAGAAACCGGAATAAAGAAATCCGAATAAAAGATCCGGGATAAAGAAACCCAAGATACGATACTATCTATTGGAGAATCAAAACCAAACTCATAGAGAAAATATAGAATACCCCGATAATTCTTCAAAGAAAGAAAGTCCAAAAGAAAACATCATTTAATCCCACTGAAATCAAATATAACAAGAGCAATATATCTTCCCATACATATATATCAGATGAAGCATCAAGTAGAAGAAACAGAATTATAATATCATATGTATTCTCTCATCAATTCTTATCGATTTAAATGAAATAGAATACCCGATGAAATAGAGCAATATAAATTATAAACCATGGACTACCAATGCTTTCATCCAACACTTTAATTAGAAGACATTCCCATATAACAAGAATTTCTTCGAAGATCAATAGCCATAGAAATATTTCGAGAACGGGTAAACACATAGAACATCTCAAAAGAGATCTAAATCTGTCCGTCCACCATAATCACACACTCGGATAGTTCACATTTCAAATATCATTTCCCAACTAGTTTTGCCGTCACAAATTTCATATTAAACCATTCACTAAAGAAGGCCAGTTCTGAATAAATTTCGATTTACACTTTTCTCGACCTTGCACCTGAGTAATTCGATTTACCAAAGAGAATTCCTTCTCTAATTGGGACAGTGCATAACTCCAATAATCTTTACGTCAATCCGATACTTTATTGGCTCTAACTTTACTTATCAGCTCATTTTCAATCTCTGATCATACTTATAATTATTCTATCACTGAACTCTTTAGGTTCTCAACCGGAAACTTATTCAATACAAATCTCATGAAATTCCATTATAAGTACCATTCGGTAAGGGGGAGGGGGTGTAGGACCTCTGACTCGACTTTCTTATACATACACATATGACACAACTTCCATCATCATAGCAACATCATCAAAATCATGTCATTCATTCAGCAATGCAACATTCATGTTCGCTTACACAATTTTCCCTCATGTCCCATTTAGACAATATACTTATGTATACATTCTATGTTTTCTAGATAGCTTTACTTATCCATTCATTTAATTAAATTAATTCATGCTCATGACATCATATAGGGCCAAAAAAACATAGATATTTGCATCACAATCACAACTTTCATTTCGTGCATCATGTACATGTCATTACAATCATATAATTCAGTCCAACAATTTAACATAGATAAGTTCATTTCATTATAATCCCTTATCTCATAAAAATTATATATCATTAGCATTCATCAACATTCGACGTCCAAATCAAGACAAGGACATTTTCATTCATATCATAATATTATGACTTTTATTCATACCTTTACTACTTTCTATTTATTCCGTTCATCCTATCAAGTAAGCCATATACACTACATCATATGAGCATTAAGCAAATATGGATATTTATCACATATGTATCATAAACTTTTATTCATACTTTTCTGAACCGAGACTTATCATAATCATAATTTTACTCAAATACCTTCACATAAATTGAACATGGTCGGCGCAGCTCGGTTGGAGAGTACCCTGTCTAAATAAGACGGTACTCATATGCGTCGGAAGACATCACACTATCACAGATCAGTGACATCTATAGCTAAATTTTTACGCATGCTAAGTTAGTCCAAGAACCGACTAAACCTGCTCTGATACCACCAAATGTAACGTCCCGTACCCGAGACCGTCGCCGGATTCGAACACGAGTGTTAACAGACTTCATTCATCACTTTAAACAGCTCAAACAATTTA
This sequence comes from Gossypium anomalum, assembly GCA_025698475.1. NCBI lineage: Eukaryota > Viridiplantae > Streptophyta > Magnoliopsida > Malvales > Malvaceae > Gossypium > Gossypium anomalum. The sequence continues at coordinate 6,639,998 of CM046961.1, forward strand.
TTTTTAAAATTTTCAGTCAAGCTAGCAATCTGCGTCATAGTCGATTAAAAATTCATATCTCGAGTTCCGAAACTCAAAATCCAATTCCGTAAATTTTTCCTAAAACTAGACTAATATATCTATTTACTAATTTTTTTATAGAATTTTTGGTCAAGAAAAATAGTACAGTTTATTAGTTAAAGTCTCCCCTGTTTCAGGGTTCGACTGCTCTGACCTCTATGTATTACGAATCAGATATCTCCCTGTACAGAGTTTCAATTACTATGCTGTTTATTTATAATAAAACTAGACTCAATAAGGAATCTGTACATATAAATAATGACTTCTAATTATCTTTGAAAAATTTATGGTGAATTTCCAAAGTCAGAACAGGGGATCCAGAAATTTCTCTAGCCCTGTTTCACAAAAATTTAAACATCTCATAAAATATAACTCATATACCTGTTTTGTTCTATCCATATGAAAATAGACTCATCAAGCTTCAATTCCATAACTTATTCATTATTTAATTCCATTTCTACTATTTTTAGTGATTTTTCAAATTTACGTCACTACTGCTGTCTGAATCTATTTTATGGTAAATTTTACCCATTTCATGGTTCCCATGGATTAGCTAGCAATTTAGCATACATAACACCAAATATGATCATGATTAGCCATTCCAATGGCTAATCATTACCAAGCATTTCCATACCACTCAATAACCATATCATAAGACCATATATACAAAATGATTATAATGCTATACATGCCATACTCAAAATATACAAGTCATTATGCCAAGATTGTATACGGATAATGTGAGCGTGCCTCCGACCGTTTCCGATTTCCGAGCTGGCTTGTCAACACTACAAGGAATGAAAAGGAGGGAGTAAGCACAAATGCTTAGTAAGTTCACATTTCAAATAGCAAGTAACACAACTATATAAGCAAACATAAACATCATTTGCATGATCATCACCGAGACATTCATATCACATTTTCATTTATCATCTTACCATATTGTTGTTATATCGAGTTTTCAACCCGAGGGTTAAGTACATACCTGTTCAAAGTATCCATTTCACAACACTTACCAATACGTCCCTTTCATCTCGAGTATTCCTCCATTTGAGTAGCATTTTACCGTTGAACACATCGGAATATAATTCGGATACATGGAAAGTTTGCACATAAGTGCCACATATGTAGCCAAGCTACCATGTAACCCGCCCATAAGTGAACTCGGACTCAACTCAACGAGCTCGGGCGTTCGCATCCATAAGTAAACTCGGACTCAACTCAACGAGCTCGGATGCCTAGTTACATCTCTCGAACTCGGACTCAACTCAATGACTTCGGACATTCGCATCCATAAGTGAACTCGGACTCAACTCAACGAGCTCGGATGCCTAGTTACATCTCTCGAACTCGGACTCAACTCAACGAGTTCGGACATTCGCATCCATTAGTGAACTCGGACTCAACTCAACGAGTTCGGATGCCCAAATATCCTAGTGACATGTCACTTGTATCCTAATCCATTCCTAAGGTTCAACGGGACCTTTTTCCCAATCATGTGTCTCAACCATCTTCTACGGAATGCCGTTACCGATACTCGATAGTATTTCACATTTTCCAAGTATATCACATAATTTGACATATTATCAAACAATTATCACGAGTATAATATTTCATAATAATTATCATATCATTTAAATAACATAAAAACATTTAAAATAATAACTATGTTACCAACATTTACATATGAACTTACCTCGTATGTGAAAATGGCTACTTTTACTATTTCGTCCACAACTTGGTATTTTCCCTATTTTAGCCCGAATTTTAGTTTTCCTTGCTCTATCATTTAAAATATAGTCTAATTAGGGCTCACATTATTCAAATTAACCCAAAATCATATTTTTGTAAAATTACAATTTTGCCCCTAAACTTTTGCATATTTACACTTTTGCCCCAAAGCTCGTAAATTAAAATTCAGCATATTTTCTTATTTTTTATGACATGCTGAACATTTTTCCCTACTATGACAATATCAAATTCTCACTCTAACACATAGTTATGAACAATAACAATTTTTGCCGATTAAGCCGTGTTACTCATTTTTGCTTAAAATCGCTTAGCAAAAGTTGTTTAACATAATTTCAGCCTTCATATTATACCATAAAACATCAAAATAAACACATTTCACCGATGGGTATTTTTCCAAATATGAACCCTAGCTTAAATTATTGCTAGAATAAGCTTAATCAAGTTACGGGGATTCCAAAAACGTAAAGAACTTGAAAAACGGGGCTAGAACGGACTTACAATCGAGCTTGGAAGCTTGAAAAACCCTAGCCATGGTTTCTCCTTGCTATATTCGGCCATGGGGTTGAAGATGAGCAAAATTGGCTTTTAATTTTTTATTTTAATTCATTTTACCCCTAAATGACCAAAATGCCCTTACTACTAAACTTTCCAAAAATTCCATCCATGTCCAATTTTTTTCCATAGAATTAGAAATTGGTAAAATTCCTATTTTAGACCTCCTAATTAATATTTCAAAACAATTTCATACTAGAAACTTCTAGAATGCAAGTTTTGCAAATTATTCGATTTAGCCCCTAATTTCAATTTAAGCACTTTATGCATAAAATTTCTTCACGAAATTTTCACACAATCGTGCAATCATATCATAGACCTCAAAATAATCATAAAATAATTATTTCTATCTTGGATTTTGTGGTCACGAAACCACTATTTCGACTAGGCCCAAAATTAGGATATTACATGGGGACCCTGTCCAATGTTACTAGCAACTAGTGCTCAGGTAATATTAACCCTTGCTCCTGTTCAAATGAGTTCTGACATGGTGAATCTCTTGGAAGACTTTGATGATGCATTTCAAACACCAAAAGGGTTACCCCAACCAGGCTGCAAGACCACAGAATTCCATTAATTGATGAGAGTAAGGTAATTAAAGTAAGACCTTATAGATATCCAGCAGTGCAAAAAGCAGAGATTGAAAAGCTCAATCATGAAATGCTACAAACTTTGGTAATTCGTGATAGTACAACCCTTTTGCTTCACCAGTTGTAATGGTAAAGAAGAATGATGGTCGTTGGAGATTGTGCATAGACTACAAATAACTCAACTAACTAACCATCAAGGACAAATTCTCCATTTCTCTAATTGAAGAGCTCTTAGATGAGTTAGGCCAAGCAATAAACTTTTCTAAGTTAGATTTAAGGTTGATTGTCACCAGATTCAAATGTGGGAGGAGGACATTCATAAAACAACTTTTAGAACACATGAGGGGCACTATGAATATATGGTAATGCCCTTTGGGTTGACCAATACTCCTTTCAATTTCCAAGATTTAATGAATGCCATCTTTAAATAGTTGCTGAGGAGGTCAGTCTTGATGTTCTTTGATGACATCCTAATATACTCTAAAAATTGGTCAGATCACATGATGCACTTGGGGGAGGTGCTGAAAATTTTGAGAATCAATTAGTTGTTTGCAAAAAGGAGTAAGTATAGCTTTGGCACTACTCAGGTCGAATATTTAGGATATCTTATTTATAAGGGAACAACTAGCAAAGATCAGTCCAAGGTTGAAGGTGTCATCAACTGGCCTACTCCTAAATCTGTTAAGGACCTAAGAGGGTTTCTGAGCTTATCATGCTACTACAAGAGGTTCACCAAAGGGTATGTAATTATGGCTAAACCTCTCACATCTCTTTTAAAAAAAGATGCTCATTGGAAATGGATTGATCTCACACAACAGGCCTTCCAACAGTTTAAAGAAGTCATATGCCAAGCTCCAGTCTTAGTTTTACTTGATTTTCAAGAAACATTTTGTATGGAAATGGATGCCTATGGACAGGGAATAGTGGCAATCTTACAACAAAAAGGAAAACTTGTGACATTCTTCAACAAGGCTCTAGGAATGAAACACCAAATGATAATACTCTGGAAGGACATACTTTTATGTATTAATTACATATTTATTTTGAGTATGATCTTATTAATTTGAGCTATTTATGGTTTTTTTATCTTGTAGGGACTAAATCGAAGGCAAAAGGAAATTTAGGGGAAAAAGTGTAAATTTAAAGATAAAATGGGCAAGCATGCAAAATAGGAAAGAAGTGGTGTTGAAAATACAAAGTGTGGAAGACATGGGGACAAAAGTGAAAATAAGAGATTTTATAAACACAAGACTTTATTTAAATTTTAATTATATTAGGACAATTGTTAAAATTATTATTTAGGTTTAATTTTAGCTTTTATCTCTATTTATCTTTTAGAATTTAGATAGGAATAGACTAGGTTTTCTGAGTACTATAAATAGGGGATGGAGTGACACAAATTGCACTCATCTTTTTCTGTAACACTCCCTCTCCCCAAAACTTAGCCTTTGTTCCTTTCTCTATTCAATAAAATTCCATTTTTATTAAGATTGTTTCTTTTTCCCCCCAAAAGCATGAGCTACTAAATTTATCTAGCCAAAGGTTGTCGAAATTCCCCAAAAAGGGTTCATGAGGCTTAGAATTCACGTTTAGCCTTCTCAATGAGTATTCATCGTTTCTCCACATTACGAGGCCGACTCTTATGTCCATGTCTCTTTAAAAGTGATCTTTTCATCTTGCACAAAGGCGGCCACTTTGTATGTTTTAGGAAGGTCGCACAGTCGGTTCGTTAGCTTACTGTGTCAGTGGTTGTCGAGCCCAAGAGAAAAAATGGCTTGGCATTCGCCATTGAAAAGTGATGATCTAGTGTAAAACGGTCCTACAAAAGCGATAGTTGGCTAGAGTTAGGTTCCTCTAAATCATAAGTTTAAAATCTAAGTGGAGCTAGTGGTCGTAGGTGTCCTCTTCCACTATAACTGGCTTATTCTATTCGAGAAGGATCACCCAAAAGCCGATGATTGAACTCAAGGAGGATCGAGACAGCCGGAGGCTAGAATTTCTCCATAAAAAACTTTATTCTCTCAACCCGGTTTATTTTTACAATTTCAATTTCAATTTACGCAATCTTAATTCATCCAAACTTTTAATTCTAATTTTTTTTAATTTTTTTCCAGGTAAACAGGTTTTCTTAGGCACGACTCTATCCGGGATCTCGAGGAATAGGAATTTGTGCAAATCCAGCCCCTGAGGATTTGACCCTACTTCCCTTATACTATTCTTTTCATTATTTTATAGGGATAGGATATTTTTGGTGCTCTCAATGATGCATTACCAAACCTTGTCCATTTATGACAGGGAGATGCTAGCAGTAAAAAAAATGACACCTTTACTTGATAGGAAAGTATTTCTAGATTAAGACTGACCATCAAAGTCTAAGATTTTTATCTGATCACCAATCAATCACTCTATATTAGCAGCAATGGAAAGCCAAAATGTTAGGGTATGATTACTCTATTTCCTATAGGAATGGGGCTCAAAATGTGGTAGTTGATACATTGTCTAGAATAGCTCATGTATAGGAACATCAACTTTTTCAATGTTTTGGCAATAATGTAGCTATCATAGTCTAAATTGTGGGGCCAAATCAGTAACTCATGCATAAATGGTGCCAAACTTTAACAACTAATTCAGGAGCTCCAACAACAACCTAAATGCCACTTTGAGTACTATTGAGATGGTATTGTCTTGAGGAGAAAAGAAAAAATAGTAGTGGGCAACAACATCAACCTTAGAAGAACTATCTTTGAATTGTTCCATGGGGATCAGTGGGAGGCCACTCTAGGCTACATGCCACAAGACACAGGATTTCTAGTTTACTATATTAGAAGGGTCTTTCTAAGGATGTGAGGTAATGGGTTAGAGAATGTGTCATCTTCCAAAGATGCAAGAGCGATCAGTTAGCATCACTTCGGCTATTACAACCTCTTTCTATTATGGACAAAGGTTGGGTAGCCATCAGTATCGATTTCGTGGAGGGTTTACCTGCATCTAAGGGTAAAACCACCATTTTGGTTATGGTTGATCAACTAACCAAATATGTTCATTTCGTGGCTTTGGCACACCTCATTACTGCATTGATTGTGGCACAAGAGTATTTTAATCAAATTTACAAGCTACATAGCATGCCTGAATAAATTGTTTTAGATAGAGATAGAGTATTCCTAAGCTAATTTTGGCAATAGCTTTTCAAACACCTGAGAACTAAACTGCACCTGTCCACAGCTTACCACCCCAAACTGATGACCAGACTAAAATACTAAATAAATGTTTGTAGGGGTATTTACGATGTATGATAGGAGAGGGACCCTCTAATTTGGTATCCTGGCTACCACTAGTAAAATGGTGGTAGAAAACCACCTACCATTCTGCTATCCAAGCTACCCCTTATGAATCACGCTATGAACAAGAGCCTCCAATTCATTTACCATATCTAGCAGGAACATCTAATGTAAAGAAAGTTGACAGTAGCCTTCAACATAGACAAACTATGAGGAAACTACTTAGATTCCACTTGAAATGTGCTAAAAAAGAATGAAGCAGATGGTCGATAGAAGAAGGTCTGATAGAGAGTTTCAGGTTGGGGACTTAGTCTACCCGAGACTCCAATTTTACAGGCAACACTCGATGAGGAAGCTTAAAAACCAAAAGCTCTTACCTAAGTATTTTGAACCTTATCTAGTGGAAGCTAAGGTGGGGAAGGTAGCTTACAGATTACAGTTGCCTCATGGAGCTTGAATACACTCAACCTTCCATGTCTTACAACTGAAGAAGCACATAGGTTCAGCTATCAGTTCACCAATGTTACCCCTAACAGAATCTGATGGTGCCATATTGAAGGAACCAATTAAGATTCTGGAGAAGAGAATGATAAGGAAAAGGAATCAAGCTGTGATAGAGGTTCTAGTGGATTGGGCTGACACATTTCTAGATGACTCTACTTGGGAGAATTGGAACAACTTCAAGTAGAAGTATCTATCTTTTGATCCTTGAGGACAAGGATCAATTTCGAGGGGAGGGTATTTGTCATGAAATAGAATTAAAACAATCAACACAACAATCATGTTTAAATTTCTATTAATTTATATTTACTTCTGTTTCAGTTACTGTAAAACATAACGTTTAGTTTAATACTTTAATGAAACAACGAGTTAAAGGGAGAGGGTCAGATAGGGTTCAAACGATAGCATTCAGGGATATTTGTTATTTACTTGAAATGATACGTTTTGTTAAAGCTGTATTAACAACTGTCAGTTGTTTGAGAAGGCCATTACCACCCTAAAAACACCAATCAAGGGTAGGGGAAGGCAATTATGAAAATGAATACAATTCTCTCCTTTCTTTTATCTTTCTAATTTCTCCCTCAACTTCTTTCTCTTGCTACCCTATTTCTTTTCCGCCCTAAAGTTCTTCACGTGACATAGGGCGAAGACTCACTTTGATTAAATCTACTCCCTCCTATATTCCTCTTTACTCTCTTTTTGTCTTTAAAACACTGTTTGCTATATGTGAAGATATTAAGAAAAGAATTAGATCCTTTTGGTGGGGCCATGACCTGAAACTAGAAAACTTCCACTTGTAATTGGGACTTGGCATTTGTAAAACTAGTCTTTTCAAAGCCCTTCTTTCAAAAGTTGCCTGAAGTCTCCTAATTGAAAAACATTACCTATTTGATAGAGTTCTCACTACAGAATATTATACCAATTCCTCCCTTTAAGTTGGTCATACACAAGCATTCTATAACAAGGGTAAAGATGTCCAACTCTGGAGTGGTCAAAATAGTTAAATTTTATTTGATCGTTTGTGCTCATTTATTGATACAATATCACGCCAAGAAACTGACCCTAAGCCAATTGCTTCATCCTACCCTACAGATTTACTGTAGATCAATCAAAAGTCTTAGGCTTCCTTGGCCTTAAAAAAGTGACTGATCTAATTAATAGAACAACCTCCATTCAAGGCGAACTCAATAAAATCATTTAGAAGATTGACTTCAATAGTCTCTTTTCGGTTAAAAATGCTTACTCACAACTCTACCAAACTTGTTTAAGAGTTGCTTCGCATGCCCTCAAGCAAGTCGTATAGAGAAATCTCTAGTGCTTAAAGATCCATTTTAAGATTATCTTCTTTCTTTAGAGAATTTTTAAAAATAACTTGCCTACCAAAGATCTCCTCACCAGGAGACTATCCAACAACGATTCTTTTTGTCTTTTATGTAAAGCAGATAGAGAAAATATTGATAATCTCTTCCTCAAGAATTCTTTTACAAGAGCAATTTGGTTTGGATCACTCTTAGTCTTTAGAACTAACTCCTTAACTGGTATCCCCATTTGATTTGGATTCTCCAATGGCTTTAAGATAATGATATCTTCGCGAACTACTTAAGAAGTGTAAACATGACCATGTGTTGTACTTTAGATATTCGGAAAATAAGAAACAATATCATATTCAAAAGTTATAATCCATGCCTTCTGGCAACAATCAAGATAATCTCAGAGATGACTTAAGCATCCTCAGCTCCTTCCTAAGCAACATTTCTCTCCCTCTTTATCAAATATCTCATGCCCCTTCTCCAATGATTACCTCCACTCCTCAATGGTCGCTCTCCCTCTTCATTGCTCATAATAGGCAAAATAACCTAATTGAAGGAGCTACTCTTACCCAAGACTCCAACATTTTTCAAATTATAACTGTTTACAACTTCAGATCCACCAACAAGCTTTTTGTGCGTATCCTCATCTTTAAAGCTATTGATACATTGCGAAACTAACTAAAAATTTGACTAAGGCAAGTGCATCTATCAATCAATAGTATAGCTACTGTAAGTAAATATATCATTCCCACCAAGACTAAAAGTACTAGTAATTACTGTCTTTCTATTATTTAACCAAATAATTTGAGTGATTGATTAAAAATTAAAATTAACTAATTTAATTAACTAACAAATACAAAAAAGAAAAAATTACAAAAATAATTGATTGACAACCAAGAAAGAAGACAATACCTAGGAAAGAATTCACCTAGATTTCATCTGTAACGCCCCAAAAACTTTAGAATTTAATTTTGAGAATCTGCAGTAATTAAGTCTCTATATCTGTGGTCGTGTGCTCTACTTTTGTGATTAGGGTCTGGAGTTCGAGTCATGTTATTAAGAGTTTTATCATTTTAGAATAACCCCTATTCATGCTGTAACACCCCAAACCCGGCCCAGATGTTACGGTCGAATCCGACGTGTCACATTGAAGTTTTAAAAACCCATGCCTTTTCAACATCTTTTTTAGTGTTTTAAAAGATCGTCTTTGCTAAGTTAACAAAGTGAATGGAAGTTATGCACCAGGTAGGTATCCGAAGCAGAGGAGGTGAGCCATGAAGGCTGCTTAAGTACCAAGCTCTCGAGTGGATCCAATCCTAGACATGCCCACAACCATTGCCACACTTTGGTGCGAGATTAGGTTTTGTAAGAAAATCAAGTTGGAATTCATTTAAGTCGTTGTTTTGATAAACCGATTAATGGTAACATTGTGTTATTTTAGAAACAAGTCTCATTTTGAAAACGCACCCTAAGCCTAGCCCATTTTAGATTATTCTCAGTAAAACATAGAGTATAAAATAGTTCCATAAAAATAATTATAATGGCCTTATTACAACCCCAAAACCAAGTAATAATAATAGATAAGATAAAACTAAAAATAGTCATTTTTCATATTATAAGGGTAATTTCATAAATTTACCAAATATCAAGAGTTTTCCATGTTCATTAACAATGATCAATATTCTCAAGTGTTTAAACAGTGTTTTTAACGCACTTTATCAAATTAGGGCTTTTGGGCCCAAAACCCCTAATGGGCCCTACGAATGCCGATTTAGCCCTTTAAGCCACTTAACCCAATTTTTACAACAGTTCTAATCGTGTTAACATGCAAGTTTTTTCCAGGTTCCATTTTCTATCAATTTTGCCCAAATGGGCCCGGAAGCCCATTAGGCCCAATTCCAGCCCATCGAGGCCCAACTTGCCATCGTGCACAGATTTACGCTCTTACCTGTACCGTCCATCCAACATCGGTTATTTCATATTTATCATATCAAAAACCACATTCAAAATCTCAAGTTCCCCAAACTGCCAGATTTTAGGCATTTCGGCTTTTCAGCGAATATTAGTGTAAGATCTTACGGGGGTTATTACACACCTGTTTTGTGACGTTTGCTAACAAAGTCTTCCACGACAACCTACAATCAATCACCAGCATTCTTAGTTACAGCTCATGCTTAATCAAACCCAATATCCACCTTACCATATTCGGCCAAAGAACCCCTAATAGCCATAGATCACTTACCTTCGCAAGGTCCGATGGTTCGATCCAAGTTTATCCAAACCGATACTCCAAGCCTTGCTGCTCCTCTAAAATTGTCTATATCACCAACATACATTCACAATCAAATCCGTCAACCACACAGGCCAAGTCAGTCACTTGCCCACAAGGGCAAAATAGTCATTTAACACCCTAAGGGTAAAATGGTAATTTTACCCATAAAGGTATCTCGGTAATTCTACCCTATAGGGGTATTTTGGTAATTATAACCTATAGGGGTATTTTGATAATTCTACCCTACAGGGGTATTTCGGTAACTCTACAAATTAGGGGTATTTTGGTAATTTTGTAAACTAGGGGTATTTTGGTAATTTTATAAATTAAGGGTAAAACGGTAATTCTATAAATCGGGGGTACTTTGGTAATTTTACAAGTCGAGGGTATTTCAGTAATTTGGTTAACTAAAGTATTCTAAACAAGGATAACAATACGAGTGGGACTAAAGACCTCTCTCGGTCCAAATGGGCCCACATGCTCGTGTGGCCCTTTTAGCCCAAATTTAGCCACAGATACGAGATTCACCTAGCCTAGTCCAATATTTACTACACAATCAAACAACTTATCCAATTGGGCCCATAGGCCCATTAGCCCACATGGCCCATTTCGGCCCGAAGTAGCCATCCTACAACTAGAGTAGTGAGAAATACACACCTGATAGGAGACTGGAGTTAATCCACGCTTTGAGCACTTTTAGCCGACGCCCAACCCAAACGAGCACGCCATAAAGCAAAAGGGATCAGCCAAGAAAGATACATTTACTCTCCTCATGATTCTCTCTATTTAAAGCCAGCTTCACATTCGCTCTTATGTTAGCTTCCCGATATGGGATCCCTCCATCATCAGAGTTTAAATTCAACACCAAATCTTGCCGCCCCCTGTTAGCAAAATAAATGCTCTTTACTTGCCATGAGTTTCGAACCTTGGACCTCCTTGCCAACTCCATGACGCCACCTTCCTGCCTCTTATGTGGCGCTACTTTGCCACTAGACCACAAGGCTTTTTGTGTCACAACTTCTCCAACAATATTCTTAAGGCCTACCTACTACACCCAGGGTTTGATTCACCTTAAACCAAAATTTTTGCTAGAGTCCAGGTTTGAACTCAAGACTTCTCCAACACTTCTCAGCACACTTAACCACTAAAACAAGCCTTCATTAATGAAATTTACATACACAACAAAATATTACAAGCTACCCTCAACCGCTCCGATGCTTAAGGCCCAAAACTTCTAGGCCCAAATTCAGGGTGTTACACATGATTACATAGTTAAGTGTAATTCCGTGTGAACCTATGTCTAGAATGAGCCTGCTGGTTCACTGGTTAAGCATCTGTTTGGTCCTGAGTTCAAAGCTCATTGTATACGTTAGGAAAAATTTTTTGCTAACTGTCCAATTTTTGTTTGGAAGTTAAATCAATTAAAGTTACTTTTCTTCTTCATTTTCTCACTCTTTTTCTTTTTTTTTCCCATTCTCTCTTTCTTTCTCATTTTTTTCTTCTGCTTCTTTTTGTTCATCGTATTACTGGTCATATTCCTTGTTACTTCGTAGTGTCTTCTTAGACTCATGTTTTGCTTGTTACTGTTGTCAGTAAGTTGTTTCAGAAAGCTCTGTGAATTGGTTGTTGCTCTTTTGCCATAGTATTGGTTTTACGATTAATGAAGGGATTTTTTTGTTTGCACGTTGATTGTTGCCCTTAAGAGGAAGCCTTGAAAACGACGGTCCCTCTAACATTCATAATTCATGAATTTTATTTGGACATGAAGGTAATGGTTAAATGGAATTAGGATTTTGTTGAAATGTGTCAATGTCGTATTAAAACTTAGAATCAACGATGATTTATTGTTATTTGACTGTTAACTGTTAGTTTTAGGAGTTAGAGAATTCCTACATTGTTGCTACTTCAAAAATTACTTCAGGTGTGTGCCGAAAACTCTAATTTTGTGAAATTCGATCGCCAAAAACCATGGTTGTTGATGCCACACGGCCAAGCACATGGGCGTGTATCCAGGCTGTGTAAGCCACATAACCGTGTGCCAAGCCATGTGGGAGGTCGTGTAACTCACTGTTCATCGACTTAGGGCTATACGGGAGAGGCAGATGGGCGTGTGTCCAAGTCGTGTGTGTGACTGACATTGATCCTGGCCTCCTTAATGTATGAATGATCTGAATTCGATTGTATATGAGCTCTCTTATGCTCTATGATTGACATATGTATAGCATAATTGTTTGTACACTATGATCATTATTTCTGATATTGAACTACACTCTGTAAATGTGGATATTCTACACTGCATATGTATAGGTTGGGATACAGTGAAGAAGGAAGTACTCTGTTCTGAATTAGTGGCTAAGCCACAATGCGAGAAACTCTTAATCTTGCACTTTGAAGCATTCTGATTTGGAAGCTAAGTTGCGACTCTTTAAATGTGTCAAACAGACACTATATGGTGTGTAAGGTTGGATGGGCATTGAACGCCCTATATGGTGTGTAAAGGTTAGGAGTAGGAAAACTTGCATATGAAACCGATCTGTTCTGTAAATAAAACCAAAATTGCTTCTGCTTCTATAACTAAACTGTTCTGTATCTAAACGGAATGACTTCTGTTGCTTAATCGAATCTCAAAATTCAAGAATGATCTTTCAATTGTATTTCATTTGAATGAACCTTTTTTATGCACTGAGTTCATAACTCACTCTGTTATTGATTGGATTTTAATTGGTTCTCAAACATGAATGGGTCAGTGCCGCCGGAGCTCAGTCAAGTTTTTATCGTTTTCTAAATACTACTATTAGGAATTTCGATTTTCTAAGATATTATAAAGTTTGGAAGGATTTTATATTTAGTTAATCGCTGTGTTGGATGTTTGATAAACCGTAATTTATATATATTATTATCCCATACTTAACACATTTATGAATGATTTCTCATTAGATTTGGTGAATTTGATGCTCCTAATCCTTTAATTTCATGTTTTATACTTAGGTGAGCACGAGAGAGCAAAAAGAACAAGAAACGGGCCGAAAACGGAGAAAATAAGCCGACGTGGGAAAACAACACGACCTGAAATTCATCACACGGGAATCACACACGCTCGTGCCATTCTAACAAGCTCGAACATGGCCTAAACCAACCTCAAACACGGGCGTGTCTATTTATCAGCCTTGACCATAGCCTGAAGTAATCGCATACGGGCGTGTCACACGGATGTGTCCCTGCCAAGCCCAAGTTTAGTTCTATTCAGAAAAGGGCTCGTTTGAGGGCTTTTAGGCATTCTAAAGCCTATTCAAACACCCTAGAGGAGGATGAAGAAGGACACACAGAGTAGGAAGCAAGGAATTACTCGAAGAAATCTGGTTGATCCATCTCAGAAGCCAGATTCATCATCAAGACTGAAGATCTCCCCTCAATTTCCCTTCAGGAGTTTTGGGATTTCTTTATGTTTTGTATTCATTATTCTTTTGAAATGTTTTCTTTTTTAGTTATGAACTAAATCCCCTAAATACCTAAGGGGAATGAAACCTAAGACGAATCTTGTTATTATTATCTGAATTGTATGATAAATATTCGACTTGTTCTTAATTATGTGTTCTTAATTCTTTCTTTGGTATTTCAGGATATTGATTCAAGTTAATGCGCTTATTCGGAGGATGAATAGTCCCTGTCTAAGAGTAAATTTGTCATAATTAAGTGGAGTTGATTACACGCCTAGAGATAGGGTGACAAGATTTTACCGGATTAGGGTGAAACCTAATAAGAGGATCCATAGATCGAGTTAATGTAACCTTAGGGTGTTAATTAGAAAGAGATTTCAATTATTCAACCTAGGGTTAGACGTTATTAGTCTTGAATAGGGATAATAACATAACTTAGGGATTTCTACTGAACAAGTTGAGTGAATAAATTGTCCGATTCAGAGTCAAATAACAAGTGAAGTCTAGGTGGATTTTTCCTTGGGTATTGTCTTAAATCAATCGTTTTTCCAAAAGTATTTTCCCCAAATCTATTTTCTATGCATTCTTAGATTAGTTAATTAGTTAATTAAAACCACCATTATTCTTAGGCTAGATAATAAAAAGAAAGGTAATACTAGTACTTTTAGTTCCTTTGGGTTCGACATCCGGTCTTACTACAACTATACTGCTATTCAATAGGTGTGCTTGCCTTTGTCGTGATAATAGTTAGTTTAGGTACGATCATTTATAAATTTTAAAACTTATCGCGAGTCACAATCAAGTTTTTGGCACCGTTGCCGGGGAACTAAGATATAGGAACGCTCGATTTTTATTACTTTAGTCATTTACTTTTATTGCAGTTTTAATTTTGTTTTAATTCTCGTTACTAAAGTTTCTTTTTCTCTCTTCTGGTTGGTTCTTATAGTTTATGACTAGAAGAACCCCGTCAGGACCATTACTTTTTGACGAAGAAATCGATTGCACAGCTCGCAAAAATCAAAGAGAAATAAGGCGAAGCCTAAGATACATAGAGGAAGAGCAAGAGGACAATATCTCAACTACAACCGAGGAGATGGCTGAAAATTAGGAAAATCTACTACCTCCTGCGATTGCTGCCGATCAAATAAATCAGAATCAAGCTCCACGCACTATGTATGATTATGCGAAGCCAAATTTAACAGGAACTGAGTCAAGTATAGTTAGGCCTGCTATTGCTGCAAATAATTTTGAACTAAAACCTAACACGATTCAAATGATACAACAATTTGTTCAGTTTTGATGGTTTGCAGGATGAGGATCCTAATGCTCACTTGGCAAATTTTCTGAAATTCTGCGACACATTTAAAATTAATGGCGTTTTTATGATGC
This sequence comes from Gossypium anomalum, assembly GCA_025698475.1. Classification (NCBI taxonomy): domain Eukaryota; kingdom Viridiplantae; phylum Streptophyta; class Magnoliopsida; order Malvales; family Malvaceae; genus Gossypium; species Gossypium anomalum. The sequence continues at coordinate 6,655,139 of CM046961.1, forward strand.
CATTTGCCTTTTTTTATTCCCTTTTTCATTGAGAAATAAAGCTAAACAATGGTTAAACTCGTTACTACGAGGGTCAATCACTACTTGGGAACAAATGATTGAAAATTTTTTATGAAAGTATTTTTTGCCAGCTAAAATAGCTAAATTACGTAATGATATCTCTTCTTTTGTACAGATGGATTTAGAAACACTTTACGATGCATGAGAGAGATACGAGGACATACTGCGAAGGTGCCCTCACCATGGCTTACCTCTATGGCTGCAAGTTCAAACATTTCACAATGGTGTGAACCCTTTGATAAGACAGATGATTGATGCAGCAGCTGGTGGAACCATCAACAACAAAACACCTGAAGCAGCTTATGAATTTATTGAGGAGATGTCACTGAATAACTATTAGTGGCAAGTCATGAGGATTAAGCCAACCAAAACAGCAGGCGTTTATAACGTCGATGCGGTTAATATGTTATCAAATCAGGTGGAGCTTCTAAATAAAAAGATTGATGGTTTGCTTGGTTTTACGCTGGTACATCCAGTGATGAGGTGTGATTCAAGTGGAGGAGGCATACATACCGAATATCAACCCTTCAATCCTACAACCGAAGAGGAACAAGTCCACTATATGGGTAACAATAACTCTAGACCTCAAAATAACCTATATAGTAATACTTATAATGCAGGTTGGAGAAACCACCCAAATTTTTCATGGGGTGGTCAAGGAAATCAAAGGCCACAAATTCCTCTGGGTTTTCAACAACCACATTATCAATAGGAAAAGAAATCGAACCTTGAGGAGATGCTATCCAAATTCATCTCGATGTCAGAAACTCGTTTCCAAAATACCAAGAAAGCACTTAAAAATCAACAAGCGTCGATCCAAGGGCTCGAAACTCAGATAGGCCAGCTGTCTAAATTAATTTCTGAACGACCACAAGGTAGCTTGCCAAGCAATACTGAACCTAACCCAAGGGAACAGCTCAATGCAATCAACGTTAGAAATGAGGAAGGGTTAGTTGCATCTGAACCAGAACTAAAGCAAGAAACTGTGGTAAGCAAAGATAAAGGTGAGGTAAGTCACAATGAGAAAAAATGGTAAGTGTAGAATATAAACCTCGTGTGCCATATCCCAATAGGACAAGGAAAGACCGCTCAGATGAGCAATTTGGTAAATTCCTTACACTTTTAAAGAAATTACATATCAACTTACCATTTATTGAAGCTCTTTCGCAGATGCCGAACGCAATGTAGTTTTTAAAGGAGCTCTTAGCATATAAGTGGAAGTTAGACGAGGTGTCACCTGTGGAGTTAAAAGCAGTTTGCTCGGCTATTCTTCAAAATAAGCTACCCAACAAATTAAAAGATCCAGGGAGTTTTACAATTCCTTGCTTAATTGGTAGCTTAGATGTTAATAATACATTGGCTGATTTAGGGGCTAGCATCAACGTCATGCCTTACAAAATGTTTAAGCAACTAGGTCTTGGGAAACCGAAACAAACTAGGATGAGCATTCAATTAGCAGATAAAACTATCAGATTTTCTAGGGGTATTATTGAAGATGTATTAGTTAAAATTGACAAATTTATATTCCCAGTTGATTTCGTTGTTCTAGATATAGAGGAGGATAGCAACACTCCTTTGATTTTAGGAAGGCTCTTTTTAGCAACTGCTAGAACAATTATTGACGTTGCCACAGGTGAACTCACACTTCGTGTGGGAGATGAAACAATCACCCTTCAAGCTCGCAGTTTTGGCAACACATCGAAAATTAAAGGTGATTATATAAACCATTCCACTAAAACTGACCATATGTTGCAACCTACTTTGAAGGAAATAAGCTCGAAAGACATACATGAGCCATGTTCAAGCAACAATAAAGGACCTATCCGTGAAGAACGAAGGTTACAAATTGAGGAGCTAGATGAATGGCAGACACATAAACCGAGAACACACGATAAACCAAAACTACGCCAGGATGAGCTCAATACCTCACCAAATCAACTTAAGGTTGGAGATAAAGTATTATTAGATGCCGCAGATCCTCGCATTACCACTGCCAAACCAAATAAAGAAATTCCTCTTACGGTACTTAGCATTTTCCCATTCGGTACAGTCGAGGTAATCCATCCCAAATTCGGCACTATTAAGGTAAACAATACCCGTCTAAAACTTTATTTTGATGAAATTGATAGCAGGAATGAGAAGTGTGAACTCCTCGAACCACCATGACCATTCAATGGAGAGGTAAGTCGAGCTTAGACACTAAATAAGCGCTTCCCGGGAGGCAACCCTTAACCTATTTAAATTTTAATGTTTAACACCAAACTTACTAACTAAACTCTTAAATATAGGTTTTCCACACTCACACGGCCAGACACACGGACGTGCTGTAGATCATGTTAAAACAGGGCAAAGATTTTTCCCCAACACGAGCTGCGATAAATGGCCACGGTCGTGTGACATGGCCGTGGGCAATCCTGCCAAAACAACACGGGCGTGCTACACGCCCGTGTCTTAGAACCATGGTTGAACCTGAGAAAATAGCACGGGCGTGCGACACGCCCGTGCCTAGCACCCGTGGTCGAACCTGTCAAATTAACAGGGGAGTGGGCCTACATACACAGTCGTGGGATAAACGAACGAAGCCAGACACGGCCGCGCGACACGGCCGTCTGAACCAACAAGTCCAAAGAACATGGGCGTGGGCTGAATGTCAGGGGCGCCAAAAATTGAAAAAATACGAAACACACTGGCTGAAATTAGGGCACACGGGCGTGTCCCATGGCCGTGTGCCCCAAAATCTATAAAAATCCCTCACTATTCATTATCTTCTTCACCCAAAATCCCTAACCCTAGCCGCTGCAACTCCATAGGCCCACTCTACCACGCCCGTGCACCGCCTTCAACTTCATTTTTGACGCCCAAGCTCCTTCCTTTTACGATTGTTTTCTTTTTTCTCTTAATTTGCTATAATTATTTTACTTATTTCATGATTTCTCAAGCTCCATTTACCTATTTTAAGTTAATATTCATAGTTTTCACTATAGTCATATGTATGCTTATTATTCTTTGCCATTATAACCTATGCATTGTGATACATTTATGCTTTTTATGTTTCTAGAGAGTTCTTTGCCGTTTTTATGAAACCCATACTATTATCATGCCTATATTCATACTATTACCATGTTAATGCCACGAAGTTATGCCATAAAATTGATTGTTTTGGTTAGGTTTGTTAGTGTTAGTAGTTGTGGCTGAAATTATTAGCTTTAATTCATGACTTTTTCCTTTTTGAATTTGTTTACATTTTACTTTGTCTATTCATCAAGACGGAATAATGGTTTTGTCTACAGGTATATAATGTCGAGTTCACGTGGTAAAAAGGCCACTGTCCCCGCTTCGAAGAAAAGGAAGGGAGTGTCATCTTCCTCAGGTCCTGCCGCTGAAATTCGCCACCCCTTCCTGCAGTTTCTCGTTGGACCCCAAGAAGAACATTTCCAGATACTTTGGGCTCAACCTTTAGTTGAGGGTCGCTACATCGACTAAGTTGCAGTAGAACAAGTCCAACTGGCTGATGCGATTCGGGTCCTCCTCACCACCGACCTTTAGGAGCTTTTCTTTAAGATCGTCGAGCCACGTATCTCGAGCTCACGATAGAACTCTACTCAACGTTCCATCTTCAGACCGTAATGACCAACTTCGATGATCTCAGCATGGTTCGGTTTTGCCTCGGTGATTTAGTTCACCAGTTGAGCGTCCTAGAGTTCGATATAGCACTGGGCCTTTACACGAAGGAGTTCAAGGAGGAGAACAATCTCCACGCTCTCAACCGCCACATTCACCGCTCTCCTTCATGGTGCTGGGGCACGTTAGTCCCTCGCTCGGCCACCTACGACCCTAGCCCCTCAAAGGCATCGGCTCTCCCTCCATCCTTGAGGTACTTACATTCTATCTTAGCTCACACTCTGACAGGGAGGCAAGAGAGCACCGGCGTCGTCAACATTTACGACGTCTATTTCCTATGGTGTATATCACATGGGCACGTCTTCGACCTCGCCTACTTCATCGCCCTCGCCATTCGCCACCAGACGGAGCGACATCGGAAGGGGGTCAACTCCATTGGCCCCTATGTGACAAGATTGGCTCGGCATTTCGGGCTCCTCAACACAGTGGCACAAGAATCCTCCCTTACCCTCATTGGCTAGAAGTCTCCACAAGACATCTCAAGCATGCTAAGTATGAGGATGATCGAAAAGCACCGTGGAACCTACCCTCCTCAGTATTGCCTCGCCCAATCTACCGAAGAGGAGGCCCCCAAGGACATTACTGATGATGTCCCTCCACAACACGAGGACCCACCGTCTTAGCCACCACCCACCCATCGTTCAGTTCATGCGGCGGCTTCATATTCTGACATCTCTGAGCGCTTCACTCAATTCGAGCAGCAGTGTTTTCAGCGATTCGATAACATTGATGCTACTTTATAGCAGATTTGTCAGCACCTCCACATTTCATCGCCACCACCACATCGCGAACCATCCGGCGATGATGATATTTGAAGAATTTCTTTGTTTTTATTTTTATTTTTATTTTTCTTATTACTATTATTTCCTTTTGACACTATTTTAGCTTTAGGATTTTATAAACAAATTTTAATTTCGGTCATTTCATTATGAGTAATTATTTTTTCCTTATTTTTCTAAAGAGTTCCTAATTTTATCATAGTTATAAAGAGCTCCAAAGCTTACTATCACTTAGGAACTTCAAACTCCACTGAAAAAGGTTCTCCATGACTGCCATGCCCTACTCGACCACTAGATATAATATTCTTTTGGTGCAGCACTTGTGGAACCCAACCTCCACCACCACTGGAGTATCCTCCTCCACTCTACATAACTCCAAACTAGGGAGTTCATTCACTTAACATTCAAAAAGTTTCACTTCTCCCCCTATCTTATAATCTTACATCTATAATTGCCACTAACTTTATCTTTGTACATTGAGGGCAATGTACATCTTAAGTGTGGGGGGGAGGGTAAATTATATCACTATCAGAAAAATCCCTGAATTTTGTCTTGTTCTCTTGTAAATTTCTCATATCATTTTTAGGATGACTTTTAATTAATTTATGATTTTTATTGATATAACTTGAATCAAAACATAGGCATTCATACATTGATTATTTAAACTTTAATACATTAGAGAATTAAGCATGATAAGTTGATTTTTTTTTGAGAATTTAAAATTTTAGGTTATCTTCCCAAGTTTAGGTATTATTTTGAATTGAAATCCACAGGTTTAAACAGCAAAAAGCTATAATTTTGTGAGATTTTGAGCCTTTAAGAGGATCTATTATTTCTTTCATGCTCACTTTTATTGTTGCTTTGAGTGCGTCAATATCGAATTGTTATTCTAGAACTTGCTTGATTATACATGTCAAGACCACACCATTTGATTTGATATGTCAAGATGATAGAGGCATTTAGGTTTAACCCACTCATGCCATGAAAAGCCTACCTTCACAACTAACCTCTAGTAAACCCCTTTGAGCCTAACAAGCCATTCCTTGATTTATCCCCAATATTAACCCTTAACTCATTATTGTTGAAATCCCCTCAATTAATTTGATCCCTATTTTTGTTGAGATTTGATTTGAATAAATTGCTTAGTTATGTCTTGTTCTTAATAGTTAGTCTATGTTATTTAACTTGTTCTAAAAAAAATACATATTTACATATCAGTAGTGATCTTTCGTTTTTGAGCTTAAGTATTTAAATTCCATATTCTGAAAAGAAGCTATGTCGTACGCAAGTGATGATTAAATATTTTTCTAGTTAAGTAATTTTTCAATTCAATCTCGATTCTAACCTTCTCTTTCAACTTGTGACTACACCCCCTAACCAAGCCTCGTTACAACCCTCTAAAGACCTTTTGATTGATGTATCATCTCAATTTATAGTGGTGGAGATTTGATTTTCATGCAAGCCTATGGTAATAAATTTTCATATTGACTGTTGAGTGTTATATTCATTATCCTTAAACACTTCGAGTGATTTGAGTGAATCTTTAGTGAGGATGTTAAACTCTGTGAGATTTTGAATCAATGATGATTACTTAAATAAGGGGAGATGCCTATATTTTTCATGATTAAATACTCAACTTGAAATGTTTGAAACTTTAATGTTCTTCTAGTCGAATTCTCAATGTATGATTACTTATGGATTAGCTTGAGATATTATTGATAGGAGTTATAAGTTGAGAAAAAGGAATTTTTAATTGTGAATTGAGAATTTTGCTTGAGAACAAGCAAATGCTTAAGTGTGGGGGTATTTAATAAACCATAATTTATACATATTATTATCTCATACTTAACACATTTATGAATGATTTCTCCTTAGATGTGGTGAATTTGATGCTCCTAATCTTTTAATTTCATGTTTTATACTTAGGTGAGCATAAGAGAGCAAAAAAAACAAGAAACGGGCCGAAAACGGAGAAAATGGCCGACGTGGGAAAATAACACGGCCTTGACTTCATCATACGGGAATCACACACGCCCGTGCCATTCTAACAGGCTCTAACACAGCCTAAAACAACTTCAAACATGGGTGTGTCTATTTCTCAGCCTTGACCACGACCTGAAGTAATCGCACACGGGCGTGTCACACGGACGTGTCCCTGTCAAGCCCAAGTTTAGTTCTATTCAGAAAAGGGCTCGTTTGAGGGCTTTTAAGCATTCTAAAGCCTATTTAAACACCCTAGAGGAGGATGAATAAGGACACACAGAGTAGGAAGCAAGGAATTACTCGAAGAAAGCCGATTGATCCATTTCAGAAGCCGGATTCATCGTCAAGACTGAAGATCTCCCCTCAATTTCCCTTCAGGAGTTTTGGGTTTTCTTTATGTTTTGTACTCATTATTCTTCTGAGATGTTTTCCTTTTTAGTTATGAACTAAATCCCCTAAATACCTAAGGGGAATGAAACCTAAAACGAATTTTGTTATTATTATCTGAATTGTATGATAAATATTCGACTTGTTCTCAATTATGTGTTCTTAATTCTTTCTTTGGTATTTCAGGATATTGATTCAAGTTAATACGCTTATTCGGAGGATGAATAATCCCTGTCTAAGAGTAAATTTGTCATAATTAAGCGGAGCTGATTGCACGCCTAGAGATAGGGTGACAAGATTTTGCAGGATTAGAGTGAAACCTAACAAGAAGATCCATAGATCGAGTTAATGCAACCTTAGGGTGTTAATTAGAAAGAGATTTCAATTATTCAACCTAGGGTTAGATGTTATTAGTCTTGAATAGGGATAATAACATAACTTAGGGATTTCTACGGAACAAGTTGAGTGAATAAATCGTCCGATTCAGAGTCAAATAACAAGTGAAGTCTAGGTGGATTTTTCCTTGGGTATTGTCTTAAATCAATCGTTTTTCTAAAAGTATTTTCCCCAAATCTATTTTCTGTGCATTCTTAGATTAGTTAATTAGTTAATTAAAACCCCCATTATTCTTAGGCTAGATAATAAAAAGAAAGTTAATACTAGTACTTTTAGTTCCTTTGGGTTCAACATCCGGTCTTGCTAAAACTATACTGCTATTCGATAGGCATGCTTGCCTTCGTCGTGATAATAGTTAGTTTAGGTACGATCATTTATAAATTTTATAACTTATCGCAAGTCACAATCAATGTTATGTAGTAACTAGTTTATTCTGACTGTGTTATAAAAATGGTGTTCTTAGTATCATTTATGTAACTTTCTAGACTTAGTCTGGATGTTTAGGCTGGGTTTAGGATGTTACATCATCTATCACTATCAATCTAAATTACGCAACTTCTTTACTTAGTATCTTGATCCGTAAAAATCCTTAAATCATGCAAATATCTCTTTCGAGCATAAGAGCATCCGACTCTAGGTTGATAAATTAAAATTTCTTTTTAATTAAAACCCTATTATCGTATTAACTCGTGTTATGAATTTCCCTATTAGATTTGACTCTAATCCGGTAGGTTTATGTTATCCTATTTCTAGGTTTGCATGCAACTCCATTCAATTAAGCACGATCTACTCTTAAACATGGTCTATTCAACCAACAATTTAAGCACATCAAACATGGATCAATAATATAGAAATAACAAATCAAGAATTAAGCACACATAATTGAGAACAATAAACTAAATATTTATTATGTAAAATAAAAATCAAACGACAGAATCTATCATATAGTTCATCTCCCCTAGGTATTTAGAAAATTAGTTCATGCTTGAAAATAAAAACATTCAAGATACAATATAATCGAAAGAAATAAAGAAATTCATGATAACTTTCTAAGAAATCAAATGAGAATCTTCAATCTTGACGGGAATCTGCTTCAGAATCGACTTTAATGGTGTTTTTCGAGTTATTTTCTTAAGTATTCTCTGACGACTCACTCCTATCTTCTTATTTTTGTCATATATACGTTTTAGAATGTCCGAAAAATCTAAAAATCGTGATTTTTCGCTATTCGGTGCACAATTCTGTGAAATCGATACTGTTTACCACACGACCGTGTGATCTGTCGTGTGAAGTGGTTAAGCCTATGTGGATCCTACAACTTGCTTCGACGCTCCAATTTTCGCTCGTTTTTAGCTCTTTTTGCTTCCAAGTGCTCTATTAAGCATAAAAATGTAAATTTAAAGGATTGGGAGTATAAAAATCATAATTAATATCGAATAATCATTCAAAAACATATTAAGAATGAGGTTAAAACATGTTACTTTTAGCATTTATCAACTATTCTATTACTCTTCAAATATTTTAATGTTAATTACTACAAGTTACTCACCGCAAACAATAACTGAAAAAAATAATCATGGAACGCTCCAAACTTATTAAGACATTAAACTTCTCCTCCAATACATCAAATAGCTATGCAATCTTCAAGAAATTGCCACATGAAGGAAGAAACTTCCAGTGGACTAAGATTGCTTCAAAAACATTTATTAGTTTTACTTGGCCTAGCTTTTTCTTCTCTTGCCTTGTACCAAAACAAAAACAGTATCTAAGTAGTTAAGGCCAACTATAAGCAACAAATGTTTGAGTGACAAGTTTGACCATGTGTGCCCTAATGGGTGCCGTCTTAGTAGGCACTTGATATTAAGATGTTGCATTAGTAGATGAATATAATGTATTAATGTTTCTAGCTAGGAATGGAAGAAGGTAAAGGATTTTATGAATTATTCAAATTTGTAAAAAAATTTAAATTTTGATTTCATCTATTATCTTTAAATTATTCGAATATTATTATATTAATTTGAATCCAATTTAAATACAACTATATGTTAACTTTCTGATTTCATAAAAAATCAATTTTAAAATTTCTAATCATTTTCAAATAATGAAATATGTAAAAATTTAATTTTGAATACGTTAAAATTCATTTTTTATTAATATATCCACTTACACATCTCTATATATTTTTGTACGTTTAATATTTTAACGATCTGGTCATAATATTTCATATTCCATTTACTTATATCATGCATGCCAAATTTGACATAAGTTTAAAATTTCATACTATTTCAATGGTTGTATCGTTAAAATAATAGTTGTAAGAAAAAAAAAATGGAAGAGTGTAAACCCTTCCCTATATATACAATGAAAATTATAAGGATTTTATAATTACTAGTAAATTTGAATATTCAAATCTATATTTATTATCCAAATAAACAATGTGAATTCGAATAATAGTTATCTGAAATATCTTTTCGCATCCACTTTAAATTCGTAATGGATAATAATTTTAAAATCCAAATTCACTCTATTCAAATCCGCAAAAAACAATATGAATATTTATATATATCTAAATCTTCATTCGAATTACCATCCATAGTTCTAGCTTCCACTGAACTACCATCCCTCCATTATATGCTTCCATTTTCCTGGCAGTCTTCATATACACACCCATATGTTGTTCCTGCTCCTTATCTGATTGGCTTGTTAGGAAAAAAAATTGTTCTGACTTTTAATAGTTGATATTTGAAGACATTTAATAGCTTTTTAGTGTATACTTTACGTGCAAGAATCAAGTTAAGTAAGGATTGAATTAATAAGCATTTTATGCTTGTATATTGAATGACTTGTTTTAGGTTAAGAAAGTAGCGTGTAAGAGCACTTAATTTGTTCAATTAGTAATTGTTTTTATGAGTGCAAAATTGAAAGTAAATTGAATTGCATTCATCAATTTATATCTAAGCTTTTAAGGGAAAAAGTCTTAGAGGGAAAGTGATCTAGTTCGAAGTATAGGAGGGAGATTGCAACTTGATGAGTGAGTTGAATCTAAATCATAGCTTGTACTCATTGTTTATAATGGATTACTCTCTAAGTGAGGCCTTACTGATGTAGGAAGTGTCCAAATTGTGTGAACAATTTTTTGGTGTCCACCTCTATTTTTACAATTAATAGTTATTTCATTTAGTTGTAACTAAACTTATATTCCGTAGGCAAAAATAAAAATAAAAATAAAAAATCTTTTGTAGCAACGTAAAAATTTTAGCTTGGTTTAGGGTCGCTAATTGTGGCGATTTAGTGAAAATTTGAAAATGGAATTTCGGTTTTAAAAAAAAGGGAGTCGCCACCGATCTTTTTCTAGGTGTGATCGGACACCTAATAAATTTATTTTTTAAGCAAAAGAAGGCTAAGTTTAGGTCTACATGGGAAGTCAGAGAAAAATTAGGGTTCAGGAGTCGGTTACGCGCGAGGAAGGTATTAGCACCCTCGCGACGCCCAAAATTGGTATCTCATAAACATGTGTTGTCTTGATTTTCAAAAATACGAGTTCAATGTAATATTTAGTCGTGATCCGATTGAAAATACAAGAAATTTTAGTTTTTTTTGGTTTTTTTGAGAAGGGTATACCGTTTTAACACGAGCCGACAAATTCCATCCAACATAGCGATGAAATTTACGACTTAGTGTTAAATCGATATGTTACCTCAATTATTAATTAAAACATAAAAAATATTCATGAAGTAAGAATTTAAAATAAATCAAAGATGCAAACAATGACGTTATTAATGAAAAATATTAACGTAGAATACTAGAGCATTAGTAAAACAATAGTAATGATATTTAAAAGAGAAATGAAAATAAAGACATAACATGAATAAATACAAGATACACTTAGTAATAATAATATAAGACAATATGTACATAGGATAACATGAAAGTATATACAACTAATGATATGAGAGATACATACATAATGTAAAGTAAAAAATGTGCATAAGATAGTTAAAAATAATATATGTACATGTATTTATAAGATAAAATGTAAAATGTAATATAGCTTGAAAAATATATATGACGTATATGAAGATATAATATTAGAAAGGTACGCATGCATAATGCGAATACACAATGAAAACATATATATATTATAGTACCAAAATGTTTACATAGTATATACGCATTGGAAATAATAATAAAACCTATTACGATACTACATAGATATATACCTATATATATACTAGAGATATATACATACACACATAAAACATATGCTAAAAATTAACAACAATAGTAATAAAGATAAAAAATATGTATCAAATAGTAATAATAATATATATATAACTAATAAAAATAAAAATAAAAACATGTATGATATATATATAAACTTATATGCTATATATTTATTAGAAATGATAATAAAAGGACTATTCGTATGCGATATAGATTCATACATGTATAATGATGTTATAGTATATGAGGATATTAGAAATATACATACAATATTACAAAATATATATATAGAATAATATTAAAATATATAACAAAAAAAGTATGATATTAATAACACATATATAGAATAATATAAAAGAGTATGTATATGATGTATATAAAAAGAAGGTGTTTAAAATATATACATGACATAGTATTTAATATGTACATATAGATAATACAATAACATAACTAATAAGGTATTAAAATATATATATATATATACGTATAACATAGTATTTAGGAACATATATATGATACAAGAATATATGCATGAAAGATTATAAGAAAATAACTAATAATAATGAAAAATTTAATTGGTATTTAGATTCTATTTTCGTATATATACTTTTGAAAAATTTTATTATTATATATAAAATTTAATTGGTATCCTAGAGATAAGTTTTATATATTTATATGACTCAAATATATAAATTATAATAAAAAAGTAGAAAATACATTATTATTTATCTTTTCATTTTACTACCATTTACTGATTTTTCAAGCTAATTGGTTTCTCATAAATGACAATTTATAATCATTTAAACTTCAGCGTAATAACATTGCTTATTTTAGAGGTTTTTTTTTAATGAAATTAAAAGTTAACATCTATAATTATATTGAATTTGGGGACAACTTTGATTGATAGGAATTGGAAATCCACATTGTAACAAATATACTTCCTTACATTCTCAAAGCAATGTGGAAATGAATCAGAAGATATTATACATGCCTTACGTGAATGCCCTATTGCGAAAAGTGTATTGGCTTTATGTGGATTTTCGAATCAGGTCTGCGATCACAGCTCGAGAACCCAAGGAAGATGATTTTGACAGATTTCATTTTTTATTTGGACAATATGGGAATCGAGAAATGCTTCATTTTTTCGCAATTTCAATGATACCGATGTGAGAATTGTTGAAAGTACAAAGAATTGCTACAAGGATTTCATTGAAGCAAATGTGGGAAGCAAAAGTAGTGCTGGTTATTCACTGTAGAAGCCCAAATTAGCCTGGGCCTTTTACAAAAAACCCAATACCCCTAAACCCTTACAATCAGACCCAAACCCAACAAATTAACCCAAATCAGAAACCCTAGCTACTTATCCCCTCCCCACTTGCGCCGCAACCAACCTGCCCCCCACTCAGCTTCTGCCAACACCATTCCCTAGCGCCGAACCTACCCCTTCCCACTTGCGCACCAACCTCCTGACACCAGCATTGGCCACCTGCTCCACCGCGCCCATCACCTGCAAAGCAAAGAAAGCACATAAGCACAAAATAGAACAAACAGACAATGTAAAAAAAGGCTATAAAAAGGCCATTCAAACTCATGTAAAGGGGTTGGTTTTTTAAATACATACAATTTTTTTTCAAAAAGAAATAGAGAGAGTAAAAATCAATCCAAAACAGATATCAACACAGAATAGCAAACATCAAAATCAGAGAACCGAAAGTGGTAAGGATCTGAGGCGATTCTATTTCATTTTAATCACTATTTAAACATATTTTTTACACAACATATTAAATAAATATTGAATATACAGAAAATATAATATAAAAAAAGGAAATAAATAAAATAAAAAAAATCTAAACTTTTTACCTTTCCGGCCACCATGCACTGTGGTGTGGCGCAAGAAGGCTCCGGCGACCGTCCGTGATCAGCCGGCGTGGCGAGCTCCTCCTCTCCTCTCCCCTCTCCCCTCTCTCCTTTCTTCCCTCTCCCTTTCTCTCTCTCTTTTTTTTTCTCTCCATGGTATAAAATGATTTTTTTAAAATTTTTTTGACTTATATAGGGGTCCAAAACGCACCGTTTTGGACCCCCCTGTTAAGACATTAAACGACGTCGTTTTAGTGCGGGTCGGGTCGACCCGACCCGCTCTAAGTCAGGATCCGCGTGTTTTTGAAGCGGAAGGGCTATTTGCGCAATCGGCCCTTTCGCATTTTCAGTATTTTAAATCAAGTTCTGTTTTAATTAGGATTTGGCCCTGTTGTTTTGCTCCGTGTTCGATTTGGTCCCTTCGCTGTTATGCGTTTTAAAATAGTTCAAAAAATTGCATTTTTTGCCCCCTTATGTTTCTTGCGTGTTCTAATAGGTCCTTTCCTTTGGTTTTATTTAGAAATTTATCCCGTTTTTTTATTTTACTTCCAATTTAATCCTTGATATCATTTTGTTATTTCATTTCATTATTTTGTTTTCTTTTTCTATTATTTTATTATTTAATGTTGTTGTTATGATATATATATGTGTTATTTACATTATTTTATCACTACTATTGTTATATCATTATATATATTTTTAATATGTATATATTTCTCATGTCATGTTATATTGTGTATATATTATCTCATGTATGTTTTTTTTAATTATATCATGTATGTATTTTTGATATTATGTTATGTAAATATTTCTAATGCTATATATACCATTATTTTATTTTTTTTTATTCCTAGTATTTATTATTAATATTAGTATATATATATATTATTATACGTGTATATATTTTTATAAATAGTATTATTTCCATATGTCCTTATATTTATTATTATACTTATTATTTTATTCTAATATCAATATGTATTTATTTTAAAATATATGTATATATTTGTGCAAATGTTGTTAACGTGCATAATCTTTATATTATTAGTACTTATAATATGTCTTGTATATGTTCATTCTTATATATTATGTATATATATATATATATATATATCATGTATATATATTTTTACTATTATGTATACGCTATTTATTCCTATCATTACGTATATACTTTATTATATACATATATATAACACTAATAATATTTTTAATATTATATTTTCCGTCACTTTACATATTATCATATAACATATATATATATATATATATAATTCATTGTTTTACTTCGTGTTTAATGTTATTATCATGCATAACATCAAATACATCGTGAATATCTATTGATATTATTTCATCATTCGCTTCATATATCTGTAAATCACATTTTTTACAATATTGATCTAAGTTTTCATTGCTCTCGATAATAAAAAATATTCTTATCCATGATTTAAATCAATTTCAATAGGCGAGGCAATGTACCGATTTAACATTAAATCATCGATTTTATCGCTATGTTGGGTGAATATCAGTCGATTAGTGTTAAAATGGTACATCATTCTCAAAAGAAAATAAAACTCGAAATTTCTCGCGTTTTGATCAAATCACGATTGAACGTTACTTTGAACTTGCAATTTTTGAAAATCAAGACAACATGTGTTTATGAGATACCAATTTTTGGGCGTCGCGAGGGTGCTAATACCTTCCTCGCGCGTAACCGACTCCCGAACCCTAATTTTTCTCTGGATTTTAACGTAGACCTAAACTCAGCCTTTTATTGGTTTTAATAAGAAATCTAATAGGTGTCCGATCACACCTAGGAAAAAGGATCGGTGGCGACTCCCTTTTTATTTCAAAATCGAACTTCAGTTTTCAAACTTTTTCACTAGATCGCCACAATTAGCGACCCGAATCCACAAAATTTTTACGTCGCTAAATTCACATTGCCGCCCATGGAGAAGCCCAACCTCCAATTTTATTTAGGTCAACTTTGATGCTAGTTTTAAGGCATCAAACAACGATGGAGGGGTGGGAGTTGTGTTAAGAGACTTTGAAGGATTTGTGGTTGGTGCAGCAGCTTTGAAATTGTCAATTGTAGCACACGTTGCTATTGCGGAAGTTATTGCAGCTGTTAAAGCCTATTGAAACGATTAATGACACGAGATTTTCCTATGTTATTATTGAAGGTGATGCAAGAGTGATTATGAAAGGATTGAGTAGTAAAGAGGAAAAGTCCGAGATTGGGCCGATTCTTGACAAGGTCAAATCCTTGTTGCAACGATTTGCTGAGTTTCGTATCAACCTTACGCAATGAGAAGGCAACAAAGCTGCCTATGAGCTTGCAAATTTTAGAAGTATTCTTGATAATGATTTGTATTGGATTCAGGACTACCCTTCTTGTATCCACCAAGCCATTTTGATTGATGTTGTCAATCTCTAATGAAATGTTTGATGTTCCATTCAATATATATAATTTATTCGGTTTTTTTTGTCGGTGTTTAAAAGCTACAGTTAGAATATAATTAAAAAATATCAATAACTAACATTACAAATACAAACTCAAAATTACAAAAAATTAACAAATTATCTTTTAGATTTTCACCCCTAATACATGAAAATTAAATATTCTATGCTGTAATTAGTGGTGAATCCAGAAAATTTTTTTAGGGTGACGGAATTAAATTATAATTTTTATGATAGTAAAACTATAATTTCATCATTTTAATAGCTTATATCTTTATAATTTTTAAAGAATTAAATCAAATTTTTATTACTTTTAGGAGGGGTAAAGTGTAATTTTACCTTTATTAACTTAAAATTTTAATAATTTTAAAGAGTTTAAATGAAAAATTTTCTATTTTAGGGAGATTGGGACTCCTACCAACCCCTCTAGCTACACCCCTAACTATAATGTAAATTTTTAAAAAATATGTCAATTTGTATATGTTTAGATTTAATTAGATATATATAACGGGAGTAATATATATATATAATTACTAAATATTAAATTAAAATAATTATGGGCAAAAACAAAAAAAATTAAAATAATTATATTTTGGAAACAAAAAAATAACATAGTCGAGTCTAAACGAGTTTAGATTAACCATTTACAAATACTAATTTCTAATATTACACGCGTTTAATTGTTAATTAATTTTTAAATAACATATTTTTAATTAGTGTTACCTATCCTTGATGATGGTAATTTCTCTTAATTTTTAAATAATATATAAATTTAGAACTATATAAAATAAATAAATTAAAATGTCAATTTGAAAAAAAAATAGGTAAAACAACAGGTAGCAATCATAATAATAATCCAAGATTAATAAATAAAATCTAAACTAAATTAATAAACATATTTAATAATAGTTGTTAAAAATAATTGTTGAAATTTGATTTTCTTTTCAAAACAAACCCACGGAACATTATACACCCACACCAAACGATTATAAAGCTCTACTATTAATTAAGTGATAATTAAGATGTTATTCAAGTAATAATTCTATTTTGCATCAATAAACACAGTTAAAAATAAAATAAAATTAACACAACTTTTTTACCTCAAAATCTTTAACTAATAATTACAAATTAAATTATAATTATCATAAATTTTTATATCTTATGCTTAGAGTTCTATCCAAGTAATAACTCTATTTTAAAATTAACACAAATTTTTTAATTAATAATTCTAAATCAAATTATAATTATTTTCAAAATTAATTTAGTAATATGATGAAAAATAAAGAGTATTCTTGTTAGTTCAATTTTTTTTTTTAAACTAGTGTTTTTATATATTATAGATTAGTAGGATTGGGCAAAATTTGAAGCTCATCTTTCGAGTTGGGTCAAGCTTGGATAATTATACATGATATTAATATCAGTGGCGGAGCTAGAAATTTTTTTTGGGGACCAGAATTAAATTGTATATTTTTATGATAGTAAAATTGTAAATTTTAAAGGATTGAATCAAATTTTTGTCATTTTTGGGAGGCTAAAGTGTAATTTTACCATTACTAGTTTACAATTTTATAAATTATAAATGGCTTAAATAGAAATTTTTCTATTTTAGGGAGGACGGGACCCCTGCTAGCCTCCGCCACTGATTAATACCATGCATAAACTTGGTTGGAACTTGATCCCATAAATACATCTAATGACAACTTCCTAACTCGAGCTTTTTAACTCTACTAAAATAGAGTTTAAATATTAGAGTAATTATTATTGGGAGGGCTTTATCTAAATACCACCTCAAATCGAACACTAAGACCTTAAAACGAATAAAAACGCCTGAAATTAAAAAGAAAAAACAATATAATTATTCAACCGATAATACATAGAATATATATTTATTAAACAAAACATAGATTTATTTCCAGGAAATCATTTCTTTTCCTAATACTACTTTACCTTATAGAAATTCAAAGGTATCAAAATTTAAGATTTAATCCGAATGTTTATAAAAGTTAAAATTAATTTATTTTTTTTCCTTATTGGCACTATTGTGATTTTCTTTAATTTTCTAATAATAATTTTTTTTCTTTTAAAGTTTATATAATTATAAGAGTGAATTAATAAAAAAAATAATGAAAAATATTAACAAAGTCCACGATCAGATTATAATTTTTAAATAAAAAATATAAGGGACTATATCTCAACCTCATTCAAATACAGAGATTAGATGCGTAATTTTGACCAATATTAAATTTATTTTCCATATTACCTTCCATCAAATTCATGAACTCAGCAATTAAATCACTAAGAAAAAATCTCATTCATAAACCGTTGTTGAAAATGAGATATTAACGAACTTATATAAATGTAGAACAAAGAATATTTCCTGTTTGATAATAGTTCCAAGTTATATATTGTTGGAAAAATTCAACTGTAACTTAAAAAGAAAGAAAGATAAAGGCTTGGAGAAAAAAAAAATTGTTGGTTGATTCACATTTTTATTGACCCGAACAATAAATAAGATCAATACGATTCGAATCCAAACCACATTTGAAGTATCAACCAACTTACCATGTTTTATGATCAACAATCTTCTAAAATTAGCAACAATAATGAAGCAAAAATTCAGCAAGGTTGTTTTCACTAAATCTTACAACAACTTTAACGTTCTATCCTTGCTTTGGTTGCTGCAAACTCCAAGTTTCTCTCTAAGAAACTCAAACTTCTTCTTGGTACTGGCTTTGTAAACTAATTGAACCTTCTTTCTGCACTTTTCTAGGAGAAAACAGGATTGTTAGAGATAGAAATTGCAGCTTGATTACCAACAAACACTTTTGTGCATCCTTCTTGCTTCAGATTCAAATTCACTAAAACTTTTCTTAACCACAAAGTTCAGCTTCTGCTATTCTGCTTTTTGCAGCACCATGAGAAAACACACGAACCAAACTTGAAACATTAGATTTTGTCCGACATGAATATGACTTTAGAATTTTACCCAAACTATTTTATATTTGTAAATGATTAATTCAAATCCATTTAAGTAATTTTTTATTTAATATGTAACTATATATATCTTTTACTACCATTATACTTTTTTTTATGAAATTTCTAAACATAAACAACTTTTTAGAATATTTTAATATTTAAATTATAGTAAATATATTTAATTTTGATATGATACAAATTACAAAAAAAATAAAATAAAACATATTATAAACTTGAAAGTGGACTGAATTGGATCAACGTGACATGTTAGACTTCAATTTGGCAAGACAGAAAATCTTTGTTATCTCGGGATCCCAAATCACCACCATGGATATGAAAAAATATAAAAGTACAAATTAGTAGGGAATGAATTATATGAAACTGTAAATAATTTAAGACCCCTATTATTTTGGTAAATAATTATTGTTGTTATAATATTTTAGTGAGAAAACCATATTTGTTTTAAAATTTTTATCTAGTGTAAACTGTACCCGAGGCCATTAAACTATTAGTAAGTTTACATTTTGGTCACTTAACTTCAAAAAATTACAAAATGGTTATTGAACTATTCGATAGTTTTTATTTAAGTTACTGGGTTGTTAAATTTTTTTCTAACATTCGGCTAAAGTGCTTCAAGCGACTATTCAACAATCGGTACAATAGATTAGTACCTATCGACAAGTAGAAGAACATACCCTAGATCCAAGTCGATCTGATAGTCAGTGTCGGAGTTCAGAGTAAAAAATTATTTAGATTTAGGTGCACAAATTTGTAATGTTTAAAGTTATTTCATAAAAAAAGTTAAACTATAAAAAAAGGAGAAAGAGATCAACTTTTGATTAGTACAAATAGTGCCAACAAAAAGGGTTATACAATAACAATTTTAACATTATGGTGACTGGAATAAAAACTTCTGAATAATTGAATAAAATTTTTTATTTTTTTAAAATTGAGTGTGCAAATCATAAATTCAATATTGGTTTAATGATGTTAGGTGTGTTCCACCTATTAACAAAACTCTTTTAATTTTTGAACAATATTTAAATTTGGACAGGTAGCTGGTGGTAGTAGACCAATGATCATTTCCAAATCAGCAACATGAAATATTTCAAATGAAAAAAAAAAATCTTTAATTTTTGTCAGTTTATGTGCTAGATGTCCTACAGATCGGGATTACTGGCAGATTTACGTCAATTTTTAGTGGTCGCAATGGCTAGTCACTGTTGTGGGACAAGTTTGGGGCAAATGCAACCCATTATAGTCTGATCCTTTGTCAGTAAGCCATCAAAAAAATGATTCATTACCTATCATAAAACAAACAGTAGCTAGTGAACGACCATTCACATTTACTATAAATTTTCAGCCCTTCCTTACATTTCAAGCGGCAAAGCAAAAAAAAAAAAAAAAAAAAAAAAAACATGCCAAGGATTAAGAAGCTCTTTCAACTAAAATATTTTTCCGCACTGTTTGAAATCATTCGTAAAACATCAAGGAAGTTGCCTTATCTAAGGTTGAAGTTCAGCCAAGGCATCCCTGCACCAACTCAATTCAAGTTTTTTAAGAATTCCTCGTTTACAGATGAGGTTTCAAACCAGACATTGGTTTTTCATTTAGAGGGTGCATTATTGAAGGCATATTCACTCTTCCCTTACTTCATGTTGGTAGCTTTTGAAGCTGGTGGACTCTTTAGAGCTCTCATCTTGCTTCTTTTGTACCCTCTTGTTTGGTTACTCGGCCATGAACTTGGACTCAAAGTTATGGTATTTGTCAGCTTTGTTGGTATTAAAAAGGAGAAGTTCAGAGCTGGGACTGCTATTTTGCCTAAGTTTTTCCTTGAAGATGTTGGTGTTGTGGGGTTTGATATGGTGATGAAGTATAAAACAAAGGTGGCAGTCACTTCAATGCCTAGGATCATGGTTGAATGTTTCTTAGGTGACTATTTGGGAATCCAAGTTGTTATTGGTAAAGAGTTAAAGGAATTTCATGGTTACTTCTTAGGTTTAATGGAGGAAAACATGGATCCTGCAACAATGTGTATTAATAATATTGGTTTAGGTTGCTTCAGAAATTCTCGTTACCAGAAAATTTTCTCTCGTTGCAAGGTAAACCCTTTTTTTTTTTCAATGTTTTTTCATTGATTTTGTTTCCAAGATTAAACATTCCAAAATGATCATATATAATGATCTAATCTTTATAAAATTGTTCAAATGAAGGTCAAATTTTTCAAAATAATTAAATAAGGGTTTAACTTTTTTGAAAATCTCAAATAAGAATTTTTTAAATGTTGTATATCAAGTTTGAATTATATTCTAATTAATTTGTTTTCTTTTCAAGTAATATTTGATTCTGATCTTATGTGTTTTATTCTAAACGCATCCAACATTTGTCTAATTTTTTTATAAATTAAACTGAGATAGTGAAAAAATTTAATTGATATTTTTGTAAAAGATAGACTCTTATTTAACTATTTTAAAATATTCGACATTAGTCAAGCAATCTCTAAAAAAATTGAGCTCTAATTTGAGCATTTACCCTTGTTGTTTTGTACATATATTTATTGATTGAAATGTTTGAAACAGGAGATTTACTTGGTGACTGAGGCAGAAAAGAAGAAGTGGCCAGTCCTTCCAAGGAAGAAATCTTTAAAGCCATTGATCTTCCATGATGGAAGGTTAGCTTTTAGGCCAACCCCATTAAACACCTTATCTATGTTCATTTGGTTACCATTTGGTTTCCTCCTACACATAACTAGAATCATGGTTTTCATTTCATTGCCTTTCAAGGTCTCTGGACCTTTATTAGCTTTTTCCGGGATGATAAATACCGTATCGAATTCGAACGTTGAATCTTCCGGTGAAGGAAAAAAAAGAGGCATGCTCTATGTATGTAACCATAGAACATTACTAGACCCAATTTATTTAACCATTGTTATGATGAAGTCTGTCTCCGCTGTCACCTACAGCGTTAGTAGGTTCAGTGAGGTAATTTCACCTATCAAGACGGTCCGGTTAACACGAGAACGAAAAACAGACGAAGAAACAATGAAGAAGATGTTAAGCAAAGGGGACTTAGTGGTTTGCCCTGAAGGAACCACTTGCAGAGAGCCTTATCTGCTAAGATTTAGTCCCTTGTTCGCGGAGATCACCGATGACATCGTCCCCGTAGCTATAAAATTGCAGGTTAGCTTGTTCTATGGATCAACAGCCAGTGGACAAAAATGCCTAGACTCAGCATTTCATCTCACGAATCCCAATCCTACATGCTTGATCATGATTCTAAACAAGTTACCGGGTTGGCAAACACATAATGCCGGAGGGAAATCGAAATTCGAAGTTGCCAATTATGTGCAGCGTCAGATTGCAACTGCATTAGGATTCGAGTGTACCAATCTTACAAGGAAAGACAAATATGCGATCTTGGCTGGTAACGATGGGATCGTATAGGACGAAACATGCATCCGTTTTTCACTTCAACACACACACACACACACAAAAGGTAGCAGTTATTAAAACAGAACAGGCTTGGTTGCAAATAATTTAATTGTATTAGGGTAATGAAAGTGCAGATTTTGTTCTTTGCACTTGTGCTTGTTTGTCTGATTAAACATGCTGTGTTGTAGTTTTGATGAAATTTGATGCAAAAGAATATCAATGTATAGCAATAATAAGCTAAAATTACAATTTAAGTCCTTGTGCTATACTCTGGATTGCATTGTAGTCCTTTTTGGAAAATGAGCAAACTAATTCTTGTACGTTAACAACGTGAGCAAAATGATCCTTTGGTTAGTTTTTTACCGTTAGATGCGTAGGTTAGCTTTTACATTGCTGATTTGGATTCAATGGCATGTAAAAAAAACTTGATAGAAATTATAAGTGTCACTTAGTCATTGAGTTTTAGATAATGACAATCACAAATTTTGAACATAAATCGTAAAACAAATATGAAGAATACTAAATTTATCTGCTCTAAACTAATCTTTTCAAGCATCATGAGTCTTATGATTCAATATGCACCTTTTACCAAGATTTTCAAAACTGAATTGGTGGTTGAAGTAATTAGGTCACTTGTTCCTAGTTCCAATCAATTCGCCTAATCCGATTAAACAAATCATTAAAAATTTGATAAAAAAAGCTAAAAATTTAATTCAATTGGGCCATATCGATTCCTAGATCAACCGATTCAACGCCCTTCTTTAAACAAATGCTCTAATTGGTTCCTGGTCCAACCAATTGATTTGGTTTGAAGCAACCTCGACTTTCACTCTCCCTATTTATTATACAATATTTGCAATTTAGAAACATGCAATCATATAAATGAAAACATAATTGAACACCGGTAACTCATGAATAATTCTTTCATTCTATCTAGTACTAAGGCCAAACAAAGAATGTAAGAGATCGTATACAAACCTCAAATGCAAATCCAACATGGAAAAATAAACAAGCAAAGAAGAAAACTATAAATGAGGGTATTAAAACCCTAAAAAATTATAGAAAAAGAAAACCTTCAAAAATAAATCAAGGTCTGAGGTAATTGGTACATCTATTCCTTGGGAGCAAAATACACAACTAAGCTAGCCCATCTCTTGTTCTAGCAAAATTAAATGAGGGTAATAAAACCCTAAAAAAATAGGGGGGAAAACCATATCCACATAAATTAACAGTTCAATACTTTATGAATTAAGCTAATCCAAAAAGAGAAAAGAAAAAAATGTGGTAAATTGTCAGGGTCTTGGTTTTCAAGAAAAAGGTCCGATTAGAAAGGGACGGTTGAGATCGTACGTTCATGGGGACGTGATTAAGAATGAAAAGACTCCTTTTCTTTTAAGCTATATCACCCACATTGCTGCACTATTTATACAACTCTAATGGAGTAGAGTTGCTCCACATATTTGGCTTTGATATGTTTTCTTTAAGGGTAAATTCCACTTAAAGTCACTAAATTATTAATAAGTTTATGTTTTGGTCACTTAACTTCAAAAAGTTATAAAATAATCACTAAACTAGTTAAAGTTTTTATTTAAGTTATTGGGTTGTTAATTGTTTTTTAAAGTCTAGGTAGTGAGCTCAAAGTAACGATTTAACTGTCAGTATGATAGATTAGTACCCATCAATGAGTAGAAGAACATATCTTAGATTCAAGTGACTTGACGGTCAATGTCACAAGATCGAAGAAGAAAACTGTTTAGATTTTGGTTCGCAGATTTGTGATATTTAAAGTTATTTCATGAAAAAAAATTGAACTGTAGAAAAGGAAGAGAAGGTCATACAACAATAATATTAATAGCCCAATAACTTAAATGAAAACTTTTGAATGGTTCAGTAATCATTTTTACTATCCATATTTGGATTAGTAACTACTTCTCTTAACAACATTATTTCAGGGTTCGATTTTATATTTTCTTCATAAAAATACAATATATTTTATCAAATGATTATGGTAAACTTATGCTCTGCTTCGGTTTAGAATTATTATTTTACTGCTTTGTAATATTTTACGTATTATTTTCATATTTTTAGTATATCGATTAACTATGTAAATTAAAATCATATCATAGATATTTGCACATGTTAAGTATACTTTATATAATACAAAAAATATATTTGTATAATATTTAAATAGAGAAATCGTTAATGAAAGAAGTGCATGAACATGAAATGTAAAAGACGACATCCTTGCAAATGTATGGTAGAGGTAGATGCAGCAATCACTGCACTTACCCCATTGCATTGCTATTCTTAATTCGAACAATCTCAATCACATTTATAGGATATTTTGAGAATGAGAGGTTGGAATTGTAATTTACTACTTGTCCTTTAAAGGAAGAGACATCTTAGATGGTAGTTATTGAATAAAAAAGAAGACGTAGACAAAAGTCCAAAATATACAAGTGGACGTGTAAGATGTATCTGAGTAAAGCAAGCAGTTAGCTTTTGGTGGTAATTATGAGAGCTTTTAAAGATGGATGACAACAAGCCTTCCATCCATATCGACCTCTTTCAACAACCTAATGAATGACATAATTAACTTATGCCCTACAATGAAAAGGAATTATGAATAACATAAACTTACTATTTCATTTATTGATTGCTTTCCATTAATATCATAAAAATTATTCTGTTAGATGGAGGTTTTGTATTAAGAATTAAATTGTATTTTACTCTTTTTATTCAAAAAAGAATAAATTAATCCTTTTACATTAGATCAAAGAGCAAGCTGGTCCTTTTTTGTTAAAATTTTCATCCATTTCTGTTGGTAAAAACTGATATAGATGATAGAATAATTAGATAGCTACACATGGTACAACCTCATTTTGATGTGCATGGACTAATTTTTGACAGTAGAAATAGATGAAATATTTAACAGAAGGATCATTTGCTCTTTGGTCTAATGTATCAGGACTACTTTACCCTTTTTTTAGTAAAAAAGGTAAAATCCAATTCAACTTCTTATATCAAACTAATAATAAGAGATATCTCTCAACTTCGGGTAATTATCTAGTACTCTTCTTCAAGTTAGAGCTTGAAGATTTAAAATGTCCAACAATTCACAAAATCATCATACTTATGTGCTTTACTGAATATATGAGCTAATTAATTTTGAGAAGATATCAACCAAGAGACGATAATTTGTGATTGGATATGCTATAAAATAAAATGATAATCCATTTTTGTGTGTTTTGTGGGCTTTTGAAAAATGGATTAGATGCAATGTTAATGTCAACATGATTGAGGAACCAGTTCAGTGTTTGTCACCCAATATCGTATTACGGAATTAGATTTTTCGTCTCACAATTCGTGTAATTTTAAGCGATTTCTTCTTTTAAGTGTTTTGTATTTAAATTTTATGGGAATGCTTTTTATTAAGGGAGTATGTTTGGAAAATGTCTAATGCTTTGGGGGAGTTTTTCAAAAATACTAATTTCACTTAAATTTTATTTATATCAAAAGAGTGGGGAAATTGTTAGCTTTAATTTATCAAGTTTTTGATATAATAATATTTAAGATAAATTTCACATTTATTCTTAAGTCATTTAGTGAAAAATTACTAAATATTTAATTAAAAAATTTAAGACTTTAAAATACTCAAAAACATGTTCTAAATGTGTTTTTTCTTATATCAGGAATAGAGAAGGCTCGAGCGGTATTGCTGGTTCAGGCTAGATATTCAATGTAGGAGTTGTAAACAATTTGGTCATATGGAGAAAGTGTGCAAGAATAAGGGGCAAGCACAGCAACAAAATGCTCAAGCATAGACAACAGAAGTAAATCAAGAAGAATTGATGTTTGCTGCCTCCTGCGGAATCAAGCTCGCAACCTCATACGAAGACTAGTTCGCTACCCCATGCAAACCCTCCAACAAAGATAGAAAGAACTAGCTTGTTGACAGTGGCTGCACAAACCGCATAACTTCAGTTGAAAGCATCTCCAAACGAATTGTAGCGACGTAAAAATTTTGGCTTCGGGTCGCTAATTGTGGCGATTTATTAGAAATTTAGAAATCGAAATTTGGTTTTAAAACAAACCAGGAGTCGCCACCGATCCTTTTTCCTAGGTGTGATCGGACACCTACTAGATTTTTTTTTAAAAGCAAGAAATACGTTAAAATCCAGAGAAAAATTAGGGTTCGGGAGTCGGTTACGCGCGAGAAGGTATTAGCACCCTCGCGACGCCCAAAATTGGTATCTCATAAACACATGTTGTCTTGATTTTCAAAAATACGAGTTTAATGTAAACTTTAGTTGTGATCCGATTAAAAAGATGATGAGAAGTTTTAAATTTTTAATTTTTGGAGAAGGGCATACTGCTTTAACACGAGTCGATTGATATCCACCCAACATAGCGATGGAATCGATGACTTAATGTTTAAGTCAATATGTTGCCTTGATTATTGAAATTAGTTAAAGGATTTTTGTTTAAACGTAAAGCAAATTGATATAAAATAGAAATAAACAATAGACCAATCTAGAAACATATTTGAAACAAACATAGGTGTGACAATAATATTATAAGCAACAAAGACATAATGTAATACTATATTTAGGTACGAAATTGAAATAATGAATATATATATGTAATAATGATATTAAGAATATGTACGTAATATATATATAAATAGCAATAATATTAGAAATATACTATATATGATATTCGTAATGTATGTATGATATATATAAAAACGTTATTAAAAAGGTAAATACGTGACATGTAAAAATGCATATACGATGTAATGTTAAAATATTTACGTAATATATACATATGAGAAATAAACTTATTACAATATTACATAAACACGTACTTATATACACTAGAGATATATATACATGCATATATAAAACTCAGTATTAGGATTAACTATAGTAATTAAGACAAAAATATGTACATAAAATAACAATAATGCATAACTAACAAGAAATAAGAATAATGAAACATGTATGATATGTATATAAACCTATATGATATATATATATGTATGTATATTGAAAATGATATATATATATAAAAAGAAATATACGTATATTACATAGATGCATACATATATAATAATGACGTTATAATATATGTTAATATTTGAAATGTACATAAAATATTACGAAAGATAGATAGCTAATAACATTAGAATATATACATAATAATATAATATTAAAAAGTACATGTATATATATGGTTTAATATGAAAAATACAGGTGTATATACATTATAGTATTAGAATATTTACATAATATATAAATATCATTAATGTTTAAAAAAAATCCCCCTTTTACAAAAGTTTCCATTCGGTTTTATAGCCCATTTGTTACACTGTCTACTTCTTTCTTTTCTGTCTTTTCTTGTCACTACTTGCAGGGGATGGGCATGGGCGGTGGAGCAGAGCTGATGGAGGTGACAGTGGCGTGGGGGTGCAGAGGGTGGTTGGCCGACAGTCAGAGCAAGTGGGGGGAGGCTAGGGTTGGCTGATTAGGGTTTTCTGTTTGGGTTTGGGGTTTGGGCTTGCTCAGTTTAGTTTATTGGGCTGATGATGTGTTTTGTAATGGGTATTGGGTAAGGGTTATTTGTATTGGGTTTGGTCTGTAATCTGTTAGTGGGTATGGGTTAATGTAATGGGCCATTCGGGTTTTGTTTTTTGTGTAATGTATTTGGGTGTTGGGTCTGATGTAAATGGGTTTAGGGGTATTTGTTTTGCTGTATTGGGTCCAAAATTGGCCTGTACAGCTGCCCCTCTTTGCTCATTGTCGTGTAACGGGAATAGAGCAAAGATAAAATGAAAGGCCAATTTTGCCCTGTCTTGCCGAGTCTTGACTTCATTGGTGCTCTTCTTCTTCAGATAGTCTCCTTCCAGTCCACTGTATCTTGTAGCTTTGGTTCAATCCACTGTATCTTCTGACATATGCCTTGCAGCTTCGATCTTCTCCAATGTAACTTCAATTGTATGAGATTTTGTGGCTTCGATCTGCTTCACTATAACTTCAGAAAGATAAAGATCTACAGCTTCAATCTGCTCTTCTATTGCTTCAGTCAGATAAGGTTTGTGGTCTTCTCTTTTTAGAAAGGCAAGATCTGATATCCTCGATCAGCTCCACTGCAACTTCAGGAGACAGAATCTGACATCTTCAATCAGCTTCAATCTTTGTTCTTGACTTGGCATGTGATCTTAAGTTCAACTCATTTCTCGCAATATGGCTTGATTTTTGAAACATAGAAATTAAAAGCAGAAATTAAAAGGCTCAACTCACCTCTCGCAATATGAGTTGATAATTTGAAAAGTAGATTTCAAAAAACAGGAATTAAAGGCTCAACTCACCTCTCGCAATATGAGTTGACCTTTGAAAAACATAAATTGAAGACAGAAATTTATAATACCTCGCTTTGTGCTCGAGGCTAAACTCATCTCTCGCAGTATGAGTTGAAATTAAAACACAGAAATCGAAAATACCTCAGCGTGCCCCGAGGCTCAACTCACTTCTCGCAATATGAGTTGATAATTTGAAAAATAGAAATTAAAAGACTCAACTCACCTCTCACAATATGAGTTGATTTTTGAAAAAAAAAATTAAAAGCTCAACTCACCTCTCGCAATATGAGTTGATTTTTGAAAAAAAAAAAAATTAAGAGGCTCAACTAATCTCTTGCAATATGAGTCGATTTTTGAAACACAGAAATTAAAAGGTTCAACTCACCTCTCGCAATATGAGTTGATTTTGGAAAATTAAAAACAGAATTTGAAGATACCTCGATATGTGACCTGGGGCTCAACTCACTTCTCGCAATATGAGTTGATTTTTGAAAAACGTAAATTGAAGAGCTCAACTCACTTCTCGCAATATGAGTTGATTTGATGATTTTTTTTTTTGAAACACAGAAATTAAAAGGCTCAACTCACCTCTCGCAATATGAGTTGATTTTTGAAAAATAGAAATTAAAAGCAGAAATTAAAAGGCTCAACTCACCTCTCGCAATATGAGTCGATCTTTGAAAAATAGAAATTAAAAGCAGAAATTAAAAGGCTCAACTCACCTCTCGCAATATGAGTTGATCTTTGAAAAATAGATATTAAAAATATCTCAGCGTGACCTGAGGCTTGACTCACCTCTCGCAATACGAGTCAATTTTTTTGAAACATAAACTAAAAATACCTCAGCGCGTGGCTTGAGGCTCAACTCACCTCTTGCAATATGAGTTGATTTTTTTGAAAAGCAGAATTTGGAAAGCAGAAATTGAAGATACCTCGGCGTGCCCCGAGGCTCAACTCACCTCTCGCAATATGAGTTGATTTTGGAAAAGTAATAATTAAAAACAAAATTTGAAAATACCTCGGCATGTGACCCGAGGCTCAACTCACCTCTCGCAATATGAGTTGATTTTTGAAAAATAGAATCGATAGCAGA
This sequence comes from Gossypium anomalum, assembly GCA_025698475.1. Taxonomy (NCBI): domain Eukaryota; kingdom Viridiplantae; phylum Streptophyta; class Magnoliopsida; order Malvales; family Malvaceae; genus Gossypium; species Gossypium anomalum. The sequence continues at coordinate 6,684,827 of CM046961.1, forward strand.
AATTGAAAATACCTCAGCGTGCCCCGAGGCTCAACTCACTTCTCGCAATATGAGTTGATTTTTGAAACACAAATTGAAATTACCTCAATGTGTCTTGAGGCTCAACTTACCTCTCGCAATATGAGTTGATTTTTGAAAAACAGAAATTAAAAACGAAAATTGAAAATACCTCAGCATGTGAGCCAAGGCTCAACTCACCTCTCGCAATATGAGTTGATTTTTGAAACAACAGAAATTAAGAATACCTCAGCGTGACCCGAAGCTTGACTCACCTCTCGCAATATGAGTCAATTTTTGAAACATAAACTAAAAATACCCCAGCGTGTGACCTGAGGCTCAACTCATTTCTCGCAATATGAGTTGATTTTTGAAAACATGAATTAAAGATACATCAGAGTACCTAAAACATATCATCTGGTGGAACTCATATGTCTTTTCCTTTGATTCAGTACAGCTATCCTCGAAACCTCTTGCTCTGCTGGAATACCTGCATATGTCATGCATGATGTTCTCATGATATGCACATGTTTGTCTTAAATGCCTTTATGCCTACATGATTATGCAGTACTCCTTAAGCATGTTTGTCGTATGTTCTTTTCGCCACGATTGTTGAGGATCTGCGTTCATTGCTTTGATTTTCGACTTTCTTTTCAGGCCTCGTACCCGTCTTCAAGCTTCACGAGTAATCGACGTTTCTCAGATATCACTCTTTTGCCCCTGGTTAAACTTTGTTCTTGCTTTGAGGCTCTTGTGCTTATCAAATTTTCATCCAGGTAATACTCAACATCTGTCTTGTTTAGAGTACATCATTTCAAAATGCTTTAGATGTTCAACGCGTGAACTCCTCCACATTTGTTAATCAAGAATCTTTTCGAGCATGGCTTCTTGCGTAGAAAGTTTCAGACCACTGAAAATGCTTCAAATATGTAGTCTCGCTGTTTGACTCAGTGCTTGAATCTTTTACTCCTTTGGTTCAAATCGCTTCATTAGGGCGCCTTTTTGGATCTTTATCCCGATTTTTTCTTTTTTTTTTTTTTTTTTGAAAAACTTAAGGCGTCATCACTCATTGCCTCCCAGGGCCCTATCACTGACATAGTACACTACCCTATTGCTCGGCTAGTATCTCGACCCAAAACTCGAGGAAATAATCACATTCTCGCTTCACCACTTGCTCCATCGTAATTTGGGGACACAAGGTTGGCACTATCTTTAAACCATTCCACTGCAATTCACGGTTATAGGATCTGTATCCTCATCAGTAACTCAAGAATGTATGATCAGAACTTGTTCCTCTCGATCGATATTTCTTGATAGAAAATCCAAGGAAATAAACTCAATTTGAGCTCAAATATTTCCAACCCTTATACTTGGTAAGCTCTTAAACAATTGACTGTTTCGTGTTCTGTACTATTTAGAAGCTTTTCAGTAATACGCTGAAACTCCTTTTGTGAAAGTATGATTAGTCCATTAATAATTATTTCAATGCGAATGCTTGAAAAAGATTATACTTATGGACAAGAAGAAAATTGTCTAAGAGCATAACTCGAAACAACCAAGTTAAACAATGAGAGCAAATGCAAGTTTATTGGAAACCCATTTTGAAAAGAATAAGATAATCAAAGATAAATTCAAAAAATGGGTAAAATGGAAAGCTAAGTGCACCAAATATCGCAACCTGAGCTTCTCTGTACAAACTCCTTTGAGACCATTTTGAGTTCAACATGTGTTTAGGGGATTCAGAGTACTTTGTCGATGCCCCAAGACGTAGCATACTTCTTCACTGTCAATTCAAGTATAGCAAGACTACCATATGCCCCACCTTTGAACAAGATTTGAGCTGTCTTTTTCAGGTTTTCAACTCAAAACCCCTTTGGTCTCAAGGTGCCCTTTGCGGGTTTTCACCTTGACCTCTCCATATTTTTTTTTTTTTGCTTTTGAATGAATGAGGGTCACAAAGCTCCCTTTGCGGGTTTTCACCTTGACCTCTCCTTTTCAAGTATTTCTGGACTGAATCTGAATTTCGGACTGGATCAGTGTTCTTTCGGGGAAAGCCTCCTTTACCTCATAAAGTTCTTAAGCATCCATTCTCCTTTGAAATCCTTTTGTATGGAAAGAATCTTCTGCAATACCAAGTTCCTACTATGAAGTTCTTTTGGGTGAACTATTTTCGTCATAACTCAGCATCATCCGCGTTTGATCTTCAAATCCCTTTTCTACAGTCAAGTTTACTGAAGACGTTTTACTTCATCCAATTCTTGGATCAATCGAAGTTTCGAGAGAAAGAATCTTAATTTCCATGGACAGAACCACCTCTAATGCCCCAGTGATGGTCCTGGTCAACTTTAATAAGCACAAAGAGTAAAAGGTAGCTTCTTATGCCAATATTTACAAGTCTCGGTCACCTTCCTTTTCTTTTTGTATTTTTTTTTGGCAGCCTTTGCATTGTGATATGGCATTGTACAGTTACGCATTAAAACATGATTCTTTCTGGCATTTGATCTCTCTTTTTTTATTTTTTGTTCTTTTTTGTTTTTCTTTTTCTTTTTTCTTCTCATGACTGTCGACTTTATAATATTGGTATATGAAGCTACATTCACCTTCTTAGTGAAGCAATTGACGGCCACGACGATGATGTCGACTAGAAGCTTTTGACGTAATCATCTTCAGAACATCTATGCCCCACGTATTGAAAAGTTTGTGAAGAGATGAAAGAAGCACGTGAGTCTTGACGACATAACTGATGCCATTCCCTTCCCATGGTGGGCCAACAGTATCCGATCCTCATTGATGCGCCTGGCTATTGCAGAACCACTGTCATGTTTTCCTTAGACACCCTTATGGACCTCTTTCAAGATGTTCCTAAGTGCGTCTTAATATGATCGTGCAAAAACATCCTTGAATTCATGGAAATAACTCGATAGTCTTGCCTTATTTCTGCGGTGGGCTAGGTTTCGGTCTTTATCTATGTCCTAAGCTCACAATGTCAGCTGACCCTTTGTAAGTTAGGGTCTGTCTTTCATCTCATTCTGTCATCCTTCACGAATAGTAAGATAGACACAATCTTTGTCATCTTCGAAGTCCAGAGATCCCTCTAGACACATATCTTGCTCTAAAGGGAATTAGTGACAATAAGTCGCTCATGACATTGATATTTGGGGACTCTTTGTGGTGCGAAGACAAATTCCAGAGAATAAATGATTCTAAGGATGATTATTTGTATAGGATGATCATGAATGTAAAATAAAAGAATAAAAATCCAAATAATAAAAGAATCTATAAATAGAAGAAAATTTACTCAAAAAGATGCATTTCATTAAAATAAAAATCTTGAACTGAAACCTATTTCTCAAAAGAAGACTTATCACCTCTAGGTCTTAAGGCAATAAGTATGTTTTGAATATTACTCTAGATTAGCTTTAAAAGTACACGGATCTCTTCTACTGTCCCATTGTTCAAAACACTCCCAAGTATATGAAATTCGGAGGTGGGCGATATCGAGGTCGTGGTTGAATTGGGTACGGATTAGAAGCATAGTGGCTTCCTATTCCCACCACATGGGTTTCTGGTTCCTTTTTCTTCATGGGTGCTGCCCTTTTGAGCTCTCGGGGCCTTCCATCTTTCCATTCTTGATGGCACTCTCTATAAGTTCCCCGGATATCACAATGTCCGCAAAGTCTTTCGTAGCACTTCCTACCAACTTATCGTAAAATAGAGCTTTCAAAGTGTTGATGAAAAGAACCGCTATTTCAGTTTTGGTCAAAGGGGGTTCTACTTGTGCCGAGATGTCCCTTCATCTCTGCGCGTACTGCCTAAAAGTTTCCATCAGCTTCTTTTCCATCATCTGCAGAGTCAACCGATCAGGCATCATGTCAGACACATGCTTGTACTGTTCATAAAATGCCGATGCTAAGTCTTTCCATGATTGGATCCTTTCTTTACTAAGTTGATTATACCATCGAAGAGCCGATCCGACCAAGCTGTCTTGGAAACAGTGTATTAGCAACTTATCTTTATTCACGTGACTCGTCATTTTTCGGCAAACATGACAAGATGCGTTCTTGGACATCCTGTTCCATCGTATTTTTCAAAATCTGGCGCCTTAAACTTCTGAGGTAGAACCAGATCGGGCACCAGACTGAGCTCTTTGGCACTTAATGCAGAGAAGATTTTAGTGCCTTCAATTACCTTGAGCCTTTCTTCCAAACTCCTATACTTGTCCCAAACATCATGATCGTCTAATTTCAACTTGGCTATCTCTACTGGGTCATCCAAATCTGGAATATTGGGATCAACAGGATTAACTCCGGGGTTTGATACAGTTATATCTTGCCCTGGATGAGTATGTGGTACAGGTCGTTGCTCTAGGCCTTCAGGTTCCCTTTGAGGACATCCTCTTTGTGTTACATGAACGTGAGATGGGGTGAATCTTGGGGGATAAAACGGATCCTGATCATGATTAACTCTCGACTGAGGTTCTATAACGTCAGAACTCTGCATAAGTCCCTTCCCTTTAACTAAGGCTGACATCATCTCTATCATTTTGCCCATCTGATCCCTTTGCTCGAGTGATTCCTCCCGAGATCTTACCATCGATCTCTCGTTTCTCGCCGTGATTTAGCCAATGTTCTGCAAATTCTTTTTGGGCCCTTTCTATTCTTTCAATTCTTTCATTGAATTCGGCCTCCATAGTTCTAGCTCTTAGCCGCGCGTCTTATACAAATGACGTGATTCCAAACTCAGTAGCGTCACAATCGTAGAGATCATACGGTTTCAAATCGATGAATGATTAAGGGACATGTACATGCAATGAATGGATGAATGAATAAATGTCGAATGAATGTCAGTCATGAATGAATATGTAAAAATTTGGTGTTAATTTCAAGATAGCCCCTATTTAGGCATTTCCTTAATCAAAAGAGTTTATTACATAGCGTTTCGGTCACTCGTGTAATTGACTCCTCCATCAGAAACCCGTTTTTTGGCAACCAATCCCTAATCAACACCTTCCTAACAAGATGCCTTTGATGCATGATGAAAAATATAAATACAGACAAACAACCTTGGTTAGCACAACACATATGAACAGAGAAAAATTGTGGAAAATCTAACAAATTAAGCTACTTGATCTAATGGACTCGATCCCCTTGCATAGAAAGCATAAATGTAAAAAGAAAGAGAAGGTAAGATGTGTTTTTCCGTGTACTTATTTCGGTGACTAGTAAATGGACAGAGGTTCAGCATGGCCCTAGTTGGATGGCTCATATGGTTCACTATATGCGATTTTGGTTCTAGATGGGTACTCGAATTGCCCGCACTATTATCTGCTAAGATTAGTACGAAGCCTCGGTCATAGCCCATCACAGGCTCACGAGTTCAATTCGAGGGATTACATTTACTTATGCCTATGCGGAGGGACAAGTTAACTCACGAAAGCATAAGTCATATGTAACCCGAAAGTATTCACTAGCTTTGTGCGGAGGAGGACGAGTTAACTCACGAAGCGTAGCGTTTACTTTCACTTAAACGGACGGAGCCCGGTATAGAGCTCATGTTATGCAAAATGCAAGTACACGGTGTGTGGGAAAACTCATAAACCTTTATGTTTTTATTTAAAAAACTAAACCAAAATTAAAAACATGAAAATTGAAAACTGAAAAACAAGCAAATAACAAGTTAGAAGAAATATTTACAACACGACGCAAATGCATGAAATTTTGAAAACAAGATTTCGGATCACGACCAAATATTTACTTGAACAAGGAAATTTAAAAATTTTGACAAAACGTGTTTAATTCGACTCGACTCTCAAAACCGTATCCCCAGTGGAGTCGCCAGCTGTAGCGACGTAAAAATTTTGGCTTCGGGTCGCTAATTGTGGCGATTTATTAGAAATTTAGAAATCGAAATTTGGTTTTAAAACAAACCAGGAGTCGCCACCGATCCTTTTTCCTAGGTGTGATCGGACACCTACTAGATTTCTTTTTAAAAGCAAGAAATACGTTAAAATCCAGAGAAAAATTAGGGTTCGGGAGTCGGTTACGCGCGAGAAAGGTATTAGCACCCTCGCGACGCCCAAAATTGGTATCTCATAAACACATGTTGTCTTGATTTTCAAAAATACGAGTTTAATGTAAACTTTAGTTGTGATCCGATTAAAAAGATGATGAGAAGTTTTAAATTTTTAATTTTTGGAGAAGGGCATACTTTAACTTTAACAGAGTCGATTGATATCCACCCAACATAGCGATGGAATCGATGACTTAATGTTTAAGTCAATATGTTGCCTTGATTATTGAAATTAGTTAAAGGATTTTTGTTTAAACGTAAAGCAAATTGATATAAAATAGAAATAAACAATAGACCAATCTAGAAACATATTTGAAACAAACATAGGTGTGACAATAATATTATAAGCAACAAAGACATAATGTAATACTATATTTAGGTACGAAATTGAAATAATGAATATATATATGTAATAACGATATTAAGAATATGTACGTAATATATATATAAATAGCAATAATATTAGAAATATACTATATATGATATTCGTAATGTATGTATGATATATATAAAAACGTTATTAAAAAGGTAAATACGTGACATGTAAAAATGCATATACGATGTAATGTTAAAATATTTACGTAATATATACATATGAGAAATAAACTTATTACAATATTACATAAACACGTACTTATATACACTAGGGATATATATACATGCATATATAAAACTCAGTATTAGGATTAACTATAGTAATTAAGACAAAAATATGTACATAAAATAACAATAATGCATAACTAACAAGAAATAAGAATAATGAAACATGTATGATATGTATATAAACCTATATGATATATATATATGTATGTATATTGAAAATGATATATATATATAAAAAGAAATATACGTATATTACATAGATGCGTACATATATAATAATGACGTTATAATATATGTCAATATTTGAAATGTACATAAAATATTACGAAAGATAGATAGCTAATAACATTAGAATATATACATAATAATATAATATTAAAAGTACATGTATATATATGGTTTAATATGAAAAATACAGGTGTATATACATTATAGTATTAGAATATTTACATAATATATAAATATCATTAATGTTTAAAAGAATTTAGTAATTATAGTTCATAAATATGTTATAAAACGTAATAATATGTATAATAACGATTATAATAATAATAATATATTAGTAATAAATAACGATAAAAAAAGTATGAAAATACACTTAAATCAAGAAAGGACTAAATTTAAAGCGGAACAGAGTTTTGGGGCGATTTTAAAAATAAAAAACATAGAAAAGGACTTATTAGAACACGGGCCATATTAAGGAGGATCAAAAGCGCAATTATTCCTTCCAATTAAAACGCAGCGCATTAGCGGGGACTAAATCGGAAAGCGCGAAAACTTATGGTGCCAAATTGAAAATAGCGAAAAAAACCTGATTGTGTAATAGTAAAAATGCGGAAGGGCTAATCGCGCAATTAGCCCTTCCGCTTCAAAAACACGCGGACCTTGACTGGGGCGGATCGGGTCGACCCGACCCGCATCCAAAACGGCGTCGTTTTCTGCTGAACAGGGGGGGACCAAAACGGTGCGTTTTGGTCCCCTATATAAGACAAAATTTTTTATTTTTTCATTTGCATCAGGGGGGAAAGAAAAAAAAAGAAAAGGGAAGGAGAGAAAAGGGGAGAGGAGAAAGGAGAGGGGGGACTCCGGCAGGGGGTCGGTCACCGGACGATGGCCGGACCGTCGTCGTGTTACACAGCAGCGTAACACACATGCGCTTGTGGCGGAAAAGGTAAAAAAAATCGATTCTTTTCTTTTTATTTTTTATTTTTTTGTTATATTTTTACTTGTTTTAATATATATATGTGAAGTGTATAGAAGTAGATCTTGAAAATAGATGAAAAGAAAAGACTAAATCACCTTAAATTTTTGATATTGGTATTTTGGTTGCTCGACTTGGTGTTATCCTTGTGTTCTTTTGATTTCTCTCGAATTACTGTTTGTGTTTGTGTTTAAGTCCTTTTGTATTGATCGAAAAATGGCCAAAAAAATCCCCTTTTACAAAAGTTTCCATTCGGTTTTATAGCCCATTTGTTACACTCGTCTACTTCTTTCTTTTCTGTCTTTTCTTGTCACTACTTGCGGTGGGATGGGCATGGGCGGTGGAGCGAGTTGATGGAGGTGACAGTGGGCGTGGGGTGTGCAGAGGTGGTGGTTGGCCGAGTCGAGCAAGTGGGGGGGAGGCTAGGGTTGGTGATTAGGGTTTTCTGTTTGGGTTTGGGGTTTGGGCTTGCTCAGTTTAGTTTATTGGGCTGATGATGTGTTTTGTAATGGGAATTGGGTAAGGGTTATTTGTATTGGGTTTGGTCTGTAATCTGTTAGTGGGTATGGGTTAATGTAATGGGCCATTCGGGTTTTGTTTTTTGTGTAATGTATTTGGGTGTTGGGTCTGATGTAAATGGGTTTAGGGGTATTTGTTTTGCTGTATTGGGTCCAAAATTGGCCTGTACACGAATTGACAAAAGCTGCATTTCAAAAGTCAAAATTGAAAATGACCAGATTATTGAGGCTAAGGGAAAAGGTGGTGTGCTAGTCAGCACTCCAACATGTACTAAAATAATTACAAATGTGTTTTTAGTTCCTGAGTTGGATCATAATCTCCTTAGCATTAATTGCACAATTGCTTGAAAAAAAATATACTATTGGCTTTAAAGAAATATGTTTCCCTGTATTTGATTCATTGGGACAAGAAGTTGTGATAGTTTCAATGAAAGTTATAAGTTTTATGCTGGATTGGAACCTTATGGCCTCGAGAGCCTATATCAATTCAGTGGATAAATCACATATTAGTCAGATAAATTTGGTTGAGGATATGACTAAAGTTGAAGATGAATTTTTTGATGACCTCCCTGTTAAAGGCATTAGGCCTATTGTTGAAGCTTGTCATAGATGTGACTTAGTATTGTTAGAGCCTCAAATTTTGAAGAAGGTGCACAAGAAACTAAATTAGAGTTCGCAGCATTATGGCTAATGAGGAGTGTTGCGAAGTGGCCATTCATGCAATGGCGAACACAAATCACAAAGATGCGAGTTCACCCAAAGATGAGAGCTCATACAAAGCTGCGAGCTCACCAAAGCTACGAAGTCACCTAAGGTGTGAGCTCTGTTAGGCGAGCTTATACATGCGAACCCTTTCTCTGCAAGTTGCCAACTTGCTCTGAAACAATAAAATTTTTTGACAAGATATTTGGTTGCTAATTAGACTAAAATCAACTAATAGAGGCAAATTGTACTGTATAAATTCCAAGACTTGTCAAGTTATAATTATTTAATATTATTTTCAGCTTATTTAAACATTGTTGTACCTGTAAACTATAAGCCATAATGAATCAAAGATCATAACTTGATTGCTTCAATTTTTATTTGTTTTTGCTTTCTGTCTCAATCCATTTTTAATCAAATATCCAACAAAACTTTATTTTAAAATTATTGTTTTGTTGTTCAAACTTTGTTGATAATTCCTCCGTGATAGATGTTGTTTATGTTATCAGTTTGAACTCTTTCCCTTTAACTTTCTATGAAATTTATCTTGGTTTCTTTAAACCTAAAGAGATTTCTAAAAAAATGAACTTGAATATCAAGAATAAATAGCTGTAATGATGAATTCTATTAAGAAACCTAACAATTCAAGAATTTAAACTAGTCCAACATTTGTTGTATTTGAAACTTAGTAAATGAGTCAATGGCATATGTTAAATATGGATATGGGTGCGGTATAATTGAGGTAGAACAAAGGGTCGCCTTTGGTCGGACCAACTTAAAATTTTAGGTCCATTTTTTATGTTCAAGCTCGGTTTGTCTTAAAAATGAGCTTAAAATTTTGTTCTACTTGATCCTTCTGTATTTTTTTTTATTTTTATATAAAAATAAATTTTAAAAATATAATACATCAAATACATCAAAAATGTTAAAATAAATATTTTTCAAGAAATTGAAAATAACATTAAGATAGTTACAACTTAGCAAGCAAATGTATCTAAAATAGAAGCAAAAGTAACAATAAAATAAGAGTTACACAATATACAAATAATAACAACAAAATAATAGCAATATAATAGTAAAATAGTAACAAAACAACTTAATCGGGTCGGGCTAAACTTGGACAGAAAAACTCTACCCATTAGGAAAACGAATTTTATTTTTTTGTCCAAATCTACTTTTTGAACCTATATTTTTGTTCAAACCCTTTCACTTTTCGAGTGGGCCTTCGAGTCTAGATAGATAATCTAACTCATAATCAAGTCTAAATTAAAAGTATATTCATTTTTAATATATATATATATATATATATGGTGGATAATCTGAATATCCAATCTGCATAGGCATGAAACACAAATATCAAATAGGAATATTTTCAGAAAAATGAAAAAAGAATCGTTACAAACGTACCTTAAAAAATGTCCTACAAACATACCTTAAAATGTCAAACGTAAAATATTTCAAGAAAGATCTCAGTGCAATAAAAAATAAATAAATTCAAAAAAAAAAAGTTTCTAAGTGAACCTAAACAAAGAATGAATAAATAGAATAGCTAATGATGATTAAAAATATGGCGTAGGCCATGAACATATATGCTAAAAAAAAGCAGAACTGGTACGCCGCAGCTGGTACTTTGGCACTGTATCATTTGTATTTGCCGACAGCACCATCTCCACTTCCTGTTTAAACAACACTTGGAACTCAGTTTCGGAGAGTGTTTCACATGTATATTCTTAATTTGTTTTGTATATTAAAAAGATTAATTTCCTATATTTATGTTCGAATATGACTCGTATATGGGTGTTTCAGAGAAAATGAAAAGTCTAGGCAACATAGTTGCAGGGTGGGGGTGATTAAATTTTCATACATGAAGAGCCTTCTGTATCCTAATCAAGTTAATATGAAATTTTACAGCTTGCTTTGAGAACCTATGATATTGATCATCAAAAGCTAGCCATCCAATCAAAGGAAAAAAAAAAACCTGTTATTACTTTATTTCTTTAAAACATTTCTGAAAACGAAACTGGACCTTCTTGTTTATCAATTATCAAACCAGTTTATGTTTTCTAAGGCCATAAAATTGGTCTGAGAACAAGGCATTTATCCTATAGATTCCCAGTTTTTTGTTAATTTCATCAATGGTTAACAAAAGATCAAAAGGATTTCATACCAGAAGTGAAGAAGAAAGATAATGCTAATAAAGTTAGAATTGTCTACTTCAAAGCCAGCAAAGTGGTTCATGATCCTATTAGACCAAGTATGCTATGAATGCTGTTAATAAAGCATATACTTCACAAAAAAAAAAAAAAAAAGGGTTCAAGTAAGGTACCTTTTGCCTTTTAAGCCAGCTATTCATTTTCTTTAATTGATCTACTTCAAGCTCCAATTGATTGGTATAAGCCTACCAATACCAAACAAACAGATACATATTATAAGACCACATATCCATATATATACTTCTTGAAGTTCATAAAAGATTTCACACGCACATATATGTATATGTATGTATATCAACCTGCTTCCTTGCCCGGGACCGTGCTGCGGATTCTCGGTTCTTGATCATCCTCTTTTGCCTTCTCTCAATAGTCTTCTCCATCACATCTGAATATCTGTGTTTCCTAGCAGCAGTTGGTTGAGAATCGGATGATGTTGCTGACATTGCAGGCATTGGCATTGTAATAGCCAGTTGGTTCTCATGGTACCCAACATCTACAACTTGGTTCTCATAAACTGACTCCGGAACATTGAAATTCGAATCCATCATTGTCATTTGTTGCTGCTGGTGGTGATGGTGTTGTTGCTGAACCGCAGCCATTTGGAACTGGAGCCAATCAGCCTGTTGAGAAACCACGGCCGGGTCGATTGCCATGAACTGTTGCGGATGAATGACACCATCCTGGATCCCACCATTAATCACACCGGCACGAACAAGGAAATCCTCGAGCGTCGTCTCGCCAAGCGTCAGTTGGTGTTGAACGAATCGGTTGTCCATCGCATTGACATTGCCACCGCCGTTATTAACTATTTCCTTCCAAACCTCATCAACGGTTTTCTTACTCAATGTGCCATTTAAATTGATGTTCCCAAGAAAGAAAGAAGCAGCAGATGATGAGGAAGAAGAAGATGAAGATGGGTTTTGAACCAATCCTCCTTCTTCAACAGCTATCAAGCTCCTCAACAACTCATCCAAATTCATAGCATTCAATGGCTTCCCTATCTTCCCCAGTTGGCTTTGAACCTCATCAAAAGTGAGGTTATATAAAGAACTAATTTGTGAAGCCAAAGGGGGAAAATGTTGCCCCTCAGATCTATTAGGAGACATCATGAATCTATCTCCCATTCACAAATCAATCAATTTAAAAAAAATCCCAAGGAAAATAACACTTAAAAAACATCAACTCTAATCTCAATGACCCAATATTCAGATCAGAGTTGAGTTGACTAATAAAGGACTAAATGGGGGATCTATAAACAGATTCAAGTAGAGAAAATTAACAAAGGGTTTGCATCAAATTGTGAAAAAATGGAAGAAAAAAAAAAAAGGATTGGTGAAGTAGATGGGAAGTTGAGAAGTGAAAGGCATGTAAAGAGTGAAATCTGAACCGCCAGGAAGATCGAAGAAGGCGTTGGAAACGATCTGGGAGATGTGAATTTGTTGAGGAGAATCCTATTTTTAGAGTTTTTTTGTGTATGAGAAAGTACTGCCATGCCTGATTTCCTTGCTAATTTGTTGGGATAGCCATTAGAGATTGAGACTCCCCCCTCCCCAAAAAACAGAGTCAATTAATGACCCAAACAACAATTTAACTTCATTTCAATCCCTCTCCTTTCTGTGAAGGGGTTCTAAGGGAATTGTTCATCGACCGTTATAGTTGTTAAATCTGGATGTTCTTGGCGGGGGCCCGGCGATGGAGCTTTGTCATTCCATTCGGCTTTGGGCCCTAAGCCCCGACTCTAACTTGAGAGCTTTGTTGTCAACCAAACCTAGTTTTTAAGATTTAGACATCATTTATGTTTGGATTCAATAGAAAATGCAAAATAGCTTAAATTTAGGGACTGATTGCACCATGCATTTTTAAATTATGAGTTAAATTTTAAATTCATCCTAAATTTTAAAATATTTTAATTGAATCCTCAAAAATAAATCAGAATCTTTTATTAATCTATGATAATGCTCTAGAATAACGTATTTTTATGTATTAATCATGTGTTTATTCTGAGCTCGATCCTATTAATTTAAGCTATTTATGTCTTTTTATCTTTTAGGGACTGATTTGGAGGCAAAAGCAAAATTAAGGGACAAAAGTGCGAATTCGGAGACAAAATGGGCTGATATGCGACACAGGAAAAAGATTGTGCCAAAAGTGCAAGCATGGAAAACACAAAGACTAAAAACGCAAAAAGAAGAGATTTTATTTTATAAGACTCCATTTTATTTATATTAGGATAATTAATATTAAGATAATTATTAGGATTATTTAATTTTAGGATTTTATTTTAATTATCTTTAATTAAATGTATTTATCTTTTTAGAATTTAAGTTAAATTAGACTATCTCCCTAGCACTATAAATAGGGGGTGAAGTGACTCTATTTGGTTGTTCATCTTTTTCTGTAAACACTCTCCCCCTGAAAGTCTAGGCTTTTGTTTCTTCATATTTCTTTTCAATAAAATTCCCTTTTCTATTTTTATATTTATTTTCTTTTCCACCATTATCATGAGCCACTAAAACATATCTAGCCGAAAGTTGTCAATATTCCCCAAAAAGGGTTCTTGAGGCCTAGAATCCGTACTTAGCCTTCTCGCCAAGTATTCATCATTTCTCCGCACTACGGACTGACGCTTCTGTCCATGGCCCTTAAGAAGTGAACTTTTCAGCATATGCAAAGGCGGCCTCTTTGTATGTTTTGAAAGGATTGCACAGTCGGTTCGTTAACTTACTACGTCAGAGATTGGCGAGCCAAAAAGACAAAATGGCGTGAGATTCACCATTGAGAAGCGTTGATCTAGCATAGATTACTAGCTAGAGTCAGGTTCCCTAAAAATCGTAAGTCTAATCTTTAGAGCTGGTGGTCGTAGGCATCCTCTTCCACTATAACTGGCTTACTTGAGTTGAGAAGGATTATTTAAAAGCCGAAGATTGAACCCAAGGCGGAATGAGACAACTGGAGGCTTGAATCTATCAATAAGAATTTCTTTTCCTTTAACTCTCTTTATTATTTTCATTATTTTCGTAATCACAATTTCAGTCAACTTTAGATTCTATTTTTTTATTTATTTTTTCCCCAAATTAAATCTTTAATTCTGTTATTTTTATTTTTTTCATCACGCGCAGTTCTCTTGCCACGATTCTCGCCTGTGATTTGAGAAACAAGTATTCGTATAATCCGGTCCCTGAGGATTCGACCCTACTTCCTATTTACTTTTTTTTCATTATTTTGTAGGGAATAGGATATTTTTGGTGCTTTCAACGACGCACCAAATTTTGGCGCCGTTTCCGGGGATCGATAATGTACTAATCTTGTTTTTTGTTTCTTATGACCAGATCTACTCCGGGAACTCTTGCGTTTGATTCGAAAATTGAAAAGACTGCGAGAGCTAATTGTAACGAAACAAAGCTAAAGAAAAAGCAATTAGCGGTGGTTGGGACTCAAAGTAATCCACCGCCAGAAATCATAATCGACGACGAAGCAGAGTCTAGGGTTAACGAAAACCCTACTCAAACTTTTGAAGGTGAAAAAGTAAAAGTCGATTCCCCAGAAGAAGTGCTTAACACTAGGGTTGACGAAAACCCTAATTTAGCATATCAACCTATGGCTCAGACAATTCGGCAACCGGTCGAAGCGCCGATAGAACAACCGCCACTATGCATCGCGTATCCTACTATGGATACTGATTTTGAATTAAAGTCAAGCTTGATCCAACTGCTGCCAACTTTTCGAAGGTTACAGAATGAAAATCCCCACAAGCATTTAAAAGAATTCCATATGGTTTGTTTGAGTATGAAACCTCAGGGGGTAACTGATGATCAAATTAAATTGCGTGTTTTCTCTTTTTCCTTAGCAGATTCTGCTAGGGAATGGTTATTTTATTTACCTCCTGGATCTGTAACGACTTGGGTTGATCTGTCTCGTTTATTTCTCAACATGTTTTTTCCAGCGTCACGTGCAGCCGAGTTAAGAAGAGAAATCGTGGGCATAAGGCAAAAAGACGCAGAGACTCTGTACGACTATTGAGAGCGATTTACGAAGTTGTGTGCAAGTTGCCCACAACACGGTATAACGGAACAGTCTTTGCTCCAGTACTTTTATGAAGGCCTAAAACCCATGGAGATGAATGTGGTAAACGCCGCGAGTGGAGGAACGTTGGTCAACATGACTCCACAACAAGCAAGAGACTTAATCTCCACGATGGCTGCAAATTCTCAGCAATTTCGAGCCAATCCTGAACCCCCTAGAAGGGTTCACCAGCTAAGTAATTTGACCTTAGAAGATAAGTTTGATAGAATTGCTAATATTTTGAATTCTCTTGTTGCAGAAAAAGTAAAGACAGCTCGGTTATGCAGAATTTGTGCTACTCCTGAACATACAACTGATGCATGTCCCAGTTTGAATGATGACACTGTGGCTCATTTAGATGCTGTGGGAGATTTCCCTGGGCCACCACAAAGGCGATACGACCCTTACGCCAATACCTACAACCCAGGATGGAGGGATCACCCTAACTTAAGTTATGGAGCCAATCCGCAATATAACCAGCCGTACCAAAATCCGGTTCCACAACAGCCATGAAATTCAGGTAATTCTCTAGAAACTATAGTCAATAAATTAGCAGCTAATATGATTGATTTTCAACAGAAAACCGAGGCATCTATAAGAGAATTGACCACATCAATTGAGAAATTGAGTTCTCAGGGGAAGCTGCCATCCCAAACAGAACCCAAACCGAGGCAAAATGCGAATGCAGTAACGCTGCGAAATGGAAAGGTGCTGGAACCAATTCCTGGCAGAAATCTTACCCAAGAAAATGCCCAGGAAAACCCAAAAAATGATGAACAAATCCGAGTGAAACCCCTACTGCCGAAAATCCAACCTCTATTTCCAGGACGACTAAACCAAAATCGAAAAAGTAAGGAAGATAAGGAGATCCTCGAAACATTCAGGAATGTCGAGATCAATCTACCACTATTGGATGCCATCAGACAGATTCCGCGGTATGCCAAGTTCCTCAAAGAGCTTTGCACCAACAAACGAAAACTAACAGGTAATGAAGGGGGATGTTTGCTATACCATACAAAATAGGCCATTTGGGGATCAAGAATGTATCCGCAGTGTTACAGTGAAAAATGCCGACAAAATGCAAAGATAGGGGGATGTTTGCTATACCATACAAAATAGGCCATTTGGGGATCAAGAAGGCCATGTGTGATTTAGGGGCCTCCATAAATGTTATGCCTTACTCTATTTATGAATCACTTAGCGTGGGTCTTTTGAGATAACAGGTATTATAATTCAGTTGGCAGAGAGGTCTGTTGTGCACCCCGAGGAGTCCTTGAGGACGTACTGGTAAAAGTTAACGAACTCATTTTTCCTGCAGATTTTTATGTGATAAATATGGAGGAGGATAACACTACTGGATCTTCGGACCTCCTGTTGGGCCGACCTTTCGTTAGTACCACTAGCACTAAGATCGACGTTCGAAGCGAAACTCTTACGATGAAATTTGATGGGGAGATCGTGAAGTTTAATCTTTATGACACCATTAGTCATCCAAGTGAAATTTTGAGCGTAAATCATGTCGACATAATCGACTCATTAGTAGACGAGACTTTTGAGTCGATTTATGAAGACAAATCTAAATTTTTATCTGATGATTATGAATTTGTTAATGCATTATTATCTCCATCAAACACTAAACTTTTACCTTTTGTTGTGCAGGCTCCAGAATTGGAATTGAAACCGCTTCCTGAACATCTTAAGTATGCATTTTTGGGGAAAGGTAATACCCTACCAATCATAGTTTCCAACAAACTCTCTAAGCTCGAGGAAGAAAGTTTGATACAGGTACTAAAAAGTTATAAGGACGCGATTGGCTGGACTATTGCCGATTTGAAAGGAATAAGCCCCTTGACATGCACACACAGAATCTACTTAAAGGAAAACGCAAAACCAAGGCGAGAGGCCCAAAGGCGATTAAATCCGAACATGATAGAGGTGGTAAAAAAGGAGATAATCAAGCTACTAGATGCTGACATAATTTACCCCATTTCTGACAGCAAATGGGTAAGTCCGGTATAGGTGACAGTAAAGAAAAATGCCGAAGGTGACTTGGTGCCAACTCGATTACAAAATGGGTGGCGTATCTGTATTGACTACAGGAAGTTGAACTCTTACACTAGAAAAGATCATTTTCCTCTTCCTTTTATAGATCAAATGCTTGAACATTTACAGGTAAAACTCACTTTTGCTGTCTTGATGGATACTCAGGTTTCTTCCAAATTCCAATCGCACTAGAGGATCAGGAAAAGACCATTTTTACATGCCCATTTGATACTTTTGCATACAAAAGGATGCCATTTGGACTTTGTAACGCACCAGCCACATTCCAGAGATGCATGATTAGTATATTTTCTGAATATGTGGAGAAAATTATTGAAGTTTTTATGGATGATTTTACTGTGTCTGGAAATTGTTTTGATGAATGCCTTAAAAACCTCACAATAATTCTGAACAGGTGCATAGAATTTAATCTTGTCTTGAACTATGAAAAGTGTCATTTTATGGTAGACAAAGGTTTGATTCTGGGTCATATAGTTTCTGTTAAGGGAATTGAGTTCGATAAGGCCAAAATTGACATTATTAATTCTTTGCCATATCCCTCTACTGTGAGGGAAATTCGTTCTTTTTTTGGCCATGCAGGATTTTACCGACGTTTCATAAAAAACTTCTCAAAAGTGGCTGAACTATTATGCGAGTTATTTCAGAAAGATAGGAAATTTGAGTTCAGCCCAAAATGTAAGGAGGCTTTTGATACACTCAAGCAAAAGTTGGTGACCCTCCTATAGTGCAAGCACCAGATTGGAACTACCCATTTGAAATCATGCGTGACGCAAGCAAACGCAGTGTGGGGGCCGTGTTAAGGTAAAAGATAGACAAAGAACCTCATGTCATTTGTTATGCCTCAAAAACCTTAAATGCTGCACAAAGCAATTACACCACTACGGAAAAAGAACTCTTAGCAGTTGTATTCGCTTTAGATAAATTTCGATCTTATTTATTGGGATCTAAAATGATTATTTTTTCTGACCATGCAGCTCTTAGGTACTTGATCGCAAATAAGGAGGCGAAACCAAGGCTTATTAGATGGATTCTGCTGCTCCAAGAATTTGACATCGAAATTCGTGACAAAAAGGGATGTGAAAACCTGGTGGCTGACCACTTGAGTAGGATAAAAACTCCATTTGATGAAGTTCCTATTAAGGATGAGTTCCTTGATGAAAGCTTATTTTCGACTGAGGCTCACTATCCATGGTATGCATATATAGTTAATCTCTTAACCACAGGATCATTACCTACTGAGTTAGCACATCCCGTGAAGGACAAGCTTAGACGGGAAGCTCGACATTACATTTGGGACGACCCATACTTGTGGAAACACTATTCAGATCAGATAATAAGACGATGTGTTCCAGAAACTGAGGTAACCTCTATCCTTACTTTATGTTATACAGAAGCTTGCGGAGGTCACTTCGGCCCTAAACGGACAGCTCACAAGGTATTGGAGTGTGGGTTATATTGGCCCACAATTTTTCGAGACGCATATAACTTCTGTAAGTCTTGCGATAAGTGCCAACATACAGGTAACATCACTAAACGAAATCAAATGCCCCTATCCCCGATTCATGTATGTGAGATTTTCGACATATGGGGTATCGATTTCATGGGCCCTCTTATTTCTTTGTTTGGAAACGTATATATACTTCTTGCAGTAGACTATGTTTCTAAGTGGATCGAAGCAAAGCCTACTCGCAATGATAATGCTAAAACTGTTGTGGAGTTTCTAAAACGAACTATTTTTTCTAGGTTTGGCACACCTCTAGCTTTGATCAATGATTGTGGTACCCATTTTTGCAACAAGGTCATGGAGGCGCTATTATCAAAATATGGGGTTCATCATCGTATAGCAACAGCCTACCACCCCCAAACGAATGGCCTAGTTGAGGTTTTGAACAGGGAAATCAAGTATATTTTTGAAAAAATAGTTCGGCCCAACTGAAAGGATTGGAGCCTTCAGCTTAATGACGCACTTTGGGCCTATCGCACTGCTTATAAATGACCGATTGGCATGACCCCATATCGACTTGTCTTTGGAAAAGCTTGCCATCTTCTAGTAGAATTGGAGCATAAATCTTATTGGGCTATTCGACAATGTAACATGGAGTTCGAGCCCGCAGGGAAGGCAAGAAAATTGGACATTCAAGAATTGGAGGAAATCCGCAATGATGCCTACGAGAATGCTCCGTTTATAAAGACAAAACAAAATTTTTTCATGATAGGAAAATAGCTCAGAAGCATTTCTCGGTAGGGTAAAAAGTTTTGCTTTATAACTCCGTGTTAAAGCTATTCCCAGGAAAGCTCCGATCTCGGTGGCAAGGACCTTTTATCGTGACCCAAGTATTCACAAATGGTGCAGTTGAAATAGAGAGTGAAGAAACGGAGAAGCGGTTCATAGTCAACAGCCAACGACTGAAGCCATTCTACGAGAATTTTCAGGCCCACACGGTTGAAAAAAATCAGTTAGAGCCACCATAGAACCATTCATGGCGTCGAGCTAACGACGTTAAACAAGCGCTTATTGGGAGGCAACCCAATCTTTTTTATTTTTATTTTATTTTATTTTATTTTACTATTTATTATTTTATTTTATTTTTTAGATGTTGATAAAATTCTCTTCTTTTATCTAGGTAAACCGAACCAACAATAGAGAGAACTCATTACCTTAATGCGCAACGACAGTGATTACACGGGGAGTGCCTCTTAACTTTTTCCATCTATTTATTTATTTCATTCCACATCGAGGACAATGTGCTTTAAGTAGAGGGGAGGTATTCTTAATTATTTTTGCCGTTAAACCTGCTATTTTCGTTGTTGCTACTGTTTTTGTTGCTGGTGCTGCCATATTTTTTTTTAAGCATAACCTGCCTCTTTTCGTGCCCAAGATTTTGACCAGGAATTGCCTACTGTTTGCCCCACCAGCATGATTCTTGCCTTCTGAGGAAGTTATGATTTTTGCCATAGTTGATGCCATCTCCAATGTTTTATTTTTGTTAGGCTAAAAATAATTGTGGTTAATGGAGTTAACTCTATCTTGCTTTTCGTAAAATTGATCAAGTTTAATATAAAGTGAACACTTAAAATGATTGCATGTTTAATTTATATTCATGGCTATTAGGTGATTATTGAAACTTGTTCTTGACATTTAAATTGTTTTTCCTGAGTTCTCAAAATGTTAATTGTTAATAAATTTTTCCATGGTTATGAGTACAGCTTAGAACGTGACTGACTGAGTAACCGGGGTAGGGTGCTTGGGTTGTCATTCTACTTCACGTCAAAAGGTTCTGTGACGTGATAGTTAAAGCTCCGCTAACCGGAATTAATTCTTAAGAGTGCGTTGGGCTGAGTAACCGGGGTTTGGTGCTTGGCTGTCATCACTCTTCGCGTAAAAAAGTTCCACATGTTCTTAGGAAAAATAAAAATAAAAAGTATGTTGGGTTGAATAACCGGGGTTTGGTGTCATCACTCTTCGCGTCAAAAGGTTCAACATACAAACATACACACATAAAAAAAAAGAGAGAGAAAAAAAAGGAAAAAAAGAAAAAATATATATGTAAATAAATAAAATTTGGGACTAAAGGAAGAAACAAAGAGGGTGCCTTGGTAGGTTTAGTAATTCACCTAATTTCCATGAAATAATTCAAATCGATTTTAATTTCTGTGTATATTAATTGGAAAACTTTTTCCATTTTACTTAAAGCAAGCTTAGGGTTCTCTTCATTTTTCATATGCATTTTTTTACTAATTCTTATGAAACTTTGGAGTGGTATTTCTTTTATGGCAGAATCTAACTTTCACAGTGGAATAGGAACCATACTTGAGGGCAAGCATAGACTAAGTAGGGAGAATTTGATAATACTCTAGAATAACGTATTTTTATGTATTAATCATGTGTTTATTCTGAGCTCGATCCTACTAATTTGAGCTATTTATGTCTTTTTATCTTTCAGGGACTGATTTGGAGGCAAAAGCAAAATTAAGGGACAAAAGTGCGAATTCAGAGACAAAATGGGCTGATATGCAACACAGGAAAAAGATTGTGCCAAAAGTGCGAGCATGGAAGACACAAGGACTAAAAACCCAAAAAGAAGAGATTTTATTTTATAAGACTCCATTTTATTTATATTAGGATAATTAATATTAAGATAATTATTAGGATTATTTAATTTTAGGATTTTATTTTAATTATCTTTAATTAAATATGTATTTATCTTTTTAGAATTTAAGTTAAATTAAACTATCTCCCTAGCACTATAAATAGGGGGTGAAGTGACTCTATTTCGGTGTTCATCTTTTTTTGTAAACACTCTCCTCCTGAAAGTTTAGGCTTTTGTTTCTTCATATTTCCTTTCAATAAAATTCTCTTTTCTATTTTTATATTTATTTTCTTTTCCACCATTATCATGAGCCACTAAAACCTATCTAGTCGAAAGTTGTCAATATTCCCCAAAAGGGTTCTTGAGGCCTAGAATCCGTACTTAGCCTTCTCGCCAAGTATTCATCGTTTCTCCGCACTACGGGCTGACGCTTCCGTCCATGGCCCTTAAGAAGTGAACTTTTCAACATATGCAAAGGTGGCCGTTTTGTAAGTTTTGGAAGGATTGCACAGATGGTTCGTTAACTTACTGCGTCAGAGGTTGGCGAGCCAAAGAGACAAAATGGCGTGGGATTCACCATTGAGAAGCGTTGATCTAGCATAGATTACTGGCTAGAGTCAGGTTCTCTAAAAATTGTAAGTCTAATCTTTGGAGCTGGTGGTCGTGGGCATCCTCTTCCACTATAACTAGCTTACTTGAGTTGAGAAGGATTATTTAAAAGCCGAGGATTGAACCCAAGGCGGAATGAGACAACTGGAGGCTGGAATCTATCAATAAGAATTTCTTTTCCTTTAACTCTCTTTATAATTTTCATTATTTTCGTAATCACAATTTCAGTCAACTTTAGATTCTAGTTTTTTTAAATTTATTTTTCCCCCAAATTAAATCTTTAATTCTGTTATTTTTATTTTTTTTTCTGTCACGCAGGTTCTCTTGAGCATTCTAATGAAGTAAACCCGGGCTTAAAGAGCAAGGCGATTTGAACGGTGGGTCAGATGGCAAGGCTATAGTATTTGAAACATTTTCAGCAGCTTGAAATCTTCTACGCAAGAAGCCACGCTCGAAAAGATTCTTGATTGAGAAACGTGGAAGAGTTCATGTGTTGAATATCTAGAGCATTTGTATCCGTTGAATGCGATCCCCTTCCTCTTTATGATACCTTTTACTATTCTTGGTTAACTTTCTTTGTTTGTTACCTTTGAAATAAATGAATGTGAGGTATCCCTTTTGTCCCTACCTGACCATTTTCATGCATATCATTTTATGGTTTATTTACATGATAAATAGTGAAATGACATACTCTAAACAAAAGAAATGTTAAGCATTACCTGGATGAAAATTTGACAAATAAAAAAGCCTCAAAGCAAGGACAAAGTTCAGCCAGGGGCAAAAGAGTGATGTTTGAGAAATGTTGATTACTCGTGAAGCTTGAGGACGGGTACAGAGCCTAAAGAGAAAGTCAAGAGCTGAACTAATGAATGCAGATCATCACAAAAATTGTGATGAAAAAGGACATGCGACAAACATGCCTAAGGCGCATAGCATGATCATGTAGGCATATAAGCATTTAAGACCAATATGTGCATATCATGATAACATCATACATGACATATACAGGTACTCCAGTAGAGCAAGAGGATGTGATGATAGCTGTATTGAATCAAAGGAAAAGACACCTGAGTTCAACAGGTTTTGGTATTTTGATGTTTTTATTTCTGTTTTCAAAATTCAACTCATATTGCGTGAAGTGAGTTGAGCCTCAGAACACGCTGAAGTATTTTCAATTTCTGTTTTTCAAATTTCTGTTTTCAGAAATCAACTCATATTGCGAGAGGTGAGTTGAGCCTCAAGACACGTTGAGGTATTTTCAGTTTATGTTTCAAAAATCAACTCATATTGCGAGAGGTGAGTTGAGCCTCGGGGCACGCTAAGATATTTTCAAATTCTATTTTTCAAAAATCAACTCATATTGCGAGAGGTGAGTTGAGCCTCGGGGCACGCTGAGGTATTTTCAAATTCTATTTTTCAAAAATCAACTCATATTGTGAGAGGTGAGTTGAGCCTCGGGTCACATGACAAGGTATTTTCAAAATCTACTTTTCAAATTAAGTTTCAAAAAGACCAACTCATATTGCGAGAGGTGAGTTGAACCTTGGCTCACATGCTGAGCTATTTTCAATTTCTGTTTTTAATGTCTGTTTAAAGAGTCAATTCATATTGCGAGAAATGAGTTGAGCTCAAGATCACATGCCGAGTAAAGAATAAAGATTGGAGCTGATGGAAGACAGCAGTTTTGGCCTCCCTGAAGTTTCAGTAGAGCAGGTCAAAGTTGCAAGTCTTGTCTCCTTGAAGTTGCAGTGGAGATGATCGAGGATATCAAATCTTGCTTTTCTAAAGTTACAGAAGAGAAGACCACAAACCTCATCTCACTAAAGCGATAGAAGAGCAGATTGAAGCTACAAGGCATATATCAGAAGATGCAGTGGATTGAACCAAAGCTACAAGATACGGTGGACTAGAAGGAGACTACCTGAACAAGAAGAGCACCAAAGAAGTCAAGACTAGGCAAGACAGGGCAAAATTGGCCTTTCTTTATGTCTTTACTCTATTCCGGTTACACGACAATGAGCAAAGAGGGGCAGCTGTTGTAGGCCAATTTTGGGTCTGTTTACATTACATAAGCCCATTTACATTACCCACAAGACCCATTTATAACTTAAACCTGGTTGGCCCATTTACAACCTAAACTCAAGTACTTATTTAACCCTTTTACAACCCAAACCCCTTAAACCATCTAATCCACCCTCGGCCCAATACCAACCTAATACCCAAACCCAACATACAAGCCCAATACCCTAACCACCCTAACCTTAATCAGCCTTTAGCCGAACCACCTACCCCCTACTTGTCCCTAACACCAGCCACCAGCACCATTCCCTGCATCACCGGTCACCTCCACCGCTCAACTGCTCCTGCAAGAAGAATACAGTAAAGTAATATTAATAAACATACATGTAAAGGCTATAAAAAGCCATCAAAACAACAAATGTAAGGATTCGGCAAATTTTTGATAAAAAAGAAAAAGCATTCGATTCTAAAAACACAAAACAGAATATCAATTCCAGTGATACCAAATCAAGCATAATACCAAATCAGAAGCCCCAAGATACCGAAATCGAAAGTTTAAAACCTAAGGTGATTTCTTTTTTTTTTTCCTATTTTAATTTCGTTTTTTAGCCTATTTTCTCATCTATATATACTAAAACATATAAAAATATAACACAAAAAAATAAAAAAATAATTCAAATTACCTTTTCCTACCATCAGCACGGTGGTGGCAATACCGCAGACTGGCGACGGTCTGATCGGCCATTGACCACCCATGGCGGCCTAATTCTCCCCCTCTCCCTTTTCTCTTCTTTTTTTTTTCTTCCCCCCTTTCCAAATAAATTTTTTTAAAAAAAATTATCTTTTATAGGGACCAAAACGGTGCGTTTTGGTCCCCCCCATTTAACCTGAAACGGCACCGTTTTGGCCCCGGGTCAGCTCGACCCGACCCGCTCCAGTTAGATCCGCGTGTTTTTTAAAACGGAAGGGCTATTTGCGCATTTAGCCCTTCCGCTTTTTCATGCATTTACAATCAGATATTTTTTTTTTAGCTTTTAATTCGGCCCTGGACTTTGTTGCGCTTTTCAATTTAGTCCTTGGCCAAGCGCAGCGTTTTAATGGTTGGGAATATTACGCTCTTGGTCCCTCTAGGTCATGCTCGCGTTACAATCTGGCCCGATTTCCCATTTTATTTCTAATTTCACCCCAAGAATTCTGTTTTGGTCTCAATTTCGTCCTCTTTTTGTTTTTGTTCTTAAATAATATTTGTAATGTTAATTTTGCTATATTATTATTATATTATTGTTATTTATTATTATTTTTTTTATGTATATATTATACTATACTTAATATTATTGTTATTATTATTATATTTACTATTTATTTATAAATATTAGTGTATATTTTATCATGTATGTATATATATATACTCTTTATAAATGGTATTTTTTTTAACGTTATTATATTTACTATTTTATTTATTATATTTAATATATTATTATTCACTTTCCTTACTTTATTATTATGTCGTACTTTCTTTTGTATTTTTACTATTATTGTGATCAGTATTATTATTATGTTATTATTTCATTATTATTATATTTATATAATTAATAAGCACTTTAATATTATTATTTCTAATATGTAAATGCTATGTAAATGTTTTAAGTATATTATGCATGTATTTTCCAATGCCATATCATGTATATATTTTATGCTATGTGTACCCTTTGTAATACTATTATTATGTGTATATTTTAATATCATTAGTTATATATTTTTGTACTATTTCATATATATATTTTTCTACGTTATCCCTATTATTAGTATTAATATTAGCGTGTTTTTTCATGTGTATATACTCTCAATATGATATTTCTATATGTATACTCTTAATACCATATTATTCTTACTATTTTCACTATTATTACCTTCAATATTATTGTTATTATTTACATATATGTATAGATATTTTCATGTACTTATAAAATGTACCATTTTCTTATTTTGTTATTATACATTCATCTTACACGTATATATTTTATCCTTATTATTATGAATATTAGTATATGTCTTATTATTTATGTATATATCTTTAATACATATAGGTATATGTTTATTATTAATAGATGTTTTCAACATTATTATTATGTATGTATATATTATATAAGTATTTTAACATTTTATTGTATATGCATTTTCATATATTATGTATATATATATACCTTTTAAATGTTGTATTTTTATACATATCATGTATATATTTCGAATATTATATAGTATATTTCTAATACTATTACTATTTACATATATATATATATATATTTTACGTACATATTCTTAATATCATTATTATGTATATATATTCATTGTTTCCATTTCATGTTTAATTCTAGTATTACGTTTAATATCGCATATATCTTTATTGTTTTCAATATATTTCTCACACTTATATTCGCTTCAATATATTTCTAGCTTTGTCATTTATTTATTTTTATCAATTTGCTTTGCATTAGTTCGAAAATCTTATTCTCGTTTTCTAATTGATTTCAATACATAAGGGAATGTACCGATTTAATATCAAGTCATCGATTTCATCGCTATGTTGGGTGAAATTCGTCGGCTCGTGTTAAAACGGGACACCCTTCTAAAAAACCGAAAACTAAAAATTCTCATTTTTCAATCGGATCACGATTAAATGTTCAATTGAACTCGTATTTTTGAAAATCAAGACAACACGTGTTTAACAAGATACCAATTTTGGGCATCGCGAGGGTGCTAATACCTTCTTCGCGCGTAACCGACTCCCAAACCCTATTTTTCTCTGGATTTTCACGTAGACCCCAAATTTGGCCTTCACTTTTTCAAGAATAAGTTTTCTTTTCAAAAAAGACGATTTATTAGGTGTCCGATCACACCTAGAAGAAGATCAGTGGCGACTCCCTCTTTATTTCAAAATTAAACTTCAGTTTTCAAGTTTTCACTAAATCGCCACAATTAGCGACCGAAAGCAAAATTTTTACGTCACTACAAGCTCATCTTTATTCGTACGTAACTTGTATACATTCATCATACTCTGTCCTGCTCAGCTTCTGGTTTTGTTCTAGTGGAGTAGAAACTGGTTTGGCTCCCGCTAGCCCCATATCAGAGATAAGTTTGAGTGCATGATTCGAAACCATTCCTTTTTCTAACCTTGCCACTTCTATACCAAGGAAAATTTTAATGAGATCTCTAAGATACTTCACCTTAAAATTCTGATATCAAACTGCTATCATTTCCCTTGTTTAATAGATCATCAACATGAACCCTGATGTTTAGCCTACTCTCATACTCATGTCAGGAGTTCAAGTTCTAGGAATTGGGTAAAAGTATCATGGAGGCTCTTGAACTAGGAATCAAATTACATTTTGCTTCTTCTACTCAAAAAATGGGTTAACTAGTCCTTATATGTTAAATTAAAAAGCAAACTGGTCATTCTATTAAGAATTCCATCCATTTCTACGGTAAAAAACTGGTCACTGTACATCAGAATAAGGTACATATGGCATGTCACATGTAATTATCTGGTTATTTGTCAACCCCGCCAATTTTTAACAGTAAAAATGAACGAAATTTTTAACAAAAAGAACCAGTTTGATCTTTAATCCAACGTATAAGGATTAGTTTGCCTATTTTTTTGAGTAAATGGAGCAAAATATAATCTGACTCTAGTATAAGAATCTCCATGGTACTTTTTTACCCGAAAATTGCTTGCTAATGATGTGTGTACAGAGAAGTTATTTACTCTTACCAATGATGTGTGAGTTATACCAAAAAACAATAAATCATTAATATAAATCATCACGATCATCAACCTCTCTCGTAGCGATATTTTATTTTATAATAAAATTTGTTGTTTTAAATCTTTTGAACTTTTAATTTAATTTTTCAAACTAATATAATTTTTTTTCAATGTTTTCTTCATTAAGCAAATTCAAACCAAATATTTCAAAGAAATATCAAACTCATTATCCCTTTCCTCAACATACTTTAATCCTTTTAAGTTCACTTGTAAAATTTAGTAAGTTTGAACGAAAAACGGACTCACCTTGTTGATGCCAATATGGTCCCAAAATTTTGGAACAAAAGTCAAAAAGCACCAAGCGTTCAAACAAAGCATGGTCTTTATAATTATATTGGTTTTTGACGGAAAGGATCATTGCCATTTGACTCAAAAACAATTGGAACAGGTGTTGGTATTTTATAGCCCTTGTCCTGCACCGCTAGATGGCCAATCTCACCAAAGACCGACCGAAATTAAAGGCCCTTCAAATGAATGACTGACAGACAATTCTTGTTCAGTCTGACGAATCCTTTATTATAAATTTGATACAAGGGCTGCCTTTTAACAAGGAGACACATCCACAAATCCATCATTAGATTATAATAGCCCTCTAAAACAGTAAAATTCAGTCCCAACATTTAGCAACGTGTGAGAATATTCCCCCACTTTGAGTTCTTTTCTTTTTTGAGTTAAATGGGTACATCATCAGACACCAAGGGTCACCCTTCCAATTATGAGATACCCCCACTTCGTGTTTTACCACTTTTACACCTTTTTGGACACTTAGAACACACCTATGAAGCGGGGCGGGGAAAGGGGGTGGGAACTGAAAAAAGAAACTTGACTGTAAAAGCAATTCCACTGGCTTCAAACCTTCCGTTGTTTCCGAGCCACCAAATTTAGCATAGAATAACATCATGAAAGTTATACAGGACTCAAAAACGAATATTTTAGGAAACACTCAATCATAAATAATACATTAATACATGTACGAATAATTATAACTAAAATTAAATCAATACAAAACATAAATAATTGAAAATAGAAATATATATATGAACCTACACGAGAATAAATCTAGACAAAACTTGAGACATCATGGTTGTCGTAACCATTTTTTGGTAAAACGGTAGTCGACTTGGATTTTGAAAATAAAAACGAAAAAGGGGAGTCGCCACCAATCTTTTTTGATGAGGTGTGATCGGATCACCTTTGATTAATCATTTTAATAAAATTTAAGATTTACTAAAACGATAATTTTTGGTCTACGAAAAATAGAAAATGAGTTCGGGAGTCGGTTACGCACGAGGAAGGAGTAGCACCCTCGATACACCCAAAAATTGGTACCTAGTTGATTAATTAGTGTCTTTAGCGTCGAAAATTTTGAAAATTTGAAAGAATTTAAAATATGATCCCTCTTTGTACGATTAAAATGGATGTTAAAGGCTTGCTTATCCCGAAGTAATAAAATGCCATACCCAGTAAGTTAGGGCACGACATCTCATACTTTGAGACTGGGCTAGCCTTTTATTTAAAATCAATGTATTTTTAATTTCTTTTAAAAGGATATCCGGTTATTTAGAGTGAACGAAGGAAATCGAAACCCAGTAAGTTAGGGCACGTTCCCTCGAGTTTCCAAACTCCGAATATTGCCTTTATTTGTAAAATTCTTATTTCGAGGTGTCAAGATGTTATACCCGGTAAGTTAGGGCACAACACTTCGCATCTTCGAGGATAAGCATTTTCAAAACTCATATAGTGATTTAAAAGAGTATTCCGTTCTTTAGGTTAAATGAGAAAAATCGGAACCCAGTAAGTTAGGGGACGATTATCTCGAATTACCTAATAACGGATATTAATTTTATGAAAGAAATATTTTTAAGGTATGGAATAAATGACGTTGTGTGATAAAAGCAAATTATGACTCTAGTATGTAGTAGTAAGCGTAACAGTGTCAAACATAATAATACGAGCAATTATAAAAGATGAAATAATAGCAAGGCTAATAATATGTAAATATAAACGAATGCATGAGGAAAATAAAACCATCGAATACGTAAGTAAGTAAATAAAAATACACAAAGCATGGCAGAAGAAAAATGGCAATGATAGAACAATAGCAATAGTATCTAACGATAATAATACATGTGGTATTAAAATACATATATATATATATATATATATATAATAATAGAAACAAAAGTAGACATATAATAAATAAAAAATATATATACGGAATATATATGTGAAATGAGTACCTAATAGAATGTATGAATAATGTGATTTTTACAATATATATGTACATAATATATAGAAAAATGATATGCATGATATAACGTTAATATACATGTGCATAATATGGAGTATTATATATATATATATATATATATATATATATATATATATATATATATATATATATATATAAAATATATGTATATATATGATATATAAGTATAATTAACAAAACACAAAAAAACTATTGATAATAATATATAAATGTATATGCATATAACGAAAGTACGTATTACTATATAATAACAATAATAATAATAATAATAATAATAATAATAATAATAATAATAATAATAATATAGAAGTACAAAAGCAAGTATAATAACAATAATCATAATAATAATAATAATAATAATAATAATAATATCTAAAATGCGACAAAAATATAAAAACAAAGTAATCAAAATAATATTATACAAGAATATACATACCTATATGTAATAAAATAAAAAAGGAAAAAATAACAATAAAAGTAATAATGTTATCTATTATAATGATAATATTAACGAAATAATAATAATAAAATGTTAATAATAACCAAAGCAATGAAAAGGACGGAATTGAGGTTCAAATGGAAGTTTTTGAGTCAAATCGAAATAAAACGAAAATACGGGGCTAAATGTAATGCGCACAAAAGGAACAAGGACCTTGAGGAGAAATATTCCAACTTCCAAAACGACGTCGTCCGATGGTTTGTGAATTAAGAAATTCGCGGGTTAAATTGAAACAGATAAACAAACTATGGCCAAAATTATAAAAATGAAAATGACTACATTAAAACATCCCCAGAAAGAGGAAGGGCTGCGCGCGCAAATATCCCATTCACAAGAAAACACGCGGATCTCCCTCAGCTGGGTCGGGTCACGCGGGTCGTGGCCTAAACGGCGTCGTTTTGGCGCTGTGAACTAATGCCCAAAACGGCGCCGTATTGTATCCCTATATAAACCCAAATTTTTTCAAAAATTCAGTTTTCTCCTTTTTTTTTAACAAAAACTCTTCTTCTTTCTCTGTGCAGATGCTCTGGGTTCAGTCATCGGACCGATCAACGTCCACCGTCGTCGTCAATCTTGCTTTCATCGCCGATCTGATTCGGCCACCGCATGAATTCAAAAAATGGTATTTTTTTATATTTTTTTTGTATATTTTTTTATATATTTTATATATATCTTAGATATGTATATGTATATTAATACTTGTCAAATATCGAAAAAGAAAAGAAAAAAATAAAAAATAAAATAAAATAAAACAAGGATGCGAAAGTAGCAAAACTATCACCTTAGATTTCAACTTGGCTCCTATCTTTTCTGTTTTTCTTTTTGCTATAGTTTTAGCCTTTTTTGTATTTTAAAATCTAAGGCTATTTTTCATTACCAAAAAGGCCGAATACCCTACAAGATTTTTTGATTCGGCTTTTATAGCCATCGTACAACTCTTTTTTATTATTTGTTGTCCTTTCTTTGCAGGAAAATGGGCGGTGGAGGTGACAAGGGCGGTGGCTGCCAGAGGTGGTGGAGGTGACAAGCAGGAGGTGGCAGACGGCCATAGGGTTCTAAGTGGGGTTAGGGTTTTCTTTTTCAGATTTTGTTTGGGTTGGGTTAGTGTTTTGGGCTAAGGTTTTGGGTAGGTTTTTAGTGTTTGGGCTTGGCCAGATTTGGCCCATTACAATGGTTATCTTGAATAATTGAGACATCATTGAATAACTTTTTCCCTTTCTTTCTCTTGTTGATTGTCTTGGTAACTTCGCTAGCGGGTTAAATCGAGGTCCCTGTGTTGTTCATTGTTTCGATTGAAGAGTTTTGCGTAAGTTTCTTTTGTTTTGGTTCCCGTTTTTGTTTGTTTTCATCGTTATATTGTGAGTTTGAATGTTATTGTAAAGGTTTCTCGAGTTCTCGTTAATTTCTTGTTTTGCTTCCGTTAGGCGAAGATCCTGAGAGGAGTGTTCCTCTGACAATTTAATTTTTGTTAAAGGCCGAACGATCGTTGGTAAGTGACTGTTTTGTGTTTTGGGGTTTTTGCGTCGAATTTTTCAACATAATTTAATTCGATTATGATTTAGCGTCTTATTTCAATTAAGTTGTTAATTGAGTTACTGAATGATCGTTTTACGCTTTGGGAGTTTTCTACATTGTTCCGATTTCGAAACTATTTCAGGTGCGTACCGAAAACCCAACTCTCTATGAAATTCGAATGCCGGAAACCTTGACTGTCGACGTCACACGACTATGTGCCAGGCCGTGTGGTAGGCCGTGTGCATCACATGGCTGTGTGGTAGGCCGTGTGACTCACTGTTTGCCATTAAAGACCACACGAGCCAGCGACACGGGCATATGTCCAGGCCATGTGACTCACTGTTTGCTATGAAAGACCACACGGGCTAGAGATACGGGCATGTGTCTAGGCTATATGACTCACTATTTGCCATTAAAGACCACACGGACCAGTGAAACGAGCGTGGTCCAGGCCTTCTGACTCACTGTTTGCCATTAAGGACTACACGGGCAGACGACACGGGCATGTGTCAGGCCATGTGGGGCCATGCAAACCAATCATTTAAGCCGTGTAAAACCACACAGGCATGTGGGTCAGAATAGGATTTATCCCTGTGGCCGTAAACGTCATCTAACGCGAATGTAGGCCTTCTATAGTGTACATATGATCTAAATTATACCGTATAAGTTGCTATCTAATTATCTGAGATCGAGTAGTTGACTATCTAAATGTATACTGATTGTGATGACTGTTGGTGATATTGATCTATACTACTTGACTGTGAACTGTATCTGAATAACTGTGTGTACGTTCTTGATATCTGACATCCGTAATCTGCATTTGCATGGGATGGGAACTATGTAAAGGAGGAAGTGATTTGTTCTTGTTCAACGGCTAAGCCATAATTTAGATGTGAATCTGACGTTTTATTGTAATTTGATCTGGCAGCTAACCTGTAATCACGTTGAACGTGTCGGACCGACACTATATGGTGTGCAGGGCTGGATAGGTATTAAATTCCCTTAACGATGTGTTGGGTTGGTCGGAGATGGTGTGTAGCGGATGGGGGTAGGAAAATTTCATCTGTTTCTGATCTATTTTGTATCTGAACTTTAATTGTTCTGCCATTCATCTGATTTGTTAAGACTGTACTGGACATTCTCTGATTCTGATTTGAAATGAGTTTAGAAATTTATTGTTATAGTTATGCTTCCAATTGAATTTATATCGGTTACACACTGAGTTCTCAACTCATTTTGTCTATTGACTGAATTACAGGTAACTCATAGTCTTGATCAGGTCGGCATAATGGAAGCTTGGTCATTCTACTTCATCACCCTTTTTATATTATCAGTAATTTCCATATTTTCTTCGTATTATGACTTTCTAAGATTGTTGAATTATCGACTAGGTGTTTTTAACTGTGTTTATAAAAGTTTGTTTCCCTAATAACCTTAATGTAACTCTTCAAAGTCGAGTTTGGGGTGTTACAGTTAACATTACACTAATTTACTTCATGTCAATATCTATTCACTTATCTAATTTTTTTACATTCTTTGCAATTTAGCCTTTTCTCTACTTTTACTATACATACACTTTCAATCTATTATCTTAATACCATTTTTCTTTCAAATCATTTAAAATTTTCATATCATCATTTTTCAATTATAAATATATTTCATGAATATTATTAGACCAATTTATTATATTCTTATTTAGGATTTAAATTAAATAAAGTAAATTCTTGATATACTTACAACAATATACTTAGATGTTTACTCTTTTTTCTTCCTTACTCCTTTGCAACTTTCTTGCCTTTATCCACCATTTGTTTTTCACCTTTCTTCTCTTTCTCTTCTATAACATAATACACATAATATTTAATATTCAAATGACAATCACTCACCATTTTCCATGCATTAGAATGAAATAAGTATGAAATCTTTTAAGAATCTCATCACATTACCTTACAACCTTACTCAAACCTTTAATTTTTCTTTTCTCTTCTAAATGTGTTTTTGCTAGTTTTCTCAAAATTTAGTTTGCCATGAAGTTTCTATCATAGTTTTACTAGAATCTATGGTGAAATTTAGAGCTTGAAAGCTTAGAATAGGTTGGAAATGAAAGAATAACTAATATGAGAAGAAAGAAAAAGAGAGAAAGAAACGAGTAGAAGAAGATGGAAAAAGGATGATGATGATGATGGGAAAAGTTGATAATTGAATTTATCTAATGAAATTCAAATTTATAATGTTCTTCTTAATTATTATTTTAAATTTCAAATAAATGCTTCATCTAAATTTTAATGTTGTATTACTATCACTTTGAAATTAAATATATTAAATTCAAATAAAAATATCACCTATATTTGAATATATTTATATGTTAGGATTTCGACCCGATTAAACAACGAATAAGAAAAATAGCAGAATAAATTGAGAAATTGAACACACAAATTTAACATGGAAAAACCCCTCCAAAGAGGATAAAAAACCACGGGCAAAGATAATTTTACTATAATGGCAAAAGAACGAAGAGTACAAAAGATGGAGATAAAAAACTAAACCCCGAAAACCCGAAAACAAAGAACCCACAAAACGTAAACACAAAATTCTCTAAATGTGTTATGAGTTCTAATCTTTAATGGGTGTGTCTTTCTAAGGTTGTAAAAGAGCCTATTTATGGGCTAAATTCATAGGTCAAATAATAATAAAATAATCTAAACTAATTAGTGTTTGATTGAAACAAGAAAACAGAGTTCAACTGAAAGATTATTTCTTAAATTTGACTGAAAATAGGAGTCATATTTAACAAATCTCCACCTTGACTCATATTTCCACAACGCCATCTTTGCCAAAGCCCGCCACGAGCCTATCTTGAACTATGCAGAGAATTAACTGAATCGAATTTGTGCTTAGAAACTGAAAAACTTCTAGCCTTCGACTTGTACACTGCCAAATCAAAACTAACCCGGGTCTGATTTTCAAGAACACAGTGCCTTAACTTTTCAAAACCTGCATCTAAAAGAGAACCTTTCTTCAACGAAATAGTCATACCTTTTTCCCTCCTATGACCAAATTACCTCCCCTCCAAACGAGTTGACTTCGACTCCGTAACGAACGAGGGACGTCCAATTTCACCGGTCACTGTAGAACCTTCAGAATATAAAGACTGCCAGTTCTGTTACCTTTTAACAAAACGAGAGCTCCATGAGATACTTTAATGCCGCTCGACTCGATGTTGATTCTACATCCTTTCAAGTCTAAAATACTTAAGGAGATGAGATTCTTTCGTAAATCAGGTACATACCTGACATCTGAGAGTGTCCTAGTCGTCCCATCGTGTATCCTAATTTTAACAGTACCAATACCAATTACCTTACTAGATGAATCGTTTCCTATGCGCACAACTCCACATTCAACTGAACTGTATGTGGAGAACCATTCTTTATTGGGACACATATGGAAAGAACATCCTGAATCTAGGATCCACTCGAACGTAAGCTTGGAGTTATCGCTCGTTGACACTAACAAGAAATCATCACTGTTTTCATAGGCCAAATTAGCACCAGCTACATCTTCTTCGTTACCCTCAGCAGCTCTTTTATTTCGCAGTTTATAACAATTTGCTTTGACGTGACCTAACTTTTTACAATAGCGACACCTTTTGTCTTGTTTCTTTGATGCTACCAAAACGGAAGCTTGCCTATCTGCTTTACTATCCAAATGAAGCTCATTGTTGAGTTTGTCTCTACTCAACAAATGACCTTTCACATCTTCGAACGAGAGTTTGTCTCTACCATAAATCAAGGTCTCTCTGAAAGACTTGTATAAAGGGGGTAAAGAGCACAATAATAGCATAGCTTGATCTTCATCATCAATATGAACCTCAACATTCTTTAAATCATTTAAAAGAGTAATGAATTGACTGATGTGATCTCTAAGAAGCTCACCTTCGTTCATGCGAAACGTAAATAGACGTTGTTTCAACACTAAATGGTTAGCTAGAGACTTAGTCGCATAAAGAGTTTCTAACCTTTTCCACAAGGCAGATGAGGTCTTCTCCATCAATACCTCCTGCAATACCGTATTCGCGAGGCACAACTGGATTGCAGACAAAGCCTTTTCATCAAGCTCTTCCCATTCTATTTTATTTAGATTCTCAGGCTTTTTCTCGGTAACAACCTTTGTCAAGCCTGATTGGACTAGGATTGCCATCATCCGAACTTGCCACAGATTGAAATTTGTCTCACCATCGAACTTCTCAATTTCAAACCTTGTTGTTGCCATCTCTGAACGGGCTGATCTATGAAAATTGAACTAGCTCTGATACCACTTGTTAGGATTTCGACCCGATTAAGCAACGAACAAGAAAAATAGCGGAATAAATTGAGAAATTGAACACACAAATTTAACGTGGAAAAACCCCTCCAAAGAGGATAAAAAACCACGGGCAAAGATAATTTTACTATAATGGCAAAAGAACGAAGAGTACAAAAGATGGAGATAAAAAATTAAACCCCGAAAACCCGAAAACAAAGAACCCACAAAACGTAAACACAAAATTCTCTAAATGTGTTATGAGTTCTAATCTTTAATGGGTGTGTCTTTCTAAGGTTGTAAAAGAGCCTATTTATGGGCTAAATTCATAGGTCAAATAATAATAAAATAATCTAAACTAATCAGTGTTTGATTGAAACAAGAAAACAGAGTTCAACTGAAAGATTATTTCTTAAATTTGACTGAAAATAGGAGTCATATTTAACATTATAAAAATAAAAGTTTAGATAAAGTTGAAATAAGGACACTGAATTTTAGATAAGTGATAATTTCATTTATCTAATAAGATTTAAAATTTATATTTTCTAATTTTCTTATATAATAATAAAATTTGGATGAAGTATTTATTCGAAATTTATAATAATTAAAAAAGTATAAATTTGAGATAAATAAAAGTATCACCTATTTTTCTTATCATAGGTTATGATTTAAAAGCAAATTAGATGAATTTTGTTATTTATATGCACTGAAGTCTCACATTTTAAAATATAACACGAAAATATTTAAAATCTATTAAAAGATTTTTATAGAAATTTGCTTGATTTTCTAAATATATTTAATTTTATTTAGATTTAATTTCTATTAATCTAAAAATAGAAAATAAATATATATAAATTGATTGTGTTGCCATGTGTCAACATGATAAATATGTCACGTGTCAAAAAATAGATTGTCCACGTCAACTATGAGCTTGAGACCTTATAATATTATATATGATCACGTGGGATATTTTTATAATAGTTGAGATAATAATAATAATAATAATAATAATAATAATAATAATAATAATAATAATAGTAAGGAAAAAAATGTCATTAAAAATGTGAAGAAATGAGTTAATTCTAGATGACCTAACTTGTATAGTGGACATGTTTTATTACCTTTATGCATATGGATCCTCTCTCTTCCTCTTCACCATAATCTTAAGCTAAACAAGACAAAACTATATTGAGGAACATCTGTTTAATTTGTTCAAAAGGTGTTACGAGGCTAGTTTGGAAATTGGATCTTGGGATTTAATCGATTTTTGGGGAGTTGCACATCCTTTGATATCGAGCTATGGGATATCTTAGACGTTTTTCTTTTCTTATTGAGTAAGGAATTCAAGAGGAGTACAGTTCAAAATAATAGTCTGGAGGTAGTTAGAGCCCTGCAAGAAAATGGGAGGGAAGACTCAGGAATCACTATGTTCAAGAGAGTTCAACGAATTTTAAAATCTGAAGGACAATGATGGATTAAGTATATTTCTAGATAAGCTAATACAGTAATTGACTGCTTGAAAAAGATGAGTTTAAATGGAAAATAAATTTTCAGACCTACAAGAACCCTCCTAATGAAGTCTTAGAGATATTGGAACGAGATAAAGTTAATAGAGATTTTGTTCAAGAGAATTTGATGTAATTTGTTTTTTTATCACAAAAAAGAAGGTGCTTTGGTTAGCTGGTAATAATCTTAATCAATTATCATCAGTGATAATAATGTTGAGAATTTTATGTAAGCATAATAACAAATCCACATCCCACATCTCAGTGCTCATCTGCTTAGTGGCAATCATGTGCTAAAAGGATTTTCTTTTTTAATTGCATTAACAAATAAGCAGTGTGATATGCATGGTAATATATTTTCTTTGTTTCCTTAATCTATTTATGTATAGGAAATGAATATCCAATGACAAAGACTTCATATTTTAAAACTACATCCATAATGAATACAAAATAATAGTTCCATAATATGCAATTATATGATTTTCACAATCAATATTTGATTTTTATGTTGCACTAGCTAGCCAGTCGCATATATAGCTTTGATAGAAAACAATTAGACTTTTGGATTCGCCTAAAAAGTGAGAGGATTTGAGTAAAAATATATATTTAAAAAATGGGTTTGGACAAAAAATAAAGTCTGTTTAGAAAACGAGTTAGGCCTCGGGTAAGGTTTTTTTGTTTGGGTTCGGTGCGGCATGAATTTGAAAAAAGAACTGTTGTTTTACTACTGTTTTCCACTATTTTGTTGTTATTTTCCTACTATTTTTCTAGTGTTTTGCTGCTATTTCACTATTATGTTGTTAATATTTTATTGTTATTATTTGGATATTATATAACTCTTGTTTTATTGTTAATTTTGCTTGTTAAATTGCATCTATCTTAGTTTTATTTAAGTATAAAGACTTTTTTAATTTATTTTTAAATTGTTGGGAAACATTTATTTTAATATTTTTAGTGTTTTTGATGTATTATATTTTTAAAATGTTTTTATATAAAAAATAAAATAAAAAATTTAATACGGGCCAGTCAGGCTGAGCCCGAGTTTTATCATTTTTATTCAGGCCGGGCTTGAGAAAAAATTTAAATCCATTTTTCAGGTTGGACAGAGCACGGGCCTATCAATCGAGCCTAGAATTTTGTTAAAGTTTGACTCAACCCATGGACAACTCTAAAACCAAATTACAATGACTAAATAGTATTTTTACAAAAAAAAAATTAATATGTTCATAATTAAATTATAAATTAAGACCAGACGAATTGTACTGATGTAGGCGTAATTAAAAATTTATAGAGACAATAATATTAGTATTTATGAAGAAAGCTTAGTCGAGATGATAAAACTTGAATCATTAAAGAAAATTTTCTGAAAATATTGTTGTAATGGATGTAAATTAATAAAAGAACTTTAATGGTGTTAGCAATTAAATTGTAAAATAGATGAACTAAATTCTAAACATATGAAGAGTACAGGGACTTGCCCATATTGAAATCTATTCTTTTTAAATCAAATCAAATCTATTCTTTTTTTTTTTTAAAAAAAAGTCATTTAACCCTTCCGAATATTTTGTACCGAATTGAGCCATAAATTGATAATTTCAACCAACGAGACTTTTTGACTAGTGTTAACTGTTAGAAACTAACGACAACTCTGACGTGGTTGTTAACAAATGTTGCGTCAACCAACAAATATTATCATGGAGATCCATGTCAACAAAAGATAAAAAGAAAAATATTTTAAAAAAATAAGTACACCAATGAATTTAAATGCTCGTTTTTAACGTTGTGTCGTCAAACTAATAAGGGACAATAAGATTTTAACCAGAATATACTCATTTTTCACATTTTTCATAATATTTTCATAAATTATACGTTTCAAATATTGGTGTCACCATCAAGTCAAGCAACACCAACTCTTGACAATCATTGTTTGAATAAGGGGAGTCAAATAGTACATTTTAAAAAGAAAATCAAAATAGTTGAAATAAAATTATGGGAAAAGAGAAAGAGAGTATTGAGAAGGAAGTCGTGACCAATTGATCACATCGGTGACAACACAAGCGTTAAAAAAATAGTGTCACTTGTCAAAATGACGATACTACTTTTTTTATTCTTGCATTGTCATCAATATGACCAACTCTTCATGACTCCCTCCCCATACTCTCTTTCCCCCAATTTATAAATTAAATTCACCCCTCCCACCACGGACAAGATCAGTAAAAAGAAATTACAATCTTTTGAATTCATTTGTTTGAGAAAGATCAAAGTCTCCGAATGCAACACAAGTTTAAAGGATTGTAATTCTTTAAAAAGAATTATTTTTTATTTGATACATTGAAAATTTTAAATATAAGATAATGTCTAATAAACATGGTACTGTTTTGAATATCTTATTAAGTGGATGTCCATCATGATCAAGATAAAGTTTTGATGTACTTTAAATTCTAATAGTTATTAGAATTAGATATCTACTTCTTTTATACTTCTTATGCCTATAAATAGAGATTCTGATGAAGTATTCTAAATCGTCCTTTTGATTAATAAAGTATATTTTCTAATATTGCTTTCATACTTTCTTTATTCTTTATTCTCTCCATCTTTTTTAATTTTATAACACGTTATCAGCACGATGATTCTCTATTTTTTTCAAAATCTTTCGAAGTCATCCCACAAATCAAATTCCTTTTCACCTTAAACTTTCTCCCTTATAACTTCATCTTCAGGATGTTGAAAGATTCAATCTTAGAATGGATTGTGGTTCTTATTCCCGATCTTTGATTTATAATTGTACAAACATGGGTAAAGAATAAATTTGTCAAAGTATTGACGATGATGTTAAAGATCTTCAGGTATATTTACTATATTTTATTTATTATATCATATTTATTATAATTGAAGACTAATCATAACAACATGAATAGATAGATTCTAATTTAAAATCCACGCATGTTTGTGATGGTGATTATGAAATAGAGAATCTACTGGGATGTTCATAAGTTCGTCCTAGTAAATCTATTGCATTCTCCGAAGTGAATGTAAATATTAAAGATATACTCATGACCACTAAAAGTGAGAATATAGTAATAAATAAGAGAACAATGAGAGTTCTCAAGATAACTTTTCAAAGGGTAAAGATAACTTATGCTATCAATGTGATATGAAAGATTATTGGCCATATATGTGGCGTATACCCAAATATTTTGTTTTTGTTAATATTCTTTGAGGAATGATATGAAAATGTAGTAATGAATTCTATCATTACAGATAGAAAATATTTATCTTATTTGGTATTGAAACAAACAAATATTATTTTAATATTTTATAGTACAAAATTAGTTGAAAGCTCCAGAATAGCTAATATATCACTATCTAAAAAGTACAAAATTTGTGATGGTTAATACATTACTTTTAAAAGTTATTTGTAATGGATCTCATATTGAGATTATGAATGAGGAAAATATTATATTTCATATGAATAAAAAGGGGATTGGGTTATTAATTTATATTTATTTTATAATCTTTATGATATTCTTTTGTCATCATCTCTATTAAAGGGTTGAAAAAAAAATATTTGACTGTGAAAGATATGCTTATGAGAAATAGAATATAATAATTCTATCTAAAGCTTATTATGGTTGGATGCACTTAAAGTTGCAAGTTTATTTAAAAACTGTGAGTATAACTCTACAATGTTTAGAAAAAATTCTCAATTAAAATTACGTTGTAAAATATTAGTGATGAGAACTTGCAAGAGAGAAAATTTATGTATGAAAAGTCATTGGTTATGTACCTGTTGTACATCTAGAAAATAAGATCCACTCTCAAAGTTTGTTATTAATAAATTTTTGGGCATTTGAAGATTTTAGCATATTCTCTGAGCGAATACTGAATATAATTATTTGGAAATTATATTTATTGACTTGGTGGCATTATAGAATTCACATTGATTTAGACATTTCTAGTAGTAAATGTTATAATAGTACTTATATGTTGATACAAATTAAAAGAAATGATAATAAAATTATCAATTTGTTACAATTTAGTACAGTTGAAACACATGTTAAAATAAACTAGAAGTTTACTAATACAAATGTGTTTACTACTTGGCTTGACCAGTTAGATCATCCTGGATCGTATATGATTCGAAAATTAATTGAGAATTCATATGAATATCCATTAAATAACCAAAAGTGTAACACCCTGAATAATTTATTTCTGTTTTTGTAAATACTTGA
The DNA here is from genome assembly GCA_025698475.1 of Gossypium anomalum. Classification (NCBI taxonomy): domain Eukaryota; kingdom Viridiplantae; phylum Streptophyta; class Magnoliopsida; order Malvales; family Malvaceae; genus Gossypium; species Gossypium anomalum. The sequence continues at coordinate 6,727,114 of CM046961.1, forward strand.
CACAAATATGTATCTACTTTAGTGGTTATATTTATCTACTTCAGTGTTCTGGGTATGTGTATGAGGTCAGGGGTCAAGTCCTATATTTGCAAATTTTGTTATTTTTCTAATCCTAGCCTTATTCTTGGTGGGTTGGGTTATATTTATCTTTGGTAAACTCATATCAAAATAAGCTTGTTGGTTCGAGTGGTAAGGAGTTATATGTAGGAGGTCCTGTGTTCGAATTCTTGCAAGAGCGAGGGTGTTATATTTTTTTGTTTTGGTTGGCTGAGAGAGCTTGAATGGTCTTGAAAGTCTGAGTTGGTTGGGTTGTTAGTGGATGTAATGGGATTGTAATCAAAGTGGTTTTTATTTTATTTTTAATTTTTTTTCAAAATTCCTCTATCTTTTTCCAGTAAAAACTGACGTCAATTTTGTTCTGCCTTTCTCTGCTCTTTCGTTCTTCTTTTCTTTTTTCTACTTCCTTCTATTATGTTTTCAATCTTTCGTCAAATCTCTGTATCTTGGTTTTTCGTTTTCCTTCGGTTGTTTGGTAAGTGGGATTTTAGTGTTTCTGTAGCTTTTAATTTCCAAATTGCCAGTTAGAACCTTATTTTCTGTTTTGGCAAGATGGTGTATAGCTAAGGGGTTTAATCTCTGTGAATGTGTGTTACGTAGGAGAAGACCGTGAAGTAGTGGATTGCACTCCAACAGTTTAGTGCACGTTAGAGGTGGTGTGTCATCGGTGGTAAGTCAGTTTCTTGTTGACTCTTGTGTCGAATTCGTTAATAAATCTGCTCAATCAATGTTGGGTACTCTGTTTTTAGGTTTCAGAAGGCTCAGAATTGTTTTTGCATCAAAATTGTGTCAAGTGTGTACCCTAAACATGAAAAATCGATGTTCGGTGAAAGCCAAAAAATGACACTGTCAATGCCACACAGGCGTGTGCCAGGCTGTGTGGGTGGCCGTGTGCAAGACACGGCCGTGTGTCTAACGAAGATGTGACCGTGCGCAAGATATGACTTGTGATGGTGTGAGTGTGGCCGTATGGGCCACATGGGCTAGGCCAAATTGGGCGTGTAGACCACACGGGTAAGTCCAATCTAGACATGTGGGCCACCTGGGCATGTGGGCCTATAATTTTAAAATTTTCCCTAAGGTCGCACGGGTTGTTCCGATCGACTGTAGGCCTACTGTAAGGTCGATAAGGACTAACCAAACCTTAAATTATGTGATCTGATATTCTGATAGTCTCCTCTGAGTAGGACACCATTATGTATATCTGATTATTCTGATATATAAATAATATCTGTATGCGAGCATATTAAGCATGATATTTCTGAATCTGTATTCTGCATTTATGATTTGGGTGGGAATCGTATATGTGGAGGAAGTGATCTGTACGGCGACCTTTCGCCTATATTCTAGCAGCGTGATTGCATATTATGTGTTATGTGTCGTATCGACACTATATAGTGTGTAGGGAGGGGTGAGTGTTTTTTTTAACCCCACATAGTATGATGGGATGGTCGGAGTTGGTGTGTAGAGGACGGAGGTAAGATTCTGTATATCTGTTCTGCATATTTGATTTTGTTATTTGTATTGTAAAGGACTTAAGTTCAAATCTAAATTTGACTGTATATGTGATTTCTGTATGTATAGCATGTCTATTCCTGTTGGGTTACATACTGAGTTTACGAAAACTCACATCTGTTTGTCTATTCTGTTCAGGTAATCCATAGACTTAGGCGAATCGGTGCAGTAGAGTCTCGCGATGACCACTAGACTATGAACTGACTTTAAATAAAGGTTTTATTTAATTAAGGATTATTTCTGGGAGTTTTGTAATTAATGGACTCTCCGAACTATTTGATTTTATTTTGGATTTGGGTTTTCGATATAACACTTTATTTGAGACGGCTAGCTAAAAACATGGTTTTTACTAAAACAAAGGTTTTCCTAAAATACGAACGGGATTTTCAAATATAACGATTGCTATGACTTTCGCTGTAAATTATGTTTTGGTAAATGAATTAATTAAATAACGCTTTCTGCAATAGTTATAAAACTTAAATAATTTATCGAAACGACTCTGTTTTCAAACCCTTCTTTGTGACATCTCCAAATTTGGTCATAGTGTCTAAGTCGGGTTTGGGGTGTTACAAAAAGATTCTTTAATTTAAAGAATTCTCATTTGTTGCTTGTTCTCAATAAAAAATTGGTTCTTAGAAACTCACTAGCTAAAGTTGAGATTTAATGTCTTGCATTTCTGAAATGAATATGGGTCCATTCATCCACCATGTAGATGGTTTTAATATTATATGATTTTGGTAGATGCATTTACAAAATAATCACATGCGTTATCAACTCGCAACCTGTCGTTTGCGAGATTACTTTTTTAAATGATTAATTTCAGATTATGAAACTAAAACAATTCATCTTGCTAATGTTGGTGAGTTTACATCCCAAGTTTTCAATGATTATTGCATGTCAATTGGGATAAAAGTTGAACATCCTGTAGCTCATGTTCACACACAAAATGATTTAGCTGAATTGTTTATCAAATGCCTCCAACTAATAACTAAATCATTACTTATGAGAAAAAAAACTTTCTATTTCAGTATGAGATTGGGAATCTATATTTATAAATACTTTTCATTAGAATTGATTTTTGGTCAAGAGCCAAATATTTCCTATCTTACAATTTTTTAGATGTGCAGTATATGTAGAGGTGTTCATGGGCCGGGCCGGGTCGGGTTCGGGCAGGGTTCAATTAAAAAATCATGCCCATTTATTGGGCTCGGGCCGAGCCGGGCCCAAAAAATGGGCCTAAAATTTTGCCCAAACCCGACCTGGTTAAAAATATTAAAACCCGGGCCCGGCCTGGCCCGCCCGTATTAATTTTTTATATTATTTTTAAATATATATAATACATTAAAAATACTAAAAATATTAAAATAAATATTTTCCAACAAATTGAAAATAAATTTTAAAAAATATGTAGGCTTAAATAACACTAAGATAGATGCAACCTAACAAGCAAATGCCTCTAAAATAATAAAAAAATTAACAAATGCCTTTAAAATAATAACAAAATTAACAATAAAATAAGTTTTATACAATATCCAAACAATAACAACAAAATAGTAGTAAGACAATAGTAAAATTGTAGCAAAATAGGGAGAAAACAACAAGAAAATAACATTCAAAAATAAAAATAAAAAAGTGCAGATTTTTTTTGTCCTTCAGTGAATTCGGGCCGGGCCGGGCTGGGCCCGGGCTAAAAATACCTTACCCGAGGCTCGACCTATTTTTAAAATGGGCCTTATTTTTTGTCCAAGCCCATTTTTCGGGCATATATTTTTGCCCAAACCCTCCCAAATTTCGGGCAGGCCTTCGGGCCGGGCCGGGTAGCCCAGCCCATGAACACCTCTAAGTATATGTTCCAACTGCTCCACCACAACACACAAAGATGGGTCATTATAAGAGATTGGGAATCTATATTTATATGAGTCTCCTTATAATATTTTTGAGCTATTAATTCGATACTTAGTTATGACAAGAGTTGTCAGTTTTCCCGACATTAAGAAGAGAGAATAAAAAGCTGGATTAATAAAGTATTTGAAATTAATTATCAATGTTTAAGATCCTCGTACAAAGCAATGTGAAACAGAAGTTCAACAAATAATTCATTTTACAAATCAACTATCAGATTCATTAAATCTCACATACCAACTGAAAATGCTCCAATATGAATTGATGTCCTAATAGGGCAAACTATTAATGCAAAAGAAAGTAATCCAAACATGAAGCGTGGGAGACTGGTAGGTTCCAAAGATAAAAATCCTCGTAAAAGTAAATGAGCAAACATTCAAGATGGTTATATAGTGGAGGCGGGGGTTCCTGAAGAGACTCATGACATAACTAATTATAAAACTTAAGAAGATATTCAGGTACCTAAAAGTGAAAATAGAAACGATGAAAATAAAGAGATCTCGATAAGTTATGCCAATACGAGAAAAATATAAAACAAAAAAAAATAGTTGTCGACAGCAATTTTACTTATAATATTGCTATTAAAATAATAAAAGAAAATGAGGATCTTGAGCCTAAATCTACTAAGGAATGTAAAAAATAGAAAAGATTTTCCAAAATGGAAAGATGCAATTCAAGTAGAACTGAGTTCACTTTTAAACGTGAAGTTTTTGGACCTGTAGTCCAAACACCTAAAGGTGTAAAAGCCGGTAGGATATAAATGGGTATTTGTGTGAAAACAAAATGAAATTGATGAAGTCATAAGATAAAAAGCTCGTATTGTAGCATAAGGATTTTCGCAAAAGCCCGGCATTGATTATGAATAGACATATTCTCCTGTGGTGGATGCAATCACGTATAGATATCTTATTAGTCTGGCAGTACGTAAAAAACTTGATATGCATCTAATGGATGTTGTTACATCTTATTTATATGGTACACTTGATAGTGAAATTTATATGAAAATCCCTGAAGGATTTAAAATCCCAAAAAGATATAAAGTTTCTTGAGAAAATTACTCGATCAGATTAAAGAAAAGTTTATATGGAATAAAACAATCTAGACGTATGTGGTACAATCTTCTTAATGAAAACTTGTTAAAAGAAGGTTACAAAAACGATCCAATTTGTCCATGTGTCTTCATAGAAAGGTTTGGATCAGATTTTGTAATAATTGTTGTTTATATTCATGGTCTAAATATTATTGGAACTCCTGAAGAGTTTCAAAATACAATAAATTGTTTAAAGAAAGAATTTGAGATGAAAGATCTTGGAAAAACAAAGTTAAATCTTGGATTACAAATCGAGCATTTAAAAGATGAAATTCATGTTCATTAATCAACTTATATGGAAAAGATATTAAAGAAATTTTACATGGATAAAGCATACCTATTAAGTACTCCAATGGTTGTACGATCATTAAATGTGAATAGAGATCAATTTCGTCCTTACGAGAATGATGAAGAGTTTCATGGTCCTGAAGTGCTATATCTAAGTGCCATAAGGGCATTGATGTATCTTACAAACAACACAAGACCTATATAGCTTTCCTTGTAAACTTGTTAGCAAGATTTAATTCTTCTCCAACATGTAGACATTAGAATGGAATTAAAAATGTATTTAGATATTTTAGAGGGACCATTGATATGGGGCTATTTTATTCAAATGATTCAAAATCCCTATTAGTTAGCTATGCTAATGCTGGATGTTTATTAGATCCACATAAAGGTTGATCTCAAACAAGATATTTATTTATATGTAGGGGTACTGCCATATCATGGCGTCAACAAAGCAAACATTACTTGCCATTTCTTCAATCATGCAGAAATAATTGCAATGCATGACGCAAGTTGAGAGTGTGTTTAGCTAAGGTTATTGACCCAACATATCCAGAAGATATGTAACTTGCCTTTACAGGAAAAAATGTCAACTATCTTATATGAAGATAATGCAGCATGAATAGCTCAATTGAAGGGTGGTTACATCAGAGGTGATAGAACGAAACATATTTCACCAAAATTATTATTCACCCATGATCTTGAAAAAAGAGGTGATATAAATATTCAACAAATTCGTTCTAGTGATAATTTAGTAGATTTTTTTTACTAAGGCATTGCCAACTTCAACATTTAAAAGACTACTACACAAGATTGGAATGCGTCAACTCAAAGATGTAATGTAATGTTGCCATCAGGGGAAGTCTAAAAATAAGTTGTACTCTTTTCCTTTAACCAAGGTTTTGTCCCATTGGGTTTTCCTGGTAAAGGTTTTTAATGAGGCAACTTGTAATAGAAGATTGTGTACTTTTTTTTCTTCATTAGGTTTTTTATCCCATAGGGTTTTTCCTAATAAGGTTTTAACGAGGCACATATCTACCAATGAACATCCAGGGTGGAGTTTTATGAATATCTTATTAAGTGGATGTCCATCATGATCAAGATAAAGTTTTGATGTACTTTAAATTCTAATAGTTGTTAGAATTAGATATCTACTTCTTTTATACTTCTTATGCCTATAAATAGAGACTCTGATGAAGCATTGTAAATCATTCATTTGATCAATAAAGTACATTCTTTATTACTTTCATATTTTTTTGTTCTTTATTCTCTCCATCTCTTTTTATTTTATAACAGCTACATCTTTTTAAAAAAATATAAATATAATTATTTAATACTAGAAATTTTATCATATGCATATGCTTGTGAAAATCACAGATTTAGAATATGGATGTGTGTTTAAAAATAACAGATAATAAATAATAAAACGTATAACTTGAAACTAAAAAGTCTATTTGAACAACACAGAGTAATTGAATAAAAGTGTAATTAAAGTCTCTTATGATTACAAAGAATTGGAATTCTCTATGTCATATTTGGTAGTTTAAATTGTAACCATACAATTACATAATTTTTTTTAATATTGATTACTATAAAATATTTATTAGTATTATAAAATAATTTCTAAACAAGTAATTGCAATGCATGACGCAAGTTGAGAGTGTGTTTAGCTAAGGTTATTGACCCAACATATCCAGAAGATATGTAACTTGCCTTTACAGGAAAAAATGTCAACTATCTTATATGAAGATAATGCAGCATGAATAGCTCAATTGAAGGGTGGTTACATCAGAGGTGATAGAACGAAACATATTTCACCAAAATTATTATTCACCCATGATCTTGAAAAAAGAGGTGATATAAATATTCAACAAATTCGTTCTAGTGATAATTTAGTAGATTTTTTTTACTAAGGCATTGCCAACTTCAACATTTAAAAGACTACTACACAAGATTGGAATGCGTCAACTCAAAGATGTAATGTAATGTTGCCATCAGGGGAAGTCTAAAAATAAGTTGTACTCTTTTCCTTTAACCAAGGTTTTGTCCCATTGGGTTTTCCTGGTAAAGGTTTTTAATGAGGCAACTTGTAATAGAAGATTGTGTACTTTTTTTTCTTCATTAGGTTTTTTATCCCATAGGGTTTTTCCTAATAAGGTTTTAACGAGGCACATATCTACCAATGAACATCCAGGGTGGAGTTTTATGAATATCTTATTAAGTGGATGTCCATCATGATCAAGATAAAGTTTTGATGTACTTTAAATTCTAATAGTTGTTAGAATTAGATATCTACTTCTTTTATACTTCTTATGCCTATAAATAGAGACTCGATGAAGCATTGTAAATCATTCATTTGATCAATAAAGTACATTCTTTATTACTTTCATATTTTTTTGTTCTTTATTCTCTCCATCTCTTTTTATTTTATAACAGCTACATCTTTTTAAAAAAATATAAATATAATTATTTAATACTAGAAATTTTATCATATGCATATGCTTGTGAAAATCACAGATTTAGAATATGGATGTGTGTTTAAAAATAACAGATAATAAATAATAAAACGTATAACTTGAAACTAAAAAGTCTATTTGAACAACACAGAGTAATTGAATAAAAGTGTAATTAAAGTCTCTTATGATTACAAAGAATTGGAATTCTCTATGTCATATTTGGTAGTTTAAATTGTAACCATACAATTACATAATTTTTTTTAATATTGATTACTATAAAATATTTATTAGTATTATAAAATAATTTCTAAACAATTATTAATAAAAATTAAAAGAAAAATAAACATCATATGCAAATTTTATTTAATTGTTCTAGTGCATATTTGTGGGTTATTTCCTTTTTAATATTTAACATATGCATATTGAACCTGCATCGTATGCAATTTTATCTACTTATTTCAGTGCATATTTGTTGAGCTATTCCATATAATTCAAGTTATAAAATATGCAACATGCTAATATGATTCAACCTTATTTTTAAAACTATACTAAGGTGATGTTAATATGGAAAGTATTCTTATCTCAACTACATTAAAGAGCTCACGAGCTATTTATGATGGTTGCGTCTGGCACCATTATCTCAAATGGTATCATACCCTATCATATGGTGCAATAAAACTTTTTTGTATTTGCATAATTAGCATCGACATTATAATAATCGAGTTCACAATCCAAATAGTCTATAGCTTTAATTACGAAAACTTATATAAACTTAATTAGGAAAAAGACTTTATGCTAGGTTGTATTTCTTATGTAAATTAAGTAAAAATAACATAATTGTTCAATAACTTTCATAACACTTCTTATAAATAATATAAATTTTTTTCATGAAAGTTATTTTTTTATAAATAAGTTATGATAAAAAAAACTATAACATTTTTTTCTATGAATAAGTATATTATTTTTATAATATATAACATGAGTACATAAATAAATTATGTTCATATTTCTTAGGCATAAATTTTTTATAAATAGATATATTATGACACTTTTATAATATATAAATTATTTTTTATATTAAACTTTTTTGTCATAACTTTAGAAACGTTTTATGTTTTATAATATAAGAATTTTTTTATACTTTTATAAAATATACAAATTATTTTTATAATGTAATTTTTAGGATTTATAATATAAGAAATTTGTTTTCATAATCATCCCAAATACTCATTCATGTTCATACTTATAATATAATTTTATAATTTGTATAAAATTAATATTTTAAAATTGATTTGAGTGTAACCCGAAAAATTGGAAAGTATAATTGAGTGTTCCAATTACACTCAATTCAGTAGGACCTGCATGTCACACTTGTGTAATTACAAGTAATTACATTCAAATTTGATTATTAAGTGATTTTCCATACCTAATTAATCATAATAACACATTGTAATTATATTCAAATTTAATTATTAAGTGATTTTCCAAACAATACCTAATTAATCATAATAACACATGGAATATATATGATATTAAAATAAAAAATAGATTATACTATTAGTAAAAACGAAATTTAAACACATAAATAATCATATAAACAATACTAAATGCACTACAATTATTTATCATAGTTTTTTCATTTGTGAGTTAGTGTTAAGTTAATTTGTAACATCAATTCAATTAACAATATTATTAATATATGCAACTGATGGAGATAATAAATTGTGCATATCAAAATAAATTGATATACAAAACACATCAAAATGAAACTCTGATTGAATGGTAAATTTAAAGTTTTACTAATTTAATTGGTGAGCATTCAAATCTCGCCATATATATATAGGTTTTTTCTTTTAAATTGAAAAGACTAAAATACTCTCGAATAATATAACTGAATTAATTTACGAAAAAATATTTTCATAATTTCCCTAATCAGGTTCATGTTCAATTGGCTCGTTACATCAACTCTATCAAATTTTTAAATAATAGTATAGATTATATAATTACTTAAATTATAATTTTAAATAAAATATTAATTTCATGAAATAAAAATATTTTATCAAATGATAAAAAGTAATTAAAGGCATATATTCGTGAGATAAAGAACTAGTTACAATAACATAGCTAAGATTTTCTACATATTTTATTTATTAATTATTTTTATCCATACTATTGTTTAAGTGTTTTATTGAGTTGGTGACATTCTCAATAGAGTCACCAACTCGGTTAAGGAATTACGAAAATGCTCTTTTGTATTTAAAATAAGTTATACTATTTGAGTGTATTTTAGTCTTTTCATTTTAACAAAAAACCAATTAAAATATGCATATGGCAGTAAGGGTGAGCAAAATCCAATTCAATTTGAAAGACTCGATAGAAAATTTAAATTTTGAATTAAATAATTTGAGTTATTCATATCAACTCGAATAAAAATTAAATTTTTCTGTTTAACTCGAATATGAATTACACAATTCGAGTTATCCGAAAATCCGAATAAAAAAAAAGAGGCAAAACTACGTCATTTTGATAAATATTTACCTTTTCTAAAATTAAAATTAGAACCACTAGGTTAAAATGCAAAACTATCTCATTTTAATAAATGTTTATCCATTAAATTAAAAGACGAAATTATTATATTGTTTATATAGTTAAATAATCTTATACTTCGTCTACTAGTTAAATAATCGATCCATGTAAACGCAATATTGAGTATAAATAATAGGATTTGTTAGCTTGAAATTTTTTAACTTGATTCGATTCAATTCGAAAAAAAAAAATCAAATTGAGTTTGGTTGCTAAAATAAGATTCTTCAACTCGATTAACTTAGAAATTTTTTGACTTGATTCGACTCAACTCGATCAAATACTCACCCCTATGTGGTGGGATTTGAACTCATATCAATTGGATTAGTAAAACTTTAATTTTATCACTCAACCAAAAATTCATTTTAAAGCATTTTATACATTTTTATTTTAATATACCCAAGTTATTATTTCCGACAGTTGTATCTATCTATACTATTATTTAGGTGTTTAACTGAGTTGAAGTAACTCTTAATCAGGACACCAACTCGGTTAGTAAATTATGGAAATACCTTTCCATAATTAAAATAAGTTATACTATTTGAGTGTATTTTAGTCTTTTTATTTTAACAAAAAATAATTAAAATATGCATATGGTTGGATTTAAACCGATGTAAATTGGATTAATAAAATCTTAAATTTATCACTCAATCAAATATTCATTTTAAAGTATTTTATACATTTTTAATTTAATTTACACAAGTTGTATATATTTATACTTACTATTTATTAAGTGTTTTACCGAATTGGTGTCACCTTCAACTAGGTCACCCACACAGTTAGAAAAATACGAAAATATCCTTCTGCAATTAAAACAACTTATACTATTTAAGGGTATTTTAATCTTTTTTTTTAACAAAAACCAATTAAAAATATATATTGTCACATTTGAACTCTCGTTAATTGGATTAGTGAAACTTTAAATTTATTATCCAATCAAAAATGCACTAGTCAACTCGATACTAGCATTATTTATTTAATATATTTATGTGTGTAAATTTTATTTTACTCATAATTTAATCTAATTTCTTATATTAATATCATACATATTTTATGTTTTATTATGATAACTTAGTTTTGAACCGTAAATTTTATTATTTATTGAATGTTACTTTTAAAGGATAGAATTTTTAATATGTTTTAAAATGAGTTAAATTTTAAAATATAAAAGCTCTGTTGACTCAGAATCAAATAACTTGCAGTAAACAGAAACTTCCATTGGTTTCTAAAAAATAGAAATTTATTATTGGAAAAATGGAAATGAGAAAGGAAGTCTACAAAAAGACTTGAGTGGTTGTCTGCTGCTATCTTCACCAACAACTGAACTCACCATCCAATCATTTTCCACCACGTGGGACCTCAACGGACGACAATCAGAAAATGCTTTTGGCTTAAATCTTCCTTACTATTTCCCCGGGAAATGACGTCAGCAATGGTCGTTAAAAGGTGACGTAAACTGATGTAATAAGTGACGTAGGTTAAGGCAGTGTGGGGTGCGTAGGATAAAAAGTTGTGCGCATTTCTTTTTAGCATTTTCCCGTTTTTCTTTACTTTATATTTTTGCTGCTTTAAGTGGGAACACTCAGATGTTAACCTTTGACTGTAGCGATTGAGAGAATAAAAAAATTCACATTTTTTTTTTTCCTTTTTCTTTTTCTCATCACTATTTATGAAGTGTTTCTGTCTGTGGGTTGATTTTGTTCTTTGTTTGCTTTCAAAGAGTGGTGAGCTTTTGAGTGTTCATTTGGGCTTCTTGTTTTCTGTTTCTTTTTTTTTTTTTTAATTGAAGAACTTCCAAGTTTTGGGAAGTTCAGTTGTTCCATAAGGTTTGTTAGTTAAGTTTTTTCAAATTTCAATCTTTTTGTGGTTTGGGTTTATGAGAAAAAATGAAAATTTTAAGTGGTTTTGGTATATATACTGGGTGGTGTTTGAGTTTTTTGCTGACCATGTTCTTATTTTTTGATTCTTGGTAATATATGGTGATTAAGTAGGAACTTCTTTTGTTTTTACTTGGTGGATGATTGTAATTTCGGAGCAATTTAAGAGCATGAGTTGAATGTAAAAGTTGAGTTCCTTGTATTTTCAGTTCATGATATGTTTACTTGACTCTCTGTATATGGTTATCAGTTGATGAAGTTGACTCTCTGCACATAGATTTCTCTGTCGGCAATGTTATTGAGAAACTAGGTTCATATTTTAATGGCTTTGATTCCTTGTTTTGGCTCTAGAAAGGCAATAATGCCAGTTTACAGATTTCATTGCCTTTGAAGAAAACATGAAACCTTAATATGACAACGTTATTTGTATTGAGTACTAGGAAAGGAGGGATGCTCTTAACAAATCTCCATTGATTAAGTTCCACTTCTGTTCCCTATAAAGCAAAACAAAAATTGACTGTCCCTTTCAAAATATCACTCACCATTGATGTTTTTGGTTGGTAGTTCTTGAGCCTTTTAGCCCACTTTTGCTAATACTTGAGCTGATTTTTGTTGTGCATTCCTTTTCAGCCTTCCGTATGACTGTATCTTTTACAAGCCATGGAGATTTACCCTTAGACAGAGGTAAGGAAACCGTGTGAGCATTGTTGAAACCTGGACACTTTGTCCTTGTCCAAGATTTGATTGCTACTTTAGGAAGTCCAAGTTCCATTTAGTTTCTTTGTTATGCATTCTTATAATCAGCTGTTGATCTGTTTTTTATTCTGTTGCAGTTGTTTGATAGAGTATGAGCTCTCTGTCAACTGAACTTACGAGAAGGATGGCAATATATGAGCAATTCCACCAGATAAACAAGTGGGGAGACACCTTCAACGGTGAAGACAGTCCAAAAACGGGATCATCGACAGTTTTACAAGTGGATGTTAGGCTAGAAAACAAGGTGAAGTTGCATTCAGTTTTGTTTATTTGGTAGGTGGCTTGAGCTTCTTTTTTCTTCCAGTTGCAGGCTATAATTAAATTGTTGTGATTTAAATCATAGGCCGAATATATATCTTCCGAGAAAACCGAGCCTCCCAGAAGTGATCAAGAAACAAATAAGCCAACAGATAAGGTGATGAAGTTGCATTATTAGCTGTTTTATAATCTAGACGTGCTTGTTCCCTCTTACTAGTTTCAATTCTATTTATCTTTTGTTAAAAGACACATAATACATGCAGATACAAAGACGTCTGGCACAAAATCGTGAAGCTGCTCGCAAAAGTCGTCTGCGGAAAAAGGTAGACAAAAAATGCATTCTATATGACATATCTGCTTATGGGAGTTATTTCACTGTATGGACCATTTATGATTTAATTCAATGTTATAGGCCTATGTTCAACAATTAGAATCGAGTCGTTTGAAACTAGCTCAATTGGAGCAAGAGCTCGAAAGAGCTAGGCAGCAGGTGAAGTGAAAACTCTCTTTCTCCCCCCTTTTCTCCTTGTATGTTTTCACCTTTTTTCAACAAGGAATTCTTTATTTTCCAAGAAAAATCATATCAATTAGGCATTGCCTTGATGCAGGGGTTATACATAAGCAGTGCATCTACTGGTTATTTTGGACTGTCTGCAGCTGCAAATGCTGGTTTGTGACCTAATCTGATTCTGTTATCATTATTTTCTTTGTAGATTGGCTCACAGAATACATTTTGCTTCCCAACATCTTAATTTACAGTAATATTTTTTTCTTTTTATGGGAGAGATTTGTTCGATATAGCTTTCAAGAAACTAGATATATTTTTCTGTTTGCTGGATCAAAGGTTTCTATTTGTATATCACACGTGTAAATATTGAGTGCCTACATATTGGTTTCTTCTTTAGAATAGTTTAATTTGAACTTTACAGGTATTACTGCTTTTGAGATGGAATATGGGAACTGGGTTGAAGAGCAAAATAAAAAGATTTGTGAACTTAGAAGTGCTCTCCAAGCACACATTACTGATATAGAGCTCCACATTCTGGTAGAAAATAGCTTGAACCACTATTGCAATTTATTCCACATTAAAGCCGATGCTGCAAAGGCAGACGTCTTCTATTTGATCTCAGGCATTTGGAGAACTACAGCCGAGCGTTTTTTCCACTGGATTGGAGGATTCCGTCCATCAGAACTCTTGAACGTAACTCATTTTTCCACTAATTATGCCATTCATCCCTCTATTTCTGAACATTGTTGAGTATGTTTGATTGTTGATTATCGTTTAGCAAGTTTGGTATCGTATTGTTGTATAGATAATTGTCATTGCATAAATAGGAATGTCAATGTTCCTGGCAGCTGAATAAGGTTAGGCCATACCAATAGTTTCTTGGCTTTCTCTGCAATGAGTAATTCTTCCGATATGTGAGCTACCTACCGAGATCGATAGCTATGCATCAAAAAGAAAATTAACAACATTTTCTACAGACAAATTATGAAACTGCAAATTCTGTTTGTTCAGGTTGTCATGTCACAAATTGAGCCTTTGACCGATCAACAACAGTTGGAGGTTTATAACCTTCAACAATCTTCTCAACAAGCTGAAGATGCTCTTTCTCAGGGAATAGATAGACTTCAGCAGAACTTAGCCGAGAGTGTAGCAACAGATTTGAGTTCAGGAAACTACAGAGCTCAAGTAGCTGCTGCAATAGATAAATTGCAAGCCCTAGAGGGCTTTGTGAAGCAGGTATGACTATTTTCTTTATTTGACATCGTTACTTCAAGTTGTCTACAATGTTTGAGTAATACTTTTGACTTTTGAGTACGTGCCGCTAAAACTTGCATTTGTTTACTGGATTTTGCATGTGTTCTTTCCTGAAACAGGCTGATCACCTTCGCCAGCAGACTTTGCAACAGATGGCTCGAATCTTAACAACCCGTCAAGCAGCTCGAGGTTTACTTGCTTTGGGGGAATACTTCCATCGTTTACGTGCTCTCAGTTCACTTTGGTCTGCACGTCCACGGGAACCTGCCTAAATCTGAAGTGAAGATAGGAACTTAGACTACCATCAATATTATATCTAGGTTGCAGACGCCAGAAGTTTGTTCCTCAACCGGTAAGAAAATGGTCTTTTGCAGGTCTTGTTGTATGAAACATCAATAAATATATATAAGCGTATATTCTTCCGGAGCATGAGACATGTAAATATGAATCCTTATTGCTGTGTGTCAAGAATAATTTTAGGTCAGCAAAGTTAGATTTTCTTGTTTTGTATTTATATTGTTTGGAAGCCAAAGAAATATACTAGCAAGCTTGTGAGTACCTCATTTTTTTACCCTTTTTTCGAATTGGGTCAAGAAATTTAGCGTTTTAACTGTTATTTTATGATTTTCTTTTTCATTTTTTTTATATTCACAATTGGTGCAAAGTATTGAGATGAAGATTACAAGTGGTTTACACAGTTGTGTCGAGAGCTACTAGCAGTATGTAGAAGTGCTTTAAAAGGCCATAGTGAGGTTTGGAAGGGTATAGAGAAAGTTAAGAGTTTCAATAGATAATGAAGGTATTGTGATGGAAGGAGCTTATATGCAGAGCTTGAAGCTTGGTGCTTGGTGCATGGTGCAAGCCCTATTGAATAAGTGTCTTATTGTGTCAAGTTGGCTATTGAATAAATGTCCTATTGTGTCAAGTTGATCGTAAGATCGTGAGGAGCAATATTAGGATTAGATGAGATTTGATGATAACATGTTTGGAACGTTGAAATACATTTGGTGATGTTCTTTGTATTCTCCTCCCAATATTTTGGGATTTCTTTTTTTATCTGCCCAAAGGCCACAACCTCAATATTAACAAGCATCAGCGAGTACAAGTCTATGAAGATTGCTCGGAAACTCCATGTTAAAAAAAAAAAAAAAAAAAGTACAACATTTATCAATATTTTGGGATTTCTTAGCTTTGTATGTTGGGAACGTTTTTCATTTGACAGGCATAGCTTCTTTTTCTTTTTTATTCTCACAAGCAAGTGCAATGTTTTGAGATGGAAATTGGAGGTGGTTCACACAATTGTATCTGTCTAAGAATGCTTAAGAAGGTTATGGTGAGATTTGAAGGACTATAACCAAAGTTTGGTAGAGATTTAATATACGGAGAGAGATTGGAACTTAATCGGAGCCCCGTGAAATAAGCGTGGGTTGGTGGGATACTCATAAAGATGTGATTTGATTGTAGCACGTAGAAGAAGTAATTGTAATGTTATAAAAGGTCTTGAATATGACACAATGACCGTCAAATAGGTTCTAATATGGTTGAATATAACAACAATCAATATTTAACATAATTAATTGTAATAATATTATTACCTTCATAATTGCAACAAGTATGGCGGAGTCAGAAATTTTTTTTAGAGGGGTGGAATTAAATTGTATATTTTACAATAGTAAAAGGATTAAATCAAATTTTTATTATTTTTGAGAGATCAAAATATAATTTTACCATTACTAATTTAAAATTGTATATATTATAAAAGATCTAAATGAAAATTTTTCCATTTTAGAGGCTTGCAAGCTCTACTTACTAAAACCGACTTGAGTATTGGCTTGTAATATACAAACATTGCAACCTTTCTTATTTTGAAATTAAATGTGCAAAGAGTTGGTCAAGAATTCAGTCCATATCAATCGAATCTAAATTTAACTCTATATAATTTGGTTATGATCCTAAATTTGCAATTAAAATAATTAAAAACTTAAATGATCTAAATTAATATTAATCCAAATCGAAAAAAATCTAAATAATTTGAATCTAAATTAATTCTAACTCGAAACGATCCAAATTTAAAATTAATTTAAATTAAAAATAAAAATAATAAAAATCATATCATATATATAGATAGATAGATAGATAAAGAGATAATATATAACAAAATTGAAAAATCAGTAAGACGCGGCAAAAAGTTTCCCTCCAAACTCAACTGTCTAGAGAGAGAAAAAGTTTTTGTTTCTCTCTCCACCTCTGCAACTGAAAAAACAACAGTTGAATCTTCGTTGGGCTTCTCCAGTTTCCATAGAGTGAAAGTGCAAGAACCTCGAAGCTCAGTCTTTTTTAATTCTCTATCAAATGGAAGGGGAAGCCTCAGTCAATAAGCTCCATACCCAGATCGAAGTCAAGCCCCAAGGCCAAGAACCGCCGCCCCCATCCTCCTCCGTCGTCGACAATTCCGAAATGGACATCCAGCCTGATGGAAAGCTTCCTTTCTTCAAGTCCCGCTACCGGCAGAGGGCATCGGACACATGGCTCATCTCTCTTTTGGTCATCCTTCATCTCGTGGCTTTTATAACCACCACTCTCTTCAACTATTTCTCGACGGGCAGTGTCTTCTTTCAGCCTCTCTCTGAGAATCCCCTGCTTGGTCCCTCTGCTTCCACGTCCGTTCTTTTCACTTTCTACCTCTTTTAAGCTTATTGGGTTTTATTTGTTATTGTACTCTGAATCGTTTTTCATTGAAGAGATCTGACGATTCCACTTTTAGTTATAATTAGAGTTAATTTGATAACCACTTTCTATGATTTTCTTTTTTGGGGGGGTTAAATAAGTTGCAAATTAAGAACAATAGATAAAGATTAATACCCTTACTTTGGTAGCACTGGAAATTCGTCGTCTTGTCTAAGAAAAAGAAGGGTTTTGATTGTTGTTAGTAGTCTACTATTCTGAAGCAGTCTGCTGTCATACAAAGTCCTTGGCTTTTGTTGAACTCTTTTTCGAGGGGGAAAAAGGAAAAAGAAAAAGGAAAAAAAAGGTTATGGTCTTCGTGTTCTTACTGAAATCATGATTGTGATGTTGCAGGCTAGATAAAGTTGGGGCACTGCGAAGGGCATTTTTGGTTCAGAACCACCTAAATTGGCGTTTCTTCGTATGCCCCTGGTTACATGCTGGGATCATACACTTTGCCATCAATATCAGCTGTATGATCTTTATTGGAATCCATTTAGAGAGAGACTATGGACCTTGTAAGAGCATTGCTCTCTCGTATTAAGCATAACCCTTACTTTGCAATGGTCCAGCCAATGAAAAACATGCAAAGCTAAATGTTTTATGGGCTTACATTTGGTTAGAACTTATTGTTTTTCACTTTTGATTGACAGTGAGGATTGGGGTAATCTACCTACTTTCGGCATTCTTTGGTAGCTTGGTATGTTCACTTTTTGTTCGAAATAATCCTGTAGTTACTTCCTCTGGTGCTTTGTTTGGATTACTTGGAACGATGCTTTCTGGGCTTATCCGTAACTGGAAAGTTTACTCAAGCAAGGTGCTTAACACTCTTTTTCCTTGTATCCAATTATATCTATCTCCATCTAACCTTTTTAGTTCACTAAACCCTTTTGTGGTTTGATTGCAGGGTGCAGCTTTGGCAGCACTTTTCACAGTTCTGGCGACGAATTTCCTCCTTGGTTTGCTACCATACATCGATAATTTTGCAAATATTGGTGCCTTTATATCCGGACTTCTACTCGGGTTTGTGCTTTTGCTCACCCCTCAGATTAGGCAAATGTCTAAAAACAAAGCAGGGCTGTTTGAATGCGGTGTCAAACATGCCAAGAGTACCATTAAACTGAGGCAGAAGCTGGCACTAGACAGGCCGATTCTGGGGAGCATTTCTCTTATACTGTTTGTTATTCTGTAAGTTTTGTTCACCTAAATGTGAAGCTGAATTAATTTCTTGTTCACCGTTCCGGAGCTAGATATTAGATAAGGGTCTTCTTTCATTTGCAGGCTTTCTGGATGTCTTGTAGCTTTATTCCTAGGCATTGATATAAACCATTACTGCGGATGGTGTAGATTCATTGACTGTATCCCTTACAAAAGGTGGAGCTGCAATGATGGACCAAATACATGTGAGGTATATATATACACATTTTGATTCTTGTTTTGCTTCATTTTGTGATGAGTACTGTCCTTGTGATAGTGAGCTAAAGCATCAAAGCAGTTACTATCTAATTCCACAGTGAAATTCTCCTTTCTAATCCACATAATAATTGCCATGAATTATGAAAACCAAATATCTAATTTCTATTGCCACCATTTAAGTTTTACCAAATCTTCAACACGGTATACTAGAATTGTAAGTATGAAAAAGCTATTAGTGGTAGCATGCTTAGTGATTTGCTTCTTTTTAACTGCATTCAATCTCGTCTCCAGGCAACTTCCCGACTTGATAGTCATATTAATGCCTTGACATGTAATTGCAGATCATGAAGAGCAACTCAGAGATGACATTGACCTGTTTGTATAATGGCAACACCAGGGTCTTCCCTTTCACCAACATTTCACAGGCAAGGATAAATGACTTGTGCGCTATGATCTGCTGATGGAGGGAGGACTCAAAATGACAGTACCAACTCAAATATGGACTCAGTTGAGGCAAATGAACAAATTGGTCCACAGAACATATAGCTGGAATATACAGTGCATTTCCAAGATACTGCTCATTGAAAGTGTCTAAGCGGCTTTAAATGATGAATAGCAAACCACTGACAAGCAAAATTCATTGCTTATGCCACTTCTCTTAAAACATTTAGTGCTTCATTCAGTAATTGAATTCTTAGGTATTGATATGTTGTTAATATGATTCTTGAAACTAAAGAGTTTTCTTCAGTGTTTCATATGAAATTAATGGTCTCATATTTTAGCTTAACATGCTAGCCAGGCAGGCTGTTAAAGTAAAAATTGGTTAAACATGCACTTACTCATATGTATGCCCCAACCTGGCTCTCCCTCTCCAGCATTATAAAAGGCTAGTAGGCTGAGTGAGTGATACTATCTTCCATGTTATAATGGATAGGTTCGAACCATTGTGGTTCTATTAAGAATTCTGTTTTTGCATTTTTTTACTTTTCACTATTTCAATTTTAGTATTTTATTGATGGAAAAAGGTATTCGCACAGAAAAATAGTATCCAGAATGTCCACAGGATGGTTTTGGGATAGTAAAATGTCTAACTAATTAAGCATTATAGTAAACTGAAATTGAAATTTGAGAATCTTTCTCTATGTAATTATTGTACATAGTTCAACGTGTAAAAAGTCCAAAAGCACTTATCACTCATCTTAAAATTTAATTATCATGCATTTGGTAATATGAAAATTATGATTTGCATTGGTTAGTATATAGAAAATCCTTTTTCCCCTTCCCAACATGAAACTCAATCGTTTATTGTCTTCCTCTTCCCTTCCCCACGTCATTGTTATCTTATTACTTATGATATTTTTACACTGGTTTATTTCATTGTCATTGTTGAAAATTTTTATTTATAATTGTCTAGAAATATTGAAGAAGAAGAGATGGAAAAGTTTTATGTTGTTTTTATTAAAAAAAAAAATCAGAAATTTAGATTACAAATGTATTTTTATGATAATTATTCATTATAGATCGTTCTTCTCCACTCTAGGATGATTATGAATTGGATTTACTCTACCATTAGAAGGAACAATTAGCTCATACCGATATTATTTCAATAACTGCATACGAACCTACTTCAGTATATCGTATGTCAGACCCCTTTCAAGCTACTCTTCCAATAAGAATCCAGACTTACATTTCGCCTAAATTCCACTAGGAGCCCTTTCTGATATTTTTTGAAAGACTCCATAAAGATTTTTAAAGTGCTCATGAACCCATCAAATTAAGCATGCATCCCCTCACTCTTTTGTGTTGATTTCATTTTAGCCCAAAATAGATGAGTCAGATAAAGAGGAACTCAATTTTCCCTTTCTCCATACAACTTCATCAACTATTCATTTCCATTCGTTCCATATTTATTCACATACTCTCCCCATCATGTCTCGAATTTTGTTATAGTTAAGCTTTCTTGGATAGTGGCTTCAATTCTTTTTTTTCACTACTGCATACATAGAATGATACTTGAGCTTTTTAGGCAACTTTGTGTACATGTTCCATATACAAAATTAATGTATTAGGTTTAGCATCACGTCATTAATTGTTGTCATAATGCTTATGCACGGTTCTATCAAGATTAGGAGTGAGTAAAATTCGATTTAATTCAAAAAATAAAAAAAAAAGTTTAAATTTCAAATTATTCGAATTGAGTTAATCAAATCAACTCGAATTTTCTTTTCCAATTTTTAGTTCAAGTCGAATTGAGTTTTTGAATTTGAATATACCGAATATCAAAATATATTATTGTAAAATTTAAATTTAAATTATTATTTACTCTAATTATTTTATATTTTTACCCCGAAAACCTTTTACTTCCCTTACTCATCCTTTACCTCTAAATCAAAATCCTCCCCTAAAAATCTCTAAACCATCTTCTTCTTCATTAGTTTTTGAGGATTAAAATCCCTCTCCCATCCGGCCATCCCTCACCCATTTGCATTACCACCATCCACCTAAGCTTTGCTACCGCTTCACCCAACTCCTATGCCTACCAAGCTAAGCCTCACATGATTCTAAGGATTGAGGAAGTTGGCTTGGAACTGAAAACTGTAAACCCCAAAATTAAATCCCTAAAAATTATGTTCCTATTATTTTTTAGGCTAAACCGACCCCTATTCGCCCATGTATAGATTGTTGATGTGTTCATATAGGAGGCTACTGTTTTTTTTTTTTTTTTTTTTACTTATTTTTTGATAAATTTGAGAAAGTTTATGTTCCTATTGTTTTCTTTATCAGAATCAAAGTAGATGAAATTCAAGAGAATACTACTTTTATAATGATTTAGTAGTTGAAATCAAATTTACCAAAAGGAAAAAAGAAATCGATGAAATGAGACATAAAAATGAAAAGAAAACCTCAATCCAATTTGTTCATAAATTAATATTTCTTCATCTCTACATTAATTAACATTGATTTTGTAGACTCCAAATCTTCAACGTCTGTGAGAAGATGATGAAGCAAGCAATGACAAAAGATTATTTTTGTTGTGTTTATGTCTTGCTAGTACAAAAGAAATATTTTGACAATAAAAGTCAAATGTAAAATTTGGAAATTTTATTATATGAGATGGAGGAAGAAAGGTTTCGTGAAAAAAATATGGGTTTAAGGTATTAATATGTTACATAACACACTTAATCTATCTTCGTTGTCGGATTAGGGTTACAAAGTATTACGAAACTTATCGAATCAAATGACAACATAATACCATTCAATTATTAATTAAAATATTAAATATTCAAAACCAATAATCATTCATAGCATATATACGATTACGAGCCTTATATCGAGCTTACGGAACTTAAAAATTAATTTTGAAACAATTATGGACTTATTTGAAAAAAAATAGAAAAATGCAAGATAAACTGAAAATAGGGGTCACACGGCCATGTCACCAGGCCGTGTGGCTCAGGGACATGATCGTGTGGTCAAACCGTGTACAGTTCAAAATTAGGGTCACACGACCGTGTCACCAGCCAGTGTGCTCGACCGTGTGTAATTCGAAATAGGGTCACACGGCCATATTGCAGATCTTGTGTGATTTGAAATAAGGTCACACGACTATGTCTCCAGATTGAGTAACAACCTAAGACCATGTGGGACAAACTTGCACCAAAATTAAATAGTCCACAAGGCTGTGTGGTGTGACCGTGTGAGGCACACGGTCGCTTGGTGTGCCGCCCATGTCATAAGCAAGGCAAAACATTACCCATTCCTTAAGCACCAAGCCAAACCAAAATCAACCAATTACATACCTTCAAAACACATTCAAACATGCTTAAAACATACCAAAATGTTCAACCTAAATGCCTAACCAATATGCTCTCATTAGCACCACAATTCATACACCAAACTAATATCAAATTCAAAGATCACCAACCCATACCTTGTACACAAGCCAAACATACTAATTCATCCATTTCATTCATATTCATTTTTTTACCATATTTCAACCATATCCAAGAAGCACCAACCAAATAGCCAAAATCACATGCATTTAGAAATTTACAAGTCAAAAACCAAAAGATACACATATCCATAAGTATGCATTAACTAAAGTTTAACAACATTATCATAACAAAAGAACTTTAAAGCTCCTAGTAGATGTCATTTATAACCAATATCAATATGACTAAAACTTCTACCAAGATAAGGGATGGATAGTGTGTATACTCCGACTTGATTCCAATAGATCGAGATTTTCGATGGTCTACAAGAAAAGAAAACAACTAACGTAAGCAACTAATGCTTAGTAAACTCGTATAAACCATAAACGTAAACTTACCAAATAGGCTCAATTTATACAATTCATGCATAATTCCATTAATATGCTCACGAATTCATTAAATTCTTATTCACATCACAAATCCCACAAGTTAGTAAGTTCAATAATGAAACATATAATCTTACTATATCATGAAACATGTATTAGAAGCATATCAATAGACATTTCATTCATCACATCTCTAATATGCATCATTCATTCATTTCAAAACATTTTTACCAACACTTTTCATTTCATCTATCAAAATCATATAACATTTCATATAATTAAGTTCACTCAATTAAGCCTTTATTGCTCGTTGAATCAAATGAAATAACATCGAATACTTGGAAAAATGCTCACACAAGCTGTGACTGTGACCGTATATGCTCACATGAGCTGTGCTTTCTATAATAGCATGTGTTATTATTGCTGCTAGTTTATTAGACTTTTGTTGTGTCGTTTTTATTTTTTGTTTTGTTGTTTGGACGGGTTTAGTTTTCTACTATATTTTGGACTTTTGTTTATGTTTTCTATTATATTCTTTGTCGAAACCATTTTTAAATTGAGTTTTGGAAAATGGGAATCGACTTTAAGAAAAAATAAAAACGGGAGTCGCCACCAATCTTTTTAGTTGTGATTGGATCACCTTATAAAATGTTTTATTTTAAAACATTAATTTTGGTCTACGAAAGTCTAGAAAATGGATTCGGGAGTCGGTTACTTACGAGGAAGGGTTAGCACCCTCGAAACGCCCAAAAATTGGTACCTAATTGATTATCAAGCGTCTTTAATGTCAGAAATTTAGAATTTTTAAGATGCAATCCTCTTTAGAATATTTTAATTTTGAAAATTAGGGTTTACTTGTATCAAATGAATTAAAATATTACATCCAATAAGTTAGGAAGCAATATTTTTAAGACATTCGAAACTAAGCTAACCCTTTTTGAAAATCCTTATCTCAGAATGACAAAATGTCATATCCAATAAGTTAGGACATAACGTTTTGAAATTCCGAGGCAGTTGTTTGTATTTTGAAAACCTTAAAAACTTAGAAGGGTGCTTGACTATTTGAACTCAACGAGAAAAGTCGCAACCCAGTAAGTTAGGGCACTATTTTTCTCGAAGTTTCCAAATACCAAGCATTGCCTTTTTATTTAAAAAAATTTTGAATCTCGTTTTTAATTAATGCATGAAGAACCGTATACATGCATTATAACATGTAAGATAAAATTTTACAATAGTAAGTAGCTTAAAACATGTATTTAAATAATATGATAGCCATAATATTAAGGTTCTATACTAGATACATACGTAAATATAGCAAATATAACAACGTACATATTAAGATATAGATAGCATATATTGAAGATGAATAAGCAAAATATACGAACATACAAAGTAATAATTAATTTAAAAATGATGCATGATATATAATTAGACATATAAATATATATACATATATATATATATAAAACAAATGCAACAATAATAAAAATAATGTAGTAACAAATATATATCAATCAAACAACGTTTAATAATATTATGAAACTAGCATTTAATATATAAATGATATAAAGTATAATAATATATAAAAGATTTAATTAGTATTAAAATATAAAATAAAGTGAGTAATTATTGATAAAATATACCTAAAATTAAAAAACAATGTTTAAAATAAGTTATGTATAATAATATAATATGAATAAAATATAAGGAAATATAATGTAAAATAATAATAATATAATAAGTATTTTGCATATGAAAACATGGTAAAATAATTAATATATAATATATAACATATAAAAAAACAAATTAAATATATTTATATAATATGATAAAAATATATAAGAAAGATAAATATTATAATGAATATTAAATAATAAAATATAGTATGTAATAGAAATACTTAAATAATTATAATGAAATATAATATGGTGTATGTATAATAATAATAATGTAACAAATATATAAAAATATAATTAAATAAATAATAAAATATACAACATATAATGAAATTTATGAACATATATAATATTACAAATAATATAAATAAAATAATATATTACTAAATATAATTAATATTTTTAAAACACATATATATAAGGTATCTTAAATAAATTAAATTAAAGGTATATAATGATTAAAATTAAATTTAATTAGGGAATTTAGGGTTAATTGCAAAATAATAAAGATTTTGGGCCTGATTGAAATGCACGTTAAATTCAGAGGACTCATTGGACAATTTAGCCCTAATCCCAAAACGACGTCGTTTCCTGAATACCGTTTTAAAATCACTGTGAGGACTAAATTGAAACAAAGTTAAAATATTAGAGCTAAATTAAAAAAATAAAATAGAATTATAAATATTTAAAATCATGAGAGGACCAATTGGGCAATTATCCCACTTTACGAAAACACGCAGATCATCCCCGGGTAATCGGGTCAACACGCGGATCTTAAGCCTTGAAACGAAGTTGTTTTAAGCTTATTGGATTAAACCAAAACGGCATCGTTTCGTTAAGGCTATATAAACCAAAACTTAAGCCCAGAATTCATTTTACACCGGTCTCTTAAAAAAAAAGGTTTGAAACTCTCTGCAGAAGGGAAGAGAGGGGTTTCAGTCTCGGCCTTCGGCCTCCGAGCAGCTCAGGCTCAGGCGTCACACGCGCCACACGCGCCACCATATACGGTGGTCGAAGGGTTAAAACCTTTGCCCTTTCAAGCGAAAACCCAGGTAACTCCTTCGCTTTTAATATTTCGGTAGTTTATTTTTTAAAAAAATACTTCGTATACCCGTCAAAAAATAATTAACAAAATATAAAATATAAATCACCTTAGAAAATTGTTTGTAGTCCTGAATGTATTCGTATGTCTGCTGTTTTTATTTTCTAAAAAATCCGGGGTCCTTTGTACAGATTTGTGAAGAGGCTTTTTAGCCTTTTATGAACTGTTTACATTTAGAAAGAAATCTTTGATTTCTTTTCTCCTATCTATTTTCCTTTTCTGATGTGTTTTCTTTTTCTTTTTGCAGGCAATCGAGCGAGGGAATCACAGTGGTGAGTGCTCTGGCATCCGATTAGTGCACCGATCACGGATCCTGGAATCATGGTACTAATGGGGCTACTGGAACGGCACGAGTCGAAGGGTCGAGACGCTTGGGATGGCTTCTGGAACCTTCTGTTTGCGGCGCCTAGGGTTCCTGGAAACTCTAGGGTTTCCTAATCCAGTTAACCATTTGGGCCCCTTGGGCTTTACCGAGTTGGGTCAAGGGTAGGCTTAAGCTGAGGGTGTAAAGGGTTTGCTGGGGGTTTTGGGTATTGGGTTAACAGTTTTGATGTGGGCTACCGGTATTTCTTGTAAATGGGCCATAAACAATACTCAGTTTGGGCTATGTATATGAGCTTTCAATTCGGAGTTTGTAAAAGGACTTTTTATTTCTCCTTTTTTATTTTTTAATTTTATATTTATATTTATATTTTACTCTATGGGCCCGGGTAAATTTGGATTATTACAGCTGCCCCTCTTTGCTCATTTCTATGTAATAGGAATCGAGCAAAGACTATAAAAGAACCAAATTTGCCCGGTCTGACTAAATCTCAAATCTTGACCCTCATCTTCTTCAAAGGTATTCTAATGTCTTCAGGAGTGTCAAATTGGCTATCTTCAACTTGCTTCTTGAAAACTCAGGAACACCAATCTGTTATTTTCGATCTACTCTTTGCCAATATAGAGACGCCAAACCTGTCATATTTGATCGGCTCTCTAACAATATAGAGACGCATCATCTGCTATTTTTGATCTGCTCTCTGCCAATATAGAGATGCCAAATCTGCTATCTTCGGTCTGCTCTCTGCCAATACAGAGATGCCAAATCTGCTATCTTCGATCTACTCTCTGCCAATACAGAGATGCCAAATCTGCTACCTTCGATCTGCTCTCTGATGATACAGAGACACCAAATCTGTTATCTTCGATCTGCTCTCTGCTAATACAGAGATGCCAAATCTGCTATCTTCGATCTGCTCTCTGCCAATACAGAGATGCCAAATCTGTTATCTTAGATCTGCTCTCTGCCAATACAGAGATGCCAAATCTGCTATCTTCGATCTGCTCTCTAACGATACAGAGACGCCAAATCTGTTATCTTCGATCTACTCTCTGCCAATACAGAGACGCCAAATCTGCTATCTTCGATCTGCTCTCTGCCAATACAAAGATGCCAAATCTGCTATCTTCGATCTGCTCTCTGCCAATACAGAGATGCCAAATCTGCTATCTTCGATCTGCTCTCTGCCAATACAGAGATGCCAAATCTGCTATCTTCGATCTGCTCTCTGCCAATACAGAGATGCCAAATCTGCTATCTTCGATCTGCTCTCTGCCAATACAGAGATGCCAAATCTGCTATGCTTCAGTCTATTACCCTACTGCTTAGGGGGTTAAGGCGCACCAATCTTCATTGTCCCTTGAAGGACATGACCTGTATAATGTGTATGATTTCATGACCAATAATTAGGATGCTATGATCGAAATGAATCAAATGCTCCTAATTAAACTTGTTATAATGCAAAATGTTTATGAATATGACCCCTATTCCAAACGTCAGTACTCATTCCTTAGTCAAAGCTCATCTTATTTTTCTCGAAATATCATTCTTATTCAACCCGTGGGTTTGTACCATTCTTCAAATGCTATGACCCATCAAAATGTTTGTAAAATGATCCCCTCTTAGGATCGAATCGTTTGATTTGTCCAATAATCATTTTGGACCATAAAAGGAATTTCTTTTGATTTCTTTCGAACCTCACTTACATGAATTCCTTGAACAATTATTTTGTTTTAGTTTCCTGTATTATCTAGAAATTTCCAGAGTAATGAGCAAAACTTCATTTGTGAAAATTATTTATTCATCTATCATTATTTAATGCAACACACTTTAAGAATAATGGAAGATGAATTTAATCATGAGAATAATTTCAAATGAATTTGTCAAAAATACAAAGGGAATTAATCTGAAAGCCTATCTTTAAGAGGAAATAGATTCTAAAGATAGCAAACAGAACAAAATTAGATACTCTAGATATCACCGCTTAAGCGTCTATACACCAACTCCATGAAGTCTTTTTTGAGTTCAACATGTGTTTAAAAGATCCAAAGTACTTTATCGATGCCCCGATATGCAACGCGCTTCACTCCTTGTTGAGTCAAATACAACAAGATTACTGTATGTTCTTCAAAATTTGAGCTGCCCTTTCAGGTTTTCAACTCAAAACCCCTTTGGTCATAAGGCGCCCTTTGCGGGTTTTCACCTTAGATTCTCCTCTCCTTAGACGAAGTACTTTTTAACTGAGTCTGAATTCATAGGATTGAGTAAACTCTTCCCATCCATTTCTGACAAAATCAATGCACCTCCAGAGAAAGCCTTCTTCACGACATATGGCCCTTCCCAATTTGGCATTCATTTTCCTCTAAAGTCCTTCTGAATGGGAAGAATCTTTTTTAGTACAAGGTCCCCCTCATGGAACTCTCTCGGACGAACCTTCTTGTCGTAAGCTCGCATCATTCGCTTCTGATACATCTAACCATGGCGAATAGCTCTTAGCCTCTTTTCTTCAATCAAGTTCAACTGGTCATACCGCGATTGAATCCATTCTGCCTCATCCAACTTTATCTTTGACAAAATTTGAAGAGAAGGTATTTCAACTTCAATAGGTAAAACTGCTTCCATCCCATAAACCAACGAGAAAGGAGTTGCCCCAGTAGAAATTTTGATAGACGTTCCATAGGCTAAGAGTGCAAATGGTAACTTCTCATGCCAATCTCTGTAGGTTTCAGTCATTTTCCCCACTATCTTTTTAATGTTTTTTTTAGCAGCTTCCACTTCCCCATTCATCTTTGGGCGATACGGAGATGAATTATGATGCTTAATCTTGAACTGACTGCAAACTTCTGCTATCATTTTGTTGTTCAAGTTCAATGCATTGTCTGATATGATCCTCTCAGGCATCCCATACCGACAAATGATCTCTTTCTTCAAGAACTGACTTACTGCCGCCTTAGTAACATTTGCATAAGAAGCAGCCTCTACCCACTTCGTGAAGTAATCAATGACCACAAAAATAAAGCGATGTCTATTTGAAGCTTTTGGTGATATTGGCCCAATGACATCCATGCCCCACATAGAAAAAGGCCATGGAGAAGTCATAACATGTAAAGGTGAAGGTGGTACATGAATCTTATCTCCATAGATCTGACATTTATGGCATTTCTTGGCGTAGTTGATACAATCCCCTTCCATAGTAAACCAATAATATCCAAACCTCATGATTTGTCTAGCCATCGTGAAACCATTAGCGTGCGTTCCACAAACACCCCGTGAACTTCTTCCAAGATTAATTTAGCCTCCACGGCATCAACACATCTCAATACTACTTGGTCTTTTCTTCTTTTGTAGAAGATGTCACCATCCAAAACGTAATCACAGGCTAATCTTCTTAAAGTTTGCTTATCATTTTCAGTTGCCTGTTTTGGATATTTACGATCTCTCACATATCGTAATATATCCTGATACCATGGGTTATTATCCTTTTCTTCCTCCTCAATGTTACAACAGCTAGCTGGAGCTTGAAAGATAGTTATCTGAATGGGCCTCATCTCTTCCTCTTTATTCACTCTAATCAGTGAAGCCAAGGTTGCTAGAGCATCTGCCATCTGATTTTCGTCTCGTGGGATGTAATTGAAAGTAATGTCATCGAATTCCTCAAGTAACCCCAAAACTATCTTTCGATAATTAATTAATTTAGAATCCCTTATCTCCCATTCACCTCTAAGTTGGTAAATTACCAACGCAGAGTCTTCATATATATCCAAGGTCTTTATTCCTTGCTCTATAGCTGCTCGGAGTCCCATAGTGCATGCTTCATACTCAGCATATTGTTTGTGCAATCAAAATCCAACTTGCATGTGAATGGATAATAATTGCCATTTGGAGATATAAGGGCTGCCCCAATTCCATTTCCTACTGCATTGGATGCCCCATCAAAACTCAGCTTCCAAAAACAATCCTCTGTAGTTGCCACACACATCAATTTCTTATTTGAGAAATCAAAGTTCAACGGCTCATAGTCTTCTAGAGCTCTACTAGCTAGAAAATCCGCTATCGCACTTCCTTTTATAGCTTTCTGACTCACATAGACTATGTCAAACTCTGAAAGCAGAATTTGTCACCTCGCCATTCTCCCATTCAAAGCTATTAACTCCATCATATACTTCAAATGATCAAGTTTTGAAATAAGCCAAGTAGTATGATACAGCATATACTGTCTTAACCTTCGAGTCATCCAAATTAAAGCACAACACAATTTTTCAATTGGTAAATATCTCATCTCACACTCTGTAAATTTCTTACTGAGGTAGTATATTGCCTTCTCCTTTCTTCCCTACTTGTCATGTTGACCAAGCATACAACCCATGGAATTACTAAACACCGACAAGTACAAAATTAATGGTTTACTTGGACTACGTGGAGATAGTACTGGAGCGTTTAACAAATATTGCTTGACTTTATCGAAGGCATTCTGGCATTCCTCATTCCAAGTACCTTGATTGTGTTTTTTGAGGAGACGAAATATAGGGTCGCATTTCTTAGTTAATTGTGAAATAAATCGAGCAATGTAATTCAACCTTCCAAGAAAACCCCAAACTTTCTTTTGAGTACATGGTGGAGGCAAGTCTCGTATAGCCTTAACTTTGTCTAAGTCAACTTCTATTCTCTTTTCGCTGACAACAAAGCCTAGTAATTTCCCTGACCTAGCTCCAAAAGTACATTTTGTCGGATTAAGTTTTAACTGAAACCTCCTTAATCTCAAGAATAGTTTCCTTAAAACTTCAATATGTTCCTCCTCCGTTCGAGACTTGGCAATCATGTCATCAACATACACCTCAATTTCCTTGTGCATCATATAGCCCTCTGGTATGTTGCCCTGCATTCTTCAATCCAAAAGGCATTACCTTGTAACAAAAGGTACCCCACAATGTTATGAAGGTGGTTTTGTCCATGTCCTCGGGATGCATCTTTATTTAATTGTACCCTGAGAAACCATCCATGAAGGAAAACAACGAATATCCTGCTGTATTGTCTACCAAAGTGTCTATGTGTGGTAGAGAAAAATTATCCTTTGGACTAGCTTTGTTCAAATCTCTGTAATCAATGCACATTCGTACTTTCCCATCTTTCTTAGGAACTGGTACAATGTTAGCTACCTATTCGGAGTACTTCACCTCTTACAAGAATCCTGCATCGAACTGCTTCTTAACTTCATCCTTTATTTTCAACACGATATCTGGCCTCATTCTTCGCAACTTCTGTTGAACTGGACTACAATCCTATCTTATTGGGAGATGATGCACCATAATATCGGTATTTAACCCTGGCATATCTTGATAGGACCATGCAAAGATATTCTTGAACTCACGTAGCAACTCAATCAGTCCATGCCTTGTGTCTTCAGCAATATGCGTGCCAATTTTTATTTCTTTCCCTTCCTCTAGGGCTACATTCTCTATTGCCTCTTTCTCATGTGGCATGATTTGTTTCTCTTCCTGTTTTACCATCCTCAAAAGATCCAAAGACACATCTCAGTCCTCGACATCCTCAAAATCCTGAGATTCTTCTAAACACATGTCTTGCTCTTGAGAGAAATCAGGATTTGATATATCAGTGCTCATGTCATTGATATCTACGGATCTGAGAAGTATAAAGAATATACAAAGAATGAATAAATTTAAGAATGATTATGCACTATGAATGAAAGAATAAGAATTGTCAAAATTTGACGAAATATTGATTAATAAAAATGAAACAATACTCGCTGAATTGATAAAAGTTATGTTTTATTAAAAGATAATTGAAGAAACTTAGAAAATTGATTCTTATTTTTCTGCTAATTAGTTTACACCTATAAAGAGAGGAATTCACACAAACAAAGAAAAAAAAAATCCCTAAAAATCAGTAACTTCCTAAGAATCAATAACTGAGATTAGTTTCTATTTACAAGAGAACTCCTAGTAATAAGGTAAGTTTTCTGTCCTTAATTTTAGGAATTCCAACACTCCCCCTCA
Organism: Gossypium anomalum; assembly: GCA_025698475.1. Taxonomy (NCBI): domain Eukaryota; kingdom Viridiplantae; phylum Streptophyta; class Magnoliopsida; order Malvales; family Malvaceae; genus Gossypium; species Gossypium anomalum. The sequence continues at coordinate 6,759,227 of CM046961.1, forward strand.
AGCTGGAGTGTAGATGTTTATCAAACCCAGCTTGCCAATAACTTCTTCAAACATGTTTCTGTTCAAACTTTTGGTTAATACGTCTGCAACTTGTAGTTTAGTAGGTAGGTAGTTGATGCACACTTCTCCCGAGTGTATCTTTTCTTTTATAAAGTGGCGATCTATTTCCACATGTTTGGTGCGATCATGATGCATAGGATTATGTGCTATCTTGACAATTTGCTGGTTGTCACAAAGACATCTTCATAGGCACAGTGTAAGGCACTTTTAGTTCCCCCATAAGTCTTTGTATCCAAATTCCTTCGCATATACCATGAGATAGTGCTCGATACTCTGCCTTTGCACTGCTGCGTGATACAACAGATTGTTTTTTGCTTCTCCACGTCACGAGGTTACCCCAAACATAACTGCAATAGCCACTTGTAGAGCGTCTATCGTTAACAGAACCTGCCCAGTCTGCATCAGTGTAGACTTCCACATTCTGGTTTGCAGTTTTTTTGAAATGCAGGCCTTTACCAGGAGTTCCTTTCAGATACCTTAATATTCTATATGCAGCTTCCAGGTGCTTTTCCCTCGGGGCATGCATATACTGACTGATAACACTTACACTAAAGGCTATGTCTAGACAGGTGTGAGATAGGTAGATGAGTCTTCCTACTAGTCGTTGATATCTCCCCCTATCGATTTCTTCTCCATCCTCATTAGTGCCCAATTTAAGGTTAAATTCCATAGGAGTTTCACTGGTTTGCAGCCATCAAACCAACCGACGATGATTTAAGAACATATTTCCTTTGGGAGATGGAAATACCTATTTGGGACCTTGCCATCTCCATACCAAGAAAGTATTTAAGATTCCCCAAGTCTTTAAGCTCGAACTCTGTACCAAGGAATTCTTTCAACCTCACAATTTCGCTTGAGTCATCTCCTGTTAATATTATATCGTCCACATAGACGATGAGGATGCAGCATTTTCCCTTTTCCGAGTGCTTGTAGAACATGGTGTGGTCTGCTTGCCCTTGAATGTAATTTTTGCTGGTCATAGCTTTTGCAAATCGGCTGAACCACGCCGGTGGAGATTGTTTCAGCCCATACAAGGACTTCTTCAACTTACACACTTGGCCCTTGCTTTCTTCAAATCCGGGTGGGAAATCCATGTACACTTCCTCACTTAATTCTCTGTTGAGGAAAGCATTTTTACATCCAATTGAGTCAAGTGCCAATCAAGGTTGGCGAAGAAGAGATAGAGAACTCGAATGGTGTTTAGCTTGGCAACTGGTGCAAACGTCTCGTCGTAGTCAAGACCATAAGTTTGAGTGAAGCCCTTAGCCACAAGTCGAGCCTTGTATCGGTCAATACAGCCATCGGGTTTAAATTTCGTAGTGAAGATCCATTTGCATCCTCTTGTTTTTTTCCCTTAGGTAGATTCGAGACTTCCCATGTTTCATTATTTTTGAGGGCCTTCATTTCTTCCATCACAGCTTGTCTCCACTCAGCTGATTCAAGAGCCTCTTCTATATTTTTTGGGAGTTTTTCAGAATCAACATTAGTCACAAAAGCTTTGTAAGACTTAGATAAATTTCCATAGGATACAAACCGAGAAATAGGGTGTTGAGTGCAGCTCCTTGTGCCCTTTCGAACTGCAATTAGAAGATAGATAGATGGTGACGGAGGTAAGACTTCTGTTCTAGAACAGTCCTCGGTTGGGGATGCAATTGGCACTGCTGTATCAGTTTCAGGAGAACGATTCCGTCGAGAGTAAACTCAGATTTCGAGAACTGTTTTTTTGTTTTCCTTGATCAAGGAGCTGTACTTCGGTGGTGGTATTATTATTTGGAAAGATCGGGCTAATTTCTTGCTGCTGCACAGGGAAACAGTCTCTAAATCTGGGATTACCACAGCACCTTGGTTGTTAGGCTTGTTTGTGATAGTAGTTGTAGGATCATGAGGTATAATGAGGAGAGTATTAAGGGTCTCATCTTCTTTAAAAATCTCCCCCTGAAGATGAGATGCTGCAAAGTATGGTTCATGTTTAAAAAAGGTAACATCCCGAGAGACAAACATTCGGCGCAAGGTTGGTGAGTAACACTTATAGCCTTTTTGTGTGGGGGAATATCCAATGAAGATGCAGGTGTGGGCTCGAGGATCAAGTTTGGATTGATTTGGTTGATGGTTATGGACAAAAACTTTGCAACCGAATATTTTGGCTGGAAGATTAGGAACACGAAATAGAGGAAAGGACTTTAAAAGGGTATTTAGAGGTGTTTGGAAATTGAGGACCTTTGATGGCATTCGGTTTATGAGATGGCAGGCAGTGAGGACAGCCTCTCCCCACAAGTATTTTGGAACATTCATGGTGAACATTATGGCTCGAGCTACAGCAAGGAGATGACGATTTTTTCTCTCGGAGATCCCGTTTTGTTGAGGAGTGTCAGGACAAGAGCTTTGGTGTATGATGCATTGGTCAGAAAGGTATGGGCTTAGGACAGAGTTAAAGTATTCTCTCCCATTATCAGTGTGAAGAGTATGTATGGTAGAGTTGAACTGGGTTCGAACCATTGAGTGAAAATGTTGGAATACTTTGGGTGTTTGATTTTTCTTTGGAGATAGACCCAACATACCCTAGTGTGATCATCAATGAATGTTATAAACCACCTAGCCCCTGTAATATTTTTCACTCGACTGGCTCCCCATAGGTCACTGTGGATTAATGAAAATGGTTGGGACTGGATATATGGTTTTAATAGGTATGGCACACGGGTATGTTTGGATAATTGGCAAATTTCACACTTCAAGGAATTAATACTTTTATTTCGAAATAACAGCGGAAGATGTTTCTTCAAATACAAAAAATTTGGATGCCCTAACCTACGGTGCCATAACATAATTGTGTCCTCTTTTGAAGTGGATAGAGCCAATCCTCCTTGTGTGCTGTCTTTATTCCAAACATATAGTCCATCATCAACTTTAGCAGTGCCAATCATCCTCCCCGATTTCTGTTCCTGTATCACACAGCCAATTGCAGAAAATTCAGCAAGAAGTTTTTCATCCTTAGTAAGTTTACTGATTGAAAGTAAATTGCAGGACAAGTTTGGGATATGTAGGAATTTATCGAGAAAAAAATTCTCTGTTATTTGTACTTCTCCTACTCCAGCCACAGGTGAGTAAGAACCATCAGCTATGCAGATTCGGGACTTGTCATGACAAGGGGTGTAGGTGTGAAACAAAGTGGAGTTACCTGTCATGTGATCGGATGCACCCGAATCGAGTATCCAAGAGGATTGATTATTTGATTCAAAGGCAATATTGAGGGCAGTACCTTGGGTGGCTAGAGATCCATGAGTAGTGGAAGTACCAAGTATCTTATGGAGAGTCTCAAGTTGGGTTTTGGTTAGGCAAACATCGAGAACATCATCTGCAGCAGTGGAGGATAACAGGCGCGATATTATCCTCTGTTTTTTTTCAGGATAGCCATGGAGTTTGAAGCACTTCTCCTTTGTATGACCAACACGGTTGCAGTGGTTACACCATGGCCTGGTTGATCCAGAATCATTTCCAGCACGTGGTTTTTGTGGCTGTGGACCTCTGGAGATGAGGCGAGAGTCTCGATGAGCCGGTTGCCAATAGTTGTCACATGTTTAGGTTCCTTTGAGTCTCCCATCATGACAAGACGACACTTTTCTTCTCTTCTAACTTCTGCAAATGCTTCACCGATGGTTGGTAGAGGTGATCTGCCCAGAATTCAGCCACGGACCTTATCTAACTCACGATTCAGTCCTGCTAGAAACTCATAAAGACGTTCATTGTTGAGGTGAGTCATGAACTTGGTGTGTTCCAATCCTTCACTCCAATCTGCCTCATAGTACATATCCAGTTCCTGCCACAAAGTTTTAGATTGTTGTAGTAGTGAGTTACCTCGAGTGTCCCTTGTCGGATATTCTTTAACTTAAGCTTGATCTCAAATACTTGGGAGGCGTTTCCAAGATCCGAGTAGTTTTCTTTGACTGCATCCCACATGTCTTTTGCAGTTTTGAAGAAAAGATAAGTGCGGCTTATATGGCCTTCCATCGAATTAATTAGCCAAGCCATTACAATCGAGTTGTTGAGTTCCAAAGTGGCATAAGTCGGATCAGCTGTGGTTGGTCGAGGAATTTCTCCATTGATGTATCCTAATTTGCCACGACCACGAATCACCATAAGGACCGATTGAGACCATTGTAAGAAGTTCTTCCCATTTAGCCGATGATTGGTGATTATAAGGAAGGAATTAAGTTCACCTTGAGTGATTCCCTGATTGACATTCTGAGTTATTTGTGAAGTCTCAGTTTCAGACAGAGTTTCATTGACGTCACCCATGGGAGGAGGACTAAACCGGAGGGATTTTTAAGAAGTGAGATTAGGGACGAATGAGCAGGACCGAATGAATCCTAAAGCTCTGATACCGTGAAGAAACTTAGAAAATTGATTCTTATTTTTTTGCTAATTAGTTTACACCTATAAAGAGAGGAATTCACACAAACAAAAAAAAATCCCTAAAAATCAGTAACTTCCTAAGAATCAGTAACTGAGATTAGTTTCTATTTACAAGAGAACTCCTAGTAATAAGGTAAGTTTTCTGTCCTTAATTTTAAGAATTCCAACAATAATAGATGATCATAAGCCTATTTCACAAATGTAATTCTATTACTCCTAAGCTCTAGAGTAACAAGAATGTTTCGAGAATTACTTTGAAGAATTCCTAAAGACTATAGGAATTTCCTCCGCAGTCCAATTATCCAAAGAGCTTCCCGGTTCGTAAGGACGAATACCCTCAAGGTTTCCTTGTCTTGATCCTTCCTCTTGTACAACATTAATCTGATGACTTCTTTCTATGAGTAATCCTCTCGATATGAAAGTTCGGGATATTGAAGGGAATGTCATCGGCTCCCACTCCACTTCTCTTTTATTGAGGCGTGCCCTTCTTTCCTCTTGACGCTTCTCAATTTCCTTCCTCATTTTCTTATAATCTGGTTTGAAACCCAGACCAAAGCGATCTCTCTTCTCTTTAAGTTCAGGGATTTGAGTCCGTCCTTACAAATATTTTCCTAACCCTCTTCTTGGTAGGGCTCCCTTTCTTGTCATCATTTGTAGAGCCATCATCGTAGCTCTTATTATCTTTGGCGCCAGTAACTCGCTCCCTTCTGAAATGAAGGGTGCATTACAAATTCTAAAGAGCGAAAGAAACACTCAATAGACTCTTCGTTTGTCTCAACATAAGGGGCCTTGCTAGTGACTACAGCTATAACGTCCTCCTCTGCATTGACGGTTACTAACCGTCTATCTGTCACTAACTTTAATTTCTGGTGCAATGATGAGGGCACTGCTTCCGCAGAATGTATCCATGGCCTGCCTAATAAGCAATTGTAGGAAGGCTTGATATCCATTACCAAGAAGTCTATTTCGTATATGTTTGGCCCAATTTCTAAAGGAATGTCAATTCATCCCATCACCCTCCTTTCTGTTCTGTCAAAAGCTCTTACCACATTCTGACATGTCTTCATGTGAGAATCGTTAATGGGTAATCTATTCAGAGTAGATAACGGTAGAACATTCAAAGCTTATCCATTGTCAACAAGCACACTTGGGAGTGTATACCCCTTGCATCGAGTAGTAATATGTAAGGCCTTAGTTGACCCCCTATCCCCCAGTGGGATTTCATCATCATTACAGTAGATGAAATTATCAGCACTTATATTATTCACCAACCGGTCCAGCTTATTAACGGATATGTCATGGGTGACATATGTCTCGTTGAGCACCTTCATTAATGCATCCATATGCACTTCAGAACTTAGAAGTAGTGTCAATACTGATATGCAAGCCGGTTGCTTACGCAATTGCTCGACCACGATACACTCGCTATGTTTAAGGAACTTTAAGAATTCCTTAGCCTCCTCCTTCTTCACCGGCTTATTGATGGGTACTTTGGTCTCTTTCTCCTTCTCAACCTCGACACTTTTTTTTGTGGACTCCACTCTAACGCTCCCGTATCATAACGCTTCCCACTCTGCTTGTGGGAACCTTCAACTTGCACGTCTTTAGATGCGCTGGCTATAATTTTTTCCTCCGACACTGCCATACTACAATCATAACTCCATGGTACTCTCTTGCTATCCTTGTAAGGGAATAGAGTAGGCGTATAGATAATGACTTTGGGCATTGCTGGTGTCCCCACTTCATTATTCCCTGGTAGGGAAATAATAATTCTTGGCCGGCTAGCTCCTTTCTGTTCATCCTCTAACGCACATATTTATTTTTCACAAGAGCTACCTTCAAAAATCTATAACTCTTTATTGTCTATAAAGCCTTGCACCAAGGCCTTGAAATCTTCGCAATCTTCATGGAACTCAACATAGTTCCTTGTTTCTTCTTTCTCATTTTTAGATGTTAACATACCTCTCTTCATCATCTCCTCCCAAATCACTCTCATAGGCATCCTCACCTCAGCAATATCTTCTTTCCTTCTCCTTTTACTGGCTTCGCCAATGGAATTCACTCCTTGGTCACCATGATTTGGCAGCCAATTTTCAGTACTAGGGGTATTGTCGAACTTCACTACCCATATCTTAATAAGCTTCTCTACGACTTTCTTGAAACCGATACAATTTTCGATCGAATGCCCTGGTACTCCAGCATGATATCCGCATCTAGCATTTACGTCGTACCATTTGGGATATGGAGGTTGTAGTGGTTTCAAGTAGAAAGGAGAAATAGTATGTGCATCGTATAAGCTCTGATAAAACTCACGATACGTCATGGGTATAGGTGTGAATTGTATTATTTCAGAATTTTTCCTTGTACCCAACTCCTTTTTTTTTTCTCAACCACAGCTGTTTTAGGCTAACCAACTGTGATTGCTCTCGTGTTGTAGGTATTTGTGTTATTTACTTTACCATCCTTTCTCATTGGGGCCGATCTTTTAGTCGTTTCCCTCTCAATTTTGCCACCCCTTATGGCATTTTCGATCATCTCTCCTGCCATGACTATGTCCGCAAAACTTTTAGTAGTGCTTCCAATCATGTCAGTAATGAATGGAGCTTTCAGAGTGTTAATAAATAACATGGTGGTTTCCTTCTCCAGCAGTGGTGGTTGAACCTGCATTGCACCTCCCTCCACCTCTGCATATTGCCTAAAATTCTCATTAAGTTTCTTCTCCATATTTTGCAGAGTGATCCTATCAGGAGTCATGTCAGTCACATGATTGTACTACTGCATGAAGGCTTGCGCAAGATCCCTCCATGAATTTATTCTAGCCCGGCTCAACTGATTGTACCACCTGGCTGCCGCTCCCACTAAACCGTCTTGGAAACAATGGATCAACAGCTGATCATTGTTTACGTACCAGATCATCCTTCTACAGAACATCGTGATGTGGGCCTGTGGGCAAGTAGTACCATTGTACTTCTCGAACTCCGGCATCTTGAATTTGTGAGGAAGCACCAAATTTGGGACTAAGCTTAGATCTTTGGCATCAACTCCATGATACCCATCAGCACTCTCTAAAGCTTTAATTTTCTCCTCCAACCATCGGCAATGTTCCTCCAACTATTTTGTAGCTTCGGCTCTTAAATCTTCTTTTTCAACTATATCTAAGCCAGGAATGAGAGGATTGGTAGGGTTATCACCCAAATTGAATCTCGAATCAGTTGGGTAATTAATATGGATCCCAACATCAACCGGCCTATGTTGAGGTCTTATAGTGACAGATAGCCTCCGGGGAAGTACCTCGGTTTGTGTAGACACGTGGGGTGGGGTGAAACCAGGAGGATGACCCTCATCTTCAGTGATTGCTATGGGAGCCTTTCCTTTATCTGTGGCCCTCAGTAGTTGAGCTATTTCAACCATCATGTTCCTTTGAGCCTCCATCATTTGCTCCCTAATGTCGTTTTGCATCTTGGCCAATTGCTCTTGCAATTGGTCCTGCATATCTTTTTGTAACTGTTCAAACCTTTGATCCATATTCCTAGATTTTACACGAGTTCCGTACTGATGCGTGGTTTCCAGATTTTCTTTTCTACTTCTGTGGTAATTTTAACTAATTAGGGTCTTTCTATAACTTTGAATGCAAACGATGTGATGAAATGTTATGAAATGCAAATGCATGAATGCAAAAAGGACATCGATTCTGATTCAATATCATTTAGAAAACTTTATTTAGAAAAATAATATCTTTACATATAAGAGGATTACACATACGCTTTCGCCCTAATGCCCAAAGTTTTAACTCTATCTAATAAAAGGGCTAACTCTCGACCTACATCCGACGATGACTCATGCATCATACTCAATACGTCAGCTCGTACTGCCAAGTCTCGAACGTGTTCTGCTACCTCTCGGATTTGAATTACGGCTTTTCCAATAAGGTAATCTCTATCTCTGACTTGTTCTTTAGACTGGCACAGTTCTCCCTTTAAATAATCCTCTCATGCCTCAAGCTACTCGATAAAAAGCTTACTATCCTGCAATGCTGATTCCAACTCGTCAACTTTACATTTTAGCTTTTTTACCTCTACCGTGGAATCACGACTTCGTTGCATATGAAGGGATCGCCCAAGCTCAGTCACCTTAGTTTTTAACCCTTGATTTTCTTTCTTTAAGGTCAAATTCTATAATTGCATCTCTTAGAACTTCCTCTCCCAATATTCGGCTTTGGATTTTTCCTCTCGGACCTCTTTCTGCAACTGATCTGAAGACCTTCTTATTCTCGCTCTTCTCAAGGATACTTGTGCCCTTTTGTAATTTTCCTTTAAATCATCTCGATCTTCCTCAATCTTCCTTTTCTCTTTCCTTTCTTTTTCAACTTCCCTCTTTTGAACGTCGACGTCTAGGCTCAAGTATATCTTTTCTTCCTCGAGCTTTGCCATCCTCTTCTCGAGCTCCAAGTTCTTTCTCTCGAACTCTTGCTTCATAATTTCTAACTCCGAGGGCATCACTTGCAAATATTCCTCCATCGGTCGAGCTCCTTCCACGCTTGACCTAGGGATGTTATCATTAATCCTTCTACTTCTCCACTCGACGTACTGTAATGACCTGAAATTCACGGGCACCGAAAAAGTGAGTATAGGGCCTCCGTCTTAGTGAAATAAGTTTAAAAATAATTATTAAAAATATTTATGAGCCTAGTGGTGTGTCTAATTAGGATTTAATTAGGTGAAATTAGCTTAATTTAGAATAATTAGCAAAAAGAACTAAATTGAAAAAAGGATAAAAGTTTAATTCTAAAGTAATAGAAAATAAAAAGGATCAAAATGGAAATTAAGCCATTTACATAAATTGAGGCGGCATATTGAAATAAAATCAAAGATTTTATTTAGGTTTTATATATTAAATTATATATATATATATATATATATTATAATGATTATTATTATAGGTTTATATTAAATTATTATGATTACTTAATTGATAATATATTATAAATAAATTAAATAGAAGACAATTGTATGATAATAAAATATACATGTGTAAGAATTGTATTGGTACATTTGTAATTTAAATACTAAATCACTTATAATTTAAGTAAAAAGATATTTGTTAATTAAATAATTAAATTATTAAATTATGAGATTTTTGTTTGAGAAACAAATTAAATAATGACAATTGTAATAAAATTATTGGTACAAATGTAAAATTAAATATGTATCCAATTGTAATATTAGTATTTGTTATTAAAATAGATATTTATTAAATTAATTAAATATAAAATATAACATAAAAGAATTAAAGAAACAAAACAAAAGAAACAAAACAAAAGAAACAGAGAAGAAACGAAATAGGGGAGAAAGGAGAAAAAGAAAGGAAAGAAAGGAAATAGGGGAAATAGGGATTTTAAAGCTTGGAAGTTTAATAGGTAAGTCAATTTAGGCCTTTTTACTTAATTTTGATGTTTTAAAAGCTTTAGAACAAAGTTTTGATGAAATTAAGTTGATATTTTGAAAGTTATTAGATTTCTAAATATTGTTCATGTTGAATAAAAAGATGAATTAGGGGTTAAATTGATAGGAATTCAAGTTAGAAATGAAATAAGGATTGAATTGTAAAGTAATTCATAAGTTCTATGTTGTAGGGACTAAATTGAAGAAATTTCAAAATTAGGGAAATATGCTGGAAATTTTATAGTTAAATATAAGTTTAGACAAAATTTGAATAGAAAAAGAGAGTGAATTGGATCATGGAAGTAATTAAGTTTAGTTAGGATTAAATTGGGAATAAGGTAGGAATTATTTAGAAATTTAATTATTTATTATAATTAATGCTGTAAATAATAATGTAAATTACTATTATTTTCGTAGCCAACAAAGAACCTGAAGCATCAGCATCGAAAGGAAAGGAGAAAGTCATCGAGGACTAAAACGAGAGAATTACGGTGTGTATTACTATAATTCGAATTTTAATTATTATTGATTGCTGAATTTTTTTTATTGTTATGTATGGTAAGTAAGACTTGAGGTAAGTATGTGAAATTGATATGAATATTGAGTGAAAATGAAAGTGATGCAAATTGAATCAAATTGAATTGAATAAGTGAATAAGTGAATTATGGAATATGTAATTATTTGAAAAGTGTATTGATTGAAAAATGAATGGTGATTTGAATTGTGAATTGAAAGTGATATAGAATTGAGAAAGTGAATTGAATACCCTATTAACTAGTCAATTTGAGTCGGATATAGTTGGCATGCCATAGGATTGGAAGAGATCGAGGATACTTCGACCTCGAGTCGATGAGACAACGGGTGTCACTATATTTCTTCGGATAGATTCAATGAGGTACTGGGTACCAACTTTACTTCGGCTAGGCCAATGAGACACTAGGTGTCAACTATTACTTCGAACTATCCGATGAGGCACTGGGTGCCATATTGGTGTGTTTGGTTGGATCCGTGTATCCGCCAAAGTCCGAGTTACGTTAATAGGGTGAAAAATTGAAATGTGAATTTGAGGCATTGAAACGAGAAAAATAAATTGAATTACGAATTGAAATTGAAATTGTGATAGTAAGAGAAAAGTATGAAATGTATGTTCATAAGTGATATAAATTTAAGTTTGAGAAAATACATTGATTTATGAATTAGTACATATGACATTAATTGTTAGGTATTTTAATATTTATGTTTTTACTATTGTTGATATAATTTGAATTATGGTAATACCACTGAGTATATCCATACTCAGCGTACGGTTGTTTCCGTGCGCAGGTTAGTAGAAGTCAAGTGTCCCGGTTCAGCATCCAGAACATTCCCGACTCCAACACAAATTTGGTGATGAATATTTTTCTTTTGGGTAAAGGTGGCATGTACATAGGTGTTGTATAGTCACTTGAATATGCATATTACTTTGGGTAGTGAACGTTGAATTATAAGATTTAGATGGTTAAATGAAATGGTAAGGAAAGTATATGATATTTTGATACATGAACATTAAGTTGTTAAATGAAAGAAGTTTTTAATCAATTTTGAATGATGCTATGATAGTTATTAAGTTGAAATTATGTTAATGATATAAATATTAGTTATATGAATGTGAAAAATTGGTGCTGGTTGTTTTAGTTTGAATTTGCATGAGGTTTTAGGTAAAAAAATAAGCAGAAATGCTGCCGAAATTTTTATTAAAAAAAATTTAGAATATTCGAACAAGTCCCGTTCTATTTTTAATACGTGTTTGAACTTCGAGAATTCAAGATAGGGACTTAATTATTATATTATACCATAAAAGTTATATTAATTGTAAATTATTCGTAAGTTGTCTGATATGTCCGGTAATGCCTCATAACCTCGTTCTGGTGACGGTTTGGGCTTAGGGGGTGTTACACGTACTCCGGAGTCGTAGCAGGGCTAATAGCTACTCCCTTTAATCGACAAGTTTTATTCCAACCACTAGAGATCTCACTGACCTTCCTCTTGTAGTTAGCTCCTCTATACACGAGGTCACTTTGTACCAACCCATAAGTTGTCGGTATGAACTGTCTCAATCCATGTTGCCTCAACACAAGCAAAGGGGCATAACCAATGGCACCCCAAATTCCCAACAAAGGGACCCAATCAAAATTGTCGCACCGGTAAAGAATATCACCAGGAATCATCCATGGAGCTCTTCACTCCACATCTTTTGACTGTAGGTTCTGAAGTAGCGCTATCCAATTTTCCTCAGGAACATCAACTTTCTTAGTTGAAGCTGCTATGTCTTTCAGCAGGAAGTAATCCTCAAAGAAGACCCGACAAACCACCCTATCTATCAATCGAAAGTGACTGTAGAACCAAGCTAAAAGTAACTGTGCACAACCAACAAACCTGCCTGCACTGGCTCTCCTACATGCATTCAAGGACCTGAATGTCTCCGCCAAAATCGCAGGAACAGAAGTGACCCGTTTGCTAAGTTGATGAAAGAGATCCGTGGTCGCCTCGCCCACATATCCCAAGTCCCTGGGGAAAACCATCAACCCGTATACGCTTAAGGCAAAAATGTCTACCCTCTTCGCCTCGTCTGGATGTGTCTGGATCAGATCTTTCAAAGCTCCCCACGGAATGCACTTACTCTCACCCTTCTCCTTAATTCTAGCCATGATCCACTGCTCGCTCATCCCCGTAATTGTCATTAGCTTCTTACCAAAGGTTGGGACACAAGCAGCTCAAGAATAAATCTTGTCACACTGAAATCTAGGACACTGAAGTAAGGCTGTGTACTTCTCCACAGTAGGCACTAAATCTACCTCCCCAAAGGTAAAACAACTGTATGCTGGGTTCCAAAAATGAGTGAGAGCTCGAAACAAGTGCTCATCAACCTGAATATCAAACAAATAGGGCAAATCTCCATACTTACCGTAGAATGATTGCTTGGTCTCATTGCCCCACTGATCCCAAATCGCCTTAAGCTCCTGCAGATTGTTCTGTGTGACACTGATGCGAGTGTAGTCTGACAACTCTGACATATATCCCACAGTTATAGTATCCCCTTTTCCTAGTTGAGTTTGCTTAGACCATCTATGGACGTTAGCGTTGCCCTCAACTCTATCAAAAAGTCCGTTCTCCATAATAAAACTTTCTAACTTAGAAACTGACCGTGAATCGATACCTTTTAAATGCAAAATGACATGTAATGAAAAAAGGAAACAGTCAGTATCACATAATATTAATAAACTCAAGAATGATATGTGAGGGTAATATCTAAAGTATAATTCTAACTAAGTTGAGCTCTTACGGTTTTTCTATATGAGGTTTTAGTTCTAAAGTTGAGGTACCTGAACCAGCAGATTCCTCGATTCTCACCCATTATAGGCTCATTTGAATCGAGTTCAGTTCAGGGGAATACATTTCCCTGTGACTACACGAAGATGAAAATCTCACGAAACCATAGGTACGAATGTATCCCGAAAGTGATCCACTATCCTGCACGAAGGCAAAACCTCACGAAGGCGTGGTTTCTCACTCCCACTTAAGGGTGTGACCACAACGGTCATGCAAAAGCAATGCGTATCAGAATATATAACATATGCAATAATACAAACACATGTAATGCAAAGAGGATTGAATTTTAAAATTTTTCAAAATTTCGACATTAAGACAAAAGTTAATCAATTATACGGCTTGACTATCTTATTAGTCCCTAGCGGAGTCGCCAAGCTGTCGAAACCATTTTTAAATCGAGTTTTGAAAAATGGAAATCGACTTTAAGAAAAAACAAAAATGGGAGTCGCCACCAATCTTTTTAGTTGTGATTGGATCACCTTATAAAATGTTTTGTTTTAAAACATTAATTTTGGTCTACGAAAGTTGAGAAAACGGATTCGGGAGTCGGTTACGTACGAAGAAGGGTTAGCACCCTCGAAACGCCCAAAAATTTGTACCTAATTGATTATCAAGCGTCTTTAATGTCGGAAATATAGAATTTTTAAGATGCAATCCTCTTTAGAATATTTTAATTTTGAAAATTAGGTCTTACTTGTATCAAATGAATCAAAATATTACATCCAATAAGTTAGGAAGCAATATTTTTAAGACATTCGAAACTAAGCTAGCCCTTTTTGAAAATCCTTATCTCAGAATGACAAAACGCCATATCCAATAAGTTAGGACATAACGCTTTGAAATTCTGAGACAGTTGTTCGTATTTTGAAAACCTTAAAAACTTAGAAGGGTGCTTGACTATTTGAACTCAACGAGAAAAGCCGCAACCCAGTAAGTTAGGGTACTATTTTTCTCGAAGTTTCCAAATACCAAGCATTGCCTTTTTATTTTAAAAAAAAACTTTTGAATCTCGTTTTTAATTAATGCATGAAGAATCGTATACATGCATTATAACATGTAAAATAACATTTTACAATAGTAAGTAGCTTAAAACATGTATTTAAATAATATGATAGCCATAATATTAAGGTTCTATACTAGATACATACATAAATATAGCAAATATAACAACGTACATATTAAGATATTGATAGCATATATTGAAGATGAATAAGCAAAATATACGAACATACAAAGTAATAATTAATTTAAAAATGATGCATGATATATAATTAGACATATAAATATATATACATATATATATATATAAAACAAATGCAATAATAATAAAAATAATGTAGTAACAAATATATATCAATCAAACAACATTTAATAATATTATGAAACTAGCATTTAATATATAAATGAAATAAAGTATAATAATATATAAAAGATTTAATTCGTATTAAAATATAAAATAAAGTGAGTAATTATTGATAAAATATACCTAAAATTAAAAAACAATGTTTAAAATAAGTTATGTATAATAATATAATATGAATAAAATATAAGGAAATATAATGTAAAATAATAATAATAATATAATAAGTATTTTGCATATGAAAACATGGTAAAATAATTAATATATAATATATAACATATAAAAAAACAAATTAAATATATTTATATAATATGATAAAAAATATATAAGAAAGATAAATATTATAATGAATATTAAATAATAAAATATAGTATGTAATAGAAATACATAAATAATGATAATGAAATATAATATGGTGTATGTATAATAATAATAATAATGTAACAAATATATAAAAATATAATTAAATAAATAATAAAATATACAACATATATTGAAATTTATGAACATATATAATATTACAAATAATATAAATAAAATAATATATTACTAAATATAATTAATGTTTTTAAAACACATATATATAAGGTATCTTAAATAAATTAAATTAAAGGTATATAAGGATTAAAATTAAATTTAATTAGGGAATTTAGGTTAATTGCAAAATAATAAAAATTAGGCTTTGATTGAAATGCGCGTTAAATTCAGAGGACTCATTGGACAATTTAGCCCTAATCCCAAAACGACGCCGTTTCCTGAATACCGTTTTAAAATCACTGTGAGGACTAAATTGAAACAAAGTTAAAACATTAGAGCTAAATTAAAAAAATAAAATAGAATTATAAATATTTAAAATCATGAGAGGACCAATTGGGCAATTATCCCACTTTGCGAAAACACGCGGATCATCCCCGGGTAATCGGGTCAACACGCGGATCTTGAGCCTTGAAACGACGTTGTTTTAAGCTTATTGGATTAAACCAAAACGACATCGTTTCGTTAAGGCTATATAAACCAAAACTTAAGCCCAGAATTCATTTTACACCGGTCTCGTAAAAAAAAAGGTTTGAAACTCTCTGCAGAAGGGAAGAGAGGGGTTCCGGTCTCGGCCTTCGGCCTCCGAGCAGCTCAGGCTCACGCGTCACACGCGCCACCATATACGGTGGTCGAAGGGTTAAAACCCTCGCCCTTTTAAGTGAAAACCCAGGTAACTCCTTCGCTTTTAATATTTCGGTAGTTTATTTTTTAAAAAAATGCTTTGTATACCCGTCAGAAAATAATTAACAAAATATGAAATATAAATCACCTTAGAAAACTGTTTGTGGTCCTGAATGTATTCATATGTCTGCTGTTTTTATTTTCTAAAAAACCCGGGGTCCTTTGTACAGATTTGTGAAGAGGCTTTTATAGCCTTCTATGAACTGTTTACATTTAGAAAGAAATCTTTGATTTCTTTTCTCCTATCTATTTTCCTTTTCTGCTGTGTTTTCTTTCTCTTTTTGTAGGCAATCGAGCGAGGGAATCACGGTGGTGAGTGCTCTGGCATCCGATTTGTGCACTAGTCACGGATCCTGGAATCACGGTACTGATAGGGCTACTGGAACGGCACGAGTCGAAGGGTCGAGACGCTTGGGATGGCTTCTGAAACCTTCTGTTTGCGGCGCCTAGGGTTCCTGGAAACTCTAGGGTTTCCTAATCCAGTTAACCATTTGGGCCCCTTAGGCTTTACCGAGTTGGGTCAAGGGTAGGCTTAAGCTGAGGGTGTAACGGGTTTTCTGGGGGTTTTGGGTATTGGGTTAATAGTTTTGTATGTGGGCTACCGCTATTTCTTGTAAATGGGCCATAAACAATATTCAGTTTGGGCTATGTATATGAGTTGTCAATTTGGACTTTGTAAAAAGACTTTTTATTTCTCCTTTTTTAATTTTTAATTTTATATTTATATTTATATTTTACTCTATGGGCCCTGGTAAATTTGGGTTATTACAATCTTGTTGTGTTGTTGTTGTTTACTTAGACTCATGTTTACTTTAACTTATGTGGTGTTGTTTTTATTTTTTCACTTGTTTATTTTAATTTTTCTTTGTATGATCATGTTTAAAAACTTTAAAGAAAAATATTTTCAAAAAAGATTACATAAAAATAAACAATATCAAAGTCATTTTTTAAATTTAACTCAAACAAATATATTCGATTTGAATTTCATCTCACTCGAATCGATTTGAGAAATTTTCAAATAGAGTTAGGATTATAAAATAGGATTTGTCAATTTAAAATCTTTTCATTTAACTCGATCGAACACTCACCTCTAATCAAAATCCAATAAGGTTGAATGTCTCATATAACAGATAACCAAGTTTAAACAGCCACCTAAATGCCCCTACATCTTGGTTGAAATGAAAGCACACTCAAGGAAGATCAATTGACCGTGATGATTAGCTACAACAAAAGAAGCAAACGAGATCTTGTACTTGTTGACACAATACATTGGGTTAAAACTAACCACATCATTGAAGTCTTCATATTTTGAAGATGGATCCAAATAATATTCTTTAATCTTCCACAACCATCAATTTCAAATGGGTGGAAAAAGTTGTTATCTTTATTTTGCATTTTGAAAAAAAAAATTATTCAAATACTCAACATCCCCCTCTTGCACTATCAACTTCTGGTTGCCATGAGTATAATTTCTACAACTCTCAGGTAAACACTCCTTTTGATCTAGCTCACCTGATTGAACTTGGACCAATTTAGTTCTTGCAAACTCGAAGACAGTCATGTCATTTGCCTCAAGGGTTCTCTTTAATTGATTAGAAACATGTTCGTGGTAGAAATTAGCCTTGAAATGTCAAGCAATAGTTCATGTAAATGAATTGTAATTAAATTTTGAACACGCCACATACCATCGCCTCCTAAAACAACATTCACCCTATCTTTATTTTGCATTTCACAAAAGAAAACTTGCACAAATACTCAACATCCCCCTCTTGCACGATTAGCCTCTGATTTCCATGAATATAATTTCTACAATTATCTGGTAAACACTCTATTTGATCTAGACCACCTAATTGAACTTATATCAATTTAATGTTCTTGCAAACTTGAAGACTGGCCATGCCATTTGCCATAGGGGTTCTCTTTAGCTGTTTAGGAACATGTCTATGGGCAAACATTAACCTTAAAATGTCAAGCATAGTTCATATGAATGAATTATAATTAAACTATTAACACACCACATACAATCATCTCCTAAACTCAAAACTAGCATTGACTATTTCAATTTTAGTATTTTATTGATGGAAAAAGGTATTCGCACAGAAAAATAGTATCCAGAATGTCCACAAGATGGTTTTGGGATGGTAAAATGTCTAACTAATTAACCATTATAGTAAATTGAAATTGAAATTTGATAATCTTTCTCTATGTAATTATTGTACATAGTTCAATTTGTAAAAAGTCCAAAAGCACTTATCACTCATCTTAAAATTTAATTATCATGCATTTGGTAATATGAAACTTATGATTTGCATTGGTTGGTATATAGAAAATCCTTTTTCCCCTTCCCAACATGAAACTCAACCGTTTATTGTCTTCCTTTTCCCTTCCCCACGTCATTGTTATCTTATTACTTATGATATTTTTATACTGGTTCATTTCATTGTCATTGTTGAAAATTTTTATTTATAATTGTCTAGAAATATTGAAGAAGAAGAAGAATGGAAAAGTTTTATGTTGTTTTTATTATAAAAAAAAAATCAGAAATTTAAATTACAAATGTATTTTTATGATAATTATTCATTATAGATCGTTCTTCTCCACTCTATGATGATTAGGAATTGGAGTTACTCTACCATTAGAAGGAACAATTAACTCATACCGATATTATTTCAATAACTGCATACGAACCTACTTCAATACATCGTATGTCAGGCCCCTTTCAAGCTACTCTTCCCATAAGAATCCAGACTTGCATTTCGCCTAAAATCCACTAGGAGCCCTTTCTGATATTTTTTGAAGGATCCATAAAGATTTTTAGAGTGCTCATGAACCCATCAAATTAAGCATGCATCCCCTCACTCTTTTGTGTTGATTTCATTTTAGCCCAAAATACATGAGTCAGATAAATAAGAACTCAATTTTCCCTTTCACCATACAACTTCATCAACTATTCATTTCCATTCGTTCCATATTTATTCACATACTCTCCCCATCATGTCTCAAATTTTGTTATAGTTAAGCTTTCTTGGATAGTGGCTTCAATTCTTTTTTTTCACTACTGCATACATAGAATGATACTTGAGCTTTTTAGGCAACTTTGTGTACATGTTCCATATACAAAACTAATGTATTGGGTTTAGCATCACGTCATTAATTGTTGCCATAATGCTTTCGTACAGTTCTATCAAGATTAAGATTGAGTAAAATTCGATTTAACTCAAAAAAATCAAAAAAAAAAAAGCTTGAATTTCAAATTATTCGAATCGAGTTAATCAAATAACTCGAATTTCTTTTCCAATTTTTAGTTCGAGTTGAATTGAGTTTTCGAATTCGAATAACTTGAATAATTCAAATAAATATATATTATTTTAAAATTTAAATTTAAATTATTATTTACTCTAATGATTTTACATTTTTACATCAAAACCCTTATACTTTCCCCTGAAAACCTTTTACTTCACCACTCACTCTTTACCCCAAATCAAAATCTTCCCGAAAAATTTCTAAACCATCTTCTTCTTCATCAGGTTTTGAGGATTACATAAAAATAAACAATGCCAAAGTCATTTTTTAAATTTAACTCAAACAAATATATTCGATTTGAATTTCATCTCACTCGACTCGATTCGAGAAATTTTCAAATAAAGTTAGAATGATAAAATAGGATTCGTCAACTTAAAATTTTTTCATTCGATTCGATCGAACACTCACCCTTAATAAAAATCCAATAAGGTTGAATGTCTCGTATCACAGATAACCAAGTTTAAACAGTCACCTAAATGCCCCTACATCTTTGCGTGAAAGGAAAGCACACTCAAGGAAGATCAATTGACCGTGGTGATTAACTACGACAAAAGAAGCAAATGAAATCTTGTGTGTGTTGACACAATATGTTGGGTTAAAACTAACCACATCATTGAAGTCTTCATACTTTGAAGATGGATCCAAATAATATTCTTTGATCTTCCACAGCCATCAATTTCAAATGGGTGGAAAAAGTTTTTATCTTTATTTTGCATTTTGAAAAAAAAAATTATTCAAATACTCAACATCCCCCACTTGCACGATCAACTTTTGGTTGCCATGAATATAATTTCTACAACTCTCAAGTAAACACTCCATTCGAACTAGCTCACCTGATTGAACTTGACCAATTTAGTTCTTGCAAACTCGAAGACCGGTCATGTCATCATTTGCCTCAAGGGTTCTCTTAATTTAATTGATTAGAAACATGTTCATGGTAGAAATTAGCCTTGAAATGTCAAGCAATAGTTCATGTAAATGAATTGTAATTAAATTATGAACACGCCACATACCATCGCCTCCTAAAACAACATTAACCCTATCTTTATTTTGCATTTCACAAAAGAAAACTTGCACAAATACTCAACATCCCCCTCTTGCACGATTAGCCTCTGATTGCTATGAATATAATTTCTACAATTATCTGGTAAACATTCTATTTGATCTGGACCACCTAATTGAACTTATGCCAATTTAATGTTCTTGCAAACTTGAATACTGGCAATGCCATTTGCCACAGGGTTTCTCTTTAACTGTTTAGAAACATGTCTGTGGGCAAACATTAACCTTAAAATGTCAAGCATAGTTCGAATTGTAATTAAACTATTAACACACCACATACCATCATCTCTTAAACTCTAAACTAGCATTGACTCCAGTAAGACAAGCAGTTCTCTTATTCTTCTTTCTATCATTACAATTGTAACCTTTATCACAAGCTAAACAAGTATAATTGGGGACTTCATATTTTTTTCCAGTCAATGATCTCTTCACCACAATAAATCATTTCAATTTAGCATGCACTTGATAAAAGTTGAATAATTCATCAATGTTTCTTAATCACATTCCTTTTAGTTAGCCTTGTTGCCACAACACTATCTTGTTCATCTTCCACAGGCTCATTCTCACCATCATTACGATATACAACGTTGGTATATTCCAATCAGTTAAAGAAATCTTCATCGCTACTATTTGAATCCGAGCCTCAATTAAATGATGTCTCATTGCTTCATTCTTCATTCAGCAAACTACCATCATGATTAGATAATCCAAACAAATTATTCAATGTTTGAGTTACATCGGCGTCTTCATTATGGTTGTCATTTTCAGATTCTTCCATCCGTGAATAAGTTTCTACTTCGTTTGAAATTTCCATTTGTTGAGAAAACAATTTTTTTACTGCTAAATGCTGTTAAATAAAAAAACAATTGTCAGAAGTCTGCACTTTCCTGATTGCTTATTTTCCAAACAAAAGAAAGAATGAAATTTGTTTGGTAAATCAGCTAAGAAAGTAATCTGCCATTGTTTTTTCTCTGAAACTGTCAGCTTAATTTGTTAGCTACATGGACTCCAAACTCTCTCCTCATTTTTATTTTCTTTGTTTCCTTATGTCATTACCCATTTCAAACCAAACTACATAAACAAATGCTTAAATCCATAAAGTTCTTTTTCTCTTTCATTCAATTCAGAATCTTCTTTTTCTTTTTTTCTGGGTTTTTAAGTTTTAACAGAACATATATGATTACATGCAGCTTTGAACTACAAAGGCCGCCCTAACCTAAGCTTCCCCCTAACAATGCCATTATTAGCCCACCAAGCCGCAATGCTTTTAAATCAGAGATTTTCAGTTGTTTGTTTTATACACTTCTCGTAATAATGATGATGATAATAATAATAATGCAGCCATGTTCTAGCCTTTCTTTTGATTGGCTCCAAAGCTTCTTCTTTTTTTGCCTTGAAACTCTGCACAAGTTTGTAATTATTTCCTAGCCCTAAGCCAAGAAAACTGACACTTGTACCTTGGAAGGAATTTAGTAGGGCTGGAATCCATGGAGCATGCCAATGCCAATGCCACTTTAGGGCGAAACCAGAAATCATGGACGACGGTCCCTCTCTTCTCCAACTTAAAAACCATAAATAAAAGCACTCATTGGTTCTTAACCCAATCCCTTGAGCATCTAACAGCTGGCTTGTTAGTGATTTCAAAGAGGAACTTTCAAGGGAATTGTCAGCTATCAACAAACATTAATCCCCTATTCTTCTCACTTAAAGAAAAGAAAAAGGAGCCAGCTGATCCAAATAGGGTACAAACTTAAATGAATCAAAGGGTGTCCATTAAATTCAAAGGATTATATTAATTTTCCTACTACATGACTGCAGTTTGTTTAAGTTAATTGCAGGGCCTTCCATCATTAATTATTTGGACCACTTCAATCTTCTCCTGCGCCCCCGCCGCTATGTGTCTACATCTGCCTCACACTTACCGTCTTTTCCTTTTTCTTTTCCACTAAATATTTGGGACAAACTTATGTTTTTTTTTTCAAATATCAAACCCCAAATAAATGTCAATCCAATATACCAACGTAAGTTCTTTACTATTTTTTTTTTGTGGTTGAATCAACATAACTTCGATTTATTAATATTGCCTTATCTTGTATGTTATCAGTAAAAGTGTCGGTCACCAACATATTTAGAAGGTAAAATTATTGTAGGTATCTGTGTTAAGAATTAGATTGTATTTTATCTTTTTTATTAAAAGAATGAATAAATTAATCTTTGTAGATTAGTTTAAAGAACAGATTGGACTTTTCTATTAAAAATTATTAAAAATTATCGTGGTTGATGAAATAATAAGATAATTACATATAGTGTGCCATGTATACTGCATGCTAACGTACCAATTTTTTATAGAATGATCAATTTACTCTTAGATCTAATGTATACGGACTAATTTATTTATTTTTAAATGGATGAAGTAAAATGCAATCTAATTCATAATATGAGAGCCTCCATAACACTTTTACGTAGTAGAGAATTATACTTTCATATCAATATTTTAATAATCTTTTTGTCTTAATAAATTTATCACTTTTTTATGGTCAATTTTTTTATTTTATGTTTTATAAATTTTAATTAATCAAATATTTAAAATTATAGAAGTAAGAAAATTTGAAAAAAAAACAACAACCATAAATCTCAACTTTTTTTTTTAATAATTTCATTATAAGTTCTGATCATATTTGCTCTTTTTAATACAATACCTAGAACTACTCATAACCCCTCCCCAACTCATATATAAGAGGATAATATGTTTCAATGCACTCAAACCCACATCATTCTGTATTAACAACAATACCCATACCAATCGAACTAAGACTTAGTAGTCTTAAATCGCAACTTAATTATAAAAAAAGGGTGTATTTATTATAGTTCATGTCTATGTGTAAAAAAAAATCATAACAGTGGCAATTACAAATATTGTATTGGTTTGGTTTTATCTCTACCGATTACATGATTTTTTACTTTTATTTGTTTTTTCATTTTTTTTGAAATTTTAACCAATTCCTATCATTTTTAATAATAATAATTTTTTAAAATTTTCATATTGGTCACATCTTTTGAGCACCAAATGGAAGGTTGCAGCCATAGAATTTATAACATGTGGAATATTCCCACTTAGCACATGATGAGCCAAAGTTTTTAATCAATTTGGCATTTTGCTAAAAAATTTCCACTAAATCAAAACCATAATCCCTAAAATAAAAACTAAATTAGTATTACCCCTCTATTAGCTTTGATTAAAAATACCCATTTACTAAAAGCCTACAACCACTAATACTACATTACATTACTATAAATGCTTAGTTGATGGGTTTGAGGAAGATTGTAAATTTGTTTATATCTTTAGAAATGGTTCCCTCTTTTAGGGGATGAGAAAGGGCCTAAATGGTACCTATAGTGGGAAGGAATCATCTTAAAGTGGAGACTTTGGCTACTTCAAACCAAAAAGTAAAAGGGAAAGGAAATGGAAGGAAAGCAATGGAAAGGCTTCCATCCCTTTCATTATCAATGTTAGTCAAAGAGGGGAAACTAGGCTAGAGTCTATTACCACAAAAGAATTTTAACCCTATTGACCTTAAATTTTGATAATAGTGGATCCTTTCTTCTCAACTCATGTCTTTTTCCCTCTATCCCAACTTTTTTTTAAGTCTTTAGCACCTTAGCCTCTTGCAAATTTTTTTTACCTATGCTTGCTATATTTTCATGTGAAAAAGTGCTATGTTATTGCTAGGGAGTTTGGATGAACCCTAGAATTTTCTCTTCGTACTTACCTTGTTTTGATGGAGTTAGACAACAATATGTATATTCTCTTTTATGGTTTCATTGGTTTTAAGGATGACAAGTCTGAATCATTTAATGGATTTTGAACTGATATGCTTTAAATAGAACGGATTTTTTTCAAAAAGTAATTGCGGAGTGAGACAAGGTGGATTTTTTTGGATGGTAAATATGGAGCAATTGTGGTAATTGTTTGCCCTACTCCACCCTGCTCTACTATATGAAATTACTATTTACACATGCATATTTATAACTATTAAATGTGTTAAAAAAACTCATGTTTTATGTTTAAATATTTGCTTTTCGTTAAAAAGAAAGAAAATATTAGAAATAACTAGCAAAAAGTAAATTGAAGTTGAGCGGTGTTGAGCAAGGATGGATTAATCCAACATCCATGAAAGTTGTAGTAGTTTTTAAGATTACATATTTATAATGGAGTGGGACGAGTGATAGGCAAAGCATACAAATTGTGAAGCGACACTAGATTTGGCAACATCCACCCTCACTCCACTTCATTGTCATCCCTAGGGCTAAGCAAAAAAATCGATTAAATCAAAAATTGACCTAAACCGAGGTGTTTAGGTGGTTTATGGAATGCAAGTTTAGAAATTGTAGTTACCTGAAACCAAATCGAAATCTATTTTTATTTAATATATAATTAATATTAACTTTTTATTATAAAAAACAAATCTTTTATATTTAAGATAGTGAAAATAATTTAAAATTTCTTGAAATTTTATTGTTTTTTAGAAATATTTGTGAAAAAAGTCTTTGAAATTTTGTCAAATAATATTCAAAAGTCATAAAATAAAGTTCATTTTATCAAAATAAATCTAAAAATTCAAAACAAAAAAATAACATGGAAAAATAAAAAACCGAACTAAATCATAATAAATAATTCAAAAAATCTAAAAAACTAGACTGAACCGAACTAATATCACCCCTAATCATCCCTAATTGGGTGAATGTTGCTTTTGCCCCCTGGAACCGGTATAGGTTGACTTTGAATGAAGCAAGCATTTTCTTCTTGATTTGTTTATTGAAAGAGTCTTCTAATTTCTCTTTGTTATTTGGTGCCTTAGGGTCATCATTTTCGTTCAATATTACTTTTTTAATTAATGAAATTACTACTTGAAAAACAAAAGAGATAAACAAAGATTTAAAGAAATGTTAATTTCATGTTATATTTTTTTATCAATTTTTTATATAAAACATTTAGAATGTTTTAAGACTTGTATTTAAAAAACTTATATGGGAACGGGTCGTTTAATCGAATCGAATAAAAAAAATTTAGTTAATTAAGTTGATAAGTCCTATTTCATCATCCTAATTCGATTTAAATTTTTTTCGAATCAAGTCGAGTCAAGTTGACTGAAATTGTTCAAGTTAAATTGAAAAATTAAACATGTCAAATTAAAATTTTATTACACTATAATTAATTCTATGTTAAAACACGAAAATTTGAATGCATATATATTTGAAAACTTTGTCAAAGCAAAATAAGGAAAAATAAAATATTTAGTATGATAAACTTGAATTATTAATTAATTTATTTTAGATTCCAAAATTATTATTTTTAAAAATTTTAAAATTTTAAAATTCTTTATATATTCTTTAGAATTTAAAAAAAATATAATCTTTTAAAAATATAAATTTTGAAATTTTTTTAAAATTATTTTGAATTTTTTTATAATTTTTGTTGAGAGAGAGGCCAATTTGCTCATTTTCAAAATTGACAAGAACAAAGGAATATTTATACTAATTTGTTATTCAAATTATTTGAGTTATTTGAATTATAAAATTTAACTCAACTTGATTTGATTAACTCAAAATTTAAATTTTTATTGATTTTTTTGAATTGAATCGAATTTTGTTTAGTTCTATCTTTTGATAATATCAATATAATGTTTTTTTGGTTGTTCCATTTTCTCATAAGAAAAAGTTGCTCACACTTGCACGCCAAGTGATTAAGTTGCTCTTTTTGTAATCACAAATAAAAAAATATTTTTTAAATTATTTTACATATCATTTTTGAGTTGATAAACTCTTTTTATACATGATTTCTTTATTGGCCATAAAATAAAATAAAAAGTAAAATAATTTTTTTAATATAATCTTATTATAGATTTTTATTATATCTGTTTTTTTATACAATGCTTAGAATTACTTATAACCCCTCTCCAATCTTTAAATAGGAGGATAATACGTTTCAGTACATTCGAACACACATCTTCTTATAATAGTAACAATACTAATATCAATCGAGCTAAGACTCAAAGTAAAAATAAAATAATTTTATATAATAAAATAATTTCCGTAGTCAGTTGGGCCACCTTTATAATTATTATCTTCAAACAAAAGAAAAAAAATTCTTACCCACAGATTACATTTGGCAGTATACAAAAAGAAAATCATGAAATGCCAAATTTATGATTAAGAAATTTACTCAAAAAGATCAAAATTAATTAAAGAGGACAAAATTTGCTGGTCTTAATAATCAAACAAAACATTCAACAGAGGCCCCACTGAAATTTCGTGATTTCATTCAAAGTCCACTCTTAGCTATGATTGGTTGCAGAAAATATGTTTTTAGCTTAATTTTTTTTTAAAAATAAATATTAAATATTGCCCAAATCCAGTTGTGTAGTTTTTGGACCGGCACGTGTCCTATCAATTTTTAGGCCTTAAACACTTTTACCTAGCTTTATTTTAACAAAGATGGTGAAGTCAACAAATTATTTGCCTTAATTTTTTCTGATAATTTTGACCACTTTATTTCTTTTCTAAATAACTTTAATAAAGGTAATATAATTTACTATTTATAGAGATAAATACTAGAATTTTATTTTAAGAATTATCTTAAATTATTTATATATTTTCTTAAAATATACTTTTAATACTATATATTTAACCGTCGAAAGTTTTTACATCGAATAAATTATAAATATGTTTATTAAAATATAAGTCAAATAAATAATTATATAAATATATAAAAATTAATTTAAAATTCTTTTTACTAATTAATCAACTCCCTCTACAAATTTTCCTTGGAAAGTCTTTGTTTTGCTAAAGAAGAGCAAACAAATTCTCACCCACCAATCTCATCATCTGATCCTAAATCAGTAGCTGCCCAAATTTCCTCAACAATTTTTGGATTCCATGTAGAAAGTCTTGTTTCTTACTTGGCAAATTTGGTATTTTTTTTTTAAATATATTTCTTTTATCATAATTTTGAGCAGTTTGCTAGGATCCAATAAATAGAGTTTAATGGCATCCAATAAATATATGTTGCATTTATTTTAAGTAACAAGGCAAAAAGAAAAAAATTTGAAATTGAGCCTCATTTTCAAGTCAATTTCTCATTAACCAAATAAATTACTCTTAACTTCAAATATATATATATAACTCTTATTATCCTCTTATATATTATATAATTTAAATATATGAGACAAATAAAAATAAAAATCTAAACACTATTTTTTCTCTAAGCAGTTTGTTTCTTATCTTTTATTTTGACTAGTGGCGGTGCCAGTCTCCAAGCTGGCTATCAATCGCCTTTTTCTCTCTCCCATCAACCCTTTCTTTCTTTCTTCTTCTCATTCACTCCACATGTCTTCTCTCTTTTCAGTTTGATGGTCTATTTTATAGGTATTTTTGTTGTATTCACAAGTTGTAACGGACAGATGAAGGTGTCTATCGTCCGCTAAAACTCCATCGACCACCAATAGTTTTTCTAGGAAAGTGGGTTGCTCTTCGTCAACTTCTTAATCTGTTTCTGTTTTGAGAGTATTTCAGAATAATAAATGATTTCACAAGTCGATTTGGACCCATGTTGTCTTAAGTTTTATATTTTTTTGTTTGTTTTTTCATTGTTTAATATGTCTTCAGTTTTAGAAATTTTTGTCTACTGTTGTAGTACGTTTTTTAGCCTTGCTTATCCATGTAATCTAGTTTGGCGAATGCTCGATTTTTTTGTCGATTTTTGTTCGCCTCTTTAGACCATCCGGGGTTGATTTCTTTATCATATTAAGTGTGATTTCTTTATCGTAATAAGTGCTTGCAATCACTCTAAATATGTCGTGCTTGAGTTGTGACAAAACCAATTGTCAACGTGTCATAATGTTCTATTAATGTTGAGACTAAAACCTTTGTTGTGTTGATGGAGCTTATCATTTACTAACTACGCGTATTATTTTTTTTTCTTGAATCATTTGATTCCATTTATTAAATGAATTAACGAATTTACCTTTCAGAAAAAACTCTTAAAAGTTTTGTTTTGATAATTAATTTCAAAGAGTTAATAGAATTAGTTTTTATCAACATTATTGATTAGCATGATTGCATTAATCTCTTTTTAATCTACAAATTTTTATAAAGCTACAAAACAAATTAGTGTCAAGAAATGGAGAAGTCAAAGCTTAAGAAAATAAATGAAAATAGTTACTAGATTATTTAATTATCAATTTAAGGAAAAAATTATATTTAATATATTTTTTACTGGTTTAAAAAATGCAATTCATTGATTATATGTTTCCTTTTATAGCTATCATCTCAATTAATTTCATAAGCACCCTATCCATATAAGAAACATGTAATAATGAATTATTTAAAAAATTATGATTAAATAAATTCTTAATAATGCTTTCATAAACACTAGTTAAACATCAATTGGTATAACCATTTTTTTGTTAAGTTGGGCAAATACTTTTATTCTAATTTTGACACATGATAATACGAGAATTGATTCAAAAAATGCCCATGAATAATTTTAATTTAGTGATTGTGCGCTCACTGCAAGGGGATCCTTTGAGGATCATTGAGACCTAGTAACCTTGTATCCCTTCAATAAAATGAATGTTAGAGTCTTATACGACAACCATGTCCTAGAATTATCGATGATGTGATGTAATTGGAAAAGGAAAGCCCTCACCTATAAATACACCATAGCACGGCATAGAGGGGGCCTCTCTCCTCCTTTCTTTCAGCAAACCTAGCTTTCTAATAGTACACAACCTACTCCTTTTTACCTCATCCTATTTCCATCGATTATTTCAATTCTAAGTTTGTTATAGATTAATCGACCTCCTTTTTATCACCACCTACTCAGGGGTAGAGCCAAGGGGATTGGCAGGGCCCTGATCACCCCTAAAATGAAAATTTTCACCTTTAGTATTTTTATAATTTTAAAAATTTCAAATTAGTATATGGTAAAATTACATTTTGACCCCCAAAAATGAGAAAATATTGATTTAATCCCTTAAAAATTATAAAAATACAGACTATTAAAATGATGAAATTTCAGTTTTACTATCGTAAAAATATACAACTTAATTTTAGCATTCACTCAAAAAAATTTCTAGCTTCACTCCTGCACCTACTCTTCTGTATTTCCTCCATGTTGAATGCTTATATCAACAAGTCTTAAATTCGAATGTTGTGGATAAAAAAAAAAAAAATCTAACGTGATTAGACTCTAAATTTAATTGAGACAAAAAAAAATCTTATAATATATATTTTATTGCGAAAATAACACCAATAGTTAATGAAAAAATAAGAAATATTTTACAATAAACTCCATAATTAAAGGGTGTGCTGCTAGTTCCTAGTTCTAGATCGAAGACAAAATTAAGGGATGGGCGTTTGAATCAATGGCATTAATTAAATTATTAAGTTTTGTTTGGCTTCTTCATCCTTCATTTTCCAATGAAAATCTCAA
Source organism: Gossypium anomalum (assembly GCA_025698475.1). Lineage (NCBI taxonomy): Eukaryota > Viridiplantae > Streptophyta > Magnoliopsida > Malvales > Malvaceae > Gossypium > Gossypium anomalum. The sequence goes on from CM046961.1 coordinate 6,788,943, forward strand.
AAGACCAACATCCTCTTTACTTGTCCCATTCTCCAAAATCCCACGAGACCACCTCCATATCCATGAATATTCAAATCATTAACAAAATTAAACCCAGAAAATTATTTTGATTATCCGCCGTTTGATGGGTGAATTGAAGGTACATAAATAAGAAAGAAATACAAGGAACCTCATCATTTCAAGTGCACCCCCCCATTCCTTTTGAAAAAATCAAAGATAAAAATGTCTAGGAAAAACAAAACCCACAAATTTCAATAGAATGGATTGCTTGGATGGTGAAGTGAAGGACTCCATTCAGTTGCTCGAGAAAGAAAATAAAAACAAACATCTATCTTACTTCTAAATTGGGAAGAAATTAAGAATGATTTATTTTTTTAAGCCAGCAAAATCTGAGTCAAATCTCAATCAGTCAAACTTTTTATAACCCAATGAACCCCAATTAGTCTATCATCCTTGAACAATGTAGTTTCTAAATTATTTTATAACTTCATTATTCAATTTGCAAAATACCCACTTGCCCTATTAAATTGTGAGAAATCAGAGTAAAAGAGGGAAGAAATAGAAAGTTGATGAAAAACTTCATGCTTTTAAGGGAGGTTTTTTCTTTTTTCCAACAAAGGTCTAGGAGGCATGTCATCTCTTTTTCTTATATATATATAAAATTGAAATTAGTAACTTACATGTAATTGCGAGCGACACTTAAATTCTAATACTAATAAAATGTTTTTTGCTAAACCCGTCATTGGTTCAGTAATAAATTTGTGTGATTTTCAAATTAATTAGCATTTTCCGAATTGGATTATAAAATTTTCCCAAATTCACTTTATGGAATCATTAGCATTTAAACACAAAGATTATTTAAACAAAGAAAATGGCATATTACCAATCATCCTTTCCCCACAATAGGAAACACCCGTCATTGCTCCCAACGATCCTTATCAATCCTTTGAAACTTGAGCTTCTAAATATCCCCCCTTTCTCTTTATAACCTTTTCCCCTCTCCCCACCCACTTTACTCTCACTCTCTCAACCCTCTTTCCCTTTCAACCATGGATCCATCTTCCACAACCTCAGTCAATGGCTTCTACACCTTCCTCACTCGTGGCATAGATGATCTTGAACGTGTTTTTCTCTCTAATAACTTCATGTCTATCCAATTCCTTCAAAGGGTTCTTTCCCTCCTTCGATCTTTCCACTCCCAACTCCTCCTCCTTGTCCAAAAACTCCATCTTCCCGTCGGTGATAAGTGGCTTGATGAATACATGGATGAAAGCTCCAAGCTTTGGGAAGCTTGTCATGTCCTTAAAACAGGCCTTTCTAGCATGGAAAATTATTACTCTGCAGGGTTTAACATCACTTCTTCTCTCGATAATCATCGTCATCTTAACCCCCAGGTTTCTAGACAGGTCATTAAATCAAACCCCCAAATGTGAATCCTTTTTATGGTTTTTTAATTGATGATGATCTGAATATCTGATCTTTGTTTTAAAAAAAACCCCCGCAAACAGATAATCCGAGCAATTTCAGGGTGTCGAAGAGAAGCTTTGGGGCTTGAAGAAGAAAACAAAGCGTTGATGCAAACCAGAATCCAACCACTCTCATTAAGGTTCGACGAGAGGGTTTCAATCGAATCAAAGCTGAACGGATTCAATGGCTTCCGAGGAGTATTATACGCAATGAGGAACGTCAGTTCGTTGTTGCTGATGATCTTGTTGTACGGCCTGGTGTATTGTTGGCCGGAATCGAGTTTCCTACGAGGAGGGTACGAAGGGTGTTTGTTTTTCGGGTCAACATTCATGATATCAACGGCGAGGTTGCAGCAAAGAGTAGCCGAACAGATAAACCAAATGAATGGGAGAGGAGGGATATTGATGTACGAATACAGGAGGGCAAAAATGGCGATGGAAGAAGTGAAGGAAGAAATGGAGAGAAAAGAAGGGGAAAATAGGGAAGAAGGAATGAGGGAAAGAGTAGAGAAGATGAAAGGGTGTTTTGGGGTGTTAAGATGTGGAACAGAGAGTATAATAGCCCAAATTGATGATTTCTTTGATGAGATTGTTGAAGGGAGGAAGAAACTTTTGGACTTTTGCAGTCATAGGTAGAATTAAAAAAAAAAAAAAACACAACACCAGTACTAGGAAATTTGATAATGTTAAGGAAGTAGATGAAGGAATCACTTGTTTTGGGGGGTTGTCTCGAGTACCCTTTTTTTCTTTTTTTTTTAATTAAAAAAATGTTTTCTTTTTTATCTCTTCACTCATTGACTGCTTCTACTGTGAAGATACTAATATTAAGTACTATTTTGTTTTTCCATGCTTATATAAGGTTTTGGGTAAATTACATCTAAGGGTATGAAACTATTAATAAGTTTATATTTCATTCAACTCTAAAAAGTTACAAGTTGGCCTCTAGTATGTTAAGTTTCTTATGGATGTCAGACGTGTGGACCGGTGAATTTATAATTTTGATCAACCAATTATTAATAAATTTACAATTTAGTCACTCTTAGTATAATTTAATATTTTTTTAAAAAAATTAAAACAATTAAATAAAATATGCTTCTTAACTAAACCAAAAAAAAAAAAAAATACCATTCTCAATAGTGTCTTAACTAATATAACTAACCCTTTATGTTATATAAAAATATTTGAAGGAAATTAACAAATTTAACTAATAGCTTTTATATTGATATGAAAAAATAACTTGTTCACAGTCACTTATTTGTAATGACCTAAAATATTAATATTAATACAAAACTTATTAATATAAAACCGCTTTTTTCAGTAGCCAATTAAAATAAAAAATTTACATATTAGGTCCCTAAACATTTTAGGTCATCACGTTTCAGTCTGGTGCCACTAATATGTGAGACGATACTGGCAGAACACTGTAATAAATGTCTATTTTCATATTGTAAATATATAATGTCTTGAATATAATTATCATAAAAAAAATAATATGAATATGATACAAATATACATATCTTTCTAGTTTCTCCCTCCTTCCCTAATTTTATCTTTCTTTTCTTTCTCTTTCACCACAAAAAGTGGTAAGAAATATCTTAATTATGTTGGGATGTCGAAACATCAGTGGTATAGAGAAAAATTAAATATGATGATCACAGACCATGAATTCATGTGTGTTATGATATATTCGAGATAAAGAAAAGGTTTTGAAATATAACTTTGGCTAATCTAAGTAGATAATCCGAATTCACGACACAAGCAAACCTCAATCACAACTTTTCTCACTTTGGCCTCTACATAATCCACTTAATTTGAATTATTAGAATTCACTCTTTGATTTTTAAGAGACTATATGAAATTCTCTCTTGTGCTATCTAGTAAGAATTTTTGTTTAAGTAAAAACATGATTCTGTATGTTGTAATTATTTCATAATTATGATAGAAGATATATTTAAATCTCATTTAAACCACCTTTAAATTTAATGTGACATTGTTATTAAATAAAATCTATCAAAAAATTATTTTAGTTATGTAAATGTTATACCCTAACCATTCGGACCGAGCATTAAGTCTATAGACGATCGAGTCCCTTGGACAAACCCTTCGGAGGAAACCTTCTACGCCAATAATTGAACGGGCTCCACTCGTTAACTATAGCACTAAACTCCTGTCATAATGTCTCATATGAGGTGACACAAGGTAAATCATGTGCCACCTTACCCTAGCCCATACCATCAGACCACTTAACTCTAGCCATCCAATAGTAGTTTGCCACATGACACCTAGGATATGAGATTAAAGGTATAAGGCCTAAACTAACCAAGAAACAAAGGATCTCCTCTCAAAACCAACTTTTACAGCCTTTCTCCCTTTCTTCTCCCTTCTTACCACTCCTGACTACCTTAACTGATGGCTCTTTGCCTTCTACTGAACGAGGTGAACCACACATCCTCACCATACTCTCTACCTTGTCTGTTTAACCCATCAACAATTAGTGCAATAAGTATGACCAAAGATATATACACCTTTCGGGCTAAAGCCCAATAAGGGCCTTACACCTTGTAGTTTCAAAATTTTAAACGACAAGAAATAATTGGTGTTGTTTCCCAACAATCTGTTGTAACACACAACTATTAATGTGCATGCACGAACATGTGACGACTGGTGCAATGCTAGCCACATGTGCCTTTTACGTGTAGAGACCCACCATTCCAAATTCTATGTGTTTCGTACGAATCACTCACCTTTTACCCTTAAGCACCTCTCTTCTCCCTAATAGAAAGAACTTTGATCGCATATGAAGGAAGGCCATTACATAACCTCCCTCTCGATTGGGGAAGGGGAAATTTTTATACCCTAATTGTTCGAACCAAGCAGTAAACCTAAAGGCTACAGACGATGCAAATAAACCTCTAGGAAGGACCCCTCAAAAAACCCTTCGAAGGAAACCCCCTAGCCAACAATTAAGTATGCCTCGCTCATTAACCGCATCTAAGGTGACACAGGGCAAATCATAGTGTAACATCCCGAAATAGGGCCTAAACGGAATAGTGGTTGCGAAACCACAAATCTGAGGTAGAAAAATTTATTTTATTATTATTTTGAGGTCTATGATATGTTTGCATGATTGTGTGAAAAGTTCGTGAAGAAATTCTATGCATAAAGTACTTAATTTGAAATTAGGGACTAAATTGAATAAATTGCAAAACTTGTGTTCTAGAAGTATTTTGCATAAAATTGAATTAGAATATTAATTAGGAGGTCTTAAATAGCAATTTGACCAATTTTAAGTTCATGGACAAAATTAGGACATGGAAGGAATTTTTGAAAGTTTAGTAGTAAGGGCATTTTGGTCATTTAGGGGTAAAATGAATTAAAATACAAAATTAAAAGCCAATTTTGCTCATCTTCTTCATGGAGGCCGAAATTAGCATGGGGAAGCCATGGCTAGGGTTTTCAAGCTTTCCAAGCTCAATAGTAAGTGATTCCAAGCCCTGCTTTTAATGTTCTTTACGTTTTTGGAATCCCAGGTAGCTCGATTAAGCTTATGCTAGTAATAATTCAACCTAGGGTTCATATTTGGAAAAATACCCATAGGTGAAATGTGTTTATTTTGATGTTTTATGATAGAATATGAGGTTTTAAATTATGTTAGACAACTTGTACTACTCGGTTTTAAGCAAAAAGCGAGTAAAAGGACTTAGTTGGTAAAAATACCTAATAGTCATAAGTGCTTGTTAGAGTATGAATTTGATGCTGCCATAGAAGGGAAAATGACCAGCATGTCATGAAACATAAGAAAATAGGCTGAAGTTTAATTTACGAGCTTTGGGGCAAAAGTGTAAATATGCAAAGTTTAGGGGCAAAATTGTAATTTTGCCAAAATATGATTTTGAGTCAATTTGAATAATGTGAGTCCTAATTAGACTATATTTTAAATGATAGAGCAAGGAAAACTGAAATTTGGGCTAAAATGGAGAAAATACCAAGTTGTGGACGAAATGGTAAAAGTAGCTATTTTTGCATACGAGGTAAGTTTACAGTAAATAAATGCAATATTCTTTTATTTTACATTATTATTGTAAATTTCCAGCATTTATATACTTATTTTATGAGAATATTTAAAGTCAAATTAAAGGCGAAGTGACAGAGAAAAAGCATTAGGAAGCCCTGTTTGAACCTTAGGAATGTTAGGATATTGGGGTTGACAGGACAGAGCAGACAAAATGAGCCATGTAAGTCCATATCAGATATATGGCTTTGGAGACAGGAATGAGCCATGTAAGCCCATATTAGATATATATATATGGCATTGGAGACAGGAATAATTCATGTAAGTCCATGTCGAAGACATGGCATTGGCAGGATATTGATAGACAGGAACGACCCCAGTATCCTTAGTATTCCGAGTGGTTCAATGGGTTATTGTACATGTTAAATTACAGTGAATTATCAGCAAAAGGGAAGGTAGATTATATTTATGAATAGTGAAAGGTCAGGTAAGAAAGAAGGTAAGTAAGTAAAGAAGAAGGTAGAAAATGAGAAGTAAAGAAAGTTTATGAGGCTAGGTGACATTATGTATAATCATTCATTATGCTGAATGTTGTAATTTATTTGCTTGTAAGCTCTCTAAGCCTAGTGCTTACTCTCTTTATTTTCTTTTTCTTATAGTTTTTATCAAGCCACTCGGGGATCGAAGGAAACGTCGGAGACCCGATCACACTATCGAAGAAATCACATTGGTATAGTTAGACGTTTAGTTTTGTGTATGGCATGTATAGGAACTTGGTTTCTTTTGATATGATATCATCAATGAATGATGTGTAAATACTTTCTAGTGATTAGCTAATAGAATGGCTGATGATATACATGTTTAATTGTATGTATGAATAAGTAGTAACTATCACATGAAAACTAAGAAAAATGTGAAAGTAACTTAAAAACAGATTTAAGTATCAGAAATAATGTGATTTTGAAAAATCACTAAAAATCGTAGAGACATGGTTTGATGGTGAATAATATATGAAATTAAAGCTTATTATGTCTATTTTCTTATGGAATAAGAAAAACAGGTAAAGGTATTACATTTTATGAGATATCTGAGTTTTAGTGAAACAGGGTCAGAGAAAATTCTAGATCCCCTGTTTCAACTTTGGAAATTCACCATAAATTGTAAAAAAATAATTAGGTGGTGTAATTTATATGGTTAGAATCCTTATTGAATCTAGTTTTAATAGAAACAAACATTATAGTTATATTAATTTTGTATAGGGAGAAAAGTGGTTCGTAGTAAGTAGAGGTCAGTGCAGTCGAATTCTGAAACAGGGGTAACTTTAACTAATAAACTGTACTAATTGGCTAAGTCAAAAATTCTAGAAAAAAATTAGTAGATAGATATATGAGTCTAGTTTCAGGAAAAATTTACGGATCTTAATTTCAAGTTTTGAAACTCGAGAAATGAATTTTTAAGCAGCTATGACGCAGAAAAACAGTTTATTCCGAAAATTAAAATAAGTGGTTTAGAGTTGTTTAAAAGGTAAGATAAGTTTAGTAACACCTCAAGCTTGACTCCGGTGACGGTTTCGGGCGTGGGGGCGTTACATTTATTGGTATCAGAGCCAGGTTTAGTCGGTTCTCGGAACAGTTAGTGTTAGTAAATGTCTAGCTATACATGCCATACCTGTATTTTGATAGTGTGACGACTCCTGACGATTTTTAAATATTTTGTTTTATTGTAATGGATCCCGAGCGAGCTGGTGATGATGATGTAGAAAGTAATGCGCCTGCTCCGCGGAAGGGGTAGCGCCATCTGAGAATAGGCCATTAACAGTTAATCAGGGAGGAGTGACTCGAGAAGCTCTCTTCCAAGCTTTGAATAATTGGTTTGCCGAGTTCGTTAAATGCGAATCCGGTAGTTAGACCTCCACCCCTCATGACTCTCGGGCTACCCATGTAGCTCAAGCTTCCCAGATCCACAGTACAATGATAAGAGAAAAGCCACCAGTTGATAGAATCGGGAAACAAGGGCGCGAAGAGTTCCGAGCAACAAAACATGATGATGCAGAAAAAGAGCAAAATTTTGGTTAGAAAATACTATCGAGTCTTTGATGAATTATCTTGTACACCCGAGGAATGTATGAAATGTGTAATATCACTTCTTAGAGACTCAGCCTACTACTAGTGGAAGACACTTGTATCAGTTGTACCAAAGGAGAGGATCACTTGGGATTTCTTTCAGGAGGAATTTCGTAAAAAGTACATCAGTCAGGGGTTTATTGACCGTAAGAAAAGGAATTCTGGAATTGAAACAAGGGAGCTCTGTGTTCTCCAAGATAGATTTGAGATCCTGATACTATCGGTTGTGAGTTAAAGAGTCGATGTCCTCAAGAAGGCTGTTTTCCGGACTAGGTATGGTCATTATGAGTTCCTTGTGATGCCATTTGGCTTGACTAATGCTCCTGCCATTTTCATGGACTTAATGAACCGAATTTTCAGACCGTACTTGGATAAGTTTGTAGTTGTGTTCATTGATGATATCTTGATTTATTCTCATGATGAGACTGAGCATGCAGAGCATTTGAGAACAGTTTTTACAGATTCGAGAGATAATCGGTTGTATGCCAAGTTTAGCAAAAGTGAGTTACTCGTTTACGAGAAGTTGGTTTTCTTGGACATATTGTTTCAGTGAAGGTATTAAGGTTGATCCGAGCAAGATTTCAGCCATTGTTGATTGGAAGCCTCCTAGAAATGTATCGAAGTTAGAAGTTTTCTTGGTCTTGCTTGGATATTGTAGAGGATTTTCCATGATAGCTACCCCGTTGACAAGATTTCTGCGAAAGGATATCAAGTTTGAATGGATTGAGAAGTGTCAACGAGTTTTGACAAGTTAAAAGCATTATTGACTAAAGCTCTGTTTTAGTACAACTAGAACCGTAAGGAGTTTGTGATTTACTGATGATGCGTCCATGAATGGACTTGGTTGTGTACTTATGCAGGAAGGGAAGGTAATTGCTTATGCCCCTAGATAGCTAAAGCCACATGAGAAGAACTATCCGATACATGATTTAGAGCTAGCTGCCATTATTTTTGCGTTGAAGATTTGGAGACATCATTTGTACGGTGAGAAGTGCCACATATTCACTGATCACAAAAGTTTGAAATTGAAGCAAATAAGATAGCTAGAGTTGATTAAAGATTATGAGCTAGTGATTGATTATCACCCAGGGTATGTGTATTGAAGAATGATGAGCTTATTCGAAAGATCTTACAAGAAGCAGATAGTAGTTTTTTTTGTCTATTCATCCAGGTAGTACAAAGATGTATAATGATTTGAAGAAAATGTACTGGTGGGTAGGAATAAAAAGGACATTTCGAGTTTGTTTCTAGATGTTTGATCTGTCGCCAGATTTTGTGACAGGATTGCCGCTTTACCGAAAGAAAGATGCAGGTATGGGTTGTGATTGATAAGTTAACGAAGTCGGCTCATTTTATCCCGATTCGTATGGATTTTTCACTTGACAAGTTGGCCGAGTTGTATATTTCGGAGATAGTCGACTACATGGGGTAGACGAGGCTACATGGGAACTCAAGAGGCTATGTGAAAACAGTACCCAAATCTCTTCACAGTAAGATTTTCTGGGACGAAAATCCCTAAAGGGGGAGAAAATGTAACATCCCAAATAGGGCCTAAACGGAATAGTGGTTGCAAAACCACAAATCTGAGGTAGAAAAATTTATTTTATTATTATTTTAAGGTCTATGATATGTTTGCATGATTGTGTGAAAAGTTCGTGAAGAAATTCTATGCATAAAGTACTTAATTTGAAATTAGGGACTAAATTGAATAAATTGCAAAACTTGTGTTCTAGAAGTATTTTGCATAAAATTGAATTAGAATATTAATTAGGAGGTCTTAAATAGAAATTTGACCAATTTTAAGTTCATGGACAAAATTAGGACATGGAAGGAATTTTTGAAAGTTTAGTAGTAAGGGCATTTTGGTCATTTAGGGTAAAATGAATTAAAATACAAAATTAAAAGCCAATTTTGCTCATCTTCTTCATGGAGGCCGAAATTAGCATGGGGAAGCCATGGCTAGGGTTTTCAAGCTTTCCAAGCTCAATAGTAAGTGATTCCAAGCCCCGCTTTTAATGTTCTTTACGTTTTTGGAATCCAGTGAGCTCGATTAAGCTTATGCTAGTAATAATTCAACCTAGGGTTCATATTTGGAAAAATACCCATAGGTGAAATGTGTTTATTTTGATGTTTTATGATAGAATATGAGGTTTTAAATTATGTTAGACAACTTGTACTACTCGGTTTTAAGCAAAAACGAGTAAAAGGACTTAGTTGGTAAAAATACCTAATAGTCATAAGTGCTTGTTAGAGTATGAATTTGATGCTGCCATAGAAGGAAAAATGACCAGCATGTCATGAAACATAAGAAAATAGGCTGAAGTTTAATTTACTGAGCTTTGGGGCAAAAGTGTAAATATGCAAAGTTTAGGGGCAAAATTGTAATTTTGCCAAAATATGATTTTGAGTCAATTTGAATAATGTGAGTCCTAATTAGACTATATTTTAAATGATAGAGCAAGGAAAACTGAAATTTGGGCTAAAATGGAGAAAATACCAAGTTGTGGACGAAATGGTAAAAGTAGCTATTTTTGCATACGAGGTAAGTTTACAGTAAATAAATGCAATATTCTTTTATTTTACATTATTATTGTAAATTTCCAGCATTTATATACTTATTTTATGAGAATATTTAAAGTCAAATTAAAGGCAAAGTGACAGAGAAAAAGCATTAGGAAGCCCCGTTTGAACCTTAGGAATGTTAGGATATTGGGGTTGACAGACAAGACAGGGACAGAAATGAGCCATGTAAGTCCATATCAGATATATGGCTTTGGAGACAGGAATGAGCCATGTAAGCCCATATTAGATATATATATATGGCATTGGAGACAGGAATAATTCATGTAAGTCCATGTCGAAGACATGGCATTGGCAGGATATTGATAGACAGGAACGACCCCAGTATCCTTAGTATTCCGAGTGGTTCAATGGGTCATTGTACATGTTAAATTACAGTGAATTATCAGCAAAAGGGAAGGTAGATTATATTTATGAATAGTGAAAGGTCAGGTAAGAAAGAAGGTAAGTAAAAAAAGAAGAAGGTAGAAAATGAGAAGTAAAGAAAGTTTATGAGGCTAGGTGACATTATATATAATCATTCATTATGCTGAATGTTGTAATTTATTTGCTTGTAAGCTTACTAAGCCTAGTGCTTACTCTCTTTATTTTCTTTTTCTTATAGTTTTTATCAAGCCACTCGGGGATCGAAGGAAACGTCGGAGACCCGATCACACTATCGAAGAAATCACATTGGTATAGTTAGACGTTTAGTTTTGTGTATGGCATGTATAGGAACTTGGTTTCTTTTGATATGATATGATCAATGAATGATGTGTAAATACTTTCTAGTGATTAGCTAATAGAATGGCTGATGATATACATGTTTAATTGTATGTATGAATAAGTAGTAACTATCACATGAAAACTAAGAAAAATGTGAAAGTAACTTAAAAACAGATTTAAGTATCAGAAATAATGTGATTTTGAAAAATCACTAAAAATCGTAGAGACATTGTTTGATGGTGAATAATATATGAAATTAAAGCTTATTATGTCTATTTTCTTATGGAATAAGCAAAACAGGTAAAGGTATTATATTTTATGAGATATCTGAGTTTTAGTGAAACAGGGTCAGAGAAAATTCTAGATCCCCTGTTTCAACTTTGGAAATTCACCATAAATTGTAAAAAAATAATTAGGTGGTGTAATTTATATGGTTAGAATCCTTATTGAATCTAGTTTTAATAGAAACAAACATTATAATTATATTAATTTTGTATAGGGAGAAAAGTGGTTCGTAGTAAGTAGAGGTCAGTGCAGTCGAATTCTGAAACAGGGGTAACTTTAACTAATAAACTGTACTAATTGGCTAAGTCAAAAATTCTAGAAAAAAATTAGTAGATAGATATATGAGTCTAGTTTCAGGAAAAATTTACGGATCTTAATTTCAAGTTTTGAAACTCGAGAAATGAATTTTTAAGCAGCTATGACGCAGAAAAACAGTTTATTCCGAAAATTAAAATAAGTGGTTTAGAGTTGTTTAAAAGGTAAGATAAGTTTAGTAACACCTCAAGCTTGACTCCGGTGACGGTTTCGGGCGTGGGGGCGTTACACATAGAGCCACTTTACCCTGGCCTATACCATTAGACCACTTGGCCACTTGACTCTAACCGTCTAATAGCAGCTTACGATGTGACACCTCGTGATACAGGACTAAAGGTATATAAAGTTCGGACTAACCAAGCAATAGGGTATCTCCTCCAAAACCAAATTGTACAACCTTTCTCCATTTCTTCTCCTTCTTTCTTACCACCTCTGACCACCTTGATAGAAGGCTCTCTGCCTTGTACACAACAAGGTGAACCACACATCCTCTCCACCTTTTTCGGTTAACCCATCAATAGTAAGTAACATGAAAATAAATGTGAAATATATTTGAGTTTTTTTAAAATCAGTTAAATATATTTCATTTTATTTTAATTGATTCTTTCCTTCTATGTGACAAACACTCGTAAAAAATCATAATTAAAATTGTCAGATATTATATTTAAATTTAATTATATAAATATTTTGGTATAACCTGACAAATTTTAAAATTATATTTAATTATAATCCCACTTTTTCTTCATATTCCAATCGATCTGATCATAAGGTGCGATCTTGTAGGATTCTATAACATTACAGTAATATTAAAATACTTTTGATCTTACAAATAGTGAGTGACATATAGTAATGCATCATTGCTACCCAAATTGTAGAAAGTCGTGGTCCGATAAAACCTTTTTTTATAAAATTACCATGTAATATTTCCCTTTGCTTGTTTTATCTAGATTTAACACAAGTCGTAAAATAATTAGTTGTATAGTTCAATCTTTCATTTCTTGATTCTTGAATATACTTAGAAATACAAATGATTCTGATATCTCATTTCAAATAATTTGAACACAACCATACATTTTTAGTCTCACTTTATCAATGAGCACAGGATATCGCTCTCATTATGAGAGATGGGCAAATCCTATCTTGGTCACCCATATCTTGCTACATAGCTTGTGGTATATCCAACAACAACCCTTATAGTGCATCTAGTTATAAAGATCTTTTGACAACACCAAAATATACAAATCCTAATGTTGGGAACTATTGGTGATCTCAAGCCTAAATATCACATACACCAGTGTTGCACCTTTCACATAATTATCCAATAGCATTCTCATAATGGGTCGATTCAGTATATTATCCTCTAACATGTACTCATACTATTGATGAACACTTTGTCATCAATCAATCATATACCAGCCTCAATATATTATTGTTTCCCTAACCCACAAGAATATTAAACTAGGAACAATTTCAAAAATAATCAAACTATTTCAAAGGCATTATTATTCATTTTATTTAATACATAAAAAAAAGATTGAGCATAATAATGAAAATTTCTTTATTAATGAATAAAAAATAAATATATTATAATTATCTAATTATTAGTCTTTAGCCATATTTCAACCAAATCTTTTAATTTTTAATTTATAACTAATCCTTCTCAAATTCTTGAATCCCCAATTCAAATTAAGCAATTTTATGCCATGGATTAACTTTAATAGATAAATATAAATTTTGTATATATAATAAAACTGGATGATAAAAAATATTTTATGTATAAATTTTAAAAATTAAAAAAAAGTTTTTTCTATGAAAAACTGCACATGTATCATATAAATATTTTGAATATAATTAGATTTTTTATTTACTTAAATGATGAATTGGTATCTAAATTATATTTGATTTCTCATTTTAATATTTAAATTTCTTTTGGTCAGGAGTGATACTTACATTATTTTTTCCCCTATGTTGGTACCCTCATAGACAACTACTAGTTAACTATGATCAATGATGATGTGGCTCAATCACAAAATGGAATGTGACAAAAAAAAACATATAAGCAGTGTCCATTGATTGAACATTGATCTGAATTTGACTGGGCATTAATCCACGTTTATCGATTAACTTTAGTCAACTTTTAATTTGATATTTTTTTTTGAATGAAAAGACTGATATTATTATCACACTGCTCAAAGCGCCAGGAGGTTACATCAAAACAAATCATAAAAAACAAAATCCACTAAAACAAGAAATAATAAAAGCAAACAGTAAAAATCAATAAAGAAACAGACTAAACCTCCAAAACCATAAATACGCACGCAGAATCGATCAAAAAACCACTAAATCAAAAACAAAACCCACTCTGGCCTTCAAACAAAGGAGAACATCCACAAATACCAGCCAAAACCAGCTTCCTTCTCCATGAAAGGACTGTTCAGGTATGAGAGGAAACACAAATGCTTTGTAACCAACCATGGATATTCAGAGAACCTTCTCCATTACAAAGCAAACTAAGACAGACTTTGATTCAGCTGCAATCAGCTCCTCCAATCCCTTTCCAAAACCCGCTTTACAGAAATCGGAACTCCATCAACCCAAAACCCAGATCTTTGGCTTCTTTGCCCTTCCACTGCCAGGGTATGAGCCGTATCATTACCAGAACGAGGAACGAACAGGTAAACAACCTTTTCAAAGTAATGTTCTAATACTCGAATGTGATGGATAATAGGTCTGAGAATCGATTTATCATCAACCTTTGTTTGCAGTTTTTTAATAACTGTCAAAGAATCCCCTTCCACCATCAGATACCAGAAATCCATCAGATGCGCGAACAGCAGCGACCTTTCACATGCCCTTGCTTCAGCAATGAACGCATCAGCAACATCCTCCATCAGATAAGTTACAGCTCCTCTAATTTCCCTCTTGAATCTCTAGCTAAAATTGCTACTGTAGAAGTCCTAGAGTCACTTTGAAAGGTAGCGTCAAAATTAATCTTGATGAAACCCAAACCTGGAGGCTTCCATTACCCTTTTTTCAGAAAACCATCAAAACCACCGAGTTTCTCTTTGCAAAGATTCACCTCCTGAACATATATGTTGTTTGATATTTTACATATATGTTGTTTGAGTTATTCATATTTTATATAATCATATATAACCTTTTTACTTTATTTAATTTATATGTTATAAAAAATAATTTTATTTTTCCCTAATTATTTTTTGAATATTTCTATTTTTATTTTTCATTATATATATATATATATATATATATATATATCTTTTAACTTTAAATATAATTTAAATTTTATGTAATTAATATATTATAAAAAGCTTCATAAAAATATTTTTTGAATTTTATATACTCAAAAAAAATTTATAATTTTTTCTTTTTCTTTTTTTTAAATTATTGGATATAAATAAATACACAACAATACTTACGTGATTTTTTGTGTCACATGATAACTTTTAATTGGTTACTTTTTTTTCTAATAGAGATAACGTTTGGGGTGATTTGGGTGATGGAAGTATAATTGAGGGTTTTCTACTATAATAATATTAAAAAAAACAAAAATAGGTTACCTTCAAAATTATATATCAAAATGGGCTATTTCAAGTGAAGGAGGGTGGTGCATAGGCGGCACCACCCTGAATTTTCTGACATGTACAGGTAAAAAAAAAAAAACAATAGGTCAAAAAAATAATAAAATAATGGTCGAGGGCATCCCATAGGCGGCACCGGGTTAGGCTGCCAGGGGCAGCACCCTGCACCGATGGGATGCTTCAATGCTCCCATGTTTTGTTTTTTTTATGTGTTTGGGGACCTTATAATGGTCCCCAATTTGTTTCTACTGGTGCATGAGTGAAGGAGAAGAAAGGGGGAAGGAGAAGAGAAGAAGAAGAAGAAGAAGAAGAAGAAGAAGAAGAAGGAGAAGGAGGAGGCGGCATTGGTGAGGGAAGAAAAAAGAAAAAGAGAAGGAGAAGAAGGAGGGGAGGAAAACAATGTAATTTTTTTTTAAGGAAATAATTTTTAGTTGTTAATTTAAGGAAATAAATTATTTATTTTAATTGTTATTATTATTATTGTTGATTGATTTTGATTTAATTTTTAAATTTATTGTTTTGCAAGGTATAATTTAGTTTAAAAGAGATATTAAGGTATGTTTGTATTTATTTTATTTTTTTATATATATTCATAATTTATTTTTAATTTTTATTGAAGTAAAAAATCCTATCTATGTTATGTACAAAAAATATTTTATTAGTATTTTATTTAATTTATTTGTTAAGTGTGTTTTAGGTTAATTAGATATATTTTTTATTAAATTTATTTGGCATATTATATTTTGATTATATTTTTTTATTTTTTATGTGATGAGGTTTTTTTACAAAAATAGTATAAAAAATATTAAAAGAATATCTTAATGAAAAAATAAAACACGGAAAGAAATAAAACACGAAAATAATAACTTTTTTTGGGAAAAGTAGTGCTGGCGGGATTTTTACTAAAATAATATAAAATAAAATATGAAAATAGTTTATTTTTAAAAAATAAAATACAAAAAAAGGGCCAAAACCAGAATTTTTTACTAAATTAATATAAAAAAAACACTAAAATAATACATTTGAAACATTAGATACTAAAATAATATAAAAAAATAAAATACGAAAATAGGATATTTTAAAAAATAAAATCCGAAAATAAAATAAATAATAAAAACAAAGGGCCAAAATGAGAGTTTTTTACTAAATTAATATAAAAAAACACTAAAATAATACATTTGAAACATTATGTACTAAAATAATATAAAAAATAAAATACGAAAATATTATATTTTAAAAATAAAATCGGAAAATAAAATAAAAAAACAAACGGCCAAAATCAGAGTTTTTTACTAAATTAATATAAAAAAATACTAAAATAATACATTTGGAACATTATATACTAAAATAATATAAAAATAAAATACGAAAATAGTATATTTTAAAAAATAAAATCCGAAAATAAAATAAATAATAAAAACAAAGGGCCAAAACTAGAATTTTTTACTAAATTAATATAAAAAAAACACTAAAATAATACATTTGAAACATTATGTACTAAAATAATATAAAAAAATACGAAAATAGTATATTAAAAAAAAACAAAGGGCCAAAACCATGGTTTTTTACTAAATTAATATAAAAAAACCAAAATAATACATTTGAAACATTATGTACTAAAATAATATAAAAAGTAAAATACGAAAATAGTATATTTTAAAAAATAAAATCCAAAAATAAAAAAAATGGTCAAAATCAGAGTTTTTTACTAAATTAACATAAAAAAACACTAAAATAATACATTTGAAACATTATGTACTAAAATAATATAAAAATAAAATACAAAAATAATATATTTTAAAAAATAAAATCCAAAAATAAAATAAATACCAAAATATATTGAATTACTTGTCGGGTATATTATATATATTATAATTTAAAACCAAAATATTTTACTTATTATCATTTTAAAATAATAATAATAATATTTGTATTTAAATTGGATATATTTATTTTTTTAATGTAGTATGGCAAAAAATATGCTGTCGGAAAAATTGTTTGGTATTTTTTGTAATTAAAAGCAATATATAAAATTTAGTTATTTTGATAAATATTTAAAATCCATCAAACATTGAAATTAATAACCGAAATTTATTTTGAAATTGCAGGCATCGCTATGGTTTCATTAATTAAGAAAGATCCTCACGTAGCTGACACAGTTAATAATATGGTAATATATTGTTATTTGTTACTCACGGGTTCCATTAAAAAAAGATCTATGTAATTTACGGAAATAAATTATGTTATTATAACTATTTTCTACAATTTAACATTGTCAGGGCTCGTACTGCGTATTAAGGGTCCGGGTGAATGGTTTAGGATATTCCCCGGATGCACGATTGATGCCCTACTTGGAGCTAGCTGGATTTGGGTCAGCAGCATTGATCCGGACATTTGATTTGCGGTACGATTTAATATCCGCATTGGTCGAGCGTTGGCGCCCGGAGACCCACACTTTTCATTTGCCGTGTGGGGAGTGCACTATCACTCTGAAGGATGTTGCACTGCAACTTGGGCTCCCAATCAACAGGAGTGTCGTTGTAACACCCTCTACCCGTATCCTTTGACGGAATAGAGTACAAAACATTACCGAGGAGTACAAAACACTTACAGATAATTTAAATATATTTTCATAACAACTTGTCTCGATTTCATACTATTTCATATTTAAGCTTTACTCACCAAAGTATTTGAAATATCATCTTTATGCAAATAGCACACATGAGGTACATAGTTCCATAATTATGAATGAACACATTTGTTAAACATATTCTATATTCATATATCAATAATCATTATTTTTCTTGTTTTTCAGATAAATATGTGTAACCATTCATAGGCATGCAATTCACTGTTTCTTCCTGTCAATCACAATTTCAAATGACAAATTCATGTGAATGAGTTCAACCTCATTAGTTTGCTTAATTTCATCACTTTGATTCACATACTCAAATTTTACTAACATAACCTGTCAAACACAATCTCTGAATGATGAAATCACATAATTGAGCTAAATTTCAATGTTCACTAAAATATGTTATATAAATTCAAATAACAATTAACAAAACTTTGTCAAATTGGAGAACGTCTTACGAAATTGAGTACGTTGTTACTCAGTGCTACGATTCATAACTCAGTATGGTCTTCCTCATTGAAATACCATACCTACATTTCACAACTCGGTATGGGAAATGCCATACCTACATTTCTTAACTCAGTATGGATAATACCATACCTACATTTCACAACTCGGTATGGATGATACCATACCTACGTTTCACAACTCGGTATGGGAAATGCCATACCTATATTTCTTAACTCTGTATGGATGATACCATACCTACGTTTCACAACTCGGTACGGATGATACCATACCTACGTTTCACACTTTGCCATGACCAACTATTGTCTTTTCCGTCAATTCATCTTGTCACTGAAAGTGCTCAATTTGATCATTTATTCAATTTTCATACTTTTACATTATTCACGATTTTATCTTCAATACACATGAAATAACACATCATGAAATTCATAAAATTAACAAATGGTCACTAACATTTAGTTATACAAACTCAGGGTTTTTTACTAAACTAGTAAAAAAAAATTAAAAAATTCCAAAATAAGATACCTAAAAAACTAATTACCGAAATGGTATAGTCAGGGTGGTCACGCCACTCTGACAGGCGGCACCACCCTGACGTGACGGTGAATAGTACCTGACACAATAAAAAAAACTCTGAAAACGAAAAAAAAGCTGAAAACGAAAAAAAAAAATGGAACATGTGGGTGCCAGAGCAGCACCAGTGTTGCCTCTGGTAGAGGCGGCACCGGTGCCCAAGGTCCCCTTTATTGCCGATTTGACCCCTCATGCAGAGGGGTTTTGTTGTTTTGTTTGGGGGACCATAATATATGGTCCCCAATGTGCTTGAGTTTCGGGAGCAAAGAAGGAGAAGAAGAAAAAGAAAAGAAGGGGAAGAAAGAAAGAAGAGAAGAAGGAAAGAAGAGAAGAAGAAGAAAGAAAAAGAATGGGAGGAGGAGGAGAAGAAGGAGGCCGGCACTTGAGAGAAGAAAAAAGAAAAAAAAAAAAGAAGGAGAAGAAGAGGGAAGGAAAAAAAAAGGTAATTTTTTTTATAAATTTGAGTAATTAATGTTAGTTTAAGTTATTTATTTTAGTTATTATTGTTGTTGCTGATGATTGATTTGCTTAAATCAGATATAATTTTTATTTTTATTTCTTTGCAATGTGTTATTTGGTTAAGAAGAGATATTAAGGTATGTTCGTATTTATTTTATATTTTATGTAATTTATTTGTTAATTGTGTTTTAAGTTGATTAAATATATTTTTTAAATTTATTTGACTAATTATTATTTTAATTTTTTTATTTTTTATGTGATGGTGGTTTTAAACCTTCTACAAAAAGTAGTATAAAAGTAAAATACTAAAAAATATATTAATGAAAAAATAAAATACGAAAAAAACTTTTTTGAGCAAAGTGGTGCTGACGAGTTTTTTGCTAAAATAATATAAAAAAATAAAATATGAAAATAGTATATTTTAAAAAATAAAATCCGAAAATAAAAAATACGAACAATGTGCCAAAGTCAGGGTTATTTATTAAATTAAAATAAAAAACACTTAAATAATACATTTGAAACATTTTTTGCTAAAATAATATAAAAAATACAAAAATAATATTAAATTAAAAAAATAAGATACGAAAATAAAAAATACGAATAAAGCGCTAAAATCAGGGTTATTTATTTAAAAAATATAAAAAACACTTAAATAATACATTTGAAACATTATGTACTAAAATAATATAAAGAAATAAAATATGGAAATAGTATATTTTAAAAAATAAAATCCTAAAATTAAAAAATACGAACAAGGTGCCAAAGTCAGGGTTATTTATTAAATTAATATAAAAACACTTAAGTAATACATTTGAAACAATTTTTGCTAAAATAATATAAAAAAATAAAATACGTAAATAATATATTTTAAAAAATAATATACGAAAGTAAAAAATATGAATAAAGTGGTAAAATCAGGGTTATTTATTAAAAAATATATAAATAATACTTAAATAATACATTTGAAACATTTTTTGCTAAAATAATATAAAAAAATAAAATACGTAAATAATATATTTTAAAAAATAATATACGAAATTAAAAAATACGAATAAAGTGGTAAAATCAGGGTTATTTATTAAAAAAATATAAAAAACACTTAAATAAATAATACATTTGAAACATTATGTACTAAAATAATATAAAGAAATAAAATATGAAAATAGTATATTTTAAAAAATAAAATCCGAAAATTAAAAACTACGAACAAGGTGCCAAAGTCAAAGTTATTTATTAAATTAATATAAAAAACACTTAAGTAATACATTTGAAGCATTTTTTTCTAAAATAATATAAAAAATAAAATACGTAAATAATATATTTTAAAAAATAATATACGAAAATGTTTTACTTATTTTTATCATTTTAAAATAATAATAATATTTGTATTTAAGTTGGATATATTTAATTTTTTAATGTAGTATAGCAAAAAAAATATGTTGTCGAAAAAATTGTTTGCTATTTTTTTATAAGTTATTCTAATAAATATTTAAAATCTATCAAACATTAAAATTAATAACCGAAATTTATTTTGAAATCTACAGCATCATGTAATGGCTTCATTGATCAATAAGGAACTTTCTCACATATGTGACACAGTTAATAATACGGTAATATATTGTTATTTGTTAAGTAAGGGTTCCATTAAAAAAAGATCTACGTAATTTAAGAAAATAAATTATGTTATTATAATTATTTTCTATAACTTAACACTGCCAGGACTCATACCGCATATTAAGGGGCCAAGTGAATGGTGTAGGATATTCCCCGGATGCACGACTGATGCCCTACTTAGGGCTAGCTGGATTCGGGTCAGCAGCATTGACCCGGACGTTCGATTTGCGGTACGATTTAATATCCACATTGGTCGAGCGTTGGCGACCGAAGACCAACACTTTTTATTTGCCGTGTGGGGAGTGCACAGTCACTCTGGAGGATGTTGCATTACAGTTTGGGCTCCCAATTGACGGGGATGCCGTCACGGGCGTAAGTGCGATAGCTGAGCCGGCTGCACTTTGTTATAGCCTACTAGGAGCCTCACCTGGCGATGCTGAGTCTACTTTTTCGGAGCTGAAATTTACATGGCTAAAAGCCAATTTTCAGCATTTATCAGATAATGCCACTGAGGAAGAGTTGGTGTACGCAGCTCGAGCGTACATTATGCATATCATAGGGGGTGTATTGATGCCCAATTCGAACAACAACAGGGTTCATCTCCAATATTTACCTCTATTAGCTGATCTGCATAGTATTCGCTCCTATAGTTGGGGTTCCGCAGTTCTGGCTATGTTGTATCGTGAGCTTTGTCGGACGACAAAGCCTGATGCTGTAGACATGGGCGGATGCCTTATATTGTTGCAATCATGGGCTCTTTATCGGATGCCATTCTTGGCATCGGTTAGTCACCAGCCATACGTATATCTGCTAGTTAACAGGTGATAAAATTTAACTTGTTAGTAGTTGACAATTTCTTTATAATGATACTATTCTAACGATACTATATTTACTTGAAAATTGTTTTCGTAGATGGAGTATTTATTCGAGTATCGGGAGGTCGTACACTGTCCCGATATATCGTCCGATTATTGAACAACATGCCAGGGAAGGGGTAAGCTATTCAAATATTCGTGACACGTAATTGCTTTTTATATCTTACTCCAACTGTGTTAAATTTTAATCATGGTATTAATTGTGCAGTTTATATGGATGCCATACTGTAGACAAGAAATTGCGACTATTATACCCTCGTCTGTCTACGTTGATTCTCATTTGTGGTGCACTAACGCACCAATTATCAGTTTCAATGTAGTCGAGTGGTACCACGGGGATTGAGTACTACGACAGTTTTGGTTGCATCCAGTACATCCCGGATCTGCCAATGCAGGTGGGGGAGGAGGTTCATGGCAAGAACAAGAGAGGGAGACATCGACAGCATTGGGGGGTTACGCACCGGAGATATATTGCGGTGTGCGAGAGTCAGATGGCTTGAAGACCTCAGATGGATATGTCTTCCGATTTGCGCCCATCGTTAGAGTACATACAATGGTACTCTAGTATGGGGAAGCCATATTTACTTGGTGGGCAGTCGACTATAATCCCCCCGCACGTACAGCGATCTGGGGCATACAAGTCAGTGGCCGATATAGAGCCCGATCCACAGCCAGATGCCAAGCATGACCCAGAACTGGAGCCCGAGGTACAGCCGGAGGTCGAGTCTGAGCGATCGCATTCACATTCGGCTGATACTTCTTATCATCCGGATTTGGCAGGCAATGACTATTTCCCAGGCTCATCGGGGGGCAAATACCATTACGAGTTTGATATGTTTGGGTCGTACCCACCGCAGCACAGCACCTCTCCCGGCCCATATCCACTGCATTATAGCACTACTCTCGGCCCGTATCCACTGCAGTACTCCACTCCTACTGGGTTGTATCCACCGCAGCATGGCACTCCTCCCGGCTCAAGTTCATCGATGCCATTCAAGCCATATGATTTTTCTTATATGTATCAGACACCCTCACCTGCGACTGAAGAAGATGTTGGTCGTCGCAATCACCCACAACGTGAACGTCGACCTCCGTAGAAATATACCCCTAGGACCACACCATCGAACCATCAATTTTAGGGGTTTCTATATTAAAAAGTTTGTATTTTTTTGTATATATTTAATTAGATTAATTGGAACTTTAAACGTGGAACAAAATTTGACCATAACGTAAATTAGATTAATTTAGACATTTTTGAACATTAAAACACTAAAACTTGTAACAGGTTTAGTCTTATAATAAAAATTGGAACAAACTTTAAATACATTACAACATTAATCTAATTGGAACATTAATTAAATTGGAACATACTATTACCGATATATACAGAGAGATTTCATGGACGTATGAAATAGATGATACATATGTAGTTATATATGCAAGTTGAGTAAATGTAAACTCAACCATTACCTTGTTTGTATATGTGACTAATTCGTTGATTGAGTGTAGGTAATTGGTAAAAATTACCTTGATCGATGGAATGTTTGGTTATGTGTGCTTCATGAGAATTGAATGATGATTATATTAAGTTTTATTATGTAATTGACCATGGGATCCATGAAATGGTGAGTTCATGATTAGTTGAAAATGATATTATGATAAATATCATTATATTGTACAAAAACAGTTTAGACAGTAGCAGTAGTCTGACTTTGAAAATTCAATAAAAATTGTAGAAATTGAATTAAAGGCTGGATAAAATATGGAATTAAAGCTTATTGAGTCTATTTTCAATATAAGAAATGGTGTAAGTAAAAGAAATTCATATTATGAGATATTTGAATTATTGTGAGATAGAGCCACAATGATTCTAGAATCCCCTGTTCTGATTTCAGAAAATTAGTTAAAGAATAAACTGTACTAATTGGCTAAATCAAAAACTCTAAAAATTTTATGGTAAAAAGATATGTGAGCTTAGCTTCTAGAAGAATTAGCGGATCTTAATTTGGAGTTCCGTAGCTCCAGATATAAATAAATTCATAACTGCGACTCTAGAAAACCGCTTAATTGGATTTTGAACTAATAGAGGAATATTTGCAATATAATTTTTTTCATATAAAAATAAATACATTACAACATAAGTTCAATTCCTACCTGAGCGTGACGATTGTCCGACATGATAGTTTCACTGCGGGCATTTACTCCGATTATGACCAGCTAACCTGCATAATCCACAACGCGTACTGTCGAATTTCTCCCTAATGTCCATTTCATTACGGATTCTAGTTGATTACGGACGACCTCTCGGATTCTTGCGTAGACCTCTGTCTGGGACAAGTTCGAAAGCCGTCGGAGGCACTTCCTACGTAGACAGGTCAGGCAGGACAAGGAACTCATTTTCTCATACATGTAACGTGTGATTGAGTGTGTACACATCATCGACAAATTGTTCAACATTAAGGTTCACTTTAGCACACGCTGCCACGACATGCGCACATGGATAATAAAGTGTTTCGAATCTCTTGCAATCGCATTGTCTATTCCGGAGATCAACTCCATAGGACCTAGGTGGTAGACCGGGTCGACGACCAATGGTCTCTGTAACTCAAAACGTTTCAAGGCGTCGTGAATATATTTTTACATTCATCGACCTCGCCATCCGACGGTTTGCAACCATTGCATCCCTGACATCTTCAACAAATACGTGTCCCGCCTCAATCTGGTTAACTTGTTGCTGACCCATTCTTGGCATCAAGGTAGCCAACCTGTAGAATGTAGCTGAGAAGACTGTTGAAATCGAAAGATGTCGTGTTTTCAACAATACAGCGTTGACCCCCTCCACTAAGTTTGTGGTCATTTGACCATAACGAAAGCCCTCGTCAAAACTTTGAGCCCATTGCGACGACTCCATAGTACCCAACCACTGTTGGAAAGATGTATTCGTTTGACCCTCCATGTCACTCTCAAGTCGAGTCATTCTTTGGCAAAAAATGTGTGGCTCTAGCTCGTACGCTGTATATGTATTAAGAAAAGATAACTTACAGTATTGCCCTAAAAACTTATATTGAAAAGATAAGGCAATCGTTTACCTATTTTCATAAATTGTCTTTTCCAGTCTGCATTTTTATAATCTCTAATGAAGTTAGCTGCGATGTGACAGATGCAGTAAACGGATCTCCATGCTACACCGAAATGTCTAATGGCGGCAATTAATCCTTTCCCTCTATCAGAGATAATGCAAATATTATCGTTGCTAATAACATACCTTCACAAGTTGGTAATAAAGAATTCCCACAATTCCATGTTCTCCTTATCTACAATGGTAAATGCTATCTAGAGAACCGCAAGAAGTAAGATCTGTGTATATTTTCCATATAGCCAGGTCCCATCCACTTGCACAAATGGCTTGCAGTGGGGAAATGCGCGCACACATGGATCAAACGTTCAGAACATCCGATGGAAAATTCTTTTTCCCGACTGTAGTTGGTCATCCGGGCCTAATAAGGTCATGTCTGTAACTCAATGACGGTTCCTGGTACGTATTCCCGCATAGCGGCTATCCATCCTTGTAGCTCGTTATACGACGCATCGAAATCCCCATACAATTGCTCCATTGCCATCTGTTTTACTATCCATGCCTTTCAATATGACACTCGATACTGAAATAATGCTTGTATTTCGGCAATCAGTACCGAAAATTTAATGGTCGGCATTTCCTTCACCATTGGCATGATACACGTATAGATAGTTTTAGAATCAAGTTTTCGATGATCTTCTGTCATACGTGTTGATGTGCATGTGTGAGGCCCAACAAATTTGCGTATCTCCCACATCTGCGAATTTTGAATAAATGCAGCTATTAACCGCTAATTGCAGCCTTCCGCCGACTTCCAACACTCCCCAATATATAATGTCGGTTTAGACACTGCAACTTTATAATCTACTGATATATTCATGCTATACCGCTTAATAGCAAATACGCACTCTTCTTTACTTTCGAATCTTTGGCTGACGAATAACTCCTCAGGATTAGAATTTACGGTCAGTCGGTGAGCAGGAAGTATTTCAGGGTACTCTAGAAACTCGGCTACATGCGCCGCATCGGGGTCTATGAGCGACATGTGTGGCCCAGGATTATTGTGAATCACAATACATCGCATCTGGTTCCCGACCGAAGACGCGTTAATGTTTCCATCGTTATTCACATCTTCATCGTCAATATCATCAGGGACATCGTCCACATCGGGATCACTATCACTATCGACTTCTTGATAATAAGGATCACTACTATCGTAACCATCATCACCAACCACATCCATATCGGGTGTAACATTAAGATCGATATCGATCTCAGGTATAGTCGATTCACTATCAACGTACGATATTGGAGCCACCATGCACGGTTATTGAGCTCTATGTTCTTCACCATATGCAGTGAGATCTTCATTTTCCTCCATACCGGCTAACTCAGCAAATAAGTGAATCGGTGCATTTTTGTCACTCCCATTCCCACAGTAAAGAGCGATCATTTTCTCCATGTCTTCGTCGTCTACAAGTTCCATTTCAGTGAATTTGATTGGATCTGTCGAAACTGGAAACTTGTAGAAAAGTTTCGAGATCCTTCTCTCACAACGTCTAACAATTTTTGAGTTAATTCTTCCCTTCATATCATCCAACGAGACATTTCTATTAAATCTCATTGCTATTTGTTGTCGACATTCAAATATGCATCCAACGGTTGTTGTCAAGGTAATTCCATCGAAATAAACGCATACAAAAAACTGATTATCCATCTTCAATGCTCAATCTGTTAAAAAATAAACAAACTTTCTCAAAATAATTTCGAACACCAAATAAACTACTTATAATAAAAAAATTAATTACTCAATATGCATGCAATTTTTTCATTCATAAGCTCATAGTTTTTTAGTTCCCATTTTATACATAAACAACATTTATCTTTACATTTAACCATTTAAATTCAGTTCTATGTTTTCTTCCATCTCCGACCCTGTATCTTCCTCTAGGAAATACTGTATAATCCAATTTAGATATTCTTGATTCTCTTCATATTCATCTTCTACAATCCAATTTGGAAATTCCTCGGGATCTTCTTCCTCTTCAATTTTTATAACGGGTATTGAAATTAGAAATTCTCTTGGTAATTTCCTAACATCTAATTTATCCATCCATGTTATGTCAATCACATTTTGCTTCCCAGTCAACTTTCGTGAACCTATACTTTGTCTCGCTATTTTCCCTGCTCCATAAGAGATTATAAACTTTACGAAGCATATAACTAGATTCCAATAGGTTCGTGGTACCAATGTCTTCCAAAGTTGGTCTAAAACGATTTGATGTTCCCGTTCTATTAATGTCCCTCTAAGGGTTAAGTATTGAACTTTATTCTTCCTAATCATTTCATGACCTTTCCACAACACTTCTTACATCTTTTTATTTACTGTCATAACGTGTTGAACAATGTCTTCTTCTGGTTTCATTCTGTAATCTTGCACTTCTCTCATTATCTTATCAACTTTCTCCTTTGTGCTGAAGTTGTTATTTCATCAGGTAATACCAAATATGTTGCCATTTCTAACAATATCTATAACATGCCAAATAAATTTCATAAATATTATCTAATTAACCTAAAACGGGTTTTTTACCCTAATAATATAAAAAATAAAATAAAATACCAAAATAGGTTGTTTGAAAGATTAAGTGTCAAAAGTGCCAAAAATGGTACTTAATCTTTCAAACAACTTATTTTGCTAATTTATTTTATTTTTAAAATAATAAGGGTAAAAAACTACCTAAAACACATATAACAAAATAATACATTCTTTACATAACAAAAATAGACTTTTTTAGGGGTTTTTTTACAATAATAATAACTAACAATAATTATGTTTTTTACTAACAATAATAATAAGGGTTTTTTACTAACAATATTAATAACTAACAACAAAAAATAATAAAAATCAACAATAATAATAACAACAAAAATACAATAACAATATAAAATTTCATAATTTAAAAAAAATTATACCTTCTTTTTTCCTTCTCATTTTTCTTCTCTTCTCCTTTCTTTCCCTTTATTTTCTTCTCCTTGCTGTTGATTCTTGCTCCCGGGGTTGCTGGTTCTGCTTGGTTTTATAATGCTTAGGTGCCGCCTGTGGGACCCACACAACTGGTGCCGCCTCTGCCAGAGGCAACACTGGTGCCGCCTATGGCACCCACATGTCCCATATTTTATTTTATTTTTTTCGTTTTCAACTTCTTTTTCGTTTTTAGAGTTTTTTTCTTGTGTGTGTCGCATCTGCTTCACCATCACGTCGATCGGGGAGAGTGTTACTTCGTCAGAGTGGCGTGACCACCCTGATTATACCATTTTGGTAATTAGATTTTTAGTTGTATTATTTTGGAATTTTTTAATTTTTTTATACTTTTTTAGTAAAAAACCCTACAAACTCACAAGTACGATTTTTGTATTATAACGATAATCATAATTTCATAATAAATATTCCAAATAAAACATTATATCATTTCTAATTCAACATTTATCGATTATAATCGGGCATGTGATCAATTTATACCCAAGTCATTATATATATTTACTTTTCCTCCTCCTCCTCTCCATCCACATACTTAGTATAAATAACATACTTGTAAGTAACATTATCCATAATTTTTACTATTTACTTATGTGAATATTCAAGTTGTCTATCTATTTCATAGTCACTAAATTATTTTTATATTGAGCTACAGAAATCCAAATTAAGATCCGCTAATTTTCTATGAAACTAGACTCACTTATCTTTTTACCATAAAATTTTCAGAATTTTTGGTTTTACCAATAAATATATTTTATTCTTTAAAGTAACCCTTGTTCTGCTGTCTGACAGTTCCGACCCTTCTTCACTAAAAATTAATTATCTCCTCGTAAAGGATTCTAATGATGTCCTCATTTATTTCTTTTGAAAATAGACTCATTCAGAATTCTAAACATATAAATTTAAGACCATAATTATTTTTATCCAATTTTTTATGATTTTCCAAAGTTAGAACAGGGGAACCCAAAATCATTATGACATTGTCTCACAAAAGTTATTATATCTCATGATTTAAAATTTCATTGCTTACATAATTTATTCTATAAGAAACTAGACTCAATAAAATTTAATTTAATATTTTATTAATCCTTTAATTCTATTTATACAATTTTTGGTGATTTTTCAAAATTAGACTACTGCTGCTGTCCAAAACAGTTTTAGTGTAAAATATTGATTTCCATTTTGCCTCAAATTTCATAGTTCATACAATTCAATCCTTGCTCAATTAACCCCTCAATTGAGTTAATTTTTCTCATTTAATACTTTATTATATTATTTTAAACTACTTCATAACCCTTGAAAACCAGAACTTTAACACTAGACCTTAATTCCAAACTCTTTCACAATTAGGTCCTAAAACCAATTTTCATCAAATTTGCTTGATAAAATCACCATATATCAAAATTAAAGATTCAATATATGTTTATTCATCATATTCTTCCAGTACTCATCCATAAAAACTTCAAAAATTAGCCATGGAATCAAAAACTAATGAAATAGTAAGTTGGACCCAATTGTAAAAGTCCAAAAACATAAAAATTTCAAGGAGAAAGCAATAATTAAACTTACATGAAGTTAGAGTATGAAAATCAGCTTGAACCCTTCTCCATGGCTATTTTTTAGCTGATGAATATGAAGAGAAATGAAGAGAATTCTAGATATTCCAATTTAGTCCCATTTTTATTCAACTAATTTTGGAAATTTTCCAATTTTGCCCTTATTTCACCCATTTCCTGATTTTTCTCAGCTATTACCGCCCAAAATATCTCCTTTGGGCTTATTTGCACTTTAGGTCCTTCCTCATTTGACAATTGAGCTATTTAATCATTTTAGCAACTTTTACACCTTTTTCAATTTAGTCCTTTTTATTTAATTAACCACCCAAACGTCAAAATTTTCTGAAAAAATTTTAATACTACATCACCAACACTCCATAAATATTTCTAAAAATATTTATGGCTCGATTTATGAATTCGAGGTCTCGATACCTCATTCTCAACCTAATTTACCTAATTAATTTTTTTAAATCACCAAATTCACTAATTCAAAAATACTTCTATATTCACATTTGACTCATAGGTATTAATTTATTAAATTTTCAACTCACCCGTCAGATTTAGTGATCTCAAATCTCTATTCCATGTACCACTAAAAATTAGACCGTTACAGCCGTAACGGGCGTAAGTGCGATAATTGAGCCGGGTGCACTTTGTTATAGCCTACTAGGAGCCTCGCTCAACGATGATGAGTCCAATTTTTCGGGTTTGAAATTTACATGGCTGAAAGCAAATTTTGAGCATTTATCAGTTAATGCCACTGAAGAAGAGTTGATGTGCGTAGCTCGAGCGTACATTATGCATATTATAGGGGATGTATTGATGCCCGATGCGAACAACAACAGGGTTCATCTCCAGTATTTACCTCTTTTAGCTGATTTGCATAATGTTCGCTTGTATAGTTGGGCTCCGCAGTTCTGGCTATGTTGTATAGTGAGCTTTGTTGGACAACAAAGCCTCATGCCATAGACATAGGCAGATGCCTTATATTATTGCAGTCATGATCTCTTTATCAGATGTCATTCTTGGCATCAGTTAGTCACCAACCATATGTTTATCCACTAATTAACAGGTGATAAAATTTAACTTGTTATTAATTAATAGTTTCTTTATAATGATACTATTCTAACGATACTATATTTATTTGAAATTCGTAGATGGAGTATTTATCCGGGTATCGGGAGGTCGTACACTGTCCCGATATATCGTTTGATGATTGAACAACATGTCGGCGAAGGGGTAAGCTATTCCAATATTTGCGACATGTAATTACTTTATATATCTTACTCAAACCGTGTGAAATTTTAACCATAGTATTAATCGTGCAGCTTATTTGGATGCCATATTGTAGACCAAAAATTGCGACTATTATACCATCGTCTGCCTACATTCATTCTCAATTGTGGTGCACTAACGCACTAATTATCAGTTTCAATGTAGTCGAGTGGTACCACGGGGATCGAGTACTACGACAGTTTGGTTGCATCTAGTATATCCTGAATCTGCCAATAGACGTGGGGAAGGTTCACGGCATCAACAAGATAGGGAAACATGGAATGCATTGGGAGGTTGTGCACCGGAGATATGTTGCAGTGTGGGATAATCGGATGGGTCGAAGACCTCGGATGGATATGTCTTCTGATTTGCAACCATCGTTAGAGTACATACAATGGTACTTTAGTATGGGAAAGCCATATTTACTTGGTGGCCAGTCGAATGTAGTCCCCCCGCACGTACAACAACCTAGGGCATACGAGTTAGTGGTCGATATAGAGCCCGATCCACAGCCAGATCTCGAGCCTGAGTGAGAGGTGGAGTCAGAGCCCGAGTCTGAGCGATCGCATTCACATTCGGCTGATACTTCTTATAATCCGGATTTGTCGGGCAATGACTATTTCCCAGGCTTGTCAGGGGGCAGATACCATTACGGGTTTGATAGCTTTGGGTCGTATCCATCGCAGCACAGCACTTGTCTCTGCCTATATCCACCGCAGTACAGCATTACCTCCGGCCCATATCCACTGCAGTACTCCACTCCTCTTGGGTTGTATCTACTGCAGCATGGCACTCCTCCCGGCTCAAGTTCATCGATGTCATTCGAGCCATATGATTTTTTTTCCATGTATCAGACACCCTCACCTGTGACTGAAGAGGATGTTGGTCGTCGCGATCACCCACAACGTAAACGTCGACCTCCGAATATGTATACCCCTAGGACCACACCATCGAACCATCAACTTTAGGGGTTTCTTGGGTTTTGATATTAAAAAGTTTGTATTTTTTTGTATATATTTAATTAGATTAATTGGAACTTTGAAAATTGTAACAAAATTTAACCATAACGTAAATTAAATTAATTTGGACATTTTGAACATTAAAACACTAAAACTTAACAAACTTAGTCTTGTAATATAAATTAAATACAATACAATATTAATCTAATTGGAACAAACTTTGCAATATAATTTTTTTATATAAATTAAATACATTACAACATAGGCTCAATTCCTACTCGATCATGACGATTGTCTAACATGATAGTTTCGCTGCGGGCATTTACTCCGATTATGACCAGCTAACCTGCTGTAACAGCTTGAAATAGGGCTTAGTCGGAACAGTGGTTATGACACCACAAATTCGAGGTAGAAATATTTATTTTATGATTATTTTAGAGTCCATGATATGTTTGAGTGATTGTGTGCAAATTTTGTTAAGTAATTTTATCGATAAAGTGCCCAATTTTGTTATTGGGATTAAATTACATTAATTGCAAAATATGAGTTCTAACATATAAGTATTTGTTTGAAATGGGGGTTTAAACTAGAAGTCTTTAAATGGCAAATAGACCATCATATTTTGGTATGGACAAAATTAGACATGGAAGGGTAAAATTGAAGGTTTAGTAAAAAGGGGCATTTTGGTCATTTGGGTGTTTTAAGGCATAAAAGACAAAATTTAAAACCCAAAAAAATCCGCTCATTCTCTTCTCCATGCTGCCGAAATTCTCAAGAAGCCATGGTTAGGGTGAAAAGCTTTTCAAAGCTTAATTATCAAGGAAATCGAGATTCGAGCTAAAATCGGGAAAATACCAAATAGTGGACTTAAATGGTAAAAATGATCATTTTCGCATACAAGGTAAGTTCATGAGTAAATGAGGTAACATAATTATTGTTTTAAGCAATTTAATGTTGTTTATATGATATGATGCTTATTATCATGAAATGTTATGTTTTGTGGTTATTATTGAATAGTATGTAATTATGTGAATTACTTGATGAGTATGAACTATCACCAAAGTATCAATTTCGACATTTCGTGAAAGATGGCAAAGGAGTATGATCGAGGAAAATCCCATTTGAACATTAGGAATAGATTAGGATACAAGTGACATGTCACTAGGAAATTGAGATCCGAACTCGTTGAGTTGCGTTCCAAGTTCGTGAGAATTATGAGGTATCTGAACTCGTTGAATTGCGTTTCGAGTTCACTTATGGATGCAAGCATCCGAACTCGTTGAGTTACGTTCCGAGTTCATTATGGGTGAAATTATGGTAGCTTTGCTACATAAACCGCAGGCTATTGAGTTTGTCTAGTTGCGGGCTTCCGTGTATCTGATTATATTCCGAGTGTTCAACGGATAATTTGATAGAGTATTCGATAATGGTCCCAATAAGACAAGCCATTGGTGAGTATGTTCTTGAGTTAAATTACAAGTTGTACAGTTATGTATACTAAACTTATGTGTGATGATTTGATATATGATGTATATAGTATTGGTGAATACTATGAAAATGACATGATGAGGAATAAGTCTTGATACTTGATGATATTGAGATTATGGATCTATGCCTATGAAGCATAATTGTGTGTTCTTTCCATGATGGATGAAATGATATTGTATGGATTTAGTGAATAATAGTTGTGATTGAGTAAATTTAGCCTTGGCAGTTTTGGGTTACTGCAGTAGTGTAATTTTGGAAATTCACTATAAATTGTGCAAATTTAGTTAGGGGAAGGATAAAACATGATATTAAATCTTAATGAGTCTAGTTCCACATAAAGGAAATGGTGTAACCAAAAGAATTCTGTATTATGAGATATTTGAGTTCTTGTGAGACAGAGTTGAAGTGATTCTAGACTCCCCTATTTTATATTTAGAAAATCACTAAAAATTGTAAAAAAAAAAAAATTATGAGTTATAATTTATGTGATTAAAATCCTTATTGAGTCTATTTTCTAGAAAGATAGACAGAAGTATTTTTCGAGTTTTGTATTATGAGATAATTAATTTTTAGTGAAGAAAGGTTAGAACTGTTGGATAACGAAACAGGGGCAACTTTGATGAATAAACTGTACTAATTGGCTAAACCACAAATTCTGAAAATTTTATGGTAAGAATATATGTGAGTCTAGTTTCTGGAAAAATTAACGTATCTTAATTTGGAACCCTGTAGCTTGATTTATAAATAAATTACTGACTATGACTCTAGTATACAGCTTGACCAGAATATAAATAAAAGTGTAATTATAGTTGTTTTACTTAAGAAAACATATTGGTAAATTGCTTATTAATTTCATATGGACTTACTAAGCGTAAAGCTTACCCCTCCTCTCCATTTCTTTTAGTATTGGCTGGTCGGCTCGGGGTTGGAGATCGTCGGAGGCAGCATCACACTATCTGAACGTTGATATGAAGCGTCGATAAACTTCAAGTATTTCTAAGTGAGTGGCATGTATAGAGATTTAGTCCTGAAACCTTTCTAAAGTATGTTTTAGGCTTCGTAAAACCAAATAAGGGACCATGTGCATGTGAATGAATGTTTTGAAATAAAAATGAAATTTTATAGCTCGTATTTTAGTTGGATGTTTGTACGTTGTCCGGTAATGCCTCGTACCCTATCCCGGTCTCGGGTATAGGTAAGAGGTGTTACACCTGCATAATCCACAATGCTTACCATCAGATTTTTCCCTAATGTCCATCTCATTACGAATTTTGGATGATTGCAGACGACCTCTCGGATTTCTGCGTAACCCTCTGTCTGGGACAAGATCGAAAGTCGTCGGAGGCACCTCCCACGTAGACAAGTTAGGCAGGACGGGGAACTTATTTTCCCAGACATGTAACGTGCACTCGAGCGTGTACACATCATCGACAAATTGTTCAACATTAAGGTTCACCTTAGCACACGCTGCCATGACATGCGCACATGGATAATAAAGTGTTTGGAACCTCTTACAATCACACCGTCTGTTCCGGAGATCAACTCCATAGGACCTAGGTGGTATACCGGGTCGACGACCAATGGTCTTCATAACATGAAATGTTTCATGGTGCCGTGAATATATTTCTACATTTATCGACCTCACCATTCGACGGTTTGCAACCATCACATCCTTGACATCTTCGACAAACACGTGTCCCGGCTCCATCTAGTTGACTTGTTGTTGAGCCATTCTTGGCATCAAGGTAGCCAACCTGCAGAATGTAGATGAAAAGACAGATGAAATCGAAAGATGTCGTGTTTTCAACAACACAGCGTTGACCCCCTCCACTAAGTTTGTGGTCATTTGACCATAACGAAAGCCCTCGTCAAAACTTTGAGCCCATTGCCATGGCTCCATAGTAACCAACCACTATCGGAAAGATATGTTCATTTGACCCTCCATGTCACTCTCAAGTCGAGTCATTCTTTGGCGGAAAATATGTGGCTCTAGCTCGTGCGCTGTATATGTATTAAGGAAAGATAAGTTACAGTATTGCCCTAAAGCATTAAAACATATGTTGAAAAGATAAGGTAATCATTTACCTATTTTCACAACTTGTCTCTTCCAGTCTGCATTCTTATAATCTCGATGAAAGTTAGCCGCGATGTGCCGGATATAGTAAACAGATCTCCATGGTACACCAGAACGCCTAATAGCGGCAATTAATCATTTCCCTCTATTGTAGATGATACAAATATTATCGTTGCTAATAACATACCTCCGCAGGTTGGTAAGGAAGAATTCTCACGATTCCATGTTCTCCTTATCTACAATGGCAAATGTTATCAGAAGCACGTTCCTGTTTCCGTCTTCAGCAACCGCAAGAAGTAAGATCTATGTATATTTTCCATATAGCCAGGTCCCATCTACTTGCACAAAAGGCTTGCAGTGGGGAAATGTGTGCACACATGGATCAAACGTCTAGAACATCCGATGGAAAATTCTTTTTCCTGGCTATAATTGGTCATTCGGGCCGTAATAAGGTCATGTTTGTAACTCAATAACAGTCTCCGATATGTACTCCCGCATAGCGGCTATCCATCCCTGTAGCTCGTTATACGATGCATCGAAATCCCTATACAATTACTCCATTGCCATCTGTTTAGCTATCCACACCTTTCGATATGATACTCGATACTAAAACCGTGCTTGCATTTCGGCAATTAGTACCGAAACTTTAATGGTCGACATGTCCTTCACCATTGGCATGATAAACGTACAGATAGTTTTGGAATCAAGTTTTCCATGGTCTTCAGTCATACGTGTTGATGTGCATGTGTGAGGCCCAACAAATTTGCGTATCTCTCACATCTATGATTTTTGAATAAATACAGCTCGTACCCGCCAATTGCAGCCTTCCATTGACTTCCAACACTCTACAATATATAATGTCGGTTTAGACACTGCAACTTTGTAATCCAATGATATATTCATGTTATATCGCCTAATAGCAAATACACACTCTTCTTTACTTTCGAATCTCTGGCCTACCAATAACTCCTCATGCTCAGAATTTACGGCCAGCCAGTGAGCTGGAAGTATTTCAGAGTACTCCAAAAACTCAGCTACATGCACCGCGTCGGGGTCTATGAGCGACATGTGTGGCCCAGGATTATTGTGTATCACAATACGTCGCATCTGGTTCCCTACCGAAGACGCGTTAATGTTTCCATCGTCAATATCATCGGGGACATTGTCCACATCGGGATCACTATCACTATCGACCTCTTCATCACAATGATCACTACTATCGTATCCATCATCACCAACCACATCAATATCGGGTGTAACATTAAGATCGATATCGATCCCACGTATAGTCGATTCACTATCAACGTACGATATTGGAGCCACCACGCACGGTTCTTGAGCTGCATGTTCTTCACCATATGCAGTGAGATCTTCATTCTGCTCCATACCGGCTAACTCAGCAAATAAGTGAATCGGTGCATTTTTTGTCACTCTCATTCCCACAGTAAAGAGCTATCATTGTCTCCACGTCTTCGTCGTCTACAAGTTCCATTTCGGTGAATTTGATTGGATCCGTCGAAAATGGAAACTTGTAGAAAAGTTTTTAGATCCTTCTCCCACAACGTCTAACAATTTTGGCGTTAATCATTCCCTTCATATCATTCAACGAGACATTTCTATTAAATCTCATTGTTATTTGTTGCCGACATTCAAATATGCATCCAACGGTTGTTGTTAAGATGATTCCATCGAAATAAACACATATAAAAAACTGATTATCCATCTTCAATACTCAATCTGTTAAAAAAAATAAACAAAATTTCTCAAAACAATTTCGAACAACAAATAAATTACTTAAATACAAAATTAATTAATCAATATGTAATTTTTTTCATTCATAATTCCATACTTTTTCAGTTCTTATTTTTGTACATGAACAACATTTATCTTTACATTTAACCACTTAAATTCAGTTTTATATTTTCTTCGATCTTCGATCTCGTATCTTCATTTGGGAAATTCTCTACAATCCAATTTAGAAATTCTTGATTCTCTTCATATTCATCTTCTACAATCCAATTTGGAAATTCCTCGGGATCTTCTGCCTCTTCAATCTTTATTACTAGTATTGAATATACAAATTCTCTTGGTAATTTCCTAACAACTAATTTATCCATCCATGGTTTGTCAAACACATTTTGCTTCCCAATTAACTTTCATGAACCTATAATTTGTCTCGCTATTTTCCTTGCTCCATAAGAGATTATAAACTTCGTGAAGTTTATAACTAGATTTCAATAGATTTCAATAGGTTCGTAGTACCAATGTCTTCCAAAGTTCGTCTAAAATGATTTGATGCTCCTGTTCTATTAATGTCCCTCTAAGGGTTTAAATATTGCACTTTATTGTTTCTAATCATTTCATGACGCTTCCACAACATTTTTTGCATCTTTCGATTTATGGTAATAAGGTGTTGAACAATATCTTCTTCTGGTTTCATTTTGTAATCTTGCATTTCTCTCATCATCTTATCAACTTTCTCCCTTTGTGCTAAACTTATTATCTCATCAGGCAATATCAAATATGTTGCCATTTCTAAAAATATGTATAACAAAAATATTTTGAGTTGTTATCACTAATTAACAATTACTTTATAATAGTTTTACTAACATAAAAACTTTCAAATATATTTAAAAAATTTAAAACATAACATTCACAATAATCATATAATTAATCTAAATACAAAACTTACTAACATATCACAATAAACAAAATAAATTTTAAAACAAAACATAAAAGTAACACTAAACAAACTATATAATACTAATAAAATATTTTTTTCTTATCATAATTTATTTCATTTAAAAAATAAAAAAAAAATTTACCTTTTCTTTTCTTTCTTCTCTTCTATTCTCCCTATCTTCTTCTGTAATTTTTTTTTTCCAATCTGGTAGGAGTTGAATGGGGGGAGCGGTGGGAGATATACTGGAGGGGTCAAGCCTGTCAAAAAGGCACCATTGGTGCCGCCTATGGCAGCACCACAACCGGTGCCGCCTATGGGATGCCCTCGACCATTATTTTATTATTTTTTTGACCTATTGTTTTTTTTCTTTTTTACCTGTACATGTCAGAAAATTTAGGGTGGTGCCGCCTATGCACCACCCTCCATCACTTGAAATAGCCCATTTTGGTATATAATTTTGAAAGCAACATATTTTCATTTTATTATAGTCAAAAACCCTATAATTGAGATACCACTTTTAAGGCTGAACAAAAAAAATTGAGAAACTGAAATTTGATCTAAATCGTGGTGTTTAAATAATTTTTGGGATACAAATTAAAAAACGCATTACTCATATTGAATAAAATTCTTTTTTTTAATTTATCATTAATATATTTTCTTTATGACGTAAAAATAAATATTTTATATATAAAAAATAAAAAATATTTTTTTTTGTATCTTTTCTAGAAATACAATATAAGAGTTATTAGCTATTTTTTTTATTTATTTAAACTTTAAAAATGCTTATGTAAAATAATTTGAAACTTAATCAAATAAGTTTTTTTACCTGAAACCAAATAATGTTCAAAAACCATAAATAAAATTTATTTTGTCAAAATAAATTTAAAGACCC
Source organism: Gossypium anomalum (assembly GCA_025698475.1). Lineage (NCBI taxonomy): Eukaryota > Viridiplantae > Streptophyta > Magnoliopsida > Malvales > Malvaceae > Gossypium > Gossypium anomalum. The sequence goes on from CM046961.1 coordinate 6,827,692, forward strand.
AAAATTAATATAGAAAAATTAAGAATCAAAGTAAATTAAACCGAATTATCATGATTGATTTGAAAATTCTAAAAAAACTCACGCTTAACCACTTTTGACCAAAAATTTTGATAAAAAAAGTGTGCATAGTTGAAAGAGAATAATTTACCTATCAAGGTGATTATAAAAAATGTGAGTTTTAGACACCAATAAAAAAACATTCACATCATGAAGTTCAAAAATATGTAATTAGAGAGTTATTTGGTACACTATCAATAAAGGTTTTAAACTTCACAAGTAGAATCAAATGGTTGACAAATATTCTATAAAGGTATAGAAAAAATACTAAAAGAAAACACATATCGATTTTTTATTGTAATTATTGTCATACACTCTCCACATCCAATAGAATCTCTACTTCAATTTAACTGCATGAATTTATATTTATGAAATTAAAAAAAATTTAAATCTTAAACTTAACCCAAATTTTCTTTTATACAATATTAGGATAGAAATAGAGTGGTGGATTTTTTACTTCAATAATATAAAATAAATAAATACCAGATTAGGATAATGTCATTAATATTCACGAAACTAGGCAAACATTACAATAAATAATTGGTATTGCCTGACCAACTGACGGCACCCATATTTCAAACTTAAAATATGTACTTTTTTAATAGTATACGCATAAAAATGAAAAAAATTATTGGTGTCGCCGAGCTGTCAGGTGGCACCTTATTATTTATAATAAAATATTTTTTAGGATGAAAGAAAAAATTGATATAATAATTTTCATGTATTAGAACCCAGTCTGTGATTGACGGGTCACATCCGTAGTAGTCATATTTTGGGTTTAAAATACGGGTGTCATCGATTAGTAAGGCTGTACCCAAAAAAAAATTATTTTAAAGAAGAGGAGTGTCGCCGATTGGTCAGGTAACACCAGTTATTTACTGTAGTGTTTGCCTAATTTCGTAAATATTAATAGTCTTATCCTATTCTGGTATTTATTTATTTATTTATTTTATATTATTGAAGTAAGAAACTCAATTTAAATATGCGTGAAACATATAATCAAAAAATAATTGTTTTTAGAAATAGCCTAATTTAATTTAACTCTAAATGGAACGCCAATTTGTGATTTAAGGTTTTCATTTTTGGGGGTTTCCACTTGTAAACCGCATGTCAATATTTCATGCTTTTTGTCCCAACCCAAAATTCATGCCTTGCCCCCTTTCAAGGGTTCCATCTTCCATGAAAGGCTGCTAAATGAAATTAAAACCATAAAATAATAGCAGAAACAAATATAAAATACTGAATAAATAAATCAATAAAGAAAAAAAGATAGAGGTGATACCACCAAGTGCTCTTTTTTTCTTCAATTTTTTTAATATTCGTTTTAATTAAATTTAAAATAAAAATTATAAAAAAAACCTTTTTAATAACTATTTTTTTAAATAAAACTTAAATTCGAGTTATTATTTACAACAACATCAAATTTCGTACATGGCTTAGGGGAAATGTTGGCAAGTTAATGGCAGAAAAACAAAATTATGGTATTGGATGTGTGGGTGCAGAATATGGCAAAGTTACGTTACGTATAGGACAAATTATCATTACCACAGATCATCTATGTTTCTTTTCTTTTTTTAAATAAATAATGAGTAATATATTTATAAATTTAATCTATAGATATTATTTTTACACGTTATTTTACATGTTATTTTTATATTGTAAAATTTAATTTTATAAATTAATTTAATCTGTAAGGTAAGTTTTTTTATAGATATATTACACGTTTCTAAATTTAAAATTTTTAAGTTTGTTTAAAATTAATTTCCTTTAGATGTTTCTAAATTTATAAATATATTATACGTTATTTTTCAAAATAAAAGAAATAATAATTTAGTAATTTTTATTTGAATTATTATAAAAGATGAAAATCATTAAAGTAGGTTTTAATTTTATCAAAAAAAAATCTAATTTGATTGTGCATATTAAATTTAAATTAATTTTTAAATTTAATAATAATGTGAGTGATGCAATAATAATTAAAAAACATGATAAGTAGTTCAACATTATTTTAAAATATAAAATATGTATTTAAACTTGAGAAATAAAAAAGATGAGAAAACGAGGGGTTAATGTTGCAATATTCCCATCCCTTTTGTTGGGTGACTTTGGGCTTTTGTTGGCCAGCACCTCACACCCCACCAAAATAATTTTTTTAATCAGATAAAGGGGTACTGGCCATCAGTGTGCCAGCAATCAAAAAAATTTGAAAAAAAATACATAGGTATCAATCATCTAGTGTTCAAAACTCTAAACATTATTTTTTAATAAAAAAATAGTGGTGCTGGCCATCTAGTTTTCATAACCCAATTTTACTGTTCATTTCAAGTCATTTTGGTGAATATTTTTGAACTAAGGTAATTTTTGTAAATATTATTTTTTTTAGGTCAGATGGGTAAAATAGTCGACAATTTATCATTACTATGGATCATCTATGTTTCTCCATTTTTCAATGTATCTATCGGAGCGAATCCAATAATTAATTATTCGCATTCTACAAATCCATTAAAAAGTAAATGTTGGTCATAAATTTTAAAACTGTTCTATACCCAAGATGAGGATCCAACCCGAACTACATATTATTGAAAGTGTGGGGATATTTACCTTATTTATTTTGTTTGTTTTCCAAATTTACAAATTTTTTTCCCTCTTTACACCCACTACTGAAACTACACATTTACAATAATTTAAAATAATAATAATAATAATAATAAAACAACAACAACAACAGTAACTACTTCAAGTTTAAGCAGAGACAAAGTTATGGTACTTATGAAGTTAGTGTTTGGCTTATTCCAGTAAGTGTCCACAGCAAACACCACCCACCATTTCAATTGCCTATCTTAAACTTCATTCTAATTACTTTATTCCATTTGGTATTTTTTATTTTAAAGTCAATTATAGTAATTGAAGTTCTCAATTATTGGTTAATGAAATTACAAAAAATAAAAATAAAACCATTTGATTATTTAGTTTAAATTTTTTTTAAATATAAATATATAATATATTTAGTTAACCGCTTTGAATGGATGAAACCGATTTGAATGGATGTGTTTAAATTGTGATTACCTTATCAAATTCAATTCTATTTTTTATTTAATTTATAATTAATTTTAATATTTTATGAGGTAAAAAATAAATGTTTTATATTTAAAATAATAAAAATAACTTTCTATATAATTTTTTTTCAAAAATCATATAAATTTCTTCATTATTTTTATTTACTTGAAATATATATTTTTAGAAATATTTATAATAAAAAACTTTGAAACATTACCTAATAATATTCAAAGGTTATAAAATAGAACCCATTTAAAAAAAAAAAAGTCCAAAAATCACAAAAAAAAGTAATATAAAAAATTGAAAATCAAATTAAAATATGATAGACAATTCGAAAAAAAATCCAAAAAACCAGATTTAACCGATCTCATCCTAATAACTTTCAAACTCACCCCAATTACATTTTCAATGCACAAAACAACTCACCTTATATTTTCTTTTTTTCCTTTTTTATCGTCTTAGCTAGATTAGTGCAGAAGGACGTGGGTTTGATTGTACTGAAACGTATTATTCTCTTATTTATGAGTTGGGGAGGAACTATGGGTAGTTCTAGGCATTATGTCAAAATGAGCAAATATGATTAGAACATATAACGAAATTGTTCAAAAAAAACTTATATTTCCTTTTTCAGATCAAATATTGGCATTGCAAACTGAACTACAAATGCCTCCTGTAAATCTCTCACCCAAACATATCCTTAAAGAAATCTTTATGCAATTTTCCTTGATCTCTCCTAATTTCACTTGCTATTTGAGTAGCTCTATAAAAGAAATCCGCCATTGTCTCAAAATCAGGACATGAACACACATAATTGGTATGTAACTTTTTATTACTTATTGTAACACTCCAAATTTTGAGATATTTGGTTTTGGGTTGGATTATTTAAACCGAGTTATTTTGCCGGGGATTTAGTGGTTTATTACTTAGTATGTGGTAATTAATAACTGATTAGCTCAAGTGTTTAGTAATTAAGGCCTATGGATTAAATTGTAAAATTAATAAATTAGTGGCATCAATGTGTGATTATTAGAAATAGCATTTTGGTAAGGAGAGGTCCTTATTTGGAGAATTGTCCAAGCCCATCTAGGCAAATTGACCATTTTGAAAATGCCAAATCCTCATTCTCACGATTGTTACTCCAAAAACTATCAAAAATATTCTCTCAATTTTCTTTCAACTCTTCTTGTTAATCTTTATTTTGTCATCAAGATTTCAGATTAGTAAGTTCGTTTTCCATTAAAGTCTTTTGTTAAACAAGATTTGGAAATCAAGATATCAACATTTTCTTTTCTTTATGTTTCATGCTAGTATGGGAGCTAAGGGGTGGAAGTTGAGCTTTGAGATTTCTTGATTCAGTATTTATTTTCCCGCAAGACAAAGTGTTTTCTAATATGGGCTAAAATACCAATAAATGTCAGTTTTTTTAAATTATAAAAATCGACCAAACTTTTGAATATTTATGAGAATGGGCCGATTTTGATAAAACGCTTCCAACTGAATGAGTTTTCAATATATTGACAGAAAACGCTTCTAACTAAAAACACTTTTTGCCACAACAGCATTAAAAATGGCAGCATCAATTTTTTTTTTGCGCCAACTATTAATATGGAAATAAAACTTACAAAACATATATAGATCCAAAGTCTCATTTCTCTTCTTTTCTTAAGCAATGTAGAATATAAGATATGTGTATATATAGACTCATGAATAAGTTTGCAGTTTGTTCCTAGACAATGTGAGATTACTTCATATATTTAAAAATTCGGCCTATTTCCATAATTTTTATAAAATGGTATTTATTGGTATTTTAGCCTCTAATATGTGATTTTAAATCATTGAAAATTTATTTTTATTTTATTTTTCTTCATTTTCCCAAAGTTTTGATTTGGTTTTTATTTGGTGTTCTTGTGTTGGATTCATGTTAGATTACAGTTTAGAATAGGTTCAGAAGATAGGATTTTAAGTTTAATTGAGGATTGATTTTTATAATTGTTGAGAGTTTAAGGTGTTTTAGAGAGAGTAAATAGGTGAGCTTAAGTTACGATGGATTTTGAGAGTTTAAGAGTTCTTAAACATGATTTTAAGGTTGGAATTTAGGTTTGAATAGGTAAAGATAGAGTTCTTTCACGTTCATCGTGGGTTGGTTGTGGGTTGGACTATCCGTTGAAGCTCGAAGGTCCACCCAAAATTAGAGAGTATTTGGGCAAAATTATTAAATCCGAAAAATAAATTTGGACAAAAAAAGCTTTAGCCTATTTAAAATGTGGGTCGATCTCAGACTTAAATATTCAAGGCTCAAGTTTGGCTTATTTTCAATATTTGTAATATATTATATTATACTATTTTGATATATATTATAATTTATAATACATAAAAACTAAATATATAGTAATATATAATATTATAATATAAATATTAAAGTTAAGATGCCTATATATAATTTTTTAATAAATAAAAAATATATATAAAATTATTAAATATTAAATTTAAAAATTAAAAAAATATATGAGTGGACTTAAATGAGAATGGAAAGCCATTTACAAAAATAGACAGACTTAAAAACAATCTTAGACTCATATTTTAAGTCGAGTTGAGCTTAGACAAATATAAAGCATGTTAATATAATGATTAAGCTCCATCCATCTTAACCCATAAACAACTCTAAGAGCAATTAACCAATACTCGCAATTTTAAATATTGATAGCAGTTTGAAAGAGATCTTAGTAATTTCAACCTTGAACAAAATTTTCATTTGGTTTCAAAAAATAAATGTCATTTTCGTCTTCGTTTTCATCAAAAATGAAAATCATTGAAGAAAACATATTTTATTAAAAGTTTTAAAAATAACATTTGAAAAATGAAAAAATGTTAAAACTAAAAAAGAATAAAAGATTTCATTATTTTCACTAAAAATATTTCGTAAACTTTAAATGATATGATTCTGGTTTAGGATAACAAGCCATAAACACACACACAAAAAAAAATCTTTTTCAAGAGATTTTTAAATATTAAATCTAATACTCCAATTAAAATTCATAAACATGCAAAAAAGTTATTTTATTTCTCATATGTTCATTATAAAAAAATATTTATCAAACATATTTTCACTACTAAAAACAAATTTTTATTTATACTTATGAAACATGTTTTTGAAAAAAAAAATTTTAAACGTAACCTAAAAGTTGGTGCATATATATTTGCAAGATGATGTGAATCACAATTTAAAATATAATTTTCTTTAAAGAAAAAGGAGTTTTGTATCATATCACTGCCTACCTAATAAGGGATCAAATAATAAAAAGGCCGAACGAAGCAAAGCCAAGAGCATGTGGAATTTGGATTATTATGAGCTCACTCAATCATCTCTACTTCACAAATCACAATCCAAACTCAAACAAAATGCAAATCTCTACTGTTCTGAAACGCCATATATGTCTACAATTTTCTTTTATATATATATATCAGTCTAAGTGTCTCCACCCTCAGGACATATCTACTACTGACCATGTACTGCCACCCTAAATTACCTGCAAAATAAATCACTACCAGTAAGGGCAGCAGCGCAACTCAAGCAAGCAAGTTGTAAACATGACAAAAGGATATAAACCCACGCATCAAAGTATCATAATACCACTGTCTTATGCCGAACAGGCCCCGAGTTAGTTTTTTAATAGACCCTTACACCCAAATCATGCATTTGGGGTGACTTTTGGATTATTTTCAGGACTCCAATCAAAGCCTGGTTTTGATGCTCCACATACTGCTAAACACAATTAATGGCCAACACATCTTTTGGAATATAAGGGAATTATTTGATTTGACACTCGCAATCAGCAGAGGCCCAAAAAAACTGAGAACTATTATGTATTCCAGTTTTGTGCTAGAGAAGAAGCGGATATGAGCCTTTCAAATGCAGGATTTAAAAACATGATGAAGCATTTAAAATGCATAACCACCAAAGAGCACGATCCACAAACACAATAGCACAAAATAGAGCATTTCCAAAGGAACAGGATGCCCAACAGATAAAAGATTTATAACGTCCATGCCACACAAATGGAAAGCAAATCATATAAAATCACAAATATTACAAAAAAGGCAAAGCAATTGCTGTAACTTAGACAATAAAAACAACACACTTAAGATAGTTGAATGGTTCGTGAAATTCAATCAGAGAAACCATACCTAAACAGTTACTCATCTGCTTGATGTGGACTTGGATTCATTCACAAAGAAAAGCCTTTGAAAGCTGAAGCACTCTCACTTTTGACATCTATCCTGTCATGCAGCTTTGAATAGTTGTCAGTTGATAAAAGATCTAACGAGTTCTTTTCACTCACAGCTTCATCATATCTTTTACCACTATCATCTTCCATGCTACCAACATTACCAAACATGCTTCCACCAGGCTCCTTCATATGAATCGTCTTGCCAAACAATTGAAACGAATTAACACCTACTTTGCTCAAGTTGCAGCCTGCATTTTCAGTAAATTCAGTGCCAAAGGATACCATGCTGCTCTGGCTATCTGGGGACAAGTTGTCAGACTGTGAACTGCCAATGTTAAGCTCAGTGGATATCCTCTTTAACTTGGGCACCCAATAGTTGCTAGAGGAAGCATCAGTGGACATCACTGGGGTATTCTCACTCACATGGTTGGTTAAACCTTGCACGTGAAAATGATTTTGCCTGGCTCCCTGCATGCCAGCAGGAAAAGAATTGTAATTCAACAGTGATGGATTCATGTACCTCATTGTTGAATTGGTTAACCCTGTCATAGGGAACATTATTTCTCCTTCTGCATCAGCCAGCCCAGATTCCTGAGAAAACTTGGACTTCTTCGCCAAGGGAAATGAAGACTGAAGCGGTAAGGAAGTAGCAATTTCAACTTGCCATGGGTTCACTCTCCTTACATTCTGGAGATCAGGTTCATCCCATGCAACCTAATGATATAAAGATAATGAAATCATGAGTCAGCAAGGGTAAAGAGGAAGATACTTTATATGAAACAAAATGGATAAACACTTAATACCTCTCAAAAACTTAAATGTAAGATTAAATAATCCACATCCTAGCACAAACCCAACCCCTAAAATGCGACCTCTAAAATGAGAAAACATAAAACATAGAAGAAACTATTCCGCCATTATTACCAGTCACAAACACACAGATAAAGTGCAGATGAAACAAGACCTCTATAGAAGCACTAAAAGTTCACTTGTTCCCTACTAAGATGAGAGTATCACAAGATACATTTCAATAGGCATCAATTTTAAAATTTACCCAATTGATGGGAGTTGAAGTTAACATAGCAAGTGGCTCAAAACTGAATACATAAGCACTTTATTCTTTTCACAAATATGTAAGTAACAGAATTTTAGATTCAAGCACAATCAAACATCAACACAAATACATACCATGTTACTCCGGATAAGAAACCACTGCATAACAAGCCATCAAACACAACCCGTAAAGAATGAAAATTATGCAAATCATTCCCAATCTAAATCAATTACTAAAATCTGAATTGCACCACCCCAACCTTGGCAATCTTCCTACGGAGACAAACTCAAGATTGAGAATCCCCAGTAAGGACACAACTTAAAAGTGAAAATATACAAAAATTTATATAGACTAAGTATAATGCTGCCTGCTGCTATAAGCCTATAACTGTGTAATCTTATTCCAACCTTAGTTCCTCCACCCCATTAAATCTACCATCAGAGCTTGTTCTAAATAAGCATATCGAAGTTATCAGCAAAAAGCAATCAATCTAACCACCACATTTAAAACAACTGAGTCCAAGGCAATTTTACCAGAAGCATTCGCCAAGGAGAGCCAATCCAGGGGCCGGAATCCGACAAAGCACCAGAAATAACCGTCCCTTGAAAGCACGTCATTCTCGAGGAATCCTCTGTTTCAACTACCATCTTCACTCTGGTCCCACCAGCCCAGTATATATTGAGTCCAGCCTCCACCAACTCCGCTCTCACCACGAAATCTGTCCAACCGGGCCGAGGATAGTACACAACCTCGAATGGCAACCCCTTCGCGGCCCTCTCCGCAACTTCCACAACCACTTCCGCCGTCATCCTCCCCCTTCCGTCCCCTTTCGTTGCTCCTCCACCAGTTGGCTCTCTCCACCTCCCGGAATCCCCACCGCCTTCTCCTCTCTTCAAAGCCCGACGGACTCCAATAAACATTTTCCCATTACAGTCCCTCATGAAGACAACAGAATCGCCGGCGATGAGCTTCTTTTGATTAACAAATTTGTTCCATCCCGTAGTGAGCAGATGCCGACGCGGCGTTCCTCTGTAAATGTGGCGGAACTCCCAAACCCCGCCGCGAACGTCGGTGACGGTGAGAGTCTGAACAGGCGGGTCAGCATTGTAGTCAAGAGGCGGGAAAATAGAGTCAGCACAAAACCGGGGGACGGAGAATCCGCCGCCATTGTTGGCATCGGACGGCGTTAAAATCTTGGCGAAGGACACGACCTTATCAGGATCTTCAACTTCACCATTAACGTCTAGAAATTGATTGGGTAGTCTAGAAGGCTCGACAGGGACGACGAAGAGTTTGATGAAGACTTCATCAGTTCTGGGATCGGCGAGGCAATGAACGTCGGAGACAACGCAAGGGATGAGAGGCCTAGAGAGCACGAGAGAAGAGAGTAACGGAGTCGAACCGCAAGATTGTTCCACGTGTCCTTGAGGGAAGTAGTAAACAATAGAGTTAACAGTGGGGATTTGAACGGAAGAGCCAGCGCAAGCTCGCCAGATCCTTAAATCGACGTGGCGAACCTCCGCAGCCGGCGGCCGTGGAGGCGGCATCGGTCAGTTTAGGGTTTACAGAAAAAAAAAGAAACAAGAAAGCAGGATATGTTGAAAAAGGGCAGAATCGGGGAAAGAGAGAGAAGGGGTCGGAGAAACAGGCAGAAGGCAAAATTCTGTTAGCGTCAGGAGAAAAAGGCCATTGTTTGATTGGTTAGAAATTTACAGTTTTAACCCACGACCAACTTATCAGCCTCGCCTCTACCTCACTCGTCTAATCCTGTGCGTGTTCTTCACTCGCTTTCTTTATATTTTCAAATTATCAAGTAAAATTAATTTATAAAGAAAAATTAAGAGCGAAAACTGATTTAGATTGTAGAGTTTGGTTCATTTTCTTACTAAATTTTGATTGGTTGGGCTAATGGAAAAAAAATTTTGTTTGGATTTTTTTATAATTTATAAAATTTTAAAGTAATAATAGTAAAATTGTAATTTATCTTCTTAAAATGATAAAAATTTAATTTAATCTTTTTAAAAATTATAAAGATATACACTATTAAAATCGTGAAATTACTTTTTAACCATCATACAAATATACAATTTCGCCCCTAAAAATACATCCAAACCATTACCAACAAATCATAAAAAAGAAATTACCAATAAATAAAATTTATCTTACAAAGCATAAATCAGATATAACTTACCTAAACTAAAATAATTTTAGATAGTACCCATAGGGATTTAAACTGAAGTAAATCTAGACAGCCCACATATGATTTACCTAAGGTATAACTCAAGCTCGGGCACTCAAGGTCTAAGGTTTTCACCTTTGTCAATTATGTTAAGCGTTCATTGAAATTATAATTGTTAGAATCAAATTGGATTAGATAGTTGAATTGAAAATAGTGATCTGACTAATTCAATCAGCAGCTTTAAATTAAAAAAAAAAAAAAGTTGAACTAATAAGAAAATGATTGAGTATGATTGAAGCTAATTTAAATATTTAATTTTATTTCTATTATTTTTTATTTTTTATGAATTTTTATTCTAAAGTAGTTTATGAGAACTTAAATTTCAAAATTTAGGTTTCATAAATAGTGTAAATTAAGTTATATACACATAAATATAAAAAATTAATTTCAAAAATAATATTAATTTGAATTAGAATTTTAAAGTTTTTTTTTTTCATGATTAAACTCAATTAGATGAAATCAATCACTTATATAATTCTTACTTTGATTAACAAACATAATGCACATTAATCACAATTTTCATAGACATAGATCCATCCAAATAGTGATTAATCCTAATTTGAGATACTAGTAATAATAGTACTGTAAATAAAGTCTTGGGATTCGATTCTTATTTATGATAATAGAGAATATATTATAATCAGTCGTTTACTTCTACAAAAAATACTCGTGATAAAAAGATTAATTGCTACTACCGATAGATAGCGATTAGTTTAATTTTATTTTAAAAAATTGAAAATAAACATAATTTAAACATGTTTTTTAATCCTTTATTATTTGTTACTTTATTTCTTTTCCTTTCTTCATTTCATTTTCATTTTCTAAAAAAATTTATCATTGTCACTTTCTACAACATCCTCCATCCTTTACTTAAATTTGAATGGCTAAGGCTTATATAGTTTGAAATGTGGAATTGCATTTTAAGTCTTACGATGATGTATATTTGATTAAATGGCAGGTTGAAATGAAACGGAATTAGGACTGTTGTGTACTGACTATGGAGTCGCGACACCGGCCATTATCGTCGCGATGTCAACTCAATGAAGTTTTAGAAACTTTACATTTTAGTTCTCAAGTTGAGAAACTAGCCTACTGTTTTGGAGTTCGCAACACCAACTTGTAATATTTTAATTTTTTTGTAATTTGATCCTAATTCAGTCTCGGGTTAGTAAAAAAATTTTCGTAAACTCGTAGAAGACTCAAAAATGATTATATATCATAATAAGAATGTGTAATATGCCTATTTGTATGTATAAACGGTTGCTTTGTATATAACTGATTGTAGTTGCTCCAGCAACGGATGTAGCATCTCATAGCTCGAACCAAGTGGTCCGGTAAGGTATAAGGTGTTATAACACACGTGTATGATAAAAGTTCTAATATAATTTTAATTAAACTAAATAATATTTATCTTATTTAGATATCTTTAAATATTTTGATAAGTAAATTTAATAAAGTAATTATAATTTAATAAAGTAATTATCTATACAATTTTAAACATTTGATTGAATTGATGTCACCCTCAACCAAGTATCAATTCGATTAAACGAATTACAAAAATACCTTTCCATATATTAATAATTATATTATTACAATGGTAAATTTGTCTCTTTATTTTTTTTATAGAACTTACTAAAATTTTACATGTGGTGGAATTTGAACATATGCCTCCAACATCTATAAAAGAAATTACCGCTTCAACCAAAGATTTATTTTTTAAAGTAAAATGCACTTTATGAAATAGAGAAAGAAGAGTAGAACACAAGAGGAAGACAAACTAAACCCAAGCCAACAGGTTTACCCCGTATACCAAATGTTGTGGGTCCTCTCCTCATAAGTAAGATTATATCTCTATTAAGAACAAATGAAAGATGTTGTCTCAAAATCATGAAAAGAAGCGTAAGATAAAGCCATCCTAGTCAATTTATGAGCCACCTTATTAACTTCTCTTCTTGTTCATTGAAAGGACAAATCAGAGAATAAAGAACGAAGATGAGCAAATTATTTAATAATTGCATCGAATTTAGACACATCAGCAGTTGAAAATTTTAAAGCATTTATACTTTAGCAATCAAATTCAATCACAATATTATCTAACCTCCAAGCACAAAGCCACAATTACATTTCACGAATAGTCAATATCTCAATAAAACAAAGATCTCAAGAAATATTAATATGGTCGACCAACCGTTGCACAAAAACATCATTATGGTCTCAAAAGATTGTTGCAAAACTTGAACATTGCTTGTCACGAAATATGCATTCCAACGGTTATACATTGTTTCACCCACATTAATTTTGTTTCATGTTATTATTTAAATCATTGATTGAGTTGGTGTACAAGTTCACTAGACACCAACTCTGTTAAAAATTACAATTTTTGTATTTTATATTTTTAAACAAAACCATTATAAAATTTGTATATAGAGATTACACCCATGCCACCATCTATATATATATACACACGCACACACATTTTAATAAAGTACGTGACTGAGTTGATGTCACGAGTTAAGTCGACACTAACTCAATTGTGAAGTTACTAAAACACCCTTACTTTAGAGAATTATTAACATTATTATAAAAATATTGTCATCTTTTTTTACTTTTATATAATCTTTAAATAAAAGAACTTTAAAAACATTATTTACAAATTAAACATATGATCAACAATTTCACATAGAAAACTCTTACTACTCAACTAATAATCATTTATTAAATTTAAGAAATAAAATGCTCAATTTAAATATGAAATTGTGAAGAAAATATCCATATCCAAATAATGTTCAAATTTATTAAAATCACGATATTTTAATATTTCAATATATGCAATATAAATATTTGTAAATAATTAATATTAACTATTTATAAATTTAAAAAGAACCCATTATAATTTAATTTCATATATTTGAAATTTATTTCAATATAAAAAAATAAGTACGTACCTAATATAAATATTACATAAAAATATTTTCGATTATAAATAAAAAAAAGAAAAAAAAATGTCGTTAAAGAACTGTTTTTAATTGAGTTGAAAAGCATTAACTTCAACAAAAAGCAATAAGAAACAAAATCTTAGTAATTAAGAGTCAAAAGATGGATATATTCAAAGTTTACTTCATCGATATTAATTGTTAGGAAGGTAATTATAACATACTTCTTTAAAACTTAAATCGTTATTTTTATCTCAGAATTATCCCATTCAAACATTTTAAAAGTTCGGATTAAATCAAACTTTCTCCTGAATTCATGTCGATTATAAAATTAATGTTAATATAGGAAGAAAACAATTGTCTGTGCAAACAAAACATTGTTTTTTTATAGAAACAATTAATTATAAACATGAAAATCTTAATGACGGCTTAAGATAACATAAAAAGGAAAAAGAAAACTAGAAAGAAATAAAACAGTAAACTCAATTAACACATTAGGGGAATAAACAATGACCAGTTCACAACATCATAAACCACAGAACAGCAGAGAGCACGTACGGGATGTAGCTCACTGTCTTTTATTGTAGGAAACACGACACAGTAAAGCCAAACACAAACATATAATAGAAGACGACGCTAATATTTATTGCACTAGAAGTAGAGGCTTAACATAGTAAAGATACCATACGAAGAGCTTCGGGATTCACTCGTCTTCCGATTCAGACTCGGCAGTCTGGAGCCACTCAATGAAGGGCTTGAGGTTCTTCCATATCTGAGAACCCTTATTGCTACCAGCTATACCCTTCTGGTACCACTCCATGATAAACTCTTCTTCCAAAATATCATCATCATACAGCACTTTAAGAACCAATGCCACCTCCTTCGCTGCCTCAGGGCTAGCCTTGCTGCAAAAAGACTCGATAGAATTGAGGAGCACCAACTGAGACCGCTCTTCTTTGGTTGCTGCTACTGCTGCTGCAATGTAGTTCTTCTTTTTGGTTACTTCTTTTGCAAACCCTTTCCCAACATCATTGAAGAGTGCTATAAATAGAGCATCCATGACTACTTTGGAGGTTCCGGTGAGTGAACCTAGGAAGGATTTAAGCTGATTTGGAGACGATCCCTTCTTGAAGTATTCCTTTATCTCATCAACAAGTTTATCATGAGCACCAACACCATTCTCATGAACCTTGGTCTCAGGCTCGGGAGACTTCTTAACCGACTTTTTCTTCTCTTCATCGGTAGAAAGCATCACCATATCAGCAGTAACAGCACTCAACTGCTCTTGGATGCGTTGTTGGGCAGCCGCAAGTGAAGTATCAGTTTGCCACTGAACATCATCGTCGTCGTCATCACTGGCAACCCGTTCATTCTCATCAGCCTGGCTTTGTTCAGGGGAGTGATCTTCATCAGAATGTTTACCTTTCTTCTTGGTCACACCACCTTTGGCAGCTGCAACCTTAGTTGTAGTAGTGGAAGCTTTCTTCTTTGTCTCTTTTTTGATCTTCTTCAGCTCTTCATCAGCAGCCTCACCCTCCTTGAGTCTTTCCTTTTCAGCCCTCCTCATTGCCTTCTTGTCTTTTGATGACTTCTTTGCCTCAGGTGGATTCTTAAGAATAAAAGTTGTAAGCTTATCTCTCATGTCAACATCAGAAATAAACCCACATGCAGCACATTTAAGAGTAATCATCTGCATCTTCGTAATAACTATCTCAGTTTCTGGGTTCCCACAACCATAGCACTGAACATACTTCTTGATGAAGTTCTCAAGAAGCCCTGCAAGCTTGGCAGTTTCATGGGCACCATTAACCAGTGAAGTTCCAGTCTTCTCATCAAACTTGGATTGGGCTCCCAGTTCACAACCAAAATACTTTACAGGGTAAGAAGCAGGTCTAGCCAAAGCCTTCGCAATCTCAACCATGTTAACCACATTAGTCTTGATGCCATTTCCTCGTCCTTCAATCTTGGTTATCATTTTGGGCATCTTATACCTATAAAAGGCATCATCACTGTTGGAAGCACCAATATTCTGCAAAGCCATCTTGATCGAACTTGTGGAATAGACTTAATCACAAAGGAAGGATCAGATACTAGTGTTTCCAATTGTGGTAAGAAATCCTTTACCAGACTGCTTTCTTGCACTTGGAATAGGTCGCATAAAAGGGCAACCAAATTTTTCTGTATTACTGACCTCAATATGCATGCAGATACCTTCCTTTTTTCTAGAAGTGGGACAGTATTCACCGAGCAAACCAATTGATGATAAAAAGAGAGAGGCCCGTTCAGACATAAAAGATGATTCAAAATTAATGCCCTCCACTTTGACAAACTGTCGACACAGCAGAGCAAACTGCCAACTCTGATATTCAACAACAAAATTAATCCAGGCAAATGTTAAAACATATAAAAATCAATAAGTAGAAGTTCGTCAACATTGTCACTTCCAATAAAATCAACAACTAAGGACGGCATTACAATTTCTAATATAACATGTATACATCCAAAAGCATACAAACTCAATATCTGCTTAGGTCTTAAAGGTCAAAACCCTATTTTGTATCTTAAATGGCTTCAGATTCTAATATGTGATTAAGCTGTTAAAAACATACAGTCAATCCAGGCAAATGTTAAAGCATACAGTCAATCTATAAGAAGTAGACAGCTCATCAACATAAAGTTGATTTCATTAAAATCAACACCTGAAAAGGGCATTACGTTTTCCAATATTGCATATATACATCCAAAAGTAGAAAAACTAAATATCTGATAAAGGTCGAAAGCCTATAATTTCTAAATGCCTTCAGATCCCAATATTTGGTCCTCCAATTGGGGGATATCCACAAAATATTAGTATAAGAAATGATACTATCAAAATTAAGATTAAAATGTGAAAGGAAAAAGGATTTGCTATATTAAGGGTAGATTAAAAGAAACAGAAAAAAAAAAGGAAACCACAAACCTCCTAATCATATTAATGAGTGTTAAAGACGAGGTAAATTCAACAAAATATTAATGAAAAATTATTAAATATCACAAAATCAGAATAAATAACTTAAACATTTTATTCAACGTTAAATAATAAAAAAATAGAAAAAAAAAAGTCATAGGATTCAACATCCGATTTACAATCATCTAAATAAAAAATTAGAAAATCAAGTTCAGAAATCAGAATATAATGGCTCTGACAAGAACCAAACTACATAGATCCGATCATTCTAAGTCAAAACAAATAGGAACTTAAAAAGAAAAATATAAATAGATCTACAACGAATCAAAAACAGAAAAAATAAGTAAATCCAGCTATAGAACAAAGACACGAAAGATTAAAATCAACAGATAGGAATAAAATATTATATGAAATCGAACAGATTCATCGATAAGAAAAAATAAGAACAGTAATTAGAAACAGAAATCATACCTTCTATGAGATGTGGAAAAGAAGGGGGAAGAGATTAGATTGGGAATTTGTGAAGAAAAACAGAGGTTGGAACCTTATTTTAGATATAGCGGATTTTTGTTGTGGAGGAAAAAGAGAGAAGCACGCTGCTTTATATATGGTGACGCTTAGGGCAAACTCAGCATCTTTCAACTTTTATTTTTCGAATATATTAATTATATTCTGGAACCGACTTTCTTATTACATTATTGCCCTTACTTTTTTTGTATTTATGGTTTTCTTTTTCTCTTTTATTCTTCCAATTTTTATAATTAATTTGTTGTACACCCTATTTTCATAATTAATTAATTCTTTAATATTATTTTTATTTAAAAAAGCCTAAAATATATAAGAGGAATTAATCCTATCTTTCATATTTTATGGTTAAATTAATAAAATTATTCCTCAAAAAAATTTTCCTTTATTTAAAGAATTATATAACTTGCTTGAGCCAAAATGTAAACTTTCTATATGTTTAATATTTCAAGGAAAATTATCTCATATATTGTTTGAGGAGATTTTTTAAACTTCACAAATAGATTAATGATATGATAAGTGTCAGAGTGTAATAAAAAAATATAAATATAAAAAATTTCCAAAATATAATAAATATTTAAAAGGATTTACGTTAGAAATTTAAGTGTCAGTATCAGTACCATTAATTTTTTTTAATATTTTCTTTATAAATCCAAACTGCCCCTTACAGAGTTCATACTTTAAATGATGGTGGAGTTCCTTTTTGCAACTTCAAAAAAAAAAAAAATTCTTTAGTGTAACGGAATATCAAAGGGTGAAAATGGAAATTAAACAACAGAAAAAAAATCATCAAATTTTCAAAATTAAAATTTTAAAAAAATGAAAAATTACGTGGCACTATATAGCACAAGTAAAACCAAATAGAAGCTTTCAAATTTGCGTGTTTAATTATACTTCTTCTTCCTAAAATAAACCTTTATCTCCTGGATGCACGCATTTAAAACTGTACCAGATTATTATTATAGTTTTTTTAGTTAAATTTTACCTTTTTTAAATATATATATTATTTTATTTTTAATTTTTAAAGAAAAAAATCATCAAAGGAAAAAAAATTTAAAAAAAAGGCAAATGCCAACACATAAATTAGATAATTAAGTGCGCATAATTTTAAAATTTTAAACTTTAATATTATAGTTGAAAAACTTTTGCTCCAAAAAAATGTTATACCAACTGAAATATATTTGCTGTAAATTAAAATATTTAAAAAATATATAAAAATATAAAATTAAAATATTTTTTTATCTCAAAATATGGATTATGAAAAACGAATCTTCGTAATAAAAAAATAAAATACTAAAATATTTTTATTAGGTTAAACTATTAAAATAGTCATTTTTGTTTATCTCGAGTTATATTTTAGTCACTTATATTTGAAACGTTACGTTTTGTCACTTTAGTTAATGTGTTGTAACATTTTAGTCATTGAGCCGTTAATTGCCGTTAGCAGTATAACAGTAAGCTGATGTAGCACGTTAAATCATCATTTCAAACAAAAAATTTAGGTTAAATTATATAATTGGTCCCCAGATATTTTCGTTTTGAGCAATTTAATTTTTTTTCTTTTATGTTCTTTTTAACTTCTTCTTTTTTATTTTTCATTCTCTTGTGATTCTCCCTCTGTTTTCCTCCCTTTTTCATCTCTTTTAACATAGTTTTTTTTTTATGTTTTTCATTTGTTAAAACTTTTTTTATGTTCATGAAAAAAGAAAATGTGAGAGCTGAAACCAAAATAAAACTAGCTTCACATATTCTCAGCCCATAATTACAAAACATCATCATCCATCATCGCTTTAACGAACCAGTTTAAATCTCTCAATAACCTAGTCCACAAGCTCGTCTCACTCGAAGACCTCGCTAGTTGTGATTTATGGCAGTCAACATTTAACAAAGTTTCCCGAGCCCGTTCCCTTAACCTCCTAACCAACCCCCATGACCACCTTATTTATCTTACCTACAACATTTTCGCCCTCTCGAAATTACATTGTTTCACGGATTCTTCAAACAAGCTCTATACTCTCAATGACTAAAATGACCGCTATACAAAATTTACCCTCAACTTTACCCAAACCAGTTTGGTTCAATGCTCCATTTCTCTCTTCGGTTCATCTATACTCGGCTTTCAATCAAGATTGCTTGAGAATATTCAACAATGTTTAAATCAATTTTATCATTTTGCTTAATTTTATTCGTCAGAAAATAAAAGAAAGGGAAATAAATCATCTACACGATTATGTAAAAGTTTGGAAACGGGAAAAAATTATTTTGAATATAAAGAATTCAATTTATGTTTAGATTTGATTAAGGAAATGACTTTTTTATATTAATTAGTTAGATCAAATTTTAGTTTCAAAATTAGGTTATATTCAAAATCGAGATTTGATTAATAATGATTGATATTCGTTTTTGAGTGAAATCCAATTTAGGAATCATGTGAAAGAAACAATAACTTGGCTTATTTGGTGGGCAAAGATTATGTTTCTGCAACGAAGAATATAAGAAGAGAGAAAAATAGAGGGGAATAAGAAAAGGAAAATAAAGAATTAAAATTTTAAATTTAAATTGTTCAAAAAAATAAAAGCATAGGGACTAATTTTAACAAATGGAAAACATAAAAAAAAACTACATTAAAAGAAATGGAGAACGGAGGAAATAAGATGGAGAAGAGAATGAAAAAAAAGAGAGAGGAAAGTTCAAAGAATATAAAAAAAATTAAATTGCTCAAAACAAAAAAATATAGGGATTAATTATATAATTTAACCTAAATTTTTTGTTAGAAATGATGATTTAATGTGCCACGTTAGCTTACCGTTACACCGTTAACGGAAATTAACGCTCAGTGACTAAAATATAACATTTCAAATATAAGAGACTAAAATATATCTTCAGGCAAACAAAAGTGACTATTTTAATAGTTTGTGATTTTTATTATTAGTTAAGAATATTATAATAAAATACTTTGACTCGAAGAAAAGCTTTATTTGATGCTATATATATCTGACGGCTTATTTTATTATGAGAGCTTTACTTTGATTACTTCGTCTTCAAGATAAACTTAGTTAAATTGAAAATTAAAATGGGAAATCCAACTTTGTTATACCAAATTCTTTAAAATGGGACAATCCTTTAGTACAAAATTTATGTTGGAAAGTTATGGCCCAAACTTTGGGAGTCTGATAGCCGGGCTAAGTTGATATATTCATGGATTGCATCTAGATCTATTTATAGGTTGAGATACTTGACTAGATTTAAAGGTTCGTCCAAAATTTAGAAGATTTTAGATAAAAATGTTAGGCCTGAAAAATGGACTTACACAAAAAAATAAAGTCCGTTTAAAATATAGGTCGAGTTCAGGCTTGAACATTCAATGACCGACCCTAACCCGTTTTTAAGTTTATAATACTTTATATTTTGTTATTTTTATAAATTATGTAATTTAGAATACATTAAAAAATAAACATATACAAAATATATAATACTACTCTAAAGTAAACACTGAAATAATGTTAAGATGATTATATAAAAAATTTCAATAAATAAAAAAATGTATAAAATTAGTCAATATTAAAATAATATAATATAAATATTTTAAAAAAATTAAAAAATAATATGGGCCGGCCTAAAATGGGCTTCAGTTAATCTTTTGCACATAGGTTTGGCCAAAATTTTGAGCCCATGTTTCAGGTTGGGCCAATCTTAGACAAACATAAAATATGTTAATATAATATTTAGGCCTGACCCAAACCCGGTCCATAAACACCTCTAATTGCACCTAAAAGTTGTTTATAAGACTAGGCCAAATTTATATATATATATATATGGTATTAATACATTTTATATTTGTTTAAGTTTGATATGATTTTACTTAAACTTATCCATATTTATAAATGATTAATCTAATATTATTTTAGGTCAACAAATATTATTTTTTAACACATTTAAAAAATTATATTGTTTTTAATTTAATACTTATTAACTTTACATGTTTTTCTTTTATTATATATATATTTTTTCATATTTCAGTATTGTGTATTTACTTTTTATATAAATTACGTCATTTTAAAAAATATATATTACAAATACCCAAATATAAATATATACTACAAAGTAGGCAAAACATTTATTTTTGAATGTTTTAACTTTCTTTGTAAACCAACAAATTTATAAAACTAAACTTCTCTATTTAATTGTAAACGTTTTTAAATATATTTTAATTAACTAATTTATTATAGTTTTAAAAAACATAAATGTTTATTTAATATACTTTAATTTATAGATACAATTAATTTGTGCATGTCGCGATTATACAAACTAGTATATATATTAGTTTGTATACTTGTGCGATGCACGGACCAATTTTATGCATTAAATAAAATACATTTAATTATTTTTACAAATCTATTTAATTTTTTATATTTCACTAATAATTTGATTGCGAAATTAAATCATGTTGATGTGTCAGCGTGTAATAAATGAAAAATATTTTAGAATATGTTTAAAATTAATTGTTATTAAAATTATTTCAAATTATATTTTTTATTGTATATAATAAGCAAAAAAATAAAATAAGTTTACTTCTTTTTTCCATTTCTTGCCGAATGAATTGGATAAAAATAAATATTATATTTATATTTGCTTAAAATTGGTCTCTCTACTTTTACAACTTATTTCATCAACCCTGTTAAAAAAATTAAGTATAATCATAAATTTAGCTCTTCAATTTTTATAACTTTTGTCAATTTGACCCTATTTTTTTATTTTTACTTTCATTATTAAAAAATCATAAAAAATTAAAAAAAACACTAAAACTTAATATTAATCACCATTAGATTAGAATTCATTAACTATTTAATTAATTATGTGTTTATTCTTACCGGATTAAAACACTAATTTTCTCGATAATAAACTTTAGAAAAACTCCTCTCTTCCAACTCTTCCTGCTTCCTTCTTTCATGTTCCCTCAACTCTCATGGCTTCCCCTAGTAGACAAAACTAACAAACAAAATGTTCACTCTCCTTTTTCTAAAAAAACGAAATCATGAAAGAAGAAAGGAAAGAAAGTCTCCATGTCTTTGATTTTCCAGATACTCACAACCTTATTTGGTGCGAGGGTCTTGATTCTTGAAACTTGATAGAGCACCATTTTCATTGAAAGTTATTCTTCGATTTTTGTGATTTTTTTAATTATTATTTCTGATTATAAAAAAAAAAATCAAGAACTTTACTTGAATTTTTTAATTATCCTAATAATGCCATCGACGCTAAGAATAAAAAGATAAAAAAAAAATGAAATTCTATCTTGTCACCTAATTAAACTTTAGAAAATAAATCTTAAAAAATTAAAATTTAAGTATTAATTTATCTGTGTGCTAAAAACATGCAAAATACAAATATGAATTCAATTATTTTTATTAAAATAGTTTAATAGAATTATTATAAGTCACTCGAGTTGTTAACAATTAAAGTTAAATGATGAGTTTTGATTAAATCAAGCATTTATGATCTATTTGAAAGTTGAGGTTAAATTCAATTATTTATAATGTAAATTACTTAATATACACGATACTTATTGTCGTTAAATAAGAATTACAAGTTAAAATCTCTAGTAGTAATGATTAATAGTAAATTTTATTTATTTTTTCTATTTTTAATTAGTTGGCACGTATGAGAAAAATTTATTAACTTTTTTTTTAAATTTTAATAATTAAAGAAAAAATAAAAAATAGTAGAGATCAAACTAATAAAAGCTATAAAAGTTAAAGGAGATAATTTTGTAACATAGTTAATGGAAATAAGTTAACCGAGCAACTAAAAATGAACAAATCGAAAAATAAAGAGATTAATTTTGAGCAAATAAAAGTGGAGGGACTAAACTGGCAGAAATAAATAAATACAAGGACTATTCTTAGAATTTAACAAAAAATAAAAGTAATTTCCATTCAAGTCAAGTCCATGAGTTGTGGCTTGAAGTGAGGAATTTTGACATGAAAAAAGTTTAATTCCTTTAACTAACCATGAAAATTGTTTTGACATGAACTTGACTTTTATCACAAATAAGGTTTAAAATTTGAAGGATGTCAAAATCATACTAGTATAGAAGAAAGAAGCAACACAATTAGGAGAATGTGACTTGAGTTTTTAATACAATCTAATTGAAGTTTGATTCGAGATTAGTAAACTTGAGAAGTTGGAAATATTATTGAGATTGGATTTAATATAACGGGTCGCGACGAAGCTCTCTGTATGGAATAAAGTATCTAGAAGTGGGAGGTATAACAATCTTTATGCTCGAGTATTTGTAATCTTGTCAATTGAGTACCAATTTGTGGGGTGTACCTCGCATTTATCGGATAGTTTGCAGGCACTTACTAAAGTCAGTCGACGACATACAAGGGTGAAGACAGAAAATTTTTTCAGGGTGCTAAAATTAAAATTTAATTTTTACAATAGTAAAAATATAATTTAACATCTGAATAACCTATATCATTATAATTTTTTTATGATTAAATCAAAATTTATCATTTTTAGGAGGCTAAAGTATAATTTTATCTTTACTAATTTAAAATTTTTTAAAAAATTGGACTAAGACCCTTGCCAGCCCCCTTAGTTACACTCCTAACGACGCAAATGAGGACACTATGATGTGACAACGTTCTTCCCACAAATACCAAAATTCACTTACAATTATTTTTAAAGCTCGAATCCGATACATATTTTAGGCGGAACTATTTATTAAGTTTCACTAAAACTCCCCTAAATCTCGGAAGGAATTTCGAACGACATATAGTTTTATTTGGTAAGTGGACAAAGTGTTTAAATTGCAAAGAAATTGCAAATGAATTCGTTAAAGGTAGGCGGGACTTTTGGGATGTAAGAAATTGCAGAGAAAATATCAAAGGCTAAAATAAGTCTGACAAAGTCTTTAAACATCTCATTTTACTCAAAGCTACTCATTGCTTTTTTATTATGTTAAACGAAGTTTTGTTTCTATTAAAATTATTTTTCATTCATTTCACGATTATAAATACATAATCAATCTCCACATATCTCAGATTCCTTCTAGAACAAATTTTAGGTATTTTACTATTACGTTTAGTGATTAAAATAACATTGACCCAGCCTAATATATCTTTCCAAATATAATAATCAATAGTCGATTTACCCAATGGTAAATATAATTTTGGAAAAAAAATTATTTTTTTATTGCAGAGATTGTTTTATTTTTTAACCCTTTTTTATTATTTATTCAATATTAATTTAATATTAAAAGGTGAATTACCAATACTATCAGTAAAAAGCAAATCCGTTAATTAGTAATGAAAGAAATACGGACGACTCTTGTCATTTCACATGATGGTGGCCCCACGTGGCTCTAATAATTTGTCGTAGAAAGAAATGGAAGTTTAAAACCCACCGTTAACGTAATATCTTTTTCAACAATAATATAATATAATATAATATTCTTATAAATATTTATATTTTGGTAAATCTAAAAATATAAGTAGATAAGACCGGAATTATAAATTTTTGATTGGATCAATATCACGAATCAATTAAATATTAACTTAATTAAAAAATAAAAAAATATATTTTACAAAGTAATATATAAAAATCAATTAATAAATTTAAAATCATAGTAGTATTTCTTAAAATTTCAACTTGAAAATCATAAACTTCAAAGCATAATTTTTTATAAATATATGTTATACATAATATTTGAGAAATTTAGAAAAAAATATTAGGTCAAAAATAAGCTTGGATTTGCCTTTCAACTTTATAAAAATATCATTTTAGTTTTTTATTTAATTTTTCGTTTCTTTTAATTTTTTGAACTTATATTTTTTTGTTAAATCACTCAAAATGGATGGAAAAGTCAATGCTTGTTAACTTTGCTGATGTGACATACATGTGGATTATCACGTGAATGATATAATTTTAAAAATTTAATTGAATGTTGACGTGTTATCCACGTATATATCAGATCAGCAAAGTTAAAAAAGGTTAACTTTTCAATCTATTTTGGATTGATTTGATAAAAAACACAAGTTTAAGAGTTGAAAGAAATAAAAAATTAAATGAAAAGCTAAAATAATTTTTTTATAAAATTGAAGAGCTAAATAAATCATTATAAAAAAAATTAAACTCTTATAAAATATGAGATAAATTTAAACTTTCAAACCCGAGTCCAATCAATCTATTTTTAATATTGTAATAGATTTTATAATTTAAATAATTTATTTTATTTTATAAAATAAAAATGATTTAAAATTATTATTTACAAAAATCAGACAAAATTTGGAAATCAAATTAACTGTGGTGATGGATGAAAAGAAAAACCAAAAGGATTCGGGTTAAAAATCCAAGGAGAAAACAAGTCGGCCCATGTACAGTGTTTGATTGAAGACAGGTGGCGTGACTGGCGTGCACGTGAGTTACACGAAGGGGGCCAAAGCACGACGGAAAGTTCAAAGTTGAAAACCTTAATAAATACTAATGCGGCAAATTTCCCTTTGTTTAATGCCTAATTTTTGTTTTCCCCATCATTCTTTTTGACGGTCCAACGCGCGTAACAGTCTTACGATATTCCATTCATCCAATCCAATCACCCTTTATGAAATGAACTTTGACAAGCCTAACACAACTATAAAAACTTTGAATCTTCTTCTTCGTTTCAAATATTGAATATCTCTGTTTCTTTTTTACATTATCTACAGCTCCGCCTCTCTCTCCCCTCTCGGCCATGAAGCCGCAACGTAGTCCCAAGAAGATCTCCCTTAACTGGATCCCATTCATCTGTCTCTCCTTCTTCACTCTTGGGATTCTCTTCAGTAACAGGTCCCCTCCTCTCTTTCTCTCTATACAAATCTTTTTGGTTTTTCAAATTTCATTTCATTCCTTGTATTTTTCTTTTCTTTAGATAGATTGATGAACTGGGTCAGTGTTTGTTTTTCCTCTCTAATTGTTGGGATGGAGTTTTTCTCTTCTTTTTTGATGTATTTCTAGCCATTGGATTTTGGTTACAGGATGTGGGTCCCACCTGAATCCAACGGTCAACTTTTATCACAACGCCGACGTGAGCAGGAGTTGCAGATTGTCTCCGGTGATTGCGATACTAAGAAAGTATGTGTTTCTTTCTTCTTCTTCTTTTTTCGGTTCTTGTTTACTTTTACTTTTTTGAAAACGAAATTTGTATTTCTAAAAGGAAGTTTTTTTACCATGTTTACACAGACGCCTGGACAAGATAATGATGTAATGGGTGAAGTTTTGAAAACCCACGAAGCAATTCAGTGAGTACAGAATTGGGTTCTTCTTATTTCAGTTAAGATTAACCTTTTTTTTTTCTTTTTAGCTAATTTGTTTGTAAAATATTATGATCTTTCATGAGGCCTTACAGATCTCTAGACAAGTCGGTTGCAATGCTAGAGATGCAGTTAGCTGCCTCTCGTAGTTCTCAGGAAATGGACAATGGGGAGGCATCTAAAGTTGTTTCAACCTTGACTCGTGATGGTCCACCTAGGAAGAAGGTGTTCATGGTCATTGGAATCAATACTGCTTTTAGTAGTAGGCGACGGCGCGATTCTGTCCGGGAGACTTGGATGCCACAAGGTTCCATATTTTTCCATAACCATTTGAGGTTTTAATATCAATTAGTTTGCTAGTATTTAATGAATTCGTATGTTAATGTTTGAGTAGGGGAAAAGCTTATTCAATTGGAGCGTGAGAAGGGGATCGTCATTCGTTTCATGATCGGCCATAGGTAAATCATTTCACGCAAGAGAAAGCTTGGTAAAAGTGACATGGAGGCCATTGTACTTAGAGGTCGGATTGTATTTTGATACTTATACTCAAAAAATGGGCAAATTAGTCCCTATACATTAAATCAAAGAGCAAATTGGTCATTGGTTAAAAATTTCCTCTTAACTTTCCTGTTAAAAACTGGTCCCTTGTACCTTAGCATGAGGTCAACTGGCATGCCACTTGTCATTTTTTGGTTATTCTATTAGTCACTCTGGTTTTTAATAGAATAAAAGATGAAATTTGTAACAGAAAATACCAATTTTTTCTTTGATCTAAATATAGGGACTAATTTGCCATTTTTGAGTAGAGGGGGCAAAATGCATTCTAACTCCTAGTACAGGGACCTCCATGGTACTTTTACCGATAAAACTTTAGTTTGAACTGAAATTTGTTTAACCAAAGAAATGGCAATGTTAAGCAAATGGCATTTGTTACACTGTGATCAGCATGGGATAAATTTAAAGTACATATTTGAACTAACATAAGTTGTATATACGTTGTTTGATCCAGTGCAACATCCAACAGCATTTTAGATCGAGCTATTGATTCGGAGGAGGCTCAGCATAAGGATTTTTTTAGACTGGTTAGAAAGCACTCCTATAAGTTTTGGATATTCTTGCGAGATATTCAAGCATTTCTTACTCATATCTGGTTTCAATCTTAAAATGCAGGAGCATGTTGAAGGATATCACGAATTATCAGCAAAAACAAAAATTTTCTTTTCTACTGCAGTTGCAAAATGGGATGCTGAGTTCTATGTCAAGGTGGATGATGATGTCCATGTTAATCTTGGTTGGTTTTCCGTCTCTTTTGTTTATATTAAACATTTTATCACACCATCATAATGATGAAGAAAAAACTCGGTTGTTTTGAATGATGAATTTCTTATGCTTATTTTCTCATAGGTATGCTAGCTACTACCCTTGGCCGTCACCGTTCCAAGCCCCGAATCTATATAGGGTGCATGAAATCTGGACCTGTTCTTTCTAGCAAGTAATTTCCCCCATGACTTTTTTATTGTTCATAATATTACTTTTTCAATTTGCTTTGCTCCCTCCTGCAAATTTGTTATATAACTTCTGTTCCTTTCCTTTATGTTCATTAGGAATGTTAAGTACCATGAACCAGAGTACTGGAAATTTGGAGAAGAGGGTAACAAATACTTCCGACATGCAACTGGTCAGATATATGCAATTTCAAAGGAGCTAGCAACCTACATCTCCATAAACCAGTAAGATCTTTGATTTTTGTCTTGGAGTAGCCTGTTCTTTGTTTATATTACT
Organism: Gossypium anomalum; assembly: GCA_025698475.1. NCBI lineage: Eukaryota > Viridiplantae > Streptophyta > Magnoliopsida > Malvales > Malvaceae > Gossypium > Gossypium anomalum. The sequence continues at coordinate 6,855,811 of CM046961.1, forward strand.
TTGCCTAATTGAGGGTTCTGATTTAATTTTCATAGTCCTTGTATTTGTGCCCATTTGGCAATGCCTTGCAATCATCCCCTTGACTTAAGTTTTCTCTCTGTCTTCAATTTTTCTTTCAGTTTATTTAATTAGCCCTTGTTTATCACTTTAAGCATAGAGTTAATCTTTTTGTAATCTTGCATAAGTCCATTAAAATTCCCAAGCTTATTAAAATGCTGGTCAAATTTATATCCTTTACTCTTCCGGTTTCTGTCCCTGATAATAATCTTTTAAAAGAGGTTTTGCTAATATTCCGAGTGATTCTGAATGATTGCAGGCCTATATTGCATAAGTATGCTAATGAAGATGTGTCCCTCGGGGCATGGTTTATTGGCCTTGAGGTTGAGCACATTGATGATAGGAATATGTGCTGTGGGACTCCACCAGGTAATGCTTTAAATCTTGTGTCAAACTACATATCTACATGCCAAAAACTCTTACCTCAATCCTAAATCTCAATTAATGCTTAATACGATAATTTCATTTGGATTTAGTCAAAGCTTAACGCTCTTTGCTATTTCGGTCTTCTTCCTGTTTTAACTCTTTGTTTGTTTCATGTTCCACAGATTGTGAGTGGAAGGCACAAGCAGGTAATGTCTGTGTTGCATCTTTCGACTGGAGCTGCAGTGGAATCTGCAAATCCGTGGAGAAGCTCAAAACCGTTCACGAAAGGTGTGGTGAAGGAGATGATGCAGTTTGGAACACTTTACTCTAAATTAATTCAGATACTAAGCTTTTCTTGCGGTAAACAAGATCAAACATTCGTGGTTTGATGATCGAGAAAGCAGATTTCGTCCAGCGAGGTAGGAGAAAAGCATTGCATCTGGTTTCAATACATATCTGCAAACCCATCTCCTACACGAAATCGTATTGGAAAGAAATGGAGATTAAAGATAGAAATCACTTTTTTTAATCAGAAAAGCATATTATGATAGTAGCATTTCAACATATATTCCCATTCTTTTCATTTTGGGGTTTGATAGGAGAGATGATTGTATTTATACTTTAGAATTATTAAGGTAATGTTGTTAATTGAAGAGGTGCAAAAATGGTGGTCCAAAATCCAAAAGGAAAACCCTAATGTATGTGGTTATATTTATAGAGAAAGGCTTGTAAAATAGGTTGCAAGTGATATGCTGATCTTGCAATGTTACACGCTTGTTATTTATATAGAAGGCAGACAGTTGAGAACTTTACATCACTGTACCAATATTTTTGTCTAATTGTATGTGCCATTTTATTGTTTTTGTGTCTAGTACCGTTTTTAAGAGTTGAATTATATTTTGTCTTCTCTATTAAAAATATGGATAAATTAGTCTTACTATTAAAAATTGGTGTAGTTGATAGAATAACTAAATAGAGACATAAACAAAGACAAGGATAATCTTTCTATTCTAAAAAGAACTCCTGAAAGAAAAGAAACTAATCTTAAAGAAAGCGATAAACAAATAAAAATAGAAGATCTGTTTTGACATGAAATGGATATATCCATATATCTCTGACTTATCTTTATGAAATGATAAAATATGGCAAAACCTATACCAAAAGTTGGTTCACGTAGGAATGGGCATAGTAGTGCACGGAAAAGTGCACGTAGAATACCAAAAGGAGTTATTCATGTTCAAGCAAGTTTCAACAATACAATTGTTCTTTATTCTGGATGTACAGGGTCGGGTAATCTCTTGGTCTTCCGCCGGCACTTGTGGATTCAAGGGTACAAGAAGGGGGACCCCTTTTGCTGCTCAAATCGCAGCGGGAAATGCTATTCGAGCAGTAGTATGTTATGCTGATGTATAAGGACTAAATTTTAACCAAAAGATTGATTTCTTTTTAATCTAATATACAGAGATTAATTTGTTCATTTTTTGAGTAAAGAAAGTAAATGGTAATCTAAACCTTACTACATGATTTTCATGGTATTTTTATCTCATTTTCGTAAAAAGAGAACAACTACAATTGAGAGCATCAAGAATACATTGTGCCTAATCATTCGAGATGATCCAAATTTAATATTTAGAGCTTAAGCTATAAAGGCATTCAAATAATGTATTTTGTCCAAAAAAAAAAAAGTTCTCTTTTTTCTCCAAACTGTTTATTTATTTATTTAGGCAAGCATTAACTCACTTGGTGCAAAAAAAAATTATGAAATACCAGCTAGAGAACCCTCCTATGGCGTTTTTAGCTGCTGGAATTGAAGAGAAATGAAGAGAAATCTAGATATTTCCTATTTAGTCCTAGTATTATTTAGTTAAATTTGCAATATTCCAATTTTACCCTTAATTTATCAATTTTTCTGCTGATTTCATACCCTTGCCGTCCAGCCCAAATAACTTTTGGGTCTAATTGCCTTTAAATCCTTTTCTCATTAGACTCTTAAAGCTATTTAATCACTCTAGCAACTTTTACACCTATTACAATTTAGTCCTTTTCATTTAATTGATTTATCTCCAAACATTAAAATTTCCTAACGAAATTTTAATACCACATTAATAACATTTCATAAATATTTATAAAATTATTTTCGACTTGTGTTTCATGAGATAGAGGTCTCGATAACTTATTTTTACCTAATTTCTTCAATAATTTTTTTTAACTAGCCACCAAATCGATAAAATTTTCTATCAATATTTTCATCACATTTCCTATCATATAAATTTTCATACACAAAAAATATTAAAATAAATTTCTTTAAATCGGATTTGTGGATTCACGTAAACCACTATTCGGATAACTCTTGAATTTAAAGCACATTACAACTCTCCCTTCCTCTTTAGGATTTTCGCCCTCAAAATCTTACCAAGAAAGAGGTTTGGGTATTGTTCATCTTGCTCCTCCAAGTTCTCATGTCGTTTCTCAATCCCGTGCTTTTGCCAATACTTTCACCAAATTTATCTTTTATTTCTTAGCTCTTTTTGTCTCGTCACAATATCTTGACCTCTAAGGCTTCTTCACGCGTAAGTCATATCTACGTTGAATCTCCATCATTTTGAGAAATAACATGTGAAGGATCCGATCGATATCGTCAGAACATAGATACATGAAAACATTATGGATTCTAGTCAAGTTCCTGGTAATGCCAACTCGATAAGCGGCATCGCATCCAATTCTTTCTATATGATTTACATAAGTGCTGGGTAAATCTGGACTCAATTTACCCTTTCGATGAATCCGAGAACTTTCTTCAAGGAGACACTTTCGAGAATACATTTGTCACCAACTTGAAATTCAATCTCTTTTCGCTTTAAGGTTGACATATGATTTTTGACGACGGAAAGTTTCTTTTAGACTATCCTAATAACTTTTACTTTTCTTTTGTTTCCTGATCAAATCAACCCCATGTATCTTCCTTTCACTAAAGCTCTTTGTCAATATAACGAGTTCTAAGCATTTTCTCCCCATACAAAGCTTCATACACGAGCCATTTTAATACTGGACCGATAACTATTATTGTAAGCAAATTCAATCAAAGGTAGATATCTCTCCCAATTACCTTCAAATTTAGTTGTGGCAACATCGAAAGCATATCTTCAATACTTGAATTACACGTTCAGATTGGACTATCATGTCTGAGGATGAAATGCAAGTCCGAAGTACCTAAGGTTTTTGCAATTTGTCGAGAAACGAAGACGTAAATCGAGGATCTCTATCTCGATATAATGGAAAATGCACTCCATGTAAACCTCCGACAACTTTCTATATATACAGATTCAAATAGTTTATCTAAAGAATAATCCATACGTCATTCATCGAATAAAAGTGTGGTCTTGATTTGTCAATGCAGTCAACAATCACCCAAATAGCATCTTTTTCGGAGACAAAGGTAATCCCCGATACAAAATCAGTTAGTGATTCTCCCATTTCCATTCCTGTGATAGTAATCGTGGTTGAAGTAACCACTGAAGATAATTCGATGCTCCGACTTTAACTTGGCGACATATTAAACACCTTGATACAAACTTAGAGATATCACAAGCCATTCTCGTCCCGACCAAGCATATCTTTTTCAAATCATTATACATTTTATTACTCCTGATGTATGCGGACATAGTACTACGCGGAGCCTCGCATATGAATCTGTACTGTATGAGCTCAATTCGGAGAGGTACACATACTACCTTTGAATAATAAACAACCATCAAAACCAACCAAAATTCGTGATCATTACTTGACTCTGCTTGTGCGTTCACACTAACTTGTCAAATCATTCTTCTCGAAGCTTCACATATTTGCTGTCAAAAATGCTCCGGCTTAGCTCTCAATTCGAACTAGATTGAACCATCACGCCAAATGATACCGGTATTCATAGCTGTCATGAATATTTCAATCGTGTAGCGGCTAGATAATATCTTTCCATGTGGTTTTAAGTTGTCTTGGAAGCATAAAAATTTCTTCTTTTATGCTGCATCGGGCACAACCTACAACATTAGCCTTCGGCACTGTAAATAACAAATTCCTTACCCGATGAAATATTTACAATCAAATCTACAAACCTCCGATATAATAACTTCCGAGTATCGCCCGCTTGCCACCTTTAGCTGCCTCAAATCTAAATCTTTCCAAAATTCACATTCTTTGAATTACAATTGTCATCGCGAAATATTTCGCTATTTATTTGTCTAGTGGCAATGCCATTGGTTCTCATCAATACTATGATTTCCATTCCACTTGTTATTTTTCCATATTTATCCGTTGAATTACTCGGAATTTCGATGGATTTTTCTCAGAGGTACACATTTAGTGTACAAACGTCGTGTCCGTCAATTTATATTCATGTGCGCACATTTCCATTTCAGAGCACACTCCCATGAACCTCAACCTTGCAAAGGATTGCCACTCGAGCTAAATCACGCAATATAAACTCATAGAGTATTGTCGGATTACCACCCAAAGCAAATCCCCCAGTGAACGACAATTACTCTAATGAGCTTGATCCGAATTACATCCAGCAAATTGGGACCTAATTCGGATTACCCGTCCAAGCTAAATCCATTTTCCACATATTCTTCTTGAGGGCTATATCGTAGGTAGGATCACCCGTCCGGGCTAGATCCTTTTTACCGCCAATTCCTTTTCGTAGATCCATCGAATTTTCCTTTCATTCAACCGGGATTTCTTCCCTTTATCAAATATGCCAATATTTCATCAATTTTCATATAATGAACATTTCAAATCATATTCACATCAATAACATACATTTCAAGTATTTAAGAATATAATTCAAGTTACATGAACTTACCTTGATACTTGTTTGTAAACAATAAAAATCTACTAATCCTAACTTTTTCCTTTCCTCGATCTAGCTTCGGATCTAAATAAATAAATTTAATTATCAATTTAATACATTTCATGTTCATATGCAACATTCTCTATAATTCAACTATTATTTATAGTTCATTCAAAGCTGTCTACTTGAGTCATAGTCACTAAATTATTTATAACTTGAGCTACGGAACTCCAAATTAAGATATGTTAATTTTCCCTAAAACTAGACTCATATATCTTCTTACCATAAAATTTTCAGAATTTTTGGTCTAGCCAATCAGTACAGTTTATTCTTTAAAATCACCCCTGTTTTGCTGTCTGACAATTCTGACTCTTCTTCACTAAAAATTAATTATCTCCTTGTACAGAATTCAAATGATATTCTAGTTTTTTTTTGTTAAAACTAGACTCACTCAGGATTCTATACATATAAATTTAAACCCCTAATTATTTTTCTTCATTTTTTTATGATTTTTCGAAGTCAGAACAGGGGAACCCGAATTCATTCTGACATTGTCTCACAAAATTCATTATATCTCAAAATTTACAAATCCATTGCTTACAATATTTATTCTATGAGAAACTAGACTCAATAAGCTTTAATTCCATATTTTGTTCATCTTCTAATTCGATTCCTACAATTTTTAGTGATTTTTCAAAGTTAGTCTACTGCTGCTGTCCAAACTGTTTTAGTGCAAGCTGTTTATTACCATTTTTCCCCTAAGCTTTTAATAAATGATAATTTCGTCCCTACTCAATTAGCCTCTCAATTGAGCTGATTTTTCTCAATTAACATTTTATTCTATCACCTTAAACTAGTTTACAACCTTTAGGAATCAGAATTTCAGCAATAGACTTTAATTCCAAACATTTTCACAATTAGGTCCCTCTAAGCAGGTGTCACTTGCCTTTTTGTCATTCCCACCGACCTCTCTTTCTTTCTTCTCCTCTATGTATTTCTCTCTCTCTCTCTCTCTTTAGAGATTTATTTTGTGGATATTTTTACTATCTTTACAAGTTGTGATGAACAAATGACGGTGCCTATCATCATTAAAATTTCATTGGCCACCAAAAATTTCTCTTGAAAAGTGAGTGGCTCTTTATCGACTTCTTAATTTATTTGTGTTTTGAAAGTATTTTAGAATAATAAATTATTTCACGAGTTGGTTTGGATCCATGTTGTTTAAGTTTTATACGTTTTTTTTTTTGTTTGTTTTCTATTGTTCAATAAATATTCACTTTTAGAATTTTTGTCTACTCTTATAATACGTGTTTTAGTCTTACTTATTTATGTAGTCTTGTTTTTGCAATTAGGGATGGTTTTGCCGATTTTGCCCACCGCTTTGAGCCATTCAGAGTTGATTTTCATATCGTATTAAGTGCTTATTATCACTCTATATATGTTGTGCTTGAGTTGTAATGATGTCAATTGTCAACGTGCCATAATGTTCTATTAATGTTGAGACTGAAGTCTTTGTTGTGTTGATGGAACTTACCCTTTATCGCCTACTAAGGGTATTTGTTATTTTTTTCCCCTCAATTTGTATGGCTATTCATGAAATTAAAAAAAAAGATAACGTACTTTATTGATGCCATCAATGACCCTTAATCAATTGAATATCAACTTAAGAAAATTATTAAAAATTATTATGATATTTTGAAATTTAAAAGTTTAGTATTATAAAAAGATATTTAGAATTTTCGGTAATGAGATAAACAAATACAATTTGACAATTTTTGTATATTATTTTAGTTCCTAACATTTTTTTTACCCAGTCAATACTTAAAAGAAAATATTTTTTAGGTGACTAAAATAAAAGCGACCAATTAAATTAACTTTTATTAGAGATTTAACACTTGAATGACTAAAATAAAAGCGTCTTAAAAATTGAGTGATGAAATTACAAGAATTTTAATTTAGATGACCAAAATAAAAACACCATAAAAGTTAAGAGACCAACTATGAAATTTACTCTAAATTTAATATTTACCCTTCGTAAAAAAATATATTAAAAATAAATTAATAAATTCGAGTGCGATGGAGAGAACAGTAAATATTAGTATAGATTAAATATTAACGAGAGACCCAAAAGAACAGAGCCCAATTTCATTATGATTATTTATTTTAATTTTCTAAAGTAAAAAAAAAAAACAAACAAACCAATAACTGTAATTTTTTTTTTTTTTTTTTTTTTTTGGTTGTCTGCAACTGCGTCTGCACCTTCAATCACGCACTCCTCTCATTCTAGAAGACTTCTCCCCTAAGCAAAAAGCCCTCTCTCTGTCTCCTCTCTAATCAACGTCAGCTAAGCGACTGTCAAACAATCAGACGGCGGTTACCGTAAATGGAGAACGCCGACGTTTTCTTAGGATTGCAAGATTTTCTAGAGCGGATGCGCCAGCCTTCCGCTGCTGATTTCGTCAAATCTATCAAAAGGTCGCTCCCTTTCTTTCTCATTTTAAATGTTCATCTTTAAATCTATGCGTAGACTTATGATTGAACGTGATTTGCGACTAATCGGAAGTTATTATTGATTGTTTATAAATTTATTTGGTCGGTGATTTAAATTTATTAGTTGATTACTTCAAATTAAGTAAAAATCCCGATGTGGAAGCTGTTTTTTTATTGTCTAATTAATTGACAATCGAACTTAATTTAAGAAGGATTGGGGTGTTCCATTTTAGGCAATCGTTTCAGGGTTTTGACTTTCTGAGTTTCGTTCGTGTCGCCATATTACAGTTTCATAGTTTCGTTCTCCAACAATGCTCCTGATCCCGAAAGGGATAGTGCGGCCGTACAGGCATTCTTTGCCAACATGGAAGCTGCTTTTCGAGCTCATCCGCTTTGGGCTGGATGTTCAGAGGAGGAGTTGGACAGTGCTGGTGAAGTAAGTCATTTTAACTTATTATCTTGCATTAGGTAATTTGTTTTAAGGGAAAAAAAAAAAGGAAAAAAAATTTCACCTTGGGTTGATGTATTTACTTTTTTTTTTTTTTTCCTAATACAGGGATTGGAGAAGTATGTTATGACAAAGTTATTTACCCGTGTGTTTGCTTCACTTCCAGATGATGTAAAGCTTGATGAACAACTTTCTGAGAAGATGGCTCTTGTTCAGCAATTCGTTCGGCCTGAGAACTTGGATATTAAGCCAGCCTTTCAGAATGAGACATCATGGCTGGTAAATTGGGGAATTTCTGTTTCAAGTGGTTGCCTTTTTTTTTTTTTGGGAGTATGGAGTTAGCTTACCTTTGGCATATGTTGTCTCTGTGAACTATATCTTTCCTTGTCATGTTTGGCTTTCTATTCTATTGAGAACTGAGAACCCTTTTAGCCTTTTTTTAAAAACCTTTGGTAGAGTATATTTTTGGATATCTTCTGTGCAAATAGTGAAACGATTATGGCTTTGGCTGGAGTAAAAAAACATTACAAGGTGTTTGCCTCCTTGAAGATAATAATCAATGACTTTATCTAGAAATCAGGAATAACAACTAGTTAATAAGAAGCTGCTAGGGATTCTCACAATTCATCATGGTGAAATAGACAAAAGTAGTAACTTTTTTATTAGATGCTTCCAAGGATGTAATGCTGATAGGTGTCATGCTGTCTATAACTCATATAAGGGAGGCTAGAAAGATGGACCATAAAAGTGCAGAAATCCTTATCTAGGTAGGAAAGTTAATTTCTTTGTTTGCTTCGTGGAGAATCTATTTTCCTCAATGCATCCCTGCTTGAGCTCTAAAGAAAAATTCTATTGAGGTCATCTTATGTGGTAGATTCTTCCATGCCTTACCATGAGCGGAGCATAGGAGTCCAAATTTGATATGAACTGACTTTTATTGTTCTCATCCCATGGCATGACCGAATGAGGAATGTGCACTCGTGATGTGGTTTTCTAATGTTAGGAGGCCCTGTGCTGTTATGCCTTGTTAACATGTCAAGACAATGCTGCATCAATCTACTTTTAGATGGCAGTTTATACATTTTGTCATCCTATTAAACATAGATGATCTAGATTTTGGCTATCAACCATGAACGTTGATGCATATATGGATGCTTGAAGCTGCACGCTCTGTAACCATATAAATCTGTTTTTTTTTTTTTTGTCTATTTTTCCTCCATTTTTGTTCCATATTACGTAAGATATTCCTTTTTTATAGGAGCTCCATGCTTAATGCCTTAATAATTTTTCAGTCTTCTACGAATTTTTCATATTGTCTTAAGCAGTAGTGAAATCATTTGATCATTGAACTCAATTTGATACAGTGCTTGTACCCCCGGCTGTTGGTTATGAACTTATGGCTAATATCTTTGTTGTACCGAGAATTGAATAAACTGTTTTGAAGTAATGCACCAATTAAAAGCTGAAGTTCCAGTCCTTTTTGGCTGCTTTTAGAGAATGTCGTTCTCAGAAATATTTTCCACAAAGGAACAACTGGTCTTCAGTAGTTTTGGGTGCATAATACTTGGGGATTTGGTCAATAAGTTTTTCTCCCCATCTCTAATTTGGTTTGCTAATTTTATGAGCAAGACAAGCTGATAGTAATGTAGGTAGAATTCTGTTTACATTAAATGAAAAGTCTTGGTCTTAAGCAGTTGAGTATTGCAAATTATCTACAAATGCTTTCCATCTAAAACAAAATTATCTACAAATGCTTTCCATCTAAAACAAGCTTGTCATCATTATTATGTCTGAAATAGTTGTAATTATTGTTGCCTTTTTAATTTGATGATCTTATTTATCTGACTTTGTTATGCACATAACTTAAGGTCTAATAACCTTTGAGCAGTATATCTTTCTTTATTTTTTGATAAGTAACTATTGAGCAATATATCATACCATATTCACTGCTTCTACTTTTTGTTGTTTGAAGAAAATTTATTTATTGCGTGCAACAAATGTCTCAACACTTGAGTGCAGTTTGATTATGGTTCTAATTTATTTCAGAAAAAAATTTGGTCGATAAAGCTTGTCTGTGGATATGCTTGGGCTTTGGATTCCCAGTTATGATAGCTATTCCACCTTTCGGTCTCTCCCCTGAATCTATACTTTATTTGGCAGCTTGCACAGAAAGAGTTGCAAAAAATTAATATGTACAAGGCTCCAAGAGACAAGCTTGTGTGTATCCTCAATTGTTGCAAGGTTATCAATAATTTATTGCTTAATGCTTCAATTGCTTCAAATGAGAATCCTCCTGGAGCTGATGATTTTCTTCCTGTGTTGATTTATGTTACCATAAAGGTAAGATCAGTAGTGTATGCATGCTTGGTTGTTTAGTTCATCATCCCTCCTTTAAAAAATAATAAATAATGTATGATTCTCATGAAATCTGTTACGTAGGCAAATCCTCCACAGCTGCACTCGAATTTATTGTATATACAACGTTATAGACGTCAGTCTCGATTAGTTTCTGAAGCAGCCTACTTTTTTACGAACATGCTGTCTGCTGAGGCTTTCATCTCAAATATTGATGCAAAAGCCCTTTCATTGGAGGAAACCGAGTTTGAGAAAAACATGGAGTTTGCTCGAGCTATTCTGTCAGGCCTTTCAACAGATTTGGATGGTCTGTCCAGTCAAATTAACCAACTTGCTGGACAAGATCAGAGAGAACCAACTGAATCCAGACATCACACTCTTAAGGAGGACCATGCTAATAGACCTAAATCTTCTGATGGAAAATCTTCAAGTAAAGATCAGTCATCAATCTCTAAAGTTCCATCCATCTCAGAATTGGAGAATAGAGGGGCGACTATACTTCTGAAGGAGGATCAAGTGAGTAAAGTGTTTCAAGAGTACCCATACATGTTTGCTCATGCCGGTGATTTGACAGTAAAAGACGTTGAAGAGCTGCTAAATAACTATAAACAACTGGTGTTCAAGTATGTTTGCCTTTTGAAAGGATCAGATGGTGCTTCTGCATCTTTTCCTTTGTCTAAGTCACAAGCTCAAGCCCAGCAACATGTTGAAACTGTCAAGGAATCTCAAGATCATAGGGCAATAGCACAAAATATTGGGTTGCAAAACGATACTGACAAGGAGGAGGATGGCCCAACTAGAACTCCTAATCAAGAAAATACAAACTCCGATTTACTAAAGGAAGAGGCTGTTGGATCCTCAGAATACAGCCATGATGACACCTCTGAACAATAGCCTAAGTTTGTTGCGGTAACTGAGTCACTATGGTTCTTTTGCTCCCTTTATGTGCTGAACAGAATTATGTCATATTACTCCAAATTAGAAGGCAATGGCAGACCATCATTTTAACTTTGAACTCGAAAGACCATTTTGCCATCTAGTGAGAGAGAACCCGAGAACAGTGGCAAAATTCGCTTTTGGTTCGTGAAGTGATCGTGCCCAGCAAATGCAAGTTGTGCAGTAACTCTGATGATTCAATATTGCCAAACCTTGTTTACAGCACACATGATGATGATAGGTACGATTTTTTCTTGTGTTATCTTTTTGTATACCATGAGTTTGGTTCATTCTAAAAAGTAGGAACATGTGAACTGTGGGCACTTATGTTTTGAAGCAAGGTGTGGCAACCTTTTGAATTATACACTAATGATGTCACGTTTCGATAATTGGCTCCAGGATTAGGTACATTGAACATCCCTGGTTTATTTTATATATATATATATATATATTCTCGACTAATAATTTGAATTTGTTTTTTGGTTTATTTGCCTTTACTAGAATTGTTCATGGTGTTTTTGTTTTTTGTTCAAAGAAGTTTTCATGGTTCAGGCTGCGCCTATTGCAGTCTATGCATGTGCATAGCACATTTCATATTTGTTCAAGTTGGGTTTGGTCTAAAATATGGTTTTTAAATTTTGTCTAAACTCACTTATATTTGTAATTGACCATTCCAAACTTATTTTAAGTTCATCCATGTTATTTTTAAGTTTTTTAAACAGAGCAATTATGTTATTTTTTAATTTAATATTTAAGATGCATTTTTCATTAATTAAAATTTTAAAATAAACAATTTAGCATATATTTTAATGTTTATCTTATAGTATTATACATTATTGTTTATCTTATAGTATTATATATTATTATAGAGTATGTGATGTAAATTACATAATATATTATATAATTAGAAAATGAGTCCAAGTCAGATTGAATTTGGGTTTTCGATGGAGTTCAACCCACATGGGGATTTTTTTTTGTCAAATTCACTTTTGTTCCAGAGTATTAAGCAGGATTTTGGAATTTCATTGGATTGAATTTTTTCATTAACGCATTTGGTTCAATATTTGATGCATGCGAGTAGAATTTGAATTTTTTTTTTTTTTTTTACTTCTGAATTAATATTATATATATTGGCATTTGTCACTTATCTTCGTGTTTTTATTCTCGAGCTTAGAGTAACATATAAAGATAAAAGAACTTTTACAATTATAGATATCATTTTCTAGCTCATATTTTATCTTTTGCAAAAAAAAAGAAAGAACAGTCTATTGATCATACAATCTAAGCTACACCCAGTTTAAAAATTTTGCCAACCTTTTTATACGAGTAATTTTATTTAATTTGATTTTTTTTTGAATTAATGTATATATGTTGAGTAAATTGAAAAAGTCTAATAACTAATTAGAAAATTTTAGCATGATAGTATAATTATATTACAAATTCATTGATTAATTTGTTAAAAACAATTTAATCTAGTTAAACATTTAAAGCAAGTAGAATTAGTTGAATAAGAGTAAAATGTAGACAGATCTAATGAATTTGATGACACTGCAATGCTGCTGGTCACATAAGATATTAACCATCTATTGCAGAGTATGTTGGTCCAGTACCTAGCTATGTTAAATCCCTATCAATATAGGATTCGTCGTACCTAACCCTAACTTTAGTTTTACCTATTTTGCTTTATTATTAAAAAATATATGAATGTAAAACTAAAACTAGGTTATGTAATGCGGATTGAGTATTAGTTCAATTAGCATGAGTATTGTTGCCAATGCAAGAAGATGTGAATTAAAGTGTACTAAAGTGTATTATCCTTCTATTTATGTGTTGGGATGTGCTATAGGTAGTTCAAGACATTGTGTCGAAAAGAACAGAAATGATCAAAATTATGTACTATTTGAAGCAATCTTAATTTGGCCGTCTATTAGGCAGGCAGATAAGCTTCTCTTTCCCTACGCATCTTGTGCTTTCTTTTTTGTGGCATACATGGGACATGGTAGAGGGATGGAGGGTATAGGAAAAGGAAGAAGTCTATTCTTTATCAAGACTTCTTTATTTACTTTATGGACACATTGAATCAAAAGAAAAGGAAAAAAACTTTATGCACACATGGATTAGGAGAAAATGTTGGGTCACACTGAAAACATGTCTTTCAGGAACAAGACAAAGCATGTCCTTCCCTTGTAAGCCTAGCCTAGCCTAAGCTAACCCATAATCTAGTTTCGTCGCCCATTTCAGTCTTTCTTTTACTATAATAATAGTAGTAATAATAATAAATCATAGTTTTTTTATGAATAAAAAATCCATAGTTTGGTTTGAGGACAGAGAAAGAGGACATAGATATTAAAGTAAATTTAAAAACACAAAAACATGTCATGTCAGATTTTAGCATCCATTGTCTTGTTGCTTAAACTTAAATTATATACATATTATGGTAGAAAATGGAAATATTTTCCTTTATTCATTTTAAACCATTATTAATCAATACTTCTCTAAACATGATCCCCGTTAACACAAAGTATGCTCTACAGATGGAGTACATTCACTCTTACCTCATTAGGACATATGTCAAGCTTCCCTTCTGCATCGATGGCATGTGTATCTTCATCAAAGTTTGCACAAATCAAATCGTAGCCTAATCGCTAGATACATCAATCCCATCATCACTTGGCTAAAATGCTATTATGTCATATAAAGAGCAAACGAAGACGAGACTTGTATGAACACGTCAAGGTCCAAGGCACGTAGTGATCAGCCTTGTCTGTATATACTCCCCCTTCATCATTAGGGTATTGCGCTCACTTATGTCAAACTCTGCCAAATCACCACCATAAATGGCTCTTTGCACTATGCCACTGTTTGAACCATCACTCTCATCATCCTTCTTAGCTTTAGCCTCAACATTTTAGGGTGATAAGCGTGGAAGGATTTATATCATCCTAATGAGAACATCCCCAAGAACCATGGTTCCATTGCTATTACTTTTACATAGCCTTTTCAGAGTGACCAAAGTAGCAATCCTCAGCACGTGCACGTTAATACAATCCCTACAGTGATCCATATGAAAATTGATGCCGTCAGCATCAACTGCGGTAGCCTAGATACAACACTTATACAAACCAGCTATCATTCCCACCATCGCCTGACATACACTCATCCCCACTCCTAAAGAACAAACAGAATTATAGCTCCAATTTCTCTTCCCGACAATTCATGGAATTACAAGAGCAAATGAGGGCTTTAAAGGGTCAAATGATGCAACAACTTAGGTACGACCAATAATACCACCAACATCAAGAACAACTTCATCAATACACTGAAGTTATCAGAGAATTGAGAGCAAGTCAAAACCCTTCTCAGTTCCAGTGGCAGCACAATGAAGCTGCCTCCCCACTTAACGTATAAAGGCAAGGGTGTCATTTGTACACAGAGTACCAACCACAACTGGCTTTCCCACAACAGTAACTTCAGGCTTCTCATGGTGAGATGGAGGCCTTGACAAGAGAAAGTCAGGCTTCAAGACCTGATGTTGAAGACGTGGATTATCTTGTTCTAACAATCCCTTTTGCCCCTAAAATGGCAACTATAGGCGCACTCCTAATCCTAAGGCAAAACCAAAATTTTGATGAACGGAAAAACACACGTGCAGCACACAATCGTTGTTTCCTACAAGTGGAACTTCATCAAATTCGTACAAGTCTAGTTGCAGCTTTATCACCAGATACACCAATCTTATCCTGCTTAAGGAGTAGACTAGGACAAGACCCACACGAACATGTGTCAATTCTACGAGTGTCCTAACTTGCCTATATATCCCCTACTTCACCATTAGAGTAGATTTCCCTCTCTTATGCCAAAACCTTGCCAAATTACCACCATAAATTGCTCTCTACACAGTATCATTGTGTGAACCGCCACTCTCATCTTCCTTGTGTAGTTTAATTCATCATTTATATTTATAATTTTTTTATAAATTCGTTTAAACAAAATTTTATTATTCACATTAATATTATCGTTTATATTTGTCCTTAATAAATTTTGCATGTAAAATAAAATGTAAGTAAATATTAATTTACCGATTAGTTAATGTTTAATTAATACTAAATTACATTACATGGTCGAATCATAGTATGAGGAAATAATTTATATTAGTAAATAATCTAAAATGTTCGCAGTTTAATAAATCAAAATTGAGCAAATCGATTAAAGGACTTTGATGCTGTCAATCAAAGTAGTTTATTTCTAAAAATTGAGTAATCAATTAGGTAATTTATTCTTTTTTATAATAATTAATATTTTCTAAAATTTAAAATTATATAATTTAACAATTACAATTTATACTATCAAATATGACTAAAAAAATTATGATATAATAGTTAAATGTGTGTAAGAAATTAGAATATCTCATCTGATTAATAAAAAATTTAAATTTCATTATCACTTGTGAATCATAATTGATATTTAAAAGAATTAAATAATAAAAAAATTCAAAAAACTTTTGTAACGTATAATAATGGTCATTGTATTAGTTATATTTTAGTTTTAAAAACAGATGGTATTTTAATATTATCGTAGTTAGGGTTAGGGACAAGATATACCAAAACGAAAGGGCAGGAGAATCACGTGCCATGCACATGCGGGAACACATGGTGCTGTCGGCTGAGCTGTAAGCATCTCTCCCGTATCTGGGACTCAGACCATCCTTTACTGTTTCCACCACGCTCCACTGTTCATCATCACAATTTTTTAATTGATGATGAGATTCAGATGTAAATCGACGGCTTCCATTACCTCTTTATGATCGACGGTGGTGATAAATATTCAAACATGTTTGGCTGTGCTGGCACCGTCTCCCCGTAACCGCCGCCATTTTCATGGTTCACCGAAATTAATTAAGAAATAATAATTTTGAAACCGTCAGCCACCCTAAACGGAAGAAGATAAAATCTCCCTCTTTTTTATACTTGTTTTTTTAGAAAGGTTTTTTAAAATAAAAATATTTTTTCCAAAAGGAAAAACATAAACGTAAACATAATTTGAAATATAAATATGAGAAAGGATAGGATAAAAAAGACGTTAGGTTTTTGTTATTTTCTTTGGTGGAATTTTGTTACTAGTCCTTATATTATGATAATTTTTATATTTTTAAATTAATTAATTTTAGTCTTTTTATTTTTTGAATATTAAAATCTCAATTGTAATCTAAATAGTAAGCAGTTAAATTATGTTATACATAAAGCTGTAGATTTTCTATTCTTTATATTTTTAAAATTTTGAAATTTTAATCTTGAGCAAGCAATATCAATTAAATCTATTAATTGGGTTTTTTTAGTAATATGTAAAAATAATAAACTGATATATGATAATATATTTATCGTATTTAAATTTTAAAATAATAATTGGTTCTATTTTTTAAAATAATACAAATTAAAATATAGGATTGATTGAAAAGAAATATGTAAATATATAGAGCTCGAAATAAACACAACATTCAACAAACATGTTGCTTTATTTATTTTGATTATCCAAAACAAACATCATATATTATTTTTTTTTCAATTTAAATTACATATTATTATAATTATTTATCTTAAAAAAATAAATATATAAACCTAAAGATTCAACGTTTGACATGAAATGCAAAAATAAACAAACATCTTGAGATGATGGAGGAAGACATATATATATATATATGGAACATAGATCAAGCTTCTTGACTACCATTTTACTTCACCTCCTAATTAAAGTCAATTTTGGTTGCTTTTATTTATATTATCTCCTTTGAAAATATAATTATGATTTTGAAATCTTGTAACAGTGAATTAATTTTATTTTGTGTTATTAGAGTAATGTGATTTGAATTTCTGTTAAAAGAAATAATATAGTGGCAAAATTAGGAGATCTGTGGTGGGCTTAAGGCCGTATAGTACTACACTTTCTCTATTTGACTTTGATTAGAATAAAGTTTTTCAACTTTTAAATAAATGCAATAGGAACTCCTCCTCTTGTATCATTCTCGATTTTTAACATTAGTGAATTTTCTTCTCCTTTGCCTGTAATTTTTCCTCAAAAGGATTTTCATGTTTTACTTTTTATTCTTATTGCTTTGCGATCTTTCTATATTGTCATTATCAACGTTTAACTTTATCACGTGCGATGTACGGATTTAATATTTGTATTTTTTAATTTTATTTATAAATAATAATAGAGGCAACAAGATTCCAGCGTATTTTAATATTTTTAATTAAAACAAAATTTAAATTCAATTATTATATTTATTTTTTAATTCGATTAATTAAAAATGGTAAATTATTTTAATAAAGTTAATTTAGATATTTGTAAGGTGTGATTGGGTTTTTAAAGTACCCTCATTTTTCATGTAATATTAATTCCATTTGTTCAAAAAAAAAATTCCATTTGTGTTTTATTTTAGTTTTTATAACTTAATTGTAATTATAGTTTATAAAAGTTAGTGGAATATTGTAAATATATTGAATTTAGTAGTAATTTTTAAAAATTATATATCAATGTTTTATTTTTACATATAAAACTTCACCTAAGAAAATGCTTACAAATAATTGAAACATTTATCAAATAAATATATGATATTATTTGGAAAAAAATAAAAATAAAAATTATGGTAGTAGATTGTCTTAAATCATATTTCTATGCATATTTTGTAAGCTAGTTTTAATTATTAATTAGTAAATGTAGATTTTTAAGTAAATTTAAATAATATGAATTATAAATAATTTATTGTAAAATTATTTATGCTTTTAAAAAATTAGTGATGAATTTAAAACACAACCTTTTTAAAAAAAATGTTTAGGGGCTTATTATATAAAAGTTTTAAATAATTTTTTGATTTATTTATAAAAACAAATTGAAAGGGCTATTTCTATAAATAAAAAATATGGCAGACCATTTAAAATAAGTAAAACAAAAGGCTAAAAAAATTTCCTCTTTCATTTGGGCATGCTTTAAGAAAAAAACACTTTACCTTTGGATCAATATGAAGGGATCACTACTTTGTTGTTCGCAGGAGTAAAATAAAAAAATATTTTTAAGGGTTAAAATTAAATTGTAATTTTTACGATAAAAAAAATATAATTTTACCATTGTAATAGTCTATATCATTTTAAGGGCGGACACCACTGCCACCCACAATTACTCCCCTGGATGTTGGAGACTTTGTAATCTCACATCTATAGTCAAAATTGTAAAAACAGAATTAATTCAACAATATAAATATTAAATGTAGAACATATGGAAATATTTATTTTTAGTTTATTAGGAGTAACGCGAAAGGTGATTTACTCAATATTTTTCTCCAAATTAAAAATGCAAAAAATGGATAAAATATTTAAAATAATTAAAATACAGACTTAAAATACCAATAAAGAATTTTGCGCAAATATCTTATTTATATTTATAGTGTGTGACTTCTCATATAAAATAATTGTAATTAATGTTGTGCATTTTAATTGACATAATTGGCATATTTTTAATTGTCATATAAAATTTGTATTTTAGCTTTATTTTATAATTTAATTAATTAATGTGTTACTGGCTAAAGCCAACTCTAACCTCAAAACGGGAAATAACATGCATGCTCCAAATTTGTTAATGTACTTTCATAAAATATCTAATGTAGTACCTATAGTTTTGAAATGTTGAATATAATATCTAAACTGTCAATTTATGAATTCTTATGATAAATGAAGTTAACACTGGCAATAAATACTAAGTTAATCAATTAAAATTCAACATGTGGAAAATTTTCTTTTTTTTTAAATCGACGTGAAAAACTAAATAAAAGAAAAACAATTAAACTTAAGTAAATACTAACCTTACATATGGGCTCTCAACTTCAAATGAAAATGGGTAACACGAAGGGACCCGAAAGGGGGGTCAGCCTATGATTTACAATCAGTAGGGTGAAAAATTGGTGGAATCTATTTGGTGAATTGGGGTGCGTGTTTTTTTTTCCTTCAAGAAGAAGAAAAAAAGATTGGGATTTAAAGTTTGGGGGCCTAAAATAATTGTGAACAGTCAGTTACTTTTCTTTAGTTTACAGCATGCTTA
The DNA here is from genome assembly GCA_025698475.1 of Gossypium anomalum. Lineage (NCBI taxonomy): Eukaryota > Viridiplantae > Streptophyta > Magnoliopsida > Malvales > Malvaceae > Gossypium > Gossypium anomalum. The sequence continues at coordinate 6,875,391 of CM046961.1, forward strand.
GCAGTCTCCAAGAAAACCAAAATAATGTTGCTCCTGTTCACGCCTATATGTTGTCTACTCATACTCTTTACTTCAATTTCATATATATATATATATATAATATCCTACACAAAAACATCAAACTTATTATCTTTTGACCGATTAAGTTTTAGTTCGATTGGTATAAATATAGTCGTCAATGCAGGAGAATGTAGATTCGAATGTGTTGAAACTCATTATCCTCTTATTTATGCGTTAAAAAAGACTATGAATAGTTCTACGCATCACGTCAAAAATAATTGATATGATCAGTATTGGGTGCAAAAGAATTAATTTTTTTATATATAAAAAATATGTTAGAAAATAAAAAAAAAAAAACCCCAAATTCAGCAGTAGTCATTAGATGACATGGAAGTCATCAACAAAAGGTAAGAAGTAACTCACTTCTATTTTGTCGTCTTCTTAGTTTCTTTAATTACCAATGTTTGAACAGTAACACAACCAAAATCAATGGTATAATAATAACATGTAACCCTAAACCTTCCCACACAATAAATAAGTACAATACTTTGTTCATATATTTGACAATCTCAAAATCAATATCACTTTGCCTACAAAAGAGACTTTTTGGTACAAAAAACTCAACCACTGCCCCTTTTATAACCCCTCCCTTTTCTTCTTCTTCTTCTTCTCCATTCGTCTCACCATCTCCCATTTTTTCTTTCTTTTCAAAATAGATGGGAAATAGATACCATCAGCAGCAGCAGATTAATAGTAAAGGAATGTTTTTGCCATTGTTGTGTTCTAAACCTTCCATTAAAGATGTGGTTCTTCCCAAATGGAAAGTTGTTGACAGGTCGGCTTCCTTGTCTGAAGATCCATTGTCACCAAAGATCAGTTGCATGGGACAAGTGAAGAGGAACAACAAGATTGTTGGGTTCCCTGTTTCTTACAAGCTCAGTACTGTCACCCCCAAGAATAGCAGCAGCTTCAATAGTAGGACTGTCAAATATTTCAAGCTTAAGAAGCTGTTTTCTGGTAAGAATTTAACTGGCAGCCCCGCTACCTCCACAACCGCCGCCACCACCGGTTGTAGAAGAAAACAAGTGTTGATAAATGGGACAAGCAAGCCTAAGGGTGATGATGGGAAAGAGAATTCTGGTACAATCAACATTGAAACCATGGATCCACCTTTGCCTGTAATAAAAAAAGGGCCGAAACAAGGTGATGAAAGAGATGGATCCGATACTACACTTTGGCAGAGGAGATCACGTGGGGTTGCACTGGAAAGATTACAGCTTCAACAGATTCAACTTAACAGACATCAAGAACCAACCACTGTTTGATGAAAAAAAAAAAAAACAGATCCATACAATGTAATAGGTAATGTATATGATTTGTTCTTCAAAAAAGAAAAAAGAAAAAAAGAGGAGTTCCAATTTTGATGATTAGTGTTTGTGTTCCACTTGTGTTAAGAGACATGAAATTATGGTGATGGTAATGGGATTGTTGATAAAAATTTGAAAGAAATTTTAAGGATATTTTAATCTTAAAAAAGTTAATGATAGACAGACCCTACCACAAAGATTATTGCTGCCGGTTTGATAATGAGGGTGACAAAATGAGCAGATAAGGGGGTGTCAGATCAAGGTTCTATTTTCAGATAATTTTTGGCACCCAGTAAAAATCATTTATTTGGGAAGGGCTAATGACTTCTAAAGGATGACAGTTCTGGGGTTTTTCTTTTTGACTGGTGAATAAGATAGAGAAGGTATGACGATGTGAAATGGAAATTGATTTGTCAACAGTGATGCGGGAGCCTGGAACTACAGTAACTTGAAAACAAACATACATTGTTTCACATGTTAACGGGTTGAAAGAATTAAAGCTTTTATCCCTATCCCTATCTTAAAAATGATACTGTTAAGAGAGAGTCGTGAGCATCGGTTAAAAAAATTAATCTCTAAAAATTATACAACAGACATAAACTTAATGTTAAAATTATAACTAAATCAATAATACTACGTTAATGTTTATAAATTGCTATTATTAATGTGAGCAAAAATTCAATTGAAATCTATTAAGTTTTGTTGATGTTGAGTTCAAAGCTCAATCGAAATGATTAAGTTGGTTGCTTATTATTTATTGAAATTTATAATCAAAGCGAGGGATTCACTTATTATATATTATTTTCAATTTGTTTTAAATATTTATAATATATAATGAACATATGATTTATCAATTTTAATTTATTTTAGACAAGAAAATTATTAATTTGACCAAAATCAAGTGGATTTGATTAAATTGGTTAAAACCAAAGCCGACGGATCAATTATTACTGATTGTTGATCGATACCGAATTAACCAGTTTCATTTAACATTGGTAAATGTGAACAAATATCGTAGTGGTTCCTTGCTCTTTCTGTAAAAGCCGGTACAAACTGGTCTTAAGGTGCACCTTATATTAATTGTTAATATAACTAAGTTTGCATTTTTGTAATTTTGATTTTGTTATTAAAATAAATTTAGTGATAACCAATAAGTGATTGGGTGTGACTTAGACGATATTGTTGGAAGAAACAATCCCAAACCCCGAACATGGACAATAAAACAAACATTAAGTATACCAATATAAAATAAAAAAATTTAATGATAATTATAAATTCATTTAATTTTTGAGGTTATGATTGGATTGATAAAAATTATTTCTACTAAAAAATCAACATTGTTATTAGGATACTAAAATGTGTTGAATCAACCAAAAAACTCAAATTAAACATTAAAAAATTAGTTAAACCAATATCTAATGATATATTAAGCCTTCAATAAAATATACAAATGTAATATATATATACACACAGTAATAAAATATAATGAAGAACTGTTATTGAAGGTGATGGTTGTAAAGAGAGCCGACGGTATCATTAGGCAGACGTCAAACAGTGAAGTTAATGGCCAAGAGAAAGGGAATAGAACTGTGGTCAGCAGTGACTTTTAACAGATAAAATAATTAAGCATTAACCCCCCTATGCTAGTACTAGGATGCCTAACATCAACCCCTTTCCATTGTTGAAGCTTTGCTTAGAGCCATAGAAACAAAAACAAAGCATCAAATTTGGAAGCTCGCATAAAGATGGAAATGAAATATGACTTTTATATATGATTTAAAAATACATATACATACACCCATATCCAACGTATAATTTTATATACGCGTTATAAAAGATACACTACCTTCCTTGGCATCAATTGTCAAATCTAAAGATAGACAAACATAAAAGGGGACAAGACGGTGAAAGGTAGATTAAATGACAATCATCTAAAGATAACCAACCAACTAACGGTAGAGAAAACTCTCAAAGATTGTCACCATTTCTCTCCCCCACTATGTTTCCAACAACACTACCAAACCAAGGGTAGAGAAAAGTAGGACATGAAATATGATTATAAAACCCATTCAGAAGCAATAAGGTTGCGAGCAACAACTTCCATTCAAACACAGGTGGAAATCAAATCAAATGTCAAACATAAGAGGGAGAGAGAGAGAGAGAGAAGAAAGTCGTTATATTGTAACTCACGGTGTAATAAAACATATACAGGTTAGTTTGTCCCGACATGTCTCAGATGACACAGGTAATGGTGTGATGGCAATAAGTACATCTAGAATGTAAATGGCTCTTGAGTTGATCTAAGTTTGAGTTTCTAATCTCATAATCTAAGACCTCAGCTTTATACATAAAACACAAGAAGCTACAAATTCCTAACTAAACAGCTACTATTCCTAAGAAAACAGCTACTAAGTAGACAAACTCGTTAGTGTAATTCGAACCTGTTCTTTATATGAGTAGCATCATTAACTCTGTTCTTTATATGGTGTCCAGATTAATTTGCTAACATCAACCTCAAGACCACCACGGCCAGCTGCTTTTAGATGGCGATCCAAGACCTTGGGGTCTGCACAGATAACATGTTGACCTTTCCTGTACTGAATCAGTTCTAGACTCTGCAGGGTGGTCAATATATCCTCTGCTTTTATAGCTGTCATGTCGCTGAGCTCCTGCAGAAAATTAGATTCATGTAGAAAATTAGTATTTAACAATTCAGTGACACTACAATGCAATGAATTTTGTACAACATGCATGAATCAATATTCTAGGAGAAATCGCATTAATAGATACAGCTATTCAGAGACATCAATATAACAAACAAGAATAAACAGTTTATCAGAAGCAGCATCAAACCTATCAAATCAGGCATGCTCCTTAACATCATTTTAAATTTTTTTTCTCTTATTTCTATGTGGAAGATAATATACCGACTTTTAGTTTCTAGGTTAGTGCCTCATCTGTTGCCATCAATCTAAAGTGAAAGCAAGCAACCCTAATCACAAGCTACTCAAGCTTGACTGAATCATACTCTGGTTCAATTTTTTGATGTGAGAATGAACCAAATGAACATTTTATTCTCAACCCCAAAAGTTCCCAATACTATTTAATTGATATCTAATTAAGCAAGTCTTGCCATTCCAAATTAATCTAAATTGATGGCGCTGAGTCTCACTGCATTTTACAGTGTAGCCATTGACCACCCCCCAAGCAAGAACATAAATTTCCATTAGGACAAAGAAGAGGGGAATTGCATAGAACACAGCCCACTACATTTTTAATACAGCTTCAGGTAGTGATACCTTGATGGAAATATTTCCCTTATGCTTTTTCAAGATGTCTAAAAGAACCCTCGTCCAGTACCCCCTGTAGCTCAACAGCCCTAGATCGGATAGTGGTCTTTCAGGTGTGCCAACTTTGCCTTCTTTCTTCGAAAGTTCATATGCTGGGTAACAGAGACAAAATAAGCAATAAAGTTGAGTTATAAAATACCAATGGGATCAAATGCAAAGTACAATACAACAAAATCAAGTATAACATCATTTATATTCAAGACTACGCAACTAGCATGAAACAATAAAATTTAAGAAATTAGAAGATAGAGATTAAGTTTACTCCATGAAAATGTTATAAATTCGCAGCAGCTCATGATTCTAGTAAACAAAATTGGTGTTATATTGAGAGTCTAACTATTCTCATTTAATGATGAATGAATAATCATCATCATTTGGTGCTATCTGTCCCCGTCTCTCTTTCATTCAAACATATAAATAGCTCACTTATTCTGATCCACTAATGAAATAAGCCTTGAAAAAGAAAAACAAATATCAAGAGGGGCAGGGAGCTTACAAAAGGCGATCAAAAACTTTCCATAGCCTTTCCTTTGATATGGAGGAAGGGTAAGGATACATGCCAAATTATATGATTCCTCAGAATGCTTTTCCTGCATGATCAGACACAAACTACTAACAAAGATATTTGTTTGTGCTAGGAGGTACAGTCTAAAACACAAGTAAGAATGAAATGACAAAAAATGATCGGTAACTACAGAAAATTTTAGCAGACATGCTATGAAATGAATAAGCAATTGAAAGCCCCAAATACACACATATAAACACTAAATTCTACTACTTGAAAGCTCATAATTTGAGGCTACAAAGACAAGAATTGTTGTATCCACTCCATGCCACATTACTAAATTCCAATTACAAAATATCAGAATGACCACTAACATATAGACACTAGTTATAAACCTCCACTGCATCAAGTAACAAAAACGCACTAGAAGTTACCTTAGAAAAGTATCCAACCATATGGCAACCTCGATCATCACATTCACATAAAACATAAAACAGAAACAGATCAACATCATAATAAAGGGTCTTGTGGTCAAGGAATAACTTCGCCAAATAACAAAGATTCTGCCCATAAACTTTATTCTTTTTGCCATCAACCTGTTACAAAATATTTGAGCAAACGAACATGAAAATTAACAACAGTAATTATGTAGCAGGAAAACACAGCATGGGAGCTAGAAAAAAAGGGGGAGGGTGGTGACAAATATTTGAACAATTATAAGCCAAAAGATAAAAAGGTAAAAAATAGAACTCAAAGCAGACTCTACTTTTCAAATTTAAGCACTCTTCAAGAAGATTTCATGATTATTTGATTCATAGACAATCAAATAGTTTTGAAAATTTAATTGTTATGGACCAAAATGGAAGTCAAGCTTCGGTCAACAACGGTCTGTTTAAATTTCTGGTCATTTCAGTTTGCTTTTATTTTTGTTGTAAACGCTGCGTTTTGTACTCTTTAAAATAATACAGATCGTTTTGGGGGTCGGGTTGTCAGGGTAGAGGGACAGTTTAATGAAACAGTGACTTTTAAGCTTAGTTATGACAGCTGCTAAGAAACCGCTTTTCTCCTTTTAAGCCACCAATCAGGCAATGGAGGTGGATATGAAATTTGGAATTGGTTTTCTCACTCTCTCTTAGCTTTCTCGTGCTCTCTTCTCTCTCTCTCTCCTTCTCTCTTTCTGGTAATTTTTTCTCAGATTTTTCAACCGTGTCATGAATTTCCAAGAGTTAGACATGAAAACAATGGGGTAGAAGTGAAGAAAACCAGAACCATATGGATTTACTTAAAATGCACCAAGAAAGACCCTTTTCTTTTTCTTTGAGTTAGCAAGAAAGTAGCAGCACTAAAGGCTCATCAACAGCATACCTCAAACATTGACAGAGTACCACTTCTATATATTTCGTCACCAGGGGGATGCTTCAGATCACACTTTCTCTACACATTAGTCATAAAACCAGAGTTAATATTGTCTCAGCCCTGTTTGTGGCTTAAGGCAATTGCACGTCAACAAAGACATTTTTTTCTTTCAACTGAGCAATATCTAACATCAATAACACATTCCATCTATCCCAGAGATGATAAAGAGAGTAGAGAACCCATAATATAAATGCAGGCATAAATAAAACCTTCTATATAAGGAAGTACACCACAGAGACATGCAAATTAAGATGTTACTTCAAGATATAAAGAGAAAAAGACTATTGGCACCATATCTTGATCATAAAACACAATGGCCATAGACAAACAGATACATAGGCGACAATTAAAACTTTCTATATAAGCAATTACACTGCAGAGACATGCAATGTTGCATTAGACTAGGTGCTTAGAAAGCTAGAAAGGAACGGGTAAATGGAGGACAATTAAAATTCTAAATGTATTCCAACATAAAGTACTGCAGGAGGAAAAGTATTGCCATACTAAGGGAATGCTCACCATATGCCTCTGAAGTTGCTCTTTGCGCTTCATGAAGTTCAGGCAAAACTCACAAAAGTACAACTTCAGTGAATCGTTATATTCTGGTGGAAAGGGCGAGAAGTACCATGTCTCAATTTCATATCTTCCAAGTTCTATGGTCGCTATATTTTTCACCTTTGTGAATTCCTCATGTTCACGCAAGCTAGCAGCATCAAGCTCCTCATGGCCCTATTAGAAAACAACAGAGCAGACTATTATAGATTTACAGAAATACAAAAGCAACCAAATTTACAACCATCATATGCCCCCATCTTTAACATTAGTAACTGAAAGTTTTACATATACTCACTACTTCTACATGCGTCTCATCAATCTTCCGCTTCTGGTGGCGTGTCATTTTTAAGCTTGTTACCTGAAAACCTCATTGGCAAATTAATTCAAATGAACACACCTCAAAGATAACGAGTGAGGGAAATGAAATCTAGAATTTGCATTAGAAAGGGATGTCTACCTTGTCTTCAACCTTTTCATCGACAACAGTTTCGACAGAATCAAGATCAAGCTGTTCAAGCTTCACCCATTCATCAAGCCTCCTATTAACTATAATTTCAATATCACTCATGGTTATGACAAAAAACACACACTTAATTTTCTAAAATTTCTAGCATAATAATTCTAAAATTTAACTAAAATTTGAAAAACCCTAAAAAATGAAAAGTTAATTAAAAACCCTAAATCTAAAGGAGAAAAGAGAACTTACATTCGGTGTAATGAACGTAGTATTCGTAATCATAGGGCACAGCGTAAGGCATCTTACGGCGTTCGATAACTTTGACAGGATGATATTTGCCGTCCCTCCAGCGGCACATCACGCGAGTACCCACCTCCAGCGGTAGCATACTCGACCTCCTCTTTTTTGTTGCCTCAGGCTCCGGCGACACCTCCATTTGCGCTCCGTTAGCTGAGGCCGGAGGCTTGTGGTCGCCGCCGGAAGGAGCGGCGGCTTGAGACTGGGTCGAACCGTTCTCTGTAATTGTCGGCGTGTCAATGGAACCCATTGGAAGAGTTTTCAGAATTGGAGTGGGCTGGAGATTTGGATGGTAAAAGATGGAAGATGATTAATCTTTTGGGCTTTGGCCCACAGGCTTTATATATTCTTTTATTTTTAACTTAATCCGTACCTGACCTTTTATGTGAGTTAATTGCACCAAACATCCCCAAATTATGACCCTCATTTTAAATTGGTCTTCAAAAATTAAAACATTCTAATTACAACATCAAGGTGTCAATGTTGTATCAATAAGGTCCTTACATTACTAAAATAATTAATCTAATTGTTAAATAAGATTTTAAATCTTATGTTACATAATTTAAAATAAAAAATTTAAAGAAAAATGGATGTCGTAAAAATCTTAGTTTTGAGGTTTTCAACGATTTTACAGGAACTATTATTCACTTTTCCGAGGTTTTACTTTATTTTTAGTTTTAAATTTTAAAATTTATGAGGTAATATTTTATTTTTCTTTAAAATTTTCATTTTAAATTATGTCATATAAAATTTTACTTGTCATTTAATGGCTAAATTAGTGCTTTCAATAATAAAAGATCTTTATTAGCAATAACATTGATAGTTTGGAAATGCAAATAAAATTTTTCAAAATTTGAAAATCAATTTAAAATGGAAATTATAATTTGAAGATGTCCAGTGCAATTAACTCCGTTTTTTACCATGTGAAATTTTTATCACTTGATAATTAGTAAATTTATTTTCTGTCACCAAACTATAAAAAGTTATAAAATGGTGACTACCCAATCATGAAAGGTTACAAAATAATCGCTCAATTATTTAATTTTATATTTTTAATTACGAACTGACTAATAGTGACAATTTTTAAAATTAATATAATAACTTTGACCTTTAATATTTATAAATTACATTAATTTAGTCTTGATTCTAAAAAAAATTAACTTACAACATTTACATATTATGTAATATGGTCAAATTTTGGGATAATATATAGTTTAGTACCTGAACCATAACTCATTCCTCAATGTGGTACTTACGATTTTTTTATTCTCAATTTGATACCTATAAAATCATTCCGTTAACAAGTTTACCGCATGTCGAAAAACGATATGACACTAATGTACCAATTTGCTTTTGACATGTGGCATTCTTATAAAACTCATCCAATTACAGTTTGACACATTTTAAAAAGTATGGAATAAATAAAATACTTTTCAAAAGGTGTGGTATAGATTCTCGCATGGAACCAGAGTTTAATTTATTTTTAAATCGAGGAAAAAAATTGTACATTAGAAAAAGAAGAAGATCATTTTTGTGATAAATAAATGATTATAAATTCATCCAAGTAATTTAGAAAATCTAACATTTACATTTAACATAATTTGATATTCACCGTTAAACGGGACGAATTTTTTAAGCTATATTTAAATAAACTTAAATCACTTCTATAATTACTTTAATTACTTTAGAATAGAGTTTTATCTTATTTTAATTATTTCAAAAAGAATTTTTAATTTTAAAGAAGACAATTATACGACTTAGTCATTATTAATAAAAATTTTGTTTTCTTTTAATGAATTAATAACATAACACATTAACCCATTTTGTTTTCTTTTAATGAATTAATAACATAACACATTAACCCATTTGATGACTCACATATGACTTTTTTTTATAGACTTTTGACTTAAATTTAAGGGCTTCTCAAAATAATTTAGGAGAAAAAATTTTGAACTAATTATGACAGAGTATCTAAACATTAGTCAAAAGCCATAAAAAATTTGACATGTACAATCATTCAATATGCTAATACGCCATATCAATAACCCATTAAAAAAAACAAAAAATTTACCCGCAATAATTAATTCGCACAATTATCTTATTTAAAATAATTAAAATTTAAAAAAAAAGTAATTAAAATAGAGTAACCATGAATATTGTTTAACCCTTTACTTAAATACATCTATAAAAGCTAACTATTTAAACTCCTTAAAGAAAACATTACTCCACATATGTAAAAGAAGGCTCTCATTTATCAAATAGACTAAATGGTTACAAACAGGGAATGGATGAAAAACAAAATTTATATAATAACGACATTCAAATGTTAAAAATTTGATTAAATAGTTAAATAATCATAAAAACTTTAGTTCAAATTTTATTTTTATGAAAAAATATAAATGACAAAAAAATACTTTTAAAATAATATAATTTATTTAGTAAAGATTTTCGTCATTAACTAATTAAATTAGTGTTCGACACTAGACGAGAAAAGTTAAATATCAGTAAACAAATATAGAAAAAAGTCGCCACACAGTTGATCAAACAACATAAAAGTAAATATCCACGCAGTGTTAGAAGATCTGAAAATAGAGACTAATATAATTTCAAGAGATTCGACATGATTATAGTATACAAGGGAAAAAACCGCAAACATAATAAGAATACATACATTCATACATATAAAATAATTATAACATGTCCATTATTTGTACATAAAATATCATAGTTAAAACATAAACAAGAATACACAAATTACCATGTATCATTAGTAAACATAAACAATGTCATATCAGCTCTAAAGGAACAACACAATTCCACCTCTGGTTTTGAAAAAATATATATAATTTTTGTACTTGTAAATTTTGGTTTTATTAGATTTTACCTTAACACTGATCAGCCAAAGACAACAAACCAAGAGCAGATGAAAATAATCATAAACCAAAGGAAAGAATCGGCATATCCCTGTATGGATCTCTCGCTGGGCACCATTTTCTTTGCAGGTTGACATTAAATACATATCTGATACCTATATAGAGCACGCATTGTGGGCAATACGTACCTTCGCCGTATTAAAAAGAGGTACAATAAACAAATCACCAATCTGCGATCCTCAATACCTAAGACCCTGGCCTTGAAGACTTGCCAAAACATGATATGTTGGTGAATATACAACAATGATGCCAGAACTCCACATATCCGCCCCCGTCACCAGCCACACAATGCAGCTCCCCCACTCAACATCTCAGCACTGATTTTGCTGCCTTAGTTACTGCCTTCATACTCTGACAAGCAAGTCACCTGCGTGGAAAGCAGTTATAAAGTGGCATAGATTGTCATCACTCATCATAGGCAATCGAAACATCCAGGTATTGACTCAGCCTTATCCATTGTGCTCCAATTGTCCATCAGAACAAGCATCCTGTGCGTGCTGCTTCTCCTTAGGAAGACAATCAACTGGGACGTAACAATATCCTTTTGGTAACCGCGAATTCTTCATAGATGCTTCATCGGATGTCATTACCAACTCCTTTTCAAATGTTTCAATTGGCTGAGATTCACCACAAGGCAACCATCAGCCGAGATTCCTTTTAGGTTGTGTGTGTGTACACACACGTGTGAGAGAAACAAATAAAGACTCCAAAAAACGGAACGAAAGAAAGAACCATACCTTCCTTAGTTTTAAGTTCCTTTCAGCATTATCTAAACTGTTACGAGATGCAAGCGAATATCTATGAGGGATCTGCTTCCCAGAGAATCTAACCCTATCCATTGGCTTTGGGACAAAAAGGCTCTGTGATGTGGAACTATCATCAGTCCTTTGATCATTTTCCACGGACACAGGAATCTTTATTTGGTGTTTAACTGAAAGAGTACTATCTACAGTTATATCATCTGATCTCATCGATTCACTGCATGATCTGTAACCATCTGTGTGACCTTTGAGGGAAGTTGTTGCAGATTCTGAGCTAACATCTGGATGAAAAGGACTATGAAAAAGCAGTGAACGAGTAACATGATCTCTTTTGAGTGCAAGTATTTCATGCGAGCAAACAACCAACTCCCGCTGCAAACATTCATAATCACAATCTCGTATTTAGTCGTACAAATAGAAAACCCCCTCTAAGCAGCAATCACATCAGCAAAACAAGAGAATAGTTTTACCATTTCCAACTACTACCTTCAATTTTTCACGTTTGATGATTCTATCACAAAGAAGGCGTAACCTCTCCAGTTTAACCTGTAGAGGAGAATCCACACAGATTCATACAATAATGTAAGTTGTAACACCAAAAGTAGTGCAAGGCAAAAAACTAAAACTAAACAAGAATGCGCTTACCCGGATTTGCTTCATGTTTTTCAACTCTTCAACTCCATGCTTCTGAGTTTCAGCCTACAGAAATTGTTCAACAGATAAGGAAAAATAACCAAAAACTACCGATTCAACAATTTTATACAAAAGTCAAATTTAAACCTTTGCTCTCTGTTCCACACTGTGCTTTTCACAAAAAGCATTGCGCTGGAATTTGCCACCAGCAAGCATAACATTCATACAGAAGCCTGCGCTTCTAGCACAGGAGGGATGAAAAGTGGTCTGACAGTGATTATAACTACACTGCAAAGAACAAAACCATACCTGCTTAGCTACAAAGTATCTTAGGCAACAACTTGTAGAAAATACCAAGTACAAAAAACAAATATCTTTTCAGAAAGAAGAAAGAAAATGTCCACAAAACCCACCTTTATGCATGCACCATGTTTTCGATGGCATATACAACAAATGTCAACCCCCCTTGAAGCCTTCTCCTGATATTCCATTTCCATATAAATTTAAATAAGATCTATTAAACTCTCAAATTAGCAATTATCTAATGCCTTATCATGCATACATACCATTCCTTCTACAGGATTTACTTGTCCCCTTCTGAACGTTGACTCAAGAACCCACTACAAAATAGTAGGAAAAGTTCACTTCTTTTCATTTGATTGAATAAGAGATGAAATGTTAATGACCAAGGGGTAAGGAAAAATCACCTCAGCACAGAAAGCATGTACCCACTGGCCATCCACAGATTTCCTAAAAGCACCGGTAGTACCACCACATAAACCACAATGAGCAGCAGGATAAGATATCTCCCAAAAATTTAGAGATGTAGCTTCGGAGGATCTTGATGAGAACAATTCTTCACATAATTCACAACACCAAGGACCCAAAGGTTCCTTAACACTGCAATAGCAATCCAAGTGAACAGCAACCTGTAAGCAGAAGAACAAACTCAAAAACCCTAACAGATGAAGAGAATTTCCATTTAGGAAAGAAAAAATAATGGTTCCAAGCTAGAAAACCTTGCATCCAGAACAGACTAAAATAGGATTTAGTACTGTCTCAGACCGTCTGCAGATGTCACATGACCTAGGATGTTCTTTAGAAAAATCTGACACCAACTGAACGATATCAGAGTACTTCTCAGATGAAATTCGTGGAACAGCATCCCAAGCATCTTTTGATCTTTGCTGCAAGCTAATGCCAGCTCTCCCAACACAAGCATTCAGCTTCAATATATTCTACAAAGGTAAATAAAGTAAAATAGCATGCTTATCTGGAGGTATGAGAAAATTTCATAGAAAGAAAAACCATCATGAGAATAACCTCTTGCTGACTAGAATCTTCACCATCTTTCCTTGATAGTGAATTTCTGGAAGAAGCAGCTGCAGCAGCAGTTGCAGCAGCCAATACAGCTTGTGCCTCCTTATGCCTTCTCTCTTTACGGCCCTGCTTCTTTGCTTCTCTTAGATCATAAAGATATTGATTAGCAAGCACAGCATCCCATCTTTGTTCCCTTGCAGCTTCAACCTCAACCGGTAGACTTTTAGCAACTCTAGAAACCAGATTATCTGCAAGGAGAACATAGTACAAAATACAGGTTCTATTGTTATAAATCAGCGTGAAACAGCACAAACATACACACAAAAGAACACTAGTGGAAAATGTGAATACCTGTAACACAGTTTCTAGCAATTATGTTGTGCATTAATCTATCCTGATAATATATAATTTCCCCTTCCACTTCATCCTTTGGAGACAATTTGAGAGATCTCAATTTCCTAGCCTTAATAAAAAAATCTAAATCATCAGGCATACAACTCTTCTCATTGCACTTGGGATGTTCACTTTCATGACTAGAATAAACACTGTCGGTAGAAGCTGCCACCAAGCAAGAGTAATCTCTCCCCCTTTTACCTGGCAAAGTGCAGCTAGTCAGACCTGAGTCATGTGTCCAAAACAACTAGCACAAAGAAAGAAGAAACTGCGGACTAACTAATGACACGAAACTTACCATCCAACTCATTTAATGTGTTCATTCCGTCCTCAAACTTGCCTACTCTGTTGTTACAAATAAATTTATCGTGCATCTGAAGAAATTTCTTGCGTATATAGGGGTGGATATAAAAATTAGAAAATTCTTCACTTCTGCAAGACAAAATTATCAAAGAATGAGAAAATATCTCAACAAAAAAGAAGAAAAGCTCCTGTAAACGATAAACAAACATCAATTCAATTAAGAGAGAGAGACCTATAGACTATAGATTTAACAAATGTCTTTTCACAAAGCTTACATGAGATTCACAATTGGGAAAATGGAACTTTCTTGTTCTGAAGTTGCTACTGTAACCTTCTCAGGAGTTGCTGCCATCTCTGATCGACTCCTTTCAGAGAAGCCATCATTTAAGAGATCAGGTGAATTTCCTGTTAAATCATAAAATTTTAAGTTACAGATGCAAACTATATCAAAATCATTAGAGACAAGAAATTATTTGATACACTATGCCCATTAAAAGAAAACAACATAATAACAGAAACTTTGGGGCAAAAAGAAGAGGAGATGCCGGCAAAGGTATTTCATATTGTACAAACAATCCTTTGACCATATTGCCTAATTATAATTGCCCCACATTTCTGAAAACATGAAGTTGTTTCACCTTCAGGGCAAATGTCAAATATTACTTTCTAATTTCAGGAGGTAAACGACTATTTTCAAAACAAATTAAGGGAGAAACTAGAAAGTGTATAGTCTTACAAAATCCTTGGGAGGATATTTGTAAACATGCAAGAACAAATGCTAAGACTATAAGAAATGCTAAGATCTAGCCTTAATGTTAGTTATTACAAGAACGTTTTGTAATTTATCCTTCCAAAGTGATGTCAGAGTCATACTTCAACTAAAAGTTAGGACTATAAGAAATGCTAAGATCTAGCCTTAATGTTAGTTATCTAACAACTCATTGACTTACCAGCCTTAACATGTGAATCTGTTCTGCATAATGCATGAACACCACGACAATAATAACAATGGTCTATTTACACTGATCATGGCATATGAAGCCAACAGTGTAACAATCAGCTCAAACCAAATCACCAAGAAAGAAATTTACAAGGGAAGCCATATCTCTAGAATAAAGTAGCATGGCAACCAAAATAAAATCTGAACATACCAGATCAAGAAAATCAGAACCCGAAACAGTACAGCAAAAAGCACAAAACCAAGCATTTGACATTTAAGTACAAATCTAGAAAATAGACTTTCATCTGCCAAGCTTTTGGCAACATATGCAGGACAGAAGTAAATATTTCATAAAGCAAGCTAATAATTCGTTACTTCAACATAAAAATCAGAAACATGTAAACCCACTTTGACTGACATGACATAAAAGAAAAAGGAAAACTTTTGGCCACTATAAACAGCTTAGACACATAAACTCTCTCTCTTGGAACTCATCATGAACTTTAGCAGCAAAAGCACCGAAAAAGGAAAAAGAAGATTAATCAATTTTCCTATAAGTATGTTCCTTGCAAACCAAAAATTTGAAAGACAAGCCCCCTGGAATTAAAATAGAGAGAATGAAAGAACAAATGCAAGCGTATACATGAAAAGAATTGAAATATCAAAATGCCAGCACTTAGAACGAGAGTGCATTACTTAACCCACAAATGTGAACCAGATCAAGAATATGATTTTGACAAAGGGTATTACATACATAGCAGAAAATAATTCAAAAAAAAGTACCTTCAGATGCAGGCAAATGCCTGTCTGAGGAGTCCAGGGAATCATCAGGCTTGGCTGAATTCTACACAAATGAAAAAAAAAAAAAAAAAAAAACCCACTTAAGCAAAAGAAAACAAAAGGTAAGAGGGGAACTAAACAAGGAAAGGGCATAAAATAAAATAAAACCTATAAAAGCAGATATAAAAGGAACACATGACTAGATAAAGGCGCATAAGCATACTATTTCCAATGCAGTTTCTTCTATAAAACCTTGAGACATTGAAAGAAGAAATCAGTGTGCAATTAAAGCACTTAGGCACTATCTTAAACATTTCAAGTTCTTTTTTGCACTTTTTGATTCATTAAAGGAAACAAAGTGCACGTCATAATTACATGAACACATCTTAAAAGGAAAAAAAAAACAGTTGTAATAAAAAGAAAAAGTAAGCATCAGCTTCCCTTAAGATGAAGTAAAACATAAAATTTTCTCAAAGTATATCCTATGTAATTCACCATTCAATGTTCATATTAATATAATAGATTGAAATAATAGTTTTATACATCACAAGGAAACTCTTCACTTTCACAACTATTGCACTTTAACAGGTGGGGCAGACCAACTCTCTCTAAAACTCAAACTGATGGACAAAATGGAATCACAGTGAGCAGAACAGATTTGTAAGCAGGAATGTATCTACTCAAAAGCAGCACCAGCAAGCAACTTTCTAGAATCATACTATAAACTACAACTACAATGTCCATCCATACAATGGAATACACAATTAGGACGAATTTGATTGGGGAGATCATATCATACATAAAGGGAATATCTAAACACTGAACAAATTCTAAGTCAAAGCAATAGGAAGAGAAGGGGCTCTATGTTACAAGGGGAGGAGCTAAAATAAACCAGACGACTAAAACAAAACCAAAGTATCCCTTGTGCACCGTCATCTAAACCAACTCCATAAAACTTATCCCCCCCCCCCCCAACCTCCAAACAAACAAAAAAAAAAAAAGAGAGAGAGAAAGGATGCATAAACATAAAGCAATATACACAAAAGTTGTTTGAAGTATAATCAATGTCAATGACTAAAAATATCTAGTTAAATGGAAACAGCCCAACAGCACAGAAAATGGGCTCCAAAAGAAAAAGCACCTGAAATGCTACTAGTCAGCAACCAATGTACATAATAAATGAGGAAAAGATACCAATCATGAAGAAAAACCCATGGAATTAATACACCCAGCAATTATTAGCAACAAAAGGAAAACATAAGATGTAAATGTTGGTTCAAAGACAATTCTAACAGTATAATCAATTAAAAGGATTAAAAGTTAACTTGTCAAAAGACCTTGAAGCTAATATTAAAAATTGATATCTAACCTTTCCAATGGCATCAAGAATGGATGCTTCACTTAAATCATATATTTCTTCCTTGGCGAGTCTATCAACCATAACTTTATCCATCACTAAACCATTGTCATTAATAATTTCATCTGATGAGCATATTACTTCATTATCCCTCAAAATCCTCGCATTGCTCTTGGTTCTTCTCCGAGAAGGCACAGACTTAACAGCAACAGGATTTGTTATATCAGACATAAAGTCCATTATATTGTCATAACCATCAGTTGCTCCAGTCTCATCCTTGGATGACATCAAAGGCTTTATCTTAACTTTTAACTTTTGGGGGGAAGAGCCCATGTAAGCATGATTTTTGAGCCATTTCATTAATTTGCCTTGCAAGTCGGGTGCCAAGCTATCACCCTGAAGAAAGAAAGACCAAAAGTAACATTAAAGAAAATTAAAGGAAGATAAAAGCACAAAATGATAGCCAAAACTGATTTCCAAAAACAATTTGGGGATAAGGAAGCACATGATTGTAGGTATTACATCTAATGAAGCACTCAAAGAGTCATCCGAGAGTCCAATCTCCAATGCTAAATCTTTTACATTGACTTTTCCTCGGGCAATCAGCTGCATAAATTGTAGATTGTGAGTCAAATAATAATCTGTGGCTTTCCAAACATTGAGAAAAAACCTACAAATTCTTTGCATACTGGACTAGCTACCTTCTTCAAAACCAGTGCAAAATTATGGGGGTCAGATGGGTCATGGTCATTTATATTGCACCAATCCAGCAGCCCCATATCAACAAGTTGCTGCAAGTCACCGTATTCTGACAAAACTCGGGCATCTAATCTGGTATCAAAGAAGCCTATCTCTTGCAATTCACCATCACCAGATTTATCAGAGTTGTCATCTGGATCATGTATGTCCACTGTAATTTTGTCTTCATCTTTATGGCCAATTTTTAAATTTTGAGATTTTTCCATAGATGTTGGAGAGAACTGGCTGGCTATAGAAAAGTCATTAGCAGCTGCACAAAGTTCTCCAAGCTGTGGGGAACTGCTGTTTTTCCGGATTTCTGAATGCTTAGAACAAAATGCCCGCATCTCGATCTGTAAAAACACTAAGAATAGCTGAAGATTTATGATGAGAAAACCTAAAATAAGAGCAAAGTCACAACTAATCAATAATGGCAAAACAACTCCATAAAAAAGAAGGGAAAAAAAAAAAAGAATTACATTATCACACCCGTATCTTGCCCGAACTTCCATTCTATGCCCAGCTTCTCTTGCACATAAAGGATGGAATGAGTTTCTGCAATTGCCTGAAAAAAAAACCCAAAAAAAGCATCCATCACAAGTCGAAGCATTATATACATGTTCAAAATAGAGGATTAATAAACAACAGAAAACAAACATGCAAGAACAGCAAATATTTCAGACTTAAAGTGGCACACTAATTAAGTTAGCAAAAATTGTTCAATTGCAGCTAGGTGCCCAACATCATGAAAGATAAACCGTACGTGATTGTTTACTTCAAGATCATTTTAGTTTTTTCTCAGAACTGCATTATTTGATAAACCATTAACTATGCTGCGGGCTACATACATAATTAGTATAACAAAACAAAAAGAAAAACAGATATTAAGGACATGTGAGGTAAATATACCATGTAAATCTAATGTTTACATGACACATAATAACGTAAAAACACATTGCAATCCTGAAAAGCATAAGCATGCTTTCCTTCAGGGAGTTCTTGCAGGAGCTCTACAATAAGGAAAATTAATCCATGACCTCAGTACAGTCCCTTTGAAACTCAGAAGCATCAGTTTCAGCTTCCAACAGAAAACAAAAATATAATGATTGGACTCAAACCAGAATGAGGGAATTTATCAAAATACTACTCACCCTTCAGTTCCTAAAATCCCTGACAACAGTTATTATACCCAAGAGAAAAGCAACTGTTAACGGGAATTCAAGGCACCAAAGCAGATTTCAGGGGCAAGAACCCACAAACAACGGTGGAAGTTATGAGATCACAAACATTACACTTCCTAACTAGCTCAGGGTCGTGTATAGATATGGTGATACCCTTCCGATCCCGTGTAAACAAACCAAAAGATCTTCAGCAAAAACCTCAAAATGTCAGCATAAGCAGTTCCTAAGGGTATGTATGTGTCTGAAATGTCAACTATTTGGAATCCCGGATAGAGTGATATGGTTATAAAGGATCTGCAATGAGGATACAGGCAGAAGCAGAGGAATTCATCCAAATGATTTTACCCTTCCATTATTTGACATTTTTATGGAAGGAACATGTATTATTAATGTTTTGGTTCTGAGTATTTGAAAGAAAGTAAAATCCTACAAATAATCAAGCAGCTTGTTGGCCAATAAAAGTAGATAAACTGATGCCCAAGTATCCTAATTGATCTAAAATATGTAAAAATGAAACAAACTAAACCAAACCAGCAAAAGAAAAAGACAAAGTAGTTGACCAAAGAAACAAGGTGAAAGTAGTTGCATGATTGAACTTTCAACTTTTAACTCAACTTTTAAATATTTTATCTATTGTTTCTTATTAACATTCGAATTTTCTCCAATCCTCATCATGTTTGTTTCATTCTCTTTCTTGCATCTTTCTTCCTCATATGTCCAAGGCGGAATGCCAAATTACATTGCTTCCTTCTTCATGGTACTCTCAAAAACTACTCAAACCAAACAATACTTTACAGGAAGAAGGGAAGAGTTACAAAATTAACAATGGAAGATAATACCCAAAGAAGTTGGTGAATATTTTCCATCAAACATCCTACTTCTAGAAGCTCCATTCCAAGTAATTCACGTTATTATGAGAATAAATTCTGCAATTGCACATCCAATAAGTGGCTTATCTGTTACCCCACATTCAAAACACAAAAAGGAACGCAAACTTTCTATAAATAAGGATTCCAGAAACAGCGATTCTAATCAAGCTTTACCAAATTCTATACCACATGGATGTAAACAATAAACCAAAAGCTGCCAAGAACCATGGAAAGCCAGAAAGCTGGATGTTTAAATACCACAGCTACTACAAGTCTCGCACCACAAAGCCTTAAGTTACCATTTTTCTTGTTTGTAAGCAAAACATTACCACCTCAAAATTAAACATCTAGCCTCACACCCACTCTTTTTATGAGAAATATCTAAGTTTATTTTCCAACTGCCACTGATAATATTCCTGACAATGAAAAAGCAACAAAATGTTGTAGACAAGTATATCTTCTCTCTAGCAGAAATTCATCATGCAGATACTTATATATAATTAAATGATGAGACTATTTCATAACTGTGGAACAAACAAATTGCTGCATCAAAATATGGAACCAGAAGAAGTCGCCAGGGGATGAAAAAGTGAGATCAATCTAGCACAAAAGGCAGCAAAGAAATCATTCACCCTTAACAGAAAGGGCAAATGTTTTAGATAGGCTCTTTAATTTGAATCATCCAACTTGCTGTGTTTCGAACACACTATATCAATTTCTGTTAAAATGTGGGAAAAGAGAGCATGCGGAAATTATTTGTATAAACAGTAATTAAAGGAAACAAAGACATTTTCTAATAACAAGAAGCATCTACTTAGGTGATACCATGGCAAAAAATTTCTTCTTTTATTTAAGCCATCATGCTTGATAGGAAGCACTTCAAAGAACATGTTTTACAATTGCAAATGTCTATACTAATGGATGTCAAAAGTAACCAAAGATTTGAATAAAAGGACGATCTCCTTGTGCACCAACCAGAAAAAGAGAAGCAAGGTGATCGAAAAGAAAAGGTAGAAACAAACATACCATGACTGCATGGGACACAAGCACCATACTTCACCCTGCATACATTACAGACTAATTTCTTTCTAGTTTCCTTTACTGCTCCCACATTAATAATTGGTTCCATCTTTGTCAAGTCTTCTACATAAACCTCAGGCATCCAGATCGAACAAAACATGTGAGCAAATTCCACAGACCCACTATTTTCATCACTCTTTTGGATGGGCTTTAAAGCACCGCCCTGCTTTGGACAAAGTGCACAGGGTTTCCCGGCATCATTGCTATCATTTTTCTGTTTACACCAAGAACATAACCAAGAACTATCAACGTCATTTTGGACACCATAACACTTTTGATGAACAGCAACCTTACAAGAACAGCAAACAACCAATCTGTTCGATTCTTTTCTGGTATCATCAGTGCAACAAAAATGACATAAAGATGAATTCCCATCACATTGACACGCGACTAATACCTTCTTCAGCCCGTCATCATCTCCAAGGAGCTTCCTCTTCTTAGAAGGCCGCTCTGATCTCAATCTCCTACTCCTAGACCCTAAAAGCCAGCCTAAGCCACAAGATGAATCTGAAACGGAACATCCTCTTTCTTCCTTTAGTGAGAACTGAGCTTGCGTTTCCACACTATCAATTTCCATTAACTGCTCAGCCTCCTCCTCGACCACCACCTTCTCCTCTTCTTTTCCAACACCGCCATTTTCATTCCTAACATTTAAATGCTCTCTACAACTCACGCTTGCCTTCTCGCGCACGTCAGCATCCAAATTCAAATTCACCCTCGGCTCATCGCCAACATACGGAATAATAAAACACTTCTTCCTAGCAGCTAAAGAGCTAGACGGTGTAATCTTAAACAAAGCGTCAATATCCTGTAATGCCAAGTCCCTAAAATACTCTTTTGTTTCAACCCAAATGCTTCCACCTTGCTTCTTTTCCTTTTGTTTCGAAGGCTTCTTGTCCGCTCCAGAATGCGACTTCTTATGCTTCTTCCTACTATCAGCCTGCTTTAACAAACTTGCCAATCCACTAGGCAGCGTAGGCACACTCAACTCGGAAATGGAGCCACCTTCAGGAATATCAAAAGGGGAACGTTCAGAAAGAACTTTACCTGCCTGAGAAAAGAAATCGACACCGACATCATCAAATGACAATAGCTTCAACGCATTCTCAGGTTTCCGCGCCGGACTCCGACCGGAAACACTAGAAATTGGGCGGCAAGGCCTCTCCTCAGTGCCGCAACCTCCGTCCGCACTCCTACCCATCATCTTCTTATGCCAGTGGCATAGGGCTCCCCAAATACCCAACGCGCCCTTCGCATCCCATAACCGTCGAACCGTAGTCCTATTCTAAACCCTAATCTTAACCCTATCTCCGCCCCCTCGTAAACACAAAACCCTAACCCTAAAAATCAAGCTACACTACCAGTCTTTTGCATGCAAAAGAAACAGAAGAATCAAAAAAGGAGAGTAAATAAAGAGTAGGGTTTTCAGTATATTGTGGTTCAGCTTTCAGATCCGTTTCAAAGTGTGCGTTGTTCGTTTCTTTTTGCGAACTTTGGAAGAGAGCGAAATAGAAATAGAAATAGGAAGATAAGGAAATGTTATTATAGTAATAAATAATAAGAGAGAGATTCGCGTTTGATGCGGGCAAGGGGGAGAGAACGGTTCGTTTTAAGTGGGGTTTAGATAGGATGTGGGTGACGCAATTCATATTTTCGTGTACTCACCTGATTTTACCACGAGGCATGTGGATATTGGTTTGAAACGATGAGATACAACCCCCTTGCGTGTGTGTGTAGATATTATTATCTGGCCTCTATTTCTTTTTGTTTTTCTAGTCAGCGCTGACGTGTTTTCCAGCTTTGGAAAAATTCTAAGGTATCCTACGTGTAGATGGATTCAATACAAAAATTATTAAATTAGTTTTAAACCGATGCACCAAAATATGTTTTTATTAATTAAATTCAAGAGTAACGTTTTCATTTGGTTAAAATATGTAATAAGTCCCTATATTCTTTACAAATTTCAAATTTAATCCCTATATTTTATCTTTAGAAATATAATCTCTCGATTTTTCAAATTTCAAATCAGTTTAATTATTAATACTACTATTTTTTTTAAATTTATTGGTATGACATTTTGGAATAAAAAATTACTCACGTGGTAGCAATGTAACTAAAAGAATAACGTTGTAATAAACTTGAATTTAGACAAAAATAATTTTAATAATGTTAACAATTAATTGGACTTGAATTTCGAAATATGAAAAATAGAGAAATTAAATTCTTAAAAATAAAAGTATAAAGACTAAATTTTAAATTTATAATATAAAGACTCGTGGCTTATTTTAATCTTTCCATTTTTGTGTATTTGAAATAGTTTATGTGATTTTTAATAAATTAAAAACTAAGTATTAAACAATTTATAATATATTAAATAAAGTGTTAGAATAAATTCGGTGTAAAAATAAACTATAATTGAAACATAGAAATAGGAGAAAAAAGATGCAGAATTCAAGCATAGAACAAAGAAAATAATGTGGAATTAAGGATAATTGAAGCTGAACCAAAATCATAAGGCTATACTTCATTGTAATTGTGTTGAAATAGTTGTCTACATGATGATCGGGGGGTGAATTTAGGGGATTCGCAGGTGAATCCCAAAATTTTTTATTTACGTTATTTATAATTTATAAAAATTTAAATTAACAATAATAAAATTATACTTTAATTTCTCTAAAATAATAAAATGTTAATTTAACCCTCTAAAAATTATAAAATATAGATTATTGAATTGGAAACATTATATTTTTACTATCATAAAAATATATAATTTATTTCCGGCCCTAAAAAAAATTTCTGACTTGAAATCATGGCAGATGCAATAAAAGACTCTGTCTTTGTTTATAGTTAGAAAAGAAAAATAAAAAGATTGAAAAAAAAAAAACCCCTTTACTATTGATTTTCTATGGAGAAAACCCTTTTCAAAGAGTCAAGCATTATTGTGTTGAAGAAATTTTCTCTTTTTTCCTTTCGTAAATGGCAAAACATAAAAAGAGTATGATTTACGTTGAATTAACATGGTTAACGGAAACCTTTTTCCAGTTAGTAAATAATAAATAATCCAGGTGGCAATAAACTATTGGGGGCACAAATAGGGGCAAGGGAATTTTATCTAAAGCGTTCCGTGTTTAGATAAACTTCATATGATATTGAGTTCGCAAGTAGAGAAGATTATGAGTCTCGGGTCATATTTGGGACAAGGTAAATATAATATTAATATATTTTATATTTATTTAAGTTTAACCCTACTTAAAATATGAATTTAAAATATTGTTCATATTTATAAAAAATTAATCTAAATTTATTTTAGGCTCTCTCATATTATTTTTAATTTTTTAAAATTATTTATATTATATTGTTTTAATAATTAATAATTATATATATTTTATTTATTGAAACTTTTTATATAGTTATCTTAATATTATTTTAATGTTTACATTAGAGTTGTATTATATATTTTATATAGGTTTATTTTTTTAATATGTTTTAAATTACATAATATATAAAAATAACATAATATAAAATATTATAAACTTAAAAGCAGGCCAGACCGAGCTCAGGCCTTGAATATTTAAGATCTAAGCCTGACCTATATTTTAAACAAGCTTAATTTTTTTGTCCAAACTCATTTTTCGGACCTAATATTTTTATCTAAATACTCTAAAATTTCGAATGGGTCTTCGAGCCTATACAAATAGCCTAACCCATGAACAAGTATCCATTCTCGATTTGAAAGTGAAATAAATGATGTCTCTTATAACTTTGTAACATAATTAAGTATATACTTCGTATTTACATAGGCCAAAACATTAAGACTCATGTTGCATAAATATGCAAACACGTGTATCTCTCCACTTGAAAACACTAATAGTCACAACTTTTTCTAATACTGATCTTATAAAAATTAGGTTTTGGTATCGATACTTTGAGAATGCTAAAAAAAGGTTAGTAAAAGTTGAAACCATTTTAAAATTTTGTTTAAAGATAATCAAATTGATTATTGCAAATTTGATCAAGGTATTAAAAATATAATTTAATTATTAATAATTTGTTATATTAAAAATACTCTAAAAATCAAAACTAATGGATGGAGTAAAAAAAAACTTAAAATCGGTTGTATTTAAAGAAGATTTTTTTAAAGTTTACAAATATAAATATAATATAAATTATAGTAAAATTAGATAAATATTTTCCAATAACTACAAAACAAAATCAATCAAATATAAAGAAAAAAACTAAAAGTAAAATAATCCAAACTAAAAAAAAAAAAACAGTAAAACTCATATAAAAATTTAACAGTATATAAAAAAATCGAAAGCTTTAGCCTTTGGCTTGCTGCGAATACTTCGTTGACAAGAGAGAGGGTTTAAATTAAAATAAGTGAGAGGAAATTGAGTCGTTATTTCATCCTTACTAATTTGTGAGTTTAACTATAATCAAATGGATTTAGGGGAGCTGTGGGCGATCTTTGGTCCTGGCGTCGCGGGCGCCGTGTTCGGTACCGGCTGGTGGTTTTGGGTTGACGCCGTCGTTTGTAGCTCCGTCAATGTCTCTTTCGTCCACTATCTACCTGGTATACCATAATTTCTTTTTCTTTTTTCCATATATTTTTTGTCCATTTTTGTGGCTGATTATTTCTTTTTATTTTTAGGAATATTTGCATCTTTAGCGGCTGTGATGTTCAATTGTGTTAAAAAAGACGACATTGATTACTCTCCTTATGACGATGGCGAATGGAGGTTAGCTAATTTTTCTCAATTTCTCTCAATTAGTTGCTGTTTTTTTTGTTGATTTTATTTTTCTGATCGAATTTGTGTTTGATCTGCTTTTTATAGTTTGGTTATGCTTCTTGCTATATTTAATTTTGCTAAAATCGTAGTCATTTTGCCGTTGTTTGGAAATTTAAGTAATTACTTAGGGTTTTACTATTCCTAACTGATGTTAATTTGAGTTTGATCTTTTCAGGTTAAATTGAATTTTTTATACATGTTAGCTGATTGAACAAATTTTTGTTATTGAAAATCCTAAAACTGAAATATACTCTAAGTTATAAGTTTTCGTTGTAATTTGAAGAGTTGGAAGTTTTATTTTACTTTATCGGGATCAAAATACAAGAAAACAGATGGGATGAAGATAGTGTGAGAGGTGTTCTCTGCAGTTTATGATCCATTTGCTTAACAAGGATGATATAAAATTTAAATAGTCTTTTTGTTATCATGAAACATGTCTTGATATATTTTGTGCTTTATGTTTTCATTTCAGTCTTAGGATGGGCTTTGGCAAAACCATTCTTCTTTCCTTTTAGTTCTATCAACCATAGAAACTACCCAGTTACCTGAACTAGTTTATTCAGTACAAGTCACTACTGAATTTTCTTGAGACACAGTAAATGCCCTTAAGCTTTTTGAAGTCTCTCCATTGTTGTGAGCAAAGTTGTGATATGATTTGTTAAAAGAAAGCTTGACAATCATTTTGCTTATCCATTTAAAATGGTTGGCTGTAAAATGTAACCATATTCTGTTCCTTGTATTGTTGCTATCCTCCAAAAGTAGGATGGTATATGGACCTATGTTACTTCTACTCTTCATTTTTTTCCAAGGATCTGGGTTTAACGCCCATGTCTAATGCATATCTGGATATGATTATGGGGTGACCTTCCTAGGATCTTCTGAACACTTAGAAAAACTCAAAAAGAATTTATCACATCTATGTAGGACACATGCCCGTATTCAACACTCGCACCCAACTCCGAATATCATAGATATCGGATATTCATATGCATTGAACATGATTTGCGAAGTTCACCCTTGTGTTTAGTGGAATTTAATTACCTTGATCTGCCTTTGCTACCTGTGTGCGACAGTTTCATAGTATGTGACTGGAATTGGACATTCAGCACAAGGATTTGGCTTTGTTTGACTTAAAGCTGCAGGGAATTACTAATTGTATTTAAGCTTTTGATTTCCATGTTTGACTTCTACATGCTTGGTTTGAGATAATTGTGTTAATTGCTGATATTGAGATTGTTTATGTGGCAAATTTCTAATTGCTTGAGATGGAATGAGATAATCAGTTTCTGTTGTTGTGTGCTATAACGCTGGACTCTTTTTATGGGAGTTACATTACTCCTGTGATTGCTTATTCTGGTTGATGGATGCTAATCCTTCATTGCAACAGGTTGAAGCTCTGGCTTTTCGTTGCTTATGTGGTATCCTTTGTTTCATTGGCTGCTTCAGTAGGCTTATTGATACAAGATTCTTTGGTGAAATCTGGTCCTTCAGTGTGGACTGGTACTGCAGGTGTCTTACAGTGCGTGTTTGTCTTAATAAGGTAAATCTTTTTCCAGATCTTGAATTGCAATAATCATCCATGTCATGTTAGGCTACTTTGTATAATTTTTCCAACTTGACGAGGAATGTGCCCCATATGAGAATGACACAAACAAATAACGATGCATACATATACTGCCAACGTCATCTTAACACATTCTTTATGTGTTAAATGTTGTGCCATCAACTCAGTAACTTCGTTAATTCAAATTTTCCACCGCAGTGGGTTGATATATTGGACTTCTCATTCTGAATAATATAAATCCCTCAAATCTGGCGCCTAGACTTGGGAACCTGGAAGTTGGAACCTCGAGTAAGGCAACACCCCATGCATGTATCAACTCAACTGGTACTTAAATTGGAAAGAAAGTTATTCACGTTTGTAAATCTTGTATTGTATTGTGTTGTGGTGAGTATGAAGGTACGATTCATACTGCTCTTTTGAAATTTGTGATGGCGATTTAGTCTAATTTCAGTTACCTGCCCATTGACAGCACCTATTTTCTTATGTTTTCTTTTTTTAGTAATTATATGCAGGGCCTAATCATCTATGTCCATTGCCCCTTGGTAGGAAACCTAAAACTCTTTCCCAGCCTTAATCTGTAAATCCTTAAAACACAAGCACCAAATGAAACATAGAACCCAATCCAATAATCTTTACTGCCAACAACACATTACATAAGTCTTACAACACACCAATGGTACTGGAATACATAATACCCAAGGTACACTCCCTTTTCCCCTTCTTTCTAATACCAAATAACACATAATAACTGTTAGTAAACTGCTAGAGATATTCAATACATAATAAATAATTAACATATGACACGTTTGGTTACTAGAAAAACTTATGTAGTACATATGAAATAAAGAATAATTAGTATAAATTTTAACTTGAAATTAGGAGTAAAACTCTTGTAAAAAATAAGTTCTTTGGTTAAAAACTACTAATTGCAATTAATTTGTTGCTAATTTATGTGTTAAAACATGTGAAAAAAAATACTCCTACCAAACATAGTAGACCTTTTTTCTACCCCTGCTTCTACGGGTATGGACTCTAGTAAGTGCAGGTATAACACATTAGCACCCCTCTCGTTCAACAATACCAATTTTCTTGTGTTCATCACGTCAATCTCTTTTTCTGTCAATAATGGTTTAAGTTTTATCAACAGTTAATTATTGGAGTACCAATTTCTTTTAAATTACAAATTGAGTATTAGCTCAGTTGTTCAGTTGCCATCGTTGTTATTGCAGATTCCTTTAAACTATTTTCATCTGTCTTATCAAACAATGCTTACTAGACTTGTCAATTGGACAAGTGGAGTTGATTTCGGGTCAGGTCTATTTGAGTTCTAAAATTTCGGGTTATTTTGGGTTGGGTTAGTTTTGACGTTGGGTCACTTTGGATTGTATAGCGAATATGTTAATTAGAGATTTGAATGTGAAGTGCTATATTGCAAAATCACCATAGTGTGCTTGAGCTTTACTGAAGAATGATATTCAACAATATGGAATAAGGGTAGACTCTAATTAGAGTCTTGAAATATAGAAAGATATATTAAAAATTAATGAGAAAAAGCATAATTCAAATATGTTAATACGAAGTTACCGAATCACTGACGACCAACAGCATCTAGGTTTAGGCACATTAATATTTAATGGATTGGTTGTTAGTTTTTTAATACTAATTTTGGATTTTGAGTTTTTAAATTTATTTTGATAAAATCAAATTTTTGATGGAATTCAGATATTATTTAACAAAGTTTTAAATTTTTATATTAATATTTTTAAAATAAATTAGTTTTTCAAGTAAATAAAAAAATAACTAATAACTCTTGAATTGTGTTTTTGAAAAATATCTTTATATAAAAAAATTTTAAATTATTTTCACTATTTTAAATATAAATATTTATTATTAAATCACAAAATATTAGAATTAATTATAAATTAAATAAATATAAAACTCGGTTCAATTAAAATAACCTCTTCCGACCAATTTCAATTTTTTTTCTCAACCTCACTTATATTTGTGAAATAATTACTAAAGGGGAAAGCCAGTTAATTTCCACTTGTTCTTATTTGGGAAGCCAGTTCGGCTTCTCATATTGGAGGATAAGATAAATGATCCATACATAGGAAATGACAGCATAGTAGTTGGTGGTGAATTTTAAGGTAGGTAATGCAGCATGTTTTCCTAAGCAAATCTAGTGACATTATTAAGTGCCCCAAAATGGGTATAATCCTATGTATACATAAATCAACACTGCAAAGACTACCACTAAATTAGCATTTCTGTTTTGGATCTGTAAAAGAAGAAATTGGGAAAATGGGTCCAAAAGTGGCTGAATTTTTTGTATCAGCATTGGTTCTTTTAACTCCATTGCTATCTGTAACTGGTAAAAACCATACTCTCAAAACAAGAATAAAATTAAAATATTTTCTTTTGGTTTATCATTATTGATGTTAACTGATATGTTAATGTTGCAGATGGTCGAGATATTGGTGTTTGTTATGGTTTAAATGGAACTAATCTTCCATCTCCAAATGATGTAATTAATCTTTACATAACATGTCAAATTGATAATATCAGGATATATGAGCCTTTCCCTCAAGTGCTTGAAGCATTAAGGGAATCAGGAATATCTGTGGCGATTGGCCCGAGAAACGAGGACATAGACATCTTGGCGGTGAGCCAAGATGCAGCCAATGCATGGGTTAACACTAACATCATCCCTTACAAGAACGATGTTTTATTCAAATGGATCACCATAAAAGAATTATTCATGGAAACTTCGTTCATGGATTATCATTTCCATCAAATCCAACAATTTTCTTCCTTCGGATTCTATCAGGTTAAAATTTAATATTAACACATTTTAAACTTTGATTCAATTCGAAATATGGGTTTAATTTTATTAAAACCTGTTAATATTTTTAAATGATTAACCCAAATTTATTTTAGATCCACTTATAATATAATTTTTTTAAAAAATATATTTATATTTATATTAATTTTAATTTTAATTTAATATTTAATATTTTTATATATTTTTTATTTATTAAATTTTTATATATATGGAACTTAAACCATTTTTAAAGTTTATTTTATAGTAGTATTTTTATTTAATATAATATAATATAAACTTAAAATATGGTACATCCCGGATTGAGCTTGCGCCTTCAATGTTTGAGCCTAAGTTTAGCTCATATTTTAAATGGATCTAATTTTTTTGCTTAAACTTATTTTTCAAACTTATACCAATATTTTGGCCCTTAAATAAATATAGACGCAACAATTAATGCATAATTTTTAAGCATGCGTTTGGGTTTCAGAAAATTTAGATTTTAAAAATAATGTGTTATAAAAGATTAAATATTTTTAAGTATGAAATTCATTATTATCTAATAAAAATCATGAATGTTTTAGATATTTATTGCGTAAATTATACTCTTCCTTATCCAATTATTAGCATACTTTTGTTTTAGCCCTCTAACTAAAAAAAGTTTCAATTTTGTCAATAATGTTATTGACATTAAATATTTTGGTTACCCTGAACAAAATGTTGATACGTTCTTTTTTAATTTGCATAATAACAAATTTAGATATCAATATTTACACATTCATCAATTTGGTCATAAATATAAGAAATCAATAAAATTTTGTCCTTAACATTTACACATTCTATTAATGTGGTTCTTATTCTAAAAAAATCAAACATATAATTATAAAAAACTAAAACTATAAAAAAAATAAGATAAAATTTCAAAAAAAAAATTAAAATTTTGAAAATTTTATAAAAAATTGTAAAATATTCAAAACACATTAATAAAAATGTATCAAGTAATAAAATGTGAGTATGAATGTCTACTGAGGAGAGTTGAGTCCTCTTGGAGAAGTCCTCAAAGTGTTGTTTGCCAAGTAGTAGACTCCCCCCAACAATTGAAGGTATTGTTCCTTGGTTTGGGGGTTTTCTCCCGTACTCTATTGAGAACCAACATGTTGCTCCTATACTCTACAGAAAGTTAGCATGTCGTGTATGGTTGCTTGGTAGGCCTGGTTCATAAAGTTGGGAGCGTCTTGATTATTGATGGCAACAAGGCGGGATGGATCAAAATTTTGTCCACCCTAATCTCGATTTAAAAAAAAAAAATCTACCTCAAACTCAAAAATTAATTTTACATTTGACCTTAATTCAACCCAATTAGAGTTCAAACTTTTTTTTCTTGAAATTGTAATTAATTAAATTAAAGAATTCTTTTTGGCATCACATTCCATTGAATTTGATTTTTTTGTCTGTTCAAGATTGAATTTGATGTGTTCATGGTTTACTTTTTTGAGCTATTATGATTTACATCAAAGACCATGCCGAGGATGACTAGGTGAAAAATATATATTACATCACAAAAGAAAAAAATAAAGAACAAAAAAGAAAGGAAGACTTGGGAAAATAAATTAAAAAGAAAGGGAAAAGAAATTAGTGCGAAATGGGAGTAAAGATGATAAAGTGATGTTGGTAGTGATAAATTTTAGGTTAAATTATGTTGTTAATCCATGTACTTTGTAAAAGTTATGGATTTAGCCCTTATACTTTAATTTGATCAATTTCAATTTTGTACTTTTAAGATTGGTCAATTTTAGTCCCTGTACATTTCAAATTTTAAAATTTTAATCTTGACCCAATCAATACTTGTTAAATTTGTTTGTTTAAATTCAATTATTAGTCTTGTGCTATACATACAATTGTAGATTAGTCCGTATTTTTCAATTGGATCATTCTAAGTAGAAAATTTTGAAATTTCAATCTTGATGCAAATGATAGTTATTAATCCATTAATTGAACCTTTAGTGAGTAATAAGTGGAAATAATAAGCTGGCATAACATTACACATATGATAATATATTTGGCACATTAGATTTTGGAAATAACAAAACTTAACTTAATGAATTTAACAGTTACCATTTGGTGAGGATTGGAATTTTAAAATTTGAAAAGTACAGAGACTAAAAGTGACTAAATTAAAGTACAAGGACTAAATCCATAACTTTCACAAAGTGCAAGGACTAATAGAAGAATTTAACCTAAAATTTAAGGATTTTTTAACCTAATTAATATTAAATATATATGAGGGTAATTTTGCCAATATCTCTGGGTAAGGCGGTTTCACGCTAAACTCGAGCTTAACCTCAACTCGAAACTCGATTTAAAAAAACCTTAACCCTATTGGGTCGGGTCAGATCGACTAAAACCCATCGATTTTGGGTATTTTTTTCCATCCCTAGTCTTGGGTGTAGAACTGCAAAGCTCAAGGGAAATGTGTCAGTATAGGGTGTGTAATAATTATAGAGCTTACCTGGGCGTATAGGAACTTGAATCACTAACCTAGGGCTTATAAGGGGCTTAACTGCAACCATGGTACCACATTAGTCCCAGGCAAGCTCTATAACTATTACATGCCTTATACTTACACCTCTCTCTTGAGCTTTATAGGTCCACCAAATGAGGTGCTCCCGGCTCTATGAACCAAGCCCATCAAGCAACTGCTTATGGTACGTTGACTCTCAGTAGAGTACGGGGGACAAAATTCTCACCAGAAGATGATACATTTGGTTGTTGGGGGATCAATCGATTGCTCAACGGACAAAACTTCGAGGAATTCTCTTGCAGGAATCAACCCCACCTCAACTCATAGCCCAAGTGGTATCATGGTTGTGCAGGTAAGTGCCTTATAAACCTCAGGTTGGTTGTTCAAGTCCTCCATTGTGCAGGTGAGCTCCATAATTATTATATATTCCCTATATTGATACCTCTCTCTTGAGCTTTATAGGTCCACTGACCAATGCGCTCCTGAATATGTGAACTAGGCCTATTGAGTAACCATTCATGGCACATACCTTTGATTATTTGGTATCAATTGGTTGCCCAACAGACGACACTTCAATGACTTCTCTTGAAAGAATCGACCCCTTCAATAATATTTTAAAAATAAAATATATATACCCAAAAATTAAAATATTATTATTGTATAAAAACAACATATTAGACTTAATTCACGAATGTGTGTTTGAAAATCTATGGGGTAATTGGATTTGAGTGTAATTATCAATGTAATTACTCCAATTCTCACCCTCCCCTAAGAATTGAATAGTATAATTAAGGGGCTCCAAGTTAGACTTGTTCATGAGTTGGGCTATCCACCCAAGCTTGAAAGCCCATTTGAAATTTGAAAGGGTTTAGTCAAAAACATTAGGTCTATTTAAAATATGGGTTGGGCTCAACCCAACTCGTTCTTTAAGTTTGTATCATGTTATTTTTATATATTATGTAATTTATAACATATAAAAACTAAATTTATAGTAATATAGTAGTAACTAAATTTATAGTAATATAGAATACTTGTAACACCCCTAACCTGAGTCCGATCGCCGGTTTGGGTTAAGGAATATTACCAAACAAGCACGAAATTTCTTTTGACTATACTCAAAAGAGTCATCTCAAGTTAATGGATACATTGATTCATTCTTAAGTGCAATTCACGTTAAAACATTTAAAACATAAATGGAATATCAACCACACATTTACATTAACTAAGTGAAACACATATAGTAACTTATCAAGCCATTTTTGCATGGCTATACATATATACATCACCAAAAAGATACTTATTTAACATCAAAAGTTAATCATATACATGCCATTATCAAAGTTTAGCTACTAGAGTACTGAATGGGCTTAGACAGTGTGGACGACTTCGACTTTGAGAGTCCCGAGACCGATAGCTAACGAACGAGATCTATAAAACAGAGAATTAAAACAACAGAGTAAGCATTTCGATGCTTAGTAAGTTTTAAGTAATGAAATCATTTAAAACTAAAGCATAGCATTCATAAGGCTAATCATCTTTCTGACCGAATGTAACCATGATTAAATATACCACTACTGTTGATGCTTGTCATTTTAAATTTTATTTAAACACAAATTCGTATCATGTAGATAATCTCTTTTTACCCAACCAATTTCATTATTTGGCTGAACACATCTAATTCGATTACAAGACTAAATAAATACATATACGCAACATCGCATATTCATGTTACTTCACACTTCAACCAATATACTTACATGCTATCCTGAATAAGCTATAGACTTCATACAACCCTAAAAATGGCAGGAAGAGCACTACTCAATTGAATAATCACAATTTATACCAAATCAAAATTTTCAATGTGTATACGGTACATACCTGATCATCTTAGGGTTGTAAGCACATTAATTGAAATTATTACAGCAAGATCGCACATTTCCAACACAAATGCTTCCGGGACTTAGCTCGGATATAACAACCTGCACGAATGCCTTCGGGACTTAGCCCGGATATAACAACCAGTGCGAATGCCTTCGGGACTTAGCTCAGATATAACAACCAGCGCGAATGCCTTCGGGACTTAGCCCGGATATAACAACCACAATTATTATGCACATATATATATCATAACACATTAGCATTTCAATTACATTACTAAAAAACAAGTGCAACATGCTTATCAACCCTTACACTTTCGGCTCAATAGCCACATACAACTAATACGATTTCATTTCACTATTCCACATAATTTCTACAATCATTCAGCTACAAGTCATATGCACAAATCATTTATTTCACTATGTAATTCAATTAGAACCATTATATCACAATTTATTTATTATGCTTTTATATCATAATTTTATCAAATCATAAGCTAAGTTCCGTTACTCAAAGACTTACCTCGAGTATATTTGGACAGTTACGGATAGGCTACTCGATTGCTTTCTCCTTTCCCTTATCTGATTTCGACCCTCTTAGCTCTTGAGCTTAATCTAGCCAACACCATAGCCGAATTTTTGCACAAATATTTCTTCTTCCTCTCTTCTAGTTACGGCAATGGAGGAGTAAAAATGAGCCAACTTTGGTTTCTCCTCCCACTAACTATAATTTCTTTTTTCTTTATTCATTAATTCATTTTATATATTTTAAAATGTTAATAGATAATACTATAATATGTATTAATTATTATCATGGCCGGCCACTATTTAAAAATGGTTAATTAGACATGCAAGTCCACCTTTTTAACAACATGCATAAATAGACCACCTTAAAATTTACCCATCACATTTCACAAAATGTCTCCCTTAAGTCCTATTTAAAAATTTCACATACAAATGACAAAATCAAAGCATGAGACTTTCACCAATGCATTTACACATATAATAAGCATAGAATTTAACAGTTAATTATTTTTAGGACTCGGTTTTGTGGTCCCGAAACCACTTTCCGACTAGGGTCAAATTAGGGCTGTCACAATACTACTATAGTCTAAACATAAAAAAAGTGCTAAGATGACTAAATATGAAATTTTAATAAATAAAAATATATAAAATTATCAAGTATTAAATTAAAAAAATGTAAATATATTTTTTAAATTTGAAAAAAAAATAATATGAGTGAGCTTAAAATGAGCTTAGGTTAACAATTTACAAATATGGTCGGGCTTGGACAAAATTTTAGATCCATATTTTTGGCCGGACTTGGGCAGTCGTAAAGTGTGCTAATATCATACTTAAGATTGACGCATGAACACCTTTACTCCGATTACATTCAATTCAATGTGGTCCACTAATTACAATAGTTACCTAAACATGCTCATAATGTGTGATTACAAGCAATTACATCTAAATCTAATTAGGTAGTGTTTGAAAAGTTACCTAATAACAACAAAAATTAAAAGAACAATTCATAACCGAGGCAATTTGTATCACCTCCATAGAAAAATTTCCAGTCAATTCTCAACACTTTGATTTGACGTTTGTTCTGCATTCAAGAGAGTGAACCAGTCTTGTTGATCAAACATATTGATGCTTCCTTATCTTTGAACAACGTGACATCCACATCACGAGCCATTTTACCTCAAATCCTAACCAACCCCATAATTCATTTTGGGGTACTATTATAATATCCTGATTTTGGGCTTAATCGGAATAGTAGTTTCGTGACCACAAAATTTGAGATAGAAATAATTATTTTATGATTATTTTGATGATTATGATATGATTGCATGACTGTGTGAAAATTTCGTGATGAAATTTTATGCCTAAAGTGTTTAAATTGAAAGTAGGGACTAAATCGAATAAGTTGCAAAACTTGCATTCTAGAAGTTTTTAGTATGAAATTGCATTGAAATATTAATTAGGAGGTCTTAAATAGCAATTTTACCAATTTTAAGTTCATGGACAAAATTAGGACATGGAAGGAATTTTTTGAAAGTTTAGTAGTAAGGGCATTTTGGTCATTTAGGGGTAAAATGAATTAAAATACAAAATTAAAAGCCAATTTTGCTCATCTTCTTCATGGAGGCCGAAATTAGCATGGGGGAAGCCATGGCTAGGGTTTTTAAGCTTTCCAAGCTCAATAGTAAGTGATTCCAAGCCCCGTTTTTAATGTTCTTTACGTTTTTGGAATCCCGGTAGCTCGATTAAGCTTATTCTAGCAATAATTTAAGCTAGGGTTCATATTTGGAAAAATACCCATAGGTGAAATGTGTTTATTTTTATGTTTTATGGTAGAATATGAAGCTTGAAATTGTGTTAAACAACTTTTGCTAAGTGATTTTATGTAAAAACGAGTAAAACGACATAATCGGTAAAAATACCTAATGTTCATAAGTACATGTTAGAGTGAGAATTTGATGTTGCTATAGAAGGGAAAAATGATTAGAATGTCATAAAACATAAGAAAATAGGCTGAAGTTTAATTTACGAGCTTTGGGGCAAAAGTGTAAATATGCAAAAGTTTAGGGGCAAAATTGTAATTTTTCCAAAATATGATTTTGGGTTAATTTGAATAATGTGAGCCCTAATTAGACTATATTTTAAATGATAGAGCAAGGAAAACTGAAATTTAGGCTAAAATGGGGAAAATACCAAGTTGTGGACGAAATGGTAAAAGTAGCCATTAAGTTCATGTGTAAATAATGTAGCATAATTGTTATTTTTAAGTTATTGATGTTAATTATATGATATGCTGATTTTTTTATCGTGAAATATTATGCTTTGTGGTTAATGTTGAGTAATATGCAAATTATGTTTACTACTTGATAAATATGAATTGCTACCGAGTATCGGTTCTGATATTCCGTGGAAGACGGCAAATGTTAGATCGAGGGAAAAAGCCCGTTTGAACCTTAGGAATAGATTAGGATACAAGTGAAATGTCACTAGGATGGTTGAGCATCCGAACTCGTTGAGTTGAGTCCGAGTTCACTTATGGATGCGAATGTTCGAACTCGTTGAGTTGAGTCCGAGTTCGTGAGATGTAACTAGGCATCCGAACTCGTTGAGTTGAGTCCGAGTTCACTTATGGATGCGAACGCCCGAGCTCGTTGAGTTGAGTCCGAGTTCACTTATGGGCGGGTTACATGATTGCTTGATTACATATGTGGCACTTATGTGCAAATTATCCGTGTATCCGAGTTATATTCCGATGTGTTCAACGGGTGAAAATTTCTATGAAATGGAGGAATACTAGAGATGAAAGGGACATATTGGTAAGTGTTGTGAGATGGATACTTTGAACAGGTATGTACTTAACCCTCGGGTTGAAAACTCGATATATCAACAATGTGGTAAGATGATAAATGAAAATATGACATGAATGTCTTGATGATGATTATGCAAATGATATTTTATGTTTGCTTATATGGTTATGTTACTTGCTATTTGCATGTGAACTTACTAAGCATTTATGCTTACTCCTCCTTTTCACTCCTTGTAGTTTTGACAAGTCAGCTCGGAAATCGAACGAGCAGTGGAGGCTCGCTCACACTATCCGTATACCATCTTGGCATAATGGCTTGTATATTTTGAGTATGGCATTTATAGCACTATAATCATTTTGTATATATGGTCTTATGATATGGTTATTGAGTGGTATGAAAATTCTTGGTAATGATTAGCCATTGGAATGGCTAATCATGATCATATTTGGTGTTATGTATGTCAAATTGCTAGCTAATCCATGGAAACCATGAAATAGGTAAAATTTACCATAAAATAGATTCAGACAGCAGTAGTGACGTGAATTTGAAAAATCACTAAAAATAGTAGAAATGGAATTAAATAATGAATAAGTTATGGAATCAAAGATTGATGAGTCTGTTTTCATATGGAATGAACAAAATAGGCATATAAATTATATTTTATGAGATATTTAAACTTTTGTGAAACAGGGCCAGAGTGAT
The DNA here is from genome assembly GCA_025698475.1 of Gossypium anomalum. Taxonomy (NCBI): domain Eukaryota; kingdom Viridiplantae; phylum Streptophyta; class Magnoliopsida; order Malvales; family Malvaceae; genus Gossypium; species Gossypium anomalum. The sequence continues at coordinate 6,914,227 of CM046961.1, forward strand.
TTCTGGATCCCCTGTTCTGATTTTAAAAAATTCATAATAAATTTTAAAAAAATAATTAGAAGTTGTTCTTTATATGTACAGATTCCTTATTGAGTCTAGTTTCAATATAAACAAACCTCATAGTCATTGAAATTTTGTATAGAGAGATATCTGATTCGTAATACACAGAGGTCAGAGTAGTCGAACCCTAAAACAGGGGAGAATTTAACTAATAAACTGTACTATTTGGCTCAACCAAAAATTCTAGAAAAAAATTAGTAGATATAAATATGAGTCTAGTTTCATATAAAATTTATGGATCTTAATTTCGAGTTTCGTAACTCGAGATATGAATTTTTAAACGACTATGACGCAGATTTTCAGCTTGTCTGAAAATTTTAAAATTAAATTGTTTGAGCTGTTTAAGTAATGAATTAAGTCTGTTAACACCTCATATTCGACTCCAGCGATGGTCTCGGGTGCGGGGCGTTACATTTGGTGGTATCAGAGCAGGTTTAGTCGGTTCTCGGACTAACCTAGCATGTGTAAAAGTTTAGCTATACATGCCACTGATCTGTGATAGTGTGATGTCTTCCGACGCGTATGAGTACCGTCTTATTTAGACAAGGTACTCTCCAATCGAGCTGCGCTGACCATGTTCAATGTTATGTGAAGGTATTTGAGTAAAGTTATAATTATGATAAGTCTCGGTTTAGAAAAGTGTGAATAAAAGTTTATGATATATATGTGATAATATGTGAGATGAAAATTCATGTTGTGATAAATATCCATATTTGCTTAATGTTTATATGATGTAGTGCATGTGGCTTACTTGATAAGATGAACGGAATAAATAGAAAGTAGTAGAGGTATGAATAAAGGTCATAAATCATGATACGAATGAAAATGTCCTTGTCTTGATTTGGACGTCGAATGTTGATAAATGTTAATGATATATAATTTTTATGAGATAAAGGATTATAATGAAATGAACTTATCTATGTTAAATTGTTGGACTGAATTATATGATTGTAATGATATGTACATGATGATGCACGAAATGAAAGTTGTAATTGTGGTGCAAATATCTATGTTTGTTTGGCCTTATATGATGTCATGAGCATGACTTAATTTAATTAAATGAATCGATAAGTAAAGCTATCTAGAAAACATAGAATGTATGCATAAGTATATTGTCTAAATGGGACAATAGGAAAATTTGTGTAAGCCAACATGAATGTTGCATTGCCTGAATAAATGACACGATTTTGATGATGTTGCTATGATGATGGAAATTGTGTCATATGTGTATGTATAAGAAAGTCGAGTGAGAGGTCCTACAACCCCTCCCCCTTACCAAAGTGGTACTTATAATGGAATTTCATGAGATCTGTATTGAATAAGTCTCTGGTGAGAACCCAAAGAGTTCACTGATAGAATAATTATAAGTATGATCAGAGATTGAGCTGATAAGTAAAGTCAGAGACAGTAAGTATCGGATTGACGTAAAGATTATTGGAGTTATGTACTGTCCCAATTAGAGAAGGAATTCTCTTTGGTAAATCGAATTACTCAGGTGCAAGGTTGAGAAAAGTGTAAATCAAAATTTATTCAGAATTGGCCTTCTTTAGTGAATGGTTTAATATGAAATTTGTGACGGCTGAACTAGTTGGGGAAATGATATTTGAAATGTGAACTATCTGAGTGTGACAGTTATGACTGGACAGATTTAGCAGTCTCTTTTGAGATGTTCTATGTGTTTACCCGTTCTCAGAAATATTTCTATGGCTATTGATCTTCTAAAGAAATTTTTGTTATATGGGAATGTCTTCTAATTCTGGTGTTGGATGAAAGCATTGGTAATCTGATTGGTTTATAATTTATATTGCTCTATTTCATCGGGTATTCTATTTCATTTCGTCGATAAGAATTGATGAGAGAATACATATGATATTATGATTCTGCTTTCTTCTACTTGATGCTTCATCCGATACATATGTATGAGAAGATATATTGATCTTGTTATATTTGATTTCATTGGGATTAAATGATGTTTTCTTTTGGACTTTCTTTCTTTGAAAAATTATCGGGTATTCCGTATTTTCTCTATGAGTTTGGTTTTCGATTCCCGGCATAGTATCGTATCTTGGGTCTCTTTATTCGGATTTCTTTATTCGGGTTTCTCTATCTTGGATTTCTTTATTCGGTTTTCTTGTTATCTTTGTTCCATAATTTGTCAATTATGACTCATGTTCAAGTGCGTTCTTCACTCGTGATAATCATGTCAAATATGACTATACTTCTAATTTGATCTTGGTAATGTGGTGATTTTAGTATTAGGGTTTTTCTAATTTACGTGTAAGGATTTGACATCGATAAAGGCATAAGTGATAAAAGTCACGAGTTTCATCGGTATGGTGAATTATTTATTTGAAAGATTTTATGTGCAATTATGTCGGGATTATTTTTCCAAGTCTGATAATAGAATTTCATTTTTTATACTGATAAAAGAGTAAATAGTCTGAACGAGAAGTGTATATTTATTAGAAAGAGTTAGATATTAGTTAAAGTCACTACAAATGATAAGGTTTTCGTTTTGTGAAAGCTGAAAAGTTTATTACATCTTGACAGAGTTCAGATAGATGAGAATATTGGTAACCGAAGCGTCTGAACTAGACTAATCTACATTGAGTAAAAACTTCTTGACTTTCAGTAATGTACTACTGTATGAATTGTAATGTGTTTCAAGACAGTGAGATAATGTGATAGTTTAGAGCATCGATGTTACATAAAATCTGAGTTGTTAAAGATGTTAAAGCCGAGCATTGGGATCTATCAAAATTATCCTTGCCAGTGTTGATATTGGGATGAAAATGAGAAGGATTATTCTTGAGGCCATATCAGAATTATTTCTATGGCGGAAAGAGGAAAATGTGAAGTATCCTATTGTTAAATGTTTGGCGAGATCTATAAATCATATCTATATTGAATGAATTACTACTCATCAGATTCATGAAATTTTAGGTCTCTTTGATTGTTGGATTTCTTGGAATTCCGGTCTCCATTAATCAAGTTGAGATCTGGGTTTTATGTCATGATATCATGGGAACGAGAAGGGTTGAAAATTTAAGAACAGTTGAGAGTTGAGATCGTAAGCTTTGATCATATGAGAAATTAAAGAGATGTATTGGAGGTACAGCCTAAGTGAAAGTTATTCGGCACCGAATATGAGATTAAAAGTGAAGACCACTTTTCCGGTAAGATTTTCGAGGACGAAAATCCTTAAAAGGGGAGGAGAGTTGTAATATCCTGATTTTGGGCTTAGTCGGAATAGTAGTTTCGTGACCACAAAATTTGAGATAGAAATAATTATTTTATGATTATTTTGATGATTATGATATGATTGCATGACTGTGTGAAAATTTCGTGATGAAATTTTATGCCTAAAGTGTTTAAATTAAAAGTAGGGACTAAATCGAATAAGTTGCAAAATTTGCATTCTAGAAGTTCTTAGTATGAAATTGCATTGAAATATTAATTAGGAGGTCTTAAATATTAATTTGACCAATTTTAAGTTCATGGACAAAATTAGGATATGGAAGGAATTTTTTGAAAGTTTAGTAGTAAGGGCATTTTGGTCATTTAGGGGTAAAATGAATTAAAATACAAAATTAAAAGCCAATTTTGCTCATCTTCTTCATGGAGGCCGAAATTAGCATGGGGGAAGCCATGGCTAGGGTTTTCAAGCTTTCCAAGCTCAATAGTAAGTGATTCCAAGCCCCGTTTTTAATGTTCTTTACGTTTTTGGAATCCCGGTAGCTCGATTAAGCTTATTCTAGCAATAATTTAAGCTAGGGTTCATATTTGGAAAAATACCCATAGGTGAAATGTGTTTATTTTTATGTTTTATGGTAGAATATGAAGCTTGAAATTGTGTTAAACAACTTTTGCTAAGTGATTTTATGTAAAAACGAGTAAAACGACATAATCGGTAAAAATACCTAATGTTCATAAGTACATGTTAGAGTGAGAATTTGATGTTGCTATAGAAGGGAAAAATGATTAGAATGTCATGAAACATAAGAAAATAGGCTGAAGTTTAATTTACGAGCTTTGGGGAAAAAGTGTAAATATGCAAAAGTTTAGGGGAAAAATTGTAATTTTGCCAAAATATGATTTTGGGTTAATTTGAATAATGTGAGCCCTAATTAGACTATATTTTAAATGATAGAGCAAGGAAAACTGAAATTCGGGCTAAAATGGGGAAAATACCAAGTTGTGGACGAAATGGTAAAAGTAGCCATTTTCGCATACGAGGTAAGTTCATGTGTAAATAATGTAGCATAATTGTTATTTTTAAGTTATTGATGTTAATTATATGATATGCTGATTTTTTTATCGTGAAATATTATGCTTTGTGGTTAATGTTGAGTAATATGCAAATTATGTTTACTACTTGATAAATATGAATTGCTACCGAGTATCGGTTCCGATATTCCGTGGAAGACGGCAAATGTTAGATCGAGGGAAAAATCTCGTTTGAACCTTAGGAATAGATTAGGATACAAGTGACATGTCACTAGGATGGTTGAGCATCCGAACTCGTTGAGTTGAGTCCGAGTTCACTTATGGATGCGAATGTTCGAACTCGTTGAGTTGAGTCTGAGTTCGTGAGATGTAACTAGGCATCCGAACTCGTTGAGTTGAGTCCGAGTTCACTTATGGGCGGGTTACATGATTGCTTGATTACATATGTGGCACTTATGTGCAAATTATCCGTGTATCCGAGTTATATTCCGATGTGTTCAACGGGTAAAAATTTCTATGAAATGGAGGAATACTAGAGATGAAAGGGACATATTGGTAAGTGTTGTGAGATGGATACTTTGAACAGGTATGTACTTAACCCTCGGGTTGAAAACTCGATATATCAACAATGTGGTAAGATGATAAATGAAAATATGACATGAATGTCTTGATGATGATTATGCAAATGATATTTTATGTTTGCTTATATGGTTATGTTACTTGCTATTTGCATGTGAACTTACTAAGCATTTATGCTTACTCCCTCCTTTTCACTCCTTGTAGTTTTGACAAGTCAGCTCGGAAATCGGGAACGGTCGGAGGCTCGCTCACACTATCCGTATACCATCTTGGCATAATGGCTTGTATATTTTGAGTATGGCATGTATAGCACTATAATCATTTTGTATATATGGTCTTATGATATGGTTATTGAGTGGTATGAAAATTCTTGGTAATGGTTAGCCATTGGAATGGCTAATCATGATCATATTTGGTGTTATGTATGTCAAATTGCTAGCTAATCCATGGAAACCATGAAATAGGTAAAATTTACCATAAAATAGATTCAGACAGCAGTAGTGACGTGAATTTGAAAAATCACTAAAAATAGTAGAAATGGAATTAAATAATGAATAAGTTATGGAATCGAAGCTTGATGAGTCTATTTTCATATGGAATGAACAAAATAGGCATATAAATTATATTTTATGAGATATTTAAACTTTTGTGAAACAGGGCCAGAGTGATTTCTGGATCCCCTGTTCTGACTTTAAAAAATTCATAATAAATTTTAAAAAAATAATTAGAAGTTTTTCTTTATATGTACAGATTCCTTATTGAGTCGAGTTTTAATAGAAACAAACCTCATAGTCATTGAAATTTTTTATAGAGAGATATCTGATTCGTAATACACAGAGGTCAGAGTAGTCGAACCCTGAAACAGGGGAGATTTTAACTAATAAACTGTACTATTTGGCTCAACCAAAAATTCTAGAAAAAAATTAGTGGATAGAAATATGAGTCTAGTTTCATATAAAATTTACAGATCTTAATTTCGAGTTTCATAACTCGAGATATGAATTTTTAAGCGACTGTGACGCAGATTTTCAGCTTGTCTGAAAATTTTAAAATTAAATTGTTTGAGCTGTTTAAGTAATGAATTAAGTCTGTTAACACCTCGTATTCGACTCCAGCGACGGTTTCGGGTACGGGGCGTTACAACTATAATCTTGCGCACAACACCCTCAATGTCGCTTAAGGTTGTAAGTACTCGAGCTTTACCTCCCTCATCAGATTGGAAATGAATATACTCGTTGATTTCATCAATTGTCTTCTCGACAACTATAATCGAAAGGTATGTTGGCTCTTTGGCACCTTCACCTAGGATCGGTTTAAACTCATCATAAATATTGATCCTCCACTGCAAACTCTTGTTGAACATCCCTTTTCAACTTATCATGCTCAATTACGATAAGGTGGGTCCCCTCTTCAAGCTTGGGAACATCATGGTCGACACTCAATTCTGCCGGAGCATTCATTGCGAATCGGTTTTGGATAGCTTCCAATAGTTGATCCAACGTTTTGGACATAGATGACGTTGTATCTTGGCATGACGAAATGCCATCCTCCAATGTATCGACCTGTACAGCAAAGGATGGGTTGTCGAAATATTCTTTACTCTCCACATCTCTATTCAAATAACAATATGATGGATACAAACCATATGTTGAATAACTACCCGACCAACCTCGATAGTAGCCATCAATATCGTTGGAATAACCATATTGATCATAAGAATATTCGTGTGAATATTCATGTTCCCCATAATTATCATGTAGCTCCAATTGATTATTGAAGTTCCATTTGCCGAACTCGACTACTCGTCATAATCGTATTGCTCACTTGACCACTTATATCTATTATTATAAATGATTAAGTTAAATCCTCAACAAGGTAAATAAAAGCAAAAACATAAAAAGGAAATACTAATACAATGAAATACAAACATTATCTAATCTACTTGTCTTTCAACTAAATTGTTTTTTAAAACAATTAACTTAACAACACATTTACACTGCTACAATCCCCTACAATGGTGTCAATAACCTGACCACTGGTGTGCGAATGCCAAAATAAGCAAAATAATAGATATGAAAATAAAGCGAGGTTTTACTGCAAGTGTACAAGTCAAATAGTAATATAGTTTTTATAACAACGAAATACGGAAATATTTCGAGGATCATACCGAAGGGATTGTCAAATTGATAAATGTATTTATCAAGTTGAATTATTAGAAAAAAATATTAGTCTAATCGATTTACAAATTATTAATGCAACCGAATAGAAAATTATAATAAAACTAATTCTAAATTAATAAACATCCAAACATAAAGATGAAGGTAAATTAACTTGCTAATTGCTAACTAAGCTATTACAACTATTTCAATTGAAATGTTTACTACTCTTAATTTATATTACTCTCCCGATCTCGTCCTAATTAAAAGTTATCACCTAAGCTCTTCTTTCAGACTCACTTAGAGATACGATTCTCTTTTCAATCTCACCCCTCGGTACGGTTATACCAAACTATTACACAGCAAACTTTCCTCTTAGTCTTATTTGTCTAAATGTTCTACTAGAGTTGTCAATTCTAATATATTGAGCAATTTAGAACAATCGAATAAAACAACCAATCAAATATAGATAAAAGCTTAATCAAACAATTAAATAATTAATCAACCAATAAAAATAATATTAGTGCATGATTCATTTCAAGTTCTCATACAAACAATTGACAAATGAAATATATGAAGATAAAGATAAGGAGAAATGTTCATTTATATACCGGATTAAGTGCAAAATTCCAAGTAATCTCCCGTTCAAAGTTCCAACGAGAAATAGAAATTCACACCATAAAATAAATCAAACTCCAATTTAACAACAAAATAAAATAAAACCCTACAATGATCTACCTTAATTCATTTATTTAATCATAATCCCCTAAATAAAACTTAAAATTTGATTCATATAGGAAATAATCAAAAGACAAAAGTGCTACTGATAACATTTTAATTCATAAAATGCCCTTAAATGCTTAAGTTAATGTCCAGATTAGCTATAAAATCATCATGACGTCGCGACTACAAATGAATCTCGTAATGACGTAAGGTTGCAACGTCGCAGCGTTACGTGGTTCAACATTGCAATGAGATTACTTGTGTTGATCTCTCTTTACTTTGGCGTCTGACTTTAATGGCACGACTTCCACAGCTCGTGGTCGTGATCTCAGCTATAGTTTCACCCTTAATGTGTATTTTCAACTCCTGATTTGTACTATACAACCTACATAATTTTGTTTAAATGTCAAAAACTATCAAAGACACAAAATAAAATGAAAAACACTTAAATCAACTCAAAAACACACTTAAACTAATTAAACACCTAAAAACATAAGTTGACACTAAAATGACTCAATTCCATTTAAAACATGCTAAAATGTCTGTGAAAGAACAATAAATATGCATATCAAATTACGGTTTATCAATTACATATAAAACTTCATCATTGGATTATCTTTTCCATCCAATCAACAATTTTTCTTCTTTCAAAAATGGGATTTTCTCAACTAGAAAAATGCCATTCAGTAACAAGAAATTCATATCCATATACATTCTGTGACAAAAAGCATATAAATATAATGTTCATCGTCACATTATATTAAATTCTTGGAGTTTTTTTACATTTGTTGGAACATTTATTCTATGACAACAAGCATATAAATGTAACGTTCATCGTCACATTATATTAAATTCTTGGAGGTTTTTTTACATTTATTGGAACATTTGATTGCTCCATATCTTGTTCAAACGAACTTTGGAACCTGCTATTACCTACCTCTGTTCTACGAGCTGTTTGAATGGGTTATTGGCTAAGGTATTGCTCCAGTCAAACAGTTGTTTCAGCGTCGTTTACAAAACGTGATCATGAGCGACATCAGTCGGTTATTTGGATATGTGAAGCTTTGTTTTTTTTCTATCCTATTGATCGAACGGATGATGGTTGACCATGAGCTAGTATAATTGGCTATGGATTGTTGCTCAACCCCCATTGATTATTAGTTAATTTGGAGGATTGCTTCAGAAGACTTATCGACTGTTTCAAAGGGCTTATCAAGATATTATTCCTTGCTAATTGCTCTTATTTATAGTTGGTGAAGTACCATGGTGAAGGGCGACTTGTATGCTGGAAGATTGGATCATTCTGTGAGAAGCATTTGTTTTTTTATTTCTAGCTTTTCTTTAGATCTATTATGTTGAGTTATACTTGTGTTGCTTTGAGCTGGTATAATTGTGGATAGGTGATATTGAAAGTGTAATAGTTTGTAATCCGACACTCTATTGGGGCTGCATAAATCCTGTTTGTTAAGGAGTATTTTGGGCTCTATCCAGTAGGGTCAGTTGATTGGATTTATCAAATAATATTACACTCTGAGTAAGGCTCTGCAGATGTAGGACCGTTGTGTTTGAACTGCGTTAACAAAGTTTGGTTGTTGACATTTCTTTCTCTCTAGTGCCCCTGTTTTCTTTGTGTTCATCATTCTTGTTCTATTCTATATTTTTAACTTCTTTTAAAATGGTTGACTATTCCATTCTTGTTTGCTCATTCGTTTTCATTTGGTATTAGAGATTGGTTTCATAAGATGTTTGAAGATGATTTGGTGAAATATTTATAGATAAGGAACCAATAAAAGAAGGAAGTTCGATGTCGCATGCTCCGCCTTTGGTAGGTTCATCAAGTTACACCTACTAGAAAGTCCGTATGAAAATATTTATCATATCAGTTGATGCTGTTGCTTAGGAGGCCGTTAAAAAAGATTGGACTCAACCAACTGTTACTAGCACTGATAGAACTATACAACCAAAAGGAAATACACAATATACTATTGAAGAAAGGAGAGTGACATTTGGAAATTCTAAGGCATTAAATGTTATTTCCAATGGTGTCAATATGGAACAATTCTTTAGAATCAACATGAGGGAAATACTGCTATAAGGATGCCAAAATTATAGATTCTGACCACCAAGTTTGAGAATTTGAAGATGAATGAGGAAGAAACAATTTCTGAAATCTATGTTTGTATCTGTGATATCTCAAATGAGGCCTTTTGTCTTAGCGAACAGTTCTCCGAGGTAAAATTTGTGTGGAAGGTTCTATGTTCGTTGCTAGAATGGTTTGTTGTCAAGGTGACAATGATCGAAGAATCCAAAGACATTACTACACTCAAGTTGGATATTTAATAGTGAGTTCGATATTTTTGTAGGGCCAAATTTTAGGAATATACCAATTTTAAAAAAAAAAATTAGGGTTTTAGGTTGATTTCTGTGATATTTAAGGAAATATACCGATTTCAGAGAGAGAAATAAAAAATGTGTCTTGTTGGATGCATTTTCAGTTGAAAGCGCAGTTGCAATTTTTAACACATCAATTTCTTTGGTTAGATGGTTAAATGTTAGTAGTTGTCTTTAAGTCTCGAGTTTAATTCCTCTCCTACTCATATTTGTATTTTTTATTTCATGTTGTTTCAAGCTTTATTATTATTTTTAATTAATGTTCTTAATATATCAACTCCTTTGATTAGATGGCTAGGTAATAGTATTTTCATTCTTGAGTCCAAGTTCAATTCTTCTTCTAAACGCATTTGTATTTTTTATTTCATGTTATTTCAATTTTTTTATATTTTTAATTAATAAATATATTATTTTTTACTTTTTTTATTTTTAATTCATATTTTTAACTAATAAGTCTATTATTTATAAAATTAAATAATAAATGAAGCAAGATATTGCGATAAAAATCAGCATCAAAACAAAAAAGCTTAACTTTTATTTACCGTAAAAAAGAAGAAGATTCATAAGAACAGAAAAACCAAAAAATGAAAACAACAATGATGCAAGACCACGTGTCCATCTTAATCACCGATGATGAATTATCATTAAAAGCAGGTGAGTTATCTGTGTAAGAAAGAAAGCCACCAATTCAGTGATTCTCAAGCTTGGTACTACTAAATTGGAAACGATGTTGCGGCGGGTAATCCCGATCTCGGTCCTCCTCTTCCTCGTGAACACCAGAAGAAGACGACCCTGCCGTCGCACCAAAATCCTCCCTGTAAAGATGAAGACGAAGCGGCAGAGGTGGAGGTTGGACTCCAATTTGGCTCATGCATTCTAGATTGAAGAAATTTGAAAAAAGAAATGGTAGTTGAAAATTGAAAGAAAATAAATAAATAAAATTTAACGCAACAAACCATCTAAATGACTATAGTTTAGCCTTCAGAAATATCAAAAGAAAATCTAACCATAAATGTCCAATGAATCTTGACTTGATTAATATAGTATTATTGTCAATGCAGAATACGTTAAAGCATATTACCCTTCTATTTTAAAAGTTAAAAAAGAATTATAAATAATTTTAAACATTATATAAAACAAACAAATATAATAACAACTTATAATAAAATTAATGTTAAAAAATTTTCTAACGATAAAGAAAAGCTACAATCGGAAAATCCCTGTTTCCCTATTTTTTTTTTCTCTTAAAGGCTGAGATTATTTCTTGCTCTAATCTAACTGGATTTTTTTTTTCTTTTAAAATCTGAGATAATAATCTTCCTCTAATCTAACGGACTCATAAGATATTCTACATAAGAGTGGTCCAAAGTGACGAAATAAAAATGAGGCAGACAAGTATAGAGTTGAAAGCGAAATGGAATAGTGAGACAAATTTCATGCTAATATGAACACGTATTATTGCTAGGCTAAAAAATGTACTACAAAAACATATAAAGTGAAAATTTAAAAAAAAAAAATGGAACTTTTGATTTCCTTCCTTTCGGTAAAATTGACCAAAAACACCAATAAGCTATTTCTTGTAAAAGGAAAAAAAAAAAAAAAAAAAAAAAAAAAGAAAGAAAGAAAGAAAAATCTCCTAAAGATGCAAATTTCTAGCATCTTTCAACCGCAATCAAAATAGTCCCCCCATCAATCCTTCCAAACCTAAAGAATTCTCAGTTATAGACGGGTAGGAGGACTTAATTATTGCATTATCTGGAAGCCATCAAACCAAAACCAAAACCCACCCCCCAACTCATCAGCTTTCTTTCAAACAGGAGCCCAATAAAAAGCCTAATCATCTGCCATAAAAAAATTAAAAAAGAAAAAAAGGGAACTTCTTTGGATTTACTATGTAGGGACAGAGAAGGTCAAGCTTCCAATTCGGAGTCAGAGGAGCTCACTTCAGAAGAAGCTCCATCCAAATTAGTTGCAAAAGATTGAGCCAGCTTTGGCTGCATGCCACGGCACAGTTTCAGAGTTGGCCTCAGTTTCATGTACTGCAATGCCAAATGAATACACAGAATAAGTAAAATCATATGCAAAAAATTCTCATAAGAATTCTTATTCACATCATTTTGTAAATTAAATGTTCTGCTTCTAGACAATGAGAAAGAGATACTGAATAACTAAGGAAAAAGCACAAGAACACCAAACCTCTATACTTGTCCAATGGCTATCAAGAACACATTTTTTTATCATGTTTAGCATCCAACAATTCATTATAAACACTAATACTAGAAATTAAGTCATAGAATAACATCAATGAGAAGTGGAAACTTACGAAATAAATCTGTTACATTGGTAAAGGGAAACTACAGAGAGAATGAGAAAAAGAGAAATGTAGCTTACCTCCTGGTAAAAAGCATTGATTTCCTCTTCTGTAAGGCCTTCATCATCACCAGAGTTTTCTTCCCAGCCAAGAGAACGAAGAAATGCTGCCTCTTCCTCATCTGGATAAACCATATCAATGGAGCTCATATTCTTTTCACCACCATTAGCAAATTTTTTAGCCTCCTGACAGGTGTCACCATTGCTAGTAGCAGCAGTACCATTCTCATTAGCATGAGCAGCTGACAAGCCAGTGACTACTTCCTTCGTAACGTCAGATTTCTCTGTGGTGGCGGATGAAATATGAGGGAGTGAATCTGAGTGGTCTGCAGAAGTTTTTGTCGAGGTCTTCTTCTTCAGTAGATTGAAAAAGTCATTTCGGCTCTGAGTTTGGGCCAAAGAAGGTTTCTTTTCCACAGTGAACCCAGCTACTGGATTCAAGGCAGCAACCTTACGTTCCACAGAAGAAAGCTTTGGGTTGTTCGAATTTCTTGCAGGACCACCAGCATGTTGGCTAATTGCAACTCTGCTGTTAGCACTTGCTGTTGGACTAGAAACATCTTTTTGAGTAGGGAATGAAACGCCATTCTCCCATCCTGGTTTGAGAACCAAAAGCTTCCCAGATGTCTTCGGCGCATCAGGCTTGACATGTCCACTATGAGGAGATTGATTACTGTGATGAATCAAAGAAGGTTGCTGCTGCACACTCTTGACAGCTGTATTTATCTCACTTATTCTGGCAGCAGGTTTGCCTTTTGATTTATCCACTGAATTGAGAACCTGGAACAAAAAGTTGACTTATTACAAGGAAGGAACTTTCTAAGTACTTAATAAATGGTTATTTATCCACGCAGTAGACAGGTAATAAACAAATAGAGCAACTTCTGATACATTTCATGAGCAGATAGCAAACTAGCTTACTCCAGTTTATCTTGGCATTTGAAAATCTCATAAAACTGTGCAAGATTAATTATAATTTGATCAGAACTATACATGAGGAAAGTCGCATGATAAAGAGAAGTCCTCGGGAACTTAAAACCCAATAAAGAAATGCAGGGTGGAAAGTGAAAGAAGAAATAACCATGAGTCATTTTAATTTCTTAACCATGAGTCATTTTAATTTCTTCTATCAGAAAAATAGTAATAGTTAGTAGACTCTTTGAAAGTTTTCTAGTTCATCAGTTGACTCTATGTATTTGATGATACTGAAAAATAAAATGCTTGAGACCTAATGAATTTCTTTCCAAATATCATTCTTGTCTCTCAATTATGATTGAGGAAGATGATCAACGGTCTTAGCATGCTATAAAGACACAACTAATGTAATTCATATCTAAACTAAATTAAAATTAGCAACTTAAGGCAACATCATATATCAGCAATACATTGTGACCTTCAAGATTATACATAATCATAAATGCCGAAGAAGATTGTCACCAACTGTAGCTTTAAGAAATTCAGAGCACAATGGAACTAAATCAATCAACTTTTTGTATCAGACAAAACAAGAAAAATGTCTGAATAGTACTCTTCATAAAAGAAGTTGAAACATATAAAAAAGGCTAGGGAGGGAGGGAGCACAACAACTAAAAGAACAGCGGTGCGGGAGGCTTACCGAGCACTTAGGCATAGAAGGTGTCACTGGTATTAGCTGCTTTGATTGCTTAATAGCCAGTTCCTCACGTCTTTGAGTCTTGACAGATAACTGTATGAAATTAAAAAAAAAACTTGTAATTAGATCACATAAGTAATATATTAAGAACTTAGTGACTGAACCAGTTACCTGAGGAGCAGCTTGGGATCGTGAAGGAGCTAGCACTAGTGCTTCAGCCATATTAAGGCCAGATGTGCCCGTTGAAGTCCCAGTGCTTGAGGGGGAAACAGTTAGGGGGGCAGCCAAGGAACCTGTGTTACTACTTCCAACCGTGCTGGGAGCTTCTGCCAAAGCTGAGGTCCACCCTTCTCCACTGATAAGTGCTGAACTACTCACAGGCAAATTTTGAGAAGCTGAGCTCAAACCAGGAGACGACACCCTAGTTATCTCAGGCACCACCTGCCTATCTTCAGTTCCAAGTGAGGGAAAATCTTTCTCAAACACAGCCTTGTGGATGCTACTCCCAAGGGTAACCCCAGATAACAGACCATTGCCATTGTTGTGATTACTGTTAATACTGTCTCTCACATCCACACCAATCCTTCGAGGCAAAGACTCACCCGGTTTCCTAGAGAACATAGAATGAGAACGATGCAGTGTATCTATCTCACCCCTACCACTTAAGATACTTTCTAAAGCATCAGAAGAAGCTCGGTCCCTATGGTCCCCAAAGTTTGACCTTGCTTTATCCCTTTCTCGATCCCTATCACGGTGACTCCTACTAAAGCTACTGTAAGCATGCTTTGCGGAACCATTACTAGAACTCCTCCGTGAATTCAATGAAAATGTCCGATCCAAAAATGTTGGTCGATGGGAATCAAAATCACTTACATTCCTCGAGTTTCTATGTCTCCCATGATGCACCAGAGAAGAATCTAATATAACAATTAAGTGTACGGTTATTATATATTCATGAACATTCCTACAATGACAACTATAAGAAAATAGTATGATTCAATGAGAAACACAATGGGCATAAAAGTAGGCATACAGAACATATCTCTAACAATATACAAATCAGCAGTAACACTGTAATTAAGTATAAATAAAATGAGAAATACAATAGGCATTTAAAAGTTGGTGATAAGGTACCTGAGTGAGAAGAAGAGGAAGCAAAGTTGTGGGCCGAATTGCCACCACCAGTAACAGTGCCATTACTTCTCAACCATTCTGGAACTAATGCTGGCTCACTTCTTTCCATAAGGGATAGTGAATATGACCATCAGAAAACAAAATGAAATAAAAAAAGAACCCACTTCTTCAACGTTCTTCAAACCCTAACCCACCAAATTGATTTCCTTTACACACAAAACTCTTAACTCTTAACCCTATCCCTGGTCAATTACACCCAGCAAAATCAGGGTTTCTAAATTTAACAGGTCATTCACCAAATGGTAAAGAAGGAATTGTTTGATCCAATGAAACAAAATTTTAAAACAATGGCAATGACAATAAGGAGGCCTTATAATTAACACTCTCTCCCTACCCTTCCATCTTCTATTGGATGATAGATTTGCAGATTACTGATTTTCCAATCTGAAACGACCCTCGTATTTCACAATAAAATAACAGAAAAATTCCAGTCCCTTTATAAAATCAACAGCTTGGGCAAAAACGAAGGAAAAACAACTTTCCAAAATAACAGTTAAAGCCCACAAACCAGTTAAATTTGGGAAAATAATACTAAAAACCAATATATTGGGGATAAAATTAAAAACCCTAGATTGAATTTTGATTATAACTTCCCAACTGCAAGGAATTGAACCCAAAGGGCCAACGAGAAAAATTGGGGGAAAATTCTAACAAATGAGAAGAGGGCAGATGAAAGAAAAAAGAAAAAAGAAAAATAAAAAAGGAAGAGTACTAAACCTAACCGCCGCTACGATTCCAAGCTACCGCCTGAAAACGTAACCGTTTTATCAAAATAACCGTCTCCCAATCCAAACAATGCGTTTCTTTTTTTCCGGGAAAAAAAGGGGAATAATTACGACAAAACACAAGATAGAAAACGAGAGAAAAAGTTCAGTGAAAGAAGGGACGAAAAAGAAGAAGAAAACCCACGACGAAAGTGAAAGCGAGAGACCAAAGAGAGGAAGAAAAAAAGATTGGTAAAGGCAAAATTTAATAAAATGTCAAATTTTTAGGGTTTTGTTTTTAAGTTTTGTTGGGAGATAAAGAGAAGAGAGAAAGCTTTTGAATTCTCTTTTCTGTTGATATACTGCAGAATGAAAGAACAGGCCTTTGTAACAAATTAAACAAAATACATATATATATATATATATTTTATTTTTATTTTTGGTGTTTTAAATAAACCAATACTCTGTTTTTATAATTAAATAATAATTTATTTAATATCATAAAACAATTTATTTATACATTTTTGTTCTCTTGCTTTTTTCTTTCTAGGTAATGCGTAGATGGCTCTTTTGTTCTATAAAACTACTACTGTTATCTCCAACTCTATCTCTAACTTAAATCCTTTCATTAATCATAAATTAACTATTATTTAAGTTAAACAGCCCACGCATTTAAAATATTTGATGCCTTGGGCTCTTTCATTTAAAAATAATAACATGATTTATATTAAAACTTTGATAAATAAATTAATTTATAATTAAGATAATTATTTGATAAATAGTTCCTTTTTACTAAATTATAATAGTTTTATATATTATATATTGAAATGGGTAGGGAAAAATTATTTCTCTTTTATATTTTTATAAGGATATCTCAACATCAATTAGTGTCGAGTTCAACTTTGATTTTATGTCACCAATCTTCTGACATGAGTGAAATCAGAAGATTCATTATGTAATAATTACTAATCCGTTGCATTAAATGAGTTGAGTTTATTGTATTCTTTTATCGTGCATTAGACCTTAAACCTTATTCGTGATAAATGTAAAAGTAAACTTAATGATGGTTGGTGTTAAGATCTTATGAAATTAATTGTCACAGTTTACAGAGAAGACATCGTAATTATTTATGTGGTAAACTCAACAATTGTAGGTGTCGAGTGTAGTTCTATTATAAATATAAGTCGACTTCAATCGTTGTGGATTTATATTTTACCATGCCTACAAGTAGTGTAACACCCCCTACACGTATTCATTGCCGGAATAGGGCACGAGGCATTATCGGAGTTTACAATTTAATTAAAATTTTTTTTACTCAATATAACCCTTTTATAGATATCTAACCTTCCCTACAATTTTTAAACCGAGAACAATCCATATCAACTAATCCAATTCAACATATTTTCAAGATAGATTCACGCATATTTATAAAATAATGTCATCACATATCAAAAACCAAGACTTGTTAGCCATACCAATGGCTAACCTTACATTCACAGTAACATTTGTTTTATTAGCTTATACATGCCATTCATTTCCAAAATAAAGTTTCTTTATATACCGAAATCTTGAGTTTGATAGTGTGATGTGTCTCTGACCGAATCCGACCTCCGGGCTCTTAACACTACAAAACAAGGAAAAAAAAGAAATGTGGTAAGCACTTTGTGCTTAGTAAGCTCATGTAACAAGAATTATACTTACCTAATATTTTCAATACAATGTAATAAACATTTATATATCCATTCCATGCAATATTACCCTAACATGCACAAACTCAATATTCAAGTCAGTACAATAATTTCCATGTATCAATATAATATATACCATGATTGATGAGCTCATCAATACCATGATTTCCATTCCCTTTTTATTTTTTTATTTTTTTTATATTTATCCCGTTAAATTTCTCAGAATTTCGATGGATTTTTCAGAGGTACACTTTTAGTGTACAAATCCGGGTCCGTCAATTCATATTCATGTGCGCACATGTCTATTTCAGAAAGCACACTCCCGCGAACCTCATCCTTACAGCGGGATTACCAGTCTAGGCTAAATCCTCTGTAATATAAACTCATAGAATATTGTCGGGATTACCCGTCCGGGCTAGATCCTTTTTACCGTCAATTCCTTTTCAGAGATCCATCGAATTTTCCTTTCATTCAACCGGGATTTCTTCCCTTTTTATCAAATATGTCAATGTTTCATCAATTTTCATATAATGAACATTCAAATCATATTCATATCAAAAACATACATTTCAAGCATTTAAGAATATAATTCAAGTCACACGAACTTACCTTGATACTCGTTTGTATATAAAAATCTACTAATCCCGAACTTTTTCCTTTCCTCGATCTAGCTTCATATTTGAATCTTCTGGATTTGGTGCAAAAATTATGAAATAACAGCTTAGAGAACCCCTCCTATGGAGTTTTGGCTGATGAGAATGAAGAAAAATGAAGAGAAATCTAGATATTTCCTATTTAGTCCTATCTTTATTTAGTTATTTATGCAATATTCCAATTTTTCCCTTAAATCATCAATTTTCCTATCTTGCTTTCATGCCCTTGCCGTCCAAAATTAAATAAATTTTGGGTCTAATTTCCTTTAAATCCTTTCTTATTAGACACTTAAGCTATTTAATCATTTTAGCAACTTTTACATCTTTTACAATTTAGTCATTTTCATTTAATTAACTACCCAAACATTAAAATTTCCTAATGAAATTTTAATACCACATCACTAACATTTCATAAATATTTATAAAAATATTTTCGACTCGATTTTATGAGGTCGAGATCTCGATACTTTGTTTTTACCCAATTTCTTCTATAATTTCTTTTCTTTTTTTTTTTCTAACTAACCACTAAATCTGTAAATTTTTTATCGATATTTTAATGCGATTTTCCTATTATATAAATATTCATGCAAAAATATTAAAATAAATTTTTCTTTAAATCGAATTTATGGTTACGAAACCACTATTCCGATAACTTTGAATTTAGGCCATTACAACTCTCCCCCCTTTTAGGATTTTCGTCCTCGAAAATCTTACCAGTAAAGAGGTTTGGGTATTGTTTCCTCATTGCCTCCTCCGGTTCCCATGTCGCTTCCTCAATCCCATGCTTTTTCCACAATACTTTCACCAAATTTATTTTTTTATTTCTAAGCTCTTTTGTCTTCCGTGCCAATATCTTGACCGGTTCTTCACTGTAAGTCATATCTAGTTAAATCTCCACTTCTGTCGGAGAAATAACATGTGAAGGATACGATCAATACCGTCGTAGCATAGACACATGAAAAACATTATGGATTCTATCAAGTTCCGATGGTAATGCCAATCGATAAGCGACCGATCCAATTCTTTCTATGATTTCATATGGCCCGATAAATCTTGAACTCAATTTACCCTTTCGACCGAACCGAAGAATTTTCTTCTAAGGAGACACTTTCAGGAATACCTTGTCACCGACCTGAAATTCAATCTCTTTTCTTTTAAGATCGGTATATGATTTTTGACAATCGGAAGCTGCTTTTAGACTATCCCGAATAACCTTTACTTTTTCTTCTGTTTCCCGGATCAAATCAACCCCATGTATCTTCCTTTCACTGAGCTCTGTCCAATATAACGGTGTTCTACATTTTTTACCATACAAAGCTTCATACGGAGCCATTTTAATACTAGACTGATAACTGTTATTGTAAGCAAATTCAATTAAAGGTAGATACCTCTCCAAATTACCTTCAAACTCTAATATACAACATCGGAGCATATCTTCCAATACTTGAATTACACCTTCAGATTGGCCATCTGTCTGAGGGTGAAATGCAGTGCTGAAATACAACTGAGTACCTAAGGCTTCTTGCAATTTGTCCTAGAAACGAGACGTAAATCGGGGATCTCTATCCAATATAATGGAGACAGGCACTCCATGTAGCCTGACAATCTCAGATATATACAGTTCAGCTAGTTTATCTAAAGAATAATTCATACGTACTAGAATAAAGTGCGCTAACTTTGTCAATCGGTCAACAATTACCCAAATAGCATCTTTTTTCCTCGGAGACAAAGGTAATCCCGATACAAAATCCATAGTGATTCTTTTCCATTTCCATTCCGGTATAGTAATTAGCTGAAGTAACCCTCAAGGTACCTGATGCTCAGCTTTAACTTGCTGACATATTAAACACCTTGATACAAACTCGTAGATATCACGCTTTCATTCCCACCACCAAGTACATCTTTTTCAAATCATTATACATTTTATTACTCCCGATGTACGGACATAGTACTACCGTGAGCCTCGCGTAGAATCTTCTCAGATGAGCTCAATTCGAGGCACACATACCCTACCTCTGAATAATAAACAACCATCGAAATCAATCAAATTCGTAATCATTACACGACTCACACTGCGTGCTGCGTTTAACTCAGAACTTCTCATCATTCTTCTGAGCTTCACATATTTCTGTAGAAATGTCGGTTTAGCTCTTAATTTAACTAGGATTGAACCATCATCAATCAATGATAATCGGGTATTCGTAGCTCGTAAAGTAAACAGAGATTTTTGGCTTAAAGTATCCGCTACAACATTAGCTTTACCTGGGTGGTAATCAATAATTAAATCATAATCCTTTATCAGTTCAAGCCACCTGCTCTGTCTCAAATTCAAATCTTTCTGTGTCATCAAATATTTCAAGCTTTTATGATCAGTAAAAATATGACATTTCTCACCGCACAAGTAATGCCGCCATATCTTCAGCACAAATACAATAGCAGCTAATTCAAGATCATGTACTGGATAATTTCTTTCATGTGGTTTAAGTTGTCTTGAAGCATAGGCTATTACTTTAACTTCTTGTATCAAGACACAACCTAAACCATTTAATGAGGCATCACTGTAAATAACAAATTTCTTACCCGGTTCAGGCTGCACTAATACATATGCTTTCGTTAGCAGATCTTTCAATCGGTTGAAACTCTGTTGACATTCATCAGTCCATTCGAACTTTACATCTTTCTGCAATAATCGAATAATTGGAGAAGCTATCATAGAGAATCCCTGTACAAACCTCCGATAATAACCAGCTAAACCCAAGAAACTTCTAACTTCAGATACATTCTTCGGTGGACTCCAATTGACAATAGCTAAAATTTTACTCAGATCTACCCTAATGCCTTTCGCAGATGCAATACGTCCTAAAAAACCCACTTCTCAAAGCCAAAATTCACATTTACTGAATTTAGCATATAATTGCTTCTCTCGTAGAATTTGCAACACAGTTCTCAAATGTTCTACATGTTCTTCTTCATCCCGAGAATAAACCAAAATATCATCAATGAATACTACCACAAATCTGTCTAAATATGGTCTGAATATCCGGTTCATCAAATCCATGAATACTGCAAGTGCATTAGTTAGCCCAAACGGCATAACCAAAAACTCATAATGCCGTACCTGGTTCTAAAAGTTGTTTTTGGCATATCTGACTCCTTTACCCGTAGCTGATAATAACCCGATCGAAGATCCATCTTTGAAAACACGATAGCACCTTTCAACTGATCAAATAAATTATCAATCGGGGTTAACGGGTACTTATTTTTTATGGTTACTTTATTAAGCTGCCGGTAGTCAATACACAATCTCAAAGACCCATCTTTCTTTTTCACAAACAGAACCGGAGCACCCCAATGTGAATGAATCGGTCGGACAAAACCCCTGTCAACAAGTTCTTGTAACTGCGTCTTTAACTCCTTTAATTCTGTAGGAGCCATACGATATGGAGCTATGGAGATTAGAGTAGTTCCCGGAATCAAATCTATAGAAAATTCCACTTCTCTTTCTGGAGGTAATCCTGGTAATTCCTCTGGAAGCAAATCGGAAAATTCACATACCACTGGAACTGCCTGTATTTTTGACTTAGATACCTTAGTGTCGAGTACATAAGCCAAGTAAGCATCATATCCTTTTTTGACATACCTCTGTGATGCCATTACTGAAATCACATCAGATAACCCCTCTATCTGATCAGATTTAACCCGGAGTAACTCACCATTCTGACATTTTAGCACAATATATTTTTATCTACAATTTACTACCGTATCATGCTGGGTTAACCAATCCATGCCCAATATCATGTCAAATTCATCAAATGGCAGTAACATCAAATCTGTCAGGAAACAATAACCTCTTACCGTCAGTGGACAATTTTTACAAATTTTATCCACTAACACAGACTGGCCCAGGGGGTTTGAGACTTTAACCACAAATTCTGTAGGTTTAACAGATAAATTTTTAACAATTGCAAGTTTAACACACACATATATATATGAATGCGTAGAACCATGATCAATCAATGCAGTAATATTAGTATCAAGTAAAAAAAATGTACCAGTAATAATATCAGGTGCTGAGGCATCTTCTCTGGTACGGATGGTATATGTCCAAGCAGGTGCTCGTGCTTCAGACTTACCTGCAATATCTTTCGTAGCTCTTCGGCTACCACTGACATTACCAGATGGTTGAGGTGGTCGGCCTCTCGAAACTGGATTACTCAACTTCGATATCTGCTCAGCTTCTTTATCACCAATATTTGGACAATCTTTGATGAAATGGTCGAAAGAACCACATCGATAACAGGCCCCACTCTTTAATCGACATTCACCAAAATAAATTTTATTACAATACTAACATATCGACTTAGGGGTACCAACACTGCCAACACTAGTCGATGATGGAGTGGAAGATCTTGGATTAGTGTGTTGAGAACCTCGCTCTCTACCTGAGTACCCAGTCGTTGAGGTAGAACGATCCTGGTATTTCTTCAATTTCTTTGAAACAGAAAACTGGGATTTTCCCATCAGTCTTTTACTAAAATTTCAAGCTTCTCACTCAGCCTGTTTCTTTTCTTTGCTCAATTCTTTTGCTTTATAAGCTCTGTCTGCCAATGTAGCAAACTCTCGAATTTCAAGAATTCTGACCAGTAGCTTAATATCTTCATTTAACCCTTCTTTGAATCGTTTGCACATTTCAGCTTTTGACTGTACCCATTTCTAAGCATATTTACTCAACCGAACAAATTCTCTTTGATACTCGAATCGATCTCACCTCGCTTTCACCAAGAAATTCTTTTCTCTTTTGATCGAGAAACCTCTGACTAATATATTTCTTTTTGAACTCAGTCTGAAAAAATTCCAATGTAATTTCTTCTTTCGGAACAACTGAAGCTTTAGTATTCCACCAATGGTAAGCCGTGTCTTTTAGCAGTGAGACGGCACATTTCAGACATTCTTCTGGTGTACAAGATAATTCTTGTAAAACCTGAGTAGTGTTTTCTAACCAGAATTTAGCCCGTTCGGAATCATCATCAACTGCTGCTCGAAATTCTTCGGCCCCATATTTTCAAATTTTTTCTACTGGAGCTTTTTCTTTTCTAATAGATTCAGTACCTGTACCCTGTGGGATCTCGGGAACCGGTGGAGGAGCAGGAAGGGGAGCTTGAACTTGCTGCACTGTAGGGTTAGTTCTTAAGCATTGACTAAACCATTCATTCGTCACTTTAAAGAAGGCTCGTTTTGCCTCCTCCCTTTGGCCCTCAGATACGGGTCTTGTACTACTAGTTACTTCGGCTTCCCTCTGTGCCCGTTTTGGAGCCAGAGCATAACTCCCAGCTTCCTCAGATTGAGCTCGGTCAGTAGACATTTACTATAAGAAAAACGCATTTAAATTGTCAGGAGGTATCACACTATTAATAATAATTTAAATGGCATGTATAGCTAATCTCGTATTTGCTACGCCGGTCTGAGAACCAGCTAAACCGTAGCTCTAATACCAAAAAATATAACACCCCCTACCCGTATTCGTTGCCGGAATAGGGTACGAGGCATTACTGGAGTTTACAAATTAATTAAATTTTTTTTACTCAATATAACCCCTTTATAGATATCAAACCTTCCCTGCAATTTTTAAACCTAGAACAATATATATCAACCAATCCAATTCAACGTATTTTCAAGATATTTCACGCATATTTATAAAATAACGTCATCACATATCAAAAACCAAGCAATGGCTAACCTTACATTCACAGTAACATTTTCTTTATTAGCTTATATACATGCCATTGATTTCTAAAATAAAGTTTCTTTATATACCGAAATCTTGAGTTTGATAGTGTGATGTGTCTCTGACCGAATTCGACCTCCGGGCTCTTAACACTACAAAACAGGGAAAAAGAAAACAGGGTAAGCACTTTGTGCTTAGTAAGCTCATGTAACAAGAATTATACTTACCTAATATTTTCAATACAATGTAATAAACATTTATATATCCATTCCATGCAATATTACCCTAACATGCACAAACTCAATATTCAAGTCAGTACAATAATTTCTATGTATCAATATATTATATACCATGATTGATGAGCTCATCAATACCATGATTTCCATTCCCTTTTTTTTTTTTTTTTTATTTATATTTATCCCGTTGAATTTCTCGAAATTTCGATGGATTTTTCAGAGGTACACTTTTAGTGTACAAATCCTGGTCCGTCAATTTATATTCATGTGCGTACATGTCCATTTCAGGGAGCACACTCCCGCGAACCTCATCCTTACAACGGGATTACCAGTCCAGGCTAAATCCCCTGTAATATAAACTCATAGAATATTGTTGGGATTACCCGTCCGGGCCAAATCCATTTTACACATATTCTTCGGGAGGGCTATATTAGAATAGGATCACCCGTCCGGGCTAGATCCTTTTTTACCGTCAATTCCTTTTCAGAGATCCATTGAATTTTCCTTTCATTCAACCGAGATTTCTTCCCTTTTTATCAAATATGTCAATGTTTCATCAATTTTCATATAATGAACATTCAAATCATATTCATATCAAAAACATACATTTCAAGCATTTAAGAATATAATTCAAGTCACACGAACTTACCTTGATACTCGTTTGTATATAATAATCTACTAATCCCGAACTTTTTCCTTTCCTCGATCTAGCTTCGTATTTGAATCTTCTGGATTTGGTGCAAAAATTATGAAATAACAGCTTAGAGAACCCCTCCTATGGCGTTTTGGCTGATGAGAATGAAGAAAAATGAAGAGAAATCTAGATATTTCCTATTTAGTCCTATCTTTATTTAGTTATTTATGCAATATTTCAATTTTGCGATTAAATCATCAATTTTCCTGCTGTTTTCATGTCCTTGCCATCCAGACCAAATAAATTTTGAGTCTAATTTCCTTTTAAATCCTTTCTCATTAGACACTTAAGCTATTTAATCATTCTAGCAACTTTTACATCTTTTACAATTTAGTCCGTTTCATTTAATTGACTACCCAAACATTAAAATTTCCTAACGAAATTTTAATACCACATCATTAACATTTCATAAATATTTATAAAAATATTTTCGACTCGGTTTTATGAGGTCGAGATCTTGATACTTTGTTTTTACCCAATTTCTTCTATAATTTCTTTTCTTTTTTTTTCTAACTAACTACTAAATCGGTAAATTTTTTTATCGATATTTTAATGCGATTTACCTATCATATAAATATTCATGCAAAAATATTAAAATAAATTTCTCTTTAAATCAGATTTGTGGTTACGAAACCACTATTCCGATAACTTTAAATTTAGGCCATTATAAGTAGTCATTCACCTTGAACCTGAATCCGATCATTGTCGACTTCTTAGTCAACGAACCTCTAGATTTTCACCTTGAAATCAATATTTTAAACAAAATTATGTCTTTGTTAAAGGAAGAGAATCACATAGCATGAGTAGTCGTCATTAATGTACTTTTTTATATACATTAGTACTTTAGTATTTTTTTTAATTTTAAGTGTCGTGTTTATTATTTACTTTTAGGGCATTTATTTGTGGAAAATCAAGTGTTAGTAATAGATATGTTTGTCTACATTGTATGTTGAAGAAAGGAACCTTCGCCTTCAAATTAACTTAGGGTATCTAATTCCAAACAAACAAAACTCTTGACTTAGGGATTGTGTTTTAATAGCGAAGTTTTTAAAGGCCATTACAATACATCTGATTCCATTGTGAACGCCATTGATCACGACCTAGGTAGAGAGGTAATGACCAAAGACACTGATTTTTCACTTCCCATGCGGCGAAGCGACAGTGACATTGGAACATGTTTCCCTAATTATGGGCTTTCCAATTGAAGGGTCAATTGTCATCAAGATGAACAAGTTTGATTTGGAGTTGAAAATGAAGAGGTTAAAGTAATGACCATCAAGAATGAACTAATCCTTTATTATTTTTTAGTTTAAGCCCTCATTCGTGGTTTTATTAGATCTGAAAGTAGAATAGAAACTAAAAAGAAACAATAAAGAATAAAAAAGGAAAAAAATATTCTTTCTTTTATAGATATAAAAAGATCTAATCCATGTTATGATTTCTGAGCTAATGTAATATTTCATTTTTTTTTTTTTTGGTATTTGAAAACAGTGGGTTGAAATATCTATTGATATTCTTGTTTTCCACACCCTTCTTTCATCTATTGATGTATAAAAATTATCTTTTTATTTCCTTTTTTTGGTCTCATATCATATAGCAACCATATAATTGAATAATAAATGAATATTTTTAACGAAAATTCTCAAACAGAAAGAGACCTATTTGTTTTATTGTTTCAAGAAAGGAAAAATCTTATCTATCAAATCATTGCACATTTGATTTTTCCAATGCCTCGAAAGCCCAAGGGTTCCTTCACAAGGTTTTCCCATAGAGGGTAAGTCAGGGCCTAAAATCAAGCTAAAAGGTACATTTTATTTGGTGGTTTTTTTGGATGCATGTTAAATACCATTGGATAGGTTGCCTTTTATTGGCATTGGAAACACGCCACATTATGACAAGGTAGCATCTCATAGTTTAATGAATCTTTCACTTATTTGGTGGGATGGTTAAGAGGCTATCTATGGTTAAACTCTTCACAACTTATCAATGGGTATAACCCATTTGGTTATCAATTTGGATTTGTTATCTCATGTTTTTTTTTTGTGAAAAAATATAAAAATGGAAGCTTTTTTCAAACAATGAGCTGGGTCAACTATTCAATCAAATAATATTGATCATGTGTCCCATCTCTTCTCGAAAGGCAAGTGGGTTTTTCTTTGCAAAATTGTGCTCAATTTCATATGTGGCAATTCCGCCAAGATCTCTTCATATTTGGACAAAGACGGACATATTAAGGGTAGTTGAATGAGGTTTACATAGTTGCATGCATTGTTAGAGAATAGACTGGCAAACAGTGCGAACAATGAGAAGTTTAATCAGTACATTAATGCATACATTCTATGCATCATTAGTAGACTATTGATGACAGATAAGTCGGGCGGTCGTTGCCAATTGATATATCTTCCATTGCTAGAGGACTTCACTTGTGTTCACAGTTATAATTGGGGGTCTACGATTTTGGCATTTATGGATGGGCTCTGAATAATTTGACTAATCAGATTACAAAGTAATTGAATGGTTGTTGTACCCTCCAAATATATGTGTGGATACGGATGTCGTTTATAGCATTAGTCCCTCCCATTCGTTCTCTTTTATGTGTACAAATAGGTAAAATAATAGCTTATATGGTATGTACACAATTTTCAAGATTTATTCTTTTATAATTTTTATGATACATTTAAAAGATTGTTGTAGATTTTGGGTGGACTTGGATCACTCTACGTATTATTAGGACCTAACACATATCTCGATTAATATTAAAAAAATATAGCTTAATAGCTTAATTATTTATTTAAAAGGTTTATGGTTTTGATACCTAATTATCATTTACTTTAATGTTAACTTGGAATTTTGAAATGTAGTTTTAATGGACACCATTTTCAACGAAAAATGTTCAAGTCATGCTATTGAGGGAAATTTTGACGGAAGCCCATACTTTAGTTAAGGTATACATGGTCGTTATCTACTTTAACATCGCCAAATGGCAACACAATGATCAGCTGGCATTCCAATTTAGCATGTGATAACTAATTCTAAAGTAGCGAAAGGACTTGAGCACTGTTCAAGGTGTTGACAAGAGGGGTCAACCGGATACAAATTGAGCAAATGTTCATCAAGATTGGATCCATGAGTGGAAAATAAGTTACAACTTTGTTATCACTAGACAACTTGTCTGTAACACCCTATTACCCGACCTGATCGCTGGGTCCGAGTTACGAGGTATCACATTCGTTATTGGAGAAACTATGATCAAAATATGTTCAATTATTCTATTAAACGATTAATTTCAACTAATACAATCATACAATACGATATATAGCTATTTTTGGGTCTTAGATGAGCTTATGAAATCTCTAAAACTAACCTGAGATCAATTAGGACCAAATTGTAAAGATTCCAAAATATTGGGTTGACATCACAATGTCAGGGGGTTCATCATCACGACATAACATACTGATTAGGCCTTGTCACAACGAGCAATACACAACGTCACGTCGTAGCAAAATAACTTGGTCTCATCGCGACGACCACCGTCCGACTTCGCAACATGACATACTAGTTCTAAGTGGTACCATTTTGACACCAACAAATTTCACCTAAAACAAATTCCATATGGTATACATACGAGTTCTGTAACAGCCCGATTATAGCTAAATCAGAACAGTGTTTTGAAACCACAAGTTCGAGGTCAAAAAATTATTTAAATATTATTTTTAGTGTTTACAGCATGTGATTATATACGTGTAAAAGTTTCGTGAAATAATTTATTCGTTTGGATGCTTAATTTGAGAAAAGGACTTAATCGCGTAAAATGCAAAAGTGGCATTCTAATTGTTAAAGGTGTTTATATGCTATGGTTTATTAAACCAGTGGTCTTTATGATGTTATTATGTCATTGATAAAGTTAATGGACATTAATGGCCTTATAATTGATGTTTTAAATGTTTATAAACCAAGGTTAATTAGGTAATTTATGAATTTAGTATAATAAAACAAAACAAAAACTTAAAATGGTGTTCATCTTTCTTCCTACAACCGAAAATTAAAAGAAAAAGAATCTTAGAATGTGTTTTAGGGTTTGGCTCTTTGAAGCTTTGATTGAGGTATGTTTCGAGCTTGATTTTTGATGATTTCTACATTTTTGTGATCGTTGCTTCGTGTTGTAGCTAGCCCATGCCCTAATTTCTGAATTGGTTGATGAATTTTTGAGTTTCCATTGATGATAGCTTGATTTTTTTGAATGTTGATGATGGAAAATGAATAATTGTGGATAGATTTAAATGTTTTGTGATGTGATTTTTGACAAAAATGACAAAAAGGGATTAATTTGTAAAATGTGAAAATTAGGTGGTTGAAAGTATGATTATTTGGAAAATATGGGCTGCTAAGGAAATAAGAAGAATTCGGCTAAGCATGGGTAGGATGAAATTGCATAAAATTTGTGACTTTATGTGATAAGGACTAAATTGCAAAAAATGTGGAAGTTTAGGGGCAATTGTGTAAAATTTACCTTAATGAGTATTTTGGACTAAATTGAATGAATTTTTTATTAAGTAAGTAAAATTTGATATTATCTAGATTGTGAAAAACGAGATTTGGATCTAGAACGGGGAAAAATAAAGTTTCGGATTAGTCGATCCGTTCCGTCGTTTAGCGATCAAGGTAAGTTCGTATGTGATAAATTCATTATAAATGTTTATTAAATGCTTGGATATTGTTTAAATGTGATTATGAATTTATTGTAAATGTATGAAATGAGATAACAACTCTACGGATATATTCGACGGATGAATCGGCAAATGCAAAATCCCGGTTAAACCTTAGAAATAGATTTGGATATTAGTGACATTGTCATTAGGTGATACGTCGATTTGGCTTCGGGCCATGATATTAGCACTTCGGGTGCGTATTATACCGATTTGGCTCTGGGCCATTCATATCGGATGGTTTGGCTTCGGGCCATGATATTAGCACTTCGGGTGCGTATTATACCGATTTGGCTTTGGGCCATGCATATTGGATGGTTTGGCTTCGGGCCATGATAATAGTCCTTCAGAAAAGTTACCTTGATTTGGCTACGGGCCATGGTGTAGGTACTTATCATATGAGATTATATACATGTTTGACGATGATTCGGTTACGTATTGGCACTTGGTGTGCGAGATTGAAATAGTTTCGGCTATATATATTGGCACTATGTGTGCGAGGTTGATAGAGCTTCAACTATTTATTTGGCACTAAGTGTGCTAGTTTTTCTGGATATCCAAAAATATTCCAAATGGATAACGAATATGTCAAAGATGCGATTAAGCAAAAGTTAAATATGAGAAAGTACAATTATGTACATGAGTTACATGAGCATTGAATCAAAGAAACTTGTGAAATTCATAGTTAAGTTTGTGAATGAAATGAGAAAGGTTTATGAATCTATTATATTTATTAGTATTAAATTGAAATAATGTGTTTTCACATGTTTAAATGAGTCAACGAGTAAAGATGATGTTACGAAGAAATATAAGAGATGATGTAAATCAATTCAGGTACTTGTATAGAAATCGACAAGTAAGTGATATTTGTGAAATTCATATGATGAGTAGGTGGAAATTTATGAGATTTCCTATGAATTATTTGGCTATATAAAGGTGATAGCTATTGAATTGAATGTAGTATATATTTATTTATTTATGCATATGAAATGTTGATTGAGTTGATTTGATGTACTCAAGTCATATGAGCATGGAATTTAATAGACTAATGAAATTCATGGCAAATGATGTGTATGAGTAGGTGATAGAATGATGAAATAATATGAGCTATGTTATGCTTTGAGTAACTTTTTAAATTGTGGTTATTTGATAGTATAAATTAATAGCCATACGAGCTTACTAAGCTTTATTGCTTACTTTGTTACCTTTACCTATGATTATAGTGTTTGGAGGCTCACTTGGGTTGGAAGTCAGCAGAGATCTCATCACACTATCCAGTTATCATTTCGGTACTTAAAAGCTTTGTGATTTTGGTTATGTGGCATGTATAGGTTAGTGTCATTATGGTATATTTTGTGTTATAGAATTATAGCCATATGATTTGGCTAGTATATGGTAAAGTTGTGAGATGTGAATTTTGCTAATAGAATGTGTTGATATATGCTATGTGATGTGAATGGTATGCTTTGTGAATTTGGTCAAGTTGTTGTAGTTGATGGTTGGATAAATAGGTGGAATGGATGAAGTTGGCATATGAAATCAATATGATTGGAGTAGTAAATGTGTATTGAATTGGCTAGTGTTTATATGGTATGAAATGTGCATGGGTTGATGATATTTTGGATGCCTATAAATGTATTGAAATGGTATAAAATGTCTTGTTGTAGAAAGGCATGAGGAGGGTGAGAAATGTGGCTTTAACCAAGCCTATTTTCACTCCACACAATCGAGGACACAAGTGTATGGCTTGACCATGTGTGACACATGGCCTTGGTACACGGTCGTGTGTCCCCTGGGGTACCCTTTTTAATTAAGTCAGTATACCCTATAGGTTTGGCACGGCTTAGAAACACGGGCGTGTCTACTGGCCATGTGTGGTACACAAGCTGACACATGGGCGTGTGGCTGGCCGTGTGACCCAAGTTAGTAGCCCTTCCAGTCTTTCCACGGCCATGGTACACGGGCGTGTCCCTGGCTGTGTGGTGCAAGTCAAAATGTATGCCCTGTTTTCACAAGGCCTGTGACACAGGCATGTCTGGACGGCCTGTTCACACAGGCGTGTGACCCCCAAATGCTTGAAAATTTTAAGTGATTCCAAAAGTTTGCAAATGTGATCGGTTTAGTCTCGAACCTTCTCTGAAGCATGTTTAAGGTCTCGTAGACCTATTTAAGGGACATTGTGTATATGAATGAACGTTATTCGATAATAAATGTTTATTGAGTTGTGAAATGTTAGTTAAATGTTGTGTTTGATCGGTAATACCTCTCAACCCTAATCCGGTGATGGACACCGGTTAGGGATGTTAGAAGTTCAACTCAATTGTACCATTCACATTACCTCATTTCTAACATATATTACCATTCATGCATTTAGAATTCAAAGATACATGTCAAAACCTCACACTTATGACCAGTTTTAGCCTTTACCACATTCACCAATTCATTCATATACTTAAATTGCCAAAATGGTTACATTTGATGCAATTTCATTATGTGCCAATTCTTAATACAAGGATTCAACCTATTTGATCATTTCAAGTTACCATGTAAGCATCTAATATTCACAGTATCACATATTATACCAAAACTAACTCCACCTAGGTACATATCGTATAACGAACCAAAAAGAGACTTTGGCTGGATGCTGGATTTGTTGCTCGGGACTTTGAGATGCACCTAAACCTACGCACGAAAACCAAACTGTACAATGAACGATAAAACTTAATGGTATTTTCATGATTCAAAACAATATAACTTAGGTTATAATTAAATGCATACAATTTATATGTTCTAATTTAAACTCGTACAAATACATCATGTATCAAATTTCATCCAACACATTTATATATACTAATGCCACATTTATACCAATGCTTTAAATGAATCATCTATACATTACTTGAATTAGTCAACTAAATGAGCATTTCATACCAACATTATTGCCAATGTAATTTACACAACTATTCAATTTGCAACATTTGATCATACCATATTTCTTTACCAAATCGAATCAAATCATTCCCTAACTTTCCAAATCGACCTTTAGGCTCGTTTAACCAGTTTGCATGGTCTATTACATACTATCGATAATCATATATCGTATATAAGTACATGTAGTGTAACACCCCTAACCCGTAACCATCGCCAGAATAGGTTAAGAGGTATTACTGGACTTGTAACTCAATTCAAAACAATCATTTACCAAATAATTCTCTCATTTTAGGCAATATTATTCATCCACGTTCCATATGTACTCAAAACAAGCACACAAAGCTTTAATCATACATTCGGGACTAATTCGGTAACATATAAAAATTTCGAGTACTTAGAAAATTTTCAAAGTTACAATGGCTACACGGCCAGGTGGCTCACATAGCCAACAAACACGCCCGTGTCTTAGACCGTGTGAAAACAGGGCATAAATACTAACTTGTGTCACACAGCCAAGGACACGCCCGTGTGCCATTGGAAATAGCCTCACACGCTCGTGTGTCTAGGCTGTGTCAAAACTGTAGGGTATACTGCTTTAATTCGAAAGGGTACCCAGGGGACACACGGTACACGCCCGTGTCTCTACCCGTGTGGACAAAAATAGGCTATTTGTAAAGCCATTTTGCCACCTTATATACATAAAATTTAATATCACATTTCATAACTCAATAAGCAACCAATACATTATGAAATCAAGCATCATTCATGCTTCAATATCATTAATCATTTCCATACATAATTCCAACTCAAACATACTAACTCCATGTACCTAATTCATACCATGAACATATGATTCATATCATATTTATAACAATTTTAACTTCACAACTAACTTACCAAAAAGACCATTTCATTAGACCATATATATATACACCAAATATACCATTTTTGCATCACATATCATATACCAAAATCAAACCATAAGTTCAACCATAATCAAGCCATATCTCATGGCTTGATATACCCATCTCAAACATACCACATTATTCCTAGCTTATACATTCCATACTTTGATATATACATTTTCAAAAGGTACCAAAAATAAAGTTCGATAGTGATGATGATCCTCGACTATGCTCGAGCTTCCAGTAGCTTCGATATCTAAAAAAAAATGCAAACACACACAAAGTAAGCTTTCAAAAACTTAGTAAGCCATATACAAATAAACTTATCACATAACACATTTATAATCAAATTCATTCATTTAGCTTATGGCTATACACAATCACAAGTCCATATTTCTCACATAACATCATTTGATCATAATTTTCTAGCAATAAGCATATCTTATTATCATATAACTTATACTTACATCACAAATACATATATACAAATCTACTACCTTTCATTCAAAAATTCGGTATACCTTTCATATGCACCAAAATTCGAATGAACATTTCACATAATCATTCATTTCTTAGAATGCCCGTTGAACTGTTCGAAATCAATAAGGATACTCGGATAGCTCGAAGAGCTCATATAATGCCAACATCCCAGACGTGGTCTTACATGTAATCAATTATCGATGCTACTGTCTCAGATAGGGTCTTACACGAAATCATATACGATGCCGATGTCCAAGACATGGTCTTACACGTAAATCTCAAATCGATGCCAACGTCTCAAAAGTGGTCTTACACAAAATCACATATCGAAATCCCATGTCATGACATATGTATCCTAACTATTTCTATGGTTCGTACGGGACTTTTCGAACTTTGTCACATTATCAGAACTTTCTCGGATTTCACATATTCAGCTCTCATATCCATTCACCATAATTCAAATATCATATAAACAATGATAATTTAGTTTAACACATTTATTTGTATATCAACTTACCCCGTACGAGAATGAACGGAAACGAACGACTATTCAACTACTTTCGTTTTCCCCCGATCTAATTCTGTTTTATTTGGTTCTTGATCTAAACACATTCAAATTTGACTTATTCAATCTCACATTCATTCAAATCAATCCATAAACACATATTTAGGGCATTTTATAGATTAGCTCTCACTTTTTTACATTTTGACACTTAAGTCCCTATTTCATAAAATCACAAAATCTGCATAATTTCATTACACACATGCCTAGCAGAATTTTCCTTTAGCTCATATAACCCCACATATTACATTTATTTTACATTTTAGCCCCTCAATTTCTTATTTTCACAAATTAGTCCATAATACTCAAATTCATCAAAAATTCAAATACAAAACATATTAACCCAACACATATCTTTCATTTTCCACGAACTAACATCACAAAGCTCACAATTTCATCAATTTCATAACTCAAATTCATCATAAATTTCATGAATTGAAGCATGGGCTAGGTAGTATACTAAACAACAATCTCAAAAATATAAAAATTATCAAAAATAGATCAAAACACATACATAAATTCAAGCTCAAAGTGCCAAAACCTTAAATGGCCATGAAATCTTTTCTTTCTTCTTTATTTCGGCAAAGATGATGAATAATGGATCAATTTTATGCCTTTGTTTTATTTAATCTATATTATTAACTAGTTTACCATTTTACCCTTGCATTATAACATTAATAAACTATTATCTAATGTCCATTTAAGTCATTTACTGCATGCCATGGTCAAATAACCACATAAGGACCTCTTACTAATAAAGACACATCAATTAAGCCATTATCAAATAGAAGGACAATTTTGCATTTTCTGTGATTTAGTCCTTTTTGCAAATTAAGCACACAAATGATTGAATTTTCATACGAAACTTTCACACATGCTTAACCACATACTGTAAACACAGAAAATAATATTAAAATATTTTTTGACTCAGATTTGTGGTCCTAAAACTACTATTCTGACTAGATTCTAAACCAGGTTGTTACATGTAGTACAACTTCATAATATTTAATCATTTTCAAATATCATTCAGCCAATTCACAAATTATATCCATTATTAACATGAATCGGACTCGAACAAATATGCGAATCTCAACCAACACACCAATTTGGCACCCAGTGCTAAGGGTGTTCAAACAGTTAACAGAACCGAACTAGTATTAATCGAATTAACCAAACTTTTTAATCATTTAATTGTTAACAGAACAAAAAAAATTTCAAAAAAAATAACTGAACCAAAATATTTCAGTTAATTCGGTCAGTTAATCGAAATTTATATTTTTTTGTTTTTTTGGTTAAAACAAGTAAAAAAATTGATAATGTTCATTTGACCGAATTAACCGAATTAAAACTACATATAATTTGTATTATTAATTATTAAGTCTAGTTAATTTGGTTATTTACCCGATTTCGATTTCACATTGAAATTTAGAGCTTCACATTGAAATTAAATTTCACATATATTCACTAGGGGCCTCTTACTTTCTATTCTTACCAAATTTCATGAAAACTTTTTATTTTATTCAATTTGGTCCCTAATGTACAAAATCAATAATTAAGCTTTACAATTTAGTCATTTTCTTAAATACAACTTAATTTCTATCAATTTCACACCTAGTTCTTTAAGAAATCAACAATAGCAACTTTTTAAAACTTTAAAAATTTTATAAATTGGTAAATTGGCTAGCTAAATCAAGCTCCTATGACCTCAAATCTACAAAAATTACAACAAAAGGACTTAAATTTGTTTACCAATTTATGGTTGTAAGGTAAATAATTTTTTTTATGTTTTCTCCTTATTTGGGATGAAAATGGAAAGAAAATGGATGAATAATATGACATCCACTAACTTTAGCTTTTACACATGACTTAATGATTAATTAAGCTTAGTTTACTTATTTAATCATGTTTTTTACTAATAAATCTTTATTTTCTTAAATTAATTAACACACACATTTCCGTCCACTAGTGTCATGGGGCAAGACCTTTCATCTAGCAATCTGTGCGGCCTTAGGCGATTTGCTCATCTAAACACGCCTAAGTCAGCCTTCACTCGAATAAGGATTCCTTAAGAACTCCTCCAAGGCACCAAATTGAAAGGCGGAAGTGATTTATGCCAAAAAAAGCTCACAAAGAACAACAAAAAGAGCGCTCGCAAAGTGTTTGAGTAAATGCTCTCTGAAGTCTATTACTCTTAAGAATTCACAAATATAATAGATGAGTTACTAATGAGGGGGGACTCTCTATTTATAGTTGAGCTCCCCTAAAACCGACGGCCAAGATACATTTACATTGACGGACGAGATTAACGATATCCCATGATTTAAGAGATTTACAAGTTATGTCTTATCAAATCTAATCTAATATTTACAAGATATGATACCCTCTATCTTTCAAGATTAGTTACCATAATTGCCTAAGTTGCCATATATTCGCTATCGGGCCAACCAGGCTTCAATCTGACAGGCTTCTCCAACAGTTCCTTGAATCAGGCCAGTTCTCGTGGGCTAAATGATCCCCATCTTATCGACAGATCTCCATGAGGCGCATCTTGTACCATGGTCACGGGCTTTGCTCTTTGGCCAGTGACACTAGCACATTATGAAAAATGGTTTATTAACCATTTTGGCCTTTTAGATATTTGCATTTTAAGTCCCCAAGTCATTTATTAATTAAAAATCTATAGCTTTTATAATTTAGTCCCTGGGCGTTAGTTAACTATAATTTTGGCTAAATTACTTATCGAAATTTCAATTCATCTATATAATAAATTCATACATATCTTTACTTAATATTTATGAACTCGATGTATGGAAACGAGGTTTCGAAATTGTAATTTTCGACACCACTGAAAGTTGAATTGTTACACTGTCTAAGACTATTGTTTTGATATGGATCCATAATACATGATTTGGTTTAAGGAGAGTGGATTGTCATTCTTTTACCCAAACATCATGGTATCCCAAGAGCATCCACTTCTAAAAAGTGACAAATTAAAAATCAACAAGCTCGAGCAGAAACATGAGTAGTATTTGTTGAAGCAAATGTCCTGAAACCAACCAATTTGGTGCATAACGGTGGGAGCATTTTTTGTAGAGAACATCAATATCGTTGAGCTGGTAAGAGTTAGAGTATGTCGACAAGTATAGTGCCACTTTGGTAAAGGTCAGAAATTAATAAGCAAACAACAAACATCTTTGACCTTTCTTCTCCATACAAAATTTTGCTTCTATTTGCAAGCCAGCTACAAGCAGTTAAATCTAAAAATTTATTTACCTACTTCAGCCTCATATCTCTTGACATCGTAAAGTATCTTAGTCTAATGTGTCCAGGCACTCTACAGTAGTGGCACACAATCTTGTGATGTTGGCTCACTTTCTTGTTAGTATGAATTAACATTGGCTTCTTAAAACATTCACCATGATTAGTATTATTAGTGGCTTTGACAAAAATCATAGAAGTTTATAAAACAATATTTACTTTTTCGTAATGTACCCAAGCCCACCATCTCCTAGACCTATTCTTCATACAATAAGTATTTCATCAAGTTTCTCACTACTTGTATTGATTTTTTTCCAGCATAAACTAAATAACTACAAAATCCTTTTATGTTGCATCCAGTCGAGCAGTTCTATCATCTAGAAGAGAATCTTTTATCTCTATCTGCTTGATCAAATTGTGGTTTTCCTCCTTTCAAACAAGCATTCTCATCAACAAGTTTAACATTACTCATTTTTCCAACATTATCTTGTAGGTTTGCAGGAACTAACATTTGATTCACCATCTAAATCACTATTGGTGTCAAATTCAGTAGCCTAGGAGAATTAACTCTAATAGTAAACATCATATAATTGCTCACGTGCTCCTCATCTAAATCGGAGTTGCTTGAAAAATCCTTATCGCTCTAGGTTACACACAGGGATTTTTTTCTTTTAGGGTATTGGCACATACAACCCCATATGACCAAATCTATGACATTTATTACATTGGATACACTTCTTTTTCTCCTTATTGGATTTTTCACCAATTACAACTCATTTTCCTTTGTTCTTAGAAAATTTTTTGGTTGCATCAAACTTTTTATTCTTCCTTGATAGCTTCTTGAAAGTTTTATTAAAATTCTAAGTAAATTCATTTGCTCTTGTAATTCTTCGATAGTAGTGGTGCCCTTAACTGTAATTGGAATTTTCATTTGTAGAGCTATACTTTTCTTAGATTTGGATCTACTTCTATTAGATTCATCCATATTAATCTCAAATGTCTGTAGTGGCCCAATTAGTTCATTGATTCTTATATTGTGTATGTATTTCACCTCTTAAATGGAAGTGACTTTGAAGGCAAATCTCTTTGGAAAAAATGAGAACCTTCCTCACAAGTTTGGAATTAAAGTACTTATTTCTAAGGGCAAAAGCTAATTGGACAAATCACATAGCTTTGCATAGAACTCTTTTATGGTTTCATTCTCTTGCATCTTAAGAGTCTCAAACTAAGTGGTTAGCATATGCATCTTATATTGATTTACAATGTACGTTCCTTTATAGGCAAACTTTAGAATATCCCAAACCTCCTTAACAGTTGTGCACTTGGATATTTTTTTGAATTCCTAGCAATCCACCCAACAGAAGATTGCATTCAGTGCCTTTGAATTAGCATATGTTAGCTTCTCCTCCTTTGTGGTCCAATTCAATTATGAATTAGGTGTTTACACCTCCGATGTTTTAGTTTCAAGGGGCTTACAACCAATAAGAATAACATGCCAAGCTTTTTTCATCTGGAAACTTGATCAACACCTTCATCTTAGCCTTTCAGTAAGTGTAATTGGAACCATCCAACATTGGGGGAATGGTGATTGCAAACCTTTCATTTAAAGCAATAATAGACACTAAAAAAACCATTTTTGTATGTCAAGAGGCTTGCTCTAATACCAAAATGAAGAATCAGTTGATAGTTGCAAGAACATAGTAAGCAGTGCAAGGAATAATTATAACTACTAGTGTAACTGCGAAAGAACAACAAAGAACACAACACAACTATTTATGTAATTCAATTTCCCTATATCTGCGAGGCCTTACCCAGAGATGTAATCCACTATCTTTAACCTTATATGAACAATTATTTAAGTTCTATCATACACTGATATAACAACCTCACTTTTGCACCTAAGATTAGATCTCTCTCTACTAAGTTTTTCCCTAAAAACTTAAATTGTAAATCAAGTGACTCACTTATTTACTTAAATAATGCACTTACAATAATAGATTCCTAATAAAAAGGATAAGTGCTAAACTCTTAATAAAAAACCTAAGTCTTTTGAATATATATAATTTTCGACCTAAAATGCTTTATCAATTACAATATTAAAACCTCATCAAAGTAGCAAAAAAATCAACATTGAGAATATCCTAATAAAATCCAAGATAAGTCAAGGATCTCCAAAATAATATTTTCAAATAATTCGGTCAAATCTTCTTATAACAAAGGGATCTAATCGCTTGATTTGGTCAGATCTAATTTGCAAAGATTTGTTACTCGAAGTAGCCGGTCTTCAAGGATGGGCCAACACACATCTAAAATAATAGCAAAGGTCACGACCCAAATATTATTAAAAAGTCATAAAAATAAAAATATTTAAATAATAGAGAAAACAATTCAACTGTTTTTTTTGCTTGGTTCAACCGGTCTGTATCGATTCACGAGTCAAATCAATTCAACTCTATCCTCGGATCGATACCTCGATTGGTTCCAATTCAACTTGCTGGTCCAGTCCAATTTTGAAAACATTGATATTGATCAATGAAAGAAATTTTGATCTTTCTAGGTCAATCAAGTAGGTAGTGAAGTTAAAAAACAAAAATTAATCACCAACTTCTTGACCTCAAGAGAACCAATTTCGAGCATTGTTGACATTGCTAGACATTATAAAGGAACAAAAAAGGAAAAGAAAAAAGGAAAAATACAAAATAATAATAAAGAAAGAAAGAATGTAAAAGGAAAAAAAAGAATTTTTTGAAAAAGTTCATATGATGTGGGAGTCTATTATGACAAGAATTTTTTTAATGAATATAATATTTTGGTGTAAAATGGTAACGGAAGACTGTTAACACTTTGAAATTTCCGGTGTTGAATTTTACGAAGTTATAATAAAATACCATGAGGTTCATTTGGAATTAATTATTGTAAAGTGGTTTTAATACCGGAAAATCTATTTTTGGAGTTAATAATTTCTATTAAAATTTTAGAAGTTAATGGATAATGAATTGGACCAAGGATCAAATCAAAAAAATGAAAACTGAAAATTTTTAAGGCCTAGGACTAAATCAGAAAGGGAGAAGAGGAGAGTTTTTAAGAAGGAATAAGCCCAAGGGCTTAATTGCCAATTGGCCATAGCTTTTTAAAACACCAAATCACGTCCTTTTCCCATATTGCGTTCCCCCTATTTTCATTTTTCTTTTTCTCTGCCGCCAACATGTGTTCTTCCCAGTACCCTGTGCCATTGTCTTGTTCTTAAAAAAAAGGTCTTATTGTGTGCCGTCAGCTCCTTGCGGTCTGCTATCGCCATCGCCACCGCCCACCATCGTCAATTCTCCCTTCCAATATAGCCCACGTCCTTGCTCTCACGTAGCAGCTAGCAACTACACAATATAGGTTGCACCAGGTCTTTTCTCCAGCGCTGCACCTGCCTCGTCTGCATCATGCCTCAACTCAGCAGCCACCAGTGCACCGCTGCTCTTTCACACAATAGCCGCATACTAGCTGCCTGGTTCCAGAGTTGTTGTCGCTTATTGCATGATCCACGGCTTGCGGCTGTCCCAAAGTTTGGTTGCTCACGTAGATTGGACCGTAGATTGGTTGCTCACGTAGATTGGACCTTAGACATCTTATTGAGATTTTGACTTGTTTTGGATAAAGAAAACTATCTTGAGTTATTTTTAAAGGATATTGCTAACACTATTGGCATGGTTGCACACGGCTATTATCCATTGTGTTTCTATTTTCTTTTAATAAACTTGTTTTTAATCTTATAAATATTTAGTGTGTGAGTAATATATATATGTATATACATACATATAATAATATCATATATGTATATAAAGATTTTGGGACTGAAACCATGGGAAGGCGTGAAAAGTTAGGTAAGCCTACCATTCTCACAGTGGTTGATTAACGTATATTTGATTGGGGTTAATTTTCCTTTGTAATGACTTTTATTTCTTTCACTGTCTTGTTAAGGCATGTATTTGGTCAATAAATGATTTGCTTTATTCTTAATAATTGTTTTTGGCACATTTGCTTAGTATTAGGATGAGTTATTGATTTAACTTAATTGCAAACATGGATTTACAGTTTTGGTTGTTACGTAAAAATATGATTAACCATGGCTTTTATTATAAATGGATGATAGATTGAGCGGGTCGCTCCAACAATTATTATGGAGTTTTAGATTCGACTGGACTTTTAGATTAAGTTTGAGTTTTATACCATGAATATCTTTAGTTAGAAGTACTTAAAAAAGAACGAAGTACCAAAATTGAGTCATCATTGAATGAAAAATGGCACATATAAGATTAATCTAATTGATGATGAGGTAAATTTATAACATTTATATTTTGTATTTAAATATTATTCAATTTAAAAATAAATAAATTTCAGAGAAGAATTTATTTTGATTATGCAATTTTAATATAAGATATCAAATATTTTACAAAGTAGTTTAAATATATCAAATATTAGCTTAGTTTGAAAACAATATATTTATCAAAACTAATTATAAATAAGACTTTGATCTTGAGACTCTGCCTCTAGGTTGCCCCGCTGTATACATATTATGACTAGGAAGCACAACTATCCAGATACAATGGATTCTGGTCTGGTTTGGTCCCTCAATGAACTATTGAATTCCCTTATTAGCTACAATACATAATGTTACAAACATAAGTTCAAATGAACTTAGTGAGTTATTCATACCCTGTATTAACAGATTGCTAACAAGCTGGCACTTATTGATTTAGAAATAATGTCTGATTGTTTATACTAGGATGGTTCGCCAATCTCCTTGGCGTAGTATTTACTTCGCATGATTTAGCTCATTTGTACTTAGTACATTATCCTCATTAGTTGCCTGTGCAGTCTTATATGCAGCTACTTCCTTGAGAGGAAACCTTTACGTATTTTTACTTACAGATTTATGAAAGAAAACCCTTAGATGACTCTCATATCAGCCTTTGCCTCAAATAAATATAGATAATTCAAATAAGGCAAATCTTAGAGGATAGTTCCAGTTGCGAACTGTTTTTAATTGCTTGTTCTGCCTGTAACAATCCAATTTCAGTGAAACTGGAATAGTGGTTTTTAGACCACAAATCCGAGTCCAAAAAATGAAATTATTTAAATTTCACAAAATGATAGGTATTATGATAGGAATATTGCATGAAAATCTTTATAGAAAAATTTTATCAATTATGTGTCTAATTGCAAAAAGGACTGAATTGAATAAAATATTAAAGTTGCATACTAATAGCTATAGGGATTATATGGCTAGAGAATTCAAAATTTGAGGTCCTTATATGGCAATTAGACCATTGAAGAAAAACATGTAGATATTTTTAATGAGTCATCCATGGAAAAATTGAAAGAGGTTAAGGATTAAAATGGAAATTAAATTAAATAAAATGTGATAAATGATTAAATAGAATTAAAACTCATTTTATATCATCTTCTTCTTCATAAAATACATGGAAACCCTAGAAGAGAGAAAGGAAATTTCTCAAGCTTGAATTGGTAAGTTCTATGTCCCGTTTTTAGTAATTTTTATATTTCTGAGATCGTAAAAGCTTAATTTCTTTGTTTGGGTGATTAAATTGAAAGAAAACCAAAGTTTAGAAAATTACCCATGGATGAATATGCTGTAAATTGAAATTTTTTGATAGAAAATGAAAGATTATTGATAAATAAACCACTTTTACATAGTGATTTTTAGTGAAAGCATGTGTAGGGATTAAATTGCAAAGTAGTGAAATTCTTGGAAAAATTCTAAAATTTATGAAATACATGTGCTGTAAAAGTTATATTGGAATTTTGAATAAGCCAGGAATAAGGAGTAAATTGCATGAATTTTAATTT
The DNA here is from genome assembly GCA_025698475.1 of Gossypium anomalum. Taxonomy (NCBI): domain Eukaryota; kingdom Viridiplantae; phylum Streptophyta; class Magnoliopsida; order Malvales; family Malvaceae; genus Gossypium; species Gossypium anomalum. The sequence goes on from CM046961.1 coordinate 6,957,940, forward strand.
CCGAGCCTAGGGACGAAATTAGAATTAATTAAAAGTTTAGGGGCAAAATGGTACTTTTGCCTAAAATGTGAAATGGGCTTGATTGAATGTAAAAATTATAGAATTGATAATTAAATTTATTTATATAGATCCGAAAGTGTCGAACAAAGAAAAAGATCGAGGGAAAGAAAAAGTCTCGGATTAGTAGATACGATCAATTGTCAAGGTAAGTTTGTATAACTAAATTAAGCATGTAAATGTGTTAAATTGATTGTTGAATTATGTGCATCATGATTTGTAAATGGGTATGTACATGTAATAAACCAATGTTAATTTGTGATTTACATGTAAATGATGAAATATTACATGAAACCGTTTGAATATTGATTTCCGATTGGACAAGTGATTACCGTGTATATGAGATTTAGCATATGTTGCAGTAAAGGTTGTTTCGAAAGGATAATCGTTTGATCTCATCATGAAAAAGAATGTGACCCGAAAGGGTGGTATTGAAAAGGAAATGCATACTTTGTGTATACCACTTGAAAAGGAAAGGTACACTATATGTGTACACTTAAAAAGGTTATGTACACTTTGTGTGTACAAATTGAAAAGGGTATGTACACTTCGTGTGTACCACTTGAAAAGGGAATGTGCACCTCGGGTGTACAACTAGAAAATTGGAAATCCAAAGATTCAACGGAAATGTATTAACAAGTGAAATAACAAGAAATGACATGATGAGCTCATCTATGCGTAATAATGTTTTTATATTAACCAATTTGGTTGAATGATTGTGTATAGGCCATATTTGCTAGTCTGCTAAATTGATGGATAAATTACCTTATGTATGATTTACTTGTTATATATGAATGGTAAGTGTAGTTGGTTATATGAACTTACTAGGCATATAATGCTTACTAGATTTATTTTTCCTTATTTTATAGTGCTCGAAGCTCGTGAAGGTTGGATTGGGTCGGAGCTATCATCACACTATCAACTCCTTAATTTTGGTATAAACGATAAACTCATTTTGATATAATGACATGTATAAGCTAATAAGGCCAAATGATAAAGTAACATGTTTGTTTACAACTTAGCTATTGGAATGGCTAGTAATATGTATTTTGAAGTAATATGGTATGTTCATGTTCAACAAGATACAAATCACCTTTCATAAAACATGATTACAAACCAATGTAAAGTTAAGCTTCAAGGTATGGTTAAGAGTTGGAAATGTTAGATTGAATGATTGAAAATAGGAACATATCAATTTGAATATTGGAAATTGGTTGAAATGGATGGTATATACTTGTAAGTTTTCATGCAGGAAAATTGTTAAGTTTAGGTGAGAAATAGGGCTAGGAAATGACCTTAATTCGTCCACACGGGTAAGACACATGGGCGTGTGTCTAGGCCATGTGTGACACACGGATAGCCCACGGATGTGTGAAATGGCCGTGTGTCCCCTGCATCCTTAAATATAAAGTCAGGATAGTACACTGGCAAAGAACACAGCCATATGTATTGGTCGTGTGAAGGACACGGGTTTCAAGCATGGTCGTGTGTCAAAATCGTGTGAAAATGGCTTAATAATGGTAAAAAATCAATTTACCACACGGCCTAGCCACATGGGCGTGTGCCTAGGCCGTGTGCCCTTAATACTTAAGAAATTGCAAGTCAGAATTCCACATGGGCTGGCCACATGGCCATGGGATCCCCACGGGCTGGCCACACGGCCATGTCCTAGGCCACACGGGCGTGTGCCCCTATTTTCAAGGGAAAATTTTTGAAGTTACCGGTTTAGTCTCGAACCATTTCCAAAGCATGTATTGGGCCCCATAGGCCTATATTAGGGACTTTATCATAAAATTTGTAAACTTTTAATCTAGAATGCAAATTTTTTACTTTGTTTTATACGAATGCTAGTGTATAAGTTCAGTAATGCCTCGTAACCCTATTCCGATAACGATTACGAGTTAGGGGTGTTACACTGCCAAACTCAGATTTATATTACGATCCTCATAGATTCTTGTTTTAGACCCAAGTTTGTGGTTTCATGCTTTACGAAACATGGCGGTTGATTCATAAGGAAAACCCTCATTTCGAATTGATAAGTAGATCAGGTCATCATAATCAAACTGACAACTTTAGCGGATTGTTGAGTCTTGCCTCTGTTTCACAACAACAAATATCCCATTCATAGTGGTCTACTTTTAGCAACAATTATCATGTTGGCAAATTCTTAAAAGCGAATCCCCTATTTGCAAAATTATACATATGAAATAGTCATGTCAAATTATCATATCTTTTATTTATAGATTCACATAAACATATAGCTTCCACGTGGTGATAGATTACAAGAGAACAAACTCCTTTGCGGACTCATGCAAGTGGATCCCTTTGTTGTAGAATTATACTTATAAGATAGTCCTAACGGACTTCCACATATAAGATAGTTCTGACGGGCTTCCACATCTTTCATAACTTTTATATGCCTTGGCCATGGACTTTGCTTACACATATGAGGCTCAAAGTCTTAGATTCTGTAGAGTCTCAAACATTCATAGAACCCATGTAGGGTTATCATATTTATTTGTGCATATATCTCTGTACAATCCAACCGAACTTCTACAAAGCTGAAAATCATGCATATACATTCTCCGTACTATCCGCCCCAACCTCCGCAAAGCTAGATAACACAAGGCACAGAGTGCATAACGTGACATTTCTTCATCTTTCATCTGCCAAAACAACGCTCTGCACACTGCATCTCATGCACAAGCATTTCATACACAGTTATTCCATCAACACTATTGTTCATGCACGACACACAATATGCTAATATTGCATGCATTTCCATATCAACACAACAGTCCTCACGATACATCAATATTCAGTCTTAGAGTATTACATCGTTGCACAACATTCATCCATAGGATAATGCATCATTTACTTAACACTTAACCAACATAACCAGTAGACATCACATCAAACATCTCATTTATACCTCATAGATAGACTTACAACCAACCATACACTTTCAGGTCTACACACAATATGCATCTTGATATATCATCACCCAACCATAGGATTCATCATCTAGGATAGAAGTTACATACCCAAGCAACAATACCAAAACGTAAACAACTATTTAAGACTTGAGTATTGAAAATCACTTGGAAGTTGACACCAAAACCTTCTACCTAGCTTCTTCCTTTGTTACCCGAGCCTCCAACAACTTACAAAACATAACAACTAATTCAGAATCTTCAACGAATATATTTCATCATCATAAAAACTATAATTTGTTTGCATGTAGAGGCCATTAAAATGATTATCCACAACTTATCCTATACAAAATAGAACCAATAGACAACTAAAATCCTCAATTTTCTTTCCTTTACTTAAAGCAGTAACACAGTAAGGTTAAGAAGCTTATCAGCTTAATAAATCATCAGTTACTTATACACAAACCTTAGCTACTTTCATCCATGCAAACCGCTTCTTAATCTTTCTCTTTTTCAATCTAGACTAGTGAAGAAGATGAAGAAATAATTGAAAAATGAAGAAAACTACATGGAAAATAACATCTTACACATTTCTTCACCGATCCCAAACTCAACCACTAAGTATACATGTCCATAACCATCATGTCTCCCACTAAAATGCTCCTAGTTAAAACTCAACGAAACCAAGGTTGAGATCCAACCTTTTCACAACTATTCCGCCACTTTCTTTTATTCCCATAAGAACTCGCTTAATTTGTAAGCATTTCAAATTAATCCCCAAATTCACCTTTCCAACTTAACTTTGACATTTCAGGGTGTGACAGAATTACGCTTTTATTGTACTTCAAACTATTCAAAATTATTGATAAATAATATCTTATTATTTTAAATTATTTATTACTTGAAATAAAAAAATATTTTTAATCCTATTTTAAAACTAAAAAAAATTGAATTAGAAAAAGTACAATAAAATATTTAATTACAATTAATACTCATATTTAATTATATTTTCATTGTAATTTAAACTATTTGTACTCACATCCTTAATGTGTGATAACCTAGTAATTATAAACGTTGTTACATGATTATGAACTTTTATGAGTTTTTTAACATGTTCTTCTTATTTGATTTATTTAGTATTATATTATTCTAAACATATTCTTTGGATTATTAATTTAGATTTATCTATTATTTTTCATTTTTTTAAAACTAAAGTAATCCCTATCTCTTTTATTTATCAAAATTATAAAAAAATAAGAAAAGGATATGAAAAATCAAATTTATAAAATAAAAATGAAAAATGAAAGTATTTAAATATTTTAATCATACATAAAGTTAAATAAAAATTTATCAACTAGCACTCTCGTAATTATCAAATTATTCTTTTCTCTCCTACAAAAAATAAATTTTTATTAATTTTCTACCATTTAAAAAATTCTCCCTTCCAACTACCCTACGATGAGTGTATGATACCAATTTTAATATCAATTCAACAATTAATTGAGTCTTGCCCGACTCATTAAAAGAATTTTTAAAAGGATAAACTACACCAAATACCATTTCGGTTAATTTTTATTTTTTGTCACTAAACTTTTAAAACTTATAGAGATACCACTAGTGTTATTGTATTATTACAAAGATATCAATCCACTGTTTAGTGCCGTTACTTAGGTAATAGTGTCTGGCGTAACACGTTAAATGTGTCACGTGTTAAAAAAAATTATTTTCTTTCTTTTTTTAATATTAAATAATTTATTTTCTTTTTCCTTTTAATATTTTCCCTCTCTTTTCCTTCTCTTCTTCCTTTCACCTATTTTGATTTTTAGGAGGGAATAAATCTAGCATTTCAATACTCAGGAAGGGAAAAAGAAATTGATTATGAAGTTTCGCAGGTATCTCTTTCACCTCAACTTTTTCTTTCGTTTTCAACAATTTTCAACAAGTTTTTCTTCATATTCTTCATCTTTTTCCTTCGGATTTTTTTTGGGGGATTTTTCGTTTATTTTTTTGCTTTTGGTATTGTTATCTTCAAATTTAAGGAATGGAACAGTTATTTTTGTGTGATTTTTATTTTGCTTTTTTTAAAAAAAAATTTGAAAGCCAAATTAGGGTCTGGTTTTGTAATTTTGGGTATATATACACATACTTTTACAAGGTAATGATCTTGGGTAGTTTTGAAGGCAGATGTTTACCTTTTTGTCCTTTTAGTATGCGTTTTACTTCCTCGTAGTGGGTGCTACAATTCGGGTATCTTCATGGGCAGGTTAGTAAAAAAGATAAGTTCTTTGGGTTGGATTGTCGAACACAAATAAGCTTGAATTTTTTGTTGTAGATGCTAATAGTGAGATGTATTTATAAAGTCTATAAGGTTGAATTGAACTCTATTTTTTTTGGCTTGCCTAACTACAAAAGTCCTCAAAATCTAAATGTGAGTTAAATTGAAGACAATGATTCCAAATTCAGGTTGTTTTGACTTTTGTAAGTGAATCAAAAGCATTACAAGCCTACTCATCAACATTGAAAGTAGCCTAAAAGATTGGTTTGTTTCTGCTAGGAAGGAAAATCGGGTGAAAAGAAGAAGAAGAAAAGGAAAAAAGAAAAAGAAAAAGAAAAGGAAAACAAAGAAATAATTAATATTTAATAAATTAATATTAAAAAGAAAAAAAAAAGTAAATATTTTAAACATGTGCCACATTTAATGTGTCACGCCGTTTCCTAAGTAGCGACGGTAAACGATGAAGTGACATCTTTGTAATAATGCGATAACATTATTGGTATATTTATAAATTTTAAAAGATTAGTGGCAAAAAATAAAAATTAACCAAAGTTCAATGGGGTTTGGTGATGTTTACCCTTTTTAAAAGCCTTACTCTCAAATCTCAATCAATAAATTCTCGAATCCTGTCTGAGAAGCCAGGGACGCCGATCAGAGATTTTTAAATTAAAAGAAAAAGGGGACAGAGGGAGGGGTAAAGACGTAAATTTATTATTCCGCTCTCCTCTCCACACCGCCAGTAGCAGCGGCGGAAACGGAAAAGCAAACCACCACTTTCCCACGCAAACGTTTATCTCACCCCTCCGTGGACATCGGCTTCTTTCCCTTCTCCCAAATTTTAACATCTTCTATTCTTTCCCTCCTACCAGAAGCCTCTTTCTTTCTTTTCTCCTCTTCTTTTGTATTCAAAGGGTTTCAGATCGACGGTCACATTCACAGGTACGCTAGATCTTGAATTCCGGTTCGATCTCTACCGTTTATCTCTCTGGCATTCATTTCATTTGATTATCAATTTGGATTTTAATTTGAAATATGTTATATTTTGATATTCGATGTTTCGATCTACGTTATCCTGATTTAGATTAATCGGGTATTTATGTGTCCATATACCTGAATTATAGGAAAATTGATGAGTTCAGATAAATTAGATTCTGATTGCGCCTTATGTTTCAAAATTTAAACTGGCTTTCAACAATGGTTGCTTTCCCTCTCTCTTCTTTTTTTTCACTTTAACTTTGTCTCTGGTTAGAAGTTAGACTATATATATTGTATTTATGGTAACATGTTAGTGTTTATCTGTTGCTTCATCGGGACTTTTCTTTTCTAAGTTTTGAATAATTCTGCAAGTTTCTTTGTTTGCTTATGATTCAAATTAGTGATTGGGATTTTAACTAAACACCAATATTCTATTCTATTAGTTTTGGCTGCGAAGAAAGCATTTGTTAATTTTAATGGTTATTGAAGCATAATTAGAAAAGTGAACTATTGCTTCAATAATTTAAGAGTTGCACACTTTAGCTTTTCAAGGATTAATGTGAAACGACTTGGTATTGTAGTTCAACTTCAGAGAATAGTTCTAAATTGGGGGCTTTTATTTTCTGATGCTAAATACTAAATAGTTTGTTATTATTATTATTTGTTTGTTATAATGTATACTCAAACAGTAAAAAGCAAAACCATTTTTGATTACATATTGTTAATATTTCAATTTTGCTTTCGGCTCTGGTTACTAATGGGAAATGATTCAACAAGTTCTTGCTGTTATGGTGCAACTTCGAAGTATAGATTTACACTGGGAAGTGGTAACATCCATTTTCTGGTGCTAAATAGTTTATTCATTTTTTTTTGTTATAATGGCTCAACGGTAAAAAGTAAAGCCAATTTTGTTCTATATTCTCAATATTTTTGCAATTTTTAGCATGTCACCCCCAACCCTTTTTTTTTCCTGCTCTTAATGTTTTCTATCTAGTCCATTTGATGGTGGAACTGCTGCTTATTGTAAAGTTCATTTCCATCTTTTCCTTGGTCTCCAACTATATAGATTTTAGTGAATGACCAGTCCTTTTGAATTGGAATGCTTTGTGATTTTTTCAAAAGCATTTTTCTTTCTTTTTACATAAGTTGTGGATTATTGTTAGTATTAGAATAATTAAGATCTCAAGAACACTGTTGATCTTCCGTTACAAGTTGAGATACTTTGTTAAAAACATGGTCGATAATATATTTGTGCTTTACCTCATTTTAATGGTTTGCTGTTAAAGCTTTTTTAACAATAAATTATTTTGGAGACAAGTTCTATAGAGTTTAGAGTTTGATTCAAAGTCACTTATTTTCTACTCCTTTGGCTGGTAACACTCTAAAATAAAGGAATTGGCAAATTTTGCAGTCCGAATTTATTGGTTAGGAATGTTTTAGCTGTTGAGCAGGCTTTCTACTATTCTTTAAAGTGCATAGAATCATTTTTTGTTTAATTTCTTAAAGTTATACAAGCTTCATATTTAGCTGATCTAGGCATTACATTGAAGCCTATATTTGTCCTTGAAACTTGTAACTTAGAAGGAGAAGTTTTTTTATATAGTTTGATTTTGGTTTCTAGATTATTTATAAAAGGTGAAATGCAGATTAAATATGTACTTGTATCCACCAATTTTTTGGTGATCTTAATTGAATATCACCAAGAGGTCAAGGCTTCAAACGGTTGGCCTTTTTCTTGATCTGGTGGATGCTATCCAATACATGCTATGAGGTTAGGTTAGAATAGCCTGATGTGTAGGGCTAGGTAAAAGTGCTAACTGAATAATTAATAAAGAAAAGGAAATGGTGATGGTGATGGATTTAAACCTTTGTCCCACTTTCATATTTTGTTTGGCACTGCATTACTCCTTTCATGTCAACTAGATTTTTTTTTTTTTTTTTTTTTTTTTGGCTTTGAGACATGCACAGAATGTTCTTTGTTGTAATATATAAACTCCTGGTCTGGCTCTTTTGTATGCTTGCCTACATTTTGTGATTATTCAATCTGTCACATAGAACATATAAGTTAATTGATTCACACAAATAAATCAGCCCTTCTATTAAATTGTTTTGAGTGTATTTTTGAAATTGTCAGTGGTAGTATTATCAAAAATCATATCTCATCTTTTGAGGAAATAACATGAATGCTTGGACAGTAGTTCAGCTTCATTGTTTAGTTACTCAATAGGTCCATTAATATTGCTTGATATATATATATTAATTTGTTGGCATTGGGTTCTGTTCTTTCGTAGGTTCTTTTTTCCCAAGAATACGCACCCATTCTAACAATTGACTCTCTTTCCCTGGTGACATAGCGACTTTGTTGTCCTAGGCTTTATTCCTACTTTGCACCCAAAACAAAGAGCATTGTTATTGTTATTCTACTCATTTTGAGGTCTATAACAAGCATTAAAAGCATGGACTGCACTTTAGTTTAGCCTGCAATCTCTTGTTCTGTGGCATGAAAATTTTAATAGGCTCACTCATCAGAAGATATGAAATATGTGATCACATTGTTCTGAATTTTATATAAAGTGATAGGCATATATTAATCTTGTATTCTTTACACAATAATTAATGATATTGATCTTTTCCTATCTCTCCTCTGCTTTAGGTTAGAATTGTAAATGGCTAAAGTTAGCAAAGTGCGAAAGTCTGATTCTTGCCATAAAAGTGTGAATCCTCACCTATTGCCATCTTGTCCTAAGAAGGCTGGCAAAGGCTCCCAAAAGAAGAAATGTTCCAAAGATTCGGAAAAGAAGGATTGGGAAGCTGCAAAATGTTCAGTCTGTCTGGAGTTCCCGCACAATGCTGTCCTCCTCCTTTGCTCCTCTTATGATAAGGGTTGCCGCCCTTACATGTGTGCTACTAGCCGGCGCTTTTCCAATTGTCTTGAGCAATACAAGAAGGCATACACTAAGGTGACTTCAGCTGACAATGGGTCGGTGGATAATGCAAGTGTGGGACAACCCTCTGAAAAGATGGAAGTACCAGAGCTTCTATGCCCGCTTTGTCGTGGTCAAGTGAAAGGTTGGACAGTGGTAAAACCTGTACGGAAATATCTCAATCGGAAAAAAAGGGCCTGCATGCAAGACAAGTGCTCTTTTGTTGGAACTTACAAGGAGCTCAAGAAACATGTTAGGGCAAAGCACCCATTAGCACGACCTCGAGCAGTGGACCCTGTACTTGAAGAGAAATGGAAAAAGCTTGAAAATGAGAGAGAGCGAGATGATGTGATCAGCACAATTATGTCATCAACGCCAGGGGCACTAGTCTTGGGTGATTACGTGATTGAGCCAGGCTATCGTGGTCGTATCTACAGAGATGAATCTGATTCAGATGACTCTTTTGGCAATCCTTTTGATGATGATTTTATTCGGCTAGACTCTTCTGTTAACGTGCGTGGTAGATTCATGGACTATGACCTATATGAAGAGGATGACTTTGGGATGCGCCGTGCTTTCCGTGCTGTTCCCCCAGTAGCTCGAACTTGGCCTGCTCGCTTGTTGGGGTCAGTGGGACTAAGGCGTATCCCCAGGGTCCGAGGACGTAATGGTGGCCGATAACTTCCATCCACCTTTTTCTTATCTGCAATTCAGAATACCTAAATCTATTTGAAGCTTGCCATCACAAGGTGAAATTTATACCTCAACGTGATGCAACGTTAGGTAGCAGGTAAATGAACAAACTGTAGGGAAGTCGTTCATTGGTAATTAGATGTTTAGTTGTCGAGGCGAGCCGAAGGTATTTTTGCAGTCAGTTCCCTCGTGCATTGCAGTCATTTTACAGCAGTAGCAGCATAAATCTAAAAAACTTCGTTTTCCTGATCTATCCGCTTTTGTTTTAGAAACTGGCCAACATTTTGTTGATGATGTTGCATTTGATGGCGCCTTTTATTCTCCAGAATATTTTTTCTGCGGTGTACAGCGTCAAGAAAATAGATTCAGAGGAGAATTAAATAAATTCTTTAGTGGTTTCTCTTTTCATGATTGAGCTTAGTGGAGAATTAAATAATCCTTTCAATGGATGATTTGAGGTTTGCTTATTTGTTTGTGTCCTAATCCTTTTTCACTCCTCAATCCCAGTTAGAATCAGAAAATAGTATGACAAAAAGATTTACGACGTTAATTTAATTGGCTCGAGTCATTTTTGGTGCCTCCCTATTTGCCGAGTCCTATTTGTATTGCAGCTATGTCGACCCATAACGACGTGATTTCCCAATTGACCCGAATTTCATCGCCTGCAAATACTTTCCCCAGCAGTTTGTCTTTAATCCAGAATACTACAGATGAAGTATCCCTTCTGTAAAAGCAACCAGCAGCTTGCCTTTGATTCCAATGACATGCCCAAAAGTTTTCTTGAGAATTTCCGTCGTACTCCCCTTGATGAGAATTACCACACAGGTTCTGATGTTATTTTTCTTGTATCCAATGAATATGTTGGATCCTGATATTGGAACATTTTCCATTGGCATCCCCATATTTATTTGCTCAATTGGTCTAAATTCTCTCCGGTTCTCATTAGCTTTAATCACTCTAGTGGCATAAACTTTAGCCATGTTGATAGTGGCGACTGGATTTGGGTTTTACCCTAAAAAATAACCTTATTTCTGTGATTTCAAATGCACCAAAATATAGAAGAAAAGGTTATGAAAACATTCCTGCCTCCTCCTCATCTGATGACTTCGTTTTCCTGCCTCCTCATCTGATGACTTCGTTTGCCTTAGCATTGTAAGAATCCAGTCCATGGGTGAGTGATAACTTTATCATTAATTTATAGCTAAAAGGTCTTTATTCAAATTTCAAAATTTGTAACAAAAAAAAAATCTAGTAAATTAATGTATTTATATTATTATTTAAGTTTTTGATTGGACCGGTGTCATGAGTCAACTGAGCACTAATTCAATTATGAAACTATTTTTCTGTAAATAAATTAAGATATATAATTTAAGGATATTTTAATTTTTTTTATTTTAACAAAAACTAATAGAAATATACATATGGGGTTAAATTCATGCTAATTGAATTAGTAAAATCTTATATTTACCGTTCAATCAAAACTTTATTCTGATTTTTTTATATATTTATTTATTACATTAATCAATTGTATATTTATACAATTATTTAAACTAATAACTGAGTTGGTGTCACTGATCAATCGAGTACCAACTCGGTTAGGAAATAACTAATATATCATTTCTATTAAATGATTATTATTATTATATTTGAATATATTTTTTAATTTTTTTACTTTTATATAATCTTCAAAATAAAACAACTAAAATTAGCAAATAAAAATACATCTTAAATTAAAATAGATCTAGTTGGCATGTAGCAGAGTCAACTTTCGATTTTCTCCCATTGGTGCTGCGTCAAATACGAAGAGCTGCTGCATCATTTTAGCATTGAAATGGACCCAAAGCAAGACAAAAGAGAAATGGAAGCCGATATAGACACAAGAAAGGACTGAGTGATCATTAAGAACACCCATTTGGCCATTTCCCATTTGGGATTTGGAAAGTATAATTAAAGCAATTTGTCGTCGTAGTATAGACCCAATTTTTAGCCCGGGCTCATACACATACAAAAAACTAATAAATAAAGCCCACATAAAAATCCAAAAATTACAAAGGTAATAAACCCAAAATATAAGCCAATTACAATCTAAATAAACAAAAGCCCAAATTTTAAAAACCCTTAGCCCACATTTTTTTTCCTTCCCTTTCCAGCAAATAAGGAAACTGCCTCCCTTCACCATGTGCCCACGTTCTCCATCCACAACCATCAACACCTCTCCACCACGCACAGCGGCACACCTCGCACGTCCGGCCAACTCGCATGTAGCACAGCCCACGTCTGGTTCTCCCCCACGTTCACGACCTGTAACTTGAGCAAAAATAGTTAGAAACCGCTTGTATTTTGGCTATAAAGCCTTCGAATATTTTTTGTAATGGGGGGTTCCCTGGCTACGAATACAATAGCGAAAATATATACGAAATCAAATACAAGCAGAGACCAAAAGCAATAATATTTGTTAAAGGTGATTTTTTAGTTTCTTCCTCTTTCTGATTTTGTTATTATTCTTTCATTTTCTTCTTGCGTGAGAGAAACATTAGGAGAGAGAGGGAGACTCACCGGAGCCACGTCGTGCTCGCGTCGACGAAGGGAGACTCACCGGAGTCACGGTGGCGGTTGGGTGAACCATTGGTGGCCTTCTCGGCTGGAAGATAAAAGGGAAAATGAGGGAGAAGAAAGAATTTCAAAAAGCATTATGGGTTTCTTTTTTTAAAAAATAAAGGTTAAAACATTTTTGACTAAAAAAAGGGGTTTTAATGGCTAATAAAAGGAAATAGCATTGGGGGAAGGAACAGACAGCTTTTTTTGACTTGGTTCCTGCGCATGTTTTCTCTAAATGGCTAATTTGCGCGTTTAGTCCACTTCCCTTGCACTATTGTCCAATTAAGCCATGTTTGGGTTTTTTATTCCTTTTAAAATTATCCCTGGGACTTGCGCGTATTTCCATTTTAGTCCGCGCTGAAACAACATGTTTGGGGTCTGGTTTATTTTCAGTTTTAGTCCCCAAGCGTTTATACGCGTTTTGGGGTTCACTTTATTTATAAAATATCCCTTTTATTTAATTTTATTTTCCATAATTCACTTTTTCTTAAAAAAGGTTCATTTAATATTTTTTTATTTTCATTATTTATTTGTATATATATATTTTAAATCATTTTGACAATTCCACTTCTTCTTTTGAAAAACATTATTGTTTTAATTTTTTTTTTTTGTTTGTATGTTATTACGTTGAAATGTTCTCATATTTATTAGGCATATAATTTATGATTAACTCTATTCTATATACATTATTGTTCTCACATTATGTTATGTAAATATTTTCTTTTATATATATATATATTTAAATTTATTAATATATGATTTGGTTCTCTTAAAAGAATTATTGTATATTTTATTTATTTTAGTACCTTAGTATATATCATTTATTGTTTTTTTTCCCCATTTTCATATATCTATCATTAGTTAAATTAACTTGTCTATGTTTTATATTATTTGTTTTGAATTTCTTCTTACATAATATATATTTCTTAGTAATTATTTATATATTGTCAGTTTTTATATGCATATAAGTTATTTCTAATTTTTACTTGTGTTATCTCTTTGTATATTTATTGGTCTTTAAATTGTTTATATCATTGATTCCTAGTTCTTGGGTTGTCTTGCATATCACATGTCGTCATTGACTTTCACAACATTTTTACATATTATTGTTCATACATGTAATTTTTTTTTTTTTTGTAATTGCATTATGGTTCCAATTTCCATGTTCACTCAATATCGATTGTTTTTATCCCCAAGCAAACAAATATTTTTAATTCGTTTTTGTAACTATCAATTTTTTCCCTTTTTTTTTTAAAGAAAGAAATTTTAAAACCAAAGCAATGTTTGGCATTTGGAAATTTGGGAAATCGTGCCCTAACGTGTTGGGCTTCGATTTTCTGCTTGCCCAAAATAGCAAATATTCCTTTAAAAATTTCATTCGTGTTTTCTAAATTTTAAAATAAGGCAATGTTTTGTGTTTGGAAATTCGAGAAATCGTGCCCTAACGTGTTGGGTTTCGCTTTTCCGTTTTGCCAAATAAGGGAATACCCTTTTAAGGGTTTGTTGCGTGTTTTGTAAATTATGAGGTGATCTCAGTCTTTGGAGGCTTAAAGTATCGTGTCCTAATGTGTTGGATGTGGTATTTTATTTCTTTGGAGCAAGTAAACCTTAAAATCCAATTCGAATTGTTCATTCATCTCTAAAGGAATCGTATTTTAAATTTTTTCTAAATTTTCAACGGTAGGACATTCAATAATCGATTGGTACCAATTTTGGGCGTTACGGGGGTGCTAATCCTTCCTCGTGCGTAACCGACTCCCAAACCCTTCTTTTCAATTTTCGTAGACCTAAAATTATTATTTTAATAAATCAAATGTTTTATTAAAATGATCAACCTCAAGGTGATCCGATTACACCTCAAAAAGGTCGGTGGCGACTCCAAACTTTCGTTTTAAAAGTCGATCCCCGTTTTTTAAAAACTCGTAAAAAATTGTTTCCACAGCTTGGCGACTCCACTGGGGACCAATAAGAGAGTCAAGCCGTAAAATTGATTATTTTATGTCCTTTTGTCAAAAATTTTAAATTTGGTTTTTAATACGATCCTTTCATTGCATTTCATGGGTTTTATAGATTTTGTCATTTTATTCGTGTTTTGCATTTTGAGTTCTTTCTATTCCCTCGCATCATATTGCATGACCGTTGTGGTCGTACCTTTTAAGTGGGAGTGAGAAACTATGCCTTCGTGAGGTTTTCATGTAACACCCCCTTACCCGAGACTGTCGCCGGAGTCGAGCACGAGGCATTACTAAACTTATTTGAGCACATAAACAAATTCAGGCAATTTATATTACCTTTTCCAGATAAGCTGTCCAACTGCATCACAGTCACTAAAAAAAATCATATCTCGAGTTACGAAACTCGAAATCCAAATCCGTAAATTTTCCCTGAATCTAGACTCATATATCTACTTACTAATTTTTTTCTAGAATTTTTGGTTGGGCCAATTAGTACAGTTTATTAGTTAAAGTCTCCCTGTTTCAGGGTTCGGCTACTCTGACCCCTGTGTACTACAGAACCAAATTTCTCCTGTAAAGAATTCAAATAACTATGAAGTTTGTTTCTATTAAAAATAGATTCAATAAGGAATCCATACATGTATAGTATGACTCCTAACTATTTTTGTACAATTTTTAATGATTTTTACAAATCAGAACAGGGGAGCTTGAAATCACTCTGACCTTATCTCACAAAAGTTATTATATCTCATGATTTACAATTCCATTTCTTACATAATTTCTTTTATAAGAAACTAGACTTAATAAGATTTAATTTCATATTTCATTCAACCTCTAATTATATTTTCATAATTTATGGTGAATTTTCAAAGTCAAACTATTGCTACTAACCAAAAACTGTTTTAGTACAAAATATTGTTAACTAGTTTATAACATCTTTACTTTAATTCATTCAAACTCTATACATGCCATATAAATCTTTAAACATAAAACAAAAGCTACTGGAATTGATCTGGATAGTGTGCCTTGTTGTGTTGATCCAATCTACCAACTTCACTTTAATTCAATCTACATAAAAATATCAAACATACACAAGTAAGCTTATTGAAGCTTAGTAAGCTCATAGGCATAAAAACACAAATCTTACCAAACATTGTACACAATCATATATCTTTTAATTTAACTACTTTACCCTGTAAATCACAAATCCATTATTAAGCTCCTTTGAATAATTTTCATATTCCTATTCACAAATTTAACTTCTTTGGGCCCCCTTTTTTTTTTCTCATTTATTTCCATTGACAATTTATTGAGAACTAATGGAATTGAGTGCTTCATTAACACATTGCCATAGAAAACTATGGACTTGCACATTGTCACATATCACACACCGAAGCCATAGTCCTGCTATGGTCTTACACGGATCACATCACATGCCGATGCCATATCCCAGATATGGTCTTATACGGAATCACATTATCACATCTTACCGATGCCATAGCCCAAATATGGTCTTATACGAGAACACATATCACATTGCACCGATGCCATAGCCCAGCTATGGTCTTAGACGGGCGTACTTATCACATCTTTTCCGTCAATTCATCATGGTCACAGAATGAAAGCACTCAAATCCATTGTTCCAACTAATGTGTACTTTTATTTAACTATTATTCCATACTTGTTACAAATTGATAGTATTCATCTACAATAATATACTTAAAAATCATAATATCTTCATAATCAAACATTAAATTGCCATATGAACTTACAGGCTAATTTGCAAAAGTCGTAGAAATTCGGACTATTCTTGAATTTTCTTCTTTCCACGATTCACTTCGTTTTCTTGATCTATAATTATAAAATCATTCCTTCATTAGCATCCATTACAATTCTATTCTATTTCACAAATTATGCCCTTAAAATTGTGAAATTACACTATTACCCCCAAACTTTTCAATTTTTTTACAATTTAGTCCCTACTTAATTTATTCATCAATTGAACTAATTATTCTCAAATAACACTTTATTTAAACATTATAAACTATTTCACAGCCTTTGACATTCAAAGTTTCATCACAAAACCCTAATTTCACAACTTTTACGATTAGGTCCTAAATAGTGATTTCTATAAAAATCTCTTCACAAAATCATCATATAATAAAATTAAAACCTCAATTCCATAATAAATCATCATATAATTTCAGCACTTGTTCATGGCAACTTTCAAAATTATCAAAAACTAATGAATTAAACATATGGACCTAGTTGTAAAAGTCTCAAAAATACAAAAATTGCAAGAAATAATCAAGAGTTGAACTTACATGCTGTAGGATATAAAAACCAGCTTCTTAAAAACTCTCTAATGGTATTTTTATCTGATGAAGATGAAGAAAAATGAAGAAAACTCTAGATTTTACCTAATATATCATATTTTACAATTAAATTATTACCTTATTTCCAATTTTGCCCCTTGTTCACATTTGATTTTTAATTTTCCTGCACACACATGCCGTCCAGCCCAATAATAGGTGTCTAATTGCCTATTTAGTCCTCTTTTAATTATTACTAGAGCTATTTAATCACATCTCACAATTTTGCACTTAGTTCAATTTAGTCCTTTTCACCTAATTAACTACCGAAACCTTAAAATTTCTTGACGAAACTTTAATACTAACTTATTTACACTCCATAAATATTTTTAAAAATATTTATGGCTCGGTTTATGAATTCGAGGTCTCGATACCTCGCTTTTTATTCCGTTTTATCTACAACTTCCTACACTACATAATTTCACTAATTCAAAATTATTTCTAAAACCACACTTAACATTTACTTACTAATATCTAAGCTCACATGTCGGATTTAGTGATTTCAAATCACTGTTCCTAGTATCACCAAATTTGGGTGCATTACAACTCTCTCTCTTGGAAATTTCGTCCTCGAAATTTCGTGCACTGAAACAAATGCGGATATTGTGATCTCATAGATTCTTCCGTTTCCCAAGTTGCCTCCTCCAAATCCATGTCGATGCCATAACACTTTTACTAATGGTACTCTGCTATTCCGTAGTTCTCTAACTTCCCGAGCTAATATTTTCACCTGGTTCCTCCGAATAAGTCATATCGATTGTAGCTCTATCTCGCATGAGGAATCACATGTGAAGGGTCCGATCTATATCGTCTCAACATAGATACATGAAATACATTATGGATTTTCTCAAGTTCTGAGGCAAGGCCAATCTATAAGCTACCTGACCGATCCTCTCAATGATTTCAGTATGGTCCGATAAATCGTGGACTAAGCTTTCCTTTTCTACCAAACCGTAAAACTTTCTTCCACGAGAGAAACTTTCAAGAACACATGATCACCCACATTGGACTCTATATCCCTTCTTTTCAAATCAGCATACGACTTTTGACGATCTAAGCGACTTTTTCAAACTTTCTCGAATAATCTGAACTTTCTCTTGCTTTCCGAATTAAATCCACTCCGACTAATTTCGATTCACTTAATTCGACCAATACAACGGGGTTCTGTACTTCCTTCCGCATGAGCTTCAAACGGTGCCATTTTGATACTAGCTTGATAACTATTATTATAAGCAAATTCAATTAAAAGTAAGTACCTTTCCCACCGCCATCGAACTCTCGAGTATACAAACACCTTAACATATCTTCCAAAATCAATCACTCTTCCGATTGCCCGTCATCCGAGGGTGAAAAGTCAGACTAAATTTTAACTTAGTTCCTAAAGCTTCCTGTAGTTTATTCCAAAATCTCAAGTAAACCTCGGATCTCGATCGAAATAATTGATGTCGGCACCCCATGTAATCTCACAATTTCCGACACATATAATTCGCTAACTTATCAAGCGAAAAATCTGCTCGACAGAATAAAATGCGCCGATTTAGTTAATGCATCTACTATCACCCAAATCGAATTTTTCTTCTTCTGAGTCACCGCAACCTGGATACAAAATCCATCGTCACATGTTCCCACTTCCATTCGGAATCATTACGGGTTGTAACAAACTCAGAGGCATTTGATGTTCAACTTTTACTGTTGATGATTAAACATTTGGCCACAAATTCACAAATTTCCGTTTCATACCAGTGCCACCAATACATTTTCTTCAAATCACAATACATCTTCTGTACTACCCTGGATGAATCGAGTACATACTACTATGAGCCTCTGATAAAATATCCTTCTTCAATTCTAAATTATTCGGGACACAAATTCTATTACGATGGTATAACATACCACTTTTATCAATAGAGTACTCTAAATTCAAATTATCCCAACCATTTGTCGTTTCAACACCAACTTCGGATCTTCATCTTGCAACTCCCGAATTCGTTGAAAGAATACTGGTTTTGTCTTTAATTTAACTAACACGTAACCATCTTCATTAATGACAAATGAGCATTTAACGCCCAAGAGCAAATAATGACGATTTCCGACTAAGTGCATCCGCCACTACATTTGCCTTACCCGATGATAATCAATGACAAGATCGTAATCTTTCAACAACTCTAACCATCGCCTCTCTGCCTCAAGTTCACTCTTTCTGCGACATTAAATATTTCAAACTTTTATGATCTGTATACACATAACATTTCTCTCCATATAGGTAGTGTCTCCAAATTTTTAAAGCAAATACTATGGCGGCTAATTCAAGATCATGTGTAGGGTAGTTCCTCTCATGTGGTTTCAATCATTTGAGAAGCATATGCTACAACTTTTCCTCGATCGATCAAGACACAACCTAAACCATTCAGAGATGCATCACTATACACTACATATGGCATACCCGATTCAGCCGAGTTAACACTGAGCCTCTCACAACATTTTCTTTAATTGATCAAAACTTCGTTGGCAATCATCGCACCATACAAATTCAACATTTTTCTCGTAATAATCGGGTTATCGGTGAAGCAATTAGTGAAAAGTCTTTCACAAATCGACGATAGTACCAGCTAATCCAAGAAAACTTCGTGCTTCCGTAACATTCTTTGGAGTTTTCCAATTAATCACCACGACACCTTACTTGGATCTACCAGTATACCATCAACTCGACACAATGTGACCCAAGAATCCTACTTCATGAAGCCAAAATTCACATTTACTAAATTTTGCATATAATCTTTTTCCTCAAAATCAGAGCACAACTCTCAAGTCTGCCGAGCATGCTCGGATTCGTCTTTGAATAGATCAAGATATCGTCAATAAACACAACTACAAATCTATCCGTAAGACTGAAAAATTCGATTCATTAAATCCATAAAAGCGGCGAGAGCATTTGTCAAACCGAATGGCATAACTAAGAACTCATAATGACCATACCGAGTTCTAAAAGTCGCTTTTGGCACATCACATTCCTTTACCTTTAATCGATAATACCCGGATCGAGATCTATTTTTGAAAACACTGCAGCACCCTTTAAGTGATCAAATAAATCATCAATACGAGGCAAAGGATATTTATTTTTAACCGTTACCTTATTTAGTCAGTCAGAATCTATGCACAAACCTCAATGAACCATCCTTCTTTTTCACAAATAAGACAGGTGCACCCCATGGCGACATACTCGGTCTAATAAACCCTTTGTCTAATGTACTCTTTGCAAATCTGCGTTTTTAACTCTCTTAATTCTGCTGAGCCATTCTATACGGTGCACCATC
Organism: Gossypium anomalum; assembly: GCA_025698475.1. Lineage (NCBI taxonomy): Eukaryota > Viridiplantae > Streptophyta > Magnoliopsida > Malvales > Malvaceae > Gossypium > Gossypium anomalum. Next base: position 6,978,036 of record CM046961.1, read on the forward strand.
GATATGGGAGCTGTTCCTAAGCACATCTATCACGAACTCAACTTCTCTATCGGGTGGTAAAATTGGTAATTCTTCAGAAATACATCCATGAATTCATTCACAACAGATAGTTGCTCTAACTTTGATTCGAACTTCGAGTATCAAGAATATAGGCTAAATATGCCTCATTTCCTTTACGCAACAATTTCTCGAAAGGATATAGAGGAAATCATTCTAACCGTATCATCCAAATTTCCAGACTCAACCAAAATAATATCTCCTGTTTGACATTTCAAACTAATTCGCTTTTTCTCGACAATTCACTACCAGCGTTATGTTTCATTAACCAATCCATGCCCAAGATAATATCAAATTCCCGAAAGGGTAGCAATCAAATCAATGGAAATCATGACCCTTAACTTTCAAAGGGAAAGTTATGACATATTAAATTAACTACCACACTTTGACCTAACTGATTTGTAACTTGTACATCATAATCAGTGAGGCTCAACAAATAAATTCTTTTCGGATGCTAGCACAAGACAAATATATGAATGAGTAGACCTGTGGTCTATTAAAGCATACACAGGAACATCATAAAGATACAAAGTACCAAAGAATTACATCTAGAGTCGTTGCTTCTTCTCTTGCTCGAATGGCATAAGCACGAGTGGGGCCTTAACTTCGATGATCGACTAGCGGTATCTTTCATACCCGAACGAGTAGCCCTCGTAGCACCGCTTCTCCGACTGCAGCAGTCTTCCTTTTTGAGGAGGAGTTTTCTGCTTTCTCCTTCTGCTCCACTTCTTCTACTTGTAATTAGGGACAATCACGAATAAAGTGATCGGTGGCCCCACATTTATAACAAGCCCCTAACTTACTTCTACATTCACCGGGTGACTTCTTCCACAATGTTGGCACTTAGGCCGTTGGGTATTTTGTACACTACCCACACTAACAATGAGGTCCGTCGGATGTCTTGTAATCAGATTGTCTTAGTCTACTCTTTCCCCGATCTTTCCTGTCTTTGAAGTGGCTCGACCGAATTCCTCTTTAGATTTCTTCACCTGTAAAGCCAAAAATGACTTAGATGCACTTCTTTTGAAAGATTCTTTACTTCTTCTATCTCGTTGCATCTTTCTATTATATACTTCTTCAAGCTTTTGAGCACGATCCGATAGAACAACAAATTCTCGGTATCTCATTGGCCCCTATCATCATTCTAATCTCATCATTAAGCCCTTCTTCAAATCGATACACATTTCTTCTTCAGTGGGTACTATATCTCTAGAGCATATTTGCTCGGATAAACAAATTCTCTTTTCAGTATTCAACCATCGACTTGTTTCCTGTCGCAAGTCGAGAAATTCTCTTTTCTTCTTATCCGGATATCTTCTACCGACATATTTCTTCTTAAATTCATTTTGAAAAATTCTCAAGTGATCTTCTCAATTTAATACAATAGCTTCTATTGTTTTCCACCATTATAAGCTTCTTCTTTCAATAACGACACGGCACATATTAAGTAATCATTTGGTGAGCACGCCATTTGCTTAAAAACCCTCATTATACTTTGTAACCAATATTCACTTTCACAGATCATCATCTGTTCTTCCCGAAATTCTTCACCCCATGTTTTCTAAGCTTTTCAAATGGAGAACGCTTACAGTTCGATTATCGAAGGAGGTGGAGGAGCAACCGGTACTACCGATGTTGAAATAGGGGAGGAGGTTGCGAGTCTCGATTTCTTTCTCGTACATTCTCATTATACCACCGATTCATGAAGCCATAAATCATATTTTTGAGTTCTTGTTCTCGCATCAATGAAATTGGAACTTCACTACTTGTTCCTTGTTCGAGGTTTGTACTCTGCTGTTAACTTCTTCTTGCTCAGTTTGTTCTGGTCTATCCGACATCTTTTCAAATCGAAGATAATCTATAATAAAAGCAAGGATTAGATCGGATCATACATATCACACTATCACGATTTATATGGCATGTAATTCTAGACACTTTTCACATCATACATATTCCGAGAATCGCTAAACCAAGCTCGATACCAATAAATGTAACACCCCTTACCCGAGACTGTCATGAGTCGAGCACGAGGCATTACTAAACTTATTTGAGCACATAAACAAATTCAGGCAATTTATATTACCTTTTCCAGATAAGCTGTCCAACTGCATCATAGTCACTAAAAAAAATCATATCTCGAGTTACGAAACTCGAAATCCAAATCCGTAAATTTTCCCTGAATCTAGACTCATATATCTACTTAATAATTTTTTTCTAGAATTTTTGGTTGGGCCAATTAGTACATTTTATTAGTTAAATTCTCCCCTGTTTCAGGGTTCGGCTACACTGACCCCTGTGTACTACGAACCAAATTTCTCCCTGTACAGAATTCAAATAACTATGAAGTTTGTTTCTATTAAAAATAGATTCAATAAGGAATCCATACATGTATAGTATGACTCCTAACTATTTTTGTACAATTTTTAATGATTTTTACAAATCAGAACAGGGGAGCTTGAAATCACTCTGACCTTATCTCACAAAAGTTATTATATCTCATGATTTACAATTCCATTTCTTACATAATTTCTTTTATAAGAAACTAGACTTAATAAGCTTTAATTTCATATTTCATTCAACCTCTAATTATATTTTCATAATTTATGGTGAATTTTCAAAGTCAAACTATTGCTACTAACCAAAAACTGTTTTAGTACAAAATATTGTTAACTAGTTTATAACATCTTTACTTTAATTCATTCAAACTCTATACATGCCATATAAATCTTTAAACATAAAACAAAAGCTACCGGAATTGATCTGGATAGTGTGCCTTGTTGTGTTGATCTGATCTACCAACTTCACTTTAATTCAATCTACATAAAAATATCAAACATACACAAGTAAGCTTATTGAAGCTTAGTAAGCTCATAGGCATAAAAACACAAATCTTACCGAACATTGTACACAATCATATATCTTTTAATTTAACTACTTTACCCTGTAAATCACAAATCCATTATTAAGCTCCTTTGAATAATTTTCATATTCCTATTCACAAATTTAACTTCTTTGGGCCCTTTTTTTTTTTCTCATTTATTTCCATTGACAATTTATTGAGAACTAATGGAATTGAGTGCTTCATTAACACATTGCCATAGAAAACTATGGACTTGCACATTGTCACATATCACACACCGAAGCCATAGTCTTGCTATGGTCTTACACGGATCACATCACATGCCGATGCCATATCCCGGATATGGTCTTATACTTTAATCACATTATCACATCTTACGATGCCATAGCCCAAATATGGTCTTATACGGAACACATATCACATTGCACCGATGCCATAGCCCAGCTATGGTCTTAGACGGGCGTGCATTTATCACATCTTTTCCGTCAATTCATCATGGTCACGGAATGAAAGCACTCAAATCCATTGTTCCAACTAATGTGTACTTTTATTTAACTATTATTCCATACTTGTTACAAATTGATAGTATTCATCTACAATAATATACTTAAAAATCATAATATCTTCATAATCAAACATTAAATTGCCATATGAACTTACTCGGCTAATTTGCAAAAGTCGTAGAAATTCGTGACTATTCTTGAATTTTCTTCTTTCCACGATTCACTTCGCTTTCTTGATCTATAATTATAAAATCATTCCTTCATTAGCATCCATTACAATTCTATTCTATTTCACAAATTATGCCCTTAAAATTGTGAAATTACACTATTACCCCAAACTTTTCAATTTTTTTACAATTTAGTCCCTACTTAATTTATTCATCAATTGAACTAATTATTCTCAAATAACACTTTATTTAAACATTATAAACTATTTCACAGCCTTTGACATTCAAAGTTTCATCACAAAACCCTAATTTCACAACTTTTACGATTAGGTCCTAAATAGTGATTTCTATAAAAATCTCTTCACAAAATCATCATATAATAAAATTAAAACCTCAATTCCATAATAAATCATCATATAATTTCAGCACTTGTTCATGGAAACTTTCAAAATTATCAAAACTAATGAATTAAACATATGGACCTAGTTGTAAAAGTCTCAAAAATACAAAAATTGCAAGAAATAATCAAGAGTTGAACTTACATGCTGTAGGATATAAAAACCAGCTTCTTAAAAACTCTCTAATGGTATTTTTATCTGATGAAGATGAAGAAAAATGAAGAAAACTCTAGATTTTACCTAATATATCATATTTTACAATTAAATTATTACCTTATTTCCAATTTTGCCCCTTGTTCACATTTGATTTTTAATTTTCCTGCACACACATGCCGTCCAGCCCAATAATAGGTGTCTAATTGCCTATTTAGTCCTCTTTTAATTATTACTAGAGCTATTTAATCACATCTCACAATTTTGCACTTAGTTCAATTTAGTCCTTTTCACCTAATTAACTCATCAAACCTTAAAATTTCTTGACGAAACTTTAATACTAACTTATTTACACTCCATAAATATTTTTAAAAATATTTATGGCTCGGTTTATGAATTCGAGGTCTCGATACCTCGCTTTTTATTCCGCTTTTATCTACAACTTCCTACACTACATAATTTCACTAATTCAAAATTATTTCTAAAACCACACTTAACATTTACTTACTAATATCTAAGCTCACATGTCGGATTTAGTGATTTCAAATCACTGTTCCAGTATCACCAAATTTGGGTCATTACATTTCACCCGCATGGGCTAGTGGATCGCCGGATACATCCGCATTTCCATGTCTTCGTGAGGTTTTCACCTCCGCATGGCCATAGGGAAATGTATTCTCCTGAATCAAACTCGATCCACATGAGCCTATAATGGGTGAGGGTTGAGGAATCTGCTGGTTCAGGTACCCTTTTCTTAGAACCGGGCCACATATAGTGAACTTTAGGGTCCTGCCCTAGGTAGAGCTATGTCGAACCCTAGCGATTACCAAGTTAGGTGTTTAATTATTTTTCGTTTGTTAAATTTTTATTTTTCGATACTAACTTGTTGTGTTTTGTTGTGATTATGTTTTGCATGCCATTTCATATTAAAGAGGTGTCGATTTCTGTTCGGTTGCTAAATTAGAAAGCTTGTTATGGAGAGTGAATTCCTTGATAAAGTAGAGGATAATGCGGCTGTCCGTATGTGGTCAGAAAAGATGCAACTTGAGAAAGGGGATAGCCTAGCCAAGGGGTATACATCGGTGTTGTCGGGCTTCACTCGCATTAGTGTGACCCAAAACGAGCTCCAAGAGTTGAGGGATATATGGGCTAGTTGGGATGATAAGACTAAGCAGCTATTCTATCAAAGTTATGGTGGCTTACCCTACCTGCTCGATATCAAGGTGGACAAGTGCTTGTTTCGGGCTATGGCTTAGTTTTGAAACCCGGCATATAGTTGTTTCACCTTCGGGAAAGTGGACTTGGTGCCCACTGTGGAGGAATATACGGCTTTGCTTCGTTGTCCAAAGGTTCAAGTCGACAAAGTTTATTCCAAAGCTGCTGGTGCCCCAGCTTTTGTAAAGAAATTAATGAATATCACTGGGATGAGTGAACAATGGGTTACAGCTCGAATTCAGCAAAAGGGTGATAGTAGGTGCATTCCTTGGGTGAGTTTGAAGGACCTGATCATAGCACATCCGGATACAAAGAGGAAAGTTGATGTCTTTATCTTGAGTGTCTATGGTTTGGTGATGTTTCCCAAAGCTTTAAGACATATAGATGAAGCAGTTGCTGATTTCTTTGATCGACTTGACAAAAGGGTCACACCAGTGCCGGCAATTCTAGCCGAGACATTCAGATCCTTGAGAGCATGTCGGAGGACAGGTGAAGGTAGATTTATCGGGTGCGCGCAGTTATTGTTAGCTTAGTTCCACAACCATTTTTGGAATGTGGATAAGGTTTCTTATCGAGTTTTCTCTGAGAGTTACTCCCCGTTGAAGGAGATAGCTGCCATGTCTAGGAGAGATGACATATCAGAAGAAAATTGGATCGCGCTCCTCCGAAGTATTCAAGAAGAGGATGTTGAATGGAGAGCTCCTTGGTTTGTTCCTGATGAGATCCTCTATCAGTGTGGAAGTTTTGATTGGGTACCTCTACTTGGAATTTGGGGAGCTACTGGATATGCCCCTTTGCTCGTTTTAAGACAATATAGGTCAATGCAATTCATATCGATGACACATAGATTAGCCCAGAGTGAGTTCACGTATAAGGAGAAAAATTATAGGAAAAGGGTTCAAGAGATTTTAGATGCTTGGAAACAGACGCGCCGGATGAAGAGATTGGCTGTTGGATCAATGACGACTCCTGAATACAAGGGGTGGTTGAGTAAAAGAGTTAATGATAATATCCCCGAGCCGAGTTTAGAGGATGTTCGTACGATGGAAGAATATTTGCAAGTAATTCCCTTCGAGCTTGAGATTGTAAAACGGGACTTCGAAGAGAGAAATGCAGAGTTAGGGAAAAAGATAGAACAATTGGAGGAGGAAAAGATGCATTTGAGATTAGATGCCAACGTTTAGAAACTCGAGGCCGAGAAGTTAAGAAAGGGGAAAAGAAAGGTTGATGAAGACTTGGAAGGTTTGAAAACTGATTACAAGAAGCTACGTATGTCGATTAGAACTGCCGGGTTAGGGAAGACGTCAGAGCAGTGGTGACAGGAAATTCAAGAGGAAAAAGCTAGAGCTGATCAGTGGGAGAAGAGGTTTCATGATGCTCAAACGCGTGAAAGCGCCTTAAAGAAGTGTTTGGTTGAAGGCCATGATGAGAAAGAGATGATGGTAGCTCGGGTAGCGGAGCTGGAAAGGGCCCTGCGTCAGCACCGTGGTCGTAACTCTGATATTGAATTAAGGGCCAGTCTAAGTAGGATTTAAGATTTGAAAGGGAAGGTAGAAGAACTCGAGACTGCACTACAAAACCCTGAGCTCCGAATCGAATTACTTGAGTCAAATAATGAGCAATGGAAGGAACAGCTCCGCCGATCGCAGGATCAGGTCAGGGATAGAGATCACATCATGGGTGAAGTCGTGACTCAGATTCGAGAAGTGGCTGATTATTTACAGACTTTAGCGGTTCAGGCTGATGTGCTAAGTGTGAAGTATGAGCTAGAGTCAGACCGGGGTCGTGAGCTAGCTTGCCTTCTTAAGAAAGTTAAAGCTTTGAGCATTAGGGCTAAGCCGTATATGTGATCTATTTTTATGTAAAGGATTTTTTTACTTTTTAATAAAGTTTTTTAAATGGAATTGAATCAGAATCGACGTCTCTTTAGTTTTGCATTCATTTCATGCATTTGCATCCTATCGCATCATGTGCATTAAATTTCATAAAAGAATCCTGATTAAAAAATTATATTATAGTTACCCTGGAACATCAATACTACACACGAAAAAAGACCAAAGCTATGGATCAAAGGCTGGAAAAATTGGAGCAAATGCAGAAAAAAATGCAAGAACAGATGCAAGCGCAAATACAAGAGCAATTAGCTAAGATCCAGCAAGATATGAAAGATCAAATGCTGGAATCTCAGAGGAGTATGATGAGCGAACTGACTCAGCTGCTAGTTGGAACGCCAGAAAAGGGGAAGAGTCCCATGGTTAATGCTGAAGATGATGGCGGGATTCTTACTTACCCTCCGGGTTTCACCCCAACAAACACCCCAGTACCTCCGCAAAAGGTGTCTGTCAGTATCAAACCCCAATATCAAACTGGTACTTCGGCACCGCTAAATTTTCCAATGGGCTTGTGTTCTAACCCCGAAGACAATCATGCAAATCCTACAGTCCCTTACTTCGATGAGGTCGCAGAAGTAGGAAAGACAGAAGCAGAATTTTCAAAGCGGTTAGAAGACCGATACAAGTGGTTGGAAGAAAAATTCAGGGCGTTGGAAAGCGCTGATTATCATTACGGAATGGATGCCAAGGAGTTGAGCCTAGTCCCAGATCTGGTGCTCCCACCAAAGTTTAAAATGCCAGAATTTGAAAAATACAACGGAACTAGTTGCCCTGAGGCTCATATCACGATGTTTTGTCAGAGAATGACTGGTCATGTCAGTAATGATCAGTTATTGATCCACTATTTCCAAGACAGTTTGGCTGGGACTGCGGCTAAGTGGTACAATCAATTAAGTCGTGCTCAAGTCAAATCATGGAAAGACTTAGCGCAGGCCTTCATGAAACAATATGGCCATGTGACTGACATAGCGCCTGATAGGATCATATTACAAAACATGGAGAAGAAGTCAAATGAAAGTTTCAGGCAATACGCTCAGAGATAGAGGGAGATTGCTACACAAGTCCAACCGCCATTGTTGGAGAAAGAAACAACCATGCTTTTCATTAATACCTTGAAGGCACCTTTTATTAATCAGATGCTGGGAAGCGCAACTAAGAGTTTTGCAGATATAGTTATATCTAGTGAAATGATTGAGAATGCAATAAGGTGCGGAAAGATAGAGGCAGGGGAAAGTATCAGGGGGTCAGCCCTGAAAAAGAAAGAAAATGAAGTTGGCAATGTGAACATGGGTTATGTGAAACCAATCGTGGTAAATCAGCCGAAAGTGGTAGCCACGGGCTAACAAGCTTCGCCAAAGCAGGAGCCCAATACAAGGCAGAACACGGAGAAGCCTCAGTTTACTCCCATTCCGGTAACGTATCAGGAGTTGTACAAAAGTTTGTTTGATGCACACGTCGTATCTCCTTTTTACTTAAAACCACTGCAACCCCCATACCCCAAGTGGTATGATGCAAGTGCTCAATGTGAATATCATGCTGGAATCACGAGACACTCGATAGAGAACTGCACCTCTTTTAAGAAGGTAGTCGAAAGGCTTATCAACATGGGTATTGTGAAATTCGATGATGCACCAGGTGTAGGAAATCCGTTACCCAATCATACTAATAAAGGAGTAAACGCTGTAGTCGAGAATATAGGGAAGAGAATTAAGCTGGATGTGGCAGAAGTGAGAACCCCGATGAGGGAGGTTTTGAAGAAGATGATAGAAAAAGGTTTAATCATGCAAGACTTTGGGAGCAAATCCCGAGAAGTGGGGAATTATTGTGAGTTCCATGGCGAGGAGAACCATGAGATAGAAACATGTAATGAATTTAGGGCCCTGGTACAGGCCCTAATGGACAACAAAGAGCTAGGATTCTTTGAGTTTACTGAGAAGGAAGATATATGTGCCTCGGAGGAGGGGTTGATAGAGAAAGTTTCTGAGGTCAATCACCCAGTAGTGGTCATTTCGCGACTGAAAATTAATGAAGTTGGAGCAAAAATTACATCGAGAGTTGTAATCCAGAGACCCGCGGCTTTTCTGTATAAGGATAACAAAAAAGTGCCTTGGAATTACAACTGTAATGTGACATATCCATGGGAGGAGAGTCTGGTCGGCACGCCAAGTACAAAGGTCGAGCCTGGAAAAGGGAAGCCCATGATGATTGAACAAGGGAAAGAGAAGACAAAGCCACTGGTTAATGAACCAGTAACTGAAGAGGAAGCTAAAGAATTTTTAAAGTTCCTAAAACACAGCTAATATAGTGTTGTGGAACAGTTGCACAAGCAGCCGACACGTATATCGGTACTAACGCTACTTCAAAACTCAGAGGTTCACCGAAATGCGTTGATGAAAGTGTTAAACGAGACCTATGTCGCTAAAGATATCTCAGTAAACAAGCTAGACCGCCTTATCAGTAACATAAGTGCTGATAATTTCATCTCCTTTAGTGATGATGAAATACCACCAGGGGGCATGGGATCCACCAAGGCTTTGCATATCACCACTCGCTGCAAAGGATATACACTGCCGGGGGTATTAATTGATAATAGGTCAGCGCTGAATGTTTTACCGTTGTCCACATTAAATAGGTTACCAATTGACAGCTCTCATATGAAGACATGCCAGAACATAGTAAGGGTATTTGATGGCACTGAGAGGAAAGTGATGGAAAGAATTGAGGTACCTCTGCTAATCGGACCAAACACATATGAGGTAGATTTTCTTGTGATGGATATTACGCCTTCTTATAATTCCTTGTTGGGGAGGCCTTGGATTCACTCGGCAAAGGCAGTACCGTCATCGTTACACCAAAAGTTAAAGCTGGTGACGAAAGGCCACTTGATAATGATAAATGCTGAGGAGGACATTATTGCATCCGTTACTAGTAGTGCACTGTATATAGAAAATAATGATGAAGTAATTGAGTGTTCCTTTCGGTTATTGGAGTTTGTAAATGCAACTTTCATCATTGAAGGGGGCACGGTCCCAATGCCAAGAATATCTGACGCTACGAGGACGGGTTTGCAATTAACAGTGGAAAAGGGAGCATTGCCCGGAAGAGGACTTGGAAAGTATCTTCATGGACGAGTTGAGGTGCCAGTTTTGGCTGACAAACAAGATCGCTTTGGTTTAGGGTATAGGCCAGATACAAAGCAGAAAAGAAAGGAGATGGAAAAGAAACAGAAGAGAGGAAGAGCACGATTGAAAGGGGCAGAAGTCAAGTGGGAATCAATGACTTTTCCCCATATATCCTATACATTTATGTCAGGTGGAGTTATTTATCCTGAATTGAAGATGACAAGAGAAGGAACAGCTAAAGACGCAATGGGGAGTTTGAATATCAATGTCATATCTGAAGAGAAAATGATGAAACGTGACTTGGCAAGCATTCGCCCTTATGAGCCTGGAAGTGTTCTGAACAACTGGACTACGGAGGAAATTCCTGTAGTTTTTAGAGCAAATACAGAGTAATGTTCAAAACACACTTGTTGTTCTAAAGCCTAGAAGCAATGAGAATCTTTTGTGAAATAGGCTCATGTTTAAAACATTTATTTCAATATAAATACGCTTTCATGTCTTATTCTGAGTAAATATTCTTTTATTTTGAGCAATTTTTTTTCTTTCTTGCATTTTATTTATAACCACGCCATAAAGCTATACTTAGGTTCATTTGTTTGTTGGATATTCTTTCATGCCTACAATAGGTCTCTAGATATCAATGGTATGAGTGACGCTATTACGAATTCGGAGTACTTTTTTGAGCGAGACATGTGGTTGGAGGGATCTCAGGATTTTGAAGATGATAAAGACTGTAGCTTACCTTCAGATTTGTTAAGGATGGTATAGTAGGAAGAGAAATAGATTCTACCCTATAAAGAGTCAATTGAGAGTGTGACCTTAGAAGAAGGGAAAGAGGTGAACATTGGAACTTGCATAACTGAAGAAACAAGACGGGACCTCGTTGATTTACTACAAGAGTTCAAAGATATCTTCGCATGGTAATATCAAGACATTCCTGGGCTAAGCGCAGATATTGCGGTGCATCGCGTTCCCATAAAAGAGGAGTGCAAGCCTGTTCAACAGAAGCTTCGAAGGATGAGACCTGATGTTGCAGTAAAAATAAAAGAAGAGGTCAGGAAGCAATTTGATACCGGGTTCTTGCAAGTTGTTAATTATTCGAATGGGTAGCCAACGCCGCCCTCGTCCCCTAAGAAGGATGGAAAAGTGCGGATGTGTGTAGATTACAGAGACTTGAACAAGGCCACCAAAGGACAACTTCCCATTACCTCACATTGACACTTTAGTGGATAACACAAAGAAGTTATTCATCGTTTCTTTCATGGATGGTTTCTCCGGGTATAATCGGATAAATATGCATCCCGAAGACAGGAAAAGACCACATTCATAACCTTATGGGGACCTTTTGCTATAAGGTGATGCCTTTCGGGTTAAAAACTACGGGAGCAACATATCAAAGAGCCATGGTAACCTTGTTTCACGACATGATGCACAAGGAAATTGAGGTTTATGTTGACGATATGATCGCAAAATCCCGAGCAGAAAAAGAGCACATACAGGTTTTGCAAAAATTGTTCTTGAGGTTGAGGAAGTTTCAGCTAAAGCTCAATCCGACAAAATGTACTTTCGGGGCTAGGTCGGGAAAGCTGCTCGGTTTCATAGTCAGTAAGAAGGGAATTGAGGTCGACTCTGACAAAATGAAGGCTATTCAAAAATTACCTCCACCGCGCATTCAGAAGGAGGTTCGACGATTTTTGGGAAGACTAAATTATATTGCTCGATTTATCTCGCAACTGACGGAGAAATGTGATCCCATATTTCGCCTTCTCAAGAAACATAACCCAGGGGTGTGGGATGATGAATATCAGAAAACCTTTGACAAGGTTAAATAATACTTGACCAATCCCCCAGTACTAACGCCACCTAGCCCGGGTAAGCCGTTGATTTTGTATTTGGCAGTATTTGATAATTCAATTGGATGTGTGCTAGGTCAACATGATGAGACGGGAAGGAAAGAAATTCACTGAGTGTGAAATGAGATATCCGCCAATTGAAAAACTATGTTGTGCTTTGGTTTGGACTACTCGGAGATTGAGGCAGTACATGTTGTACCATACGACTTGGTTAATCTCAAAATTAGACCCTTTAAAGTACATGATGGAGTCAGTTGCTTTGAGCGGAAGGATGGCCCGATGGCAAATTCTGCTGTCTGAATTCGACATAGTTTATGTGATCCAGAAGGCTGTGAAAGGGAGTGCAATAGCAAATTTTCTAGCCAGCAGAGCTTTGGAAGATTATGAGCCTTTGAAATTTGATTTTCCAAATGAAGATTTAATGTATGTGGCAACTACCGAAGAGGACACCTCAGAAGATCATCCGTGGAAACTGAACTTTGACGGAGCATCAAATGCTGTTGGTAATAGAATTGGGGAAGTCTTGATATCCCCAACTAGAGATTATTATCAATTCACTTGCAAATTGGATTTTGATTGCACAAATAATATGGCAGAGTACGAGGCATGTATCATGGGAATCCGTGTAGCCATCGAACGTAAGATTAGGGTGTTAGAGGTGTATGGAGATTCTGCACTGGTGATCTATCAGCTCAACGGTGAGTGAGAGACAAGAGACTCAAAGTTAACCAGCTATCGAAAGCTAGTTCGAGATTTAATTAAAGTGTTTAATGATATCACTTTCTTTTATCTCCCGCGAGACGAAAACCAGATGGCAGATGCTCTGGCTACGTTAGCTTCTATGATCAGAGTAAATAGACGAGAGAATATGAAACCGACCCAGATGAGTATTTATGAGGCTCCAGCTCATTATTGCAATATAGACGACAAAGAGGAAAGAGATGATTATCCATGGTATCATGATATTTTACGATATGTGAAGAGCCGAAAATATCCTGATCAAGCAACGGAAAATGATAAAAGAACGTTGAGAAGGATGGCCAGTGACTATGTCTTATATGGAGAAATCTTATATAAAAGGAAGAAAGATCAAGTGCTGTTAAGATGTGTTGATGCTGTTGAAGCTAAGAAAATCCTAGAAGAGGTCCATGAGGGTGTCTGCGGGACGCATGCCAATGGGTTCACAATGGCCAGGCAGATTATGAAATTCGGGTACTACTGGTCCACAATAGAAGGGGATTGCATCAGCTATGCCAAGAAATGCCATAAGTGTCAAATTTATAGTGACAAGATCCATGTGCCTCATTCACCCCTTCATGTCATGACTTCTCCGTGGCCTTTTTCAATGTGGGGCATAGACGTCATTGGGTCGATTTCACCGAAGGCTTCTAATGGACATCGATTCATCTTTGTGGTCATCGATTACTTCACCAAGTGGGTAGAGGCTGCTTCATATGCCAATGTCACAAAGTTGGCGATCAGCAAGTTCTTGAAAAAAGAAATCATATGTCGATATGGCATGCCAGAAAGGATCATATCTGACAACGCATTGAATTTGAATAACAGCGTGATAGTGGAGGTCTGCAGGCAGTTCAGAATTAAACACCACAGCTCGTCACCTTATCGCCCAAAAATGAATGGTGCGGTTGAGGCAGCTAATAAGAATATCAAGAAGATCATAGGGAAAATGACTGAGACCTACAAGGATTGGCATGAAAATTTACCGTTTGCTCTTTTTGCCTATCGAACATCTATCAGAACTTCTACCGGGCAACACCTTACTCGTTGGTTTATGGGATGAAGGCAGTTTTACCTATTGAAGTCGAAATTCCTTCTCTCCGGGTTTTATCAGAGTTGAAGCTAGACGAAGCAGAATGGATTCAGTCCTGGTATGATCAGCTGAACTTAATTGAAGAAAAGAGACTGAAGGCTATCCGTCATGGTCAAATGTACCAGAAGCGGATGATACGAGCTTACAACAAAAAGGTTCGCCCCAGAGTATTCTATGAGGGGGACTTGGTATTGAGACAAATTCTCCCTATGCAAAAAGATTTCAGAGGGAAATGGATGCCAAACTGGGAAGGACCTTATGTGGTGAAGAAGGCTTTTTCTGGAGGAGCGCTGATATTAATTGAGATGGATGGTAGGAGCTTGCCTAACCCAGTAAATTCAGATTTAGTCAAGAAGTACTTCGCTTAAGAGGTGAAAACCCGCAAAGGGCGCAAAAAAAAGTAAAAAAAGGGAGAGGCCAAGGTGAAAACCCGCAAAGGGCGCCTTGAGACCAAAGGGGTTTTGAATTGAAAACCCGAAAAGGGCAATTCAAGTTTTGACCAAGGATGGGGTATGAGGTAGTCTTGCTATATGCTAGAATTAATGAAGAAGAAGTGCGCATATCTTGGGGCATCGACAGAATACATTAGATCTCCTAGGTACATGATAAGCTCAAATTGGTTCTCGTGGAGTTCATATGGTGGAGCTTAAGCTGTGATATCTGGGGCATACATTTTTGTTCCCCTTTACCTATTTTTGTATTCTGGCAATATTTGCTTCCCTTGATTAATCTATTCTTCTTGAATCTTGTCCCTAATAAATTTCAGTTTTGTCTATCTTTATCGTTATTGTATTGAAATAAATGGTTAATGGACTAATAATACTTTTACAAAAGAGGTTTTGTGTATTACCCTGAAAGTTTCTAAATGGTACAAGAACCTGAAATAGGACTTTTGTTGAGAACTTACCCAGCTTAGGGTTGGAATATTTGTGTTAAAATTTGAATTATCTCTTCAGTCAAAGATATTGATTGAATAAGAAAGCAGGATATTGTGTCAAGCAAGGCATAAGAGGGGATCATGATCTTCCTCATTAGTGTAATATCAGGCATACACATTTGGTCATGGTGCCCATAGAGTGGGGTAATAGACCGAATTGATGGAAGAGGGGGTTTTGAGAATGGTATAAACCTTAAGTTCCAGAAGCATCAGTTAAATGGACTTTAAAGCTATAAAGGGGCAAACTAGTTGAGCGGAGTGGGTGTTTCTATGGGTCTTTTGTTGGACTGTGCTGGCCGAGCAAGGGGGCAACATAATACGACGGTGATAAAACTCTGATGAATAATGAGGGATGACACTTTAAGATTTTAAAAAGGAATCATTTTCATGACGTTTCTACATTCATGTCATTCATAATACATCTAGTTAAGAGCATTTGATTTATTTCGATTATAACATCCTAATTATTTGGCATAAGCATAGATATATGAAACTGAGTTTACAAGACATGTCTCAAAAGACAGGGTAATAGCATTGGTGAAGTCAGATCTTATTTCCCTAAAGTTGCAGCGGAATAGATCGAGGATTACAAAACCTATCTCCCTGAAGTTACAGTGGAGTAGGTAGAGGTGACAAGTCTTATCTTCTTGAAGTTGCAGGAAGCAGACTGAAAGTTACAGTTCTTATCTCCATGTATCGGCTATGGAGTAGATCGAAGATGGCGAGTTTTATCTCCATGTATCGGCTATGGAGCAGATTTTTAGCCACTAACCTTATCCTCTGAGGTTGCAGAGAGCAGGTTGAAGATACAGGTCTTATCTTCTTGAAGTTGCAGGAAGCAGACTGAAAGTTACAGATCTTATCTCCATGTATCGGCTATGGAGCAGATCGAGGATGGCGAGTCTTATCTCCATGTATCGGCTATGGAGCAGATTTTTAGCCACTAACCTTATCTCTCTGAAGTTGCAGAGAGCGAGTTGAAGATACAGTCTCTATCTTCCCGGTTTACTGCAGAAGCGGTCAAAGTTACTGATCTTATCTCCATGTATCGGCTATGGAGCAGATCAAGGATGGCGAGTCTTATCTCCATGTATCGGCTATGGAGCAGATTTTTAGCCACTAACCTTATCTCTCCGAGGTTGCAGAGAGCAAGTTGAAGATACAGGTCTTATCTTCCTAAAGTTGCAGGAAGCAGACTGAAAGTTACAGATCTTATCTCCATGTATCGGCTATGGAGTAGATCGAGGATGGCGAGTCTTATCTCCATGTATCGGCTATGGAGCAGATTTTTAGCCACTAACCTTATCTCTCTGAGGTTGCAGAGAGCAGGTTGATGATACAGGTCTTATCTTCCTGAAGTTGCAGGAAACAGACTGAAAGTTATAGATCTTATCTCCATGTATCGGCTATGGAGCAAATCGAGGATGGCGAGTCTTATCTCCATGTATCGGCTATGGAGCAGATTTTTAGACACTAACCTTATCTCTCTGAGGTTGCAGAGAGCGGGTTGAAGATACAGATCTTATCTTCCTGAAGTTGCAGGAAGCAGACTGAAAGTTACAGATCTTATCTCCATGTATCGGCTATGGAGCAGATCGAGGATTACGAGTCTTATCTCCATGTATCGGCTATGGAGCAGATTTTTCGCCACCAACCTTATCTCTCTGAGGTTGCAGAGAGCGGGTTGAAGATACAGGTCTTATCTTCCTGAAGTTGCAGGAAGCAGACTGAAAGTTACAGATCTTATCTCCATGTATCAGCTATGGAGCAGATCGAGTTACAGATCTTATCTCCATGTATCGGCTATGGAGCAGATTTTTAGCAACTAACCTTATCTCTCTGAAGTTGTAGTGGAGTAGGTTGAAGTCACAAGCCTTATCTTCTTGAAGTTGTTGTAAGACTACTTGAAGAAGAAGAGCATCAAAGAAGTTAAAGATTCAGTAAGACCGGGGAAAATTGGTCCTTTTAGGGTCTTTACTCCGTTCTTGTTACACAACAACAAGCAAAGAGGGGCAGCTGTAGACCCAATTTTTAGCCCGGGCTCATACACATACAAAAAACCAATAAATAAAGCCCACATAAAAATCCAACAAGTCCAAAAATTACAAAGGTAATAAACCCAAAATATAAGCCAATTACAATCCAGATAAACAAAAGCCCAAATTTTAAAAACCCTTAGCCCACACTTTTTTTTTCCTTCCCTTTCCAGCAAATAAGGAAACTGCCTCCCTTCACCATGTGCCCACGTTCTCCATCCACAACCATCAACACCTCTCCACCACGCACAGCAGCACACCTCGCACGTCCGGCCAACTCGCATGTAGCACGGCCCATGTCTGGTTCTCCCCCACGTTCACGACCTGTAACTTGAGCAAAAATAGTTAGAAACCGCTTGTATTTTGGCTATAAAGCCTTCGAATATTTTTTGTAATGGGTGGTTCCCTGGCTACGAATACAATAGCGAAAATATATACGAAATCAAATACAAGTAGAAACCAAAAGCAATAATATTTGTTAAAGGTGATTTTTTAGTTTCTTCCTATTTCTGATTTTGTTATTATTCTTTCATTTTCTTCTTGCGTGAGAGAAACATTAGGAGAGAGAGGGAGACTCACCGGAGCCATGTCGTGCTCGCGTCGACGAAGGGAGACTCACTGGAGTCACTGTGGCGGCTGGGTGAACCATTGGTGGCCTTCTCGGCTGGAAGATAAAAGGGAAAATGAGGGAGAAGAAAGAATTTCAAAAAGTATTATGGGTTTCTTTTTTTAAAAATAAAGGTTAAAACATTTTTGACTAAAAAAAGGGGTTTTAATGGCTAATAAAAGGAAATAGCATTGGGGGAAGGAACATACAGCTTTTTTGACTTGGTTCCTGCGCATGTTTTCTCTAAATGACTAATTTGCGCGTTTAGTCCCCTTCCCTTGCACTACTGTCCAATTAAGCCATGTTTGGTTTTTTTATTCCTTTTAAAATTATCCCTGGGACTTGCGCGTATTTTCATTTTAGTCCGCGCTGAAACAACATGTTTGGGGTCTGGTTTATTTTCAATTTTAGTCCCCAAGCGTTTATACGCGTTTTGTTTTGGTCCACAATGCTATTTCAATGGTTTACTTTATTTATAAAATATCCCTTTTATTTAATTTTATTTTCCATAATTCACTTTTTCTTAAAAAAGGTTCATTTAATATTTTTTTTATTTTCTTTATTTATTTGTATATATATATTTTAAATCATTTTGACAATTCCACTTCTTCTTTTGAAAAACATTATTGTTTTAAATTTTTTTTTTTGTATGTTATTACGTTGAAATGTTCTCATATTTATTAGGCATATAATTTATGATTAACTCTATTCTATATACATTATTGTTCTCACATTATGTTATGTAAATATTTTCTTTTATATATATATATTTAAATTTATTAATATATGATTTGGTTCTCTTAAAAGAATTATTGTATATTTTATTTATTTTAGTGCCTTAGTATATATCATTTATCGTTTTTTTTCCCCCATTTTCATATATCTATCATTAGTTAAATTAACTTGTCTATGTTTTATATTATTTGTTTTGAATTTCTTCTTACATAATATATATTTCTTAGTTATTATTTATATATTGTCAGTTTTTATATGCATATAAGTTATTTCGAATTTTTACTTGTGTTATCTCTTTGTATATTTATTGGTCTTTAAATTATTTATATCATTGATTCCTAGTTCTTGGGTTGTCTTGCATGTCACGTGTCGTCATTGGCTTTCACAACATTTTTACATATTATTGTTCATACATGTAATTATGTTTTTTTTTTTTTTTGTAATTGCATTATGGTTTCAATTCCCATGTTCACTCAATATCGATTGTTTTTATCCCCAAGCAAACAAATATTTTTAATTCGTTTTTGTAACTATCAATTTTTTCCCTTTTTTTTTAAAGAAAGAAATTTTAAAACCAAAGCAATGTTTGGCATTTGGAAATTTGAGAAATCGTGCCCTAACGTGTTGGGCTTTGATTTTCTGCTTGCCCAAAATAGCAAATATTCCTTTAAAAATTTCATTCGTGTTTTCTAAATTTTAAAATAAGGCAATGTTTTGTGTTTGGAAATTCGAGAAATCGTGCCCTAACGTGTTGGGTTTCGCTTTTCCGTTTTGCCAAATAACGGAATACCCTTTTAAGGGTTTGTTGCGTGTTTTGGAAATTATGAGGTGATCTCAGTCTTTGGAGGCTTAAAGTGTCGTGTCCTAACGTGCTGGATGTGGTATTTTATTTCTTTGGAGCAAGTAAACCTTAAAATCCAATTCGAATTGTTCATTCATCTCTAAAGGAATCGTATTTTAAATTTTTTCTAAATTTTCAACGATAGGACATTCAATAATCGATTGGTGCCAATTTTGGGCGTTACGGGGGTGCTAACCCTTCCTCGTGCGTAACCGATTCCCGAACCCTTCTTTTCAATTTTCGTAGACCTAAAATTATTATTTTAATAAATCAAATGTTTTATTAAAATGATCAACCTCAAGGTGATCCGATTACACCTCAAAAAGGTCGGTGGCGACTCCAAACTTTCGTTTTAAAAGTCGATCCCCGTTTTTTAAAAACTCGTAAAAAATTGTTTCCACAGTAGTGTATGCCTCCATAAAATTTGAAGGATAACTAAAATGGGTTTGCAAATGCATTGCTGGTTCTCAGTCCTCAGTCACTCGCTCAACCAGCTAAGCCTTTCCAATTTCATCCTTATCCTAAACTTTAGTCAAACTTTTAAAACTACAAGCAACGATATTTCTTTATTATCCCCACAACCGACAAAAGGGGACTCTTTCGTATTTCAAACGTTTAATACATTTTACATATCATACTTACACCAGCTAGGGTTTTTCTTCCATCTTTGTACGGGAAAGGATATTACTTGTTTAATGCGGTCTCAATTGTTCAAGCAACGTGAACCAAACCCTACATATCATTTTCAATTCAACTTGCAAATACCCAATTTCACTTGTCTCTCTCCCTATATATACACACATTTAGTGGTTGAGAAGAGAAAAGTATAGTGGTGGGGAATGGAGAAGATAAAGCCAGAGCTGAGAATATTTGAAAGCAGTGAAGAGCTGTCGTCAAACCTTGCTGACTATGTCATTCAAGTTGCTGAATCTGCTGTGAAAGAAAGAGGCTCTTTTTCTCTTGTTCTCTCTGGAGGAGACATACCAATTCGTTTAGGGTACTCATTATCACATAACCTTTGCATGCAGCACTCATTAAAATTTGCCTTTGTTTCCTGGTTATGTTGCTTGATGCATGGTTTTGCAATGCAGGAAACTTAGCAAGGCACCATATGTGAGACTAGTGGAGTGGTCGAAATGGCATGTATTTTGGGCAGAGGAAAACGTAGTCCCTAAGCGACACCCTGATAGTTACTATTGGCAAGCCAAGCAATGGTTTATCTCCAAGGTTTTCATATATTTTTCATCCTTAATTTCTTTCAGTTTACTTTCCCTCTGAATAGTTGTCAAACTGTGAAAGAGCTCGATTATAATACCAGTAAACATAGCGAGAAATAGGATAATGGATCATGCTTAACCTCATTATCATGAAAATTGGCATGAACATTCTTTTATTTATTTATTTTTGGAGTCATATTACCTCCTATTGAACTTGGGTAGAGTTTGCTTGGATAAAATTTTTGGTGTTATTTTTTCTTCTTAAATTATTGAGATTTATTTTTTTATATTTTAATTTAATTAATTTTAATTTTTATATTTTTAAAATTTGAAATAAGAGGCATAGCATTTTTATAACTTCAAAATTTTAAATTTCAATAACTATTAAATTCATTAATTTAATAAAATAATTTTTTATGGGTATAATATAAAAATAATAAATTAATATAATATTAAACATGAAATGATATATTTGTAGGCATAAAATTGATATTACTAACTATCATTTAAATTAAGATTGAAATATAAAACATAAAAACTAAATTTGGGCTTTTTTATAAAAATTATATTAAAAAATTAATTAATTATAAAAAATAAGGTGGGAAATAAATTAATTACGAAAATAAAGTGTTTACTGCAATAATTTGGATGTCACTTGACACATTAACAATATCGGTGAATTTTAAAAAATAAATTTGAAAGAAAAAATTAAAAAATTTAATTGGTGCCACCAATTTGCTATGCGACAGTAAGATAAATGAAATTATAACTTTAGCGATTAAGATATTAATTGTAAAGAAAAGATTATTTTCAACCGCAAATTAGCTTCTTTAAATTCATTAATACTGTCAATGTGTTAGGTAGTATCACAAAAAATATTTATTATTTTTATTATTTTCAATTTTTTATCAAAATTTTATTTAAAATTTATCGATATTATTAATGTGTTAGGCAATACATAACATTATTTTAATAAACACATTATTTTCGTAATTAATTTATTCCGCATCCTATTTTTATAGTTAATTAAAATTTTAATATTATTTTTATAAAAAAGGACAACTAACAACAAAATTTAACTTTATATTTCATCCACAAAATTGAATTGACAGCTAAAAAGGGGGCTAGGAGAGTGTTGGAAGTAGTGTAGAAAAGCCAAAAGGTTTTTATGAAGTGACTGCCTCTTTTGTCCTTTTTCTCCATTATCACTATCACTTATCCATAATTGTTCTTATCCATTTCTTATTAATCCAAAGCATTTAATTAGTGTAATTGATTACGGATTCAATATGCACAGGTTCCTTTACTGCCAGCACACGTTAACCCAGTGAGGCCCGGACTATCAGGCGAATCAGCAGCCAATAGCTATGAGTTTGCCATCCGACAACAACTCAAAAGTCGAACGGTCCAGGTTTCCCGATCAACCGACTGTCCCAGATTCGATCTTATCCTTCTATCTCTAGGGTCCGGAGGCCACGTGTCGTCTCTCTACCCCAATCATCCGGTGCTGGAAGAAGAGTCTCAGTGGGTAGCTTGCGTTTCCAAGGACGCGTCATGCGAGAGCGTCACCCTCACTCTCCCCGTCCTTTCATGGATACTATGTTGGGTCGGAAGCCCATTCGATCGCACCCGGCCCAAATGGTCTTGCCTCGAGATGGAAACCTCGTCTGGTTTGCGGATGCTTCGGCTGCTTCCTTGTTCCTACGTGCCAATGAACCTTACGCCACGTCAGCTACCGACTCCTAACCTCAACTGTTATTTGCTCATTAAAAATAAACCCTTAAGCCTTAATTTGGAATTGTTATAAGCATTTAGCACTTATTAGTTATTAACATCAACATGATGTTGATAGAAATATTTTTCTGATTAACACTTTTATCTTTATTTTAAGTTCATATAATATTCAGATAAGTCCTCAAACTTTTTTTTAAAGGTAAAACATATTAATAGAAACTATAAATAATAAGATATAAAAACGATAAATAAGATACTATACATTAATGTACACAAATGCTGTATCCTTGATTAAACCGTTGAAAATTGCATCTTAGTTGCTCCATTGTCAAAGCACCTAATAATGAACTCTAGTCAACTAAGAAACCACTGCGAAAAGTTCAAGAGAAAGCCACATCAGTGATGCACAAAAGACAGACTATCTTTATCATCTCATATTCTAATTTTAAAAACAACATCATTATGCTCTATTCTGATAAAGCCCTCTAAAAACCGTTTCTCATAGATCTAGCAACACTTTTACTTAGACAAATTTCATGTATACGATAGAACATATCTACAAATTTAAAACTAAAACTAAAATCATTGATGCTTCCAAAGAAAACAGAATGAACAAAACAAAAACCACAAAAATGTGAATTAAAATTAAAAATAAAAGAAAAATAATAAAATATTGTTGAAGAAATTATATCCAACAACCAAACTAAAGATTAACACCATCGTGGACAAAGCAAAGATTTGATTTAAAAATGTTAGAGCGACTAAGGTTTTTTTTTTTATGAAAAGGTGGAGAAATTTTAAAATTAAAATTAAAATTATCTTATTTGATGAAATAAAGTTGCCTTTTTTTTTTCTCGTATATATGAGTTACAAAAAAAGGGAGTAAAATAGTAGACTTCCTCAATTATTAAACAAACTAGTTGAGTTTGCAGGGGAGAGGTGAAGTCGTTACTCTGGGGGATTGACTTCAAAGTATAGACCCAACAACCCAGCATGCATGCGCATTGATGGAGTACGTGAAGGCAGAGAAATACAACTTTCTCGTGCATGCGTTTTGAAAGGCTGAAAAATATAGAGGCTAGGTTAGAAGAAAGCTGCTTGGAGATGGTAGAACAAGGGAGAAGGTTGAGATGATAGAACAAGGCAATGCAAGGGTAACGGGTAAGTGAAATAGTAATGGTAAAGGTGAGGGAAATTTTTGATATGGTGTAGTAGAAAATTTGTGTATATATACACTTTTGACACCAAGACAGGATGGAAGAGTAAGTTTATTCAACACCCTCTCCTTAAAGCATTGTTATCTTTTTCTATCTCCTATTTTTATATATTTTGTAATCTTTTTCGATCTTCGTAAGTATTTCTTTTTTCATGATATTATAATTTATATATCGATACAATAACATCTACTAAGTATTTGTGTTAAATATACAATAAACAGTTGGAATTATTGTTAAAAATATATTAGTTTATGACATTTTTTAACATATATTAGTGTTGAATCTACATTAAAAACTAATATTTATTACTGTTGAATATCTGTTGGTGTTAATATACAGTATAATGTTGAATAATTATTTTTTTGTTCATTAGGTTGAGGGAAAAAATGATTATGACATTGTTTTTTTTTTTTTCAAATTTTGACATTATTTTCAGGGGCGAAGCCAAGGAGGTTGGCATGAGCCCCGGCCCCCCCTAAAATATAAATTTGCTCTTTTGGTCTTTAAAATTTTTAAAAATTTTAAATTAGTAAAAGTAAAATTGTACTTTGGCCCCCCTAAAATTATAAAAATTCTATTTAATCCTTTACAGATTATAAAGATATAAACTATAAAAAATTAAAATTTTATCCGCCCTTAAATATTTATTCTGGCTTCGTCCCTGATTATTGTGTTGTTGTATATCTATGGTGAAGGAAAATATTTAATAAGCATAGTGGTATTTTGAATATAGAATAATGTAGTGTTGTTCGAATTTCAAAATCTATATATTGAGCATAATTGTATTATGATATGAGAAATGTTTATGTTTTAGTTAAAAATATTATATTAGAGAGGAAAATATTATTTTTTTACTCGTTATATATTAAATTAATTTTTTAATTTAAATCGATATTATACATAGAAATTCTATACAAAATAGTAATAAATTTTATGCTGCAGTGAACTGTAATAGTCGAATTCGTGATACGAATTTCAGTTAATCTTTGAGTCTAAAAGTTTGATTAACATAATGTTCAAAAACAACATCATGTTAGTGGAGATGAAATGCAAAATTAGTAAAAAATTGGATAATTCAACTTATTCAGGATTGAGGTAAGTCACTTGCTTAAGATTGAGGTAAGTTATGCTATGAACGCCACAAATGAATTAATCTGTAAATGGACTTAGGATTAATTCAAATTGGGTCCTGTTAATTCAAACAATTACATTCATGTCTCTATCTTTTGTGAGTCAACCGCTCAGATACCCAAGACACTGTATCTCCCTTGGACTTGATAGATGACAAACTGTCCTTTAATCGATTTTCTCAATTTCAATTTATCAGACGATGGAACTTTTAGGTTACCTACTAATACAAGCTATCTTCTCGCATCACGATCTGACCATATAATGCAACTTAGTATTAGTCAAACATTAGGTCATCAATGAGTCAATATTTGCTTACATTTTGCTTTATGTGCAAAAACTATCAACGACAAATACAAACAACATTAATGTGAATAGTGGGATTTTATTTAAATCAGTCTTTTCAAACAATTACAAGTACAAATAACGAATAAACTACACTTAAAACACTAGATTCTAACAGACACATCTCCCGATATAAGAATGCAAAAATAACTGAACCCCAGTTGTAGCCCTTACACTCTTGTAGATAGGCTAACAATGGGAGATATGCCACATGATCTAAATTACCAAATTTATCAGACATTAGCATCTCTCCTATCAATCGTAAAAATATATGCTTCTGCAATAAGCATAATTTGTCGGGACTCGATCAATCATTCATTACAAAATTTTGTTCTAACTATGTCATATTCAAACAGAGACCTTTTGCATATTTGCTTTCCAAATGCTTGCCCAAGTACATGTTGTAGATCTTATAAATTACATCCTTTTTGGCAACATGGTTCTCAATTTGAGAGGTCAAGTTGTAGAATCACATCTTCCAACGTGATTGTGCATTCTCCACATGGAAAATGGAATCCGTGAGTTTCAAACCTCCAACACCATAACCAATGCACGAATCCTTTTCGAATACCGAGCACGAGTCACATTGTAAAACTGAAACTCATTGAGATATGACTCCATGGCTGTATGAGGGTCCTCGATACACAAATTTCGATGTTGGATGTTGTGCCTCTTGTGCTTGTAATGGTACTTGTAAATAAATTTCCAGTTTTTTGAAAATAGTAAAGAAAACCTTGGCAATAAAAAATTAAAAATAAATCAATTACGAGATTTTACAGATTCATGTTGAGGTGTAGAAATATATGTATCCTTAAATCTCAACAAGTTTCCACTAGTGGCCATCTTTAGAGTTTCTGTAATTTAACTCCAAGTAATAAAACAACATAAATCGCAATATCATATATATTAACTTTGGATGCCACATACTTTTTATTCTAATACCCTAAATTATAATATAATATTCCAATATACTAAAATATAACCATATAATAACATTTAAATAATATCTCAATATACTAACAACATTAACTGAAAAATAAACACTTAAAAATAATATATAAGAATATAAAATTAATCTAACATTCCAACTAATCCTAATCACTAAAATATCACCATAAACTTAAAATTTATACTCAAAGGAAAAATACAAAAATATAATAGCATTTAAATAACTAATAAATAATCATAAAGTAAACTATTTGGCCTATATATATATATATATATATATATATAAGTTGTTCATACTATTCCATTGTAATTGGCATGGCAAAGACATGTTAAACTTATCCGTTATAGCCCAGTAGAGGGACTAATCTCGGGCTTATCCAAAAGGTTTGGGCTATAGGGCAAGACTACAAACAGATAAATGCTTTAAGTTTACATCGGGGCTCCCAAGACTCAACAGCCCAAGTGGATCTTTGCTCTTTGAACTCCCAAAGTCCTGAATGATAAACAAAACCCTTGCAAAAATCCCTCTTACCAAAGTTGCAGGCTCTGATTCTCGTCAAACCTACACTCTTTCAGCGTTTAAGAATGTTGGGGTTACGGTGTTCTGTCGGAACACTATCTGATGTCGGTCATCGCCTCCTTCAAACCATGACGGTCAGTGCCTCTCCTTATTTCTCGATATCCATAATATTTACAACCTTAAGAATTTTTTTGATCCATTGACCTCTTGCCAAGGTTTAGGATTATATCATTTTTAGAACTAATGATGTCCTAATTAGTGTTGATCAGCTTTGGGTTCTGGGTTCATCGATCTGTCTATGTCTATTAGTCTTTTTCCATTTACACTTTTTAATCAAGGAAAATTAGAAGTGGGTTTTGATCTTCCTTGTTCCATTAACATGTTGAAATCTAGGAAGTAAATTTTTTTTAAAACAATATGTAAATTAGATTTTGGTATTAACCAGTCAAGACTTTTCTATCAGTTTAATGGTGTTATTGTTAAATTGGGTTTCTTTTTTCTTTCCCATTGAACTGCAACAAACCTGATAGGATCTTATAGTTATGTTGTGCATTTGTGTATGCTAAGTATATAGTTCATCTGGGATAAACTCGGTTTGATAGTTGAAATCAGGGTTTCATTTGTTTTCGGAAAAAAAGAAGTTAAATGTTTTATAGTGCCTGCTGGGAACTTTTGTTCTCTCATTGTTTTATGCAGTTTCATGGAATAAGAGTACAAGGCATTCGTGTGGGAAGTGCTGAAATTCCAGACCACAAGCGCATTGCAGTTTCTCTACAGAGCATCTATGGAATTGGTCGTAGCAGAGCTCGCCAGATCTTAAGCGAGCTCAATATAGATAACAAACTCACTAGGGAATTGACCGGAAGAGAACTCATGGCTCTTCGCGAGCACGTCTCTTCCACATACGTCATTGGAGAAGATTTGGTATGAACTTTTTTCCCTTCTCTACTTGCTTGATAAAACTTGCTTTCTCAAATGTTATACATTTCTTGGTAATTTAGAGGCGATGCATCAATGCGGACATAACCAGATTGAAAGGTCTTCAATGCTACAAAGGGATCCGGCACGAGGATAAATTGCCTTGCCGAGGACAGCGCACAAAAACCAATTCCCGGACTGCAAAAAAGGGACTAACTGCTGTTTCAGAAAGACACAGAGCTTCTTATGCTTAGGTCTAATTTCTTGCCTTAAGTTGCAACTTTTTTTGAAAATTTTCAATTGGACCTGCTATTGATGCTCAATAACTTTCCCCCCTTGAATTGAATCCAATTATGCATATTGTTTAACCTAACTGGTTCAAGTTTCTAATGTTGGGTGGAATAATTGAAGACCCTTTAGCTATTATTTATGGAATCCTTTTAGAACATGGATTTGATGTCGTACCATCTGCCATTTCTTCATGTCTTACTGTTATGTGATCATCGATCATTAATTTCTAGCACTGCCAAGATGCTTCCTGTTTACTTTTACATGAACATTATAAAAATTGGTCTAAAACTACCGAGGATAGTGTTACTTTATTTTCAGGTTGTCAACACAATAGAAGTTGTAGGTGTCATGTAGGCAGCTCTTTTTATGCCGTTCGATATGGTTTTCTATTAGGTTTGGCATGCATGCGCTACTGTATAACCCGCATTGAGCTCCTAGAGTCTGAAACTCCCCCCGATTTTAATTCCAAAGACCCATTTATTTATATCGGTTGGCCAAGGTGAAATTTGTTGCTATGGAAGCTGCGAATCAAAGGTATAAAGTGACCTGTTTGAGCTGATCTTTTGCAGACGCAAACGGTTGAATAATGCCCTTTATCATCAGTTCAATTGCTGGGAAAACTAAAGAGCACAGATTACTTAAAAGTTATATTTGATGAAAGTGAGACAACTCTACTGAGGCAAAAGATTGGTTACTCCAATAAAAGATGCATACACGAAGATTTTAAGCCTGGTTTCCTTACAAAAATGTTACGGCTTTTCTATGGTATCACGTACTGAGCTCACTAAAAAACAATTTTTTTTCCTATTTTTTAATTTTCAACTTTATTATTAATAAATTATTAATTGTTAGAATAAACTAATTTCTCTTTTGGATTATAAATAATCTCTTAAAAAGACCATAACTTGCCTAAACACCATATATAGATAAATTTTTAAAAAGACAATTTATTTGTTACTACACATGACAAACCACAACTCGTCTCTGCATTAGTCTTATTATTGACAAATTTGAACTTTGTATGTATTCTTATCTTTTAAGCTGGGTATATATACGATATTCATCTACATGATGCAATACATTTAGAAGATTTCAAGATAGAAAACTGCAATTCTAAATATGATTCTTGACGAGTTATTATCCTTATCTCGTAAGATAACTTAGCAGCATGTTTTGAAAGAATCCTTTTCCAAACATGAGACTTAAAATTAAAGGTAAAAGTTTGGTGATAATATAAAGGCTTGAAGATAAAATTACATGAAATGGAGATAGTTCTAAAATTATTTGAAGTCATGAAGATAAAAAAGGGCTTATTTGTTCATAGTAAAGAACTTTGAGGGCATTTGATATGATGGAAAGTTCTCACTTTCCAAGGAATTTAATTAGTTGGAATGCGATTCTATTGTTTGGTAACAAAATATTAATTTACTTTCATTGGAATGTAACATTCTCGAAGAAGTTAGTAAGAGAAAGTGGTTCCATCCATAATTGGTGGAAAAACTCTTTTCCTATGGAAAGTAAAAAGAATTTGTTAGGACAAAATTAACCTTTCTTTCATTTGTGCTTATGGTATTAATTATCTTTTTCAACGGAAAAAAAAAATAAATGCAAATTTGCTTGTTTTGTTATTTTCTAGTTTTTACAACTTTGATTCATTATTTCAAAATAATTAAGAAAAATAGATATATATTATGTTGTTATAAATAAATTTTGTTCTCTAACACACAAAATTTAAGACAAATTTTAGAATTAAGTAATTGCGTGCAAAACAAGGTTATTCACAGATGATATCTCATTATTTCATCTATACCATTGACATCGCCTACTCCCAAATTTAATTTTTGGTAAACTACAAAGCCACTTATGTATGGTTTAAATTATGTTTTAGTCACTGAATTTTAATTTGTTACATTTTGATCACTAACTTTGTCGATTTGTAACGTTTTGATCACTATGCCATTATTCGACGTTAGTGGTGTATGGAAGTCTGATGTGACACAAATTGTGCCATTAAATACTGACGTGTCATCCACGTCATCACATTTAAATAAAAATTTTAAAAAAAATTTAACTTTTTTTAAATCTTTTTCTACTTCATTTCCTTTTTTTCCCCTAATTTTTTTCTTATTTTTTCCATTCTTCTCATTGTTCTCTTGTCTCTCCCAACTCTTAATAAGTCGCTCATCATCTATCAAACTAAACAAGAGAATAATAAAATAATGGTAGCTTATCAGAGCAACAATCATTAGTCCAACTTGAATTTGCAACAACATTTCCCAAGATATGATACTACCAAACCTCTCAAACAATGTCACATTCACCGTTACTCTCAATCTTATTCACAACAATCTCCAATAACATCACCCATTCACCAAAAAAACCTATATTCAAATCAAACAAAAACCCAAGCAAAGCACAAAAAAACCACAATGAGCCAAATATCGGACTATTAACAAAGAAAAATGTGTAAAAAATGGAAGAGAACATCAAAGGAAAAAAAAAAGGTTTGAATTTGGGTCAAAGGGTTAGAGATAGTCTGTTGACTTGCTCGTTGATCCCAATGACCAAGAAAGAGTTATAGGTGAAGAGGAGCACATAAAAAAATCAAGCTGATTTAACAACAAATGATGGAGATCCGAGCTTGGTGAGAAAATCTCTTCTCCTAAGGCTTAAGAAAATGTTGTTACTTCCTATGAGACAGGGAAATCTCGATAACCTACATGTCACTATTATGGAAAGGTCGGGCATTTTAGACCTCATTGTTATAGGTTGATTAATAATCGAAGGTAGAGTAATACTAGAGATGCTCCAATCTCATATTACCACATCTTAAAAGAACAATATCTTAACAAGAAGTATGCAATAAAAAGAAATGTGAACTTACATGTCATTATTGTGGCATTACAGGTCAAATCAAACCTCTATGTTATAAGCTACTCAAGAGCCAAATTTAAATGTTGAAACCTCATGTAAAAGAACTTAAAAAAAAAACAAAAAAAAAGAGTGAGAAAAAATCAGCCACATATCAAATTTAAAGATCAACAAAAGATTGATGCACAAGTAAAGCATCAAATTTAAACATCAACAAAAGATCGATGCACAAGTAAAGCATGAAGTTACAACGCGTTGACAATATTGAAGACATATCAACCTTCTTGAATATTCCATCTAAGATTCGTGGAAAAAGTCTATTTTGTTCCACAAGTTCCAACTCAAGTTACAACTCTTGTTGATGCAAATTGACAAGGGGAGAATGGAGTAAGCGAAAAATAGTAAATCTGACTTGTTGCAGACTTAAGTTAGAACATCTGGTACCACAATTTGTGCAGAAAGTGTTACGACAAACTTGTATTATTGTTGTTGTTCAGGGGAGTAAATTTCCTTTGATTTGATGGTTGTTGTGTTTGTTCTCTTATTACATATGCACTGTGATAAGTGAGTAGTTTCATGTGTTTAGACTCATTTATTCTATCTTGGGCTGAAGAATGTTGCACATAACGTTGGCACACCTGTTGCCACAACTACTTCGGATTTTTGCCAAAACTGAGGGGAGGAAGTTGTTGGTCAGGGAAAGACTTTATTTCTACCTCCTGTTTTGGGTTTCATTCATGCATTAAAGTTTGATTTTTAGCATGTGATTTGTGCTTTCTTTCATGGGGATTAAATGGTTTTGTCGCAAAAATTGTCAAAAATGTTAAAAGACGAGATTTTTAGTACTCAACAAGAAGTTGGGCCCTCGTGACAAACTACAATTTATCTGTGCATCAAATTTATTATTGACAATATTTTTAACTTTATATTACCTTATAATTATCTTCTACGTAAAACAACATGGGATATATGTGAGTTATCTGTCTATTCAATGCAATACATCAAAGAATTTAAGATAGACGAGTTCAATTTAAAAAATGTTTTGTTTTTGAAAATTTCTTGAAACAAACTAGTCAATTTGTATCTTGTTCAAATTACTATCTTAATACGTTATTCAAACACAAATTTGAATAAGATAATAACAAAAAAAAAAAAAATAGAACAAATAACAAGAGATAAGCACAATGTTTGTTAATGCATTTCGAAAGCAATCCTATTCTGTAAAGCTTTGTTCAGTAAATGATTTATTCAGCAATAAATCCAACTATCTATTGGTTAAAACCCAATTTATTTTTAAGTAATTGAAATTCCGATAAATGGTCCTAATTTGTTTAGACCACTCGCCCAAATACCTCACTTACAAATAGTTTAAGTCTTACAAATAATGCTTATAAAATAAATACAAAAAAAATATTAACAAATCGACAACACTCTCCAAAAAGACACATCTTCACTTAATGAGGCAACTTATCGGATCATTTCAAGCACTGTGGAGTTATGCCTCATATTTTTTTACTTTTTTTCTCCCATTTAAACTCTATTTTTAGTTTCCCACTTAATTCTAATTAGTGTAGGTTATTTTAATATTATTTAACATACAAATTTAGCCTATAAAAATGTCCTTTTTTCGCCTTAGAAAATTAACCCATAATATAGTTATGTATTAGCTTTTATGAGCTTTCAGAGAATTTTGTGTTTACGTTTTGAGAGTTCTTATTTTGAGTTTCGGGTTTACTTTTATCTCCATCTTTTGTACTATGTATTTTTCGGTTTTAGTGAAATTATCTTTGCATGTGATTTTTTATCCTCTTCGGAGGAATTTTTTCACGTAAAATATTTATGTTCGATCTTTTTAATTTCTTCGTTATTTTACTTGTTCATTGCTTAATTGGGTTTATCCCCCAACAAACTAGTATCAGAGTTAGTTCGATTTCCGGAATCAATCCGTTTAGAGATGGTAACAATAAGGTTTGATATTGATAAAATTCAATGGTATCACAAATTTCAATATGTGACAAGTTCGGATGATGACATTTCTGATTTAGGGCAATCTTGAAAAGGTCCTCACAAAGAATAAGCTTGCAGACATTGATAAATCAAAATATGATAGGTTAGATAAGAAGGTTCTATCCATGATTCAGTTATATTTAACAAATAATGTGTTATAAGAGGTTTTGATGGAGAAAACGACATTCACCTTATGAAAAATGTTAGAAACCCTCTACGCGACTAAGTCTTTGGCTAATCGAATAGTGTTGAAATAACAGTTGTACAGGTTTCGCATGAACGAAGGTGAGCACTTTAGAGATCACATTAGTCCATCTATTACTCTTTTGAATGATTTAAAGAACGTTGAGGTTCAAATTGATGATGAATGTCAGACTATACTATTATTGTGCTCTTTACCCCCTTCATACAAGGCTTTCAGAGAAACACTGATTTATGGTAAGGATAACATCTCATTCGAGGATGTAAAGGGTCATCTGTTGAGCAAAAACAAACTCGATAATGAGTTTGGTTCAGATAACAAGTTAGATAAGTAAACCTCGATTTTGGTAGCTTCAAGGAAGCGAGACAAGAGATGTTGCTATTGTAAGAAATTAGATCATGTTAAGGCAGATTGTTACAAATTGCAAATTAAAAGGGCTATTGAAAGCAATGAGGAAGATTTAGTTGGTGCTAAGTTGGCCAATGACAAGGGTGATAATCTCTTGTCTGTGTCAACAAATGAAAGCTCCAAGCCTATGCCCAAATAGATCTTGGATTCGAGATGTTCTTTTTACACGTGTCCCAATAGGGACTGATTCTCCACATACAATTTAGTTGAAGGTAAAGTTGTGTGCATGGGGAATGACTCACATAGTAAAGTAACAGGTGTTGGTACCGTTCTAGTCAGGACGAACGTCAAGACAATCAGGGCACTGTCAAATGTCAAACATATTTAAAGAAAAATCTCATTTTAGACTCAACTGGTTGTAGAATTAGCATCGAGTCAAGCAACATTAAAGTATCCCGTAGGGCTCTAGTTTTGATGAAAGATAAAATAATTGGCTGTCTTTATATTTTGAAAAGATCGACAGTGACCAATAAAACATGATATTCATCGTCTGTTAAGGAGTCGAAATCGACTCATTTAAAGTGAAATAACTTGGACATAGGAGGAAAAAATGTATGACCATTTCGTATAAGAGAAATTCTCTTTTGTATGCAAGTTCTAAAAAGAAAGGACACTGTATTCGTAAAAATTAGACTTAGGTCAATTTCGATTTGGCAATGCACAAATCGAAGGCTAGAATTCTTCTACCTTTTAAGCACAATTTCAACTCAATTAATATCTTGTGTAGTTTGAGATAAGTCCATGGCAAGTTTTAGCTTAAAAACTATTATAAAATTATAGTCAGTGTGAAAATTTACGAAATTATGCCTCGTATTTTTTAACTTTTTTTTCTCTCAATTAAACTCTATTTTTAGTTTCCTACTGAACTCTGATTAGTGTAAGTTGTTTCAATATTATTTAACTTACAAATTTAGCTTAGGTCATTTTTTTTGCTCTAAAAAAATAATTCATTACATATTTAGATATTAACTTTTACAAGTTTTTAAAAAAATTTATATTTACATTTTAAGGGTTCTTATTTCAAGTTTCATTTTATCTCCATCTTTTATATTCTTCAATTTTATCATTTTAGCAAAATTATCTTTACTTATAATTTTTTAATTTTTTATCCTCTTTGAAGAAATTTTTTCTTCCGAAAGAAATAAAAAAAAAAACCCTTAGCAACATAATAGTTTTGGATAAATTACCTTCAAAACTAATCTCAAATAAATCATTATAAAAGCTAAAAGATAAATATAAACCTTATCTAATGAGACATGTCGATATGTATGAATAGCATATACGTTCATCAACAAATGTTTGGAAAGTTCATACTAATTTCTAGTAAAGCCCAAAAAATTGAAAAACTGAAAAATAAAAATAGAAAAACATAATTATTTTCATGTGCTTAATTTCATCCATTATTTAATAGAATTAAAAAAATACATAATCTTAAATTAATATGTACCTATTCTCTTATTTTCAATCACTTATTTGAAAAAAGTTGCAACATAATTCTCTCTTATTTTCTTTTTCCACACTTTACTTCTTCCTCCCATCGCTCCATTTTTCCACCCCGCCAACAACACTCTCTAAATATATGTTTTCCCACACACACTCATAAAAGTAATAGCTACACCAAATTGCATTACCAATCTACTTATATTTATTCTTATGTTTTCACTTTTCCATTACCATTTACCAATTTACTTGTATTTATTCTTACGTTTTCACTTTTGTATGAATACTAGTGACAACCTTGAAACCACATCACTTACCATAACTCATACCCCAACCTATCCAAAAATTAAACTACTTATCCAACATTCAACTTTTGATATAATTTTAAACGCCTAAGTTGATATTATAATGAGAATTATAACTATATAAAAACATTAATAAGTTACACAAATTCTACCATTTTAATAATAAAACCTATAGTTATCATCTTAATTATCTTAATATATTTACTAAAATTGTTAATAATATAGGACAAACCAATGCTAACACTCAAAATCTCAAAGCACAAAATAGCCTAACATAGTTATGTAAAGGCTTCTTTTAAAGGAAAAGAGGGAAAGACTTGGATCCTTAAACTACCAAATGCATAGGAAAAGCATAAATCACAAGGGAATTGGGGCTCATGCTATCCTAATACAATAACATAAGATAACACATTTGAAGGCATTGAAAAACTTAACATTGAGACAAGCTACATGTAAAAAGACCCTAACCCATGTTTCCATTTCACCCTAGACTTTCAACACCACCAACAGCCACGAAATCCGCCTAGGGAGAGACAATGAAAACAAAGGAAGCAAACCCTATCATATTTGGTGAAAAAGGATCTATGTTTCCACTTCACCCCCGATGGCTCATCTCATCGGGGGAGAGAATGAAAACAAGGCTCCACATGCATCATATAAAGTACTGGTGCACTATATATATTGCCTAAGATTATCGACCAAAAGTTTATAAAGAGAGCTTAAACCTAAATAATGTGGAACATGGAGCAAAAAGGGGAGTCAGTCAAGCTTCTTTTTTGTTCTTCCTTTGGGTCATGATCATCACCTTTTGATCCTTTGGTGTCGCAGTTACGTGGATTCGTCTGCCAACAACAGTTGGGTTAGAGCGGTTGAAACCATCCCGTGGTGGGGTATAAACCACTGGCAAGTACTTGTTTGTATGACATGCGAAGTACGAGTGCTCAAAATTTTCTTTCAATGCATCTTTTCCCTGGAAAAATTTTTCAATCAAAAAGAATATGGCATGAAAATCAAACCCTGAAGTATTTAAGATATCGAGTCATGAAAGAACTTGAAGAGGAACCAATTTCATTGTTACCAGGTAAAAACTTCAAGTAAAGCACATCACTATTTCTAAGCCATAAGCAATACTTTCCAAACTACAAAGTTACCATTTTTAGTTTAGTTTTTTAAGCTTTCAAAGTTTAAATGATAGAATATGATTAATATTACCTGGAATTTGGCAACACTAATTTCACAGATTTTCTTCCTGCCAAGTCTAGAGCTCCATTCTCGGTTGTTAAAGTCCTTATAAAACCTCAATGCAGCAACAGGACTCGTAAAATTGACAAATGCAAATCCCAGATTTAAGTGAAACCTGAAGGAAAATAATGGTATTAGGGTCAAGATAAAATTGAAAGATAACTCAATAATCCCATAGATGTAAATGAAAAGATCACCCAAAATCCATTGGAAGATAAAGGAAATCATATGCAGATTTGCAGAAATAAGAGCCCGGTTGAGCTTTTCTATTTTCTGTACCGCAGTGATCATCCAACATGCGCTGCAAATCAATCCTTCTGTTTCATTTTATCAAAAGAAAAATGTGTACAATGTCAATTAAAAACAAAACATTGTAACATGAACATGCAGTTACATTAATGGCGAGCTTTACGATGTCATGTTATGGTGGAGTAAATGATCCATGCATACACTACTTTCATATCGTAGACAGAAAGAGACAACAAAAACTGAAGACCCCAGCTTTTGCAGAGACCATTACCAGATGGTTCATTTATGAACCCCAGGGAAACTTAAAGATAGTGATAGAGATGGATCATGTATGCCAAGACTCCATGGGAAATTAGTAGCATGAAAACATAAAAAGGGTAAAAGAAAATGACAAAGAAAAAGAGAAACTACTGAAAGTGATTGGGGACGTTTTTGATCATTAATGAAGTCTTTCCATCAAATTTGGCTTGTTCCTCAGCGTGATTTGAACCAGCTTTCACTTTTTTGACCCAAACTTCTTGCTTATGCATTGGAAACTCCTTCGCCGACTTCAACCGTGGAGGAAGTAACCTCCATTTGCTTTTGTTCCTATTCCCAACAATCCGTTCAGACCCATAGTTTATATGTTTCGGGGCATTGAACACTTGAATCCATGGAAGTGGCTGCTTTCCGGAGTTATATATGTTTAAATAATGAAAGCTTGGAGGAGGATGGCAATGGAAGTAATAAGGCGACTCAGGGGGAAAATAGATATTTAGCGGTTGAGGACCTTGAGGTTGGTAGCTTTTAGCAAAAGGGTCCAATGGCTTATGATTTGAGGTTTTCCCCATGGAAGATGAAGTAGCGGACATCTTTGAAACCCCTTGAAGAAGGAGGAGGAGAAAATGGAACCTACTTCTTTGGATAGTAAGCCAAATTCTTTTTATGGACAAGTCAAATAGGATGATTTTGTGTAAGGAAAAATTGGGAGGATAAAGAATACACGAGAAGATGAAAATAAAATAGAAGATATATTATATTCAGGGTTTTTAAAGCATAGAATGGCTGGGGGTACTGGTAGGGAAGTTTCACCATTTTGGCTAAGGGAATCACTGCAATGATGAATATTGGAATGGGAGATTTCTAATAATGAGGATCCATTAAATGCTTTGTCAAACCCAAGGTGAGGTTTGGCGGCGTGAGTGGAACGAGAGAGCCAGAGGTTTAACCTTAGGCTCCATGCAATCTGTTCTGTCTGCCATGATCCCCATTTCAGCTCTGTAACCTGCTCTCGATTTTTTTTTTCTTTCAAAATTTTGCTACGGTACATTATCGGACAATAATTTAAACTTTTTTAAATTTGTGACGTGTCTTGTATGTACGATCACAAGCGTTTTTATTTGTTTTTATTGTTTAAATAAAATATTACCGTATGTTTGAACCATTTTAGCTTATTATATCTTTATGTTACTCATTAAAAAAGTAATTAATAGATTACCAATTGTTTTAAAATTTTAAAATTTAAGAAGTATAAAAATTAAAAATTTTTAATGGAGTGGAGGAAGGTATGGTAATGTTGAGGAGGATTAGTTCGTCCGAGATAGGCGTAGAGCCAGAGGAAGTTGGTGGGTAAGGTGGCTAGGATGCTTAAGTGTCTATCCCTTTTTCATCTTGTGATGGGATATTTATAGGTGAGTTTTCGTATTTGTTAGTGGTAACGTGGTAACGTGATAATCTTGTTATTAGATCATTATTAGAATGTATAGAAAAAGTTTTTATGATAAGATGTATTCTGTCATTCTTTTTAAGTTGTGGGGCAAAATTGATAACTTAAAGAATCATATTCTCAAAAGAAGAATGAGTGTCTTGTAGGTGAGAATCTTCCTTAAGGAATGGGTGGCTATCTAATGGATGATAACCTTCCAATAAGAGCACATAGCTAACTTGCAAGAATGGGAGGCCGACTAGAATCAAACCTTTCAAGTTACTGATCTTTTGTTGATGGGTCTATCAATAGAGAATGGAGGGATGTTTTACAAACCGTCCATATTCTAAGTTAAAGAATGTATTATAAGAATGATTGAATTGAAGAATATGCGCTAAACCTACAATTATATATATAGTTTATAATTAATAATTAAATTTAACTAAACGAGTTTAATTTCTATTATTATTAGATCATGACTAAAATTTTAAAAATTAAGTATACAAATTTTACAAAATACAAAAAACTAAGGGTAGGTTAATGAAGTGATGTTAAAATAGAAAAATGGAAGAGATGAGTGTAATGATTGAGCAAAATATTTTGGTTAATGTTGTGAAAGTGTGATTTATGTAGGTGTTGATAATCATGAAAGTTTACTTGGGAAAGATGGAAACCAGAAAGTACGGACACCTTCTGCCCACTCCCTGCCTATCCATCGTTTTAACGTCAAGTTAATTAAACGTATGTCAGTCCTTTTGCCTTTCCCTTGACCCTATTTTATAGGTTAATCAACTTGGGAGATGTATAGAAGTTGAATTAAATTAATTTCTTCAACACAGTCGGTCACTTATTAGTATTTTTCTAATTGTTAGAGAATTCACAATTATAATATTATAATTGTACCTATAAAATATTAAACGTGGAGTTCAATAATCAGGTCTCTACTCTTTTCGTTTTGAAAGTCGGTTGAAAATTAATATATCTGATTCTAAGCATTTTGCATGCCATCTTTCTAAATGGTAAGTACATTTTTATGTTATTTGCTGGCAACTTTAGGCAAGGAGTATTTAACGCAAACTTTGTTGAGAATGAGAGTGTTTTTGGGAAAAAGTTATTGTACGAGGAAAAGTTATCTCTGTTCAAACTTTGAATTGATAGGGGCTTCAGGACATTCAAAAGCTAAAACTTGTAAGTTGATTAAATAAATTCCACCAAATGATGAGTGGCATAAAGTGAATACTGATAATGCAGTCTGTAAAGTATTCGGGAATATTACTGCAGATGGTCTGATCCGCAATTAGCATGGAACGTGGATTATTGGTTTCTCAAAGAATATCGGTCGCTCCTCAATTACCGATGCTGAACTTTGGGGAGCTCTGAAAGGTCTCCAACTCACCTGAAACCTTGGGCTGAAATGAATAATTCTCGAATTAGACAGCACTAAAGCTATTCAAGTGATTCAAGAAAATGTAGCTAATCAGCATTACTCAACTGTGACGCGTACTATTAAGAACATGTTGCAACTTCCTTGGATGGTTAAAGTTACTTATATCTTTAGATAGGATAACAAAGTAACTGATGGGTTAGCATCAATGGCGTTCTCAAAACCGATGAATAAATACTTTTTCATGCAACCGCCAGATAAAATCCTATTATCACTACATGATGATTATTTCGGAATGACCCAACCACAAATAGTTTAAGACATGGTTTAATCATTCTCTTTAATAAAAAAAAATTATTATCAAGTTTCATCAATCCTCAATTATATAACAAGTATATTAGAGTATCATTACAAAGGCTTATAAATAAAAAAGGGATAAGAGAACATCTAAAAGGGATCTTCAAAGGCTTATAAATAAAAAAGGGATAAGAGAACATCTAAAAGGGATCTTCTTCTTCAAGCTTGATCTATTCTTTATTTTTTTTCCATTAATATGCAAGTTAAAACTAATTAAAACCTGGCCAAAGTAAGAACAAAAAAGGAGGATTTCGTAGATTTTGTGTCAAAACACTTTCTATATTGGTGCACTGTCTACTCCACCCTTCCACATCGTTTTTGTTTTGCTTCATTTAGTCAAAGGTTCTTGTCTTACTCTTCACCTAGACCCAACGAGCCATGGACTAAATAAGCAAAAATCAGACCATCAGCCGGCCCTGGGAAAGGCTGTTTAGCTTCACATATTAGCTATTTATCTGATTGAAGCTACTTATGTGGGAACTGGAACCCTACCAACACACCCATGGTGGGTTTTTAGCTTTGCTTTGGGGGTTTAGGGTTTGAAAAATTGGCTTCACTCTTTGTTTGTCGTGTTGTGGGAGGGTTGAACCATGTCACGTTCTGTCCTTTCATGCCATTTCTTGGCTTAGAATGGGAACCCCCAAGCTCTCTTTTGTCTGCTGCTTTTCACAGATAGACACAGAGAACACAATTTCTTTGGTTGATCATAGCCTGCTGTTTTTTCACTGGACCTGTGTCTCCTTATTTGGGAATTGAGACTATCTACAATACCACTAAGGTTAATGTTTAATACAGTGTATACTTTTTTATATATTATCAACTAATTACAACATAATTCTTATTAATAATGAGTTGAATAACTTGCTAGGGAGTCTGGTCTCATACCTTTCGTGTTAGGGTTTTATTTTTCATATTCAGATTAAAATTTAAAGAGGTTTACATAGTTTAAGGACAGCCCGTAATGTAACATTTAAAAATGAGATTGTAGTATTTGGATTATTTGACGATCTTGTAATCTCACATTATGAAATAATGTCAAAATGTTGTAATATATGATGTAATTTCATTACTGTCATTTTCTTTGGTTATTTAACATTAAGGTGAAATCTAAGTTTTAAAACAAAAATATGATTTTATTTTATTATATTAATCAATAAAATTTTAGTAGTTAAAATAGTAATGGTTTATGTATTTTGTTTTTTTGTTTGTTTACAAGAATACATATTCTCATACTTGTTCATATGGTCAAAAAAATTATATCCGAGACCTAACTTGTTAAGAAAATAAGTCTTATTTTTTCGACTAAACCTATTTTTCTAATTTATAATTTTATCCAAAAAAAATTTATTTTTTGAGTTGTATTCGCCAGCATGCGTAGACTTTATCCCTTTCACTTGTTACAACATTATTCACTTATTGCCGTCGAGCGGTGAATTTTACTTTTGCCATTAGTGTCTTACACATTATCTCTTTCATTTATTACATCATTATTGACTTATTACCCTTATCTTTAGCCACCAACCTGTAAACGGAATAAAGATCAAGATGAATTTCTTTTGTTTTTAGTTTGATATTATTATAAAAATTGACAGATTAAATTTAAAATAACCTAAAATTAGAATATCAATTCCAATTAATTTAAAAGATGCTGTCTTCTATTCGATATGCTATTTTAAACATTAAAAAATGAACTTTAAACTAACATCATCTAATATTTTAGAAACAAGTTTAATTTATATTATATTTTATCACCGGGTAAATAAAAATATTTTCTATTAAAAATATATTTAGAAAAATATTTTAGAAAATTTTTATTGGTGGGATGGTAAGAAATTTTTATATAAATTTATTAGTTTTGTGTTCAATACTTAAACAATATTTTTAATTATTTTATTTAAAGACTATATAAAAATATGAAAAGATAAAAATATCCTCAAATAATATTAATTATCCTTTAAAATAAAAATATTTTAATAATTTCATAATTAAATTAATATCGAGTTGACCTATAACACTAATTTAGTTGACTACTTTATTTACAATAATGATACCGAATATCGTAAAACTATTACATGTTAAAAAAGCCCAAGCCTAAAAACTTGTGAAGTTTTCTTTGTCGAAGGAATAGTTAAATTCTTAAAGTATAGATAAGCCAAAATGTAGTTTGGGGTTTTTTTTTTCTTTTTCAAAAAAAAATTCTTAGAATATATATATTTTGTGGAGCACCTCCACACATGTGGATATTAAGTTTAGTATAAGTATTTTTTTTTTTAAATTTCTTTGAGATTGAGAAGGTAAGATTTAACATCCAATCGGTCGTCAAGTTTGAACTATAAGTGTTATATTTGTTGCTAGAGTAACTATGAACAAATTACGATCCAATTCACAACATTAAACATTCAAATATAACTAAAATAGGTATATAAAATGATAAATATTCATTTCTGGGTCTCATACTAGCTTACAAAAGCTCTAATGCTAACTTGAGGTCGTATTAGGACTAAACTATAATGTTTACAAAATTCCCAGTTAACGTCACGACGTTGGGGGTTCCTTGCCGCAACACAACATTCTGACTTGGCGTTATTGCAACAACCCATGCTCGACATCACGTCATGACATAGTAATTTGATCTCATCGCGACAACATCACTCAACGTCGCAATGTGACATACTGTTTCTGGATGGCACTAAAATTTACCTTAACCTGCAAGTACCAATCAACCAATCTACACATTCACAACACATTTTCAACCAAAATATGCAATCCTCGTGAATCAATTCATGAAATATAACACCTTATTCAATGATATATCACTATCATATTGCCTATAATAAGTTAACTATCTAGCATAATTCATTCACAATGTTAAACATACATACCTATCCACCAATGCCATAGACAATTACAACATTTAATACATTTCAAACCATATATTGTACTCGTGAACATATTGCATCCATGTAACCAGTTATATATATGAAACTTCTAATTCAAAAGTTCACATATACATAGTATTGCATCAAAACCAACTCAAACTAGGTACATGCCACACTTTAACAAAACGAATATATAAAAACTTTGTTGTGTTGGGGATTGCCTCCTGGATGTTGAATCTATTTATTGCACTCTCAAGAATCTACTATACCTGCGTACGGAGAAAATAAACCATACACTGAGCAAATACACTCAATGGTATTTTCATGATTCAAGTACATTCAATTCATAAGCATATCCTTACATAATTCTATGCCAACAACTTCCAATACAATGTAAACATACATATAATCATTTTTAACACACTAAATCACTATTTATGCATACTAACTTATCACTTACCATTCATTTCACATACTACCTAATCAATTCATAATGTTATCTATATGTACTTATACTTATTCATTTGTCAATATTAACAATTACATACATATATTCAATTTCATAATTGCATTTCAACCATTTCCGAGCTTATTGGCTCTTTCATACTTATTCGTCCCTAATGGCTCATTTTCGATTCTTTCACATATTTCGTCCCTAAGGGCTCGTTTTCGATTCTTTCGCATATTTCGTCCCTAAGGGCTCGTTTTCGATTCTTTCGCATATTGTCATATATTACATTTCAATCTCATTTCATTTCACAGATCATTTAGTCAATTCATATGTTTATAATCCTATTAACCAGACACGGACTCAAAAGGAATACGTGGATCCGTCACCCCAGGTTGTCCGACAACGATGACGCTATACATGTATATACAAC
This sequence comes from Gossypium anomalum, assembly GCA_025698475.1. Classification (NCBI taxonomy): domain Eukaryota; kingdom Viridiplantae; phylum Streptophyta; class Magnoliopsida; order Malvales; family Malvaceae; genus Gossypium; species Gossypium anomalum. Next base: position 7,021,470 of record CM046961.1, read on the forward strand.
TTCCACCCTAAGTTGCCTGGCAACTATAGTTTTCCCATTCTAATTATTCTGTTACCTTGGGTTGCTCTGCAACAATGACTTTACATGTATAACCCTACCACTCGGGTTGCCCAGCAATGATGGTTTTCCAATTAATATCTTGACCCTATGGCATGCCAACTATATCCGACTTGGTTCGAACAGCTAATATGGTAATCAATTTTTGATTCATTATATATAGTTCAATTCACATTTTCCCACTCTTAATTTGTCATCAATTCATCATATCATATAGAATAATTCAACTCAATTTCATACCAATTATCACATATCAAATAGATCATACAACTTTCTATTCTATTCAATTTAGTCCTTGTTTCAATATTCAACCTCAACTATAGTAATTCAATTCAAATAGTCATTACCAATTCACCTCAATACCATATAATGCATAATGTTATGAATATGAAATAAATAAATTGGTCCCGAATCATTGAAATACAATCCGAATTTCTGAGCTACTTGTCGACAACTTTCGATTTTCCTTTTCCTTTTGACGATTCCATGTCAACGTTGGCTAAATAAAATCACAAAACATATAATATCATCAAATTACACTCAAATTGCAATCAATTACAATATCAAACATATTTTACAATTTATTCAATTTAGTCCCTAAACCTAAGACAGACTTAACTTTCAATTTAAAGCTTCGAATTGAAATATGATTTCACATATATTCATTAGGGACCTCCTACTTGTTATTCCTACCAACATTTCACAATATTTTTTCATTTTATTCAATTTGGTCCCTAATGTACAAAACTAACAACTAAGCTTCACGGTCATTTTCTCAATCTAAGTTTAATTTCTAACAATTTCACACTAATTTCATCTAATTCTCAACAATGATAACTTCCTAAACCTTTAACAGTTTTACAAAATAGTATTTGGGCTAGTTAAATTAAGCTCTCATGATTCAATTTCCATAAAAATAAAAAAAATGGCTAGAGACTTACTTGATTTAAAGGCCTAATAGGTTAAAAACCTAAAATGACGTCCTCCCTTGTTGTTTTTTTTTTTTTTTGGTCGGTCAGAAAAGATGATACATTATCTCTCCATCCACCAATTCATGTATATATACTTAGATTAATAGTTGATTAACTTAATTAATCACATTTTCATTTTAATTAATCATATTTTGCTTAATTAATCAACACACATCATTACCATCCACTATCTCTTATTTGTGCATGGTCTAATTGCTATTTTGAACATTTGGTTGATTGCAATTTAAGTCCCCAAGCCATTTCTTAATTAAAAATCTATAGTGATTAGACTTTACAATTTAATTTCTAAGCCTTAATTAATCACAATTTCGATTAAATTAACTATTCAAATTTCAATTCATCTATATATTAACTCCGTAAATATCTTTACTTAATATTTACGGACTCAATTTACAAAAATGAGAGACCTGAAATTGTAATCTTCGATACCACTGGAAACCAGGTTGTAACACCCCCTAACCGTATCCGTCGCCGGAATAGAGTATGAGGCATTACCGAGGAGTACGAAACACTTACAGATAATTTAAATATATTTTCATAACAACTTGTCTCAACTTCATACTATTTTATATTTAAGCTTTACTTACCAAAGTATTTGAAATATCATCCTTATGCAAATAGCACACATGAGGTACATAATTCCATAATTATAAATGAACACATTTGTCAAACATATTCCATATTCATATATCAATGTCTCATGTCTCCATGTATCAATAACTGTCATTTTTATTGTTTTTTAGATAAGTATGTGTAACCATTCATAAGCATGCAATTCACTGTTTCTTCCTATCAATCACAATTTCAAATGACAAATTCATGTGAATGAGTTCAACCTCATTAGCTATTTAAATTCTGTCACTTTGATCCACATACTCATAATTTACTAACATAACCTGTCAAACACAATCTCTGAATGATGAAATCATATAAAATTTCAGCGTTTACTAAAATCTGCCATATAAATTCAAATAATAATTACCAAAACTTTGTCAAATTGGAGAACGTCTTACGTTCATTGGTCTGCACCGATATTCACTGAATTTCACAGATAATCACTGATGCCATAGCATAACTATGGTCTTTTCACTAAAATATCATAACTCAGCTATGGTCTTACATCTTAAACACATATCACACAGATGCCATATCGCAGATATGGTCTTACACGAAAATCGCTTGTCATTTGTAACTGAAGCTACCACTATTCACTGATCAGGTAGCCGAAGCTACCACTTCTCACTAATCAAGTAGCTGGAGCTACCACTTCTCACTGATCAAATTACTTATTATCAAATTAGGAAGCGTCTTACGAAATTAAGTACGTCGTTACTCAGTGCCACGATTCACAACTCAGTATGGTTTTCCTTATTGAGATACCATACCTACATTTCACAACTCGGTATAGGAAATGCCATACCTAGATTTCTTAACTCAGTATGGATAATACCATACCTACGTTTCACAACTCGATATGGGAAATGCCATACCTACGTTTCTTAATTTAGTATGGATAATCCCATACCTACGTTTCACAACTCAGTATGGATGATGCCATACCTTCGTTTCACAACTCGGTATGGATGATACCATACCTACGTTTCACAACTCGGTATGGATGATACCATACCTATGTTTCACACTTTACCATGGACCAACCATTGTCTTTTCCGTCAATTCATCTTGTCACTGAACTGAAGTTCTCAATTTGATCATTTATTCAATTTTCATGTTTTTACATTATTCACGATTTTATCATCAAGACATATGAAATAACACATCATGAAATTCATAAAATTAACAAATGGCCACTAAAATTTAGTTATACAAACTCACAAGTTCGATTTTTGTATTATAACGATAATCATAATTTCATAATAAATATTCCAAATAAAATATTTTCTCATTTCTAATTCAACATTTATCGATTATAATCGGGCATGTGATCAATTTATACACAAGTCATTCATATATATATATATTTATTTTTCCTCCTCCTCCTCTCCATCCACATCCTTAGTATAAATAACACATTTGTAAGTAACATTATCCATAATTTAACTATTTACTTATGTGAATATTCAAGCTATCCATCCGTGTCATAGTCACTAAATTATTTTTATCTTGAGATAAAGAACTCCAAATTAAGATATGCTAATTTTCACTGAAACTAGACTCATATTTCTTCTTACCATAAAATTTTCAGAATTTTTGGTTTAACCAATAAGTACAGTTTATTCTTTAAAGTCACCATTGTTCTGCTGTCTGACAGTTCTGACTCTTTTTCACTAAAAATTAATTATCTCCTAGTACAGGATTCGAATGATATTCACGTTTGTTTATCTTGAAAATAAACTCATTCAGGATTCTAAACATATAAATTTAAGCCTATAATTATTTTTCTCCAATTTTTGATGATTTTCTAAAGTCAGAACAGGGGAACCCAAAATTATTCTGACATTGTCTCACAAAACTTATTATATCTCATGATTTACAATTCCATTGCTTACACCGTTTCTTCTATAAGAAACTAGACTCAATAAGCTTTAATTTCATATTTTATTCATCCTCTAATTAGATTTCTAAAATTTTTGGTGATTTTTCATAGTTAGACTATTGCTGCTGTCCAAAACTGTTTTAGTGTAAAATGTTGATTTTCATTTTGCCCCAAATTTCACAGTTCATACAATTCAGTCCTTGCTCAATTAACCAATCAATCAAGCTAATTTTCTCAATTAATACTTTTCCTAGACATTATAAGTTATTTCATAACTATTGAAATTCAGAATTTCCACATAAAACTCTAACTTCAAACTCTTTTACAATTAGGTCCCAAACATTCACTTTCTATTCAATTCTTTCAATAAAATCAGCATATAAACAATTTAAAGCTCTAATTCCATGCCAAATCATCATATACTTCCAGCACATATTCATAGCTACTTTCAATTTCTTTTATAGAATTAAAAACTAATGAATTCAACAAGTGGACCTAGTTGTAAAAGTCACAAAAACACAAAAATTTCAAGAAAGAATCAAGAATTGAACTTACTTGCAGCAAAAATATGAAAAACCAGCTTAAGGGAACTCTTCCATGGCGTTTTTGCTGATGAGAATGCAGAAAAATAAAGAGAAATCTAGATAATTTCACTTTAGTCCTAGCTTTATTAAGTAAATTTTGCAATTTTCTAATTTTGCCCTTAATTCTCCTTATTTTCTTGCTGATTTCATGTCCTTGCCGTCTATCCCAAATAGACCTTGGGTCTATTTTCCTTTTAAACCCTCTTTCTTTTATCATTTAAGCTATTTAATCATTTCCCACAATTTTACATTTGAAACAATTTAGTCCTTTTTGTTCAATTAACTATCAATACTTTAAAGTTTCGTTTAAAATTTCTTGACGAAACTTTAAAACCTTGATATTCATAAATGATCAGTTTAACATTTTTGACTTTGTTTTGCACTAATAGAGCACTTCGACACCTGTAGCTTCTTTCTACACAAATCTCTACTCCGATCTGTATCAAGTTTGATTGGACATTTTAACTATATTTTCTTCTTATTTGATTCTTTTCTTTTATTTCTTATTATATATAACACAACTTTAATTATTAACTCTTTTACGGTGTTTCTTCAATTAAAAAAAAATACTCTGAAAAACTTTAAAAAATTGCTAGAAGCTTTTAACTCTATTTATAAATAATATCATCAACACACGAAAACTTAAACTAATATGTGAGATTGTTGAAGTCTTCAAATTTTACCAATCAAAAACAAAATAGAGGGAAGATGAAAATTAATCTCCCTTCATCTACTTTGTTTGGATTGGTTAAACTTGAAAACTTTTCATAATCTCACATAGTATTTTAGGCTTTTGTGAGTTCATCCTTTTTAAGTCAATGTCTCTATGTTTTTCCATTAAACAAACTCCATAAGATAATTTATAGTCTTTTACCTTTGGTTTAAAAAGAAGTAAAGTTTAGGAAAATATTTCTTGTATTCTTTATCCATAAAATTTCTGTCAAGTCTTCTAATCATTTGTTACAACGAAAATCCCACAACCGTAACCCAATTCCAGTAAGGCTCAAACTCAAATCATCGAATGTGAATTGAGAAACAAGTGGATGGGGAAAATAATAATGTATTCATTCATTCATTCTTCTATTATTTTCTAAACCCTTTCTTCTTCCTTTTTTCTTACTTACATTGTTGTTGTCACTTGTCATGGGGGCATTCCAACCTTCTTGGCCCAGCGGATGCGTTGGTGCCCCATCTCTTGTGAGAAAAAAAAATTGACAAAAGAATCAGAGATGGTTTAAGATAGGCAACTTTTGTTGTTGCTGCTGGCACTTATTCAAGGATCTGATCACAAGGGATTTGGCCAAAAATATCAGGACACGAATCCCACTTCCTTTGCTCTCTAGCCTCCCAATATCCACCAATATAATGGTAAGTCCCACTGTTTTTATCCTTGGCAAACCACCTTGGCTTCCAACCGCTCTCTTGCATCTTCCGAGCCTGTATCCCATCGAAAACAAATGAGATGACACCACATAAAACTACAAATCTATTTCCTACATCCTTTACAGCAATCTAGAAAACAACTTAATAGGATTTTGTTAATCACTAATCATAGCTATTATTTCCTGCATCTGCTATACCCCAAAGCTTTTTAACGTTTATGTCATTGATCTTTTATTCTGAACAAGTCTAAGACTCTGGTTCGAGTGTTTCTTCCATAATATCATCATGATCTTTGTTCTTCAATGACTGAAACGAGTAAAAACAAATTGCACCACTGACACATGGAGTTGACAACAATGAAGAAAAAGGAACATAAAACTTACCTGTCGTTGCCGCTGCTCCAACCGCAACTTCTCTGAATTTGCCATTTCATACTCCCCATTTTCCAGATATCTCTGATCAGGTCTCAGCCTTGAATCTGTAGGAGGCAACTTTTCCTGTAATCATAAAAAAAAGATTAAGATCAATTTCCCAGTTACTGCAAACCAGTTCATCAAGTCTGAAGACAGTGAATGATCTATATGAATAGAAGATGAAAACCATTAATTGGATTTATAAAATATACATGTATTTAAATTGAAACAACTGATTATCATAATCACCTTTAGACCAGGAGTGAGTTCATTCAATGTGATGGCAAAGCGTGTTAAGTTATATCTGGTGGGATATTTAGGAGGCTTGCTCCGCCGCCAAAGGAGATGACTTTCTGATAAAGACTCTTGACCTTTTCCCTTTGCAGAATAATCTCCATTCACATAATGCATGCTCTCATCCCATTTCCCCAATAATGAAGCCATTGTCTTTCCATTCCTATCTTGAACTATACCATGTACCTGAAGGGTAAAAAAGGTTTTAAAAATGGATAAATGTCAATGATGGTTAAAAAGAGGGCCATAGAACAACATCATTCTATCAAAATACAAGTTGCTTATGTAATTGCATAAATATATAATTGAGGAAGATGAAAGATCACCTGGTGAGGATTTCTATCTATGATAGATTGCTCCTTGAATTTCAGCTTACATGAATATTCACGGTTACCCTCTATTCGCATGGTGCCATAGTGATCACAGTACAACTTTCCTAATATGAGATTATATATTGATGTTGTCACCTGGAAAAAGGAAGCCCATTTTCAAATTGGATACAAGAAAAAGAACCCATATCTATGCATGTATAATTACGACATAAGTTTTGAAGTTATACCTTACTCCATTGGAACACTTCTCCATCTTCAAACTCCAAAGTCAAAACACCAACTGGATCCAGCTGAATAGAGCGACCCCAAAACTTGCTCTTTAAATTGCTATCACCCCACAATTTCCATCCTGTACCCTGACAGTGGCATGCTACAATCATAGGATGATGACTGACCTGACACCAAATATGGAATAGCTCTCATTAACCTCAAATATAGCATTAATACAGAAACAAATAAAATAAGAAAAAGAGATGACCTCGGAGAAATATTATTTATATATATGAAGTAGTGCAATGATCTTTTCCCAGTACCCTAAACACTAAAGGATATTCATACCTTCCAATAAAGGAAAGAGAATAGCATTCCCATTTATCAACACCCTATTTAATGTTTAAGATAATCTATTAAAACTACACTAGTTTGAAATTATGAGGTATAAAGACTCTTTAGCATGCATTCCCGTTTCACTTCCCCCAATAATTTGACATTATAGTGGCTGATTCCACCAACAGATGAGTCCACCGGGAGACAGGAAGATATTAGCTTCTTTTATAGTCAGGTTTTTAACTTAGAAATTTTTTTCTATTGAGAACTTAAACTAAAAGAAAAAGCCAAGGAGATCTAAGGTAAAGAAGGAAACCCTCATTCTACCTTTGTATGCACCAAAGCATCAATAATGTACTAAATTTGCAGGGCTCTTGGGGTACAGCAATTTTTACAACAGGCCTGGTAAACTAGTTATGAAAGAGAGGAAGTATTAAAGTTTTGAGCAGACTGAATTTGATTGCTAAATTAACACTCTGGGTTGACCAGGTGAACCAGGAATATTCTTCAGTAAAATAGTTGACTTTAGAAGAGAGGTTAATATGCATTAAAGTTTCAATGACAATGTTGCGTAAATGCAGAAAAACAAATGTGACAACAAGGATAGATAATATCTCAAGCACAGACAAACCTTCTCTGAGAAGAAGCGTAAGCCTTTATCTGGGAAGTCAGCTTCATATGTTTCCCCTAATAATGGATTGAAGGGTTTGCAAATTCTCCCTTCTGTTGAAGAATATCCAGACACAGCAAATGCAGCTACATTAAGAATTCTCATGAGACTATTCCCCTGCAGTTTTTTTGCGAAAAATTATGAGTCTCAGGGGAATCTTGTAGAGATTGAGATTGTCAAAGTTTATGAACTGAGCAGCTATAAAAGTTGCAACAAGCCTTTTGCACAGTCAAATTTCAATAGGTTTAAAATAGAGAAACGAGGAAGGGGGAATCAGATAAAGCCAAGACATATAACAAGATTAAAGAAACAAGTGATATGGTAATGGAGAACTATTACATTAGGAAAACTTTATATAGCACCAATTCTAAAACAAGATAATTTTGAATTTGTACACTCACTCTTTTCCCCCATTCATATGCACGGTCAAGCAGATAGGAATATTCCAGATCCTCAAAACACTTTTGAAGAGAAGAGAGAGGCTCATTGAAGTAAACAGGAAGACAAACTTTTGTGAGGTCTTTCCCAATATTATCCTTAATCATTGACCAAAGACTTACACCTTTCTCCCTTTCAACTGGGTCAGGCAACTTTTTTCGGCGTTTAATGTAAGGGAAGTTACTTCCAACTGATTTAATGTAAGGATCAATGTCATCTTCAGAATCAAAACCATTAAGACCATCATCTGAAGAGAAAGATGATGTCCGGAAATCAGATCCATTGCTCTTGAAAGAGCTTGATGACAAAAAGTCACGAGTATCAAAGAAATTGTGCTCATCTTCATCAGTTTCTTCTTCTGCAGCATCAACTCTTTCATTATCCTCATCTGTGTCAGTTACACTGCCTTCTGAGTAAAATTTTGAACAAAGACAAAAGAAAAAACTCAATGTAAGTAGCAATTCTATGAAAACAATAAAGTAATAACAATTACTTGAATAAAGATGAAACCAAAGACAACTTAAGCAATCTAATAATCAAGCAATAAGCACTATAACTATTAATAAGCTATAGCAAAGATACAACGCAGATTTGGAAATGAAAAAGGAAGTTCTTTATTTTGAATTCAAGTTGGCAAGTGCAGTTTGCCAAGCACCCATCCAGATAATATATGAACCTCGACTTAATGAGCATTATCAGTTGTCTACAAATAAGTACAGCTAAAACTTAGGTACATAGCTGATAGAACAAAAAAGAATTTCCTGAACTAATAAGAATGTGAAAATTGATTATAAGCACCAACCACATCTCAGCACATAACAATCAGTCCAGAATAAATTAGCTTATAGAACCAATAGTTCTAATAAATGGTTTTACCACCTAAGATCCTTACCACTAGACTTGTCTTGCCTTATCATAGAGGAGGCCCCCTGATCATTCAACTTGTTCTGGCTCTCATCGACCACTGTATTCTCTAGATCAACTTTTTCTGTCTACAAAAAAGTACAAATAGCTGTTTCTTAGCAGAACATTGAAAAAAGAAGCAAACTTTAGTGGTAAGACCAATTATTGACTGAAAATAAGCAGCCGGGCACCTTTCAGTGCATGCATGTTGCTGCAAATACCCAAAAACACAACAATCTTCAATAAAGGAGGAAAAAAAAGGAGTAAAATGAAAGTCAATCAGTTTAAGGTGTAGCATAAGCTTTGCAACTTGTAGGACTACTGAGATTCTAATTTATACTTAATATCTTAGCAACCCAAGAGAAAAGCTACCTATATCCCTCATATGCTCCTGAACATATAAATTTCTAGCAGTTCAGTAGCCCTCTGGACAAGCAATTGGAGTTTCATCAATTCCAAATATTAGCTGCCCCAACTACAGTCCATAAAGCTACAGAATTGTTGGTGTAGCAAGGACATTAAAGGTCTACTTCAATGCCAAGCTCATAACAAACAAGCACCTTCAGGTAAGAATTGATTAAAAGGACAAAGCTGAAGTACATAACCTCTAATTAAGAAAAGATGCATATCTCAAACTTCAACTAGAGCTATACTAAATCTTTTCATGAATAAGATGATACTGAAAACTTAACCAAAAAGGACTCCTTACTCAGTCGGTTATACTTAAATCTGAATGGCACCAGCAAATTTAAAGAGGGAGAAGAAATCGGGATTCTTTTCTTCAGTAAAGAAAGGCAGAGCTCATCGCAGAGTTAAAGAAAGGCACCTTCAGGAAATAACTTTTAAAAGAAATGGATAATTTGAGCTTAAAGTTATACACAAGTTATTTTCTATTGGGGATAGATATTGTACATGCTGACATTCTCAAAGTAAAAGCTCATGAAAAGGACACTCCATAAAAGAGAGAAACCCTAACCTTATGCCCACTCCCCGCATTGTCCACCAAGAAATAGGAGAGTTAGACAGTATCAAAGTAACTTCCTCAAAAGACAGACTGATTATATTAGAAGTCCTCTCAACTTCTCTAACAGAGAGTCTTACCAAGAAGAATTACTAGCAACAACATGCAATAAAAAGGATATTAGCACAGAGGTTTGAAAATTACATTTGGCTTAAAGGAAAATAAGTGGGGAAACTAGAACCTTTTTGCCATTAAAAAAATATCATCAAAATATCCCTTCATGAAATAGTTCTCTAATTGAAACTGGCATTCAAGAGACCTTTATAGTTAGAGAAAACAGTTACCCTCAGTCATCCCTAAAACATCATATACTTGTGCAACTTCAACATCAAAAAGGCACTTAAGAAATACTAAAGATTTTCAAAATTACAGCCAGATATTTTCACAGCTAATAGAAGTTAATTTACTGCCATCCATCTATAAACATCAAAAACAGAAATCAATAGCAACCGTTAATGGACAACAGACATACACTCTTTCTAGGTATTTATGGAGAAGAACACTATGTTCCTGCTCTGAACAATAGCCGTCTCCACGTAGAAGGATTTCAACAGCCTACCGAAAACCACTAGCTGCAGACCAACTGCTTTTCTATATTATCAGATGAAACTAAAAGAAACAGTAATCAAAAAGTGGATGACGTAATTGTTCAAGATTACAAATTAAATTTTATTTGAAATATTAATGAATGTCACCTATGATTCAGTGAGTAACATACAAATCCTACATCAACTAACTTCGGATGAAATTTAAAGAAAACAATCAGGAAAATACATAAATATATCCTTCAAAAAACCACGCCCCTTCATAATTCATAAAAAAATGAATGAAGCAATAGAATAGCGAACCGATGAAATTGCTTGGAAACAATAATCTTTTTAATTTTTTTTTTTTAAAATTAAATGACTACTCGCAGAAGCATATTATTATCTAATTTCGATAACATGTACCTCCAACTGACGCAAGGTGTCGATGAGAAGCCACTGTTTCTGTTTAAGCAACACCAGCTGCTTCTGCAATTCCGCGAATTCGCTCTTCATAATCTGCTCGCTATCTTGAATAGCCGATTCACTTATGCCTTCCTGCATCAGCCGTTTCCTTAACTTCTCCGTGGAAACCACCACATTGTCCGTCGGAGCCATGAGCTCGCTATTGGACATCCTAGGGAACATATCCTTAACCGCCTGAAGCGCCTCCATCCACGCAACCCGATCATCCCGCGTCTCGGCTCTTAGATGAAGCCTCTTCGTTCCGGTGAAGATCGAGAATCTCTTATCATCTGATCTGCTTTCCCTTATCGAAGAAACCTGAGAAAAATTCAAGAATTCAAAAATCAAATCAATTTTCATTTTGTCCCTTGATTTTATTCATTTATTTTTGGTCAAGCGGTTTCCTTTGCTCTGACCTTCAAGTGGACTTCACCGAAGGGTTTTCGACGGGTTGCAGAATGATGAGAAATGGAATTACGATGGCGGAAGATAATACGGTGAGACTCTTCGCCGATAACTTTGGATCCTTTTTCCGTCTCTTGGCTAACGACGATCTTATCAGGACCGTGGATTTTATAATACGATAAAACTCCATCTTGCAAAACGAACCACCTCGGTCTCCAACCTTTCCCGTAATTCACCCATTTGTAAAGCACGCCCGATATCCCGTTTCCAACTATGTCGTTTATCTTTACATCCACTTGCGGCGGAGGAGCCGTGGCCGTCGTAGTCTCTCTTCCCGACGGTATTCCATTCCTCTGAACCACCCGATTCAAATCAACGCTATTGCTACGATGATGGTTTTGATTGGACTGGCACTGGATTTGGGCAGTGGATCGGGCCGAGTTGGATCTGGTGGTGGGAGCCGAAGAGGAAGTAGTAGTAGTTACGGTCGTTACAGTAGGAGGCCTCATGGAGATAACTTGATCGGCTAATGGTTTGACCGGGGAATGTTCCGATACGGTGGAAACACAACAAAAAGGATGCATAAGGCAACTCGGTTCTTTCCTTTATTTCCTAATAAAAACAATTACAAGATTCCGGCGCTGATAAAAGCTGATGCGACGACAGAGCACGGCGGTTGCAGTTGAACTTTTCATGTTCTTCTTTTTGTGAGAAGAATTTCCGGAGGCGGTTACAAAATGATTAACAGTTTAAAACGTTATCGTTTTGAAGGAAAATGGCGGCCGTTTACGAGAAGTTAGGCGGAGTAAACCGGAATCCGATGAACTTCGGTTTCTGGTTTTTTCGTTTGGTTCAAAACATATTTAAAAAAACAAAAAAACACGAAATTAAAAAGTCGATAAAGAGAGGGCTTAAGTGTAACTATGAAGCGGTCGTTGGGGGAAGGGGAAATATAAATGATTAATGAAGGGGAGGCGGGTTTGGATTAGGTGAGGGAAGGAGTAGGAGAAATGAGAAGAGCAGGCGGCTGGTGAGAGGAAGACAAGTGGAGAAAGGAGATTGAGACACGTGGAGAGAAAGGAGAGGTGGGGAAAGATTGAGGAGGAGAGAGTTGAAAGTAGGCTTTTAAAGCCTGGGTTTCGGCTAACTAATGAAATTTGGATTCCGTTTTATTTATATATGCTGCTAACTGCTAAGAGTGGTCCTATCCTATGCTGCTGCAGTACACGATCCTTTTCACCCAAATGTTATGAGTTTTTGGCAAGTGCCACTTAGGCCACACTAAGAAAATCCAAAAATATTAAAAACCCATTTTAATTATAATATTTGATTCCATTTTAATTGAGTTTTATTAAATTTCATTTCATTTCCTATCCATTATATTCCATTTGGTTTGTTTCATAAAAATTATAATTATAATTTATTTTATTTATAATTTAAAAATAAAATAAAATAATTTATTTTAAAATGTATCTCATCCTAATAACTTTGGAGCACAAATCATATATTCAATAAATAATAATAATAAATAATTAAAGAGTAAACGGTCACATAAGTGTTTTTTAAATCTATACTCTAACTTAGAGTTAGTTTAGTATTAATTTTGAGAAGTACTTTTGAAAAGTTGGGTTTAAGATTTAAATATTTAGTATTGTCGTAAAAAAAAGTGCTTTTAATAAATAAAATATTCATTTTAAACATTGTCTTATAAAATAATAAATATGTATTTAAACAATGTTCTAATTAATTAATATTATGATATCTTAGTAAGAATATAAAAAATAATTTGTTATTAATATTTTAATAAATAAAATATAAATTGTAAATATTTTTAAGCAATTAATATTAATTATTCATAAAATTTAATTCATATATATAAACTATATTTTAAATAATAAAATATGACCAATAAAAATTTAAATATATAATATTATATATTTAAAATAAATATTAATAAGAAAATAGTTACATAAACCGTATAAATATTATATAAAATATATTATAAGAATTAAAACTGTCATTTATTTCTAAAAATACTTTTGCCAAAAACAAAAGCTAAAAAAAAACTGCTTTTATCTTTGGGTTGAAAAATATTTTTCAAAAGCACTTATCATTTTAAAAGTTGTTTGTTTAGCATTACTTTTATCTTAGCTTAATATTGTTTCTTAAAAGTGCTTTTGGGTAAAAAAAAAATATTTTTGAGTAACAGTTAAAATTTTCTCCTTTTGCTTTTGACTAAAAAATGTTTTCGCAGAGCATTTTTTTTTTTGTCTTAAATTTTTTTTGAAAAGCTAAAAAATATATTGTTTAGCAATGTTTTTATTTCAAAAATACTTCTTAAAATTAATACTTAATGAGATAGAATAAGCGATAAAATTATGGTTAAAAAAAATTGATATTTAAAAATCTCATAATTCTGATATAAAAGTTTTATTTTATAGTTGCCACTCAATGAAATTGGGTTCAATATTGAATTATTTACAACAAATATTAAAAATAAAAATTATAGAGTAACAAAAAGGATAAGGGTGTAAAGAGGCAAACAAGGCAAGCAAGCAGCAGCATGTTGGTTAGTATAAAATTGCTTTAGCTGCTTTGCCACAAAATTCCAAATGTTTAAAGGCTCTTATTCCTTTGATCCCTTTGTCCACAGTTACCAGCAGCAGCAGGCATTGTATTTATCAAAACCGGCACAAAGTCTTCGTTTTTTGTCATTAAAAGAAATAGTTACTCAAAAAATAAATAAAATAAATAAATAAAGGGTTTGGAGTTTTATTTATTTATCTTTCCCTTTTTTAACTGTTTTTTAATTAAGAAAAATGAGAACCAAGCAAGTAATTAACCCAATCAAGAATAAAAACAGATATATTAAAACAAAGAAAAGCATCTTTTGATTTTTGAAGGCATAAAGATGCTGCAAATAATATATATCCCTCTATCAAATTATAACCATGGTAAAAAAAATACACATTTATCCTTTTAGTTAATAAAAAGTGGTAATAGATTTATGTTCGATTCCTACACAATCAAAACATGGAATGGTGGATAATCTTTTGACTTAGTGACAAGAGTATTATGTTGTAAGTATAAAAGTTAGAATTCAATTCCAAACAACTTCATTCTCCATCCCAATTATAAAAAAATGTAACAGATAATAAAATATATGATTTGAAACTAATAATAATAATAATACACATGCAATATGTACGAATTTTGTATGGAAAAGATAAATACATCATATTAAAAATATTAAATGCAGTTCAATTGTTTATAATGTTATTTTCATTTTTCTTAAGTTGGTATCAAATCGACTTATGACACTAGCTCAACTAGTGACATTACACACAATGTGAGTGAGAAAAAAATTACTCAAGTAGTGGTAAAAAAACTTCTTTATAAATCTACTAAACATGTGTTCGATTTTCAAATATGTTAATTTTAATTCTTTTATATAAAGTTAATATAAAGATATGAAAAGATAAAAGTGCCATCGAAATAATAATTATAATCGCTTAACAGAAATGATATATTAATTCTTTTTCCAACTGAATTCATATCTATTTAATTCATTATATCAATTCAATCAAAATTTTAAATAATAACAAATAAATAACTAGAATGAAGCAAATAATTAAAACATATGGTAAGAGTAGCCGATTGAGCCTTAACTCGATTGGTATGGGTATTGTTGTCAATGCAAGAGAACGTAAGTTTGAATGTGTTGAAGCATATTATCTTCTTATTTATGAGTTGGGGAAGGACTATAAATAGTTCTAGACATTATATCAAAAAGAGTCCGATATGATCAAAATTTATAGTAAGATTGTTAAAAAAAAAACATAGTAAGAGTAAAATTCAGAGGGGATAAAACTTAATCATTTGCTTAAGCTAAATCCTAGTGGGTGTTTAATAAAATATGAAGGCTAGAGTAAAAAGAGTAAGTGCTAGATTTGAAATTAAAAAGGAGCATAATTACAGCTGGATTACATTAGACCGTTCAAAACAAATAGTGAGACTGCGAGTTATTCCTATAGATCTTGGCTGGACTGCAGCAAAATAGAATTTGTGTACTTGTAGGCCGAACATTTGCCTAACAATCAGACGTCTCTTGCCCCACGCAAATAGCATTTCATCACCCACCTTTTCTCTTCACTTTTTTAGTTATTATTCTATAATAGGAAATTTCGAAATTAATCATGAAAAATATAATGTTAATTAGTTATTAGTGTCATCGAACTATTTGGTTAGGTTAACATGTATAAATAAATAAAGGTTCAATTTTGCTGTCGGTATTTTGTGGTTTTTTGAAATTTAAAATCATTATGGATTGGAGTGAGATTAGTTTCATGACTTTTTTTTTTAAAATGTTATAATCAATGTCGATAATGACGGTAGGAATGATCGCAAAGTCATAAAAAGGAAAAATTAGAACACATGCAGATTATACGTGAAAAACCCTTATCGGGAAAAACACAAGCAGAGAAGGAGAAATTCACTATGTTGATAAACACACAATACAAGAGGAGTTCGACTACATCTATTTAAGGGTTAAACAACCCTGTTATAGTCAATGTATAATAGAAGAAGCATAGTCCTATACAAAAAGAGTTCGACCCTCGGTCCTTCGCCCCCATAGATCCCCCTATTTTGCCTTTCTATTTTATTTCTTTAATAAGTAACGAGATTTGGATCACACAACTCTAACATTGAAAGAAAAACCTAAAGCCCATAAGGACAAAATGAAGATTAAGTATAATCACATCATCCAACACCATTCAAGTAGCCCAAACCAAAATCAAAAGAGCAATCATTACCTATGGACCGATGAATGAGACTGTGAGCAACCTCATTGGTTGATCAAGGAACAAAATGAAAAGCGATAAAATCAAAATCAATACAAAGTCTACGAGCCTCCACAAGCTCCTTCCCTGTGGGTTGATCTCCAATGAATTAAAAAGACACTTAATGCTTTAAACGCTTTTTTTTTTTGCCATAAAAATGAATTTCATTACCATAAGGGAAAAAAGGTACAAACAAAACAAAAGGAAACAAGTTGACAAAACCAGAGAAAAAGCTAAGAACTACAGAGAGTAGAACAAAGCTACAACTCATGCCTTAAGCCATACAGGGAAAATTAAAGATGAGGACATGGAAGACCCTCTTTGTTCAGAATGTGAGTGTAATGCCCCAAACTCAACTCGATTCACGAGGCCTAAATTTCGAGTGTTACTTCGTAAAGCTAAACCATTAACAAAAACATTTTGCAATTTCTCGTTTCTTTAAGCATGTTATTTGACCTTTTAATTAGAAACTTATTGTATGAAAACAAGGGAAGTAACTTAAAATAACCTTATTACAACAAACTTAATACAAATCCTTACAAAATGGAAGTCTATTTAATTTAGACTCAAAAGGCGTATTCCTAGACTATGTCACATCTACACTGTATGCATAATAGCCCACTCCGTCACCATTTTGGTGTACTATTGGCTTTGTCCCTTCAAGCAAAGTCTCATCTCAAGTACCTAAAAAGCAGTAACAAATCTTGTAAGTACATGGGCATTTACTGAGCTTAACACAACAATACCTTGATGGAATAATTGGAATCTTATATGAACTATTGTGTCAACCATTATTCTGCATCATTGATTTCGACAAATACCACTATAGTTTTATCACATTCTTATACGGCAGTTATCATGCTCTTGTCATATTCCATCTTTCTATCTAGTTAACTAAGGAATCCTTCTAAAACTTTCATAAATCTCTTGTCACATAATAAATTTTTTGCAGACATATCCTCCGAGTCCACTTTCAACAACCATGTCTTAACATATACTCTTATTTCAAATAGTTGTTCAATAACATTTATCACGGGTGAATACATAAATGTTTGGCGAATGCCAAGGTAGAACTAAATACCATCAATTTTATTTTCAGCCATATCATATTTCAACACTACACATACTCGTGTAGAAGAGTACTGCTAGACCATTCATATGAATTCCATATCGTATTATGTCTGAATCCCCTAACTTAAGATAACACTAATTCAACTTCAGAATAATTCTATAAGAAGATTCAATACCCCTCATTTTCTACATTTACAGATCATCATAACGGATAGCCTTTTTAACATACAGATACACATCTCTTTTTCATGAAAACCCTTAAGACTTATTCACTTTTAACTCAGAACATATCAATACCTCCTCTTAATTATACTTATTACAAAACTAAAAGGATTTACTCCTATATGACTATAGAGATAGACGTTCAGACACAAATCGTACCTGACATTCCTAATAGTTCATGCCATGTAAACCTAACAGAGCACGCCATACAGGCAATCGTATAAAATCTCTTGTTTATTATCTCAGTAAGCTTCACAGAACACATCAAAGACAAACAAACGATATACCAAACGTCTCATAAATCCTTATTACAGAACATGCTCTAAAGTAATCTAATCAGAGTACCCACAAAGGTAATCCATACAGAGTATGCCACAAAGGCGACCTATACAGAGTACGCCATAAAGGCGATTCATCCAGAGTACGCCACAAAGGTTGACAGGATGCCATATAGGCATCCCAAAATTATCGTATTTGCGATATGGATTTGCTTAAACTCACATTGAATGAGGTTTGCCCATCACCGCCTTGAGACACGCAGAAAACCCCATTAGATAAAATGTCATTCAATAGTTCGTTTTTAGAGTATGCCATGGCCATGAACTTTTTCCTTCAGAGTTTCATATAAGAGTTTGTGTTTACTGCCCCGACGAACTTTCTTATTTACCACAATGGTGACTCGAATCACTTTACAAACTCTACGAACCAGACACATCCCAGACCTGAGATTTTAAAATTGCATAACACTATTCATATATCCCATAAACTTCTTTTCAAGCAGACTAACTTATTTATTCTTTAATCATAACTTTATTCCTGTAATTGTATAAGCATCATAAATTTCAGTTTCCAATTTGATCACTTTCATATAGATATATTTCAGTATGAACAGTATACATGCTAGAGTCAGAGTAGAGACTCACTTGATTCTTACTTACTGTAGTTCAAAACTTCAGATCTAGATATCCATCTTGAACCAACAACAACCATTGCTTAGAAACATAATTTCACTATTACTACTTTTGTACATATGAATAACTTATCATATAAATCGTTGACAATCTTATGTAGGAACCTTATACTTACAGTCTTACTATTCAATCACCACATACAGATTTACTCATCCAGAACTTAACATGCACACCCGAAATACTTACCCTGATACGAAATAACCTCTGATCATAAAAGAATCATAGCTTCTAAATCATTGATGTAAGATACATTCAAAATTATGGAATGTATTAGTAAATACCACTTAAGGAAAATGAAGAAGAAAAAAGAACCCTTTCAGAACTTATCTTTCACATATAAATATGACTCAACTTACTTAGTGGAATTTAACAAGTGCCATACATTTCAGAACTTGCCTTCTTAATGGCTTACAGTTTTCGAGGGAAATATAAATAAGCACCTTCCGATCATAATTATCCAGCTTGGTTATTTAGTTGATTTTTAACCACGTTACGTAAAATTTAACTAGTATAGTATTCAAGACAAATTAGGTGTACTATACATTTGGTGAATACTTATTCCGTACTTACCCTTTATCAATTAACATGAACTTCTATTTAATGTAGCAGAATATCATGAAGTCAAATTCTTACTAACTCATGTGGCGGTTACTATACGCTCGCACGTATATGCCAAAATAGTCATTTGGATGGATAACACTATGCCAGATAGACTATTTACTACTATACACCCAAAACTTTAAACCCATTAGATTTGGGGTGTTACAGTGAGCCAATGAATATAGTGGTTTTAAGAACCTATCCTTTTGGTAGCATCTCCTTTCTATATCCTTTGGCTACCCAATTGACAACTTGATTTGTTGATTGTTTGACAGAAGAGAAGACCATCTCCAGTAGATTTTTCTTTAACATATTAATATCATCAAGGATTTTAGCAATTCTCCATTTTTTATCCCCTTGAGATTTATACAGTCACCAATAACTTTCTTTGAATATAACTCAACAATCAACCTTTGAAAGTTCAACTCAATTGCCAACTTTAAACCCTCTTTAACAACATAGGCTTCAACTTGTAAGGCACTATAAACATGCCCCTTTTTACCCATACTATTTAACACTTTACCATTAACTCCCCTAACAATAATACCAATAGCCCTTTTGTTGTTTTTTTAATGCTCCATCATAGTTTCTCTTGACAAAACCTTTTCATGGGGCCCTCCAATTAACATCGGAACAGGAAACATTTTTATGGGCTTTATTCTTAGATTGAAAAAAATCTAACACTTTATTTGAAGTAGAGTTAAGTTTTCCAATAGTGCCTTTAATATCCACTTCTATTTTCCCAGTGACACATCATATCTATCTTTCCATACATAGCAATTTGTAAATGCCACTCGTACTTTATCTTCCACCAATAGTTGATTACAAGACAACACCTTAAAAAGCCAATCATCAAATCTACAAATTTTATCTTTATCAATTTTGAAGCTATTGCAACCAACAAACCAAACCCTATGAGTCTGTTCACAGCCAAAACATATATGCTCAATAGACTCCTCCTCTTGTTGACAGATTAGGCATAAAGATTAAGAAACAACTCTCCTTTTAAATAGATTTACAAATCTAACAATTGAATTAGTACACAACTTCTACAAAAAAATGCTTGATTTTGCTTGGGACCTTCAAACTCCAAAGAAGCTTCCAATGGTTTTTGTTAATTTACTTAGAAGAGGAAGGCTTCCAGGCTGCACCTTAAAGGGAAGATTTCGTCAACTCAATATAACTAGATTTAACAGAGTAAGTACTTGTGTCACGGGCCACGCAAAAAAGCCCACGATTAAGGCACACTCTGATGCTCCCTCTTGTTCATTGGGGGTCATTTAGCCCGACAGGACTAACCCATTGCTTGAAAGAGACTCAATGTCCATCTACTTGGATCCTAGTTAAATTGTAAACACTCTAGTAACTTGTATTTTTACTAGGATAATTATTGTAAATCCTAAATAATAAAGATGCATAGAGTTTAAATCCCTTAGCACTCTTTTATTGTAGATGAGAACTAAGCTCAGCCGTTGATGTAATTTGATCTATATCGTTGGATCTAAAGGAGCTCAACTATAAATAGAGCCCTTCCCTTTTATTTGTATTCATTCCATTCTTGAGTTAAAGAATATATTGAGAGCATTTACTCAGACACTTGGTGTGCGATATTTTTATTATGACTTTTTTGTTCTTTCGTTACTCTTTTCTCTTTCGAGTTTGCTTCGGTGCTTTAAAGAATTTTTGCAAGAATTCTCATTTTCGAGAATTCTCATTTTTGAGAGTAAAGCTAACTTTTAAAGACTTTATTCAATTCAAAAATGGGAATGAATTATTACATAAAAAGTTTACTTTAAAAGAACTTATTTATATGTATGTATCTTCGTTTGCTCTCTCTTTTTAAGTCATGCAGTTTAGTTAATGCAATTGTCAAAAAAAAAAGAAAAGAAAGTTAGCTATGTTTTATCTTTCTTAACTGAAATCCATAACATTTTCTTCAAATAGATAATAAAAAAATTACAAAATCCATGTATTATATTTACAATCATTTTATAGATTTAAACATTAACAATAAATCAAATATATATGTATTTTTTCAGTTAGACAAACGTTTTATTTCCTTTAGGCTTTACTTATAGAGCAAGTAATAAGAGCATTTAAAATTTTTGAAAAAAAAAAAAAACTACAAGTACATTTTGATTTAATTTAATTGGATGTATTCCAATTATTTATTATGCATGTAATAATTTATTTTCTAACTGTAATTATATTGTAATTATATTGTTTTATGTTCGAAGCATTACTTTTGGGGAAATTTTTTATTTTACACTCTATTAGTAAGATTAGAGATTTGACTAACATCTTATAAAATATAATAAAATATTAAAAACAAAAACACATGTTAATTTTTCAAAACTACTTGAAGAATAAAAAAAAATACGCTATCAGTGTACTAAATGCTACCCATTACTTTTATTGAATTAAAAAAATATTTCATTTAAAATGATAATATTTTTCTTAATTCAAAATTTTCTAGAAAAAACTTTAAATTAAAGTTTTTTTTTTTTTTTGCAAGTAAAGCAGTACCTAGATAAAGGGTCCACTTAGAGTCCCTTTGGATAGATAGTGCATTTACCTCTGGTTAGGATAAAAATAACGATGGCAGTAAAATTAGTTACTACAGTGATGAGATTAGATATTATGCGTGAGACAAAAAAAAAAATAGACGCACTGCACTAAAACGCATCATCCTTCTAAAAATATCCTTAATATGCAAGATAAATAATAATAAAAAAAAGAACATCTTCCCGATTTGAGCACCTGACATAGCAATTAACCATCAAATTTTAAGACTAAATAAAAATAGAAGTAGTTAATAGAATCCATAAATTAATTTAATATCAATTCGGTAAAAACATTATTTAAAATTAATTTTAAAAAATTAATGGATATTAATATAATGTTATTTTTATCTTTTACTATTTTCATTGGTTTAAAAATAAAACAACTTAAACGTTTAAGGATTGAACTCAAAAGAAATTAAAGTTTATTCATAACTAACTTACCTATAATTCAATTATTAATTTTTTTATAAATATAATTTTAATATTAAATTAATTTTTTATCTAAATTAAATATTATTATTTATCGAATATCCGAATTCACAAAAAATTCAAATTCAAAATATTGAATTATTTACCGAATATCCAAATTACAAAAAAATTCAAATCCATTAAATTTCCTTTTCCAGTTACTTTAAAATCAAATTAAAATAATTTTAAATAAAATTTACTCAAAAATATCACGTCAATACATTATATATCTTAAAATTTAAATACATGTAACATAATTATTTTAATTTTAAAATTAATTATGTATATTAATATTTAAATTTTGATTGAGTTGATGTTATATTTAACTCAGTTGTGAAATTACTAAAAACCCTTACTTTACAAAAAGGTAAATATTATTTTAAGATTATTTTAATCTTTTTTTATATAAAATCTAAAAAATACGTGCATATGAAATTTGAACCTAAGACAACTCAGCTCTCCCATTATTTATACATATATTTTTTATAAATTTATTAAATAATTATTTTTACTCAACTATAATCTAGTGATAGTTAAGTATTATTATGAACAAGGGACAATTTTTTTAAGGATAAACTACAATTAAGGCTATTAAAATATTAGTAAGTTTACGTTTTAGTTATTCAACTTTAAAAAGTTACAAAATGGTCATTGAACTATTCAAAAGTTTTCATTTAAGTCACTGGATTATTAAAAACGTTGTTATATGACCTTCTCTATTCGCACCACCTGCACCAATCGAAAGCTCTCTTCCCTTTCTCTTATTTAGTTTTTATTTTTTTCATGAAATAACTTTGAATGTTATGAATCTATGAACCAAAATCCAAATAACTTTGAATATAAAGTATGGTTTTCTACTCATCAATAGGTACTGAACTACTATATCGATATCAAATCGTCACTTAAAGTTCACTAGTTAGACTTTAAGTGTAATTTATCTATTTTCTAACGATGCCATTGCCAAATATAGTGGTTTAACGGAAACGGGGAAACGGAGAGAAGGTTCTACTTCTACAAATGTGTGGAATCACCTGTAGGACAGTACGGGGATGCGTCATTCCACTGACAACAGTGGGTATAGGATAGGATGCCCTCATTTGAGGCTAAGCTCTCTATGCCCACTTGCTCAATGCTCTTACCCGTTTTGTCCTTTTACGCCCCCCTTTTTTTTTTTTTTTTTTTTTATCAATATTGTTTTATTTATTTAAGTTGGTATCTTTTTCTTTTGGCAAATAAGTTTATATTTTTCACGATTCTTTTATTTTTATTTTTCTAAAAATTAAAATAATCCGTACTTTAAATTTGATAAATGGTACAAGTTTTTATTGATTTATATAAATAATTTTAAAAAATAAAAACACATTTATAATAATATATAACTCATTTTATAAAATAAATAGGCTTTTTTATCGTTTCGCAACTAATTTAATATCTAATTAATTTGTAGCCAACTTAATTAAATGTTTAAATAATATATATATTAACGATAATACTCTCAATGGAATTTAATATTAAACACAACTAATTTATAAAACAAATAATATATTTGTTATACTATCCATATTGTACTTAAAATCTTTAATTAAAATGGCGTCACAAGTTAATTAAAAATTAAATTAATTAAAAAATAATTAAAAATTCTTTTTTACACAAAGTAAATTATATTATTACAACGTATTTTATCCTTTTATAAAATCAATAAAATCTATCATATACTAAGATTTCAATTTAAAAAATTATAAATTTTAATTCTTTAACTTTACGTTATTGTTATTTAAGTTTTTAATAAATATATTTTTTACATATTTATTATTATTATATAGTATAAGTGATTTAATTGAATAAAAAATTAGGTACTCCATTACTTAATCATTCTTATTTAATTATATTTCTAGAATAAAACGTGAAAAAATTGAGTAAATTAATTAGATAATAAATATTATATATAACTACATATCATATGTTAAAATGATTAATTTAACAACGTGATTATGTGAGTTTATTCACTAATTTTAAAAACAACACTTAAAGAAAATGATATGTTATATGGTTCTTTTATTTATTTATTCTTCATAACCCATGCATGTTTAGAGACATTTGATTATTCACTGATTAATCATTTTCAAATTTTGTGTGAATGTGATATTTTTTGTTTTATTAAAGAAAAGGAGTTTAAATTTGTATACACTTTGAAATTAAATTACATGTTTAAATGGATAAATGTGTTGATAAAAGAAAATTTTTTTGAGCTGATTGAGTATTAACTTGATTGGCATGAACATTGTTACCAATACAGGAGGATGTGAGTTTGAGTGCATTGAAGCGCATTATCCTCTTATTTATGGGTTAGAGAGGGACTTTGGGTAATTCTAAGTATTGTGTGAAAAAGAACAGATATAATCAGAATTTATAATAAAACTATTAAAAATTGTGATGTATTTTGTTTGTTGAATTTGTATAACATTTGACCAAAAATTAAGTCCATAAACATTGAATTTAAAACAAATTTATAATTAGTACGTAATTGGTAGGGAAGATTATAATTAGAACAGCCAATAATGGTTGAGATCTTAGAATTTTTAGCCTCCTTCGTTAACAAGCGCCGTGTGGAATATTATTTTCTAAAATACGCATTTTTTTGACCTTTTTTATTTATTTAAAGTGTCATTTTCTCCACTGGTTGAGCGGTCGCTTTTATTGGCTGTGAAGTTAGAGGGCAACTACACTGATTGTTAACGTGTACCGCCACGCATAAGATCACTGGATAAGCCGTGTTTCCTTTGTTTTATTTATTTTGTATTTTGACCGAAAGACAGTCAAAAAAAAAAAAAAAAGTGGACTGAACTGACGTGGTAACACGTGGCGGCATTTCAACCAGATCACGAGGTTATCTGCTATCCATAACTCACCCACCAGCCTCGTGAACTGTAGAACAAAATTTTGTTCCCAGCGTCTGATGTCTGATCATGATGTCTGATGCTCTAGTTTTTCGGCACGTGTAAGTATTTCTCCTCAAATGATCATCGACGGTTGGTTACATGCGACCTTTTCTGTCCCCCCACTTTCGAACAATCATTCAAAGACAACCATGTTAAAATGTTCGGCTATACCACGAAGTTGCCTTTATGTTTGGCTAAATTAGGCAAAAATGCCCGATTTTAAAAAAATTAACGGAATAGGTATTTTTGTGATATTTATTGGAATAGTTTGATTTTGGAGAGAGAAGACACATTTCACCTTCTTTCTTCGGACGGGTTTAGGGTTTTTTTAGTATTTTTATGGTTTAGGGTTGAAAATATGGGGAGATCGATTTAATTATATTCGTGTTTGATGTAGATATTGTGAAAGTTTAAAGGTATATTTTAGTTAATGGTTATGCAATAGCGTTGGGAGACCTATACATTTCTACTTTCGTATCGAGATAGAACCATTGCCTTAGGAGCCCATCGCATTGTAACTCAGGCTTCAAGTACACAATGCTTATACAGTAATGAGTTGTAGCATAATAAATGCTCCTAGTTGACGGATGTTAATGTGGGGTCACAAATTGGAACATAACCTGAGATTCCAATTGACAATGATTATGCAATCACGGGTTCAAGTTCCACTTCACCAGAAGAGGATGGTTTGTAAACCCGATACAGAAGTTTGAAATGATAATCATAGGGAAAAACTTAAGTACTTTCCAGTATAACCAAGTTATAAATTTTCTTCTTCACTACTAAAAACAAGATCCATAACATCCCTATTGTCTGAAACAGTGACAGAGTTGGATACAAGAGCCCTGTCAGGGGGTGAATGACCGTAGTGATGGAAAGAAGCTGGAGGTCGAGTCAAGGCGGCGACAGTTGTAGTTATTAATGAGTGATTTAATCACAGCAATCACTGTTGACCTGAAACAACCTTCAGCTTTTGTCTAATGCAATAGTCGCCCACCCCCTGACAATGCACTTGCCCCTAACTTCGTCACCAGTTTCAAACAAGAGGAAAGTTGATGATACTGCCTTTGGTGGTGATGGAGAAAAGGAACAAGTGAATTATACTGGAAAGCCCCTGAGTTTATCCCTATGATTATGATCTCAAACTTATGTATTGGTTTTACAAACCATCCACTTCCGATGAGGCAGAATTTGAACCTATGACCATATAACCATTGTCAAGTGGGCTCGCGGGTCATACTCTAACTCGTGACTGTACATTAATGTCCATCAACTAGGACTCGTAGTTAGACTCCAACCCGTGACCGTATAGACACCCCGAACTCAGAGCTTGAGGTACAATGCGATAGACTTTTAATGCAATGTTTTTGTCCCGGCACAACATATGAAATATGTAGGTCTCACATCGCATCACTGTGAACTCAAACACACCGTAAAACTAGCACACGATCTCCCTCAAACAAAAATAAATATGTCCTTAAAAAAAGTTAAACACTTGAAAGTAAAATATAAATAATAATGTAGAGAAGTTTTTAGGAGTGAGGAAAGGTAGTCGAGAGCGTTGATGGAGTAAGGGGAACAAAACCCCCTTTATATAGGTAATCGGGTGGGCAACGAGTAAAAAAGAAAATAAAAATGCGCATCGGTTAATTTGAAATTATCTCGAGAATTCTGGGATATCTAAAAATAAGGATTGAGATTCCTGGATTCTAAAAACTTTTCAGAGGGTTGAAAATGGGAGAAGAAAAACGCTCTGCCTAGGGCACATTTTCAGTTATGTGGTAGAAAGATGCACTGACAGCGCACCCTGCATTGTTGTATTGGGATTAACCAAGAATTTGAATGGGATGCATTGTTGAACTCTCGGATCGGATTATGGCGTCTATTCAAACTAAAGTACGAAATAATAAAGTTTATTATCTACTTAATATTATTTTTGAAATCCTTACATAAATAAATCTGATTAAAAATTAACTTCGGCTTCCAATTGTTGATCTAACAGTAGCTAGATATCATCGAGCTCATCGGTTAGTCCCACATAACTCGAGTTATGGTTCCACCTATTCAAATAATATGTTCTTTCAAAAATATAATAATGAAATAATATTATGATAATTATATTATTAAATTAATTTTACCTTATTACGAGTGGGAAAGTATAAGGGTAGTCAACTCGAGGATGTAAAAATTGTAGCCGGAACCATGCCCATGACTGCAGAAGGAGAACGCAACCACCAATTTTAGTTTTTTGTGATTGTGTCGCCCGTCACATCTTTTCGGTACAATGTCGCCAACACAACTGATCCCCAATTGAGTCGGCTTGTTTATTTCAAGTCGATGAGTTGTAGCAACCACCTTAAATGTACAAGAGTTTGAGATTTATCGGGCATTAGAACAGCTCTGATTAATGTCAAGATGTACGCTCAGGCGTATTTTTCTCTTTCAAAAGGGACTTGAACTCTCATAGAGATATTGGAAATTTTCTTGCAACCATTTAATCTCTATCTGACTACCGAAAAACTTGTCTGGCACATTGCTTAGCAGTTGCTCGCAAATGGCACTCCAATCGCCAATGACCACTAATCCCGTAATGAATGGCCCATCCACCGATAAACTGAGCTGTAATTGGATGTCCTTGAGTGTGATTGTACACTCACCGCATGAAAGATAGAATGTGTGTGTCTCGGGTCTCCATCTTTTGACCAATCGCAGATAAGTGTGGGGTCTAATTTACACCTTAGTGTATGGGACACGTGCAATAATCTCGCATCTTCCAAATAGGGTTCAATCATAGGGATGGCCTAAAAAATAGATTGTGTATATATGTCTCCAAAATCCAATCTTCGACCTGATTATAAAAAAAACAAAAAAAAAGTCTTTTTAACAACTTAATGATGAACTTAAACAAAATTATAAAAATTAGAAATATTTTCTTACCATTTGCAATTGTACCGCGAAAATGTGGTTGCCATCCAAACGAATAAAAGTATTTGCCATTACAGAATTCAACTAAAACGAATAAAAATCGAAATACAAAATTAAATCAATGAGAACTTGAGAGAATTTTAATTAAAATGTTAGAACTAAAATCTTGAGAGGATTGATATAAATGGATTTGAATGAAAAAAAAAATGAAGAAACGGTTTGGGTTTATATAGAATAAAACCAACTATTTTTATGGCTGCTGGGGAATTCGACTGTTGGAAGATGTTACCATTGGGGGAAACGTGTCCAATAGGGGGAGTTTTTCGACCTCGTCAGAGTGAAAACGTGTCCAGCTAAGTGCGTTTTGCTAATTGTGCAGGAAAGTGCGCCCCGCTAGATGCGTTTTCTTGCAAAGTCAACTAAAAATGGGTCCAGCTAGATGCGTTTTCACCTTCTCTCTCCAAAATTGGCCTATTTCAGTAAATATTGCAGAAACCAGCCTATTCCATTAAATTTTTTTTAAAAATTGGCATTTTTGGCTAATTTACCCTTTATGTTCACTTAAATTTGTTAAATAATTGCCAATGGGGCATCTAGGTTTTGATATTCAAGTAGGGTTAGTCTATTCCTAATTTGTTTGTGTTGTAGTAGTTTGATCTTTTATTTCAATTCTTAATTTATTAGTATTTTGATATTTTATATTTGATAGCTACTTAAACATATATTTTTATTTTGATTTTATTGTATTGTACTTGAAAATTATAAAAAGTTGTTAAATAATTTACTACTATTTTAAAAAGATTTTACCATGATTTGTGAAATTAAAATATTTTATTATCAATTTTATATCCTATAAATCCTATCACACGCTTATTTGAAATACAATAGTGTGCTTAAAAATAGTATACCCCATTCGAGCTTCTAAAAATGACCATTTTTTTTCTCTTATCTACTTTTCACAAATGATGTTATTCTTTTTACTAAGACAGATGAGAAAACTGTGAACTCCATTAGGTGTATACTTCATACTTCTATGTCCGAGTTAGGATAAACTATAAACTTCATCTCCACTAAGAATGCAATTTCTAATGCCTTACAGGTGCAGGCGGTCTCAAATTTTGGAAAATATCTTGGACTCCCGATGCATTTGAAAAGAGTCTTGAAAGGTGATAACAAATTTATCATTGATAAAGTGAGGGCCAAATTGAATTCCGGGAAAGATAATTTTCTTTCTCCGGCTGGAATGCTAGTTCTTATCCACTTTACAATGGCTACTATTCCTAATTACTTCATGCAATATGGTATGCTCTTATCTAGCATCCACTCTCAACTAGATCACACTAATAGAAATTCCTTGTGGGGTGGCTTTGAACAAGCGAGACATGGTCATCTTGTTAAATGAGAGATGGTTACATGTCCTAAAATCGTTGGAGGCCAAGAATACCTAAAGCTAAGCCCAAAAATCAAGCTCTTTTGGTTAAGCTTGATTGGCGCCTGATTCAAGAGAATGATATGCTCTAGGCTAAAACTCTTATTACTAAGTATCTACATGACCCTCGACATCCCTTCAAGTTGAAAAATGTCTCCCCGGTTTGGTCTTCCTAAAGAAAGATCAGCCCGATTCTTGAATTGATACTCTAGTAGGTTATTCGGATGGGCGATTTTTCAACTTCTAGAATAATAATTGGATGAGGAGGGCCTCCCTAAAGAAATTACTACAAGTTCCTCCGATACTATTGGAGCATTGTTGGACTTTTGCACAAGTTAGAGAGAAATGGCTAACTATTGGCCCGAATGCAATTTCCTACCAATTAGCACAAGACATCTTGGACTTATTTTTAGGTACACCAGTCCGTTGCAATGCCTCGATTAATGATTTTATATGTTGAGGTCCATCTAAATCAGGATCCTTTTCTCTTGCAAGCATTTGTTCCTTCATTTTTAGTTGGAATGATACTCCTATTGGCTCCGAGGATAGGTTATGGAACGTGATATAGAAGGTTAAACTACCACCAAAGCTAAAGTTCTTTCCTTTAGAAATGTGGGTTAAAAGCTTTTCCCACTAGACAATTCATAGTACGCCGTGGTATGGATGTATTTAATATATGTCCTCTCTGCTCTAAAAAGAAACCCTACAACATTTATTTCGCGATTGTTCTGTCACCACTCTACTGTGGGATTCTATCTACACCTAACTATAATACTCGCCTCAAATTCATGGTGAGTGGAGAACATGGCTTGCAGATAATATATCATCGAAATGATCAAAGATATCCTATAAGGGTAATGCATATGACAAGGTTAGACAAAAACTTATTATAAGTAGCTTTCATAATGGTATATAATGGAGAGATCAATCACCATGCTTTTAATGGATTAAATTTGTGACTAAATAACTTTGTAATTAGTAGATGATGAGCCAGAATTTA
This sequence comes from Gossypium anomalum, assembly GCA_025698475.1. Taxonomy (NCBI): domain Eukaryota; kingdom Viridiplantae; phylum Streptophyta; class Magnoliopsida; order Malvales; family Malvaceae; genus Gossypium; species Gossypium anomalum. The sequence continues at coordinate 7,052,024 of CM046961.1, forward strand.
ATTACAAATGATTTAAGCTCCAATTATATATGTTCGGTTGGTCCCTTTGCTAGCTCTCTATAACTCAATACAGATTGCATAATAAGAATGGATTGAATGTATACATGAAAATGAAGTAGATTCTATGAATTATTCTCGACAGTAAATGCATTTTCTCAAAAAGGCAAAAGATGACTTGGAATTTAATTTAATTCCTTTGGCTTATTATTTAATTAGATGAATAAATTTAAATAATTTAGTCCAAAGTGAGAACTAAATAAAATAAAATAAAATAATCATCATAGTTATATTTTTATTCGGATAATTAAATTAATTTGCATATAAATTCTAAAATGTAAAGTTATGATTTTAATACAAGAATCGGGTCATGTAAATTATTGAATTAAATTAATTAATTTTATAATAATTATTTTTTGAAGAATATTTAAAAGTTGGATTGGATAATTATATGTGTTTTGAAGAATACTTACACATATAATTATATCAAACTTGGGTTGACCCACTTAGCCCAAATGGGATAGGGTGTTGCGACACGTAAACAATATTTTCCTTTAGTGTCGTTGGCTTCTATGGTTCAGGAGTCCTACCAAGACTAAGATTCTTATTAAATAATTATTTTATGCATACCGAATTGAAGTATGACTTTTGCAATATTTCTTCTATAAATATACATGTTTGTTGAAAAATATATGTGCTCATTTTAAGGAAAAAAACTGTCGAAATTTAATGAAAATTTACTTGAGTTATATTTCTTTGAACTCAAATAAATTCTATATTTCTTGAGTTTTGATGACGTCACGAACTAACTAAAATACGACTTAGGAAAGAATCCACCTAGACTTTACTTATTATTCTAAATCTGAATTAAACAATTTATTCAATTGTCTTGATCCGTAGAAATCCCTAACTTATGTTAATATCTCTTTTGAGAATAAAAACAACTGACTTTAGGTTGATTAATTGAAATATCTTCTAATTAAAACCCCTATTATCGCATTAACTCGATATATGAATTCCCCTATTAGATTTGACTCTAATCCGGTAGATTTTTGTCGTCCTATTTCTAGGATTGTATGCAACTCCACTCAATTATGCCAAATCTACTCTTAAACAAGGACTTTTGCTTCACTGAATAAGCACATCCATCATGAATTAATATCCTAAAAACTTTAAAACATGAAATAAGAACACATAATTGAGATCAAGAACAAATATTTATCATGTAATTCAAAAAAATCAAATAATAAGATCTGTCTTAGGTTTCATTCTCCCTAGGTATCTAGGGAATTTAGTTCATACTTTTAGGGGAAAACATCTCAAAATTAGGAAAATAAAAAAACATAAAGAACCCAAAAACTTTGAGAGAAATTGAACGGAGATCTTCAGCCTTGAAGGAGATCCTGCTTCTGAGTTGAATCCATTTGTGTTCTTTGAGTCTTTTCTGCGTTCTACCCTGCGTGTTTTTTTAGGTCCTCTTCTAGTATGTATTTATAGACTTTAGAATGCTCAGAAACCCTAAAAATTGGCTTTTTTACGTGTTTGGGAAACAGGGAACGATATCGACACGGGCTGCCACATAGGCATGTGGCTAGCCCGTGTGGGAATGGTCTTGGTCGTGTGGATCCTTAAATCAGCTCATTTTGTTCTTTTTGGCCCATTTTCCGCTCCTTTTGTTTCCCTATTCTCACCTAAGTATAAAAACATGAAATTAAAGGATTAGAAGCATCAAATTCACTAAATTATGTAATATATCATCCAAAAGCATGCTAAGCACGGGATTAAAATGTGTTACTTTTATGGTTTATCAAATATCCCTATACTTAAGCGTTTACTTGTCCTCAAGCAAAATCATCAACTCACAATTAAAATTAAACTTTCTCAATTCATAATTCTCATCAATAATGTTTTATCATAATACAAAAATAATCACACATTGATAATTCAACTAAAAGAGCACTAGAGATTCAAACAATCCAAGTCACACATTTTTAAAGCATGAAAACATAGGTATTTCCCCTTATCTAAATAATTACCTTTAATTCAAAACCGACAAGATTTGACATCCTCACTAAGATTCACTCAAATCACTCAAAGTGTTTAAGGTTAAAAAATTAAGCACTCAAAAGTAAAACATGAAAAGTTATTACCATAGGCTTGCATGAAAATCAAATCTCCACTACTATAAAATCAAATCATCCAAAAACATGCTAAGCACGAGATTAAAATGTGTTACTTTTATGGTTTATCAAATATCCCCACACTTAAGCGTTTGCTTGTCCTCAAGCAAAATCATCAACTCACAATTAAAATTAAAGTTTCTCAATTCATAATTCTCGTCAATAATGTTTTATCATAATACAAAAATAATCACACATTGATAATTCAACTAAAAGAGCATTAGAGATTCAAACAATCCAAGTCATACATTTTTAAAGCACTCAAAAGTAAAACATGAAAAGTTATTACCATAGGCTTGCATGAAAATCAAATCTCCACTACTATAAAATGAGATGATACACAAATCAAAAGGTCTTTAAAGGGTTGTAATGGGGCTTGGGTTAGAGGTGTGGATAAAAGTTAAAAAAGAAGGTTAGAATCGAGATCGAATTGATAAATTACCTAACTAGAAAAATAAACTAATACTGAATAATTACATCCATCGAAATTAATAAAGAATAACACGAGCTTCTTCTCAGAATATGAAATTTTAAGCTCAAACCAAAGAACTAGTAATAATCACATAAATGCATATAATTTTTTTTCACTTTTTTTTTCAATGGATAATAAGAGAAAATTAACAACTAAAACAAAAGAACATAGTTAGGCAACTAACCAAATCAAATCTCGACAAAAAGCGAGTCAATAAAATGGGAAAACGAATAAAAAATGAATTATGGGTTAATATTAATGGGTGAATCCATAAACGGTTTGTTAGTCTTAAAGGGGTTCACTAAGGGTTAACTATGAAGGTAGGCTTATGGGATAAGTGGATTAAGACCTAGGTGCCTTTATCATCTCAGTATATCAAATCAAAGGTGTGGTCTCGACATGTATAATCGAAGCAAGTTCTAGAATAACAAATCAATATTGACACACTCATAACCAATAATAAAGTGAGTAAGAAAAGTGTATGCACTAAAGGCTCAAAATCTCACAAAAATTACGGTTTTTGATGTCAATCTTGCAAATCTCAAATTTCAAGGTAATACTTAAATTTAGGGAAACAACTTAACATTTTTTAATTCTGAAAATAGACTTGTCATGCTTGATTCTCTTATGTCTTAAAGTTTAAACAATCAATGCACAATTACCTATGAATTTAATCTAAAACACATCAATGATAATTATAAATCAATAAGAATTCATTCTAATAATAATATGAGAAAATTACTTAAACACAAGGCATAATTCAGGTATTTTCAAATAATCATATAAATAACCTCCCCACACTTAAGATGTACATTGTCCTCAATGTACAAAAATAGATTATTACAATATAAATAGAATATCATAAGAGAGGGAGAGAATTGAAACTGCCCTGAATATTGGATGAAATGCCCAAAATAGTGAAAAGCAGAACTGTAGATAAATGCTAAATGTAGAGCATGATTCTGAGAAATTGATAAGAAAATAAACACAAATACCTAAGAGGATTAAAGGATTAAAACTCGATTAGGAACAATTATTAGAAAGAAAATATAGTTCAAAATATAAAAACAAAATAAACATAAAAATAAAAATAAAAATAAATATGAAGACAAATGTACTCAATGGTCCTCATCATCAGACTAATCAATATCGTAAGCTGGTGGTGCTGGAGGAGCAATAGGGAGATGCTGACAGATCTGCTGCAAATTCGCATCAATACTGTCGAACCGCTAAACGCAGTACTGACAGAAACTAGTGAACCCCTCGGAAGATACTTCTCGGAAGCTAGTAGTAGAATGAACAGAACGGTGACTCGAAGGTGGAGGCTGTGGTGGGTCCTCGTGATAGGGAGGAACATCATCAGCGAAGCCATTGGGTTCATTCTGAACGTCAGAATGAAACAGTCTGTACTAAGGAGGATCCGCTCCACGACGTTGCTCGATCATCTTCATGTGTATCATGCTCGAGATGCCCTAAGGGGACATCTGGCCTACAAATGTGAGTGTAGAGAACTGCTCTAGTGTGTCGAGAAGACCGAACTGTTGAGCAAGGTGAGTCACGGAAAGGCCTAAGCAGATAGGGCCCTTCTTGTGGCGGTCAGTCTAATGGCGGAAAAATAACGCGATGAAGTACGCCAAATCAATAAAATGGTTGTAGATCATTATCGAAACCATTTTTATTTTTGGAAAATGGGGATCGACTTTTAAAAACGAAAAATAGAGTCACCACTGATCTTTATTCGAGGAGTGATCGATCACATTGGGATTGATTATTTTAATAAAACATTTTGATTTATTAAAACAATGATTTTGGGTCTACGAAATTTGAGAGAGAGTTTGGGATTTGGTTACGCATGAGGAAGGGTTAGCACCCTCGCACGCCCAAAATTGGTACCAATTGATTAAATAACGTCCTCATGTCTAGAAATTTGAAGGAAAAATGTTAAAATACGATCCCCTTAAAAATGTGTGAACAACTCGAGTTGGATTTTAAGATTCACTCGTTCCAAAGGAATAAAATACCGTATCCAGCACGTTAGGACACGATATTTTAAGCCTCCAAAAACTGAGATCAGCTCAAGATTTACAAAATACGTGACGAATACGATCCCCTTAAAAATGTGTGAACAAATTGAGTCGGATTTCAAGATTCACTCGTTCCAAAGGAATAAAATACCACATCTAGCACGTTAGGACATGATATTTTAAGCCTCCAAAAACTGAGATCATCTCAAGATTTCCAAAATATGCAACGAAATTTAAAAAAGGGTATTCGGTTATTTGGTCAAACGGTAAATCGAAACCCAGCATGTTAGGGCACGATCTCTCGAATTTCCAAGCGCGAAACATTGCCTTGTTTTGAGAAAATTCAAATAAATATTTATAAAAACCGAATCAAAATATACTTGTTTGGTTTGTTTGGAGATAAAAACAATTGATGTTGGGCGAAAAGTTGGAATTTCAAAATCATGATGCAATAACGAGCATGCAAACTTAGTATTGAGCATGAAATAAAAATTCGGGGCAATAATATTACATGAATAAATAATGAGAAACACAAAGGAATGAGTTAGGGTACATGCAATGGCAACATATTATATGCTATATAAATATAAACATTAATAATCGAAAGCTAATAAATTAGAAGCCGACTTAGAGGAAATTCCATGCAAATTACGCTAAAGAAATATCAAGTTTCAAAATTAAATTAAATGAACAATTGGACATAAAGAAAATATAAAAATATTACTATACAAACAACACAAAGATTTTAAAACAAGTCATGTATACAAGGATTTTAAAAAGAGAAGAAAAATATAAATAAATAAAATATTATTTAATAAAATACAAATGAACTTTAAAATAAATAATATAAAGTAAATAATATAGAAAATAATACACATATCAATTTACATAAAAAAACTTAATATAAATAATTGGTATATAAGAATATAAATATATACAAAGTACTTGTAATAATAAAAATGACAAAATAAAGTTTACATAAAAAAGATTTGTAAGAGGGGGAATATATTTATAAAAAAAAATATAATGCCAATAATATATATATTTATAAAACCGGATTATGTAAATATATAAAACTTATAAGAAAATTTAAATATCACATAAATCTTTAAAAAAAGAATTTGGAATAAGTGAACTAAAAACAAAAAAAGCAAAGGAAAATAAAATAATAAAAAAACATACTGAAATGAAAGAAGAACTCAATTGAAATAAAATCAAATTAAAAAGTATAATTGGTAAATAAAACAAAACATCAAATTAACACTAAGGACCAAAGTGCAATGCGCACAGATTTGCAAGGATTACAAATGTAAATGATCCAAATCTCCAAAACGCAGCACTTAAGCGCTGGCTAAATTATAATAACATAGAAATTTCAGGGAAAATTGAAAAAAACGAATAAAATGCAAATAGGGGTTAATTTAAAACTAGCGCGAAGGGGAAGGACTGGCCGCGTAAATTTTCCATTTAAAGTGAAAATGCGCGGACCTAGCCTATGAATTGGGTCAACACGCGGGCCTTTTCCCCCACCCCAAATGCTGCTGTTTAAAATTTATTACTTAAATTTAAAAAAACTATTTTAAAAACCATTTGATTTTTGTTTTTTTTTTAAAAAAAAACCTAATGTTCTCCAATCTCTCACTCTCCCCTTGCTCCCTGCCGAAAGGCTAGTGCCTAGGCCCTCCATTCGCGACCAGCGAAGGCCTTCTAACGGTGACTCCGATGAGCTTCTCCTCCTTTCTCTTATTGTTTACATACAGTAGATAAAAAAATCAAAGAAAATGAAATTAAAATCGAAAGAAAAATGAGACTTTGAATCACCTTCAACAAATATGGTTGCTATATCTTTCTGTATGTGTTTGATATTGTCTCTATATTCTATTTTTCTCAAAAAAAAAAGCCCTTTACAATGAAAAATTTAGAGGCTTTATAGCCGAATACAAGGAGTTTTCTTGCTGTTTTCTTGCTCAAAACGCAGGTCATGGAGACGTAGACGTGGGCGAGCAACGAGCGAGCTGGGGGTCGTGCTTGGTGTACCAGCGTGCGTGGTGAAGGGCCGTTGAATGTGGGTGTTGTGGTGCAAGGGAAACCTAGGGTTTTCGAAACCCTCAAAACTTTAGGCCTATCGGGCCTTTGTATTTTTAGGGTACTGGGCTATTATTTAATGTAATTGGGCTGGCTATTATTTGTAAATAAATTTATTTAATATTTTTATTTTTGGTTTTTTGTATGTGTATGGGCCTGGGCCAAAATTGGGTCTTACAGCTGCCCCTCTTTTCCCGTTGTTGTGTAACGGGAAAGGAGCAAAGACCCTAAAAGGACCAATTTTGCCCGGTCTTGCCAAATCTCTGACTTCTTTGGTGCTCATCTTCTTTATGTAGTCTTACAACAACTTCAGGAAGATAATGTGTGACCTTAACCTGCTCCACTGCAACTTTAGAGAGATAAGGTTGATGACTAAAATCTGCTCCTACTGCCAATACATGAAGACAAGATCTTTAATTTTCAGTCTACTTCCTACAACTTCAGGAAGATAAGACCTGAATCTTCAACTTGCTCTCTTGCTACCTTAGAGAAATAAGGCTGGTGGCTAAAATCTGCTCCATAGCCGATACATGGAGATAAGATCTATAATTTTCAGTCTGCTTCCTGCAACTTCAGGAAGATAAGACCTGTATCTTCAACCTGCTCTCTTGCTACCTCAGAGAGATAAGGCTGGTAGCTAAAATCTGCTCCATAGCCGATACATGGAGATAAGATCTATAATTTTCAGTCTGCTTCATGTAACTTCATGAAGATAAGACCTCTATCTTCAACCTGCTCTCTTGCTACCTCAGAGAGATAAGGTTGGTGGCTAAAATCTGCTCCATAGCCGATACATGGAATATAAGATTCGTCATCTTCGATCTGCTCCATAGCTGGTAGATGGAGATAAGATCTGTAATTTTCAGTCTGCTTCCTACAACTTCAGGAAGATAAGTCTTGTATCTTCAATCTACTCTCTTGCTACCTCAGAGAGATAAGGCTAGTGGCTAAAATCTGCTCCATAGCCGATACATGGAGATAAGATTCGCCATCTTCTATCTGCTCCATAGTCGATACATGGAGATAAAATTTGTAATTTTCAGTCTGCTTCCTGCAACTTCAGGGAGATAAGACTTGTCACTTCAACCTGGTCCACTGCAACTTTAGGGAGATAAGGTTTGTAATTATTCGACCTATTCCGCTGCAACTTCAGGGAGATAAGATCTGACTTCACCAATGTTACTACACTGTCATTTAGGACTTGTCCTGTAGACTCGGTTTCAAATGCCTATGTTTATGCCCCAATGATTAGAATGCTATAATCAAAATGAATCAGATGCTCCTAATCAAATATGCTATGAATAATATGAATGTAGAAATGTCATGAGAATGATTCCTTTTAAATGCTTAAAGTGTCAACACCCATTATTCATCAGAGTTTTATTACTATCGTATTATGCTACCTTCTTACTCGACTAGCATCTCTCAACAAAACCTGTAGAAACAACCCATTTTGCTCAGCTAGTTTGCCCCATTATAATTTTAAGGACTATCTTACTGTACCTCCAAAACCTAAGGTTTGTACCATCATCAAACCCCCTCCTGTCACTTAGGAGTATAGGGCCTGAAACCTTCAACAATTCGGTCTATTTCACCACTCCTCGTGCATCATGACCAGATGTGCACACCCGACACTTGCATTAATGAGGAATACCATGATCCTTCTTATGCTTTGGTTAACATCGCTCATTTTCATTATTGACACAATATCCTATTTTCTCAATCAATCCATGTCTTTGACTGAAAATTCGAAGAGATAATCTCAATTTGAACACAAGTATTTCCAACCCTTAAGTTGGGTAAGTTCTAAACAATAGTCCCGTTTCAAGTTCTTCTATTATTTAGAAGCTTTCAGAGTAATATGCAAAACCTTTTTTTTGCGAAAGTATTATTAGTCCATTAATTGTTATTTCAAAACAAGCGCTTGAACATACCGATAAAGATAGACAAAACTGAAATTTATTAGGAACAAGATTCAAGAAGAATGGATTAATCAAAGGAAGGAAATATTGCCAGAGTACAAAAAATAGGTAACGGGGAACAAAAATAAGTGCCCTAGATATCGCAGTCCAAGCTCCTCCGTATGAACTCTACGAGGACCATTTTGAAATTATCATGTGCCTAGGAGATCTAGCGTATTTTGTCGATGCCCCAAGACATGCGTAATCCCTCTTCATTAGTTCTAGCATAGCAAGGCTACCACCTATCCCATCCTTGGTCAAAATTTGAATTGCCCTTTTTGGGTTTTCAATTCAAAACCCCTTTGGTCTTAAGGCGCCCTTTGCGGGTTTTCACCTCTTAAGCGAAGTACTTCTTGACTGAATTCGAATTTACTGGGTTGGGCAGGCTCCTACCATCCATCTCAGTTTAATATCAGTGCTCCTCTAGAAAAAGCCTTCTTTACCACATAAGGTCCTTCCCAATTTGGCATCAATTTCCCTCTAAAATCTTTTTGCATAGGAAGAATTTGTTTCAATAGCAAGTCCCCCTCATTGAATACTCTGGGGCGAACCTTTTTGTTGTAAGCTCGCATCATTCGCATCTGGTACATTTGACCATGACGGATAGCCTTTAGTCTCTTTTCTACAATCAAGTTTAGCTGATCATACCGAGACTAAATCCATTCTGCTTCGTCTAGCTTCAATTCTGATAAAACCCAGAGAGAAAGAATTTTGACTTCAATAGGCAAAACTGCCCCCATCCCATAAACCAATGAATAGGGTGTTGCCCCAGTAGAAGTTCTAACAAATGTTTGATAGCCCAAAAGAGCACATGATAACTTTTCATGTCAATCCTTGTAGGTCTCAGTCATTTTCCCTACGATCTTCTTGATATTCTTATTAGCTGCCTTGACATGAAGGGGTGAATGAGGCACGTGGATCTTGTCTCCATAAATTTGGCACTTATGGCATTTCTTGGCATAGCTGATGCAATCTCCTTCTATCGTGGACCAGTAGTACCTGAATCTCATAATTTGCCTGGCCATGGTGAACTTATTGGTATGAGTCTCACAGACACCCTCATGGACTTCTTCTAGGATTTTCTTAGCTTCAACAGAATCAACACATCTTAACAGCGCCTGATCTTTCCTCCTTTTATATAGGATTTCTCTATTTAAGACATAGCCACTGGCTAGCCTTCTCAACATTCTTTTATCATTTTTCGTTGCCTGATCAGGGTATTCACGATTTTTCACATATTGTAAAATATCATGATACCAAGGATAATCATCTCTCTCCTCTTCGTCGTCTATATTGCAACAATGAGCTGGAGCTTCACAAATACTCATCTAGATCGGCTTCATATCTTCCTGTGCATTTACTCTAATCATAGAAGCTAACGTAGCTAAGGCATCTGCCATCTGGTTTTCATCTCGCGGGAGATAATAGAAAGTGATATCATCAAACACCTTAATTAAATCCTGAACTAGCTCTCGATAGTTGATCAATTTTGGGTCTCTTCTTTCCCATACACCTTTGAGTTGATAGATCACCAGTGCAGAATCCCCATACACCTCTAACACCTTGATTTTACGTTCAATGGCTGCACGGATTCTCATGATGCATGCTTCGTATTCTGGCATATTATTTGTGCAATCAAAATTAAATTTACAAGTCATTGGATAATGATCTCCACCCGGGGATATCAGGACTGCCCCAATTCCATTGCCAACAACATTTGATGCTCTGTCAAAATTCAGCTTCCACGGATGATCTTCTAAAGTGTCCTCTTCGGTAGTTGCCACATACATTAGATCCTCATTAGGGAAATCAAAGTTCAAAGGCTCATAATCTTCTAAAGGGCTGCTGGCTAGAAAATCTGCTATTGCACTCCCTTTCACAACCTTCTGGTTCACAAAAGCTATGTCAAATTCAGAAAGCAGAATTTGCTATCGGGCCATCTTTCCACTCAAAGAAGTTGATTCCATCATGTACTTTAAAGGGTCCAATTTTGAAATTAACCAAGTCGTGTGGTACAACATGTACTGTCTCAATCTCCGAGTAGCACAAACCAAAGCACAACATAGTCTTTCAATTGGCGAGTATCTCATTTCACACTCGGTGAATTTCTTACTGAAGTAGTATATCGCCTTTTCTTTCTTTCCCGTCTCATCATGTTGACCGAGCACACATCCTATTGAATTGTTAAATACTGTCAAATACAATATCAATGGCTTACCAAGGCTAGATGGCGTTAGCATTGGGGGATTGGTCAAATATTGTTTAACCCTTTCAAAGGTTTTCTGGCATTTGTCATCCCACACACCTGGGTTATGTTTCTTGAGAAGGCGAAATATGGGATCACATTTCTCTGTCAGTTGCTAGATGAACCGAGCAATGTAATTTAGTCTTGCCAAAAACCTTCGAACCTCCTTCTGAGTGCGCGGTGGAGGCAATTTTTGTATAGCCTTGACTTTGTCAGGGTTGACCTCAATTTCCTTCTCACTGACTATGAAACCGAGTAGCTTCTTTGACCTAGCCACGAAAATACACTTTGTTGGATTGAGCTTTAGCTGAAACCTTCTCAGCCTCAAGAACAATTTCCTTAAAACTTGTATGCGCTCTTCTTCTATTTGGGATTTTGTGACCATATCGTCGACGTAAACCTCAATTTCCTTGTGTATCATATTGTGAAACATGGTTACCATACTCTTTGATACGTTGCTCCCGCATTCTTCAATCCAAATGGCATCACTTTATAACAAAAAGTCCCCCATAAGGTTATGAATGTAGTTTTTTCCCTGTCTTCAGGATGCATCTTTATCTGATTATACCCAAAGAAACCATCCACGAAGGAAAACAGTGAATAACCTGCCGTGTTATCTACTAAAGTGTCAATGTGAGGCAGTGGGAAGTTGTCATTTGGGCTGGCCTTGTTCAAGTCTCTGTAATCTACGCATATCCACACTTTTCCATCTTTCGCAGGGACAGGGACGACGTTGGCTACCCATTCGGAATAATTAACAACTTGCAAGAACCCGGTATCAAATTACTTCCTGACCTCTTCTCTTATTTTTACTGCAACATCGAGTCTCATCCTTCGAAGCTTCTGTTGAACAGGCTTGCACTCTTCTTTTATGAGGACGCGATGCACTGCAATATCAGCGCTTAGCCCAGGCATGTCTTGATATGACCACTCGAAGATATCTTTGAACTCTTGCTATAAATCAATGAGATACCGTCTTGTTTCCTCAATTTTACAAGTTCTAATGTTCACCTATTTCCTTTCATCTAAAGTCACACTCTCGATTGCTCTTGCATTTGCGCTTGCATCTGTTTTTGCATTTTCTTCTGCATTTGTTCCAATTTTTCCAATCTTTGATCCATAACTTTGGTCTTTTTCCGTGTGTAGTATTGACGTTCCAGGGTAACTATAATATAATTTTTAAATAATTAAGATTCTTTTGTAAAATTTAATGCACATGATGCAATGAAATGCAAATGCATGAAATGAATGCAAAACTAAAGAGACATCGATTCTGATTCAATTCCATTTACAAAACTTTATTAGAAAGCAAAATCCTTTACATAAAACAGATCATATATACGGCCTAACCCTAATGCTCAAAGTTTTAAATTTATTAAGAAGGTAAGCCAGCTCACGACCCCGGTCCGACTCTAGCTCATACTTCACACTTAGCACATCAGCCTGAACTGCTAAGTTCTGTAAATGATCAGTCACTTCTCGAATCTGAGCCACTGCCTCGCCCATGATATAATCTCTTTCCCTGACTTAGTCTTGCAAACGATGGAGCTGTTCCTTCCACTGCTCATTGTTCGACTCAAGGAATTCAATTCGGAGCTCACAGTTCTGTAATGTAGTCCCAAGCTCTTCCACTTTTCCTTTCAAATCCTCGATCCTACCCAGGCTGACCCTTAATTCAATGTCGGAGTTACGACCACGATACTGATGCAGTGCCTTCTCTAACTCTGCGACCCGAGCTACCAACATCTTCTTCTCATCTTGGTCTTCAACTAAGCTCTTTTTTAAAGCATTTTCACGTGCTCGAGCATCATGGAACCTCTTCTCCCACAGATCAGCTCTAGCCTTTTCTTCTTGAACTTCCTGTCGCCACTACTCTGACGTCTTTCCTAACTCGGTAATTCTCATCGACATACGTAGCTTTTTGAAATTAGCCTTCAGATTATCCAAGTCTTCTTCAACCTTTATTTTCCCTTTTCTCAACTTTTCAGCCTCGAGTTTCTGAACATCGACATCCAACCTCAAATGCATCTTTTCTTCCTCTAACTATTCTGTCTTTTTCCCTAACTCCGCATTCTCTCTTCAAAGTCTCGTTTTACGATTTCAAGCTCGGAGGGGATTACTTGCATCGATTGGATTCCCTCTAAATTCGACCGAGGGATATTATCATTGATCCTTTTACTCAACCACCCCTTATATTCAGGAGTCGTCATTGATCCTACAGCCAATCTTTTCATTCGGTGTATCTGTTTTCAAGCATCAGAAATCTCTCAAACCTTCTTATTACAATTGTTCTCCCTATACAAGAACTCACTCTGGGCTAGTCCATAGGTCATCAGTATAAACTGTCTTGACCTGTACTGCCTTAAAACAAGCAAAGGGGCATATCCAACGGCTTCCCAAATTTCAGGTAGAGGTACCCACTCAAGACTCCCACACCGATAGAGGATCTCATTAGGAACAAACCAAGGAGCTCTCCACTCAACGTCCTATTCCTGAAGATTTCAGAGGAGCGCAATCCAATTTTCTTCTGATATGTCATCTCTCCTGGACGTGGCTGCTATCTCCTTTAACGGGGAGTAACTTTCGGAGAAAACCCGATAGAAAACCTTATCTACCTTCTAGAAATTACTATGGAACCAAGCCAACAATAACTGTGCACACCCTATAAATCTACCTTCACCAGCCCTCCGACATGCATTCAAATATCTGAATGTCTCAACTAGAATTGTCGGCACCGGTATGACCCCTTTGTCAAGTTGATCAAAGAAATCGGCAACTGCTTCATCTATATGCCTTAAAGCTTTGGGGAAAATCACCAAACCATAGATACTCAAGGCGAAGACGTCAACTTTCTTCTTCATATCCGGATGTGCTACAATCAAGTCCCTCAAACTCACCCATGGAATGCATTTACCATCACCTTTCTACTGAATTCGGATTGTAACCCAATGTTCACTCATCCCGGTGATACTCATTAATTTCCTTACAAAAGCTGGGGCACTAGCAACATTGGAATAAGCTTTGTCAACTTGAACCTTTGGACAATGAAGCAAAGTTGTATACTCCTCCACAGTAGGCACCAAGTCTACATTTTTGAAGGTGAAACAACTATACGCTGGATTCCGAAACTGAGCCATAGCCCGAAACAAGTACTTGTCCACCTTAATATCGAGCAGGTAGGGTAAGTCGCCAAAACTTTGATAGAATAGCTGCTTAGTCTCATAATCCCAACGAGCCCATATATCCCTCAATTCCTGGAACTCGTTTTGGGTCACATTGATGCGAGTGAAACCCGACAACCCCGATGTATACCCCTCAGCTAGGCTATCCCCTTTCTCAAGTTGCATCTTCTCTGACCACATAGAGACAGCCGCATTATCCTCTACTTTATCAAGGAATTTACTTTCTATAACAAGCTTTCTAATTTAGCAACCTAACAGAAATCGACTCCTCTTTAATATGAAATGACATGCAAACATAATCACAACAAAAGACAACAAGTTAGTAGCGAAAAATAAAAATCAAAGCAAATAGGAAATAGGAAATAATCAAACACCTAACTGGGTAATCGCTAGGGTTCAACATAGCTCTACCTAGGGCGGGCTCCTAGAATTCACTATATGTGACTCGGTTCTAAGAAAAGGGTACCTGAACCAGCAGATTCCTCAATCCTCATCCATTATAGGCTCATGTAGATCGAGTTCGGTTCAGGAGAATACATTTCCCTATGGCCATGCGGAGGTGAAAACCTCACGAAGACATAAGTACGGATGTATCTCGAAAGCAGTCTACTAGCCCATGCGGAGGTGAAAACCTCACGAAGGTATAGTTTCTCACTCCCACTTAGAAGGTGCGACCACAACGGTTATGCAAGATGATGCGAGGGGATATAAAAAACACGAAATGCAAAACACGAATAAAATGACAAAAACCATAAAACCCATGAAATGCAATAAACGGATCGTATGTTAAAATCCAAATTTAAAATTTCCGACAAAAGGACAGAAAATAATCAATTTTACGGCTTGACTCTCTTATTGATCCCCAACGAAGTCTCCAAGCTGTCGAAACCATTTTTATTTTGGAAAAACAGGGATCACCTTTTAAAAATGAAAAATGGAGTCACCATCGATCTTTATTCGAGGTGTGATCGGATCACCTTGGGATTGATTATTTTAATAAAACATTTTGATTTATTAAAACAATGATTTTGGGTCTACGAAATTTGAGAGAGAGTTCGGGAGTCGATTACGCACGAGTAAGGGTTAGCACCCTCGCACGCCCAAAATTGGTACCAATTGATTAAATAACGTCCTCATGTCTAGAAATTTGAAGGAAAAATGTTAAAATACGATCCCCTTAAAAATGTGTGAACAACTCAAGTTGGATTTTAAAATTCACTCGTTCCAAAGGAATAAAATACCACATCCAGCATGTTAGGACACGATATTTTAAGCCTCCAAAAACTGAGATCACCTGAAGATTTCCAAAATACGCGGCGAATACGATCCCCTTAAAAATGTGTGAACAACTTGAGTCGGATTTCAAGATTCACTCGTTCCAAAGAATAAAATACCACATCCAGCACGTTAGGACACAATATTTTAAGCCTCCAAAAACTGATATCATCTCAAGATTTCCAAAATATGCAACGAAATTTAAAAAAAGATACTCGGTTATTTGGTCAAAGGTAAATCGAAACCCAGCACGTTAGGGCACGATCTCTCAAATTTTCAAGCACGAAACATTGCCTTGTTTTGAGAAAATTCAAAGAAACATTTATAAAAACCGAATCAAAATATACTTGTTTGGTTTGTTTGGAGATAAAAACAATTGATGTTGGGCGAAAAGTTGGAATTTCAAAATCATGATGCAATAACGAGCATACAAGCTTAGTATTGAGCATGAAATAAAAATTCGGGGCAATAATATTACATGAATAAATAATGAGAAACACAAAGGAATGAGTTAGGGTACATGCAATGGCAACATATTATATGCTATATAAATACAAACATTAATAATCGAAAGCTAATAAATTAGAAGCTGACTTAGAGGAAATTCCATGCAAATTACACTAAAGAAATATCAAGTTTCAAAATTAAATTAAATGAACAATTGGGCAGAAAGAAAATATAAAAACATTACTATACAAACAACACAAAGATTTTAAAACAAGTCATGTATACAAGGATTTTAAAAAGAGAAGAAAAATATAAATAAATAAAATATTATTTAATAAAGTACAAATGAACTTTAAAATAAATAATATAAAGTAAATAATATAGAAAATAATACATATATCAATTTACATAAAAAAACTTAATATAAATAATTGGTATATAAGAATATAAATATATACAAAGTATTTGAAATAATAAAAATGACAAAATAAAGTTTATATGAAAATGATTTGTAAGGGGGGAATATATTTATAAAAAAATAATATAATGCCAATAATATATATATATTTATAAAACTGAATTATGTAAATATATAAAACTTATAAGAAAATTTAAATATCATATAAATCTTTAAAAAAAGAATTTGGAATAAGTGAAATAAAAACAAAAAAAGAAAAGAAAAATAAAATAATAAAAAAATAGTGAAATGAAAGAAGAACTCAATTGAAATAAAATCAAATTAAAAAGTATAATTGGTAAATAAAACAAAACATCAAATTAACATTAAGGACCAAAGTGCAATGCGCACAAATTCGCAGGGATTACAAATGCAAAATGATCCAAGTCTCCAAAACGCAGCACTTAGGCGCTAGCTAAATTGTAATAACATAGAAATTTCAGGGAAAATTTAAAAAACGAATAAAATACAAATAGGGGCTAATTTAAAATTGGCGCGAAGGGGAAGGACTGGCCGCGCAAATTTCCCATTTAAAGTGAAAATACGCGGACCCAGCCTATGAATTGGGTCAACACGTGGGCCTTTCCCCCCACCCCAAATGCTGCTATTTAAAATTTATTACTTAAATTTAAAAAAACCGTTTTAAAAACCATTTGATTTTTGTTTTTTTTTTTAAAAAAAACCCTAATGCTCTCCAATCTCTCACTCTCCCCTTGCTTCCCCGCCGAAAGGCTCGTGCCCAGGCCCTCTGTTCGCTACCAGCGAAGGCCCTCTAACGGTGACTCCGGTGAGCTTCTCCTCCTTTCTCTTATTGTTTACATACAGTAGATAAAAAAATCAAAGAAAATGAAAATAAAATCGAAAGAAAAATGAGACTTTGAATCACCTTCAACAAATATGGTTGCTATATCTTTCTGTATGTGTTTGATATTGTCTCTATATTCTATTTTTCTCCAAAAAAAAAGCCCTTTATAATGAAAAATTTAGAGGCTTTATAACCGAATACAAGTAGTTTTCCAGCTGTTTTCTTGCTCAAATCGCAAGTCGTGGAGACATGGACATGAGCGAGCAACGAGCGAGCTGGGGGTCGTGCTTGGTGTGCCAACGTGCGTGGTAGAGGGGCGTTGAACGTGGGTGCTGCGGCGCAAGGGAAACCTAGGGTTTTCGAAACCCTTAAAATTTTGGGCCTATCGGGCCTTTGTATTTTTAAGGTATTGGGCCATTATTTAATGTAATTGGGCTGGCTATTATTTGTAAATGGACCTATTTAATATTTTTATTTTTGGTTTTTTGTATGTGTATGGGCCCAGGCCAAAATTGGGTCTTACAGTCATGCTCTAGAGATAATAGGCGTCATGAATGGTGATGACTCCGATGCTCTCTCTCCGTTCTATCAAGGTGTGAGCGAGGATTGCGTGAATGTACCGAAAGGCCGGGGAGAGAGAAGTCGCCTTTCAAGCGATTCGCGTCATATGGTGTCTGGCTACGAGTAAGATTGGTCCAACACCGCGATGGCGAGTAATGGATGTATCGTGAAGCTGAAGGAAGTCATCGGCGCTCATGAACTCCTCTGTGTAGAGTCTCATAGAAGATCCAAAATCAAGACGCTCATATGTCGCACCAACCCACCAAAGCGAAAGGTGATAGTGTCTGGCTCGTCATAAACTGTCATGACCTACTGGACTAAAAATGTAGCACAAAACTCCAAGGTAAGCTCCGTGTAGGTGGGCTCGATGATGGTGAAGAACTTACCTCACAGAGCTGTAGCAATAATGGCGCGCACGTATCGGTGAGTGGAACTTGCTCCAAAACAGCCCAATCGATGCAGCGGCCTAGGCCGAGTGATCGTACTCGATAGAGCTAGTATAAGACCTCTTGAGGACGTACCGCAAATCAAAGGAAGGGGTGACGTGCCTTGACAGAAGCACTCGAAGAGGAGGTCCCACTAGGGCCTTTCTGCTATTTCGAAGCGGGGACAGTGGTCTTAATTTTCCTATGAGTGTTCGTCATAATATGTTGAACAATGGACGGTGACCGAAAGTACGGGGGTTTGGCGGTCGATGGCGAGTAGTGGTCAAACGGTGGGGGTTGGGTCGAATAAAAAAAAAGGGAAAAGATGAAGGTTGGATTGGGCTGTGTCGCACGGTCATGTGCAATGTCCTTCGTTTCTCCCACGCCTCTGTGACCTTTCACACACTCGTGTATATTAAAGATTCAAGCCCTATTTTCAACACGCCTCAAACACGCCCGTGTGTCCAAGATGTGTGGTTCACACGGCCGTGTCGCATGGCCTTGTGTAATCACCTTCGCTTTTCCCACGCCCGTGTGGCCTCTCATACACCAATATTATTGCACACATAGCCGTGTACCTTGCCCGTGTAACTCTCTGACTTGTTTTAAAGCTGAAAAATTAAGCTCCAGTTTTCACAAGGCTTAGGACACGCCCGTGTGTCCAGGCAGTGTGGTCCACACGGCTGTGTCACACGCACGGGTGGACTCGTTTAGGTCATGTCTCTGTTGATTTTTAGGAATTTAAGCTCTAAGATCCACACGGCCGAGGACACACCTGTGTGTCTAGGCCGTGTAGCTCTCTGTCGATTTCCTTAAAATTTAAAAGCTAAGTCTCAAGATCCACATGGCCAAGGACACGCCTATGTGTCTAAGCCATGTGAGTCATATGGCCAAAGACACGCCCGTGTGTCCAGTATAACTTATTTTCGCACACCTGTTAGGCTACACGGCCAAGGACACGCTCGTGTGTCTAAGCCGTGTGGGTCAAAAACCTGCATTTTTAATTTTTAGTTAATTCTAAAGAAACATTATGAAATGAAAATAAAGAAATTAGCGGTGTTAATGAAAATAAAGAAATTAGCGGTGTTAACATTTGGGTTGCCTCCCGAGAAGCGCTTATTTAGAGTCTAAACTAGACTTACCTTGTGCGTATGCTTACGAGGGTACGCGAAGCAAAAGCTCCTCTCTATCATTTTTAAAATCCTCACCATTATAAAGTTTAAGTCAATAACTGTTTACTTTGAACGTGCCATATTCTGGATGAGTTACCTCTATCGTACCGTTGGAAATAATGGTTTGTACTACGAATGGACCTGACCATCTCGATTTCAGCTTTCCGGGAAACAACTTGGGCCTTGAATTATGTAAAAGGACAATATCTTCTGCTGCAAATTGTTTGGGCTACTTCAAACGAGCATCATGGCGTCGCTTTGTCGCTTCTTTATATAATCGTGAGTTCTCGTAAGCATTCGCTCGCCACTCATCTAACTCGTTCAGCTGCATCAATCTCTTCTCACCTGCAAGTTTGAGAATTTTATAGCCCAAAATGCTTTGTGCTCTAATTCAAATGGTAAATGACAATTTTTCCCATAAACAAGTTTGTAAGGAGATATTCCTATGGGTGTTTTAAAAGCAGTTCTATAGGCCCATAAAGCGTCATCTACTTTCATCACTCAATCATTCCTATTTGATTCTACAGTTTTCTTTAGGATGCACTTAAGCTCTCGATTTGCAACTTCAACTTGTCCACTAGTTTGAGGGTGATAAGGGGTAGTTTTCCTATGATGCACTCCATATTTCTTAAGAACTGAACGTTACAAAAATGCGTATCCCTATCACTAATAATTGTTCTAGGTTTTCGAATCGAGAAAAGAGCTTTTTAAGAAATTTAACTACCACTCTAGCATCATTAGTAGGTAAAGCTTGAGCCTCTACCCATTTTGACATATAATCGACTGCTACTAGGATATATTTGTTACCAAACGAACTAAGAAATGGGCCCATAAAATCAATGCCCTAGACATCAAATATTTCACATGAAAGCATATAGGTTTGAGGCATTTTATCACGTTTAGAGATATTATCTGTTCTCTGGCATTTATCACAAGAAGTAACATATCTGTTAGCGTCCTTGAACAGCGTGGGCCAATAAAAACCAGATTCAAGCATTTTATGTGCTGTCCTAGTCCCACTGTAATGTTCTCATGTTGGTCCTGAATGGCAATGTTCCAAGATTTTACTCACTTCTGATTTTGTAACACATCTCCGAATCACTTGATCTGTACATACACGATAAAGAAAAGGATCCTCCTAAAAATAATTTTTTTATATCGGCAAAGAATCGCTTCTTCTGATGATGTGTCAAGCCTTTTGGGAGGATGGTAGCAACTAGATAATTCGCAATATCCGCAAACCAATAGACTTCAGAGTCAGTTATAACCAAAAGTCGTTTATCAGGAAACGAGTCATTTATCTCATTCTCATCGAGCTCCCTTAGATGTGAGTTTTCTAACCTGGAAAG
Organism: Gossypium anomalum; assembly: GCA_025698475.1. Classification (NCBI taxonomy): domain Eukaryota; kingdom Viridiplantae; phylum Streptophyta; class Magnoliopsida; order Malvales; family Malvaceae; genus Gossypium; species Gossypium anomalum. The sequence goes on from CM046961.1 coordinate 7,072,661, forward strand.
GTGATTTGCTGCAAGGTTTTCGACGCCCTTTTTATCTTGGATTTCTAAATTGAACTCCTGCAATAATAAAATCCATCTTATTAGTCGAGGTTTTGCATTTGATTTAGTGAGGAGATAACTAGAGGTAATCATGGGCCGGGCCAAGCCCAGACAAAATTTTAGGCCCGTCTACTAGGCCCGGGCCCGGCCCGGCTCAAAATATGGGCCTAAAATTTTGCCTAAGCCCAAACCTAAATAAAATTACTAAGCCCGAGCCTGGCCCATATTAAAATTTTTTTCTTATTTCATTAAATAAAAAAATTTAAAAATATAATAAATCAAATATATTTAAAAACATAAAAACAAATATTAAAACAAATAAAAATAATACTAAAACAATTCTTAAAACAATACACAAATTAACAATATAATAAAAAATATTTATATTAAAAATTTAAAATAATTAAAAATAATAAAAAAATATATTAATATATAATTTGAGTAGTGTAGGGCTGGGCCAAAAACTTTACTGTAGGCCGGACCCGCTTTCTAAACTGGCCTCATTTTTTGCCCAAGCCCATTTTTCGGCCTATATTTTTACCCAAACCCTCCCATTTTTGGGCGGAGCCTTGAGACGGTCAATGAGATAACAAAGAGCCGAATGGTCAGTGAAAATGACAACTTTAGATAATATTAAATATGACCTAAATTTATCGAATACAAAAACCACAACTACCAATTCTTTTTCTGTAGTAGTGTAGTTTTCTTGTGCAGTTGTCAATATCTTGCTAGCATAATAAATCGGTTGAAACTGTTTGCCTCTTCGCTGTCCAAGAACTGCACCTACTACAAAATCACTCGCATCACACATTAGTTCAAAGGGTAAATTCCAATCAGGTGCAACTACAATCGGAGCATCAATTAATTTATCTTTAAGAGTATTAAATGCTTCTAAACATTCCTGATTGAAATTAAAAGGTACATCTTTTTCTAGCAAATTAGTTAAAGGCTTAGCTATTTTAGAAAATTCTTTGATAAATCTTCTATAAAACCCAGCATGTCCTAAAAAGCTTCGAATAGCCTTAACTGAACTAGGGGGAGGTAATTTTTCAATGGTTTCTATTTTCGCTTTATCAACCTCAATCCCTTTACTAGAAATTTTATAGCCTAGCACAATCCCTTCTCGAACCATGAAGTGACATTTTTCCTAATTAAGTACAAGGTTCGTTTCCTCACATCTCATTAGTACTCGTTTTAGTTTTTAAGAAAAAGATGGAAAGAGTTACCAAATACCGAGACGTCGTCCATGAATACCTCCATAATGTCTTCTACGAGTTCATAAAAAATGGCCAACATGCAACACTGAAAAGTAGCAAGAGCATTACATAATCCAAAAGGCATTTTTCGTTAAGCAAACATACCATATAGACAAGTAAATGTCATTTTTTCTTGCTCCTCGGGAGCTATCCGGATTTGAAAGTAGCCAAACAGTCCATCCAGGAAACAATAACACATATGTCCAGATAATCTTTCCAACATTTGATCGTGTGGGAATGGTCTTGGCCGTATGGATCATTAAATCAACCCGTTTTGTCTATTTTTGGCTCGTTTTCCGCTCTTTTTGTTCCCCTATGCTCACCTAAGTATAGAAACGTGAAATTAAAGGATTAGGAGCATCAAATTCATTAAATTATATAATAAGTCATCAAAAAAATGCTAAGCACGGGATTAAAATGTGTTACTTTTATGGTTTATCAAGTTTTGGTTCTAAGTTTGTAAAATAATAATTACAATCATCTATCGATTATAATTTAAATTTAGAAGTAGATTTTTGGTTTTGGCTTCCCAAACATGGAGGAAGTCGACTTACCCTCGTTGAAGTCTTGGGTTTTCATCTTGTGTTCTATTCTTTGAGTTAGATTCCACTTTTTAAGCATCGAAGATCTTCCAGTAAAAAGCTTGAAGATTTGGACTATAGTTTGATTGATAGGACAAATTCGAGCACAACTTAAAGCCCAAGGGCGATTTGAACATCTCCCCAATCTTGGAACATATGTACTTAATTTGATCAATATTTTTTACTATAAATATCACGATAAAGGTCTATTTTAGAAGAAAAAATTTCGTTGTGCCAACTCAAACGGATTTTCTAACATCATGTTCATAAAATAGGATGTTTTAAAAGGTAAATTTTAATAGAGGATGGAATATTGTTGAAGGTAGGTTCACGTTGAAGGTCGACATATCTTGAAAAATAAAATAATTTTGAAGGTATATCTGACCACCTTAAAGGTTTGTGAGCTTGAAAAATTAGATAGCTTTGAAGACATATCTAGCTACCTTGAAGGTAGGCAGACATAGAAAATTAGATAGCGTTGAACGCATATCTAGCCACTTTGAAGGTTTTTCACCCATATGGTGACCACAAAATATTTCATGGATTTCTTGTATGATATAATTGGTTTCCTCTAGTATAAGATATTTAAGGAGGGGTAAGGAATAAAATTTCTTGTAGAGTACACCATCTATTAAAAATATATCTTGTTCCATTGTTCTTGGGTTTGGCTATTTCAAGTGGTAGCATAGTTGTTGTAACAGTCCAATTTAGACCCTAATCGGAACGGTGGTTTTGGAACCACGAATCCGAGTCAGAAAAATATTTAAATATTATTTTTCGTGTTTATTATATGTGAATTTGCATGTGTGAAAATTTCGTACAAAAATTTGATTGTTTGTGTGCTTAATTTGATAAAGGACTTAATTGTGTAAGTTGAAAACTTGATAGACTAAATTATAAAGGTTGAATTGATAGTGGCTTTTTAATATGGAGTATTTATGTTGCAAATAGTCCACTATCTAAGTGATGGCCGAATGTACCCTTATTGTATATGTTTATGTTATTATTATTATAAGGTTAAATAGGTAAAATATGTTAAAAGTTAACATATAATATATTAAAACATAAAAAAATAAGAAAGCCATGCATTCATACTTGTTATTGCCAAAACTTGAGAAAGAAAGAAAGAAAATTTAGCTTAGGGTATTCGGCACTTTGGAAGCTAGATTCAAGGTTAGTTTTTGTTTGGTTTTTGATAATTTTTACGTTTTTGAGATCGTTGCTTCGAATACTATCCGACCCATGTTTAAATTTTTTATTTTGATGCATATTTTGAGTTATGCCATTGATGAATAATTGTGTTTTCTGATGTTTGATGATGAGATATTAAAAATATGTTTTAGATTAACATGTTTTGTATTTGAGTTTTTGAAGATTTTGAGTAATTAGGACTAAATTGCAAAAATAATAAATTGAGGGACTAAAATGTGAAATAGATGAAATAAATGGATTAGTATGAGTGTATAGAAGATTTGGCTCAACTATGTTGTGGTGAGATTGTGTGTAATTTGTGTTTTATGCAATTAAGACCTATTTGTAAAAAATATGAAATATCAGGGGTAAAATGGTAATTTACCCATTTATGTGTTGTTGGATTAAATTGGATGAAATTGTATTTAAATGAGGTTAATTTGAAATTATATAGATCAAAAACAAAGGAAATCGGACTTGGATCGGGGGAAAACAAAAATAATTGAATAGCTGATTCGTAATGTCCGTCGATATCCGAGGTAAGTTTTTAAGCAATTAAACATGGTTTATTTTGAACATAAAATTATTTACTATGATGACTCAAATTTTATAATGTATTAGTTGATAGCCGAATGATATATGTAAATGAATTAATGTGATTAAGTTGTATTTGAATGATATCGAAGCCTCTGAAAATGTGTATGTGTTATATGGAATATTATACGATTTGATATATGTGAAATGTTGTGGAATGATTTTTGTATTTGTGATATTCGGGCCTAGAGCCTAGCAAGCCTTGTGCTGGTGACTTTGACCGGGCTTTGTGCCTAGCCTGCTTAGTGCCGGTGAATAAATATCAGACTTTGAGTCTAACAGGCCTTGTGCCGGTGTGTGATTCAGGCATATGCCTAGCAGGTTTATACCGGTGATTTGTTTTCAAGTTTAAGATGATAAGAATTCAAGTTATTGTGGATATTGAGCAAGTGAAATTGAGTTGAATTGCATTGTATATGTTCGGCCAAAAATGTAAGTACATGTGAGCTTATATTGAACTTGAATATTAGGTTATATGTGATGTTTTATTTAACTCATATATTCGGCCACATATGAAGATATAATGAATCTTGTGTAGTTGGCCATATATGTAAGTGATTATGTGATGAAAAATTTGATCTTGTATAGTCGGCTTATATGAAATATTTATCTGGTTTTATATAATTGATTGTGAACATTCAGCCAAGGTAATTTATTAAGATGAAGTATAATATTACGGATATAATTTGGTTAGTTTGAATGTTTTGATTATTCATTGAGTTCCTTAATTTGCTTAAGGCTTACTGAGCTAAGTTAGCTTACCCTGTGTGTTTTTGTGTTACTCTGTTTTATAGATTTTGGTTGTAAGTTACGAGCTCGGGGATCGTGATCGAAGTCATCCACACTATCGTCAACTTTTGGTATTTTTTTTTCAAAATTTATCTTCAAACTTTTGGCATGTATAGGCTAAGTCGTATTTTGATCGACCTTGAATATGTATGACTTTAGCCATGCGAAAATGGCTTAATTTCCATGATAGATTCGTTTATACTTGGATATGGTTTGAGCTTACCTTTAGTTGATATGTTATATATTATATGTGAATGAAATATGTGATATATATATATGTTATAATTATTTGTTTTGATTTAGATTTTTGGTTTGGATATAATACATTGAATGATGATTTAGAATATGTAACTTATAAGAGGTATATACATGATTTCATGTGCGAATGTATGTTTGTTTGTGATGTAATAAAGTTGAAAGGAATATGACGATAAGGATTTGCCTATTCAGTTAATGAGAAGAAAATTTACCAAATGAATAGTGTTTTTGTATAATAATATATTTGGTAATAGTTTATTTTGTTTTGATTATAAGGTTAAGTATGATTAATGTAAATTTGATAATGCATATTATGAGACATGCATATGTTCGATTATGCATAGGTTAATTTAGTTCGGTTTGCATGAAAAATGTATGAGATTTATATTTGGTTATGAGGTTAAATAATGATTAATTATTAAGATTGTTTTGTTTAATAAGGCTCGTAAATGAAATATTGATAAATGACCATTTGAATAGTGAATTTATGTAATAGTTCACCATGGAAATTATATGCTTTTTTGCAAAAATGCTAATTATGTGTACACATATATATGTATATGTTTGTGAATTCGAATGATGTTTGGTTATATATAAAGGAAGTATTTGTATATGTAAATATATATATTTGCTAATGAATAAATGATTCATGATAATATACTATGTTTAAACTTGTGAAAGTTCAGAATTATGTTTTTGTACTGTAATGCCTTGTAACCCTAGTCCTACGACGGATACGGGTTAGGGGTGTTACAGTTGTTCGTAAGTGCCCTATCTGTTACAGGGCACGAGCTCAAACCCTACCAAGTGCAAATGGTCACACTTTTTTCATAGGTGCTGCACGTGGTCCATCTTGATAAGGCACTCCTACTCTCTCGAACCCATCACCTTTTCAAGTAGCTTTAAGCACTCAGGTCTTGTTAGAATCGAGAAATAAAACCTTGAATGAGGACAATATCAACTCGTTGAAGGGTTCATCGGGAGTCAGCAAGCGACACTTCAAAGACTTCACCCAAAGAAGTTGACCTCCCCTCAATAAGTAATATTTTTATTTAAGAGGCGAAGTCAAAAAAAATTTTAGAAGGGTCAAGATTAAGTTATATTTTTACGAGAGCTAAAATGTAATTTCATCATTATATTGACTTATATATTGATAGTTTTCAAAAAGGCTAAATCAGAATTCTAGCATTTTATGAGGGCCAAACTATAATTGTATAGTATATTAACTCATGATTTTATAAATTTTGAAGGGATTTAAGCAACAATTTTCCATTTTAGAGCCAGGCCCTACCTCTCCCTTCTTTCGCCAGTGCATGTATAGATTAACCGTATCAACTTATATAGGATGATTACTGAGTTCAAATTTCTTGTTTTATACCTTATAATTTCTCATATTAAATTAATATTCAATTGATGAATTTAATTTAATAAAACAAACCAACAATACAATAATTTGGACTATTTGTTTCGAATATTAAATGGTCAAAATCGATCAGTATTCAAAATATAAAATGATAAAAAATTTAAATGGTTAAAAACGTGCTTAGTATCGATTGAGTCTTAGCTCGTGTCACATCCCAAAAACTGAGTTAGTAGAAATTGGGTAAGTAAATTAAAAAGGGTCCAGCCCGGTTTCAGAATAAATATTGTAGGAATTGTTTCAAGTAAATTGATCTGGTTTAGTTGTTAAGTGTCTGGTTGTGTGCTTAAGGTCTTGTGTTCAATTCTTTTCCATTGAATTTTTATTATTTTTGTCTCAACCTTTGACTTAGAATATCTTGCTTATCTTTAATTCTGAGTGTTAATTGTTAAGAATGAATTGTTGGTTTAGTGGTAAGGCTTTAGCTTACCCATAGGTCCCATGTTTGAATCTTGTTGAGTGTAAAGAAGAATTTATTTTTGCCTCTCTTTGTTGTGCCACCCATGCTCAGAATTTGGACCAAATTCAAATTCTGGAAAATCTGATAAGGAAAGAAAATAAGATTTAGTGGATTTTTAAAATACTTTTGAGGAATTTTCTCCCCATTTCTCTCTATCGTTTCTCTTAGTTTCTTTTCTTTTTTCTCCTTTTGTTCTTTTATTCTCTCTTCTTTTCCCGTCGATTTTACCTTGTTTTCTTTTCTTCTTTCTCAATTGCCCTTTTGCACGGTTACGATTTTTCGTTTCTGCCCTTTTCCTTGTTTGATCGTCATCTTCTATTTTTGGTTGATGTTGTTTAACTGTGAATTCCTTTGAGCCACTGCCAGCCTTTGGTTTTTGGGTGTTAGTCTTGAGCACTCGAAAATGTTTATCATTGTGGTTGTATATTTGCTTAGGTCCTTTCTATTTTTCCTTTAAGGGTGAGTGTTTCATTCGGGTTTTATGTAAATGAAAGGTTGTGTTTGGGTTGATTGTTAGTATGTAACCGTGCATAGTTTAATCATCTTGTGTTTCTGACTAGGTGTGGATCAGGAAGCACATAACTCCCCTTCAGCGGATTAAGGTTGTCGTCGACTTTTTTTCAAAAGGTAATGGACTGTTTGCCTTAGTAGGGACTGATTCGACATGTCTAGACCAAATGCCCTAACTCTTGTGGTTGAATACTCTAATTGAGTAGGGGTAAGATTTTGATTCAGATCCGATGTTTTGTGCTAATCAACTAGAGTTGGTTTCGTTATAGGATTTGGAATTATTGTTGTTGTGTCGACATCACGAAATAGTTAAGTGTGTAACTTTAATTCCAAAAAATCAGTAAATGGTGCGAAGCCAAAAACCATATTGTCGACGCCACACGACCCTGTGCTTGGCCGTGTGCAAGACCGTGTGGGCCACACGGGCATGTGGGCCCATTTCGTTGGTTAAGTGATCCGAATGTGTGTTCGTAGAACTTTGTAATGGTTAAGTGGCCATTTATGAAATTGATTAAAATCGTTAGATTCTGTATAATGATTAAATGCAAACATTCTGTGTGTATAAGCATAAAGTTAAATCTGTATTATTGTTGTATAAGGAAGCATGTCTTTGTACGGTATTTCAATGTTGTACATGATTTTGATCTGTGAAATCGTATACATTATTAACACATTCTGATCTGTCGAGTATATAAGAGCATGTCTAGTCTGTGTGTATGATGTTTTTGCATATGCATTGGGGTGGGATGTGATATGTGATGGAGGAAGTTCTAGCAGACTAAGTCCTGCAATTTCTGGCGGTAACATTACAAATTTTTGTATTTGGTAGTTAAACACTGCATATAACTGATTTTGGTGATTTTCTGCATTATATCTGGCAATTTGATTGCGTATTTCTGTACAGTGACATACGATCACTATTTGGTGTGTGGGGTTGGATAGATATTAATTACCCTATTCGGTGTGTTGGGTAAGACGGAGATGGTGTGTAATGGATGGGGGTAGGACCTTTTTCTGTTCTATATCACATGATGCATTGCATGGTATACCATGCCATTTGTATCTGATCTGTTTTATATGTTGCATTACATAAAAATGTTATGCCATCTATGTCTGTTCAATTATTGAATATGTATGGTTGTCTGATATTTGTTGTGTGCATGAGGGTTTGAGTTACACACTGAGCTTTGTAAGATCACCCAATAATTTAACTTCTTAGGTAATCAACGGACTTAGGATCGGGAGGTGTGCGGGAGCTCAGATTGGTTTCTCGTTTAATAAAAAGACGGTTTATGATTTAAAACTAATTCTAGACTTTTTGGACAATGTAAATGTTTTGGGACTTTATTTTTTGATTTTGGTTTGATACATTGAATTTTTTGTATTTTATTGTCATTAAAATTGCAAAATTTTCGTTTATACAAACTAGAACCATAATTTCCAAAACTAACATCTAAAATTTCCGCTACAAAACTAGGTAAACAATTAAGTGATTTTCTGTAAATTAAATAACTTCAACGTGAATTTTCTAAAATTTAGAAAGAGATTTGCTAAAATTGACATTTTCAGATTGCACACTTATTAAGACCAACTTTTGAGTTTTAAACAAGTAGTGTAATTCCTCAAGATCCGATTGTAACGTCTAGACCGAGTATGGGGTGTTACAACTCGATTGGCATGGGTATTGTTGCCAATACAGGAGAACGTAGGTTCAAGTGCGTTGAAGCGCATTATCCTTCTATTTATGGGTTGGGAATGGGCTACGGGTAGTTCTAAATAATGTCTCAAAAAGAGATCAGATATGACTAGAACTTATAATGAGATTGTTCAAAAAAACTTGCTTAGTAAAAATCTAAAAATGAATTACACAATAATGGAAAACGTGCGTTCAATTAAATATTTAATATGAAAAAAATTCAATTAGACTTTTTCGCTAATGAAAATTGTTACTGACTAATTTTACAATTAATAGACATTGATGTGATTAACAGAAATAATGAAAAGTTGATACATGGTATCTCATGTGGAAATATATTAACGTGACATGTCACGTCGGATGCTTCTATGTGGGATGTCACATTTTAGTTTTTGATTACTTTTGCTAGTCTCATCAATATTCGTTAGAATTAAATTGACTGTTAATAGAAAAAATCTAAAATTGAGGTAATTTTTCTATAATTGATTTTTCGATTTTTTACTTAAAAAAAATCATACCATTAGCCAAATTATCTTGAATTTTTGGAAACAAACCAACTTTGATTCATTCAATTGGTACTTGTATATTGCTCACTACTTAGATTAACTAGTACATAACAGAAAAAAGAAAGCTGTTCAAAGATAATGATTTTTTTAAACGAGGTTTTTGGCATCCAATAATTAAGTGTTTATAATTTAGTTTTATCACTCGTTTTACTATTTAAAAATAATAAAAATAAAAATATTTTATTAATATTAATATATTTTTTGTAAATTAATTTAAATAAAAACAATTATTATTTTTAAATAATAAAATATGTCATTGAATCAAATTAAATTTGAATTTTTTTTAGAATCAAGTTTCAACTTAACTCGATCCATGAACATCGCTGCCAATAATTATATTAGATTTCAGCTAAATTCAGAGTCGAACCGGATTAAAATTTCACATGAAAGATAAATCTCTTTTAACAATATATTTTTATTAATAAGATTTAAATCTGAGACTTAGGGTGAGTTTAGATGAACGGTGCGTTTATTTGCAGTTAGTGTAAAAATAACGATGACAATAAAATTAGATATTATAATCACACCATAACATGAAATAAAAAATAAATTAAATGTAGTACATCACATTCAACCATCCATCCAACACAGCCTTTTATGTAATTTTTACTAATAGGCATTTGTTAAATACATAGGTGGAGTGATAATGATGTAAAGAAGTGAGATGAGCATAATCATCATCATCGTGGGTTGTAATAATTAAGTGTTTTATTATAAGTTGGTGGGTTGTGGCGTGGCGTGGCGTTTGTTATATATGCGGACGCCATCATCTATTTGACCGTCCTAAACTTTGAAAAAAATGCCCTCCCTAACCTAATCAAATGCCAATTATTAATCTAATTATTATAACCCCTTTGTTTATTATTTTAACCCTAATTATTACAACCCCTTGTCTTGGAACTTAAAATAAAAAAAAATCTTTGCATGCGCATACAAGTTGATAGAGATATGGAGAGAGAAATTCCTCTTAATAAACGGTACTAATAATATTAATAGTTATTTAAATTATCGATATAGTCTTATTTCGATTGTCATGAGTATTGTTGTCAATATATGAGGATATAGGTTTGAGTGTGTTGAAGCACATTATCCTTCTATTTATGGGTTGAGTGAGAAATGACGATGAATAATTCTAATACTATATTAAAAAGAGTAGATATGATTGAAACCTATAATAAAATTATTTAAAAAAATAATTGTTTAAGATTAAAAGTGTAGGAAAACTTTGTTATATACCTTTGTCTCTATTTTGACAACATTTGAAACTAAACTAGTTAAAATTAAATTAAAATCAATAACATTTTTAGATTTCACAATTATATATTAAAAAAATAAAGTACACTTTATGTGCCTTTTTGAAACAAAGTTAGGTAAAACGTATAATTAAGTAATTACATTATTGAGGTCAAAATATAAAAAGATTTTTCTTTTTAAGTAAAAGTGTTTATAAATAGGATCGTGTTAAATTTAGATCAAGTCCATACATGATATCAATACAATACATAGTATGAATATATATATATATATATATATATTTTTGTTTAAGCTCAATCTAAAATGTGAGCTTTTGGTTTTATATAATATCGTTGTTTAAGTTTAGTTCAAAATATAACTTGTTTAAGCCCATTAATATTATTGTTTTTTATTTTAAAAATATAATTAATTTTATTTAAGGGAAAATATTTAGTATACTCCAAGTAGATTTTTTAGACTCGACGAATAAGATCAAAAGGTTGACAGATGTCTTATAGGAGTATAGTAAAATAATAAAAGAAGAGACATATGACAATTTTTTTAATGTGATTGTGGAATAAAAAAAAGTAATCTTTGATACCATTATGTATTTTTTTTTCATTTATTAAATTTCTAAATATAATCAACATATTTTTTTAATGTTTGTATTATAGTATAATTTATTTAATTTCATACAATATAAATTGCATAATACATAAAATAAAAAAATTAAATATATTATAAACTTGAATAAGGGTCGAGTCAAGTTGAATAATTAACCCAAAGCCCAGCTACTATTCTAAACGAATTTAATTTTTTTGTTAACCCGAACTTTAAACAAATTATATTGTTAGGTAATGAGGCTTTATATTGAATAAATTGCATAATAATAATAAACACATTAAACTAGAATAAGATTTTATGATTCCATACTTACACTTTAGGTGGAAACAATTGATAACCGTTGGATTAAAGATAAATGGGCAAAGTGAAAGGCATATTGATGTTATTCTAAATGGGGTTGATTTTGAATTACAATCCTCCATATTCATTGCATTCCATTGTTCCAATAAATGGTATCTTTGTTCTTAGCTATTAATTCCCATTTCCATCCATTTAAAGCATCCCAAACCAATCTTTTCAACCTTATTCGAGATTCTCATTTAAGCTATGTTTGGGTCCACAATGCATTATCATGTGATTGCCTAAAAAGAATTTTTTTTTACTCTTCTTGTTCCTTTCTTCAACATCACATAAGCCCCCAAAAAATATGGTTGATTTTGAAAAAGAAAAACATTGTTATGGCATAATTAGGCTTCTTTATTGAATATAGTAAAAATGATCATTCTCAAGTTTGAGATTATTTCTCAAATACGTGTCCTTTTGGAAGGGATCTCGACAGCTGCAAATTGCTATTTGCGGTGAATATTCGGCTAATGGACACTTACTTATCATGTATCATGTATTTAAGACATAATACCATTTACGTACTTATGAAGGGGATGCTAAAAATAATTGTGTCGAAAAGTTCTTTCCTAAAAAAATATTCATATATGAACTATGATGTTGTCATGGAATTATGAAATACAGCACGTTCAATAGTATACGAACTCGAGAGATTTTGATTCCATAAATTTGGTGTTTATTGTTTTTACGTCTAGTAGACGATGTTGTGAGTGGCTTTGTTGATAAGATTTTAGTGTAATAGTGGGCACAATCATATAATAGAAACCAACGCTATGATCATATGACAACAAGGCTTACTAAGTGTGTCAAGATTGTGATGAGGACCATTTGTCATTTTCCCATTACTTCATTAGTTGAATCAACATATTATAGGTGCAACCATTTTTATGTCAAATAAGAAAGACAAGAAGTTAACATGATGAAAGGCAAACACATTTTGTGCGAAAACATTACATGGAAAATCGTTGTCAACCAAAGGCGAATTAACCCCATTGTGTAATGGAAATCTCATTTTTACATCGCACATTTAGGTTAAGGATTATGTTGCTCTAGTAGGAAGGTATCAATTAGTTCATTTAAAATCAATCTTGATAAGAGATGATGTGATTATGGGCATTTTTAGATAGAAAGGTATCATGTTACCATGCAATTGTTGCATGCAATAACATGCATCTCAATTGCATGGAGTATGTAGATAATGTTTTCTGACATATATTTCAACATCTTTCCCATAAAGAGTTTTATTTGCCTAACTTGGTGACTTGTGAATTGTTTTCAAATTTGGAATGTTTTAGGCATTCAAAAGATCATCCACAATCAACCCGAATACACAAAAAAATGGACCTAAATTAGTGAAGTAGGCAAACCAAAATGTTGTTCAAGGACATAACAAACTTCAATGTCTATATAAGGTTCCAAAGGGGTCAAACATAGGGTAAGAGAGTAATAGTTAACTTGTACTCCTATCATGTTGTAACATATTTTGCAATAAAAAAAATACTTAACATATTTAATTTATATAAATTTTATCATATTATAAATTCTAGTTTGGAGTTAAAAATATGTACGTAAAAAAAAAAAAACTTTGTAAAAGCTTTTGCAAATAATTAAAATACTTTTATTTTTTAATTTTATTTCGTTTACTTTACTCCAACTTGTAAAAGTCATTTCAAATGTTCAAAGGAAGGAATACAATATTTTATCCATTTCAAAATGTTGTGACTTTGATTGCTACATGTTGGAACAATATATGGAAGGACAACTTTGGTACAATTAAAGTCGTTGATTGGCATGTTTGACTTTTGATTTAATCTCATTAATGCAGCAAATGAAGAAGCATGGACGTTCAAAACGGGATTAATGGGATTATCTTTCATTCTGTTGACTTGAAAAATAAGGGTGAAGTTTAAAGTGTTGAAGATGTTCATCTTTATCCTTATCACTCGAGAAAGGTTTGGAGATGTTGGAAGACTTGTTTATGAAGATAATTAATGAGATAATTTTAAATTTTAAATAAGAGTTTAAAGATAATCAAATTTCTATTGGATGGCGGCACTTTGTGTTTTGTTTTTACTATCTTTAGCATTTACATTTTGCTATTTTATTGGGTAATTTGTTGAGAAAAGTTCTCATATCATAGTTAATATGTAAAAATTTATAATATATTTTAACAAAAATAAATACTTAACAACTTTGTTTATCATCTAGAATGCATTGGTAGCTTTAAAAGTGCACTTGACAAAGTCCATTAATTAATCATTAATTAGTGCCTAAGGGCAGTGAAGATATAAAAAATAATAATTTCTAATTACAATATGTTCTTTTCTTAAATCTCACGTTAACCCTTACTAAAACATTTCCATATTATATATTAATTTAAAGAATGCATTCAAACTCAACTTTTATGTAGACATCACAACATTAATCACAGATTCTTCCATTTCTTTTATATATACATATATATATATATAAATATAAATACAAAATCTACAAATGTCAATGGATTTGGTTGGTTTGGTCCAGTTTCACTTCCTAATTAAATTCATTTAAAATTATAAGATTAAATAATAAAAAATTTGATGTGTTTTAAGGGTTTATGTTTGAATTTTATAAATAAACGAAACCGTATTGGAAAATCTCTCTCATTTTAAAAATTAATCCCGCTTAACTATGACTTTAATCTAAATTTAATACGGTTAACGTGATATTAATTTTTTTTTAAAGTAAATGTCTAAAAGTTTAATCTCCTCTTCCTTATGAGAAATGATTATATGAAACATGAATATTATCCCTTTCCAATAGTTTAATACCACATCAGTAACTTAATCCTAAATTCAGGATTTTTATTTAGATTTGATTTTTTTAAGATAAAAATACTGAAGTTCAATATAAAAATACTGGTGTGACACTAAACTATTAAAAAAAGAGAAACAAATAACGTAGTGTCTCTATTTCATACAACATTTTTCTTATCCTCCATTAATAATTAAATACAAATTGCAGGCTAAGAGATACTAATACAAAGGACAGCAGAAGAAAAAAACGAATATATAGAAAGAGATGGGAGGTTTTCAAGCCCTTAGTTTAGGAATGATCAGTCTATAAATGGTATCAATAATTCAAGATAACTTTTAATCTAAATAAACAACCTTGTATAATATTTTTATGGCTTTTAAGGTTAGTGAGGAAACCAAAAAAATTTTGGGCAGAATTAAATTGTATATTTTTACGATAGTAAAAATATAATTTCATGATTTTTATAATTTATATCTTTATAAATTTTAAAGGATTAAATTAAATTTTTATATTGTTTTTGGGAGGTCAGAGTGCAATTTTGTCATTACTAATTTAAAATGTTTATAAATTATAAAGGGTGTAAATGGAACCGGGGCAGCCCTTGGTTCCGCCACTATTTAAAGGTTAAAAGAAAATTTTAAACTTTCTTTGAAATTACATTTAATTAAGTTTTGAGATGTTAAAAATGCATTAATTAATTTTTTTTTGAATTGAAATTAATTAAATCTTTTGATTAATGGTTTTCGTCTATATTATTAATGATCATTGAGTCAACTGTGGTAATACTAACATGATGATCCACATTAGCAAGGGTGGCAGCCATGGCCTTTAGTAAATATAAAAACATAAAAATAATAATATCTCGATTTTGAAAAGCGTTAAATTTTCACCGTCGATTTTGAAATTCAAACGTAAACCTTAAATTTTTTTTAATCATATGTACTAAACAAATTCATTTTATTTATTTTATGTACATGTTTGATCATAATAGTGTAAGTCTGTTTACATCCTATGTTGAAATAAACAACGGATTGAGAAAATTACTTTAAAAATATATCAAATTTCATTACCACAATTAGCAAATTAGATGAAAAAAGCAAAGATAAGAACTTTAAAAACTTAGAAAAAAATAGGATTTGCCTATTGTGAGATAGTAACAAAAGCGAGAACCACTATTTCTCTTTTATATATATATATATATATAATTTTTTACCCTTTTTAAATAATATTTTTTTATAATTTTTTTAAAATTTTAAAAAATTACTTTCAAAATGAATTTAAAAAAGTCGATGTCTAAATTCAAATAAACGTAGACGTTACTTAATCCAAATTTATATAAAAATTACAGTTTTTATAATTTTTAATTTTACTAACATGGCATTTGATTGCTATCGTGAGAATTCACGTCAGCATCATAATAAATGATTCAATATTCATTGACCGTTACATTAAAAAAAATGAATTGATGTATTTTAATACTTGAGAATTTAATCAAGTACACTTTCGTTAATATTTTTTTAAAAATTTAAGAATTTTTTAACCCTAAGCAATTTTTATTAATGACAGCGAATTTTGTTGAAATTCCATACACTATACCCCATAGTCATTTGAAAAAAAAAAAACCCAGTCTCTAATTTTTAAATTTGGACCATGTGCTTTCTTCAATTTTACAGCTATTATTTTTACTTAAACTACTCAGAAAAAAGAAGAAGAAGAAGAAGAAATTGAAATTAAAAAATAACCCCTTATTGAAGAAAAAAAAAAGTTCAGAAAAAACCCCATGAAGATGAAAGTTACAACTCATTTGACTGTCACCAACCCTTATGGAATCGAAAAGAAAATTAAATATAGGATCTTGAGCAGGGAAAAAAAAAAAAGAACACCAATTTGTCACCAATCATGAATTACCCACATGATTTTTGGCTTTATGGCATTTGTTTTTGGGTTTTTCACTGTCAAAGTTTTGGATTCACTTTACAACTTTTTTATAAGGTAACCCAGTTGTTGATGAATCGAATTCAGACCACATCATTGAAAAACTTTAGACTGAAAATTAATTATAATATAAATAATAAAATAAATATTTAAAAACTTAAATTATATGAATTATTAATATGTAAAAAAATCCCATATTAATATATGATAATTATAATAGATTCAAAACATAAACAGTTAAAACCAGTTCTGAACAGCAAGACAGACAGATTTTGTCTAATATTACATGATAAGTTCATTTGATGACAGGTAATCCTAAGACTAACATACATATTCAAAGTTGGGTTACACCTCATTTTCATTGCATGAAAGACAAGCTGGAGGACAGACAAAAGCTGCAAACCTTAACAGTTTATGTTATTGTCGGTTTTGTTTTTTTTTTTTTTTCAAAATTTTGAGGACCCTAAACTTTGGGGGATGAAATGGAACCTCAAGAAAATAAAAGGGGGTTCTCGTGAATGGAAATGGCAGTAGAACATAGGACACAAGCTCTTTTGCAGCCCTCTGAGGAGGACTAAACCTGAATATAATTGCATTACTCATTCTGTAATGAAGAGACAGTTCCTGTTGTATGGACCCCTTCTTTTAAGTGGTCTGCTGTTTGTACCCTTTGGCTCCATTCCATTAATGTCAACCTGAATGGCTAACACCCTTTTTTATTTGTTTTGATGTAAGATTTGTAAAATATCCAGGCTGGTTTTTGGAGGCAAAAGGAGGTGGGATGGGGGTTGAGCAAACATCTTGGGCAAATATGGGGACAAGTTATTCTTTAAAACATCTTGGTTAAGCGTTTAGTTATCCGGTGTCCTTATGTCACATTTTAGGGTTAGGGTTAGGGTTATTCTATGAGGTTTGTTATTTGGACCCAGGGTGTTAACTTGTTTTGCTATTGGCTGTTCCTATGCCACATTTTCAAGGTTTTTGGATATTCCGACTTGGGTATTTTGCTATTATTTATTAATAAAATCTTGAAAATAATTCATTCTCATCTACTAAGAAGACACCAACTTTTCAACAAATGATTTTGAATTTATCTATTTTCCATAATTCAAATCTAACCCATATTTTTTTAATAAGTTTATATCGATAATGACAAGGACAAATTTAATTACAAATAATACATGTTTGAATAATTATTTGAAATAAATTTATACTTAAATTAAAATAATGAATAAAACCTAAAAACTGTGAGACTCAAAATAAATCCAAATTTATACATGGTATTTACTCATGGGACATCAAACCTAACCCTAAAAAAAAAAAAAAAGTATTATTAGAACATAATAAGTTAAAAAAATAAAAGTAGGCAGAGTTATGCACATGTAAGAACATGACAGTTTGGCAACCAGCAGAAGGTTGCATGGAATGTTCTTCGTTCAAGTTTTCTTCAGACTCTGTCCTTTGAACAAGTCAAAACTGTCTCAAACTAAAATCCTAATTTATTATTAATTATAATTATTATTATAATAATAAACGAAATGGTAAACAACTTGAAGAAGAATCATGGAATTGAGATGTAAAGATAGATGGAAACTACTACAGCCTGCCAATGAAATATGGTGCCTTGGGCAACTGTTGCTTTCAAAAGAAAGAATTGAAGGGAAACCTAATATTCTGAACAACAAAAGCATATTCTTTCCCAAACTTTTTTTTTTTTTTTTTTTTTTTTGTATCTTATTCCGACTTTGCGTTTTGTCTTAAAATATTCTCATGTCATGCTGTCGCTCTTGCACATTTAACATTTTATAACTTCCCTTATGGATAATTCAGCACCAGTCATGAGCCCATTTTGCATTCATTAGTGGCCCTTTTTTGGACCATACATATGATTTTGGATTTTGAATTTCACTATTAATTCAACAAGCATGAAGACTGTCAATGAAGGGTAATGTTTCATCTATCAAGAAAATTGATACCACAATTTTTTTTTTTTTTGTCACAAACTGAAAAGGAAAAAAAATTACAGAAGACTGAGATTCACAATGTGAATTTTACATAACATTACAACAGAGCAAAAAAATGAGCTCAAGAAACCTCATGCAGAGTATTACCAACTCTCACCCTAACTTGCTTAAATGTTCATGGAGCTGGCAGCAAAGCTTTGAGATTTGAGAGAGCAACTTACATTGTTGTTCTTGGGATGTTATCTGTGACATTGGGTATCTAAGTAGTTGACTCAGCTGAGTTGATATCATCAAAGCATCTTGGTTGTTGGAACA
Organism: Gossypium anomalum; assembly: GCA_025698475.1. Taxonomy (NCBI): domain Eukaryota; kingdom Viridiplantae; phylum Streptophyta; class Magnoliopsida; order Malvales; family Malvaceae; genus Gossypium; species Gossypium anomalum. The sequence continues at coordinate 7,091,230 of CM046961.1, forward strand.
TTCTTTAGCTATAAGATCAAGCAGTTGACAGTTTTGGTTTTGAGACAAAGATAGTTGGGGAGGGACTGGGGGAACTAGAAAAGGGTGTTCAAGTAGCTGAGGAATCCTCCACCTCTTCTTTCGATCCCATGCTAGACATTTCTTCATTAAATCAAGTAGCCACGGGTTAGAAACTGGTCCATATGTTATTTCATGGTTTTTATCTGTTATAACTTTGAACTTGGACCAGAAAGTCTTGTACTCAGCAAAAGGGGTCCTCCCATAAACCATTTGGTAAAGTATGCACCCAAGGGACCATATATCTGAAGGCCGGCCACACTTTATAGTATTTCCATTTTCATCGCTCTCAACACACATGAATGCCTCAGGAGACATGTAACTCAGAGTACCCACCTGTAATCGGGGTTCAATTGTCATAAAACATAATTATGTACAAGAGATTTTGCTATAAAGCATTGGCCATATAGAGTACGGACCCGAAACATCAAAACCCTTTTGTTGACCTAGTGATCAACCACTTGAGATAAATTGACACATGATGTAACAAGTTGTTACAGAGCATAGATAAAAAGCAGTATCTATGTGATAATTAAAAGTACATTTTACCATCATTCTGTTGCATAAAATCAGAGATCTAACTGATAAGAATAGTATGTTTGAATAACAGATGTAAAAGCTAACAATTTATTTCATGAAAGGACATAGTACTTTAAATTAAAAGTTGAAAAGACCAATGTGTAATGGGTACCTGTGCATCTCTTTGGATGTTGGTTGTATCACTCATTATGGCTTTGGCAATACCAAAATCAATAAGTTTTAGAGAACCTTTTACAAGAAGGAAGTTAGCTGGCTTCAAGTCTGAATGTACAATACGTTCCTCGTGTATAGTGTTGACAGCTTGAAGTATTTGCTGCAAATTGCTTCAACAAACTAATGAATATTCTGCATTTTCTCAATATAAAAAATGACCCTGTATAAATAGCAAACAACTATAAACAAGGAAACATAACCTATCCCTGCTTCCTGATAATAAAAAAGAAAAGATGAAAAAAGAAAAATCAACTCACTAAAGATGATAACAAAAACATACAACTTTCCCTAGTTACACAAATGGAAAATGCAAAAGTTATCTCAAGGGACATGCTATCAAGAACATACTTTATGATTTATGCCCAAAATATAAGAACAATGAAGAAATAGTTTAACAGATTCAAGCAAAAGCTAAATACAAATAAGTAACACACAGAATGGCGAAAACTATAATTTCCTCCAGAAAATATAATACTGTCAGCCTCAACGAAGGAACATTTATTCAGATGAACTGCCACTATAGAATCCCATCATGAACTAGTAGAACTAACATGTTTCAAATGAACTTTTAAAACAGTTCAACCAGAATTCCCTCCAGAAAATATAAAATTGTTGGACTCAATAAAGGGATGTTTATTTAGGTGGACTCCCACTCGAGAACCACACCACGAACAAGTAGAATTATGAAGTTTCAAATGAACTTTTAGAAATGCTGAGGAAATGCTCTTAGAAGATTAAAGCATATAAAGTGAAAAAGTTCAATATCTTAGCAACAAATATTCACAGTAAGGGTTAGCTTTAAAACCTGCCAATAAAATCGAAGCCAGTTCTCATCTATAGTCTGATTGAAGCTATCCATTTCCTTCCATTTCTGGGATAACATATGAGCCAAATCAATCTCTCCATATTCAAGTACCATATATAGATAGCCATCATCCTTGACTCTGCCATCTTTATTTGACATGCTGCCATTCGTGACTTCTCGGAGCAGATTCTTATCTGTAACCTGGTATCAAGAAACACTGTTAAATATTCCACACAAATTGCTTCAGGCTAAATTCTATCAAAAACGAAAGCTGACAATATATAACACCGAAGTTAAAGCCACTTATTGTAATAAAATGATAACTGTTCTTGCCAAATAAGATCTAATATTGCATGCATGGTGCCATGAGGAATTTCAGCAGTAGCAGATTAGCTACAAAACCATCTCAACACAAGCAGACCCCTGCCCTGGCCTGCCCCACATTGGTGAGACTGACAAATTAAAAAATCCAATAACCATACACTTTTCCAACAGTCGTAAGAGCAGAAAATAAGACATAACTAAGTTCCACACCATATCATCATTCAATTCCTCCAAAACTGTCGCAACATTTTCATCATGTACAAAGTTAAAGGCTGTAATAAAAGCATTTTAGAGTAGCGTAAAAAAGAAATTGAGCAATATAATAGCCAATCCATTAAATAAATAATTGCTAGTCAATCTTGTGTTGCTGATGAACAAACTGGAACAATCAAAAGGCTAACCTTTTTAGCATATCTGAAGTGAACATAGGACTATGAGTGGAAGGAGGTACCTCATAGTCTATTAACTGGATGATGTTGTTATTTCCCTTCAACCTATTTAAATATTCAATTTCCTGGCAGAACCCATATGCAGTAGCATAGTCACGACCTTTGAGCTTGATTTTCTTAAGTGCATATATTGCACAATCTGATGAAATGACTTTGTGAACCTCACTACTTCCTCCACTGCCTATCTTTCCAAGCCTTTGATACAGCTTCCCATTTACTTTGAAGAACAAATCAGGATCATAATTCCTTTTACGAGGAGCTGATGCTCCTTTATTACTTGCAGCCTTCCTTTGCTTCTCTTCTTTCAAAGGCTCTAATTTTACATCCGAAGTTAAGTCCTTTGGAGGTGGAGCCTGAGATTGTATATTAGTCACATCACCTGCAGAATCTTGACCTTTGATTGACTTAGTATATTGAGGACAAGGATCCTTTGAAAGTTCATCCTTATTTGCCAAACATCCTTCTTGCTTTCTAGGCAAGTCAAATCCGTTTACCTCCATTTGTATGTCATTGCCAGAGGTAGAAGCCCTTGCTGCAAGAGCTGTCTGATCAAGTAACATTCCACTCGTTTCCTTAGTTGAAGGGAATGGCTGCTGCATCATATCTCCTTGATTTCCAAGTTGACAATTCACATCAAAATATCCCAGTGGTTCTTTTGCCACATGAGAACCTTCTTCTTGAAGAGAATGAGAGCAATAAGTTGTCAGGTTAAGCATTGGAGCTGAACTTGAATGGATAGATGTTATGGTAGAAGATGGCGGCCCAACAACTGAAGATTGAGTGAGGGGTTGCCCTAAAAAGTTTCCTAACTGATGTATCTGATCTTGAATAACTGTAGTTCTTTTGGCCAAAGAAGAGATCCCACCATCAGACTTCAAAGTGGTGCCAGATTCTGTGTTCTGAAAATGCCGGTGCTTTGACTCATTATTGACAACAGTTGATGCCTCTACTTGATTGACTGAATCCCATTCCATTTCTGTCAAGGAAAGGGAATCCATATGAGATGATAAGTTCTCCAATCCAATGGCCATTCCATCATCGGCCCCTGCAGATTAAATGGGAAGAGAAAATACATTGCAGAGCATAGTGACAAATACAGGAACTACACATAAACATAATGAGCTACATTTCAACTATATTTGTCACAATCCCACAAACTACAAACTACAGTGGCAACAAAGCAACCAGAAGAAACATAAACTAGCAATTTAAAGAGCATTGTAAACATCTTACCCTGGGAAGTGGCATTATCTCCAGTTAAAAACTGAACCTTTCTCTGACAGTCAGCATGATTAGATTCTACATAGTGCGAAGGAATCAGATAATTCTCTTTTTTATCAACAAACTCCTTGGGAGGATCTCGACCAACATCAAATGGGTTGAAATCTTCATCAAAGGTTTTGGTGATAGTTCCTGTGATGGAAGGTGTAGTATTGGATGCATCTTCTTGATACTCCCCAACCATAAATTTGTCCTTGAGCAACTGACCATGGCTTGACGAGATACAATCCCGAGACTTGTTAGCACCAGCATTCGCACCCACATTTCTAGAAGCTGCGCGCTGAGGAACCACTGTCCGTCTAGGCACTATACCATTCGTCTGCATTGTACCTGGAAGCCCTACTAAGATGCCAACATATTATTTACATTTGAACCACTCACATAATCTCATTAGCTAACAACAATTACATCCAATAAGCAAAATTGAGTAGACCCTAAAACCGAATACCCTAAATTTCCAATTCCATGAACCGAGCTAGACTAGCGTTACTGGGATGAATATAACAGAAAAAAAGAAGAGAACCCTTAAACAAAAAATAAATTAAAATAGAAACCAAGTAAAAGTTTGGAGTTTAAATCTGAAGAACATTAAATTCGAAGAGGAGAGAAATGAAGTGTACCGAGTGAGCGATGGCGCTTGAAGGCGGCTTGGACATCACGGATGAGACCGGGCGGAGAGGAAGATGATGATGTGTCTTGATTGGGAATCGAGCGGACCAGATTGCCGGATGGTGGAACCCCAAGGTTAGCCTCCCCGTCCATGGCCGGATCTCAACGGCATTTCGAGTCTATGGCGATAAGGGCCAGTTTCAATCGGAAAAAAAAATTTAAAAATATATATTAGGGTAGAAATTATTGGAACAGAGAGTCAAGAGAAGTTAGGGTTATCGAAGTGTCGTCGTCGTCCGTCCATGGCAGTAGACCAAGTTTGAACGGTTTATTGGCGCTCTCTTTTTCTTTTTATTTTCTCCAATAAACAAATAAATATATAAATAAATGGTGGCCTTTGGGCCAATTTCAATTTAGAAAGTAGAAACCTTCTCTCTGCAGGAAGAGCCCAAATACCCTTTTGAAACAAGAAGAGATGGTAGGATCACAAAATCTGAATTGTCCGATCAATTTCGAATTGATTCACTTCAAATAAAGCAATTTTTCCCTTAAGTGGATGTGGGGCGAGGTCTGATGTTCTTTTCTTCCCATGAATATATGGAGTACTTCCAGTATTTGCTTGACTCATTTCATTCACCCACCTTGATATTTTGAAATTACTATTCTACCTTTATATATTTAATTTTAAAATGTAATGATACATTATCAAATAAAACCCTAAAATATTTAAGTGGTATATTTTAAAATTATTCTTCCATATTTATATGTAGAGGTGATCGTGGGCTGAGCTTGGGTTGGGCCTCAACAGAATTTTAGGCCCGGGCTCTGTCTGATCCAAAAAATTGGTTTAAAATTTTGCCCAATATCGACCTGGACAAAAATGCTAAAACCGAGCCCAGCCCAACTCGTCTGTATTGAATTTTTTTATAATTTTATTTTTATATAAAAACAAATCTTAAAAAATATAATACATCAAATACACTAAAATAGGTGTAACTTAACAAGCGAATGCCTTTAAAATAATAACAAAATTAACAATAAAATAATAATTATATAATATCCAAATAACAATAACAAAATAGTAATAATATAATAGCAGAATGACATCAAAACAACAACAAACAGTAGAAACAGCAGCAAAATAGTGGAAGCAACAACAAAACACAATAGTTTTTTTTTTTTTTTTGCAAATTCGGGCCAGGTCAGACCAAAAAAGCTTACTCGAGGCCCATCCCATTTAGAAAATGGGCTTCATTTTTTACCCAAGCCCATTTTCGAGTTTATATTTTTATCTAAACTCTCTCACTTTTTGGACAGGCCTTCAAATCGGGTCAAGTGACTCAACCCATGATCATGTCTACTTATATGTCAATTGCACATTAAAAAATATTATAAATAACTAATAAATAACAAATAGGAAAGAGGAGTAGTGATTATAAGTTTATCCAATATGCATAAAAGTGACAATAATATTTAAATTTTAATGTTATGGCTTAGCAGAACAAGCATGATAGATTTGGCAATATCCACTTCTATTCCATTGTCATCCATATATATAGGTCAATTGAAATCCTCATAATCTATTTATCTGTTTTTCACAAAAAAATTTATTAATAAAAAAAATTCTATTATGAAAAATAACAGAACATATTTTAAGTTAAAACATATTCTAGCACTACTCTTTTCATACTTCTTAGCATACTTTAAGTTAAAACTAATGTTTTAAGAGTATTTTAGTATTTTTAGTATCTTTCATCATAGCATACCATATAGTGAATTTTTTACATTTTTTATAAATTGTTAGTGTTTAAGTTAATCCCTTATTTGTACACGCAAAAAATCTATTGAATGTTGTTATAAAGAATACCTATAAATATCAGCCTTAAACTCGTGACATAGCTCTTATCTGAGTCGCAACTTATATCAATGTTTGAGAAGAAACCCAAACATCCAAGCAAACTTGTGACTTGACATTAAAATGGAGTTGCGACGCAAACCGCTATCTAATAGAAGAAGACAACTTATCAATTGAGAGTCGTGACACTCATTAACCTAGGGAAATTTAAGGCATCGTCACGATGCTAGTCTTGCAAGGTCACGCCTCTCTACACACACACAAAAAAAAAAAATTTAAAATTCATTAAAGGTGAAATTGTAAAATGGATTATCCAAGTACCTTAGTATAAATGGGTATTTTTCAACTATTGAGAAAGAGAGGAAGTTGATAGACAGTTTTATGTATAGGTTTATTTTGTTGTTGTTTTTAGCTTAGGTTTTCTTTAATTTTTTGAGACACTTTTACTTTTCTTTTGCTATATTTTATGTTTCCCTTTTTAAATAATTTGTAAGATATTTTGTCGCTACCTTAAATTGTTTGCTTACTTAAAATGAGAATTGCAATGGAAGTGCTAGACTGCAGTGATTATTACAGCTTGATACTGTTAAAACTGTCCAAACGAAAACTCAAAGAACACTAAAATTTGTTTACACAGTTTGGTTTCCCTACTTCACACTTTACCACTCTCCAAGTATAGAGATCTCACCTTTGAACTTAAAGACTAAAACATTGACCTCCAACTCCTCCCCCTAATAACTTGAGCTGTAAACACTTAACAATGTTTACAATTCAATTTACACTCTCTCACAAAATAGTTCCTCAATGAACAGATTAGAATGCACTCAATAAACTTTCATACATAACCTAGACAAGCCTCAAAGCATATATTAATTTCGACTTACTAATATAGAATCTAAATGAATATAAAATAACTCCTTCAAAATAGTTATTACAATCTCAATAATCAAAATACAATCAATTGAAGATATGCTTTCCAAAATCAACAACAGTATCTCGGTTAAATCTCCATATTTCAAGTACTTAATTCATTCATACGAATCCAATCAAATCTTCAAATGCCAAGGATTGGTTTTCATAGATGAATCAAAGTATCTTTAATAACACTGTACATTATTGAGTCTAAAAATTTTCTTCATTAAATTGCTAAACCAAATTAGGCAAGTATTTAACCACCTTAGTAGCAGTTTACAGTTGGCACTGCTAAGTGCCACTTAACGACTCTCAACTCATTTTGCCTCAACATATTTTCCAACTTCAATTTTAAAGCATTTTTCCTTTAATTTCTAGTATTGTGTTTACAACTTAATACAAAAGTTGGAAGTGAAAATAAGATACTTGGATTCTAAGCTTAGAGGCAATAATGTAGGTCTAGTAGTTTCACCATTGAGCATTTCTAAACTCTAACTCTTTATTTTTACCGCATACATGATAATATATGTGAATATTGTTTTTGTTGCTTGTTTAGATTCTATGGATAGCTAAATCTTTTGGCAGCTAATAGTATGAAGCATGTAGTTTGATAGTAATTGATTTGGTTAAAATTGTATGTTAATTATTTGTTAATTAGTGGCACTCAAATCGCTTAGGAGTGATGGTATGAACGTATTTAGGGAAGAATTGCAAGAGTTGACCCTTGTTAGAATCATCCAATTAGCACACCCAACACTGATATCAAGAAGTCAATATATGGTAGCACAAGTATTGTAAGAGTTTAGGGTCAGAGGTTATCATTGCACTTAACATGCATTGAGAGAGCACTAGGGTGTAATACTAACATCATTCTGAAACTTTCGGGATTTGTGGTTATCTAAACCAACAATGTCATCTTCAAGATTTGAATACAGGTTTCCCATTGTGAGTGTAATGTATATTACCATTACACCAACACTTGTTAACTTTAATCTTATATATATGTTTATATTCAATAAATACATTGAGCTCTAAGTAAATTTAATGTTGAGTTTAGGTTGGACACCTAAAACTTTTTCAATATTTTTTTCTTCATTTATAAAATTTAAACTTGTGACATTACTTAAGCCACATTATTTTTTTCCTTCCAATTCAACGTTTACAAAATTCATTATGCGAATTCAGTTACAGACTTTTTCTTACATACAAAAACATAAATAAAAAAAATTGACAATATATTGGAAACTTTTGAGTTGAGTTAATTACAAATATAATGATAAAAAGTTTTATATTCAAGTCCTCAATTAATAATAAAATCAATCATAAAAGAGGGTCTAATTATGAATCATCCCTCCATTATATAAAAATCGAGAAGTACATCTTTCTCCTTTAATTTGTTAGAATTTGATCATTGTACTGTATGAAAATATATAATTAGTCCAGTAGCCGGTAAATACATGAATTTGAATTGTTAAATTTACTAATTTATTGTATATAAATTGTTGGATCACTAATTATTAACTTTTTACTCACATATTATAAGATTTAATAATGTTATCAAAGTTTAAAAGTATGAAGATTAAATTTTGACAAATTAAAGGTAAAATTTTTAAAATTGAATTAGTGATTGAACTGATCAAACTACCATTTCACAATTAAACTGATATGTTTAGATCAATTGAACAGATTATTAAAGGAATCACAAAATTAAAAAAAAAAACAATTTAATTGTAAATTTTTGTAATCCGATTCAATTGTTTCACGAATCAACTAATTTAACTCTATTTCGAATTCAACTCATCAACCGGTGAGACTGAAAGAGTTAAATCTAAGTTTCCTGTTTGAATCAAGACAAGCAAGGTAGAAAGCAGCAAGACTTTTCCGACTCAAAAAAACCCTTTCTCGAAAACGTTAAAGAAGAGGCAATTCTGGGATTCAAATCGTGCTTAGTCTCTAAGTTTCAAAATTTCAAAAGCAGCAGTACAGCAGCCAGCATGTCAAATGTATAATTTAATTATTAAGATGTCACAAATAAATTAAAAAAATGATTTGGGTAATAAAGTGGTGAGTTAAAAAGCTAAATTAGAGGGCAACAGAGTGGCCTAATTTTGATGCAAAAGGAATCAAAACAGCTTTTTTCAGGGCAATTATGGTGTAATTAGTGGGTGCACCTTGTTGTTGGTGATCAGCTCTCTCCCCCAAATATCCCACCTTACCTTACTTATCTAATCCATGTATTTTTATTCCTATTTTAATTTGTCCATTTCTTGCATCACTTTTATTCAGAAATTATCACATCATCATTGGGATGGCTCCACCATCAACCACCAACAGCCTCTGCAGTCTGCAACCTTATGCAATGCTCTCTTGTTCAGCTACTTGATTTGAAAGTATTGAAACTTGAAGACAATAAGGTGGTGACCTAATTGATTTATGATACATAAAAAAATGAAAGGAAAAAATTATTTTTCTAATATGATATGAGAAAAGAGATGAAATACTCCTACAATTATACGAGAATTATTATATGAAATTGTGATTCTATATTATTCTTATCCGTTTCTAATAAGAGAATGAGAAATTAGATTTTTTCCTCCTAATTTTTAACATTTTTAATTGAATTTGAATATTTTACGTTAATATCGTGAATTTATGTCTTAAAAATTATCTGCTGTTGATGTGCGATAGTGATTTGCTGTTAGTGATGTATGTAAGTTGTACTAAATAATAAAAACAATAATAAATAGACCCAAACTATCTCATTTCTTTATTCTTAGGTATCCAAATACTCATTTACTTATAATATCATATCTCGGATTTAAATCTAGACAGTTTCATTTCTTTATTTTAGGTATCCAAATTATAATTACTCACTTTTATAATTATAAGAAATTCTAATATTGGCTAACATAGTTTATTTACATTGTAATTTTTTATGCCATGTTTAATGGTATAAACTGTAATTACATAAGTACTTAATTTTAAATTTTAAAAAAATATTCATTATTAAAAAAGTGTCAATAACATTTGAAAAAAAAACTCTAGACAAGTAGCAAAACTTAGAATCAAATCATTGTATATAAAATGTTAGTCCAAGAAATTATTCAACAATATGATTACTAATAAAATTGAAGTTTGTTGGTAAAATAAACCTTCAAAAACTAAAAAGAAAAAATCAATTAAGTCTTTCTGAACTTTTTTCTCCCAATTCGACTCCCAAACTAACAAAAGTGGCCAAATGGGCCCTTTGACTGACATTAAGCATTACTATTTAACGACAACACTGATGTGGCCGTTAACAAACATCATGTCAATGTCAGTAAGAAAAATAAAAAATTTCAAAAAAATAAAATTATTTTTAAAATAAGTGCCTAGACACACATATGTCTAGATTCATTCTAGAATTATAAAAAGAAAATAAAAAATTATTTGATAAATTAAAATTTATAAAGATTATAAGGCATTAATTAAAACCATAAAAATTATAAAAAATAATTTATTAAAAACCATAAAATATTTTGAAAAAAATATAAAAATTTTATAAATTAATTAAAAACATAAAAATATATAAAATTTTATAAAAAATAATTTCCTCATTTTCTAACCAATATAACTTGCACAGAATGAAAAATGAGAGGCAAAAGTATAACAATGTTAATTTTAGTATATAAGTTGTTTATATTTAAAATATAAAAAATAATATTTTTTATAAATTTTATGATTTTTAATTAATTTCTAGTATTTTTATATATTTTTAAAATATATATAATTTTGATGATTATTTTATAATTTTTATAATTCTAAAATGCATTTGCAAAAATGAGTATTTATTTTAAATATTTTTTATTTTTGATGACATGGAGTCTATTAATGGTCACGTTAGTGTTGTTGTTAAATACTAAAGGTTAGCGTTAGTAAAAAAGGCCTATTTAGGGGGTTTTGTTAGTTTAAGATCTTAATTAGGTGCAAAAAATGTAGGGGCTTAAATAATTTCTGAGAAAAAGTTTGAGGGCTTATAATACTATTAAACCTAAAATTAATAAGAAAAATAAACAATATTATAAGAAAATTTATTTAATTTCTTTAGCATTCTATATTTGTTGAGGTAGTCCCTCTTTAAATTTAAACATTTACTCATTGTCAATTGTCATCATTAGTCGGTCTTTTGCTAAGTATAAATAATTAATAATAAATTATTATGTAATTTAATTAAAATTAGTATAAATAATTTAGAATATATACTATGTAAATTAGTTAAACGCTTCGTAAGTCAAAATGCATGTGAAATTATATGGAACGAGATTAGTAAAATGATATATAATTATATTTTAAACAAATATATATTCTAAAATTAAAATACTGTTATTATACATTTTAAATCTAAACCATGTACAAGTGTGTTTAAAAAGCCATAGGTTGATTGGATTTAAATATAATTTTTTGTAATTATCTGCATAATTACTTTAGCTACCATTCCAAACACATTATAATAAATAAAAAAGTTCAAATATGCTTTTTATTCCTGTGCTTTTATATTAATTAAGATTTAGTTCATGTACTTAAAAAGTTAGAAATAAAGTCCTCCAACTGTTTTGATTGAAAAAACACAGTTCAATAATTAAAATCGTACGCATTTTTTAGTAAAATTTGTCAATTTGATATGTTGATTAAGCTATCCTCACGTGACATATCATATGATTGAAAGAAAATAAACATGTTAAGTCGACAAATTTTAATAGAAACTATTAACGACGATAATGAATGATTTATGATTTTTAAATTGAAAGAAGTAAGAAAATTAAATTTTTAACTTTTAAAGTATGAGCGCTAAATCTCAAATCCTATAGAAATACAGGGACTAGTACCATATTGTAACCTAAAAAAATAGACCCACTTTTTGTTTCTTGTTCAGATTATCCAAGTATCTGTAATGGAAATCAACGGCCTATAATTGCCATCAACAATCTACAGTTATATTTATATAGAGAGAGAGAGAGAGAGAAAGAGAGGAGGTTAATTTATAAATCCAAGTTGCAGAGGTTAGCCCTCCAAATAAAAAACTTACAAAACACAGCTAATGTCAGTAGGCAGCTATGAAGCATCTCTGAAGCTCCCTCCCTTTCATGTTACTAATGGCAGTCTATCTCAGATTCTGAATACATAAAAAGGAAGCCATCATTTTGTCTTAGCTCCTTTAATCCCACACTACATCTTCTCCAAAATGGCTGGACCTACTCACCAAAGAAAACCATCCAAAGACACTTACCATAACCAAAAGAAAAAGCGCCGCCCTCAGCCTCAATCTCAGCCTCAGAAGAATGACAAACCACCCTCCAATTGGTCACTTGTCAAAGGCCTTTTCTTCGGCAAACCACAACAACAACAACAGCATCAGCAGCAACAACAACAACAACAGCAACAGCAACAGCAACAGCAAAGGGAACATGTTGTGGTGGACGAAACTGGCAAGAAATGCAAGAAAATGAGGTGTTCAGGATCATTATGCAGCAACACAAAGATCATGGAAAGGCCTGTAACAGCTTCCCCTGAGCTCAACAAGAAAAGGGCATCGCTTGGATCCGTGAAAGCTCCTGTGCAGCATGAACCTAACGGAGTAGTAGTTTCTTCTTCTAATGTTGGCTCATTTCGAGGACTACCATTTACTAGATTCTCCGGCTGTTATGAGTGCCGAATGGTGGTCGATCCAGTTCTTGGTATGGCCAAAGACCCTTCGCTCAGGACTACTATCCGTTCTTGCCCTGAATGCGGTGAGATTTTCATGAAAGCTGAAAATTTGGAGCTTCATCAAGCTGTCAGGCATGCAGGTATACTTTTCTTCCTTTTGAGAAAGTTCACTTGTCTACTGCTCCTTTTTTTCCCATTCGTTTCCTTTATTGCTTTTTCTTTTTTTAAGTAACTTAAATCTCAATATCCATACAATCTGATATAAATCAACAGTATCTGAACTTGGTCCTGAAGACACAAGCAAGAACATTGTGGAAATCATATTCCAGTCAAGTTGGTTAAAGAAACAAGCACCTATATGCCAAATCGATCGCATCCTTAAAGTCCATAACACCCCAAAAACCATCTCCAAGTTCGAGGAATACCGTGATTCAATCAAATCCAAAGCCACCAAGCATCCCAAAAAGCACCCTCGTTGCATAGCGGATGGCAATGAGCTCCTTCGGTTTCATTGCACCACTTTTGCATGTTCACTAGGTCTCAACGGGTCCTCCAACTTGTGTAACTCGAGCCCCAACTGCAATGTCTGCAGCATCATTAAAAATGGTTTCAAGGTAGCCCAAGAACTCGGTAATGGTGGTGGTCCCAATGGGAAAGGAATATTGACGACAGCAACCAGTGGCAAAGCTCATGATATGGCAGCTGGGGTAGAAGAAGATAATGGAAAGCAAGAGAACAGGGCCATGCTTGTTTGTAGGGTGATTGCAGGGAGAGTGAAGAAGAACATGGAAGGCAGCTTGGAGGATTACGACTCGGTCACGGTGATGGGTGGTGATGTTGGGGCCTACTCCAATTTGGATGAGTTGTATGTTTTTAATCCCAAGGCTATCTTGCCTTGTTTTGTTGTCATCTATAGGGGGTTTTAATGGGGTTTTGGCTATAAAACCCGATAAATCCAAAGTTTAGTTCAGTTAGGTCATAAACATGATGTAAATCAATGGTTGATTTGCTAAGCATGGAGGATAGCTTGGAGGATTACGACTCAGTCACTGTGGCTGATGATGATGATGTTGGGGGGTCTTACCCCAATTTGGATGTGTAGTATGTGTTTAATCCTAAGGCTATCTTGCCTTGTTTTGTTGTTATTGTAGAGGATTTTAATGGGGTTTTAACTATAAAACTGAAGAATCCAAAGTTTTTTTTATGAAAATAATCAAAAGTTTTAACTCGGGGTCACAAGTTTGATCCAGCACTAATTTAATTAAGTAATAATGAAAATATTCTTCATTTACAAAATAAATAATATTATTTTCAACATTTATATTTATTTATTTTTAAATCAAATTGAGATTTTACCATAAGTACTATTTATTTAATTTTAAATTTTTAAAATTTTAACTCAGTAAATAATATTGAAATTTTATAATATGTAATTTTTATTTATAAAAATTTTAAATACAACTTAATAATACGGCACAATTTCAATTTCACCTGTGAAATTAAAAAATTTTTATGGCATGTGTACCTAATATATTTGTAATTAAAATCTCAACATTAAATATTTTTAGGTAATTATATTTTGGGTCACTATATTTAATATTACAAATCTTTTATTTACAGTAAATTGTACATCATTCAATTTGTATTATTAATAAATTAAGTTTTTTCTTCTTTCTTTTTGCCGGTGACCATAAGTAGCTACAATGATAAAATCTTAAAAGTTTACATTCTATAGAATAGAAAATTAAGGTGCATGTACATGATGAGCATGAGCAAATTCAGAATTTCTTTTAGGGGGACGAAATTAAATTATATATTTCTACGATAGTAAAAATATAATTTTATTATTTTAATATCCTATATTTTTATAATTTTTAAAGATTAAATTAAATTTTTATTATTTTTAAAGGGTAAAGTACAATTTTACCATTACTAATTTAAAATTTTATAAATTACAAAAAGACCTGAATAAAGAAAATTTCATTTTAAGGGGTCGACCCCTGTCATCCCCTATGATGAGTCGAATTTTCTTTATTAAAGTTTATTTAACAGAATCGGCATAAATTACCTAGTTTGTTAATAATAGAAACATAATAATGCAATGCAACTTGATGACACTAAAATTTTGTTACTTACTTGAAAGTAAATTATCCAATGTTTGATTTCCCTATTTTGTTGTTTGCAAAATAAAAACAAGAAACATGTTGAGGCATGTGGTGGGTTGGGGAGAATAGTGGACATTGTAATGTGGGTCAACAATTGAATCATTAAATGATGTGGGGAGAAACTTTGTTTTTCGATTTTGAATTCAGACATCATTTTCTTAACCCAATACCATGGCATTTAATGTCCATTGGAGACCCCCCTCCCCCAAAGTTCCTTAACCAAGAACAGTAAGGGTTTTAAATTCATTTAATGGTGCTATTTCTAAAATTTAATGGAATAAGCATATCATCGTATCAATGGTGTCATATTCATTAAAATTTTAATTAATGGATGAACGATAATTATTGTGTTAATATCGATATTAAATTTATAATTTTACATATTATATAAGACTAGTAATTAAGTTTAACTAAACATATTTTAAAATTCAAAAAGCACAATGATTAAAAATTAATTAATTTGAAAATTACAATAACTAAAACTAGTTAAATTAAATTACAGACAAAATTCACATTATAATGTATGTAGATTAATAGCAAAATTTAACTTTTTGGGTTGAAATAAAAATTTGATTTACATAAAAAAAATCATAATAGAATGAAAATAAGAGGTCAAAAGTTTCTGTACAAAGGAACAACAAACACTAGCTAGAAATATCAAGAAAACAATATGAATGCTTAACTATGAAACCCGAATCATGAATTGTAAAAAAGTTATCTTTAAATAATGTTAGACGAAAAAAAGATTTTTTTTTTGAATAATCTCAATATATGTAGAGGTGTTTAAACAGTTAACTGAGTCGAACTAGTATTAATCGAACTTTTAATCATTGAACCGTTAATTTAACTGAATTAACCGAAATTTATATGTTTTGTTTTTGTTTTTGTTAAAATATATCAAAAAATAAATAAATTGATAATGTTAATTTGACTAAATTAACCAAATTAGTAATAGCCTAATACATATAATATATAATTTTATTTATTAAGTTTGGTTAATTACCTGATTTTGAACTGAATTAGCCGTTAATCGAAATTCTAAAAAACCTTTAACCAACCTCCAACTGAGCTAAATCGGTTAACAGACTGATTAACCAAATTAGATTGATTTGGCCGGTTAATTCAATTTTACCCAAAGTTTGAACACTCTTAATTATAAGTTCTGTTTATATATGTTTTTTTCGACACAATGCTTAGAACTACCCATAACTCCTCCATAATCCATAAATAGAATGATAATGCATTTCAATACACTCAAGTCCACGTCCTCCTACATTAACAATGTTGATGCCAATTGAGCTAAAACTCAATCGGCATAAAATTTTTTTGAAAAATAAATGAAGCTAATGTAACAAATTAGCAACTAATCCATCAGCTTGCATATGATTTAGAAACCCAAATCAATGAAACATAAAGTTTCTAAATTCTTGCTGGAACCCAAATAAGAAAAAACAAAAAATTTGCAGCAATCGAAGGAACTACCAGAGTTATGGTAAAATATACAATGTGAAGTAGTACCATCATAGAATAACTCAACAGGTAGGACAATTTAGGCACCCATAACTTCCATTCTCCCTAATGGGGAATTTACTTTTTTTTTTCTTACAATATCAATGCCTTGATTCCATTGTCACTTACTAAAAGCCAAAACCCAAACATATTTGCATGTAAATTGGAATAGTAGGTTCGTTTTCCATGGTAGTGGACCAGCACTGGGACATCATGCCTTGGTGTCTTGTCCTCTTTCAGTTTTATTTCAAATTTGAAGAGAATCCTGACAGAATTTGGTTCTGAAAACAAAGTCTGAAACTGAAACTGAAACATGAATCCTTTTTTCTTACAGTTTTGTTTAAGTGGATGATTCAAGGGCAGCCATAGTGGAACAATCTAGTTTAACAAACACCTCTCCTTCCTACTCACTTTTTCTTTTCAGATAAAGCAGTAACTTAACCATTTTTTAAACTTAGTCCTTCAATTTTGGAATAAATTGTATTAATAGTAACTCAATTATTAATAAATTTCATTTTTGCCGCTCAACTATTTTAGATTTTTTAATGTTTCCACTTTTACGTTAGCTAGCTAGTGACCAAAAAAGAAAAAAATTGAATAGTTGGACGATTGTTTTGTAACTTTTCATAACTAGATGATCAAAAAAGAAAAAAAATAGTTGGATGACCTCTATTGTAGTTTACCTTATAATTTTTTTCCAGTTTTAATTTATGTTATAACCTAAAAAATTATAATTTTAAAAAAAATAATTTAGGTGATAACATGACCGGATTTCAAAGTGCCAGGTCACCACGAAGACCAAAATTAAAAAGAATTGTCAAGTTCAGAGCCTAATGTGGAACACAACTAAATTGTGAAATATTTTCAAATTTGAGAACTAAATGTCGCCATATCCCTTCTTTTTTTTTTTTTTTTGTCTAAAACTTTTCAATATCCAATAATCACATTAAATCCTAAGAAAATAAAATTCTCTAAAGACTAAGTCAGAGATTTTGTTTAAATGATATCATACTCTCAAAACAAAATGGGCTATTTTATGGGTTTAATGTACATTAGCTGTTGTTTGTCCACATGTATATTTCTAGATTTTGTTTTTGTTCTTTGACTCTGGATTGATACTCATTATCTCATGATTTTGATGTCAGTTAATAAAATATAGTTTAGTGAAAACAAATAAAAAAATGGAAAATAGGTTAGTATGGGTTCAATAAGCTCTTACAATATTATATTATATTTATAAAATCTTCCAATGTCATCACAAATTAAAAAAATTGAAAACTTCTTACACTGCCCATATAAATTGTCTCTGCATCATTGATATTTGGGATACTTTTCTTTCTCGTTTCAATTTCCCAAAAAGTGATTAAATATTTTGAATGCAGATATATATATATTATATTATATACATATTTAAATACTTGTCTCCAAAACTATCAAAGGCTTGAATTAAGAAAAAAAAAAAATTAGCAATAGGTTAAACTGGATTAGAGGTATTCATGAATCGGGTTAGATTCGGGTCAAGTATATATAAAGTATCTAGATCAATTTTTTAAATTTCGATTCGATCCATTTCAAAAAATGACCTTATTTTTTGTTCAAATCAAACTCAATTTAAGAGAGATAAACTCGAGTCCGATCCGGTCCACCATATTTAATTTTTTAAATTAATTTTTATTTAAGAATAATTTTAAAAAATATATATAATGCACTAAAAATATTAAAATAAAAATTTCCTAACACATTATAAATATATTAAAAAGTATTTATATTAAAAGCCACTACCATAAATATAATAAATATTTTTATTATATTAAAAATTAAAAATAAATATAAAAATATTTTATTGTAGTAAATATAATTCTTTTTTTTTTTTCAATATTCCAATAATCTCTGTAATTTTTGGAAAAAAAATGGCTTTCATTTTTTTTCAAGAAAACTAAAATTCTAGAAAAAAAAATTTAATTATTAGTTTATAATTTTTTTTTACTTTTAGAAGAAATTGTAATTTTATATACAAAATAGTATTTTCATATTTTGGAGTTATATAAAATAATATTTTAATACTTTTGGTTTTTATAATTTGAATTTTTAATCTATATAAAATATTTTTATAATTTTAGAAAAAAAAAACAATTAATTTTTATATATTTTGAAATTTTAGAATTATAAAATCCTAAAAGATTCTAAATTTTTTATACAAATTAAAAATTGAAATCTATATTTAAAAAAATTATAATTTCTGAAATTTTAGAACTTTTGCATTTTTATAATTTAAGTAATTTCAAATAAAAACTTGGATATTTTAAGATTTTTTGGAATTTTTGTTTTGTAGAAAAGTATCACGTGGTAGTATTATAGTGGTCCAAATGCACTGACACTTTATACTTTAACACCGTTAAACCCAAGTACATTTTTGGAAGATGGAACAAGTTATAAAAGGCATATTAAACATTTAAAAACTTTTAGTGCCCCATTAAAAGTTTTGATAAAGTAAAAAGGGCAAATATGAAATTATCCCCTTTTAAAATGTCAAAAATTTTCATTTCTTACAATTTTACAGTTTTTTCGAAGTAGAAATTTTTGAATATTTTAGAAATTTTCTTAGAATTCTTAGGACTTCTGAAAATTTCCTTTTATTCATTTAATGTATCGTAAAATAAAAATGGAACACTAAACACATGATTAAAGGATAATTATATTGCTCACACATCAAGTAATAAACAAAAAATGTTACCAATAAAAAAACATCAAGATGAAATGAAACCAAACATTAAGATGCATCAAACAAAATTCAGGGTCTTTATTTTATATTGCTCTTATATATTTTCTTTAGGGAAAAAAGAAGTTGCTATCCGTCATGTTCTACACTCAAGTAAAAGTTTAAACATACATACCAAAACAAAGGATCCATAACCAAACAAAGTCATAAACAGTCTTCTCACTCAGAGATAACAAATGATGTTTTTGTTATTTCAAAAGGCTCCCACCCTGTCACGGGGAATCAGGCGAAGTTCCGATCCATGTTTGAGGAACACATTTCCTGCCAAATCCAATCGAGTATTATAGGTAAACATAAATCATAAACTAAAACTGCAAAATCTTCTCATTGTTGTAACCGCATAATAGCTATTTTATTTCCAGCTTAGACGGAGATTCTATTTACATAAGTCATAATAGGATGAACATTCAACACAGACACCAAACATCAGAAGAGAGGTAGAATAGAGCAATTCACATCATTAAGTTTTTCTGACAGTATTCAACGAAAGTGAAACTTACACAGGAATGCCTGTCTGCTTAAATGGTATCCTAAACTAATCTTACATGCCGGATTCTCAAAAATGAAAATATCGATGCTTATTTCAAGTGCAAAGTTTAAAGAAAATGGTAAAATTTCAGGAGACTTGATAAAGAAGAGCAAATAAAATGAAGCTCTAAAACCCTAAAATTAGTCAACAACAATTAAGTGTCAGCATACCAGCACTTTGCTGAGGATTGATTCCCACACCATCTGTTTTCAGAAAAAAACATAATATAATTCAATATAAAATTAAGTGGAAACTAACATATAATTTAGGATGAACACATAAGATACCTAACATCATAGAGTTGACATGCCCATCTGATCACAACTATATACACATTTATATTTAAAACAACATGTTGCAACTAGGATTATTGAAAAGTAAATGATAAAAATGGAGCCAAAGCTGCTTATGAAGAGTTACCCATGGCAAAGTTTTGATTTATCAACAATGGGTTCCAACTATCCTTTATCGACAAACAGAACCAAATTTCGAGCAGAAGATAATCAATCCTTTCAAATATCATGAACTTCATTAGGCCATTTTTAATTGTTTTGTAAAGAGCATATAGTGTCTTTCATTGTCTTGGCCTGCTTGATATTTTAGCTAATCTAACTAAATGACAACCATATGTATAGAAAAGATGGAGCACCGTAATGTGCTCCTCTGTACAAGTCTCTCATGTCATTACTAATCAATTAGACCGAGCAACTCTAATTGACTTATGACCCATTTAGCTGCAGGTAGGGATAAAAAACATTGCACATTGAAAAACAACGAATAGCCTTTAACCATAGTTGATAATTTCTCATGAAATTAACACAATGTTTGCAGCCACAAATAAGTGAATACAGATGAATTTTAAGTAGGGGAACAAGATAATATAGCAAAGAAAAAAAAATGGCCCAAATGTTAAAAAAAAAAAACTTTAAATAACATAATAGAAAATAAATACAGAGATTGCACTTGACAAAAGCATATAA
Organism: Gossypium anomalum; assembly: GCA_025698475.1. Lineage (NCBI taxonomy): Eukaryota > Viridiplantae > Streptophyta > Magnoliopsida > Malvales > Malvaceae > Gossypium > Gossypium anomalum. The sequence continues at coordinate 7,111,922 of CM046961.1, forward strand.
CATCTGCCAATTCTATCAAAATATTAAAAGAAAAACAATTATTTTGATCACGTATTTTTTTTCATCATAGTTGCCTAAGAAAATCAGATTGTACTAAATTGAATTCTGCTTAATTCACCAATTATTTCGATTTCCTTTAAAAAAGGGCAAATTTGCTAATCTAAGCCAGTTTACATCTTCCAATTCCCAAATCCTAATTTAACAAAAAAAAACATGTGATTTAATTGAAACATGCAAAAAGAAATATAAAATCACCAAAATCAATACTTAAATCCAAAAAAGAAAAAAGAGTAGAGGGAACGAATTGAATTACCATTGGTGATGATAGCACTGGTTTGAGGAGGGACTTTGAATTCCTCGGCTGCGAATTTCAAGACGGCTGTAAAAGGGGCTGCTTCAGGCACGCTAAACCTGCAATTTTGAAAATCATATCAAAAATAAAAATCAATATTAATAACCAAAATTAGGGAAAATTAAATCAAGAGATCGAACTCCCTCGTCCACCCCCCCCCCCACCGAAAAAAAAAAAACAACACAAAAAGAACTCACACTTTGAAAGGGAGCTTAGGATCAGAGGTAAGAGTGACTTTAAAAGACACTTTCCCTCCGCTCGCCATTTCTCTCCTTTGCTTTTTCAGATTTCTGAAATTTTCCCAACAAAAAGAGATCTGATTATATATAATATTTTAATTAAATTTCTCGAAATTAAATATATAGATATCGCTATAAATGAAAAACAGTGAAAAAAAACGACTTCGAATGGGCTGGGTTTTGGCCTAAAAAGAGCTGGGTTCATTGGGCCTGAACCTTTTATTAGAAATATCCTGATTTTATAATTAATTAAAGTCTTAATGCAAACTTTAGTCCTTGAAATATACCGTTTTTTCACTTTAGTCCTTAAAGTTTTTTTCCTACTTTAGTCTCTAACATTATCAGAGTTCCCAGTTTATCCCTTAAAGGTTGTTAATTAAATACTAGATTTGGAGAGAGAAAAAAATAGGGATAAAGTAACATTTAGTGCCCAGTCTCTCAACTTGTAACTTTTCCAACTATGGCCTCTGAATTTTTTGTTATCCACATTAGTTTCAAAACTTGATAATTTTTATTCAATTTGGTCCCGAAATTTAGATTCTGTTAAAGTGTGATAATGTGATACTTTGAGATTGAGCCACTAGAAACTTTTTTAATTTTTAAAAATTATATATTTATTTTTTAAATGTTTTTTATTTTTTTATTTTTTAAAATTTATATAAGTTTATTTAAAAATTTTAAGCGATGATGAAGCAATCTTTTAGAGAAAAAAAGTGAATATATGATATTCTTTCATAAATAGTTTATTTTTATAGTCTTTATTCATTTATCAAGTTCTATAAAGTAACGAATATTATGATTAGATTAATAGTATTTTTTTTTTTATCATTTGTGTTTTTTATTTTATATATTATAATATAATTATTAATATTATGAACATATATTTTAATGGTTTGCGAACATGTTTTACTATAAATTCATAAACATGAGAAATAAATTACATGATTTTAAAAATTTTCATTAACATATAACCTAAACATAAAAAATAAGTAAATGAATGCGGATTGAATTTTAGCTTGATTAGCATGAGCATTATTACTAATTTAGAAGGATGTGGATTCGAGTACACTGAAACGCATTATTTTCTTATTTATGGGTTAAAGAGGAACTACAATTTCAAGAATTATTAAAAATCCATCATCCAAATATTTCATATTGCTTGCCCAAAGTCAATACTCAAATTTGGAGATAAAAAAATTACAAATTCTAAAATTTCACCTCATTTAAAACAAAAAAATTAATTAAATTAAATTTAAGTTTTTAAGGTATTTTCTTTCTCAATCCTTAAATAGGAGAATATATACAATTCAGTATGCTTGAACCTATAAATTTTTGTATTGATAATAATACCTAAGATTTAATCGACAGATATTTTCTATTTAATAATGATTGGGAAACACTTGAGTTGGAGTGTTAGGTTGAGATGGGCCGGCAATGCCCTTAGCTTTAGTACTTTGAGGGCCCAATGAAGAAGATATGATACCCAATTATGCGCTTTTGGAGATTACCATAAAATTATATATGAAAGTCATAAAAATGTATGTAGTCAGCAAGAACTTTTTGAAGAAAATAAAAAAGGGAAAAAGGAAGGCAGAGAAGAGAACATGGAAGATGGAGCCAATGGCACAATGGCTGGGCCAAGCCTTAGATTCTGGTCTGACCCTTCCCATGTTACATGGTCCTTCACCATCCCACTGACTCTATCATTCATCTCCATCCTTCAAGTAAAGCTATTTTTGGTTCATGGAGTTTTCTTTCTATGTGTCTAGTTTCCTTGCACTTACCATTTCACTTTCATCCATTTTTTAGGTTACAAATACATGCAATATCATCATCAAATTGATAATTAGAATAATGATTAAACAAGACTCATACTTCGTAAAACTTAAATTAAATTTTGATTGAGAACTTACGTATGTTATTTACACATAGTGAGACTTGAACTTTGAATCTCAGAGTTTTCAAAATTTCAACCTTAATATTAAGTTAATACCTCATTGAAAACCATTGATATTCATAATGAAATTAACATTATCTAACGAGATTTAAATAAAATATAGAACTTGAAACTTAACTTAGTTGATTGTTGAAATTATTAGAGCTTTGTTTAATATTAGGTGTAAAATAGTGTTTTAATAAAAATAAAAAAATTTGAAGCTTAACTCAATTGATTGAGGATATTCTCGATTTTATGATGACGAGGATGGAAAAGAAAGAAAGAAAGGGATTCTTCAATGAAACATCCTTTAAGCAAGTGGGACAATGCATCCATTGAAAGATTTAGAAGCTTTTGTTCTACCCAAAGCTATTATCTTCCCAAGAATTTAAAGCACCACGAAAGTGCTCTAAATCGCATGATATCATTCGGTAAAAGTATTACGAAGATTTTTGTATTAAGGGTCAGATTATATTTAGTTTTCTCTATTAAAAATGAGTAAATTAATTTTTATACGTTAGATCAAAAAGTAAATTGATTTTTTTTGTTAAAAATTACATATGTACTATTAAAAACTGGCGTGACTAACAAAATAACTAGATAGTGACACCTGACTCATGCTGAAATATTTGTTCTTAATAGTAGAAATAGATAAAAATTTTAACAAAAGAACCGATTTATTCTATAATCTAATGTACAAAACTAATTTACCCATTTTTTAAACAAAAAAAACAAAATATAATTCAATTTTTAGTGTAAGGACCTCCATAATAATTTTACCAACATCCTGCAAACTAATAAATTTACATCATATTAAATACAGATTGCATCTAGTTTAGTTCAATAAACTCATTTTTATTATTTTTTAACATATTAAAAACTATGTATTTATATTTATATCACATATTTTTTATAATTAAATTTAAATAATTTAAAAAAAAAAAATCTCATTATGTTCCTTTACTTAAGATATGTAGTTTATGAAAGGATCACCACCTTTTCCTTTCTTTTTTTAATCAATCATTTGAGAGAAAAAAAAAATCAAAATTTATAACAAAGGATGGAGATGATTATCCATTATCCTACAATTAAAACTTGATGGAATTATCCAACCAACGACAAAAGGTCATGTAAGAAAATGTAACAATTCAACTAATTTTCCTAGGTTTTCCCATGATTAGTCAAGTTGCACCATTTCATAAGGGTTAAAATTTGTTCCCAAGTCCCCGTACTTTTCTTACCTTTGGAATTTAGTTATTTTACTTTTCGAATCTAAAGATGTAAGGCCAATTATTAATATTGTTAAATTCGAGTTCATTACAACATCATTTTCTTTAGTTACATGGTTACAAAGTGAGTACATTTTTTTATTTCAAATTAACAAAAAAAAAATAGTGTTAGCAATTGGACTAAATATTGAAATCTAAAAGGTAGAGTAACTAAATTCTTAAAAACAAAGGTACAAAGAGTGCAGGGACTTATAGCATATTTTAACCTTTTCTAGAACAACCGCCCGGTATAACAATATTTTGCTATAACAATCAAGTTTTTGGTAAAACCGATTTTTTATGTTTTATTTTAACCTTCTATAACAATTTTTCACTTATAAAAGCAACAATCATATAGTTATGAAGTATTTCTTTATTAAATTAATTTTCTATAACAACATATTATCTAAAAATTTAAGTAAAATTATAGATATTTCTTATAAGCAAGCATGTTAATTATAATTTATTAAATAAAAATGATCGTAATTAAAATATTATTTCAATAAAATGTTTAAATTTCAAATGAAAAAAAATCTATTAATCATATTTTATTAAATGTAATAATCTACGGTGGGTGGAATTAAATATTCAATAAACTATTAAAGATATAGTTTTAACATATGAAAAACATAGAACAACTACGTTAAAAGAAATGGAGAAGGGAGAAAAATAGAGGGAGAAGCAGAAGAGAATAAAAAATTAAGAAAAAAATAAAGTTAAAAAAACATAAAAGAAAAAATTTAAATTACTCAAAATGAAAAAAATATAGGGACCGATTGTATAAATTAACCTAAAATTTTTGTTTGAAATGATGATTTAATGTGCCACGTCAGCTTACCATTATACCGTTAGCGACAATTAACGGCTCAATGACTAAAATATTACAATGCGATAACGTAAGTGACTAAAACGTAGCATTTCAAACATAAGTGACAAAATGTAACATGAGGTAAACATAAAAGTAGTAATGCATCACATGCTGTACATTTTTTTTAATTTTGTTGATTTGATTCTCACTTTCTTTCGCTTTTGAACATAATTTTCACTTTCTTCATTTAATGAAAATTCACAATATATTCTATGGTCGATTACAACAATTATTTCTATAACAACATGTTGTTATAGGTGTATGATAGACATCTCTTTACAACAGACAAAATCGTAATAGACAAATAGGGCTATTATAGAGAGGGTTGACTGTATTTATATTTTTTAATAAAAAATGTTAAAATATGTCATAAATCCATGTACTCTTCACAAATTTAAAATTTAGTCCCTATACTTTTATTTATAGGAATTTAATCCATCTACTTTTCAAATTTTAAAATCTAGTCCAACTGTTAATACTACTAAAATTATTTTGTTAAGTTCAAGTTCATTACAATGTCATTTTTTTAGTTGCATTACTACAAAGTGAGATTTTTTTTTAATTTTAAAATGTCACATTAATAAATTTAACAAAAAAAATAATAGTATTAACAATTGACCTGAATGTTAAATTTTAAAAAATAGAGAACTAATTCTTGAATATAAAAATATAGAGACTAAAATCTAAATTTATAAAAAGTACCTATAGCATATTTCAACCTCAAATTAGATTATCACTCAAAAGAATTGAGATTTGTTTACTTGTTTTGTTCGCCGACGAGCAATCCACATCCTATCTGATCTAAAGGTCTTGTATCGTTTTCTTTTTCCATTCACATTCATTTTCCCAGCATCCAAACAAAGGTGAAATCATGAAATTATGATCAAATTGGAAACTTTGAAAAAAAGAAAAATAACTGAAAGTTGATGCATCACTAATCCACTCGATCCCTAAGTCAAAGTGGGGCATTCCAAAATAAGCTTTCGAGCTTTTCGCAGCTGTTTTGGTCCCCCCTCCCCCCCGGTTATTTTTTTCCCCAGAAAGACTACCCTCTTGATCTCACATGAGAAAGTTGCTCCATATGCACTAAATGGCAACGGGTTGGATATCTAACTAAGATTTTAAGTTTGAATTTTATAGGTAGGGAAAGGAGTTTTTGGAAGAATTTTACTTTCCATTCATTTAAGGTTGGATTTGGTTTAACTCCAAATTTAATAAGAGCTTATTCTAACAACAAAATACTAAAAAAATTACTTATTTTGTTATTTTGACCGTTATTTTTTTCAGGGGTTATTTTGGCTCTCAATCTTTAAAATTTAATCAAATTGCTTGTTTTTTTGGTTAAATAACTGGCTGAAGTATTAAAATTTTAACAGTATTGATGTGGGTACTCACGTGACAGTTTACGTATAATTCATAAAAATTTAAAAAATGTTTAAAAATTCAACAAATTAAAAAAAAATTATAGCAACTTTTAGAAAATTTATCCATGTAAGTAGTGAAGTATACGGAAAATGTCATATGAGTTATCATGTCAGGAACTTAAAATTTTAACAGTTCAGACAATTTTTTTTATCTAAAAGAAAACAAATTGACTAAATTTTAAAAATTAATAGTGAAATTAATCTTTCCAAAAAAAGAAGAAGATGAAAATGATAAAATAAATAAGCATTAGGGAGTAAATTTATGTTTACGCTTGCTTTGACTATAACTATATTTGTAACTGTGTTGTGATATATATTGCATCTTGTATTTAAGCAAATATCCAAAATCCTAGACAGAGCTACAGTTGCTTTTTGAGAGATGATTATGATTAAGGCTAATAAAAGAAAAAATCAATTCAATTAGTTTTATTTAGACGATCAAATAAATTATGATGATTTGAAAAAAAATAATTCATTTTATTTTTATGATATAAAAATAAATATTTTAAAAAGAGTTACAATTTCAATATAAAAAATTTATATTTTTTTAGTAAAAAAGTATAATTTAGTTTGTGTTAGAAATATTTTTGGAAAATTTCTAAAATTTTATTAAATAATATCCAAACATAAAACAAAACACATTGGTCAATATGAAAGTGAACAGTTTTTTTCAGCTGTAGGGCGTACTATCAAATACCTTCTCAAACGTTCATGGATGGTCTGTCATATTTACATGCAACCACCGAAGAAAATGTTTCAGTTATTGCATGATGATCAAGTGGGAGGGGATTCGCCTTGTCTGATTTAGTTTGTCTTATTACTTATTTTGTACTAACGTACATTGGTCAAGTTCAAATTTTCAAAACTTAAAATTAATAAAGAAAACTCGAGTTGAAGTAAAACATCATTTAAAAACAATTCATAAAAATCCTGATTCAATCAAATCAAACACATCCCTAATTATATCAATGTTAGAGAATATAGGATCAAAAGCTAAATTTTTAAGATTTTTTATTTTTTATTTATCAACTCAATTCTATCACTCGGTTATTTTAAAAACTAACTAAAATATTAAATAATATTAAACTAATTTTTATGATTAAAATCTCACCACATAATATATCCTTTTGTTTCTCAAAGGTATTTATTAGAGCGAATCCAATAATTAATCTTTTGTGTTCTGTGAATCCATTAAAGCGGTAGACATAGATCTGTCTATGGGTCGGGTCACTTGGCCTGACCTGAGAAGTGAGAGAATTTGGGTAAAAATATAGGCCCTAAAAAATGGACTTGAGCAAAAAAAATAGTGCCTGTTTAGAAAATGGGCTCAGTCCGAATATGGAAAAAAAAAAAGAGAAGAAATTTGTTGCTTTTCCTTGCTGTTTTTTTTATACTATTTTCTTGTTTTTTTTTCACTATTTTGCTACCATTTCACTATCATGTTGGTACTATTTTGTTGTTATTATTTGGATATTGTATAACTTTTGTTTTATTATTAATTTTGTTACTATTTTAGAGGCATTTACTTGTTAAATTGTATCTATCTTAGTGTTATTTAAGTATACATATATATTTATTTTTAATTTGTTGAGAAACATTTATTTTAATATTTTTAGTATTTTTGATATAGTATATTTTATTTAAAAATAAAAAATTAATAGGGGTAGACTAAGCCGGGCTTGAGTTTTAGCATTTTTATTTAATTTGTGTTTGAGTAAAATCTTAAGCCTATTTTCCAGGCCGAGCCCAAAGCTAACAAATGGGCCTAAAATTTTAGTTGGACTTGACGCGGTCTATAGACACCTCTTAGTAGACACTAATAACGAATTTTAAAACTATTCCACATCGAATTTCAACAATCAAATTTAACGTTTTATTATTATTATTTATTTCAGTAGAAAGAATCCTTCATGATTAGAACTAAATGGAATATAAACAAATGAAAAAAAAAAGAAGAAGCATGGTGGTGATTGTGTTGTAATTACAAAAGGTGCTTGATTAAAGGCAGTCAAAATAATGACAAGTATCATTTTCGAGCTGTCTAATTACCTTTTGCCTAACATTTCCTTTCTATTACAATGTGAAAAGCCTGATCTTACAGCCTAACCACAATCATGTTTTAATTTGCCTTGCATTAAAGCAACGCGACAAATGATATTGTATTGAATTATCATTTTTGGTAAAAAGTTTTTTCCCCCTAAATATTCCCTTCCTTTTTACATCTTCACTTTAACCAATCATTCATAAATTTATCTTTATTTTACGGTCAATATTCAAGGTTTGTGTTTATCTCTTAATATCGTCTCTAAAATTCGAATCTATATATTTTTTAAAAATTACAATGCACCATTACACCAAATACTTATTAGTTATTACATTTTTTTTACTTACGACTAATTAAAATAAATCTAAAACAAACTCATGTATAAATTACATACGGTAAAATTTGAATTTAACCAGTTTAAAATTATTTAAATACCAACTTTATACCGCTTGAGAAATAGTGTTTAATAGAAAACAACATTGATATATAGGTCCAAAATATAAGGCTTTAAAGGCTCTAAGTTATCTTTTCTTTTTCTAATGTTTGCCACAGAACTAAGCAAAATGGAAAACGCTAGGTTGCTTGTGGTCTTACATATATTTTCTAGAAATAACAGTTTATGAGATTAAAATTTTTTGGAGTACGTAATTGTTTTTCTTTTATAATATTATTTTTAGGGTTTAGATTTGAATGTTTTCTCTAAAAATACAATATATTTTGTCACCATACTTAATACTTACAAATTAAATTAAAAATACCCTTAAAATTGAAAATAATCGCATAAATTAATATTCACATTTGGGTCTCTTCAGTGGTCTAATATTGGACTTCCTCGACCAAATATACATTTGTATATGACAAAGTACGTACTACAATTATGTATTTAGACAAACTTAGTTCTCATGTTATTATGTACATATAATTGTCGTAAAGGCAATATTATAACAATTTTGATATATGCTTTTATACATGTAAAGGAAAAAACTTTTATCAAATTCATACTTAGATCTATTGATGAGTAGTGTAATTCGTCGGATATAAATTTAATTTAAATATTAATTAAAAATATATATTTTATTATTTTTGAACGATAAAATAGGACCGAAAAATAAATTTGAACAAGGGATGACATGACATGCTAACTCAATTATTCCCTTAATTTGAACATGTCGCCATAATCTAAATAAGGCCACCTAATTGTGACTTCTAAAAGAGAGAGCATTCCAAGATCATGGTCGGATGGGATATGCCTAATACAAAGACTACCCCCTCAAAATAATAATAATAAAAGACCTGATCAGTAATATTCTCATCTAATCAACCCCTTCAATCTTGGTTTAGATTTAATTTGACCCCCCCCCCCCTCCAAAAAAGAAAACACCTTTGAAAATTATATATATTGTAAAGCCAGTTGGCACACGTGTGGTACTAATCATGTTTAGCACCAAAGCTCACTCCCTGTAATCATTCACTACCATCCTTTTTAGCCTACCCCAACATCTCCCCTCCCCTAACATTCATACTCAAATCAATTACACTAATCCTTTCTCTCCCCCCACTTTCTTATTTTTTTTAATTTAATCCTTGAGGACTAAATAAATTCTTTTTTGTATTTGATTCAATACCAATCAATGTTGAATGGCTTTCTTTTATGATGAAAATAGGACACATAGTGGACCACCCGCTCGTGCAATGCATGAGAGCATGGACCCATCACCTTCCTGTCAGCCCCAAAGGAAGAAATAACACTGAAATGAGCTTGTCACCCATGGGGGACATTGATGCATCAACCCACCAATGAATGCTAAAGCTCTAACCAACTTAGGAAATATCATGTTATCTTTTTTTGGTATTAAGAAATGTAAATCCCGATTGTTTTCAACTTATATTTTTTTTCATTCACAAAAAACGGTGTACTAACCTTTTAAACATGTATATACATGTACTGGTATTCAGTAACTAGCTAGGTCCCCACAGGGGTGACTCAATTATTGCTCAACAAATTCTTTTACTATATTTAAAAAAGAAAAGGAAAAAAAGAAAAGAAAGAGTATGGCAGCTGCTTAACTAGTAGTAGATAGGGAAAAGCAGCACTTAGGTTTATCTATAAAAATAGACTTAAATCACTCCATCACTGCCCCCACAACATTGCTATTGAAGCTTACAGTATCATACCAAAAAACATGGCTTCTGAGAAGGTTGAAACAGTAGTAGCTGGAAACTATGTAGAAATGGAAAGAGAAGAAGAGGATTCCAAGTCTGCAAAGAACAAACTATCAAATCTCTTTTGGCATGGTGGTTCAGTCTATGATGCATGGTTCAGCTGTGCTTCTAACCAGGCACACTTTCTTCACTTTGTTGCCAACTTATTTCTTCTTACACATTTTGTCAACCACTTTGAGCTAATCTTTTTCTATGTTGCTTATGAAATTGCATATAGGTTGCTCAAGTGCTACTTACACTGCCTTATTCATTCTCACAACTGGGAATGTTATCTGGGATTTTGTTCCAACTTTTTTATGGCTTAATGGGAAGCTGGACAGCATACCTTATAAGTTTACTTTATGTGGAGTATAGAACAAGGAAAGAAAGAGAAAAGGTTGATTTCAGGAATCATGTAATTCAGGTACCAAGTTTTTACCTTTTTTTTTCTCATACTGAATGTTCTTTCAGAAAGCAAAAGAAAAAAAAAGTTACACATTTTTTTGGGTTCTTTTTGCAAATTTTTTTCATGGCAGTGGTTTGAAGTTCTGGATGGATTGTTGGGGAAACATTGGAGAAACATAGGTCTATTTTTCAACTGCACTTTTCTGCTGTTTGGATCAGTGATTCAGTTAATTGCCTGTGCTAGGTAAATAAACATAAAGAATCATAATTAATGCTTACAATTTGGATGTTTTTATCCATTTGTTCTGATTTTGCATTAATGGAATATACAGCAACATCTACTATATAAATGACAACCTTGATAAGAGAACTTGGACGTACATTTTTGGAGCCTGCTGTGCAACAACTGTGTTTATTCCTTCATTCCATAACTACAGAGTTTGGTCATTTCTTGGCCTTATGATGACTTCTTACACTGCATGGTACCTGACAATTGCCTCCCTTCTCCATGGACAGGTACATGACATAGCAGCTTTATACATATATATGATCTGTCATGTTTTATTCTCTATCCCTAAAAAATTCTCTTTGTTTTTACATGGGAAAGATTGATGGAGTGAAGCACTCAGGTCCAAACAAGATGGTTCTCTACTTCACTGGAGCCACCAACATTCTTTACACCTTTGGTGGTCATGCTGTCACTGTGTGAGCATTTCAACCTAAAAAATCTATACATCTTTTAGTGATATAATTGGACTTGGATTATAATCATTGATAAATATATGTTTTAATTGTAGGGAGATCATGCATGCTATGTGGAAGCCACAAAAGTTCAAAATGATATACTTGATAGCAACACTTTATGTGTTAACCCTAACTTTACCATCAGCTTCTGCTGTTTACTGGGCTTTTGGGGATTTGCTTCTTACCCATTCCAATGCTTTATCATTGCTACCAAGGTCTGGTTTCAGAGACACTGCTGTTATTCTCATGCTCATTCATCAGGTCTGTGTTTATGAACTTCAGATTCATTCATGGTAGTGAAAAAGTATGTAAACTAACTCTTTTTTTTTTTTTTTTCATTCAGTTTATTACATTTGGATTTGCCTGCACTCCTTTATACTTTGTGTGGGAGAAATTCATTGGGGTGCATGAAACCAAGAGTGTGTTCAAGAGAGCACTGGCTAGACTCCCTGTAGTGATCCCAATCTGGTTCTTGGCTATTATCTTCCCTTTCTTTGGCCCTATCAATTCAACTGTTGGATCTCTCCTTGTCAGCTTCACTGTTTACATTATCCCTTCATTAGCACACATGATTACTTTTGCACCTTCAGCCGCACGAGAGGTTAGCCATACTTTTTGTTCAATTATCATCATCATTACCCTCTCGATAACTATTACTGATGTTTTCTTCTTTGTTTTCTGTTTTGCAGAATGCAGTGGAGAGACCACCATCATTCCTTGGAGGGTGGGCGGGCATGTACTCCATCAACATCTTTGTTGTAGTATGGGTGTTGATTGTGGGATTTGGGTTTGGAGGATGGGCAAGCATGCTTAATTTCATACAACAGATTAATACATTTGGTTTATTCACCAAATGCTATCAATGCCCTCATAAGGCTTGAAATATATGGATTTATTATCATCTTCTTCCCAAATGATTAACAAAGTTTTAAGATACTTTTCTTTTTAAGTGTGTAAAGAGATTGGCATTTGTAAGTTGTAACTCTCATTCCCCCCTTTCTTTCTTTTATTTTTGGGTTTGTTCTTGTAAGAGAGCTATATATTATATATTATTAATGGTTTCTATATGAAGGTGTGATGGCAATGATGGCCACCCCTAAACAAACCTAATCTCTTAAGCCTATGATATTTTTATGGGATTAACCCCCTCCATTTATGTCATCCCTGTCATGCAATGATATTTTTTATTCATAATTTATATATATCAAAACTATTCTATTCATCTCATGAATCTCCTTCTTTCCCCACATATATCACAAAGTTTGATATATATATATATATATATATATATACATAAAGCCTTTTCATTGCCTTCCAATGGGAAATAAACAACAAATACAATAGTTTTTTTTCTCTTGTCACCCCACAATCTTAAACTATGATTAGTCTATATTTGATAAGTTGAGAATTTGGACTTAATGGTCCCCATGGACCAACTATGAAATCCTAATAAAAGGGTCAGAAACTTATCTAATGGTATCATATATCTTTATCACCCACTGTTCACTGGTAGGTTTATATCATTTTTTTGCAGCAAAACTAAATCACTTCAAAAAAGCTCACATCCCATGTGAGAGCAATGCAAAAAGAGATTATAATATATAGTGTATGATAGCTTGTGGAAGTGTGCTTGCAATTACAAATACAACCAGTGGACAATGGGCATTTGTAACTATTGGGAAGCAAAAGCCTTGCCTAAAGGGTGATGGGGTGTGTTAGAACTTCAATTATAGAGGGCCTAATTTGACAGAATATGGTTTGTCCTTTAGGCATTTAAAGGGTTTTTTTTATTATTATATTGTTTAAAAACAGGGTCTTATCTTCATAACTCAAAAATTGGAGGTTTGCCTAATTTGAAGTGTTCCCTTTGTACATTGTGTTTGACCACAAATGAAACGAGCACACAAGTTTCAAGGGTTCAACCATTTGGTGCTTGGAAATTAGCTGTATAAATTATTGGTGTCCTCCACATGAGGGGATTTGGGGTTTTTAAAACCCTTTTTAATTTGTACGACCATACCCCCTTCATAATTATTGCATTGCATGTTTGGTACATATGTGCCACTGAACCATGTAACCAGCTAGCTTGGGTTTCTGGGCTAAGGGACCTTAAAGAAGTGAACCACTTAGCCAAGGTGTTAAAGGGTTAGGGTTCATGGTCCTGTGGACCCATGGGCTTGTTGGGCTCATTATGACTACCTATCTTCATTGCTAAAGTGACACATTCACTTCTTTGAAAAGGGAAAAATAAAGTAGAACAAATATATAAATTAGAAAAGAAGAAAAAAAGGGGCAAACCTAATCTCTTAAGCCTATGCAAACTAAAAAGCAATATTCCCTTTCTAAACCTAATCTCAAGCAAACTCAATCGAGCAAAAAAAAGCTAAAATAAACAACCTTCCAAAGAAAAGAGGGCAAGGGAAAGTAACATGTCATTTGGTATTAATTCACATGACTTATATGTGTTAAAACTATGTAGTAGGACCTACTAACATAGTCCCCTATACATACGATAACAAAATTATACTTTAAAATTATAAATAACATTTCAGCATTTTTTAACGTTCATTTAAAGCATTATTGTACGTACATAGATTAAATTGCTCAATTTTATAATAAAAAAATTGGTATACGTCGTTGATAAATTTTTAAAAATGATGGAATTTTAAGGATTAAATTTGAATTAATTAGAGAGGGGGAGAGGTGTTTTAAAAAGTTTGGCAAACTAAATAGTGAGGTTATGATGAAGGTTGAATTGGTTGGTAGAAGGGGGTATTCAAACATGACGAGTCCCCATCAAAACCCTAACACCATCCAAGATGAGAGTGTATTATTGTGTGGTTGCTGTCAAGGAATATATTAATTTCTCAATAATTTTTGTTGGTCCTCCAATAAACAATGATTCTAACTATCCACTTGAACAATTGCTTTTGACCATTCACTCCTAATTGATGAAATGTTGGGTTCTTAAAATCCTCATTTGATTTATCAAGCAAATGATTGGGGAAAAAAGAAACACTAAATTCACTTATTCCCTTTGGATATTTATTGATAAATTTGTAAAAAAAATTATGTAGTATTTTTCATATATTAATATTTTTTAATCTTTTTATTACCTTTTCAAAATTTTGGATATATCAAATTTTGTGTTAGTATTTATTTATAATTTTTTTATTTGATTTAAAGTATTTATTTATAATTAAACTAATTAGTAAGGGATAAATCAAGATATTATTTTTTATCATTTTGTATAATCATGGGTGTTTTCATCCTTTTTTGGTAAAAAGAGTTTAATTGTTTATAAGAATAATCTAAAATAAAATATCTAATACATTTTTTAATTAATGTTTATATATATATATATTTATTGACACAACAATGTCAAAAATTTTATTTAAAACAATTAGCTCTACTTGAATTAGATTTTTTTATTTAACGTTCACTCGTAAAAATCGAACGAACTAAATGGATAGCCCAACCCGTCCCGACCATGGAATGGTGTAGATTTTAGTTTAGTGTAGAGACAAGCAATTGGCAACAGAGGGACATGTCCAAAGGCATTTAACACTAAAACCCCTAGTACTTGTATGCATGCAGCTTGTAACCTTATGGTAACAAAGAATCAAATCTTTCTTCATCATAAATTTTCATGCAAGGATGATCCAACAGTCAGGATAAAGTAGACGTGTGTGGTAGGGTTCTATCAGAGACATACCAATTTATGATTGAAGTGACGTGTGTCATTACATGGTTGGATTTTCATTATGACATCATCATCATCTTCTTCAACTCACTTTGTGTCACCAGTATTATTCCTCTAATTGCATAGATTTTGCTTGCTTTTAAAGGATAAATTGGTGGATTTATTTAAATGGGATAACAAGTTGAGAGGCAGCACCTGTTTATGAAAAGTACATTGGCATCACAATTCAACTCAGAATATCATGGACAAACTAAGTACCCCCTTCGCCCTCTTATGGTTTTTTCTTGCAGCCACAGACACACAAATGTTTACATTGAGCTGAAATGTTAGACCAGAAGCATCATGACAGGCCATTTACTATAATAATTGCATGTTCTGTTTCATGCCATTTTATCAGTACTTGAACTGTCATACATACAAACTCTTGGAAACACATCCTTACATTCTTTTTTTCTTCTTAGAATGTTTTTATCATGTTACATATATACGATAAAAATAAATGAATTATTGAGATCTTATAAGATCTATAATCTTATTATTTGAATGGTACCATATACCCCATCTATAGAATCATACAGGAAAAAGAAAAAGTAGCATTACTCTTGCCACGTTTTCTTGCAAGACTATAACATTTTACAAACACTAGTTTGATCAAGTGGTAAAAGAGTTCAGGGTTCAGTTTATTGAGTGAAGAATGCAAAATTGGAGAACTTTACCCTTCATTTAAGAATCCTAAATTGACCCATGCTGTTGTTTTGACTTAAGTTTTTATGTACACTGAATCCAAAGCCGAAAGGGGTCATCAGATCAGTCCCCCCAAAAAAGAAAAGGTGACTACTCGTAGAATGGCAATGTCAATGGCTCAGCGAGTCATAGTATTGGGTCCAGTCATGGAGAAGTTTCTTTCTACACTGAAATAAAACTATGTTGTGCTTCTTCATGATGGGTCTTTGTCCTACTGCTTTGTAGGGGCTAACCTAAATTCCTCTAGTGGAAAACAGGTAGAAGGTAAACTGAAGGGGAAGGCCGCATAGTCGTTTTCTCCATATGAACTAATATTTGCCAATTGATTGCCTATGGCCCATTTATATAGCTGCAGTCTGGTTTCAGCAATACTCGAGATAACCCATCTTCCCAATGAGAATAGAAATAACAAAAACAGTTATTTCTAGATCCCAAAACTGCTTTCACATAGTCCTTTTGGTGTAAACCCAGATAACTTGTGTTTTCCGGGTTCAGATTTGTGTTCTCACCTTTGTTGGGGCAAGGCTGCTATCACCTCAACTAACAACTTGTTGCTATTGCATTGACATAATCAACAGCAAACTAGTGCCAATTTGGGTTTCAAGTCATATACGCAATATGTCTCGTGCCTGTGCCATGGCCCTTGAATAACTTATGTACAAACACCATTGGACTGCCTGTGTTGGAACTCTCAAGAAACTTTAAGCTTTTGACGTGTAATTCCCAGCAGGATGTTTCATTTCATGTCTCACATACACACATTAGGTCCTGCAATTCTGATTAAACAATCTCAATCTTAACCTCAGGGCACAAATCATGGCATCGGAGAGCGCATGGAATATGCATTCTGCCCTACTGTAACATTCTCTAGACTGTTGTTATTCAAAGCAACCACTTCGATTCAGAGAATATTCTACCGATGGTTAGTATTCAAAATGTGAAGAGGAAAAAGTGATTATAAAGAAAAGGATACCAAATCCTCGGCTATGACAATAATTCGTCATGTACCATGTCATGGCAAATACTATTACTGGTAGTCCATTCTTCAATATGTTTATGTGCCAGTGTGTGCATGTAATTATACACACACATCAATTGAATACATACTCTGTGAAGTCAGCAACTCATCAGATTACGTCCTGTAACAAATAAGTTATTAAAGAAGTGTAAATAATCTCTCTTATATCCTTAGTTTATATCTAACACTGAAGAAAACTAATAGAAGCATATTGGATTATCAGAAAGTACTTCTCAGTATTTCTTTCCTACTTTAAATGGTTTAGTTACATGGTCAGCAAAACTGAATTCATCTGTAGCCAGAAATACCATCAATGACAGGTATACATTGGCATAAACAACAGTAATTTAGGACAAATGGAGCAAAAGGGTGGAATAATTGAGCTAAAGATGTTAGCATGAACATGCCAATTCCTCAACAATGACCAAGGGAACTAGAAGTCTGCACAACCATTTACACAGAAAACTGTTTCTCAACATTATTTTCATCTGATTTCAAAATAACTTCGGCAATAATTCAAAATGGTAAAAAGTAAAAACCTCATGTCACTAGAGTGCAAAGTCTTGGTTACCGGATCACCCCAGTACTCTTTATATCTTTTAAAAGTTAGTCGCAAATTACAAAAGCATTCCACAAAAGGCTCCCTGGAGAACAACATATCAACCCTCAAAGGTTGTAAAATACCACTTGTATTTAACCACCAACATCACTACAAAATTTTTTCTTCAGAACAATATCTGAATGAACCGTTTTCCAATGGAGACAATCATAATTCAATTTTACGTCTTAATTAACTCAGTTCTACCACAAACTAAGTTCCCAAAGTTTTCACCAAAAGGTCCCTATGTTACATTAGCATGAAGCCATGAACCAAGAATAGTTAACAACATAAAATGTTTTCCTAAACTGGAATTGATCATAAGTTGCTAGGATAAGATACAAGGTAGAATTTGATTGTTCAAGCTACATGCATCTGATATAAGCATAAAACTTACTTAGTGTGGTTTCAATGCAATCATGATGCCAGAAATATCATGCTAGAATGAGTTCTATAGTACACTACAAAAGATTGGGTCTTGATCTCAAAGAACATGCGTACTTCTTGCCTTTGAACCATGAAAAGATGTGCCACAACTGCAAATAGCTTGTAAGCTCAATGAGAAATACTTAAATTCCAATGAAGAACGAAGTACTAATTTCATAACCGAATACTTTGCACTCGTATTGTTTATCATGCAAATGCGGTCAATCACGATTATTCTTCCACAACCAAATTTCTTCTGAACCATAAGAATAACATACAACAAAAAAAGAAAGATGTAGCTAATTCTGCAGTTCAATTATGCATCAAGGTTATATTCATACCTCTACGGTGATACTAAGAAGCAGTACTTACACAAGTATGAGTTGACGTTGTCTGTTCAAATTCTCAAAGTTATTCATTTCCATTATGATTAATCAACAAATGATATGTTAACTATTGCGAATGCCATAGTAATATGAAAATCAGTGCGATTATAATGGATGCCTCAAACAATCCCCTTCTAAGTTTTGATCCGCTGACACTGTTAGGGCGAAAAGATTCAGTATCATCATGCCATCTCATGGTACAGAGTAGTTGCCGAATTAGATATAACAATATTTTTTTCATTTTGTTTTTCTTTTGTCCCTAAGAATAAAAGGATTAATCAACAGAGGAAAAAGATGTCAGCATGGCTTGAAAATGAAATAAAATTAAACACTAAAAACAGAACCTTGAGATTAAGACCATATATTGAATCTTGTCAATAAGTGACTATATGTAATCCTAACCAATCCAACACCAACCTCTCAAATGTTATAAAGCAAGATAAGGATTATAAGGACCAACAGAAAGAGATGATTAGGTCCTCATCCTCTCTGCAAGAAAACAGATAAGTCGACCGTCTGGATTGCTTAATCAAGGCCCTTAATGCAAACAAAGCCCAGTGAACCTCATCGAAGTCTTGAAATTGGATTTCGCTCTCAATGTACCTTTCAGTGATACGGTTTTCTAAAACAACTAAAAAACCAATTAAAAGATAAAAAGCAATTCACCATCTCTTTCCAAAGACAAGACCATACTACTAACACCTGCTGATATCTCAAAGACATGATGAATTAATTTTCAAGCAAAGGGTACTAAAATAACAGAGAAATCAAAGAAGAAAACAACATAACCAAAGAAACATGCTTCAAAGAACACAATTCTTTTTTCTTTTTCTTTTTTGACTTTATATTTAAACTGCAAATGTAAAGACTATGAATCAATGTTTAACAAAAACAAGAATTGCTAAGAATAAGAGAATAATAATGATAACAATTAACAATACATCATACAGAATAATAAAACTTTCTTTTACTGACGCTCAAACAAGTAGTAACAGAGGAATCTAATCGGAAAATAGTGAACTTTCAGATTTCTTCTTCTTTTGCTGATAAACCCCATTTGCATCAACACCACAATATTCCTAGCCATAGGGATCTTCCATTTTTTTTGAATAATTTATTTAGAGCAATCCCTTGCAAGATGACCTTCTTCTCCACAATTAAAACATTGTCCTCCAACTCGTCCTTCTCCCCGCCCACTTCCACCACCGCCGCGGCCGTATCTTTTACTTCCAACATCATCCCCACGGCCACCACTGTATCTCGTGCTCCCACCACCATCTTGATAACAATCCCTCGCTAAATGCCCCATCTTCCCACAATTATAACACGCACCACCACCACCATAACCGCCTCTCCTGTAACCGCCCCTACCACCTCTACCTCTTCCACCACCCCGGCGAGAACGGGGAAGAGGAGTCACATCGACGGCCTTAGCACGACCATCTTCGCCTAAATCTAGGGAGAATTCAACAGGCTGGTCATCAGAGAGGGTGCGAAAGCCTTGGGAAAGAATAGAAGTTTGATGGACGAAAAGATCGTCGCCGCCGTCATCGGGAGTTATGAAACCGAAACCCCTTCGGGCACTGAACCATTTAACTGTGCCAATGGATTTCTCGGTGCTGGTGGTCTCAGCCATTGGCTTCTAGAAGATTCTAGACAATGTACCAGAAATTTCGGTTTTTTTTATTATAATTTTTTGGTCAGTGGATTTTTGCCTTTCTGGACGCGCCAAGAATGTTGGTGGCGGGTTTTCCTTTTCTGGGTTGTTGTGGGACCCGATTGGTAGATCGGAAGGTAGAAATGTGAGGATTGGATTGGATCTAACGGTTGAAAGTTTTTGGTGGTTTATCCATTTGGTGGGTATTTGTTTGACTGGTTTATTACCTTCAGCTTAACGTCTCATTTATTGACGTGAAAAATTACGCGGCAAAAATATTAAATTGATAAAACAAATTTTTTTTGAGATGAAATTATGATTTTACAATTTAAATTAAATCAAGAAAGCGAATTTCATAGCATTTTAAAAAATTTATATTTATTTTGGATAAAATATTTTTTACTATTTTTATTTGATAGCAAGATAAATTTGTATTTTAATATATTTATTTTTGACTAATTATCAAATAAAATGCTATTACATTTAGATTTTTATTTTCAGGAATGAAGTTAGTTTGTTGAATTCAAACTCTTATAAAAATGGGCTAAATTGAAACACAAAGTAAAGAGGAGGGCTTGATTGAAAGATTGAAGATTTAAAGATGACTGGATAAAGATTGAAGGGTTGAAGTTTTTTTTCAAAAGTGGCTGGATAAAGATTGAAAGATTTTTAATATTGTTACAAATTTGTAATTAGTTTATATTCTAGTTTAAATTTAATTTTTAAATTTTGAATTATTTAGTGATAATATTGAGAAAAAATTTAACTAAATTTTAACACAATATATATAAATACCTAATAGTTACAATCAATTGCACACCTTTTGGAACTAATAAAAAAATTCCTTTATTTTTCTTGGTCAATTCATTCTTCTTTTTTTACTTTCAACCTTTTTGGTTTAATTATCTTTCAATGCTTTTTCCTTTTCCACTTTCTATAATTTTGATTCTTTTTAGCTAAATCTTTTTTAGCTTTAGCCTGAAATTACTCTAACAAAACAATTATGAGATTCAAACTCGCTCAAAAAACCTCACAACGCAGTATTTTCTATCTCTCCGGTATATGAGATAGCACAAATTCGTCCTTTAATGTTGATTCAACTTTAATTCAAAAAGTGCACGTTGGGTTGGAGTTGTTTGGCGTACAGTTGGGAAGATAAATTGGTTGTGTTGTGTTCGAATTCCCGCGAACAAATTGGCATATCTAGGTTGGAAAAGCTAGTTGAATTTCGTCAAAGGAGATAGAGATCAGATTTAAACGACCTACGCGATTGAGGCCGTTGATTCGAGTTGGACTTTTCAGATCGTAAGGCTATTGAAATCTTAAATTGCGAACACTTGCATCGCAGTTAGAAATTTGGCAATAATTAGTTTCCAAGTTGCATCGGGATTGACTATATAAGGAAAAATTGGCAATCAGGATGTTCTTGGTCGCTATGACTAGCTTATTGCTTGGAAGGGAAAATCTATTTCAAGGATCGATTTAAGATTGGAGTACACCGAAGCTAAGGCTAAGTTTAAAAAATATTTTATTTATCTATTTATTTTATTTTCTTAAATTTATTTTTGTATTTTCAAATCTATTTTTATTTTATTTTATTACACTTCATATTTCCTTATTTTATTATCTTAATCAATTTAAACCCCCTATTTTATTTTTTTCAACATTGTTACGCACAAGTCGTGGGCAAGACTGTGACCGCGACCGCGACAACGATTCTGGTTACAGAAAAAGACGAAATTAGATAGCCAGTCCCTGTGAATTCGACCCTACTACTCCCTCAAATTTATATTTGGTGGTTTCAATGCCCATCATTAATATATATTTTTTAAACTTAAGTTTTTTAAGCATAATAATAAATTTAGTTATTAAGGTTTGCATTTTTTGTTCGTTTAAATTTTTTAGTTAAATTTGATCTCAATTTTTTTAAAAAAAAATCAAATCATTTTTTAATGAAAATAATAATTAAAATAATAATTTTAATTATTTGAATTAAATTTCATTTTTTTAAAATTATTAAAATAATTTGATTAATTAAAAAAAAGTAATCAAGTTTATTCCCTCAAATTTGATTAATTAAACACTTTTCTTTTGCTAGTAAATTTATAAACAATTTCTCTTAATTCATTAATTTCTCAAGTAAAGTGCATTCATAAAATTAAATAGTTTGGGATGAAGGTGTCCTTTCAAAGTCAACTATGAATATGATCTTAATACATTATAGAGGATGAAAAAATTAAAACAATAAGGTCAAAACTAAAAGTTTTTGTGGTCAATAGATTAAGATAGTTGCTTCCTAAACAAACAAACACATATGCACACTTGTGGCTTTCTTTAAAAAATATGTTTCATTATTGCTTGTGGAGAGCACTTGAAGAGTGTTCTACAATTAGACACCAAAGTAAATAAAGCATTGTTAGTCATAATTGTGCTTTTAATCAAACTAATAACATTACTAGCATCAATTTCAATTTCCAATCCAGTGGTATTCATGGTTTAGAAAGTTGTAACCTATCCTCGAGAGCCCACAATTCAGCCTCAGCACTAGAGGCTTTAGGAATGTGTCGCACTAATCCTCTAACCCAATGACCACTTCGATACTTGTTAATCCCAAGTTTTCCATTGATGAACCATCAATATTCAACTTAAAATAATCGTGATAGGGGGCTTCCAATGAACCTAGCATAAAAAGAAATACCAATATGTTTTAGTGAGGGAGAAAGTACAAACTATTCTCCTGCCTTGGCCACAACTTTAGTAACAACATTATCAATATAGGGATTATTATTAAAAAATAGGGAATTGCGCATTAACCAAATCTACCATAAAAAATTAGAAAATAGTGTTCCATGGCAACTTAGGAGAGGTAATCCAATCATTAGAAGTAACATTAGTCATAATCCAAGAAAACCAATCCAGATTTATTCTCAAAGAAAATTTAGTGGCGATTTAAGCTTTCCCAACCAATTTTCCACTCGCACAATCTTTAAATAGGTGTTCTATAGTTTCAGGGTAGTTCTTACATAAAGGGCATAAATCTTGAGCATGAATCCCCCCTTTTGGCTAAGAAATATCTACTAGGAATAGCTTTGTGGCAACATTCCTAAAAGAAATTAGGAAAGATTTCGATTTTCCACAAAATCTTCCAGAATTAGGACTAGAATTTGGCTCACAAATATTGTTAGCCACCAAGTCATAAGCATTACCTAAGCTAAATTCCCCATGCTTAGAGAAATTTTAAGAAGTGGAGTACAAGTATTAGTGTTAGGAGAGAAAAATACTTTTGATTTAATGACACTGATGCTTTTAACCTAATTCTTGGCAGAACTCAATTAAAATCCTCTTAATGGCATTAATAGTTTTCTTTTTCATTTTAGCAAAAAGAATAATGTCATCCTTAAAAAAGGTAAGATAGTTTAGAACTTCTCCTAAAGATGCAGATGGGAGCCTAGTCTTTATCCTTACCAACTTTTTCATTACTCAAAGTGAGATAGTGCATACAAAGAATAAAAATGTAGGGCGACAAATGGTTCCCTTAATGAATGTCCCTAAAGGTGTTGAATCTTCCAATATGTTGGCCATTAACCATCATTAACAAAGTCGAGGATAAAACACAATCCAAAATAAGGGCAATCCATTTGTTTGAGAATTCAAAGTATGTAAGCACTTTGCGGATAAAACCCCACTTAAGCTTGTCATAAGCCTTTTCCATATCCAATTTAATAACCATCAACCCCATACAACCTCTTATTTTATTAAAAGAATGGACAACTTCTTGGACAATAAATGCATTTTTTATTATCTATCCCCTATATGCAAAATTGTTCTGGAAAAAGGGAGATGACCTTTTTGTAACAACCCATTTTTTAGTGGTGTAATAAATGGTGGTTTTAGAACTCTATTTTTGATGATTGAGCCAGTAAATATTATTGTTTAATATTTACAAGTTTATATTTGTGTTATATTGATTTTTGGTCTGATAATTTTGTTGAACGGTTAGTAATTAAGGTATAAAGATTAAATCGTAAAAACCGTAAAAGTTAGACGCTATTGATTTTTATTAGTTAAAAAAGACTTGAATGGTAATTATTCAAGGATTTAAGTGGCAAATAACCACTTTTTAAAAGCCATGGATGGTTAGTGGGAATTTTTATGTTTAATTGTTATTTAAATAATGTTAATTTAGATTAAAATATATTTAAACATAATAGCATAAAAGAAAACTAGCCATCATCATCTTTCTTTCATTCTCTTCATTGTTTCTTCATTTTTAAGAAGCTAAGAAATTCAACCAAGCTTCTTCTTTTGCATGTAAGTCCAAATCGAGCCCCCTTTTTTGTAAACTTTATATTTTTGAGATCGTTGTAGCTTGATTTAGCTAGCCCAAGGGATAAATTGTGAAACTGTTAAATTTTTATAATGTTTTAATTGATTAATTTTGAAGCTTTTGGTGTTAATATGTTAGTTTATAAGCTTAGAAATGAAAAATGACTAATTTATAAAGTGAAAGTTGTTAGTTTTAAACATAAGGACTAAAGTGTAAAGAACTTGAATTTTATGTTAAATTTTTATAATTATAGATATTAAAGGGTTGTAAAAGGATGATATTGAAATAGTATTGAAATACTAGGCTTAAATGTGAAAGATATGATTGTTTCGATTTTAGGGACTAAATTGAATAAAATGTGAAACTTTAGAAAATTTGTAAAAAGTGAAACTAAAGTGTCATATTCATATAATAAGAGGTTATAAGGTTATTGAAATTGATAATTTGAAATGAATTACCGTATAGATCAAAATTTGAATCAACCGATAGATAATTGAAGAAAAAAATTATGGATTAGTCCCTGGCACTTCAATTATCGTTGATTGTACCTGGTAAGTTCATATGGTATATTTATATTCATATATGTAATGCTTGTGGTTGAATTGTGAATTTATAGTATTTGAATATACTTTAAACCGTTTACAAAATGATACAAAAATGTGAGGAAATGACTAAATTGTAAATAGTTGTTATGATATGTTACTTGTGCGTGGTTGAACGTGTGATATGATAGGATACAATTAGCATGCCAATAGGGTTATTCGTATGTTGTACGATATATGCATAAGAGATGATATTGATGTACGAAAATTAACTGATTGTACCGGAATCCAACATTTGTCGCGAATTACTAAGTTTGTCTCTACGGAGACCACTGTTACCGATTGTCTCTACGAAGACTTTGCTATATACGAGCCTATGGACCTCGCATTTTGATGCTTTGGTGTGGTGTAGTTACTGCTCTGATGAGTTAATCGGTGTAGTGTAGTCACTCGCGTATCTGTATTTGTTTATTATAGTTCATCGGGCTAAGCTTTTAATGAAAAGAGAAATGATGTAATGATGATATGAATTGAAATTGGAAATGTTCATATGATGTTAGGTTATTGTAAATGAAGCATAATTGACAATTTTGATTTAACGGTACTGAATTGGATTGATATGTATTTAGCTATTTCATTTTGTTAATTGTGTTTTGAGGTGAGTTTTTGTTTTAAAACCTCTAAACTTGCTAAGCATACGAAATGCTTACTTTGTTTCATTTTCTATATCTGTAGTTGGCATTTTGCGGAATGTGTCTATTGGATCACCTAGAGCTCACACTATCCAGCTTCTGACTCAGTATATTTTTAATCGTTCCGAACTTAGTTATGTGGCATGTATATAGGAGTTGCATTGCATATGCGTCATACTTGATTTTGGATATTTACATATTATGTATATAAATGTGTATGATAGCCAAACTTTGAATGTGGAATGGTTAAGGTAATGTTATGAGAATGGTGTAAAATTGTTCAATATGTGATGGTTGGGTGATAGCTTAATGCGATGACAAATTATGGTATTTAAGATCATGAATGTGGCTTGGACTTTGAACTGCTATACTTTATATGCAAGTTGTGTTTATATGTGAGTTGTCTTTATATGTAAGTTGTGCTATATGCGAGTTGTATATATACGTGAGCTGTGTTTATATGTGAGTTGTCTTTATATGCAAGTTGTGTTATATGCGAACTGCATTTATATACGAGTTGTCTTTATATGCGAGCTATGCTTATCAATGTGTGGACCGTGTAAATGCGCAAGTTGTGTTTATGTGTGAACTGATTTATTAAAGTTGTTATGTGTGAACTGACTTTGTATGGTATGTATGTGCGAGCTATTTGTGAATTATCTAAGTGCAAGATGTACTATTGTAGTATCCTATAGCTCAGGTCCGACGACTGGACCGAGCGAGGGGTGTTAAACTTTTCAAGTAACAAGTGGATGTCTTGAACCATGATTCTGGTAATAATTTATAGCTAGCGCTGCACATGATAATAGGTTTAAAATGTTGGATCAAAGTAGCTGATTAAGACTTGGAGATAAGGGCAACCAATGCTTGATTAATGTTATCAACTATCTTAACAGAATAGAAAGACTCTCTTACCATGTCACAAATATTCTCTTTCCCTTGAAGCTAACATAGTTGGAAGAAAAAAGGGTGGATATCATCCAACCCTGGGACATTAAAGGATTTAAAAGAATAGACGACTTTGGTAATATCTACATTTATCACCTTTTTAACCAAAGACTCGGACTTTTTATTAGATAAACTAGGCCAAAGGAAAAGAGTTGGTTTAATCTTCCTATCTACGATCAACGATGAAGATTGGAATATTTCCTTGAAGTGATTGCTAACCATAGTGTTCAAATCCTTAGAATCAATGACCTAGTTCCCACGAGCACTTGAGAGGCCTAAAATCCTATTACAACTATGCCTCTTAATCGTAGCTAAATGAAAAAAAAAAAGTATTACAATCACTTTTGATAACCCAATTAACCCTAAACTTAAGCATCCATAAATCTTCCTCTTCATTATGAATGCTTTAGTAGTATTAATTGAGAGTATTTTGAAGTTTCAAAAGGAATTCACAATGCCTCAATTCAAGAGCAATCTCAATACCCTTGAGCTTGGCCAAAATACACTTTTTCTTCTTAAAAACATTTCTAAAAGTGTTTCTATTCCACTTTTTGAGGTAATATGTGAAAGCTTCAATAGTGGGAACTAGGCTTTAATCAAGCTAGGCCCAAAACCCTTGAAGGATCTAGTGGAATTCAAGGTGATCTATTCACAACTTTTCAAAATTGAAGGGCCGATCACAATTTGCATGACCCACTTTCTCAAGAGTGGCAAAAATTGTTGGGATCTAGTGCTCTTAATGTAGTGATTACGTTTATATACTTGTAACTTTCTGAACAAGTTGGTTTAATAAAACTCCATCATTATCATTCATATATTTTATATATTGTCCTCAAACAGTTTTTGTACACAAAGCAAAATGAAATCAAATATTATTTTGTTGATTATCTAATATTTAACTAATATTGAGCGGAATTACATGGTCGAATCGTAATGCGAGAAGATAACTTGTAGTAGTAGCTGATCTAAACGTGTCCTTAGTCTAGTCGAAATTCAACAAGTCAATTGAAAGACTAATATGATATCTATTAAGTCCAAATGGAGAGATACCTTGTCATGGGTATTAGAGCGGATAATTCCCAAAAGATAGAGATATAAATGTAACTAACCGGACTAGCAGTACATCGATATGACCCAAGTAGAATAGATCTTAGATCCATTTATGTATTATTCACTTGTGACATTCATAGTGTGAATTACCTCAATCCTGAGTAAGTGATGACTATGTATGCGTTACTCGTATACTTTGATGTATTGAAAGCTTGTGTTCAATTGGTAATAAAGCTGAAAGTTGGTACGTTGGGTATACAAGTTCTTCATGCCATGAATTTACTTACAATAGTGGAATTCATAGCCCAATAAAATGGTAAATGGTATCTTCTCATTGACATTACATGATAGATAAAAAGTAACGTGACTACAAGTCATTTGTCTTAAGATAAATGATTTAATTACTATTTGTTAGTAATGAGCTTTTCATGAAGGAATATGTAATTGTTACAATGAGATAAAGTAGGATTATATTGGGAGAACGTATTTACACTAAATAGATTAAGGATATCCTATGAGAGTAACACACATATGACAAATGTCATTGGATGAACACTTAGTAAAGTAACTTTCGTGATGGTATCTAATGAGGAGAGCTTATGATACTTTAGTGGAATGACTCTATGACTAAATAATATTGTAATAATTAATCGAAGAGTCAGAACTTAATTACAAATTATTTGAAACCTAATTATATATGTTCAATTGGTCCCTTCATTAGTTAGGTACAATATTGATGGTTTGCATTACTTGATGAAAAGAAAAATGTGAAACGATAAACTAGAGAAATATATCACATGTATCACTATTCGCAATGAATGTGTTTTCTCACTATGAACAAGAGATGACTTGCAAATTAATTTATATCTTTGAATTATTATTTAATTAATCTGAAATTAAATAATTGAACTTCGTGGTGAAAAGTAAATTGATTAAGTCATTATAATTTCATAAGAACAAGATTAATTAAATTAGTTTACTCATAGATTCTAGTACGGTAAAGTCATCATGACTTTAATGAAAACTTTAACAGAATTAGAATTGAGTTGAGAAAATAATTTAATTAGTATAATTAATTATTTTAATTAATTAAATGAATAAATAACATTATGGGCATATGCAAATATTTATTAGGCTTGGAAAATTATATGAGTTGGTTTAAAGACCAATTAGCGCATATAATTGACTCGATCTAGGATGAGGCTCAGTTTAAATGCAAGGGCCAACAAACTCTAGTCCCAAAAGGGGGTTGCTATCGCCTCTACATATACACTCCATATGGGAGTTGATTTCCTATTAAAATATTATTATTCCATATGGGAGTTGATTCTCTACATTGGTATTCTATCAAAATATAGAAAAATTATTTTCAAATAAATTCTATCTTATGACAGAACTTATCTTTTAGTTTCTAGCTTAAAGTTTCACATAACGTTTTCATCGATTTGCGTATATAGCCCACACTCTAGCAAACCGAGATTAAGAATTGTGGAGAAGATCGGGTGGTCAAGAGTCGAGAACGATTTAGTCTACCTTGTATAAAACATGGGTATGATCTAGGTAAATGACTTTATTGCTATAAACATCACAATCGATTGGTTTCGAAAGAAATTTTTTTAAAATTCCACTATGAACTTTTCCACTATTTAAATTGATTTTTCCAACAAGAATAAGATAATGGTTCGACCTAATATTGGATAAGTGGTTGACTGTGGCTTTATTGTAGAGACAAGTGAACTGAATGGAGAATAAAATCGAGTGAGTCTGAGATGAATGGGGCAACGTTTTAGAGATTTAATAAGACCCAATCACTGAAGCGTTGAATGAGCTACAAATGATAGATGACATAGACCGGTCTCCCCAAGGAACTAGTAGATTAGAGCAAAGATCCCACCAATTTCTGACATTATATGAGAACTCCCTACATTGTTGATACCGATGAGACCGGCTTGGCCTTTCCCAGAGGAAGGAGCAACTACCTATCTAGCAATTTATCGAGCTTTATGGAATCTGAACTTTGCGAACAAGTGGATTCAGAGAATCCTTCTTACTTCTTACAATAGAGGGATAAAAACTCCATCTCCAAAGCAACGAGTTGGTAGCAATGTTAATAAAAGTATAACCAATAATAAATAAATGCAAGATTTATATGGGCTCTCTAGTGATTTAAGGAGCGCAATACTTCTTTCATAATGTGGAAATGAGGTAAGTTTGGGGGGAGACTTAAGAAAATATATCAATGGGATTTAATTGTTCTAATTCGTCTCTTTCACTCATTATTTCTATGTTGATCTCGTTTGGAATTGTTGAGGGGCCAAACATGACGACTTTGTCAAAATCGTCAAGGATATGGTGAGGCTTTACAACCTGTTTATCATGATCATCACCGAGACTAGGGCGAGAAGGGATGAGGTTCCTTCATTCATCGATCAACTCCCCTTCGACGTTCAGTGATTGTTGGACATAAAGGTGCACTTTGGCTCGTTTGGCTCTTTTGGTGCTCGGTGAATGCTTTTCCTGGTTTAACTTAAAGGTTGTTGCTAGTTCTCATTTACTGAAATCTTATCTCCGCTCCATAAATGTGGGGGTCGTCCCCTCCCTAATTTCAGGTTTAGGTGATCTCGTCATTGTTTAGATGCTTAGGGTTGAAGGGACCCCATTTCATGTGGTCCAACATGAGGGAACCCCCCGAATCTTATTTCCTAAAGCCTTACTATGCATTTTCTGATCCCAATTGGAGAATCCTTAACACCTTTTACAACTGTTTATGTATGAAGTTTTTAACTTTGATATGATGGATTGATGTTGTACATACGTTAGATATAATATAAATTATGGACTTGAAATAGTAACACAATCTATCTGTCATCGCGTATAAACATACATGTGAATAGTACACAGTTCTATAATTAAAAAAAGAAAGAGAGTAAGTCAAACTCGAACCCATGGCTTAGAAACAACACAACGCATGACATTCATTGATTCTGCTTTCTTCATCCTCTGCAGCCAATCTTACCTCAGTTTTCCCTTTATTATTATTATTTTTTGATCTTCCTGAAAACCCATACCTCCATTAATACAGACCATTCATTCGTTTTCAGTTTTTAACTCTTCCAAAACATTGAAAAACACCCTTTTTTCTGGTTTTTTCCCTTTTCAATACTTTTATCTCGATTTTACATCAAAGCTCTATCTGTTTTTCCCCATTAGTTCTTGTTCATAACGCGTTTGTTTGCTTTGAATCCTCTCTATTAATTTTTTTTCTCCAGTTGTTCGTTTCCCTGGGCGTTCTAACTTTCAACTATTAGTATTTGGTATGCCATTTCTCTCCTCTATTTTTATTAATATTTAGCATATGAGCAGTAAATTTAACTTTTTTTTTTCTTGTTTCTTTAATTTTTTATCAGCTTTTGTTCATGCAGTTTCTCCTTTGTTTAGCTGGACTTTTTGATTTGTTGTTACGTTCTCACTTATACATATACTGTTCTTATTATTTTAGTGCAAAAGATGGAAAAAGTTTCGACTTTTAAAGATTCCAGTTCTATAAAGATTTAATATTTTATGGAATTTCAGCTAAAACCCAATTGGATTTAAAGCTGTGTTTATTGTAGTTCTTTTCAGATGTAACTCTTTTCAATTTTTTCCCCTGGTTTGTTATGTTAGTGGAGGACACATCTTTAAAACCATTGAAAAAGATGTTAATTTATGGTTATTGAGATTGTTCCTAAATTAAATTTCAAAAGTTCCGTCTTTGTGATTACTCTTTTTTCTTAATGAAACGTGGGATCCACTTCCACTTTAATGGAGTGGTAGATTATCAGAAAAGAATCATGGGGTACATAGTTTCTTTGTCTTACTCTATGTTAACCACTTTAATTATTGATTCCTTTTCTTTGGTTGTTATAAAAAAGGTTCTTTCTTTTTAAATGGTTGCCTACATCTTTCATTTGATAAGAATTATCAAAATATAAATCTTATTAATTGTTACGTAGTTGTTATATTGCTGAGAAATGCAGTTGTCTATATGTATTTGTCTTGCAACTTGACTTTTTTGTTATGAGTAATTGCAAGAGTAATCACTTGTTGTTATATGCATGGACTTTAGTTTAACAAAGTACTTAAATCATTGATTAAAGCTGTGAGTATAATTGACTCAAATCATATTATCATCAAGAGATGATTCATGTTTGCTGTTGCTTCTTTTGAGAAAGCTTTACTTATAGGATCGAAATCCGATATTTCTGGTAGGACAGATATGGATCATGGTACTCATAACCCTGAGCCTACAAGAACTGGAGCATTTAGCCGGACAGGCAGCCTTGGCTCTTCATTAAGGAAGCGTTCCTTTAGTATATCAAGTTCTGTGTCCTATCGTATCGATGATGACATTGGAAGTGAGGCTGTTTCGGAGGCAGGGGATATTGGTGATCGGGCTCTTCAAAGCAACAGGCACAGTGTGAGTAGTAGTTGCCGCTTATCTCTGGATCTTGCAATGGAAGGCGGGTCAGTTATTCATCCAGAAGATTTGCATAAAGTCTCTGTTGCATCACCCGTGCCAGAGGATGTCACATCTCCCCTTCCAGTTGATCCATTAAAGGGCCCTGGGGATGAAAAACAAGTGAGCTTTGCTGTGTGATTTTTCCCTCTGTTACCCTGTTTCGCTGTAATAATAAAAGTACATTTGGTGCATCATGCTTCCACATGCAGGAAAAACAAGGACTATCTATGTCGTTGGAGTATATTTCGTGTCTTATCCATTTGTCTGTTTTCGGAATTCTCGGGGTAATTTACTTGAGCTTCCATTCTTGAGTTAATTAGTTTCGGAATTCTGACTTCTGATATATAAAACATAAGGAAGAATACGTTTTGTTGGTAAAATTGACTTCTGGTGTATAAAACATAAGGAAGGATACATTTTGTTGGTAAAAAACTGACTTCTCGTAGTTTTGCAGGTTTTCACAAGATATTTACTTGAAAAACTTTTCGGACCGAGTCTTTTAGGTGTGACCAGCAATGAGACCATTGTATACCCCAACCTTCCTTCTAATATGGTATCTTCACTCTCTCTCTCTCCAACACAAACACTGTTTGCAATGAGTGACGGTTTATGGGTGTAGGGTGCACATACTAACCGGTAAAACCATGGTTGCACACAATGGTTCACTCTATCACAATGCCACAAGATTTGGACTTTGGTTTGTCTAATGCTAATTGAGCTGATATATTGATGATATGCTAGACTAGGAGTGACTCTTCATGAATGTTGTTGTGAAGCTTATGCAATGGATGTGCTTCTACAAGCACTTAATCCGAACCCGTAGATTCTAGATAACCCGAGGAAGGTACATTGGTAGACAACTCTTTGCAGCCTTTGGTTAGGAAAACCTAGAGATAGATCGGATGCCTAGTGTTAAGTTTTTGCACTTCCAAATAATTTTTTATTCACTTCGGATTTCCTCTCTTTGTTTCACCCCTATGAATATACTCAAAAGTTTTTTTCCACTTGTGAACTTGGTTACATGTTCATACAGGTTGGCTCTTTCTTGATGGGGTGGTGGGGTGTTGTTTTCAAAGGTGACATATCTCAAGTATCTGATATTTTGGCAATTGGATTGACTACCGGATACTTGGGTAGCGTCACAACATTCAGTGGTTGGAATCAGAAAATGCTTGATCTCAGTGTAGATGGCCACTGGGTGCAAGCTATACTTGGGTTTCTCATAGGTAATGTGCTACATGATGCCTGTTTATGATTGGAAAAAGTGTTTTCTGTTTGGATATTCAGAACTAATGAACAAAATGGTACTCTCTTGGCTCAATCATCCATGAAAGTTGAAACTCTTTTTCTTGCAGGCTTGTTTCTTGTAGCTTATTCTATCATTTTTGGGATAGAGACAGCAAAGGGTTTCCGGTGGATTCTCAAAAAGCTGAATACAAGACCGGAAAGGGGAGTCCCGAGTTCTAACTGTAATTGGACACTCAACAGCTCCAGACGTCATTTGGTAGCAATGTTGATATTATTGTTAGTTCTTGGTGTTTTATTGAGCGTGAGTGGATTGCTGCTCAAGGAAGAATTTAGCAGCGGTAGCAGTGGAGCTCAGCTGTGGCTGGCTTGCTTAGTTGGACCTTTCGGAGTATGGATTAGGTGGTTTTTGGCTCGACTTAATGGACGTGGGTTAGGAAAATCTGGGATTTTGAGGTGGCTTCCATTCGGGACATTGATCACCAACGTTTCTGCTGCTTGTATAATGGCTGGACTCTCCGCGATTGAAAAGTCGGTAAGGGCTCACTGAATGGTTTCTGTCCGTAGTTTTTATCTTCCATTTACCAATGTCACTTGTTTACACGACGCATGTGCACTAGCATCGTCTTCCACATTAGCAAGTTATGGCTCTTTCTCATTATCTGCATCATATCCTCATCTGCCAAATAGTTATATGCAGCTATGCTTTCAACATTGTGAATACCGAAACAATTCCTATGAGGTGCAGGTAAATATCAAGAACTTTGACACTGTTGCAAACGGGATACAGCTAGGATTTCTGGGTTGTTTGAGTACAGTTTCAACTTTCATTGCCGAGTTCAATGCAATGAGAGAAAGCAAGCACCCTTGGAGAGCTTACCTTTATGCTTCAACTACAATGGGGATTTCATTTGTTTTAGGGATTCTAATATACAATGTACCTGTTTGGACAAAAGGATTAACTTAGAACCCGGCTGCCGCAGGGATGGTTATGTTTTGAACCCGGGGATGTCAAAAGTTGACGAGAACACGTTGGTTTGTTCATAGAAATGAACACCTGCTGTAACAAGACCTTGCTGTCCGTTAGTATTCTCCACCTAATACATTTACACGATTTGTACCAGAGAGCAAGGTATATACATCAGTTTTCTTCGTTCTTAATAAGCCACTACAATAAAATGAGTTACGAAAAGCTCCATTGCTGCCTTCAGAGCTCAAGTCCCCGGAGTCGTGTTCGTATATTTTCTCGTGTCACAATTGAAGGTGTTTTACGTTTACACAAATGTAAAATACTGACATTCTTGATGGATTCACATAGAAACTAATGAACCATGCTTCTTGAGAGAATCAAATCGACCTGGATTTCCAAGAGACCTCTCTCTATCAACACACCATGTAGCAAGTGCAAGATCATTAAGGTAAAAAAGTTCGACATTGAACAAAATGATCAGGGGTTTATCATAGAGGTTTAGTGTTCTATGTTTTATTGACTAACAACTTAATGATTAATAATATTAAATTTCAACAAAAAATATAGTTCAAAAGGAATAAACATTAATAATTTTCATCAACATTGAGAAATAATGAATAGAAAAGTAGCAGGTCCATAAATTACTGTCTTCAGAGTGGTGAGATTACTGAAATACTACTCTTACTGGTATCAAAGAACAAGAAGATGAATGGAAGTGTGTATCAATGCTCTATTCTAATTGATCAATAAAATACGTTATTCTCTTTTGCTCTCTTATTTTCTTTGCTCTTTACTATTTGTCTATTTATTTTATAACAAATAATAAAATAAAATCTGTATTTAAAATACAATTTGTTGAAATATGATTTATTTGTTGAAGAGCATTCGTTGAACTATTAACAGTACCTTGATTTGGCCACGGATCAGAATATTTTTAAAGATTTGTAGTTTGGTGCAGCATGGTGACAGGCAAGTGACCGAAGATTGGGTAGGAGACAAACTTTATGTAAAATTGTTTTTGTTGTTTCAATAACATGCCGGTGTCGGCACAGTGGCAGGCAAATGACCAAAGATGTTCTATACCATGGTAATGGAGATATATGAATAAAGGCTTTTATATTCTCCATCCCCATCAGTATGGAGAGAGGATTTCGGTGTAATCTTTTTTTCATAAGAGGATGGCACTGTTGAAAAATATCTTTCACTTCACTTTTATTTTTTAGTGTACACAACCAAGTGTCTTAGTGTATTGATCAATGAAAACACAAATAAAATTTTATCTATTGATCAAACTGGCAAAGGATTTCATAAATCACTAAATAACGTTTGTAAAGGTCAGACACAAGACAAAGTCGTTGAAATGGTAGCCTCTGAGATTTATTAGAACAACAGACATTACAAAAAGCAAATCTTTTTTGATCAGAAAATGACAACGAAAATTTACTTGAAGTTCAAAATTCTAGAATGAGGATGATCCAATCTTCAGTGCCTAGTAATAGCAGGGACCCTTGTGATGATAAGATAGTGTTTGTTGGAGAGCAAGATTCGCTGAACTATTAACTGATAAATAACTACTTTAACCTAACGGATGTTTACCTCTTCGAAGAGCACATTTCATGGTTAGTTGTTTGCCTCTTCCAAGAGCACCTATGGTGAGGAGATTAGTCATTGTTACCAGCAGTGGATCCCCTAGTTTCAACAAAAAAAGAGGTAAAATTTAAGTCTCATAAACAAATGGACACTCAATAAGCACAGGTTTTCGGCTTTTCATTTTAAACAAAGCATTTGAGTTACCTTAAGAACTTCTGAGTTGAGCCTTGATGGCCCATCTTTCCATCTCTTCACACACTTCTCGTATTTTGCTTTCTCTTTCCCAGTCCCATGTACCTTTTAGTGTTGATTCTGTACCTTCTTCATTCACGTTGCTCTTCAGTCCACCTCCCTGAGAAAAAAAAGATAAGAGCTGAGAATAATTAGTTGCTGCTTTGATGTTGTTGAGAATATTTGATTATTTGATATTATTAAATAGTATCTTTAGAGATTACAGTGGATATTTTTAGATATTCTAATTAAGAGAGATTATTTCCTTAGTTGTTAAATCTTACATGTATATATATTTGTACATATTTTTAAGAAATATGTACTGAGAGAATTTTTTTTTCAATACATTATAGTATTCATCTCTAATTTTATCATGGTATCAGATTTTTTATCAGATTTTTGGGATTTTCTTTCTTTTTTTTTTCTAATTAAATTTTTTTCCCACGAACCCTAGAAACACAAATTTGGTACTTTCCACCCTAGCCATATTTTCTTCTCACCACCCCTACCATTGGAGTCGAAATCCACTCACCGGCGAAACCCCAGACTTCGGTGACTAGAAGACCTGCGCATGGGCCCTAAGTGTCGTTGCAAGCTTTTCCTACTTCGCTTTGCGTGCCGCACATAGACTCTACCTATTGCCACCATGTGTTTTCTGATGCCGTCGCTGTGCTCTCTGCTCTCTTCCAATCATTCTCCTCTAAGTCGTGGTGTGTTTTTGGCTAAGTTTTTTGTGTGGGATATATTTGGTATTTTTCTTTTTTTAGTATTTTTGTTATAATTGTGCAAGCAGATTTTTTTGGGGGGTTTAGTGGTTTTTTTCCAACATTATGTCTACAGATGAGAAGCTCATGATTCCAACCGATAATCCCTCATTGTAAATTAGCCTTGTGAAGCTTGATGGACATAATTACCTTGCTTGGTTAAGGTCCTCCTTGTTGTTTATCAAGGCTCGTGGCTTACAAGGGTACCTCATCGGTAAATCATTGAAACCTAAACTCACTGATTCAACATTTAGTTAGTGGGATTCAATGAACTCTCTTGTTGTGACATGGCTTATCAACTCTATGTAACCCCATATTTCCAAAACCTATTTGTTGCTTGATACTGCAAAAAAGATTTAGAATGCTGCTGTTCTCACCTACTCTCGTATTGGGAATGATGCGTAAATTTTTTAGATTCATAATAAGGTGCATGGTACAAAGCAAGAGAAGCTAACGATTTCTCAATATTTTGCTGAATTGAATGGGTTATGGCAGGAACTTGATTATTATCAAGATTTTCAAGTGAATTGTGCCAATGATGCCGAAAAGTTTCAGAAGATGGTGGAAAAGGAGCGTGTTTTCGATTTCTTGGCTGGGTTGAATATTGAGTATGATCAGATTCAGGTTCAAGTCCTTGGCAAGACTTCGTTCCCTTCCCTTCATATGACATACTCCTATGTACAACAGGAGGAGATTCATTGTGGTGTTATGCTCTATAATCCACCTTTAGAGAAAACTAGCCTCATTGCTAACCAGGATGGTCTATCGAGTGGTAAGTCTACCAAGGATCACTTAACGTATGACTATTGTGGTAAGCCTCGGCACACTAAAGATTCGTGTTGGAAGTTGCATAGTCGTCCCACTTGTGGTCGTGGTGGAAAACAAGGGGGTAATTCTCGGCCTGAGGCAAATTTGTTAAACTTTGTGACAACAGAGAATAAGTCCACTTCTGTTGGAAGTTTTACCTCAGACTAGATTCAACATCTTCGACGCTTCTTGTCTCAATTGGACTCTACCTTGATTGGCAAGTCTAATCATGCAAACACAGGTACTGTTTTAACTGCTCCATTTACTTTTGACTCTTGGATTATTGATTCCGGTGTGAATAGACATATGATAGGTCAAACAAAAGCTTATTTAACTATACTACTTGTCCATCTAAAGATAGTGTGGGACTAGCCGATGACTCCCTTACCTCCATCTCCGGAACAGATTCTGTTGTTTGTACTCCCAATATCACTTTATCCTCTATCCCCATGTCCCAAAAATTTTGGGTTAACCTTTTATCTATTAGTATTATCATTAAATCCTTAAATTGTAAACTTGAATTCTTTCTCGATCACTATGTCTTTCAGAACCTCTAGATAGGGAAGACGATTGGCAGTGGTAGATTGTGTAATGGCTTATATCTTCTAGATCAATTGTCCAGAATGTCTCAAGCAATATTTAGTGACAATAAAGATGTTAACTGAGAGATAATTCAGTGGCATAGGCGATTAGGACACCATCATTTACTATTCTTGCAAAGATGTTTCCTAATTTGTTTTCAAGAGCCCAATTAGACTCTTTAGTTTGTGATGCCTATGAGTTTGCTAAGCATGCAAGAAACAGTTATCCTTTGCGTAATAATAAAAGTACTAATCCTTTTGAGATTATTCATTCGGATGGTTCGGGCCCTACTCGCCTTACTTCTTTATCTGATAATCATTGGTTTGTTACTTTTATTAACTGTTGCACTTGGATAACATGAGTATTTTTATTAAAATGCAAAAGTGATGTTTTCTCGTGTTTTCATTCTTTACATAACTTGATTACTACTCAGTTTAATGCTAAAGTTAAAATTTTGCGAACTTATAATGGAACCGAGTATAACTTCAATGATTATTTGGAATCATATGGTATTTTGCATCAAACCAGTTGTCCAGGTACAAATGCTCAAAATGGTGTTGTCGAAAGAAAAAAATTAACATCTTTTGGAGGTTGCTAGATCACTTATGTTCACTATGAATATTCCAAAGCCTTATTGGGGGGATGCGATATTGGTTGCGGCTTATCTCATTAATCGGATACCTCTTCGGGTCCTTAATTTTAAAAGCCCCATAGAAACCTTATAGGGCAAGACAGATTACCCAGTTTCATCAAAGGTCTTTGGTTGTGTTTACTTCGTTCATCTTCGAAATGGGAGCAAACTGGATCTTCGCAAGTCAAATATGTTTTTATTGGATACTCTCCAACACAGAAGGGTTACAAAAGTTATTATCCGCCATCTAGAAAGTATTATGTAATTATAGATGTAAGATTTTGTGAGGATGAACCCTACTTTTTTTCATCAAAACCATCTCTTCAAGGGGAGGTTGTTGAAAATGAAGAGATGATACCTTGTTTTGTTACTCTTTCGATGAAGAATTTAGTTCCAACAGAAACTTTGGTTCAAGAAAAGACTAGTGGACGATTGTTGGATAGGCCTGATTTATAGACATACACTAGAAAAATGCAAGAAAGAAGATGCCATCATAAAATCTACTTTATGCCTTGACTATTCATTGTCAAGTGAGTTTTCTTTTCCTCAAGCTGCTACTGATTCAGAATTATAAATAACCCAACTAAAATGTGTTAGAACTTGCACTTTACATCCTATCTCTGACTTTGTCTCTTATGATTCCTTATCCCCATCCTTTAGAGCTTTTTTTTTGTCTTTGTTCTCTATGTTTGTTCCATAGGATTGGAGAGAGGCTATCACTGATCCAAGATAAAAGAAGGCCATGATTGAAGAAATGAAGGCTTTAGCAAAAAATGAGACGTAGGAACTAGTTAATCTTCTTAAGAGGTAGAAATTAATTGGCTGCAAATGGGTGTTCATTATCAAGTATAAGGTTGATGGTTCAATTGAAAGATTTAAAGCCAGATTAGTGGCGCAAGGATTCACTCATACACATGGAGTGGATTATCAAGAAACACTTGTTCTAATTGCTAAATTAAACACGATTAGAATCCTTTTATCATGTGCAAGAAATCTCGACTAGGACTTACAACAGTTTGATGTAAAGAATGCCTTTTTACATGGAAACCTAGAAGAAGTGTATATGAAAATTCTTCTAGGATTTGAGGATAAAGATATTCCAGGAAAGGTATGTAAACTGAAAAAGGCCCTATATGGACTAAAGCAATCTCCCAGAGCCTAGTTTGACAGATTTAGTAGGCCATGGTGTCGTTTGGCTATCTACAATGTAATGTTAATCATGCTCTCTTTATAAAACATCACAAGGGTGAGATTACTCTCCTTAAAGTTTATGTTGATGAAATAATTATGATAGGAGATGTCAAGGAAGAAATAACCCAGCTTAAGAAACCATTGGCTCAGGAATTTGAAATCAAAGACTTGGGAAAGTTACAATATTTCCTTAGAATAGAAGTGGCCAAATTGAAAGAGGAAATTTTTATTTCCCAAAGAAAGTATGTCTTAGATCTTCTAACAGAAACTGACATGTTAGGTTGCAAACTAGTAGAATCAACTATTGAAAGTAATCACAAGTTACAAGCAGAGATCGATGAAATGGTGGATAAAGGGAGATATCAAAGGCTCGTCAGATGTTTAATTTATCTCGCTCATACTCGACCTGATATAGCCTGTGATGTTAGTTTGGTAAGTTAGCTTATGCATGATCCTCGCGAAGCTCATATGCAGACAGTATTACGAATTTTGTGCTATTTAAAGTCTGCACCGGGCAAAGGCATTCTCTTCCCAAAAATTGGTCATCTCAAGATAGAAGTATTTACAGATGCAGATTAGGCTGGCTCTCTTGATGACAAAAGGTCTACAACGGGTTATTGCACTCTTGTGGGAGGAAACTTAGCCACTTGAAGGAGCAAGAAACAAAGTGTTGTGGCTCGATCAAGTGCAGAGGTATAGGGTCATAGTTCAAGGAGTTTGTGAGCTTTTATGGCTACAAAAAGTCTTGGAAGAGCTGAAGTTGTTGAACCAAAATGGATCAACCTTGTACTGTGACAACAAAGCGGCCATCAGCATAGCTCAAAATCCAGTACAGCACGATAGAACCAAACACATCGAAATAGATCGTTATTTTATTAAGGAAAAAGTAGCCAGTGGTGCCTTAAGTTTATCTTACCTAGCATCCGAAAAATAGTTGGATGATGTTTTTACTAAATGACTCAACTCTAAGACTTATCATAATCTTCTTTACAAGTTAGCCATGCAAGACATCTATGCACCAACTTGAGGGGAAGTATTGAGAATCTTTGATTATTTGATATTGAAAATCTTTGATTATTTAATATTATTAAATAGTATTTTTA
The DNA here is from genome assembly GCA_025698475.1 of Gossypium anomalum. NCBI lineage: Eukaryota > Viridiplantae > Streptophyta > Magnoliopsida > Malvales > Malvaceae > Gossypium > Gossypium anomalum. The sequence goes on from CM046961.1 coordinate 7,153,107, forward strand.
GAGATTACAACTGATATTTTTAGAGATTCTAATTAAGAGATATTATTTCCTTAGTTGTTAAATTCTACATGTATATATAGTTATACATATTTCTAAGAAATATATACTTTAAGAGAGTTTTTTCCTCAATAAATTAGAATATTCATCTCTAATTTCATCATATGTAAATTGTGGTTGCTTCATGTTTATAGTGATTGCAGATGTTATCACGATGAATATAGGCAAGAGAGAGCTCTGGAACCACAAAATAGCAACCTGGTGACTTTTTTGGGTCACTGCTGTCATCTTGAAACTTTCATATTAAGATCTTTTGATCAACTTCATTTATTTGTTGTGGATGGTCATTACAGAATGGCAAAACAAGAAGAGGTGACATACCAGCTCAGAGAAAGATGACGCGTCTGAAAGTTCATCAGCATGTTCTGGCCTTCTAAGACGTACATAAAGAGGTTGTTTCACTGTTAAAAGTGCCATCTTAATATCAAGGAAGCCAGATTTCACCATCCTTTTCAAAACTCTGGCCTGGTAGGTCTTGCCACTACCATAAAGACAAATTAACTTTTAAGCAAAGGAGTCGAAAGAATTAGAAACAGAGGATGTATGATCATTATAAACAGGATTAATTTAAAACCTGCTGCGATCCCTGAGTGGTGATCTATGCTCTGGGGCTGGTATAAGTCCAGCAAGCATTGCAGACTCGGCCAAGCTCAGTTGAGATGGATGCTTCCCAAAATAAAATTTTGATGCTGATTCAATGCCATTAATACCATGTCCCCAGTATATCTGTAATTTACAAAGGCCTTTTCAGATTTCAAATTTCAACATCTTAGAGTCACAAGATCCCAAAACAAAGGGCTATAATACTACTGCTTTGCTTCTTTCATCCATTCTTTGGACATTCCTCGATAATGTATTTGAAGTATTACAATCCATTAAATAAAATGGATGGGAAAGAATGAAGCACATGCATAAACATTAGGAAGGGCATCAATCATCAAGGTAAATGAGACATATGATCTGACCTTACAAACATAAGAGCTCAATATTCTTTGTTTTGACATTGTCCTTTCTAGTACCAGTGCCAACACCATTTCCAGGATCTTTCTCCAGAATGTGCGCTCATTTTTCAGGAAGGTGTTCTTCGCAAGCTGCCATGTGAATTGCAGAGAATTATCAGACATAACAAAAATTGATAAAACAGACAAATCAATTAGAAGAGATATTTAATAACGAAAACTGAAAGTATAGGTTGAATTCAACCCATTTCCGGAATTTGCAAAATAGAAAATGGTCAAGGTCCAAAATACCAGTTGATATGTAAGAATTGGTTTGAGGCAACAAGAAGGCAGGACTAAAAGCACAAAAAAAATTATCATCTCAACAATCAAAATGTAACTCAAACCAAACAAATACAAAGATATAGATACATTCCACATTAACGCTGTAATGCCATATTAGCTGATTGATATGCCCAAAGAATACAAATATTCCAATAATGTTTATGAGGGTTGGGGGCAAGATAACATCTTTCAAGTGTTATGAGGATAAGATAGGCTTACTGTTTGTCATCAGTGAGTATCAACTTCAGATCATATCAAATATGATGAAAACAATTAAAATGTTTTGGAGGACAATAATCCTATCAGTTTAACTAATAGCTTAATTTTCACCTTGTCATTGAGCAGAAAGGAGGAAATACCACCTGGCCAAGTTTGAACTACCAACTTGAAGTAGGCTAAGAAGAAAATAACTAAAGAGTTACTTGAAAAAATGGTTAAAACAGCTGAACTGTATTCTAACCAGAGCCACAAGTTGTCCCAACGGTACCAAAGAAAAATATACAGTTGCATGACAAAATTTAAACTACTAACTTTCAATCTCATATACATAGAAGGATAACAATATTAGGAGATAAACACTTTCATTCACAATCCATGTGTTGCTTACAAAGTCAATAACAGCCAACAAATTACTACAAGGAAAAACAAACGATCTGGAAAGAGTTCAGAAATCAAGATTCGCTAACGTAAAGGAAATGATGTAACTGAGTTCATGCAGAACAAACCAGCACCGGACCACATACTGTGCCAGCCACCTACAGCAACATGTGGCAGTGTGTACCCCTGTAACTTTCAGTGGTCCTAAAACTATAGGTTTAGCAGTAGTGGACAAAAAATTAACACAGAGTTGAAAAAGATTAAAAGAAAGAGGCAAAATGGACATCTAATTTCCATATGATCTTAATATTTACTCGAGTAAATAGTTTGCACAAGGTGAATAAAATACAGCCAACCATCCATCCACCCTATATTTGGATCTTTTAGAGGAGATATACACAATATTGCCATCTCTAGTTCAGAGAATAACAACTAAGTTTAGTTCCCAATAACAAACACCAAACAACCTGCATTCACTACAATTACTACACAAGGTGCATAAGTTGCAACCATTCACATTATCTGGGGCCTGAGATTTGCTGTGAAGAGATATAAGAAAAGCACGTATTTGAGCCAGTTGTACTACTATGAGAAGCATTTGCTTGTGGGAATAGCATGAAATCACTTTGCCTTCTTTCCTCTTCTATCATGGAAGCCTCGGTAAATCTGCGGCCATAAAAGCGCAAAAAATTCAAGGACTCTAGTCTTGGCTGACCTAGAGGAAGCCCACCTTCCAACATCCCAACAACAGTGGCCATACTTGGCCTCAGTGTTGGCTCCTCATGAACACAACACAAAGCAACACGTACTAGTTTCTCCACCTCTTTATTGGTCACTCGTCCCTCAAGTTTTGCATCAGCAAGCTCCAAGTATCTACCTTGTTCATGCATCTCTAGAGCATACAGTGGAAAATAAATCAATCCCATCACTGATGAGGACAAGGAGTTGCCTCCACCACTATTGGTATCCTCAATGCTATGACTCTGAGATTTCAATGAACAGTTTTTCCTCCCACTCACCAATTCAAGCAGTACCATTCCAAAGCTATAAACGTCAGTTTTTTCAGAAATTGCAGAGTTAGTAAGCCATTCAGGTGCAAGATAGCCACGGGTGCCTCTCATTGTAGTGAACAGGCTGGATTGTTCAGGGGTTAGAAGCTTTGAGAGCCCAAAATCTGATATTTTTGCTTGAAAATGATCATGCAGGAGAATATTTTCTGGTTTGACATCGCAATGAATGATCTTATGTTCACAGCCTCTGTGCAAGTATGCAAGCCCACGAGCAGTTCCAAGTGCTATATCAAATCTCTCTTGCCATTCTAAAACAGGTCCACTGCCAAAGAGGGTTCTGTCCAATGAGCCCCGGTTCATATACTCATACACCAAAAAGCGTTGTCTCCCTTGCGCACAAAATCCTCTTAATTTGACCAAATTGACATGATGAATATTTCCAATTACTGCAATTTCTGTACAGAATTCTTTTTTCCCTTGGATTCCAGGATTTGAAATCTTCTTGACTGCCACAACGGTTTTATCAGGAAGTGTTCCTCTGTATACAGAACCAAACCCTCCAGATCCTATTTGGGTCTTAAAATTATCAGTAGCTGCCTCAAGTTCTTCATAATCAAACTTTTGTGGCAAACCTGGAATGTAGAAGGCATCCCTATCTTCTGAAGAACCTGAGTTTAGATGTCCTAATTTTATCTCTCCACCTTTGCTGCGTAGCCGCCTTTTCCACCAGAAGAAAACTAGAGCAGCTAACAGAAAAAACCCGATGGAAGGTAGGAGCACAATAGCTGCTATGGGAAACTCTTTCTTTTCTTTGCTAAAACTATTGTCGCCACCAGAATCTGTTGAAATAGGTCCAACAAGTACTTTTACATATCCCAGAAAGTCATTTTCTACAGTACTGCTCAATATAATGGAGCCCAAGTCATTTTCAAGCACATAGCAAGAGCCAGAAGAATTTTCATAGAACATGCCCAAGCAAGCACAGTCCTCAGAGCATAAATCTTGACAAACTGGAAATCTTACACCATATCTGACAGGCTGAGAGAAAAGAAGAGAGAAGTAATCAATACCAGAGCCTAGCCTCAGATATGAAACAGTTGAAGAATTTGACTCGTTAACATTATTGGTTGAATCACAAGCAGTAGGTAGAGAATATGAACTACCACTCGGCAAACAACCACCAATATTTTGTGAAGCTGGATGGAAATCAGATGGACACGAACAAGTGGGAGCTTTTGAAGTGGAGTCACCCGTACATAATCCCAGTTTGCCACAGCTAGTTGGAATTTGACAGTCATCAATTGGCCCAACAAATTCCTGAACCCATTTACCACCAGAAAAACTATTTACGGTAAAATGACCTAAAACATCCAACTTGGCAAGTCGGAAGGTAGCCGGCGACAAGTTAAGCTGAATTACAACAACTGATCCATTATGACCAAAGAGAGAAAGGCCTGTTTTATTCATTTCCATGTACTCAACCACATAATTTGAATTCACATAGGCCTTGGTATCCATTGACAATATCCAATATGTCTGTCCATGCCATTGCAATAATGCATCAGAAGCACTAACCATGAATCTATAATCACCAGTTGACAATTTACTTTCTGATACAGCATTTGACAGTTTTGCCCCAACTGGAAGCTGTTGTCCGATCACAATTGTATCAGTTGGATGGCAAAAACTCTCCCACAGAGAACCATTAAATTTGTCAAGTAGAACAAGATTACCCATCTCAGTTAGCAGTAATGCATAAATTGTCGTCCGCAACTGAGGTGTTGACCATTTGGGATTACCATCTGGATCTGCAATGCTAATCCCGTTGACTGTAAGATCCACTTTACCGGAGCTTGAGATTGGAGAATCACGATTAGCTGACCAGATGATGGTATTGGATTCAACATGTATGATGCACAAGTAAAAGTTGGTTTGAGCTTCGGGGTTGTAGATAGAAGCTTTGAATGTTCCATTACGAGAGAACAAGAAGGCACCATCTTTGTCAATAAAACTGAAGTGTGAAGCACTGAAATTTGGGTAGATAAACTCTGAGAAAGATTTCGCAGAGACAGAAGAATAGAACAGGAAACCGAAGATAAAGAATAGGAAGGATTCCATAGAGATGGAAAAAAGAATGAGGAGACTCCGTAATGATGGAAGCCTTGTTGGTGAGGATGGAATATGTCTGCAATGATTTTCTTCAAATTTTTTTCATTGCTGGAGCTCAGCATGCGTTGACAAATCTCTCTACAGTGACGAATTCCTAATTGTTATTTAATTGATGCTAACATCAGCAAGGGATGTAAAGCATGACAAACTCGGTTCTAGTCAAACCTAAGTGTTTATCTATTATAACCAGATAGGTGTTTCCATGCACTAGATACACCTTTCCCACTTATATTTTTTTCCTTTATAGAATTTTCCTTTTCACACTGTTATATTCTTACTCAGATAACTTAAATTACACCTTGCAATACACAAGAGAAAGAAAGGAATAGGAAAAAGACAAGGAAAATAACCAAACACCAACAATACTACCAATTTAATGGTTCCTTGCCAGTCTATCCTACTTGGCTGTTTCTTTATTCCAAAATCATCAATCTGGTATGTACTAGTGCACTTCATAAGTCGCTCAACACCTATATTCGTTTCACCTAGGCACAATTTAATATTAAAACTCATACTTGGGTAAATTTTATAAGGATGGAGAAAATTAACTTGAAGCATGTAGCCCGAGTCAAATGCGTTTTCAGCCATTCACATGTACCGAAATACAAAATTCAAGAAATGAGGCAAAAAAAAAAAAGGAACTCAAATAAACAGCGCCCACTATTTTAAACATAAACAAATGAATATATATATATATATATAAACGCACTTAGTTGAGGAAAACAATCAAACATGTTATGTACATAAATATATACATATATCTCGAATTAAAAAAATACAGCACTAACCTGCTGAGTTATGGTGCTACCTCCCCCACGAGCCGAAAGCGACAAAACAGCTCTACCAATGCCAACTGGATCGATCCCAAAATGTGTAAAGAAGCGACGATCCTCGTAAGCAACGATGGCTTGCCATAGATGTTTTGGATAAGATTTGGTCCGAGCTTCAGCTTCACGAGAGAAAGCAACGAGGCTTTGCCAACGAAGAGCGAAATCGGGCAAAAGGACATTGGACAAAAGACGAAAACACAAAAGGGTCAATGAGAAAGCAAGGAGAGGGAGTAGTTCCTGAATGGGATGATGGGTCTGAATGGAGGGGGACTCTGGACGGACTGAGTTGACTCGTAGGCAAAGCAACGAATTGAAGTGAGTCGGAGACTTCAGGGAGTAAAAAGTCAAGGTTTTACCAAAGAGATTTTGTGGGTTTTTGAAGCGAAATTTTGGGGTTTTGCAGTGGATCATCGATCTGTGAGGAGGAGCAACAGCCAAACTCATTTTCTCCTTTTTCTCACCGATTTCGTTATTTGGGTAATAAAACTGTTAACATCGTTGAAGCAACGGTCTTAAAAACATGTTCTTTTTTTTTAAAATGGTCATAAAAACTGTTAAACAGTAATTGGCGGTTTTTTTTTTCATTGCCAATCGCCACAGCTAAGATTTTCATTCTTTTAATTTTTTTTTAATAAAAATAAAATAGAAAATTATTTTATTCATTATTTTCAATCAAAATTAATTTTTTTCAAACCAAATGTTAGTTGCTTGTTATAATTTCTCCAATAGTATTACTTGATTTTTCTTTTCTTTTTCACTTCACTCTATTTCCATGTTTTATTTTTATCATTTAAGTTTTTTTATTTTTTTTATTATTTTAGCTCATAACCTTTAAAATTTAGTCTATTGATTTTTTTTTATAGAAAAACTGACTAAATTATAAAATTTTAATGACATTGATATGGTAATTCACGTGGCATTTCACGTATACTTTACTATTAATATAGATAAATTTTCTAAAAGTTTTTATAAACTTTTTAAAATTTATTAATTTTTTTAATTTTTATGAATTGTGCAGGGACTGTCATGTTAGTGGCCAAGTCAATGTCATTGAAATTTTAACAGCTTAATCAGCTTTTTTCTTAAGAAAAAAAACAATTTAACTAAATTTTAAAAGTTAAGGATCAAAATAACTAAAAAATTATAAATAAAAAAAATAAACATTAGGGACTAAATTTATTATTATGCCAAATAAAATACACTATATATTTATTTTCATGCTATTATTTTTTTAATTTCATTTTTATATTATTTGTGAAATGTTGATTTAGTTAATATATATATATATATATATAAATAATGAATTAATTTTTTCTATTTTAATGAATTGTTTATAAATAATTAAAATGAAAGAGCCACTTGGCCTAAACAAGCATTGACTACCTAATAATATAACATGTGATTCGGATAATAAGCCAAAAAAATTGATTTTTTTAAGAATCTGACTTCTAAAATTTTTAAAAATTATAAAAATATCTAATTTCAAGATTAATTATAGAAATAACTTCATTTTTCTAGTAGAGTTAGATGTTGCTATTTTTTCAGGCGACACTATCCTAAAAATCTCCCTAATCATGCTTTATCATTACAAAAAGATAAAAAAAATTAGGTTCGCTTGATAAATTGGTGACACCAAACTAAAATATGCAGCGGAAAAACGTTCTGAGACTTGATTAAGTAATTACCCCTTTTAGAAATCACCTGATGCATTTATGTGGTGGAGAGTAAAAGTCTGATACAAAGCCTCAAATTCGCCTTAGCTTGCCAACAGTTTCATATGCATTGGCTAGCTTGGGGGGTTCCATCAGAAAACCCTAAATGAAAACTCTCCGGTCCTTCCCCTTCCCTGCCCTGCATCTGTTGGTCCATATTTTTAAAAATATTTGCGCCATATTTATATTTCGCAATATGGCATTTTATAAATTTATTTAAAAATTAATAATTATCTCTATCGAATATTAATTAAATATTTATTTAAAACTTCAATACGATTTTTGAAGGCCCAAGGACGACATATTTTAGCCTATTAACCGGAAAAGCCCAGCTGAAGTCTCAAATTGGGTTTTTTCTTTACATCACACTTTCAAAAACAGGTAAAAGTAATATAGACTTCTTTGCTTTTTCTATTAAAACACGGGTAAGTTACTCCCTGCATATTTTAGATTAAATAGTAAATTAATTATTCTGTTAAAAATTTTATCTATCTTTATTGTTAAACATTAGTTCCTATATGTTAGTATGAGTATCATATAGCACACCATGTATAATTATCTGGTTATTTCATCAACTACATTTGTTTTTAATTAATTGTCTCATTTTTTAGTAAATGGAGCAAAATACAATTTGACTCCTAGTACAAGGGTCTCATGGTATTGTTGCAAACTTCATATTCAAAATTTGAAAAAGATAATGTTAAAAAGGATAGCATGAATCTCGAAAATATTAATCTTCATAAACTATAAAACGAACATAATTTTACAAATAAAAAAATATCTATGTTTTTTTATTGGACTTGGCTGCTCAAATTTTATTTTTGGTAAATTACAAAACTATTAACTATTTCTCTTTTGGTCAATAAATTATAAAAACTTTTAATTTCGTCACTAATATTTTTGATTAGTTCTATTTTGATTATCTCGAAAATAATAACGTAACTTTTTTAAATTGGTACAACAACACTTATACATCCTATCAATTTAGATGTTAATTCTAAATAGTCGAACAAATTAAAACCTCCATAACTACAAAAATTTATTTAGCCCCAAAAGCTATTTGGATTTCTCATCTTCTTCGTTGTTTTCACCTAAATTTTGTCATCTCCTTACCATCATTCATCACCTTCTTCTTTTTACACCAAACCTTTTTTTTTTCTTTATGTTTTACTAAAATCCATTATTTTTCCTTTGGTTTTTTTATAATTAGGGTAAATTGCTTAGTTGGTCACTCAACTTTTAAGGTGTTTTCATTTTAGACACCCAAAATGAAATCCTTACAATTTCGTCACTCAACTTTTAAGACGATTTTATTTTAGTCACCCAACTATTAAATCTCTAATGGTGGTTAACTGCACACACCACATCATGTTCACACTTTCATTTTGGTCACCCAACTTCTAAGTCGCTTTCATTTTGGTCACCCACAAAAAATCTTTTTTCTAAAATATTGATTGGGGTAAAAAAAAAATAGGGATTAAAATGAGAAAAATAATAGACACTAAAATAAAACATTGAAAATTGTCAAATTGTATTTGTTTACCACATTATAGAAAATTCTAATTTTTTTAATATTAAAAATTTAAATTTCAAAACATACAAATCAAGTAAACACATTGTTAAAAAGAATTATCCCTTGATAATATTAATTGATTTGTTATTGTAATATTGAAGTTATTAAATTAATCTACTTCTAAATTTTAAAATTTTATTTTATGTTTTCATATTATTCTTAATAAAATCAACTCGATAACTCGTATTTAACAATTGCTTGCAAAATTTAAATTTCTTTTGATTATATAATCTCCAATCTTTCATACTAAGATAAAATCAAAGAAAAATATTACAATTAATTAAATTAATTGCAAGTTCTTCATTTGAGTAAAGAAGTGATGAAAAAATTATGGATTTTGTTTGACATGGAATATAAAATTAATTAATTAAATTAATTGTAAGGATCTTTCTTTGCTTTTAGCTTAGTATGAAAGACTTGAGATCATATAATCTAAAGAAATTTGGGTTTTATATAAAATTATTAAAGATGATTTATTTGATGTTTTGAAATTTAAAATTTTAATATTGAAAAAAAAAGTTTTGAACTTTCGGCAAGGGGGTAAACAAGTACAACTTAACAATTTTTAAAGTATTATTTTAGTTTCTACTGCTGTATCCTTAATGTTTTTACCCCGGTCCAAAAATATATTTTTTGGTGACTAAAATAAAAGTATGAACATGATATAGTGTGTACAAGTTAACTATCATTAGAAATTTAACGGTTCGGTGACTAAAATAAAAACGTCCTAAAAGTTGATTATCTTTTACCGACATCATTTTTTGATTGGTTAGATTTGCTGTATAACTAAAAGAATGTGTTTAAAGACTAAATTAATAGAATTTACAAATGTAGAAGATTAAATTTGTTGAATTATTTAGAATTAAGGCTCCGTTTGTTTGCAGGTAAAATATTTTCCGGAAAATGATTTTTAGAAAATGATTTCTGGAAAATGATTTCTGAAAAATGATTTACTTTTCTGGTGTTTGGATGAATCAGTGTAAAATATTTTTTACATTGTTTGGCAAATTTCCAGAAAATATTTTCCGGAGAAGCTGTTTTTACATATATATTAATAAATTTATATTTTAAATTATTTTTACATATATTGCAATGATTTATTTATAAATAAATTAATCAAATTAAATATATAATAATACTCAATTATTAAGTTAAAATATTAATCGAAAGTCAATTGAAACCAACCAAATTCAAATAAATTATTTGTAATTGTGTTATAAAAATAACTATCATTCTTACAAATCAGGCAGTTTCAGTTACTAACATGTATATCAATGATATGAAAGCAACATAAAACTTTCTCTATTATCAATGACCAGCTGCACATATCCCATCCCCATAAAACTTTCTCTATTATCAATGACCAGCTGCACATATCCCATCCCCATCCCTAATGCCCCAAACACCTTTTATCCTTACCCACCCTTTATCCAGATATGCAAAGTATATTGAATTACATAAGAATCTATGAGACATGTATTTGTGGTGCTAATATTGCATCAAGTTATTTGATCAAGATTTTCCATTAGTACATAGTCACCATAGTCTGGAGTTTTCATATAATTGTGCCATCAATGAGCACCATTTGGATGAAGCTCATCTTGAACACGTGCAGCTTCTTTCTCATTCCCGTAAGTCAAGAAGTAGTTTGGGTTACCACGAGTTGCTTCTCTATATAAGCCAAAATGTGTTTCCTTTGGAAGATGGTCATAGTTCTTCTTGAACATTGACACATGTTTGTTTGCAAGTCAAAAATTTTAACACATTATCACAAGTACAAGATAACTTGTAAAACATATTATTTAACTATAATAATAATCAAACGGTCCAAAATAGTAATGCATTTCCTAGACAAGTAATCCATATAAAATGTTTGAATTTTTGTTGTTTCAAGTTCAAACGACTACCCTCACCTACCATGGCACCTTCCAGCATAGCAATAGAGCCTTTATAGGCCAACATATCCATTTAAGTTACGCATTGTAGCAAAAAGGCGTCTTATCCGTTTAAGTTAAAATTATACATCATTTTGAACTGAATTTTAAAGATGGATGCTTATAAAAGTAGTTTTAATTTCCTGTCATTTCTTATTTTCTAAAATGTTATAATTGTCATTACCATAGGAGTATATTTGCGAGTTAAAATCCCCTTTCTTAGGAGTTTCAGCCTAAGGTCTTTATCACCCCAAACAACATGTTCCTTGTACCTACAAAAACCAGAGGTCTGTAGTTTGACATCAGCGCATCCATACATTTGTATCGAGCAGAAAGGTGCAACAAAGCAACGCATCCAGGGAAAAAAAGAAAAAAAGACTGCCTTCAAGTTTATACCAGTGAAGTAACTCTTCCTCTTTGCAGTTGAAGCAATTATGAATGCCTGCAAAGAATAACATTTATATAGACAATGGCAGAACCGTTGATAATCAAGATCCAAGATGGTTCTAGCTCATGCAATGTAATATAGTCCCTGAACACCTCACAGGAATATTAACCAAAAAACTCATCATGCATAATCGTAATGCCTTATGAATTGCTTGGGAGGTGGGGACGCTATAAAACATCATCCTTAATATTGCTTCCAGTTTATAAATTTCAATCCAAAAGTCTCATCTCATAGCAGTAGATATCCAGTTCAAATTTATAGAGGTTTAGTGCCTTAATAGCTTGTTGCATTTCCCATATCTTAATAAGTCTTACAACTCAAAAATAGCAGTAGTAAAGAGACTGAGGTAAACAAAAATATCCAGTTCAAATCTATGTATGGGACTTGTCCCTAAAGAACCAGAAAAGCAACAGATGGTGAATATTTGCATGTGCACAAATATAATGAAAGAAAGCATGAAATAAACGCAAAATAAAGACAATTTATCACTGGTAGACTTCACATTCACAAAGGTATTAGTTAAAAAAATAGTAGGAAGAAACATTGAGAACAACCTTGCTTTCAGCTAAAGTAATAATTAAACAAGCATAAAATCAATTGAAACTTCAACTTATAAATGAACAACAACATATAAATGAACAACAACTCCCTAAAGAACAACAACATATAACTTATTTCATAAGTAATTCAGACAAACAAGCGGAGGAAAATCAATTGAAACTTCAACTTATAAATGAAATACAGAGCAAAAATTAATTCAGAGGAAGCCAAAGTCTTCATAAACTCACAGGAATAGATTCCAAAACTCTGGAAACATTGGGAGATGCTGCATGCCCTTCGACAAAGAGGTAAAAGGTTGTGACTCCAATAACCTTATGATAAAACATCCATGGTAAAATCTGCGCCAACCCGGCTGATGTACTTATTGGAATACAAATCTGCTATATGAGAAGCAAAACAACCTAAGGCTAAAAGAATCACACTAATTGCTTCTGAACGAAAACTAGACTAACATAGAAGAGATGGTAGGAACATATAATGGATTTATGTGTGCTTACGACAAAACTAATTAATGAGAAAGAAAATCTCTTGATAAAAGAAGTAAATTATAAAGAAATTTTAAAAAAATCGAACATGTCAATTGGGAGAAAGATTCAACTTACACATCAAAAGAGAAAAAAACATGGAATTCAATGAATTGAATGATAATAATAAGTTTGATACAGAATCTGAAGCACAGAAATGGATCAAAGTCGAAATTAGAGAATTCAACAACATCCCAAGCCAAAAACACCATGGTTAAGCAATATCGAACAAGTATCAATCCCAGAAGCAGGATCAATTCAGATCAGTCAGGGAAAAGAAGAAGAAGAAGAAAAAGCCGTACCCAAAACCAATCTTACAGAACTGGATGAAGAACGGAAGAAGGAGAAAGTCTTACCTTGTTTTGGAAAATCTCAGAACAGATGAAGAACGGATAGTGAAATGGGAGGAAGAATTTCCGGAAAATGTCTTACCGATTAAAAATCTGTAAGACATTTTCCTTAAAAAAGGCAAGCTTTTTACCGTGTTTTGGAAAATCATTTCCATGTAAATTATTTTCCTGCAACCAAACACTGTAAAACTAGGAAAATATTTTCCGGAAAACCAAATCCTTGCAAACAAACAGACCCTAAAACTAAAATGATAAAACTTATAAATATCGAAGACCAAAAGTGTAATTGTACCAATTTAAAAAATATCACACCATCATTTTCCCTCTGCTAGTGAAGAAATTAAGTTTCTGTAGTTCGATCACAATCAAAATCACGTTCATAGTTGGGTGATTAATTTCATTTTTATGGTTGGAGTTTAATGCTAGAAATAATGGTGGAACTCTTTGAGCTCGCTTTCAAGCTCTTTATCATATCTATCTAAACCTCTGCCAAAAAACCCAAATCAACTGACCAAATTCAACACAAACCGCCACCTTCTTATTCAACTGTAATGGTTCATTGACAAAGAGCATGAACAAAAAGGAAGATCATAGAGAAAACCCACCAACCCCGGAACAGCAATCGATTTTCGTCTTGTTTACAGCCAAGAAGAGTTTGAAGGGCAGCTTGAAAGCAACACTCAAAGATACTGAATGTAAATGACCTTCCTAAGGTTTTAGGAATGCGATTCTGATCCCGTCTCGGAAAATGATGAATCATCGGCTGTGGAATTCTGGGCTTCTAATAGCTTCATCTGGCGTTCTGCATGCTCCCTTTCGCAAGCACTGATTCCCATAATGATATCGAGCATTGTTCCGGTTGTGCCAAAGAACACAAGGGGTGCTAAAGATTTCCGCTTTATCCCCACCGGAATTGCTAGCAAAGCCCCTGCTACTGAAAACACCCATGTCCCCAATGCACTGCAGATATTCCACAACAGTTACACTCGTCACAATACATCTAATGTAATGGCAAACATATAACCAAAGGAAATAAATCTGGAGATCAAGCCACCTTGCTGAGAAGATTGAGATTCACTTCATGAAGGGAAAGAGATGATGAAACTCGATGTATTGGATTGTAGTATGTTCATTGTTCATCCGGACACATATTACAGGTTAAATACTATATACTGAAAAATCCAAAAGCAGAACCAAAATGGTTGGCGAGTGGATCGGTTTAAAAAGGGCTGCAACCGGAATTCAATATACATATTGCTATCTTTACACAGGTGCATGCAATCATACATCATCAGCAATGGTTCAATTCAATAAGTTGCAAATTACTCCAAAACACCATAAGCTGTCATAGTGAATTCAATAAATATATTGCTTTCTTTACGCAGGTGCTTAATTGGGCTCTTCTAAAAGTTGCAGAACCTAAAGATCATGTTGTTCATGTTTCCCATAGTTCAGCTAAGTGCATTTCATTACTTTCCAGAGAATTTCAAGGGTTGTAAAAGGTTTCTTAATAACAATTTTTGTGCCCTAATTTGAAATTTCATTGTACATTATGCTTTAGAAGAAAAGTTGTAATTTAGAATCTTATTTAGAATCGTATGAAGGCCGACGTTCAGTAAAGAAGGTTGGTTCATTATACTTTAGGTTTGAGGGTTTGATCTGATCACTAGACTTAAGAGTCCAGCACATGATCGATTAGAATCGGATTTTTGATGCTCAGGTTTCAGGTTGATCATAAATGCCAGATTTGCAAAGGTAGATTGACACAAAAAGTATTGAATAGAGAAGCAAAGAACTATATTGTTGTAACTCTAGTGGTGGGCACAAGCAAGCATGGTGTTCTTGGGTAAGGAGCAGTTGAAAGACAATCATTTTTGGTTATTCAAAGGCATGAGCTCAAGTCAGACCATGCGCAAACTCTTTAGTTTGTCATGATTTTGCCTGTTCAGGCACTCCTCATTTTGTGAACCTGTCAAGGCTCTCCGTAGAATAGAAAGACAAAACCCCCGACCGGGAATCAGCAGTTAGCATATTGCACATCCTTGCTCCTGAATCTTGCTAAAACCAAGGTTAGAGCCATTGATAGAGAGGTTCACATAAATCCCAATTTCTTGGCCAGTGCAACTCTAAACTAGTCAAATTCTTTATAGAAGATAATTCAAACCAAACTATAAGTAAATAACAAGAATCATTTTATACTATAGAAGCACAAATTGATACCCTAAACCTAACAAGGTTGAATAGATTAACAAGAAGAATGTAAAATTTAGAGGAACAATCAAAGGAGAGAACTAACTTCGAAACTGAGCATTCTTCAAGCTGCTTAACTTCTTGCCCACCCATTTCCTTCTCTCCTAACTATTTGATTTTGACACACGTAAAGCCCCCCAAAAAATGAACTTTATATCAGCTAAAACGAAAGCCCTAAAACCTGAGAAACCAACAAATCCCGATTACGTAAAAGAAAATTACTTAAAAACAATATTAACCCATCAAAGTATGAATGATTTGAAGCCAACCTGAAATTTGAGAAATGGCTGATAAGAGGACTGCTTCGTTTTCTCTTGTTGCCAACAAACAAAGAGAAAGACGGGTTCTTTTTCTTTTTTTTTTCCAGGTATTTTTGAGGTGAAATTTTAACGGGCCTTTAATGGGCCAAAAGTTTATTTCTTTATCATCAATGTCCATTGCCCGATACAGTAGGTTATTCCAAGGATAAGCCTGCTTGCTCGTTTAAAGGTGTTCTCTTTTTTTTTTTAGGTTTCTATCTTTCTCTGGGCGTACCAAATAAGAAACTTTCTGACCTAGTGATGATCTGAATGTTTGATTTTAGTCATCAATCATAACCGGCGCCGTCAGATTTGAATACAAAAACATATATATATGAAAATCATGCATCACGAGGAAAATAAAAAAAATGAACGGGCAATAAAGAAAATTTATTCACGTTTGTTTAGATTTTTTTTTTGGATGTGGTACAAAGAAAAGAAAGTAAATCATGATCAAGCCTGGAGCAAATGTACATTCAGTACAAGATAACATATGTAAAACATACATAAGATGAAGTCTGATACAAACCGTATAGACAAAACAAGTCAAGACCCAAAGGTCAACAAACCGAATCCTGTGGAAAGCATACTCCACATGAAACAAGCCGTCATTGTCTATTCAAAGAAAGCAAAGGCAGAAACCCTCACTGGTATACGTTTGTGTTCAACCATCAGGGTGGAGTAGCTGCCATGATGCGTAGAGCCTCATTATGCCCTAGCCTCCATTATAATGGACTCGCTTCTGCTAGCCTATTCCACTAAACGTGGGCAACTCCAGGAAACCACCACCGAAGGGTGGAGCCAAAAACGAGTACAACGACTTGAGAGACCCCCCATGCAGAAGGAGCCACCAGAAAGGCCCAAAGCCATCGTTATTACTACAGAAACGCTAGAAAACTTGAGGAAAACGGAAAAAGAAAGGTAGGCTTAGAGAAGAGAGGCTGAGATGTGAGGGAAGGAGAAGATGAGGGTAATTGTTTTAGGCAAGGTTAGCGACGGTCAACCAAACAGGGACCACGCCGGAAGCAACCAAGGAAGGCGAAAAGGTCACGTTTGTTTAGATTGAGTGGGGAAGAATTTAATGTTCATATCAAACATAAGGTCTGAAATAATATTATATGGGAAAATTTTACTTACACGCAGTGTAAAATTACTTGTATTATTTTATACTATTATTATTTTTAACATGTAATGGTCATATTTTCTTCATATAAATTATTTGACATAAAATAAAAAATTTTAATTATTTAAAAAATTTTAAAAAAAATTCAAATATCAAATTAATCGAATCAATTCAATTTTTTTCTAAAATTTAAATTTAAATTAAGATAAATTTTTAAATTCGAATAATTTAAATAAATCGAATAGAAACTATATAATTTAAAATTTAAAATTTATATTCCCCACTCCCCAAGCCCAAATCCTTTTACAATGCTCATTTCCCTCAAATCCCAAACCCAACCTATTCTCCCTCCCCAAATCCCGAACCCAACCCCAAAAAGAAAAAGCCCGTCCGCCATTTTCCCAATTTCCCAAATCTTGGCCAGCTCCACCATCCCAATTTCCCCAAAAGTCAAGATTTTATTGTCCATTTTCTTCTCCAATTCAAACTTGAAACTCCCCATTCTCAAATACCAAATTTTTTTCATAAAAAAACTCTAAATTAAACTCCAAATCAATTATTTTCTTCTTCTTAAAAAAACCCTTAAATTAAACCATCCACACTTGACTCAATTTGTAAAAATTTCAAATCGAGTTAGGATGATAAAATAGGATTCAAAAATTCAATTAACATTCAAAAACTTGATTAACTCGAAATTTTTTCATTCGATTCGATTCGACCAATTGCTCACCCATAATTTATTTCATATAAAAAGAAACTTCCATCTATAATAAATGTTTTTTATACAATATAAGTTCAAACTCATACACTCACACATTTTACTACCACGGTAAATTTACAAATTAAACATTGGTCTCAGACATGAATGAACTCAATTCAGTCAATAAATCTGCTGCTCAAAATATTAAACTAATTTAAAATTTTATATACATAACAAGTACAATTATATCAATATATTCAATGATTCAATTATAAAAATATTAATCAATTATAAAGTAATGTAAATGTATCCCTATATAAATTATATAACTTAAATGTTAAACAAGTGCCGCACCTACACAAACTAATGTAAACAAACCTAAAAAATTATAGGGTGGTCCAATTTACTTTACCACGCAAATAAAAAAAAAGGTATTAAGTAATTAATTAATTGAAAATTTATCCTTTTAATGGCTTTTATAAATTATAATGCTTTGACAGCTTAGCTTATATCTCTTCTATAAACCAGCTCATTTTGTAGGGAATCCTCTACAATCCTAAATTAATTTTAGGGTTTATTTGTTTACATGTAAAAAGTTTTACGGAAATATTTTCTGCATTTTCTTGTGTTTGTTTTATAGAAAATAGTTTGGTCAACGGAAAATACCTTACAGGTCAAGTTAAAATAAACCCTTTTTTTCTTATAAAATGACTTACCCTTTTGAAAAGCGTAAGTCATTTTCCTGAAAAAATTTCATCTATAGATAATTTTATTTTTATATAAAAATTAACTTAAATCAAACTTAATATTATTATATTGATAATAAATTTTATTTTCATTTTTAAAAATATTTAAAATATTATATTTTTAATATTATTAAACATGCATATTTAATTATTTATATTTAGTCATATAATAAATTATTAATATAATAAATATAATTTATTATTTTAATAAATTATTTAATATTTCAATTTTATTTTAATAATAAATTTTAAAAATAATAATTTTAAATAATATTATTCACATATTATTGAAAATATTCAATATTAATATTTTAATAATAAATATTTATTACAATTATAAACATTTTAATAATAAATGTTTTGTAGTATAAAGGTTAAAATATGTCATAAGTCTATGTACACTTCACAGATTTGTAATTTAGTCTTTGTATTTTATTTTCAAGAATTTAGTCCCTTTGCTTTTCAAATTTGAAAATCAAGTCCAATTGTTGACATCGTTAATTTTTTTTGTCAATTTTGTTGATGTCACATTTTTAAATAAAAAATACTCACTTAGTAGTCATGTAATTAAAAAATGACGTTGTAATGAATCTGAATTTAACATAATATTTTTAATATATGCAAAAACAATATAAAATATAAAATTATAGATAAAAATAAATTCAACTAAACAATGAAAAAATAATAAAATCTCAAATGTATTGTCATTTTTGGCATAATGTTTAGACCTACCTATAGTCTTTCTCAACCCATAAATAAAAGGTTAATATATTTCAATGCACTCGAACCAACATCTTTTTATATCAATAACAATGCTCATACCAATCAAGCTAAGACTCAATCCACGTACAAATTAAAAATTAAAAGAATTTGTTTCTCACGGACCACCTTACCATTCATCAACAAACCCTCAATTTATTTTTTTTGACTGAAAAAGTCAATAAAGAAGCTTGGATTAGGTGACTAAACCAGTTCACAGCTTCAATAATTACTACCTTATATACTCTCTATGTTTCATGCAAAAATTGTTTCTTTCTTTTACTGTGCTTTTTATAAGATATGTGAAAATAGTTTTTTAGGGTAGGAAGGTATTTTGGTACTCAAAAATAGAAAAAGAAATTAATTTAATCCTGAATTTATAAATTAATATATCATAAAATTGCGTTTTGGTCTTTCAAAGAATTAAAAAAAATTTGTTTAATCCCTTTAAAAATAATATATAATAAAAATTATATTTTTATATCTCAAAAATTTATAATTTAATTTTAATTTTTATAAAAAAATTTAAATTCGGTACTTATTTTTTCTTTTGAAAAACGAGCTTTAGTAGGAAGAGAATGACAAATAAAAGAAGGGGAGGTAGTGGGTGCTAACCCTAAACATCTCACATCAGTTAAATGGGACTTTCTTAGGAATCAAAACAACTCTTTGCTTGCCTGTTTCAGATGTGTTGTGTGTCATTTAAATCCCCAACCAAATTGCCAAAAACAAAATATGGGTATGCAAATAAAACAAATAAAAAGTCAATTTAAGGTGCCTCTTTGTGTTTGTGCCTAATAATTATGGTTTGGATTTAAGCTCTTTCGCTTTTGCTTTTTGAAAATGAAATTTAGGGTTAGTTTAGCAATATTTTTAAGAAACATTTTTTATAAAAACGTATTTTTAAACAAGACGTTTTTAAGAGAAAAAGTATTTTTCAAACGTCAAAAATTGATCAAATGCAGAAGCAAAAAATTTGACCTCTTCTCAAAAATGTTTTTTGTCCCAAAAATACTTCTTAGAAACATTGCTAAATTAACCCTTAATTATTACATTTTATGAGTTTTTTAAAAATAATTTTTTTATATCATGCCAATTAACTACTAACTCTTGATGTTAAATATTTGTAGATCAACCAATAAGAAAGCAGCTTTGGGGATTAAGTATAACGATACAATTATTAATTTTTTCACAAAGGTTTCTCGTTTTCATTATCTTCAGTCTTATATCTTTAATTTTTTTTCATTATTAAGATTTAAATTGATTTAATAATCAGAGAATTTCTCAAAACACAAGTTTCAACACTCCTTAATTTTTACTTTCATTTTGTGAAAATCCAATAACATTTGAGTCCATCTCTAAACCTAATATGTCTCCAAATTAAGGTGACCATAACAAATTCATAGGGATCAATTTTTTAATTTATTACTTACTAGTTTTCTTTAAAACAATCAGGACTTCTTTTCATGTAAAACTTTTAAGTATAGGCGAGTTAAAAATGAGGTATTATTTGATAAACTGTTGAAGAAATTATATCGATTAAAAATTAATATTTTAAATGATTTAATATTTTACATAACCTAAAATAAAAATAATTTAATACAATTTTTTTTCTATAAAAAAGTAGGAAAACATCTAATAAAAATAATCTAATTATATTTTGTAATCAATTTTAAATAAAACATCAAACAGATCCTATAACTTAAATTTTTAGCACATATACAGTTTTTAATTCAAACAACACCTAAATTTTTGAACTGTAAACCTTCCAAAAATATGATCTTAAATGTATCGGACTAGATTTTTTTGGTAGAAAATAAATAGCAACTTATGCGATTACAACCACTGGTTTCATTATAATACCAAAGTTTTATTACGATCCTCTAACAAAATGTCCTTCACTGCATCTGGAGGAACAACAAATAATTGTAAACTAGCAAGACGAGTGGCTATCTTGGCCAAGCAATCTGCAGCCTCATTCTGAGATCTCGGCACATGTCGTAATCGAATTTCCCATTCTTGGTGTATCATTTCATGAATCAACCGTAATTCTACCATTTTACTACTAGCAGCACTACCAGCCAAAAGAGACTCAACCAACAACATATTATTACATTCAAGTTTTATATATTCATCTAAAACACTTATCCCAAACTATACGTAACCTTTCCAAAACAAAATTCATTAATGATTACTTGACCAGAATTCATGCATTTAGAAAAATTGTTGCTAATAATCAATAATGATTTCCTTTTTAAAAAATCAATAATGGTGAATCTTGGCCTAAAGTAAAAATGAATATCTTAAATATTTCAAATCAAGTGATAATATATATATATATATTATATATATATTATCAAAACATACATGTGTATATATTTCATCAAGAAAATGTGTCTGTTATAGGTTATAAGAAAAGAAAATGTATAATGAAAAGAGTAAACATCATCCAGAGACTAATGGATAAAATTGTGAGCAATCTCATTGACCAATCTTGAAATATAATGAAAAGTAACAAAATCAAAACCAAGGGCTTCCTCAAAGATTTCGCAGTATAAATACAAGTCCAAATAATAGCATAACAATGGCTCTCTATAAATCTATGAGGTTGAAATGTTATTTTAAATAGAGTTTGAGTTTAAATAAGGAAGAAAAAATGAATTTGTGAAAGGTGAAATTAGGTTAAAAATATGTATGAGTAGAGTTTATAGAATGGTTGAGTAAGAAGTTTTTTGAAAAAAAATAAGGCCGGAGCGAGGGATGGACCGACAACTAAGGAGGTATGTTGTGGTCCATTACTTCAGTGGCCAACAAGATTCTTCAAGGGTCCATTCTGATCCAATCAATCATTATAACTGAAGACAATTTAGTGTCAGCCACGAAATAATACCATTCATTTCGTATTATTTTAATAAATAATTTTTAAACTATACTATTTTAGTTTTTTCTGTTTGTTTGTTAGGGTTAGATTATTGTATCTCAATAATAAAGAAAGAAAGGAAAAGAAACATAAGAGTTATGAAATTTCATTCCTTCTCCTTGTTTGGCCTAGCTAGAGACTAATTATTCATACCTAAAAATTCTACCTTAAACAAAGGGAACATTATCTTTTGTATCAAAGGTAATTATAAATATCCATAACAGGCAATCCTCATTGAAGGCCATCAGTTCTGGTCTGCCATGTCAAGTTACAACTTAGAACCCCCTTTCAAAATGAAAATCATGAGGACCCATCTTTTTGCAATGGCTTTTTGAAGCTACAATTTGCTTCAAATTTAAGCTTTTCTTCCCCACTCTATATCTTTTACCCTTTCTTTGATAAGAATATCAGCAAAAGCACATCGATGAAGCAATAACTCTTTTGTAAGTGCATATAGGTTGCCAATATTAGGTTTTTCATTTTTCATCAACACACCATTTTGTTTGTTTCCTTCTTTCATTTGCTTTTATGCATTAAATCACTGAAATAAAAAAGAAATTAGTACTTTCCCATGTACTGGTTTTCAGTTAATTGCTAATTAGTCAGCAAAAGGGAATATATAGAGTGGTCACTACCCACAATTTCTCTTCCTGGAAAAAAGCAAGTTTTCTTAGGAAAATTAGACCTACTGCTATTCATAAGAGTAAACGGGATTTGGTGGTAAACAAAATATGGTGGGGAAAGAAAAAAGAAAGCTTGAAATTATAATTGATGGGGTAGTTTTTTATTTCTATATTCTGATAACTAGCTTAGCAAATTAAGGATGCCACTGGCCAGTGCCAGCTTGCTTGTAATGGGTTCATTTCTTAGTTCAATTATGACTGATTAAACTACAAGCAAAGGAAGATAGAAAGAATATGAACTTTTTATTCTACCTTCAAATAATTTTGGACAGGATCACGTATGGTAAAATTTAAGTAAAAGAATAAATTTGTACAAACCCCAGATACTTTTTTAGAGAAAATTACATTATTATTCATAAGTTTTCGTTTTGTATATTTAATTTAAAAAAGTTATAATTTGGTCACTGAATTATTTAAAAAATTTTATTTAATTTATTGGGCTGTTAATTTTTTTTTAAAGGGTTTGCTATTGAGCTCTAAGCGATGATTCAGCTATCGGTACTGTGGATTACTACCCATCAACGAGTAGAAGAATATACCTTAAATTCAAGTTGATCTAACAGTCAATGTTGAAGATCAGAGAAAAAATTATTTGAATTTTGGTTTATAGATTCGTAACATTCAAAATTATTTTATGGGAAGGAAAAGTGAACTGTAGAAGAGAAGAGGAAAAATAGCTTTCAATTGGTGCAAACAGTGCGAACGAGAAAGCCATATAAAATTGATTTTAACAATTCAATAACTTAAATGAAAACTTTTGAGTAATTAGTGATCAAATTATAACTTTTTTCAGTTAAATAGTTAAATAAAAATTTACCCATAATTTAATTACTAACAGTGTAGTTTATCTTTTCTTAAAAAATATATATAATATATATATTTTTTATCTCATTCAAGTACAACTCACATAAACACTACACAATTACATGGAAACTGAAGCAGAGGATGGATCTCACATCTTAAAGATGGGTCCAACACTCTTTATCAGTTGTTTAACAACTTTATAAGTATCTGTTATTATTGTGAAAAAGGTGGGTGAAGAAATGAATAAAAATGTATTTTTTTGACCTTAAAATTATACCAACAACTAAGCTTAAAGAGATTAAACAAAAATTGGCAAATGGCACAAAAAGAGACACAAAAAGCAAAGTCGGTTTGGCTATGTCATTTGTAATTTCCTACATGGTTATCATGATGTGCCTGCCACAGTGCTACTTCCATCAAGCTTTGCTTGCAGATTCTGCAATTCAATTTGAGAGGGATTCTCCCAATTTCAAGCTCAATAATTCAATACACAACATGTTTTCTTGAGTGAGAAATCTTGACATTAAAGCTACTTTGGATATTGGTCTATATATAGTTTTGAATAATTGAGTACAAAAATGAGGCAAGTTGGACGGAAAAACATCCTACTTTTACATTGACATAGCAAAAACACCTTCCATTTTTACATAATTACTTCACTTTCTTTTTCTTCTTTATTGCAAAGTATATAGACAAGGAAGTGGGGAAGAAGGCACCTTCTCCACATGAGTTGTAGGGAAAAAGAAAAGGGGTTTTGGCCTTTAATGGGTAAACTTCGGTATAATTTATTTGAAAATTACATTTTAATCCTTTAAACCTTTGTAACTTAATTTTGGTCCAATAGAGGAAGGAAACACTTTTAAGATTTAAGGCTCTCCTTTTTAATTTTTTCTCAATCAGCATTCTTTTTAGATGGATGTTTATTTTTAGTGCGGTATGTTTAATTTTTCTTTTTGTCATATGTTACAATATCGCTACAGTATTTAATTTCACAGCTATCATTATCTTTATATTAAACACAAATAAATACACCATTCATTCAAAGGAACCCAATTCACATCACCCAAAGAGTATTTAATTTCCACTACCTAAAAAATCCAATGACTATAAATTACAAAGAGCATAAATAAAATTACTATCCACATGATATATATCACATTTAATATTTTAAAAAATAGTTTGAATTGCCACATGTCATTATCTTGCCACGTCAACCGGCCGGATTAATCAAAACTTGGCACGTGCCAATCTATTGGATTAAAAATAATAATAATCCGTCTTGTTAGATAGCTTACATTGGTACTTAAAAAACAAAACATACAAAGAGAATTTAAGCTTCGTTTGCTTACTGAAAATATATTCTATTTTCATTTTTATAAAAATCAAAAAATTCGCTTTGATTAATAAAATTAAAAATTAAAGCATGAAAACATGTTTAATATCAATTTTTCTACCATAGAAACATGAGAACTAAGATTTACATAAATCAAGATATCAGATGAAATATTTAAAAAGCTATTAAAAAACAAAGTGAATTCATTTAAAATTAAAATTATTATTTTTATCATTTTTAGTTTTATAAAGCATTTTTAGTAAAAACAGTAAAATCACCTTTTTAAGCTCTATTTGATTTTAGAAAATAGATATCATTTTTATTTTCTTGGAAAACGGAAAACGGAAAACAATAAGGTTCCGTTTGTTCAATTGAAAATGAGTATCAAAAAATAATTTTTGAAAAATGACTTACTTTTCTAGAAAATTTAACATTTTTTGGTGTTCAGATAGATCTGTGTAAAATATTTTCTGTTGTTTAGTAGATTTCCTTAAAATATTTTATAAAAGTTATTTTCAATAAAACAAACATACATTTGAGATTTATGATAAAGAGTTTAAATGAAGTAATGAATTGATTACAAAGTGAAGTTAAGGTGAAATTATAATAAATAATGAATTTTCATGATGTTAAGGATTAAAGTAATTAGATTTTTTTTTTTAATTCATTAGATTGTCAATGTCAATTTCTTATTAATTCTACCTTCTCAAAATGGTAAATCGACTATATAATTTGTTCAAAATTTATAAAATTATAAGTTAATATGATAATAAAATTACTCTTTGACCCCAAAATTATTAATCGTTTATGATATTTTTAAAGAAATTTTCTAACTTCACTCTTACCTACCATTTTACATGGATACAATATAACACCACATGGTAGTTTGACCCAAATGTTTTTTTTTTTTTAGAGTTTGAAACACGTCACATGCATAATGAACTTACTATTTGATACAGCAAAATCAATAAGAGAGAAAAACTACATTATTTGAACCTGTATCAAATAAACGTTCGATAAGAATTTTAGCTACTGCTTCATATTAATCAATACTATGTTACTCTTCAAATTTATGAAAATTTTTCTTTATTTTTCTAAATAATTATTTAATTTACTATATTGCTATAATAGAACTCAAATATGCTGTACATGGATTTTGTTTTTTCCAAGAACAAAATTTATTTTTCATAATGCTTATGTATGAATTTATATTTTTGTAACTAATGAATCTTAATTCAATTGGTATGGGTATTATTATTAATGTAGGAGGACGTGGGTTCGAGTGTGTTGAAATACATTATCCTCATACTTATGAGTTGAGGAGAGATTGACTAATTCTAAGTATTGCGTAGACGTGTTTGGTTGGTAGAGCGTAAGTTTTCTAAATAAGTGACAAAAATTAAAATAAAATAATCATATGTATTATATTAACCTAAAAAAAGTAGATAATAATATGATTACTAATAAAAATAGCAAGAAAAATAAACATCATATTTAATTTTATTTAATTGTTCTAGTGCATATTTATTGGGTTATTTCATCTTTAATTTTTACATATGCTTCTTATCATCATCTGTTAGTCCTTGACCGAGTTCATCATCACCTAAATTTGATTTGCATCATTAAGATTATCACGATTTCTTTCTTCCATATACTCTTTGAAGTATATGGATCATCTCAATTCCATTTATGATTGAAGTTATAAAATATGCAACATGTTAGTAAGATCCACTTTTTTTTACGCTATGCTAATGTGATGTTATTAATATGGGAAATATATTTTTTAGAACAATAAATGTCTTCTCAACCACATTTCGTAGCCTTGAACGTGTAAAATTAAAGAGTTGGCGAGTTGTCCATGGTACTTGTGTTTGACACCATTCTTTCAAATGATATCATACACCACAATTTAGTGTAAGAAAATAATTTCTATTTGCATAATTAGAATCGACCTTATAATATTTAGGTTCACAGTTCAAATAGTTTGTGGCTTTAATTATAAAAACTTATATAAAATTAATTTGGAGAAAGACGATGTTAAGTTATATACTTTTTTTATAATATGTAAATTAAGTCAAAACCATATAAAATTTATAATATTTAACCTTTATAAAAAAGTTTTATAAATTGTTCGGACTTTTCATAACACTTCTTATAAATAATATGATTTTTTATCATTACTTTTAAATGTTATTTTTATAAATATGTTATGATAAAAAAAATACTATAACATTTTTTTTATGAATAAGTATATTATTTTTAAAATATATAGCATGGACACATAAATAAATTTATGTAAAGGTTTGGCCATGAATTTTTATAAATAAATATATTATAAAACTTTTATAACATGTAAATTATTTTTATAGCAAACTTTTTGGCTATAGCTTTAGAATTTTTTTAGGATTTAAATACTATACTTTTGTTATAACTTTATAAATACACAAATTATTTTTATAATATATTTTTTAGGATTTATAAATATAAGACTTTTTACCATAATCATCCCAAAAACTCAAATATGTCATGCTTATAATATAAATTTATAACTTGTATAAAAAAATAATTTTTTAAAATTGGATTTGGGTGTAATTATTTGTGTAATTACTCCAATTCTCACTCCCTTAAGAATTAAAAAATGTAATTAGGGTGCTCTATTTACACCTGGTGAGACCTCCCAATTACAATGGTTATCCAAAAATGCCACATTTGTATAATTAAAAGCAATTGCACCCAAATTTGATTACTAGGTGGCTTTCAAAACACTACCTTAAAAATTATTGTTGCTAGTGTGATTATTGTGAATCTTGTGTTTGGAAATTTGATATATTACATTCTCGTTACAACAATAAGCATTTAAGTGATTTTTTATATTTTTAGAAGAAAATTACTAGTTCTATGTTGACTTTATGAACACCTTTACCTGTTTAAGGTTTAGATTGATTTATTCTAAATATTTGATAGGAATGAGAAAATATTTTAAAAGAAAATCTACCAATGAAGTGGAAAAAGAACAAGAAGAAACAAAATTATTAATTTATATGACTTCTATAAACATATTAATTTTAAAAAGAAAAAAATGATCCCACAATCCAAATTTCCCACCCGCCCGCCCTGACAAAGCTCATGGTGAGTTTGAAGATCCGCAATTGTACTTGATGAGACTTCAACCTAAGTATTCAAAGACCTAAGTAATCAATATTTGCCAATAATGCCAATGCCTCATTAGCCTTCTAATATTATTTTATTTATATAAATTTGTAATAGGAAACGAAAAAAATAAATTGAGCCCTGCACTAAATTCGCACTCAATTAAGTTCCTATTATTTATAAAACAAAAAAATTAAACTCCTCCATTAATGGTTTCCATCTTTGACCACATTGACCATTAAAAATATTAAAAAATTATGAAAAATCATAAAAAAATATTAAATATTAAAAATATACAATTACAATAATTAATAATTAATTAATGTTACTTTTGTTGTTAAATGATTTCTTTTATAGTTTTCACATAATGGTTAGTAATAAATTAATAAAAAAATTATGATTCAAAACTCGTATATATATAAATATATATCTAAATTTTGTTTCTCTTTTGACTGTAAATGAAAGTATCAAATAATTTAGGCAATAGACTTAGGTGAGTAGCATGGTGGGGGATGAATGAATGGCTATTTTGATCAGTCACGGAGACTGAGCTCACAATATCTTTGTCAAAAGTCCATGTGGAGCAGTTGAAAAGCATGGACATATTATTACAGGAAATTAAAAAATCATCAATTAATTATTATAAAATGTAATCATAATTTTTATTATAGAATAAAAAAGTAATGGTTAATTTAAATCTAGGGTTCGGATGCAAGAAAAAAGAAAAAGAGTGGCTTCTTTTGTACCCTTTCAAATTTTGATAGAACAGAGACTGTGGATGTAGCATGCATGAAAAGTTGAAGATTTTTTTATTGATTTTTAACCAAGACAAGAACCCTACCATGCCACTTCATGTGCTATTACAAGATATGGAATCATGTTTTATCCCAAACATTATCCTACCACATGCTTCCCTTTTCTTCTTTTATAGACAAACCCAAAGAGTTAGTAGATTGGATTTATTTGATCTTTTTAGTTTTATTTTTAGGTTTTGAGTTGTCATCTTGTTCCCATGGTATGGAGCACCTTATGTTGTACATGGCAAATGCCTTTTAACATATGAATTTTATAAATCTGAAACAGTTTCCAGTGTAAAAAGGATTATTCCCCAAAGAGATTTGTGGCTTGTTTTGTAACCGTCATTGTTCTCTCCGACCACCTACTAAAAGAAGACATCATGATGTCTGAAACTCGCATATAAAGATGTTCACTTCTTTAACTACTTTTAGTTCATCCACTTTTATCATAAAAAGGAAAGTCAACCAACTAAGATGTAAGTTGAAATCTGATTTTCCATTGATATACAAAGAGTATATACAAGTTACATTTTGTGATCAATGAAAAACCCTTCAACATAAATATCTCAAACCTCCAATGAGCTTTCTTTTTTTTTTTTGCTCACCAGGGTTACCTCTTCAAACTACATAGAAAACATCTACAATTTCCAGCAAATCTACTGTCTTATACGTCTATATCACAAAATTTGGCATCCATCTGGTTCTGAACCGCTCTTACTGCGGCAACCCTAGCGGCCGTTGCAGCTCTATTTGCAGCCAAAACGGCCTTTTTTACTTGATCATCGACCCGGCGAAGATGAACAGCATTCACAGCTGTTTTTCTAGCAGCCTGCAAACCCGGAAATTATCAGTGAATTGGAATTTATGGCATATTAAGTAGGAAGGTACATGAGTTTTAAAGAAAAATACCTCAACTGCTCGAAGGACTGCATCGGTTAGTTGGGGTAAAGGTGTTTTAAGGGTGCCCGAATCCCACTCGCCGCATCTGGTGTCACCACTCCGGAAAGTATACATTCCATACCCTTGTTTACGACCTTCGTGCCATGATCCTTCGTAACAGTGCCCATTCGCGAAGTGATAAACGCCAAATCCATGCATTTTGTCTCCGAAATACTCTCCGGCATATTTATCTCCGTTCCTACAACACCGATTATTATGTTGAGACCTCTTTTGATTGAATACAAATGATTCACCTAAATACGGAAAGATCAAACTAATCTTCGTTCTTTCCTAATAAATGAGACCAAAGCGAACAACATAAGCAAAAGCATTAAAGATTCATAAAAGGAAACTAAGTTTCTCCGTAAGCTTTTATTGGTTGAATCCAAAAACAATGAAGGATCCACAAACTAATCATGAGGTCAGCATCAACCATATTCTGGGTGAAGACTTAAATGCTAAATCAATACTTCTTTCTTATTGAATAAGAAAAATCCAAAATCAATTTTAGAAAGTTTTTCCAGAAGGTGAAATTCAACAGAAATGAGCTGGACTCAGCTCATCATAATTCTGAAAGTAAAAAAAGGAAAATTTTATATTAATAATCAAACAGTAAATCTCACTAATTTCTGGGTTTTCCTGGAGATCAACAAAAAACCAATACATCTAAGGAATATAAGACCACAGTGCCATTTTCTTAATCAATCAGATATTCCATGGTAAAGATTTAAAAGGAAACCAAAATGAACTTGAATTCAAGAAATTAAACCCAAAGAAGGAAGAGCCGGGAATTTATTTTCATACCTGAAATGGTAGTAGCCAAGCCCATGTTTAACCCCAGACTTGAACTCCCCAACATAGCAACTCCCATCAGCACAAGTTTGAATACCAACACCATGACTTTGCCCATTACACCATTCACCAGCATAAGAATCCCCTGTATAAAACCTATAAACCCCAAATCCATGTCTTAAACCCTCTCTATATTGCCCTCTATATCTACTCCCTCTGCTCCAACTCTCTACTCCATACCCATCATATCTCCCTTCAACCCAATCCCCTTCATATCTCCCATTCACAAAATAGTTATAAACCCCACTCCCATTACACTTCCCCTTATGAAATTCACCTTCATAAAAATCTCCATTGCTGTAAAACTCCACTCCTTCTCTTACGGTCGGAAGAAGCCTTTCTTTTTCTTTGCTGATGTTGTTTTTATTACATTGGGTCTCTCCAATGAACCATTCGACGGGCTTCGAATTAGGTTTGGAGAAGTAGAATCTTGATTTGAAACAAACAATGCCTTGGTTGATTAAAGCTTTGTTTTTCGAAGCTAAAAAAAGGGTTATAGCGACGAAGATTAAGGCTAACAAGAGGTTTTCCGATGTGGGGATTTCTTCTCTTTTAAGATAAAACCCAAAGAAGAAGATAAAAGAGAAGAGAGTGAAGAAAGAGATGGAAGCCATGGCGAAAACCGGGGTGAACCGGACCGGTATAATCCTCGGTGACATCGAACCTGTTCTCTTTGGTGGCGGTTTCGTTTTTTTCTCATCTTTCAGTAACGACTCTCGCTGCTGGTTTTCTTCTTGGTCTTTGCTAAAGTCACTTTCGGTGATGGATGACATACTGTGGATTGACGACCGGACGGTAGGCGATGAACGGAGCAACGACGACTGTGTTCGCGTTAGCTTCCCCTGACTCTTTTGGCTCTCCATTTTTCCCCCTTTGTTTTTTTAGATTTTTTTTCTCCTTGGGCCCCACCAGATAAATACCGGAGCCGTCCGATTTGATTATCTTCTATCACCACTGAGCTTCCCTATACCGTGAGATTCTTATCACACTAGAAACCGCCGGCGACATCTCAGGCGGCGCACGTCAAACCGGCGAGTTATGTTAAACCGGGAACGGTCCAGATGCGAAAATAAAGAGACAGAGATATATTTGCTTTATAAAACTTCTTTTTTGGGAGTGAATCTGGAGAATTGAAGCGGGGGTTTTGATTTGTATTTATGGTGTAATAGGGGAAGTGGGGTGATTCAATTTAAGCCGTTAGATTGGCTGAGTTGATCTCTCTGTTAATAGCCGTTGGATTGGATCTTAACGGGAAGATATGGTCGTCGGATCTAGATTCGGTTTCGGCTTCTTTTTTACTTTACTTTTAGCGTGGCAGGCAGGGCCGGCCACGTGCCGCAACCCGATTTTATAATTTCGAATTGGAAATGTTTTCCTTATCACCGTTGATCTTTGTTTGATACAATCATCATGGTTTGTACGGTTGAGATTGGGTGGAGCGTCACGTGGGAGTTTTTCCAACTTGGAATTATAATCAATTGGCCGAAAGCATTTTAAAATGGAATTATCTTCTTTTTTTTCATTTTTGTGGTAAATTTTTTGATTTTGTAGTGATATGGTAGATGTGGCATTAAATTATTAACATCTTTTTGGAAGGGAAAATCCAAATCCTATTTTTTAAAGATATCCATCCATTATTATTAAATTTGGTAATTGAAATATGGTATCGTCTTTTACTTTTTAACTAATTTATTTTCATTATTTAATTAAATTTAAATTATATTACAACTTACAATTTTGGTCAATCATTTTATTTATTAGATAATCACACACACACTTATGATATGAACAAATTAAAAAAATCATATAATAGTAAGATGATAAAGCTAATTAAATATAGCTTTTTCTCAAACGGGAAAGTTAAGTTAATACAAATCATAATTAGACTTTGATATATATTTTTAAAATTTATGTTACACTCTCAATTTAATAATTGTTCTCGCATTAAAGCTTGAACTTTTTTCTTGTTCAAGTTAGTCTCTTAAAAATTTTAAAGTTCAAACTCCAATATAAGAATAAAAATAATTACCAAGTTTAAAGACTAACTTAGACAAAAAAAAAGTTCAAAACCCCGATATAAGAATAATTGCTAAGTTCAAGGCTTGATTTGGACAAAAAAAAAAAAAAAAGGCCTAATGTGGGAAATGTTGTACAGTTGAGACCTCAAATAGTGATTTAACCTTAAGTTATATAAATATCAAACCTAAGTATTCTTAATATCTGTTTTGTAGTTCATATTTGAAGCTCGTGTCTATTCTTCCAAATAACGTCATTTTCATAGTTTAAAATTATACATTTTTTAAGTAATATAATGTGCATTAATATTGCATCCAACACTTATTTATTATTACCTCAATATTTAAATTTAATATACGCCTAACCTTTAATGAAAAATATTATAATGAAAAATTAATATCATTGTATAGCAATTGGACAGCACAAGTTGATAGGAAGGGAACTTAAGAACTGAGGTGAGGTCTTGTCTTCGAAAATTTCCCCACATCGTGTGGTTATTTGCTGATTAATTGAATGTTATTTTCCACAACTATTAATTAGACTTTTGTTAGCTAAAAGGTAGGTATGAAATATAAATTGATGTTTTAACTACAATTTTTTTCCCTTACATTAATTAATTAAGGGTGGGTTTGAATCTATATATTTTTACGTATAGTTAATGTAAAAAGAACAGTAACGGTGAAATTAAATATTGTAGTAAAATTATAACGTGGGACAAAAAATAAATTAAACACACCACATCGTCTATCCGAACTCATACTAAATCTATTAAATTTTAAAAAAATTATTTAATAATTTTAAACTCGTAAGCAAAGTTAAAAAAATGAGCTATACTGTGGGTGGAGGAGATGCCAGCAATAATTCAGAGGATTGTGGTGACTGAAGAATGGAATACGTGTAGAATCACCTAACGGGCTCGTCTGTGCTGGGAAAGAGTGCTAGAGCAAAGAGTGCTAACTAGCGTTTGCTTGGATCGCTTCAAACTAGAGCATTTCATCGAGTTTCTGTTGCGAGTTGAAACATTTTTGTCTGGTATGCGTGGGGTTGCGAGGGGAAGAAGATGAATTTTTCATATTTTTGATGTTTTGACTGTTTGGATGCAGACATTTTATTAAAAAAAGGTGAGCTATATTTCTTTTTCAAATGTAATAAAAGAAATAAACATAAAGAATAGGTAACATTTCAAGTCTGTTTATCAAATATTAATCCAATTTTCTAATGTATTTGTGGGTTGAAAAAAGAAAGTGAAAAGTAACGAAGAAAAAATTTAAGGTTTTACAAAGTTCGACGACGAAGGTACATGATGAGATAATGGTTCCCTTCACTCATGATCCATGCAAAAAAAAAAAAAGTTTAAGTAATTTTTTAATGTCAAATTTATGTTTTATGAATAAATAATTGTTAAATTAGAAGGTTTATATCAATCATTTAACTTTAATATCTGATTAAGTGTAATAGTAAGACGCATTATACTTTCAATGAGAGAATACCCTAAACATTATATCATTGATGTCATATAAATAAATAATTGTTAATTTATGTTTTATGAACCTTAGAGACGACATTGTTGAGAGGATAACAATAAACTCTAAACAAGACCCATAAAATAGACATGGATAATACCAAAAATAGATGTGGGTCATATTATTTGTCGAGTTAAGATTTGTGTTAAATTAAACCAATTTGATTATATATGTAATTTAATTATAAAATATATTTATTTTATTTTAAATTTTGACAAGATAAATTAAAAATAAATAAATTTATACATTCTAGATTAGATTCCGAATATATTATATTATAGATTAGATTTCGAATGTATTATCTTTGTACATGTAATGTTAATCTCATAAGTTTAATTCTTATTAATTATAAAAAGAATATCTTAACATTATTAATTATTATCATATTTAAATAAAAATATATAAAAATTATATTTATTTAATTAAAAAACTTAAAATTTTATTATATTTAATTTATCCAATTATATTCAATAATTTATAAAATATTTTAGTAATAATATAACTTTATATATAAAAAATATTTTAATTAAATTAATATTTAATTAATTCGTGACATCAACACAATCGGAGCTTAATATAAGTATAGATAAATAATTGAGATATAAAAAAGTTGTAAAAAAAATTTAACATTATATTTGAATAATTTTTTTTTTTCTAAAAAAATCTTTGAATAACATAGAACATAATTTAATAGAAAAGTAAAATTGTGTCAACTTTTGTAGGCTCCCGCCTTGAAAGTTAAGCATTTAAAATTTGAATTGAATAATTAAAAATGATGTCACAGCCACGAAGTTAGATAAAAAGTAATTATTATTATTATTATTATTATTTATAATTATTTGGTGTAAAATAATTAAACAAAATATATGTAGTGTTGTTGTCAAAAAAGAAAGGTAAGCAAGTTGAGTTTTATCACCTAATGATGTACTTTTGTGATTGGACTCTTCTAAGTATTGATGGTAAATTTTTTATTTTTATGTGTTTAATAGACTTCGTTGAATCTGTGGGTATAATGTAATTAATAATTATCAGCCTTAAAATTAAATTATTTCAAGTTGGAATCATGATAGCATTTTAATGTTTTTTTTTTTTAATTTATAAGATAGTGTTTGACTAATAATTTTTGTTTGGGACAAATACTAAGTATGGGTGGACTCAAAATATGAAATTGAATTCTAATAAAATATTTAAGTTTTAAAAAAATTTTAATATATTTTAAAGTGTAAGAATTGAATTATAATTTTTTGTAAAAGAAAATAAAATGTAACTTTTCTATCAATTTGGCTTTGAATTAACCGTCAGAAAATAAGGTTATGACTCGAAATATCCGGAAATATATTGTTATTTTATTTATTTTCTTTTTCTTTCCAAATCCAAAGATTACCTTAGTCCATATCTAATTTCAATAATTTTTTAAGATGATGGTATTACTAATAGCAATCCTGAGCAAATAGTATATTATAAATTGAAGTATAGAATAACTCTAATTGTTAGTTTAAATAATTAAATCGAAATTATCAAGAGAGGGGTGGATTAACTTTTAAAAATTTTATAAAAGCTAGAGAAAATAGATAGAAAAATGAACACAAGAATTTAGAATGGTTCGACCTCAATTACTTATTCTACTACTTTAGCTTTTCACAACTAAGTATTTTCTCAAATTCACTAATTTCATAAATTTTAAGAACTATATTTAACTTTACAAACTCTCTTAATATTTCTACCCAAACCTTAAGACACAAACCTTCTCAAAAAGATACAAAGAAGAAAACAAATAAGAATCTTTACAAGATCATAACAAAAAAAAAAAAAAAACAAAACAAAACAAAACTTGAGCTAATAGAATAGCAATGAAGCTCACAAGTGTATAAAAGAAAAGTATGAAAATATTTGACACAAAGGTTGTTTGATTGATCTTTTTGCTTGAATATTCTTTCTTCTTGTTGTATGCCATTTAGAAGCTGATATTTATATCCTCTATTACATTTTTAACCATTGTGATTGTTGAGGAAATAAACAGAGTCGCTGGAGACAAAAAATACTAGATCATTAAATTCACCCACAACAAAAAGTATCAATACATTTTTTACAAGTATTGGTTCTAGTAGCATTTAATGTTAGTTTTCAACGATACAAAAGATGATTTATTGATACTTGGTAAAAGTATCGATACAATTTTAATGAGTATCGATACTTTTTGTCATTGTTTGAAAATTCATAAAAATAGAATGCAAAAGTGGTATCAATATAAAAAGATGGTATTAGTAAAATTTAATAGGTATCAATATCATTTGAAAAATATTGATACTTATTACTTTTGTTCAATTTTTTATTCAAGACACTAAGCAACTTTGGTATCGATAAAAATCATACAGGTATCAATACTTTTTGAAAAATATCAATACTTTTTTTGGAGAGCAATTTTTCAAGTGATTTAAAATTGTTTCAATCGAATTCAAGAGTTTAAAACAGAAGTTGGACTTTGTCCAAAATTTTCTAAGTATTCAAAACATTTTCTAAGATATTTGAAAGTCTTGAAATAATTTTTATGCTTTGAACTTAATAATTTATTTGTTTAAAAATAAATTTTATTCAAAAACATTTTTTTTTTGTTATATAAAAAAATATCAAATAAAGCTAGTTTAACAATCTCCCCCTTTTTGATATAACAAAACATTTTGGTAAATTTGTTTTTGAATATGTTACTTTTTCTTGTTAGAGTTCAATTTGAATCAATGGTTTAATTTTATGAATTTAAAAGCAAAGACTTGAGATTGAAAAATTGGTCACTTTAATGTTGGCATTAAAAGATTAGTCATAAAAATAATCAACCAAATACCAATTGAACTTACCTTACTCTTCTCTTCTCCCCTTTTTGTTATATTAAAAAAAAATCACTAATGAAGCTTTAAGAGAGAAATGTTGTTAGTCCAAAAATAAAAATTGAAAGATATGAAAACAAAGAACTAACATTATTAATAAACCAAAAGAAACCATCAAGTATCTGCAAACACAATACTAAGATAAGCATTAACGTTCTAACATAATGATAGGTAAATATACAATGAAATGATGAAAATGCGTGAAAAAAATATATGCACCCTAGTTTTCTTCAGGAGGAGGAGGAGGAGGGAATTGAGACATAAGATATGCAATGTTTTCCTTCATCCTCCTAGAGTCTAGACTACTAACATTATTATTAACTTGATCAAACATATCATCTATTCGAGTATGGAAACCTCTAAACCCCTCAATCAAAGAAGGACAACACTAAAGATGGCAGCAACTAAGTCGTCGGAGTAAGACGAAGCAGATGGTTGAGCGAATGAAGAAGTCGGTGGAGGGGCTTGCTCGACAGGAGGAATATCATTATGCTTTTCTTCAAGGCCTTCATTATCAACCTTTTGAGGATTAAGATGGTCAACCTTAACCCAATTTCCGATAAAAGTATCCATTTTAAAACCAGCTTGATGAAATGCAGCAAAGCTAATAAGTTGAAGTTTAACGGACAAAGGAGGATCGACATTGGTTAGGATGTTTAGGCGAGTAAAAATATATGACAAGTACGTGCAAAAAGGCGAGGTGAAAGTGATATCTAGTTGCTAATTCGCTTGGTAAAGTCATTAAATAATAGGTAATATATCAAAGAACGACATGTTTTGAAATATGACACAATATCCATGTGATAATAAGGTGCACAATACGATCATAGACATTGAGCTCAAATACATACGAGCGTCGAACGTTCAAGGCTGGATTGCAAAGGCTTTTCTCATTCGATTCACCACTGAAAGGAAGTTTTAAAAGTTCACCAAAGTTTTCCATAGTGAGACGAATAGGAGCGTTCATAAGAAAAGGGTTAATAGCAACGACAGTCTCACTCATTTTGTCATGTTCGAGTCTAGCATTTGAATAGAATGCTTGAACAAGATTAGCAAATGTTGTTGAACGAATTTTAAAAAAGTCAAACCAATTCCATGTTGGATCACCAGTATGCCTCGTGGCGTAGTGGAAAAATTATTCTGGAGGTCGTCAACCAATGATCCATGTACGAGGAACGGATCGGGTTGAAAAAAGGCTCGAAAACATACATTTCAAAACTGAAAAATGATGTGTAAGGTTGTTGATAGGATTCATTTCGAAAATGTCAGTTCCAAGCCGCAACAGTAACTTCTCGGCCTCTAAGTAATCCACCTAGTCAAAGAACGAACAACAAAATTCTCTTAAACTTTTCAGAAAGAATTTTCAAGAACGACGGCTAAACCTTTTTGTGTGTTAACTTGTAA
The DNA here is from genome assembly GCA_025698475.1 of Gossypium anomalum. NCBI lineage: Eukaryota > Viridiplantae > Streptophyta > Magnoliopsida > Malvales > Malvaceae > Gossypium > Gossypium anomalum. Next base: position 7,191,335 of record CM046961.1, read on the forward strand.
CCCTCACACACTAAAGGATTCATATTCCTTTTCTTTTTCTTTGATATTACATATTAGGAAAAAAAATGATTATTTCCTTATTTTTTAAAGAAACAAATAGAAAGTTGAAATAAAATTTATATTCTTTCTAAAAGAATATCAATTTCCATGTCATTTTATATTTTGACCGAAATTATTATAACTACTTATATTTATAATTTCAGTAAACTATATTAAATTAATATTTTGTATGAATCAAATTCATATATAAATTTTATCTATGTTCTCTATTTGTGTACAATAAGTTTGTACATTTAATGTGTTCAATATTTAACTATCAAATTAAATCAATTCAATAATTGATTTAACCCATGTGACAACTAAATACAATACCAAATGTATTTGGATTTTGTTCACTTCAACTATAAGATACTACCCTGTAGGCTCTTGTAACATTAGTAGTATATTAGAAAGTTTCTAATATTACAAACAATGAGTGGCATCTAGCAATGCATCACTACTACCCAAGTTACAAGAAGTCGTGATTCGACATAACATTTTTATGATAATCTTTTCATATATTATATCATTTTATTCTTAATATCTAGATTGAACATAAGTCATGGAATAGTCACACTTTTATAGTCCAATCTCATATTTCTTGATATTTTGAGTAAACTACAATAAACAAATAAGTGTGATATCTCATATCAACTTATTCGAGCATGGCCATGCATTTCTAGTCTCACTCTATCAAGAGGCTTAAGATATTGCTCCCATTATGTAGGAGGGATGTAACACCCTATACCCGGCTTGATCACCAAGCCCGAATATCAGGATGTCACACTACCGTCTCATGTCATACTCATAGTAAATTGTCACATTATTAAGAAATTGTCCTTTTTATCAGCAATCTTATAAATTTGGAGTCAAACATCTATCAACCATCATTAAAACATGCCAAACATACTTTAAATAAACTTATAGTGGTAATTAAACATGCATTAGGACCACTTAGTAAAATTACCAAGACAATCACGTAGGTATTGATACTAGGAAAAGGGTATCGATATTTCCCAGTACGGTATTGATACTGCTTGTAAAATAGATGCCAAATTAGTATTCTGTTTCTCGTCTAAAATCAAAGTCTCGGAAAATATAGGTACATTTGCAAAAGTATTGATAAAATTACCCCGAGTATCAATACTCGTGATATGGTATCGATACCAATCTACGATTCTGACTTCCTGCACATTTAAAAATCATAGATGTATCATTTTAAAAACACGAATATCGATACCTCTACTCCAGACCAAAAAAATACAACATACTTGAGCATAAAAATCATTCTAACTTTTACCAATTCATCATGCTATCATATCGTCATCAAATAAACATCAAAACGGCCATAATACTAGTTTCAAACATTGAAAAGTAAATCTGAGCTATAATCAACTTAATACGAAATGGATCTTATAAACTTAGGAACAGATAGTCTATGGAGCATCCAAAACGTCATGACAAATATCAGTAAAAGTCTACCACATTGCCCTATTCCTGAAACGAAAATAAATAACAATAACACCTATGAAATAACAGAAAATGACTTGCTTAGATCACTCTTTGGAAACACATTGATCGTGATTTTTCGTGAAAAGTTTTATAAATTTATAATTAATCGTTCTTGAAACTAACTATTATCACGATGTAGGCAAGTGTACCTATCGAACAGTAGTATAGCTTTAGTAAGACTGGATTGTCTAACCCAAAGGACTAAAAGTACTAGTAATGACCGTCTTTTTATTATCTAGCTTAAGAATAAAGAGGTTTGTTTTAACTAACTAATTATCTAAACTAAGAAATTGCGGAAAATAGAATTGGGGAATTACTTTTGGGAAAAAAGATTGAATTAGGACAATACCTAAGGAAAAATCCACCTAGACTTTACTTGTTATTCTGGCTCCGAACCGGACGATTTATTCATTTAACTTGTTCCGTAGAGATCCCTAAGTTATGTTATTATCCCTATTCAAGACTAATAACGTCTAATCCCTAGGTTGAATAATTGAGAACTTTCTCTAATTAACACCCTAAGGTTGCATTAACTCGATCTATGGATCCCCTTATTAGGTTTCACCCTAATCTGGCAAAATCTTGTCACCCTATCTCTAGACGCGCAATCAACTCCGCTTAATTACGACAAAGTCACTCTTAGCCGGGGACTATTCATCCTCCAACTAAGAGCATTAACTTGAATCGATATCCTGAAATACCAAAACAAGAATTAAGAACACATAATTAAGAACAAGTCAAATATTTATCATACGATTCAGGAAATAATAACAAGATTCGTCTTAGGCTTCATCCCCCTTAGGTATTTAGGGGTTTTAGTTCATAACTAAATAAGAAAACATCTCAAAATAATAAAGAATACAAAACATAAAGAAAACCGAAAACTCCTGAAGGGAAATTGAGGAGAGATCTTCAGTCTTGATGATGAATCTGGCTTCTGAGATGGATCAATCGGCTTCCTAGGAGTAATTCCTTACTCCCTACTCTCCGTCTCCCTTTGAGTCCTCCTGTAGGGTGTTTAAATAGGCTTTCGAATGCCAAAAAGCCCTTAAACTTGCCCTTTTTTGAATGGAACTTAACTAGGGTTTGGCAGGGACACGCCCGTGTGTGATTACTTCAGGCCGTGGTCGAGGCTGAGATATCAACACACCCGTGCTGAGGTTGATTTGGGCCGTGGTCGAGCCTGTTAGATTGGCACGGGCGTGTGCTCTGCCCGTGTGAGGAAGTCCAGGCCGTGTTGTTTTCCCCTGTCGGCCCGTTTTCTCCCTTTTTGGCCCGTTTCTCGTTCTTTTCGCTCTCCTATGCTCACCTAAGTATAAACATGAAAGTAAAGGATTAGGAGCATCAAATTCACTAAATCTAAGGAGAAATCATTCATAAACGTGTTAAGCGAGGGATAAAAATATGTATAAATTATGGTTTATCACACATCGCTCACATCGGCACTTCACTACTCTACAAGGGTTTTAAGAAAAGAGTGGGTGAGCTTAAAAAGCTCAGTGAATGCCTAGAACAACTACCATGCAAACTATTCATCAAGCATCAACGAAATAACCATATAGCATAACCTCAACAATTCCAACTATAATGTCATTTTATAGTTACTTGTATATTACTTTCTAGTTCTTTTACATGGTAAACATATTCACTTTTAAGCATATATCACAATACTCGTATAACCACATAACATTCAAGCATATATCACAATGTACATATAATTTCATAACATTTAAACATATATCACAATACTCAAAACATCTTTATAGATAAATTGACACTTAAGTTATGAAACATAAAAGTGAGCTCTATCATCACTCATCAGATACACGGATATCTAACATACCGCATAGACTCATAGAGTTAGTCATGTCCCAAAAGTGAAGCATAAAGCTGTCACTCTCCAACACACCAAACATATCCCGTTGAATGGAGCTTAGCTCACCTTCCTTTATCTCTCCAACATGTCCCAAGGCCTTAACGCCCAAATCACAAAACACATATAGATGAGTACTCATAATCCTTTGGCATGCCAACTATATCCAACATCTCATAAGGTCATAAGGCCAAAATATCCATAATTACACAATTTTAATTACTGATTTAATGCACATCATCTCTATTCGTATTTATCAATTCACATCACAACTTGTATACAATGCATGCTTATTAGATTCACATTTAATTGCATTTAAAGTGCCACAATAAAGCTCATTGAGCCATCACGTATCCAACCACATATGAGTGCAGTAAAATTAGTTTATCACATACATAACCTGTTACATTAGCATCACATTTCATAATTTAACACATACGTACTTACAGGTTTTAGCACACTTTCACTGCATATTTATATTGTTAACACAACATCATCACTATTATTCGACATATTTAACATACCCACAACACAATACAATTTACAATAGTCATCACCCATGTCTCATATCACAATATCGCATTATAATAATCAATCCATAAATATTATCATAATCACATAAATAACCAAAAATAAAACAAAAGAAATAGAAAGCTTACACTCGGAATTTAGAGTAGGGATTTAGGCTACAACTAAATTCCAAAATAATGCATTGAATTATATCTACAAGAAATTATTCCAAACACTCACCAATTATGCTTTTGCCGAAAAAGTCAAAAGCTCAAACTAGTTATTCCTTGCCTTTATCTCTACTCGTAGAAGGTTTTACCTATTCCAACGCTTCAACAAAGTAAATCACACAACAACACAATCAACATTCAACTAAAGACTCACTTAAACTAACCAAAACGCAAGTCTAAGCTATATTCCTCATGAAATTAAAATTTTAACTAACAAACTTGAAACTCACAAGCTTATTTAAAATTATTTAGGATTTGAATCGTTACGAGAAAAAATCGAGCATTTGATCTAAAACCCAAAAACTTACAAGCTTGACAATGGAGAAAACTATGGTATTTTTAAGTGTTTTTCTTGGTATTTAATAGAGGTTTAAGGCTTGAATGTTGATCGTGATTTTTCGTGATAAGTTTTATAAATTTATAATTAATCATTCTTGAAACTAACTATTATCACGATGTAGGCAAGTGTACCTATCAAACAGTAGTATAGCTTTAGCAAGACCGGATTGTCGAACCCAAAGGACTAAAAGTACTAGTAATGACTTTCTTTTTATTATCTAGCCTAAAAAATAAGGGGTTTGTTTTAACTAGCTAATTAATTAAACAAAGAAGTTGCAGAAAATAGAATTGGGAAATTACTTTTGGGAAAAACGATTGATTTAAGATAATACCTAAGGAAAAATCCACCTAGACTTTTACTTGTTATTCTGGCTCCGAACCGGATGATTTATTCATTAACTTGTTCCGTAAAGATCCCTAAGTTATGTTATTATCCCTATTCAAGACTAATAACATCTAATCCCTAGGTTGAATAACCGAGACTTTTCTCTAATTAACACCCTAGGGTTGCATTAACTCACTCTATGGATTCCCTTATTAGGTTTCACCCTAATCTGGCAAAATCTTGTCACCCTATCTCTAGGCGCGCAATCAATTCCGCTTAATTATGACAAAGTCACTCTTAGCCAGGGTCTATTCCTTCTCCAACTAAGAGCATTCCACTTGAAGTGATATCCTGAAATACCAAAACAAGAATTAAGAACAAGCCAAATATTTATCATACGATTCAGAAAATAATAACAAGATTCGTCTTAGGTTTCATCCCCCTTAGGTATTTAGGGGTTTAGTTCATAACTAAACAAGAAAACATCCCAGAATAATAATGAATACAAAACATAAAGAAAACCCAAAACTCCTGAAGGGGAAATTGATGAGAGATCTTCAGTCTTGATGATGAATCTGGCTTCTGAGATGGATCAATCGGCTTCCTGGGTGTAATTTCTTACTCCCTATTCCCCGTCTCCTTTTAGTCTTCCTCTAAGGTGTTTAAATAGGCTTTAGAATACCTAAAAGCCCTCAAACTTGCCCTTTTCCGAATGGAACTTAGCTAGGGTTCGGCAGGGACACGCCTGTGTGGCATGGCCGTGTGCGATTACTTCAGGCCGTGGTCGAGGCTGAGATATCAACACGCTTGTGTTGAGGTTGATTTGGGCCGTGGTCGAGCCTGTTAGATTGGCATGGGCGTGTGTTCTGCCCGTGTGAGGAAGTCCAGGTCGTGTTGTTTTCCCTTGTCGACCTATTTTCTCCGTTTTTGGCCCATTTATCGTTCTTTTCGTCCTCCTATGCTCACCTAAGTATAAAACATGAAATTAAAGTATTAGGAGCATCAAATTCACCAAATCTAAGGAGAAACGGTTCATAAAACGTGTTAAGCGAGGGATAAAAATATGTATAAATTACGGTTTATCAAATGTTGATGGAAATCATGAGAATATGATTTGGGAATCAAATTTGAAGAGTTGAGACTTTGGGAGAGTTGGGAGAACAAAGGGATGGCACAAACAATTGATGGAGAAGAATAACGTAAAAATAGAACTAGGTTGAGAAAGATATTGGGTGAATTTTAAAATTTGATTAAATTTCTTTATAAAAACTCAAACTTTTGACCCTTTTACAAATCAATCCACTTTTCAAAATTAAAGGTATTTAAAACTCATTTTAGAAATTGATTTAATTTTCTAAAAATCATAGTTGAAAACATCTACGATGTACCATGTCACAAAATTCTGAACACTTTAAGGCTAAAATTTCCATTTTACCCTAAAAACTCCTAGACCTTATTTCAGGGTGTTACAAGGGACAAATTCTATCTTGATGAATCATATCCCACTACATAGATTATGGCATACCCAAAATTAGTTTTTATAGTATAACCTGTTATGGTAGATGTTTGATTGTGTCAAAATATACAACTCACTATGTTGAGATAATGATAATCTCAAGTTCGAGGATAATATACATAGTTATGACTATGAACAACGTTGTGACTATTACATAATAATCTTAGAACCATACTCATAGCGAGTCAATCCAGTATGTTGTTCTTTAACACATATTCATGTATCGATTTTGACATCCATATGTCAATGACAACACTTTGTCATCAATCAACTACACATTAATCTCAATGCATTATCATTGTCCAAGCCCACAAGAATACTTGACTAAGGACCTTTTTAAGAATAATCATATTATTCTCAGGATTTTATTATTAACTAGTTTATTTATATACACAGAAAAAGAAACTGAAATAACAATGGCAATGCCTTATATTAACAAATAAGGTAAAACAAGTATGTAATTATAATCATCTCTATAGTAATCACTGAAAGAGAATTTTCACCGCTAGACGAAAATATAGGATCGAAACATGGACGTTTCCTAATAGACATTCTAACTAACTAGACTAGAGAGACACTATTAGACTTAAAAATTTAGTTGGGGAATTTTATCAAACAGTGCCATATCAAACAATACAGTCTTAATCTCTTCATTTAAAATTGTTTTTCCCAAGAAAATTTCATTATTAAGATCAAGTTTAAGAAAAGAAATAGAAAGCAAAGAAGTTATGCTATCTGATAATTCACTATACAGCTTCTGGAAGAACTTAATTGCCTCAGCCTAGAGATCCTTATCTTCAAACAACCAATCACCAGTATCATTCTTTAAGGCTGAGATCATGTTGTGCTTCTTTCTCTGAATCGTACGGAAATGAAAGAACTTAGTATTTTAATCCCCAAAATGCAACCAGTCACATCTTGCTTTCTGCTTCCAAAGTAGCTCTTCATGGTGAAACACATCTTCTAAATCCTCCTGAAGCTGTAATTCTAAAAGACTTAAGTAAGCAAAATATGATTCTTCTAAGGCCCTTTGGATACTCGCCAATCTTTGCATCAATTTCGTTTTACGAACCTCTAAACAACCATAAACTAAATAATTCCAGCCTTTAATATTGTAGGTAAAATGATACATAGATTCAACCATGTTACTTTGAAAGCACCACTTTTCCTTAACAAAAATCGAGAAATTAATATGCTCCACCTAGCCTGCCAAAAATCTAAGGGGGCGTCCTTTTGGAAATTAACTTTCAACTTGAGAGAAAGAAGCAACGTCCTATGATTCGACTTTATCCTCAGGAGATAGGTAAAAGAACAGTAGACAAACAATATTTTAATAACACTGTTGAAACTCAAATTGCAATATTTAGAGAAGACAATCTATATTCTATATATTCAATTCTTTTTGAGATTTAATTAATTTATCCATGTTAACAATCTCTATTTAATCTACATTATATAAATAACTATTAGTTGATAGATATAATAAAAGTACCAATAATCAAATAATAATAAAAGTCAAACATATTAATTAAAATGGAAGTCAAACATTTTTTGATGATTGAAGCAAAACAACTAAAAATTGATTTTTCCAATATTTTCTTTAATGCTACTTGAATGAAAATGCGCAATTATTTGGTGCTAATGTATCTATTTATAGTGCTAAATCTTCATTTTAATTAGTACATAACCGTAACATCTATTGATTGATATTTAATCTAAAATAATAAGTGTAAATGAATATGAATACAAAATTTATTTCAATATTATTATGAATTTATCTAATAAAAGTATTTTTAATTAATATTATTTTTGTTAATATACTAAAATTTATTTCAACATTGCCTTGTTTTGACATTTAAAAAAACACGGACGAAAATTTTTAAAGGGATGTTTGATTGTTTTGGGCAAACAGAAAATCGAAACCCAGAACGTTAGGGCATGATTTCCCGAATTTCCAAAACATCAAACGTCGCCTTTGTTTTGGGAGGTTTTCAAATATACAATCAAAAATTAGTTCAAAACGCCTTCACCTGATTTACTTAGAATAAAAATGAGACGACCAACAAACATTGAAATTTGAATCCCAATACAATATCGTAGAAAAATCAAAGTTACACACATGGAACATGAATAGAATATTATAAAAATGAATGGCCAAATATGAAATTTGAAAGGAACGAATTTGGGTACATGCAATGGCAACATATCATACATTATACAAGTACAAATATTAACACTTGGAAGCAAATGAATTAAAAGCAAATACCAAGCAAATTAATACAAATAATATGTAATAAACTTATTGAAACAAACAAACAAATGAATGATATAAAGGAAATGCAACTTAGAATTGTGAAATAAGTAATTTGCATGAAAGTTTGAAATAAACCAAGAAAATGAAAAAACAATAAACAATATATAAAATAATAATGTATAAATAAAATTTTAAAATAAATAATGTATATATATAAAAAAGGAAGTGATATACAGAATAATATATGTTAAATAATACATATTAAATAAAAATCCTAATATAAATAATATATATAAAATATTAATATTATGTGAACATGTTTGAAATAAACAAATATATGTGCATACATATTAAAATAGGGCCATTAAAGAAATAAATTATATATAAACAAATTTAAAAAAGAATATAAATACGTATATATAAAAGGGAATTTCAAAAATAATAGCTAAAATAATGCGAGCATGATATATACAATATACTTCAAACAATATATATTGAAACAAATAATGCATTTTATAAAAGGGGGGGAATCAATTAAAATGAATAAATAATAATAAAAAAACAAAAAAAACCGATTGAAATGAAAACAAAATCAGAGAGACAATTTACAAACAAATTGAAATATAAAACAACATTGAGGACTAAAATACAATGCACGCAAGCTATAAGGGATTAAAAACGTAAATATCCCAAATCCTAGAACGCAACGTTCAGGAGCGGACCAAATTGAGCATTCGTGTAAATTCCAGAGATAATTTGAAAAAGTTAAAGAAAGCATAAACAAGACTTGATTGAACGCAAGCGCGAAGGAGGGGGACTGATTGAGCGAATTCCCCGTCCAGAGCCAACATGCGCGGACCTCCTGCGGGTCAGGTCGACGGCGGGTCTCCCCCTCCATACGGCGCCGTTTCACCTTTTACTTAAATTAAAATAAGTTTTAAAATCAATTGATTTTTTATTCTTTAAAGAAACCCCAATGCTCCCAAATCTCTTCCTATTTTCCCTCTGGCTGAAAGGCTAAACCTCAACCTCCCTCAAGGTTCGACTACAACGAACGGACCTCCAACGACGTGAGCGCGATGTAACTCCGGTAAGTTTCCCTCTTTCTCTTATTTTTTTACACACAGTAGATAAAAGTAAAAAAAATAACAATAAAATCGAAAGAACACCGAAACTTTAAATCACCTTTGCAGTATATTCTTGATTGCTTTCTTTTGATCTTCGTATGTATTTTTGTATACAATACGTATTCTATTTCTCTGAAAAGATGAGTAAAAAAAACTAGCCCCCTTTTACAATCAAAATTTGAAGGCTTTATAGCCAAAAACAAGCGGTTTCTGCCTATTCTCCTGTTCAAATTGCAGGTCGTGAAGACGTTGAGGGACGTGGGTGAGCAACGAGTGAGTTAGGGGTTATGCTTGGTGAGCCAACGCGCGTGGTGGAGGGGCGTTGAACGTGGGGCTGCGGCGCAAGGGAAACCTAGGGTTTTCGAAACCCTCAAAATTTTGGGCCATCGGGCCTTTGTATTTTTAGGGTATTGGGCCATGTTTAATGTAATTGGGCTGATTATTATTTGTAAATGGATTTATTTTTTTTATTTTTTTTTTGGTTTTTGTATGTGTATGGGCCCGGGCCAAAATTGGGTCTTACAACTGCCTCTCTTTGCCCGTTGTTGTGTAACGAGAACGGAGCAAAGACCCTAAAAGGACCAATTTTGCCCGGTCTTGCCAAATCTTCAACTTCTTTGGTGCTCCTCTTCTTCAAGTAGTCTTACATCAACTTTAGGAAGATAATGTTTGTGACCTCAACCTGCTCCATAGCAACTTTAGGGAGATAAGGTTGATGGCTAAAATCTGCTCCTATTGCCAGTACATGAAGATACGATCTGTAATTTTCAATCTGCTTCCTTGTTACCTCAGGAAGATAAGACTTGTATCTTAATTGTTATTTCAATACTTTTGTAAAAGTATTATTAGTCCATTAATTGTTATTTCAATACAAGCGCTTAAACATACCAATAAAGATACATAAAACTGAAACTTATTAGGAACAAGATTCAAGAAGAATGGATTAATCAAAGGAAATAAATATTGCTAGAGTACAAAAATAGGTAACAGGGAACAAAAATAAGTGTCCTAGATATCGCAGCCTAAGCTCCTCCATATGAACTCCACAAGGACCATTTTGAGCTTATCATGTGTCTAGGAGAACTAGTGTATTCTGTCAATGCCCCAAGATATGCGTACTTCCTCTTTATTAGTTCTAGCATAGCAAGACTACCACTTGCCCCATCTTTGGTCGAAATTTGAGTTGCCCTTTTCGGGTTTTCAATTCAAAACCACTTTGGTCTCAAGACGCCCTTTGCGGGTTTTCACCTCGGCTTCTCCCTTTTTTTTAGGATCCCTTCGCTGGTTTTCACCTTTTAAGCGAAGTACTTCTTGACTGAATCTGAATTTACTGGGTTGGGCAGGCTCCTACCATCCATCTTAGTTAATATCAGCGCTTCTCTAGAAAAAGCCTTCTTTACCACATAAGGTCTTTCCCAGTTTGGCATCCATTTCCCCTCTGAAATCTTTCTGCAAATGGAGGATCTTTTTTAATACCAAGTCTCCCTCATGGAATACTCTGGGGTGAACCCCTTTATTGTACGCTCGCATCATTCGCTTCTGGTACATTTGCCCATGACGGATAGCCTTCAACCTCTTTTCTTCAATCAAGTACAGCTGATCATACCGGAGTTGGATCCATTCTGCTTCGTCCAGTTTCAACTCTGATAAAACCCGGAGAGAAGGAATTTCGACTTCAATGGGTAAAACTGTCTCTATCTCATAAACCAATGAATAGGGTGTTGCCCCGGTAGAAGTTCTGACAGATGTTCGATAGGCCAAAAGAGCAAATGGTAACTTTTCATGCCAATCCTTTTAGTTCTCAGTCATTTTCCCCACAATCTTCTTGATATTCTTATTGGCTACCTCAACTGCACCATTCATTTTTGGGCGATATGGTGACGAGTTGTGATGCTTAATTTTGAACTACCTGCAGACCTCAACTATCACGCTGTTATTAAATTCAATGCGTTGTCAGATATGATTCTTTCTGGCATTCCATATCGACATATGATCTCTTTCTTTAAGAACTTACTGACTGCCGACTTTGTGACGTTGGCATATGAAGCAACCTTTACCCACTTGGTGAAGTAATCGATGACCACAAAGATGAATCGATATCCGTTAAAAGCCTTCGGCGAAATCGGCCTAATGACATCCATGCCCCACATTGAGAAATGCCACAGAGAGGTCATGACATGAAGGGGTGAAGGAGGCACGTGGATCTTGTCTACATAAATTTGGCACTTATGGCATTTCTTAGCATAGCTGATGCAATCTCCTTCCATCATGGACCAGTAGAACCGAATATCATGATTTGCCTTGCCATTGTGAACCCATTGGCATGCGTCCCGCAGACACCCTCATAGACTTCTTCTAGGATTTTCTTAGCTTCAACAGCGTTAACACATCTTAACAGCACCTAATCTTTCCTCCTTTTATACAAGATTTCTCCATCTAAGACAGAGTCACTGGCTAGCCTTCTCAATATTCTTTATCATTTTCTGTTGCTTGATCAGGGTATTCACGATTTTTCACGTATCGTAAAATATCATGATACCAAGGATAATCATCTCTCTCCTCTTCATCGTCTATATTGTAACAATGAGCTGAGGCCTCATAAATACTCATCTGGATCGGCTTCATATTCTCTCGTCTATTTACTCTGATCATAGAAACAACGTAACCAAGGCATCTGCCATCTGATTTTCGTCTTGCGGGAGATAATAGAAAGTGATACCATCAAATACCTTAATTAAATCCCAAACTAGCTCTCGATAGTTGATCAACTTTAGGTCTCTTGTTTCCCATTCATCTTTGAGCTGATAAATCATCAGTACAGAATCCCCTTACACCTCTAACACCTTGATTTTACGTTTGATGGCTGCACGGATTCCCATGATACATGCTTCGTACTCTGTAATATTATTTATGCAATCAAAATCCAATTTACAAGTGAATGGATAATGATCTCCATTTCGGGATATCAGGACTGCCCCAATTCCATTACCAATGGCATTTGATGCTCCGTCAAAATTCAGTTTCCACAGATGATCTTTTAAAGTGTCCTCTTCGGTAGTTGCCACATACATTAGATCTTTATTAGGGAAATCAAAGTTCAGAGGCTCATAATCTTCTAAAGCTCTACTGGCTAGAAAATCTGCTATTGCACTCCCTTTCACAGCCTTCTGGTTCACATAAACTATGTCAAATTCGGAAAGCAGAATTTACCATCGGGCCATCCTTCCACTCAAAGCAGCTGACTCCATCATGTACTCAAAGCAACTAAATCCATCATGTACTGCATCAATCTTCGAGTAGTCTAAACCAAAGCACAACATAGTTTTTCAATTGGCGAGTATCTCATTTCATATTCAGTGAATTTTTTACTAAGGTATTATATCGCCTTTTCTTTCTTTCCCGTCTCATTATGTTGACCGAGTACACATTCTATTGAATTGTTAAATACTGTCAAATACAATATCAGTAGCTTACCAGGGCTAAATGGCGTTAGGGATTTTGCGATCATATTATCGACGTAAACTTCAATTTCCTTGTGTATCATTTCGTGAAACAAGATTACCATGACTCTTTGATACGTTTCTCTCGCATTCTTTAACCCGAATAGCATCACTTTATAACAAAAAGTCCCCATAAGGTTATGAATGTGGTCTTTTCCCTGTCTTCAAGATGTATCTTTATCTGATTGTATCCAAAGAAACCATCCATGAAGGAGAACAGTGAGTAACCTGCCGTGTTATCCACCAAGGTGTCAATGTGAGGCAGTGAGAAGTTGTCTTTTGGGCTAGCCTTGTTTAAGTCTCTGTAGTCTACACACATCCGCACTTTTCCATATTTCTTAGAAACGGGGACAACGTTGGCTACCCATTCTGAGCAATTAACTACCTGCAAGAACCCAACATCAAATTGCTTTCTGACCTCTTCTCTTATTTTTACTGCAACATCGAGCCTCATCCTTCGAAGCTTCTATTGAACAGGCTTGCACTCTTCTTTTATGGGGACGCGATGTACCGTAATATCAGAACTTAATCAAGACATATCCTGATATGACCATGCGAAGATATCTTTAAACTCTTGCAGTAATTCAATGAGGTCCCGTCTTGTTTCCTTGGCTATTCAAGTTCCAATATTCATCTCTTTCCCCTCTTCTAAGATTATACTCTCGATTGTCTCTTTATGGGGTAGAATCTATTTCTCTTCCTACGCTACAATCCTTAACAAATTTGAAGGTAAGCGACAGTCTTCATCATCTTTAAAATCCTAAGATCCCTCCAGACACATGTCTCACTCAAAAGAGAATTTTTGGTTTGTAACGGCGTCACTCATGTCATTGATATCTAGAGACCTATTGTAGGCACAAAAGAATATCCAACAAACAAATGAACCTAAGTATAGCTTTATTTGTATGGTATGATTATAAATGAAATGCAAGAAAAGAAAATTTGCTCAAGAAAAGAAAATTTGCTCAAGATAAAAGAATATTTGCTCAGAATAATACATGAAAGTGTATTTATATTGAAATAAACGTTTTGAACATGAGCCTATTTTACAAAATATTCTTATTGCTTCTAGGTTTTAAAACAACAAGTGTGTTTTGAACATTACTCTGTATTAGCATTAAAAACTATAGGAATTTCCTCCGCAATCCAGTTGTTCAGAACACTTTCAGGCTCATAAGGGCAAATGCTTGCTAAGTCATGTCTCATCACTTTCTCTTCAAAAATTACATTGATATTCAAATTTTCCATTACGTCTTCAGCTTTTCCCTCTCTTGTCATCTTCAATTCAAGATAAATAATTCCACCTGACACAAATGTATAGGATATATGGGGAAACTTCATTGATTCCCACTTGACCTCTGCCTCACTTAGTCGTGCTCTTCGTCTCTTTTGCTTCTTTTCCATCTATTTTCTTTTCTGCTTTGCATCTGGCCTAAACCCTGAGCCAAAACAATCTTGTTTATCAGCCAAAACTGGTACCTCAACTCGAACATGAAGATACTTTCCAAGTCTTCTTCCAGGCAATGCTCCCTTTCCCACTATTAATTGCAAGCTCATCCTTGTAGCCTCAGATATTTTTGGCATTGGGACCCTGCCCCCTTCAATGTTGTATTTACAAATTCCAATGACCGAAAGGAACACTCAATTGCTTCATCATCATTTTCTATATATGGTGCACTACTGGTAATGGATGCAATAATGTCCTCCTCCGCATTTATCATTATCAGTCGGTCCTCTTTCACCAATTTTAGCTTTTGGTGTAACGATGACGGTACTGCCCCCACCGGGTGAATCCATGGCCTCCCCAATGGGTAATTATAAGAAGGCTTGATATCCATTACCAGGAAATCTACCTCATATGTGTTCGGTCCGATCAGAAGAGGTATCTCAATCCTTCTCATTACCTTTCTTTCGGTGCCATCAAATGCCCTCACTATGTTCTGGCATGTCTTCATGTGAGAATTGTCTATTGGCAACTTATTCAACGTGGATAGGGGCAAAATATTCAATATCGATCCATTATCAACTAGTACCCCTAGTAATGTATATCCCTTGCAGCGAGTGGAGATGTGCAGAGCCTTGGTGGATCCTATGCCCCCTGGTGATATTTCATTATCACTGAAGGAGATAAAGTTATCGGCACTTATGTTGCTGACAAGACGGTCTAGCTTGTTCACTGAAATATCTTCAGCGACATAGGTTTCATTCAACACCTTTATCAACGCATTACGGTGTACCTCTGAATTTTGAAGCAGAGCTAATACTGATGTACGTGTCGGCTGCTTGTGCAATTGTTCCACAACACTATACTCATTGTGTTTTATGAACTTCAAAAATTCTTTAGCTTCATCCTCAGTTACCAGTTCATTAACCAGTGGTTTTGTCCTCTCTTTCTCCTGTTCAAACATCAAATATTTCCCTTTTACAGGCTCGACTTTCATATCTGGCGTGCTGACTAGACTCCCCTCTCCTGATGATGTCACATTACAGTTATAATTCCAAGGCACCCTTTTGCTGTCCTTGTAAGGAAAAGCCACGGGTTTCTGAATCACAACTCTTGGCGCCATTCTTGCTCCAGCTTCATTGATTCTTGGTCGTGAAATGATCCCCATTGGGTGATTGACCTCATAGACCCTCTCTATCAGCCCCTCCTCCGAGGTGCATACATCTTTCTCCTCAGAAAACTCAAAGAACTCTAGCTCTTTGCTGTCCATTAGACCCTATACCAGGGCTCTGAATTCATCGCATGTTTCAATCTCATGGTTCTCCTCTCCGTGGAACTCACAATAGTTCCCTACCTCTCGGGATTTACTCCCAAAGTCTCGTATGATTAAACCTCTCTCCACCATCTTCTTCAAAACCACTCTCATCGGGGCTTTCCCTTCTTCCACGTCCAACTTAATTCTCCTCTCCATATTCTTGACTATCACGTTTACCCCATTATCAGCATAATTGGGTAACGATTTCCTACACCAGATGCATCATCGAATTTCACAACACCCATGTTAATGAACCTTTCGACTACCCTTTTGAAGGAGGTGCAGTTCTCTATCAAGTGTCCTGCAATTCTCGCATGATACTCACATTGGGTACTTGCATCATACCACTTAGGGTATTGGGGTTGCAACGATTTTAAGAAGAACGGGGATACAACATCTGTATTGAATAAACTTTTGTACAGCTCTCGATACATTATTGGAATGTGAGTAAACTGGGTCTTCTCGGTTTTCTGCCTCGTATTGGGCTCTTGCCTTGTTGACACTTGCTGGCCCATGGTTACCGCTTTCTATTGATTTATCGTGATTGGTTTCGCATAACCCATGCTCACATTGCTGACTTTATTTTCCCTCTTTTTAGGGGCTAACCTCTTGGTGCTTTCCCCAGCCTCTATCTTTCCGCACCTTATCGCATTCTCTATCATTTCACAGGACATAACTATGTCCGCGAAACTCTTAGTTGCGCTTCTCAGCATGTGGTTAATAAAATGTGCTTTGAAGGTATTAATGAAAAGCATGGTTGTTTCTTTTTCCAACAATGGCGGTTGGACTTGTGTAGCAACTTCCCTCCATCTCTGAGCGTATTGCCTGAAACTTTTATTCGACTTTTTCCCCATGTTCTGTAACATGATTTTGTCAGGCGCTATATCCGTCACATGGCCATACTGCTTCATAAAGGCCTGTGCTAAATCTTTTCATGATTTAACTTAGCTACGATTCAATTGATTGTACCATTTGGCTGCAGCCCCAGACAAACTATCTTGGAAATAGTGAATCAATAACTGATTATTATTGACATGACTAGTCATCCTCCGACAAAACATCGTGAGATGATCCTCAGGGCAACTGGTTCCGTTTTATTTCTCAAACTCTAGCATTTTGAACTTCAGAGGGAGTACCAAATCTGGGACCATGCTCAACTCCTTAGCATCCATTCCGCCATGATAATCAGCGCTTTCCAAAGCCTTGAATTTATCCTCCAACCACTTGTATCAGTCTTCCAGCTGCTTTGGGAATTCTGCTATTGCCTTTCTTACTTCCGCCACCTCATCAAAATCAGGGACTGTAGGATTTGCCAGATGGTCTTCGGGTTTAGAACAAAGGCCCGTCGGGACATTTATCGGTGTCGAAGTACCAGTCTGATATTGGGGTTTGATACTGACAGACACCATTTGCGGTGGTACTGGGGTATTTATCAGGGTAAAACTTGGAGGGTAAGAAAGAATCTCACTATCGTCCTCAGTATTGAACACGGGATTCTTCATTTTTTCCTGCCTTCCAACAAGTAACTGGGTCAATTGGCTCATCACATTCTTCTGAGATTCCATCATTTGATCTTTCATATCTTTTATATCTGTTCCTATATTTCCTTCTACATTTGCTCCAATTTTTCCAACCTTTGATCCATAGCTTTGGTCTTTTTTCGTGTGTAGTATTGATGTTCCAGGGTAACTATAATACAATTTTTAATTAATTAAGGTTCTTTTGAGAAATTTAATGCACATGATGCAATGAAATGCAAATGCATGAGATGAATGCAAAACTAAAGAGAGACGTCGATTCTGATTCAATTCCATTTAAAAAAACTTTATTAGAAAGCAAAATCCTTTACATAAAACAGATCATATATACGGCTTAGCCCTAATGCTTAAAGTTTTAACTTTCTTAAGAAGGTAAGCCAGCTCACGACCCAGGTCTGACTCTACTCATACTTCACACTTAGCACATCAGCCTGAACCGCTAAGGTCTATAAATAATCGGCCACTTCTCGAATCTAAGCCACGGCTTCGCACATGATATAATCTCCTTCCCTGAATTGATCTTGCGAGCGACGGAGTTGTTTTTTCCACTGCTCATTGTTTGACTCAAGGAATTCAATTCGAAGCTCACAATTTTGTAGCATAGTCTCGAGTTCTTTTACTTTTCCTTTCCAATCCTCGATTCTGCCCAGGCTGGCTCTCAATTCAATGTCAGAGTTACGACCCCGATGCTGATGTAGTGCTTTCTCTAACTCCATTACCCGAGCTATCAATATCTTCTTCTCATCTTGGCCCTCAACCAAGCTCTTTTTTAAGGCATTTTCGCGTGCTCGAGCATCATGGAACCTCTTCTCCCACTGATCAGCTCTAGCTTTTTCTTCTTAAACTTCCTGCCGCCATTACTCTGACGTCTTTCCCAACCCAGTAGTTCTCATCGACATACGCAGCTTTTTGTAATCAGCCTTCAGACTATCCAAGTCTTCTTCAACCTTTCTTTTCCTTTTTCTAAATTTTTCAGCCTCGTGTTTCTACACATCGACATCTAACCTCAAATGCATCTTTTCTTCCTCCAACTATTTTATCTTTTTCCCTAACTCTGCATTTCTCTCTTCAAAGTCCCGTTTTATGATTTCTAGCTCGGAAGGGATTACCTGTAAGTATTCTTTCATCAAACGAACACCTTCCAAACTTGGCCCTGGGATATTATCATTAACCTTTTTTACTCAGCCACCCTTTGTATTCAGGAGTCGTCATTGACCCAACGACCAATCTCTTTATCCGGTGCGTCTGTTTCTAAGCATCAGAAATCTCTCGAACCTTCTTCTTAACTGTCTCGATCTGTACTGCCTTAAAACAAGCAAAGGGGCATATCCAATAGCTCATCAAATTCCAGGCAAAGGTACCAATCAAAACTCCCACACCGATAGAGGATCTCATTAGGAACCAACCAGAGAGCCCTCCACTCAACGTCCTCTTCCTGAAGATTTTGAAGGAGTGCGATCCAGTTCTCTTCTAATATGTCATCTTTCCTGGGCATGGTTGTTATCTCCTTTAATGGAGATTAATTATCAGAAAAAACCCGATAAGAAACTTTATCCACCTTCCAGAAATGACTGTGGAACCAAGCTAACAATAATTGCGCGCACCCTATAAATCTACCTTCACCTACCCTCCGATATGTACTCAAAGATCTGAATGTCTAGGCTAGAATTATCGGCACTGGTGTGACCCCTTTGTTAAGTCGATCAAATAAATCGGTACCTGCTTCATCTATATGCCTTAAAGCTTTGGAAAAATCACCAAACCGTAGATACTCAAGACGAAGACATCAACTTTCTTCTTCATGTCTGGATGTGCTACAATCAGGTCCTTCAAACTCACCAATGGAATGTATTTACAATCACCTTTCTATTGAATTCGGGCTGTAACCCAACGTTCACTCATCCCAGTGATACTCATCAATTTCTTTATAAAAGTTGAGGCATTAGCAGCCTTTGAATAAGTTTTGTCGACTTGAACCGTTGGATAATGAAGCAAAGCTGTATACTCCTCCACAGTAGGCACCAAGTCCACCTTCCTGAAGGTGAAACAACTATACTCCGGGTTCCAAAACTGAGCCATAGCCCGAAACAAGTACTTGTCCACCTTGATGTCAAATAGGTAGGGTAAGTGCCATAATTTTGATAGAACAGCTGCCTAGCCTTATCATCCCAATTGACTCATATATCCCTCAATTCCTGAAACTCATTTTGGGTCACATTGATAAGAGTGAAGCCCCCCAATTCCAATGTACACCCCTCAGCTAGGCTATTCCTTTTCTCAAGTTGCATCTGCTCTGACCACATACGGATAGCCACATTATCCTCCATTTTATCAAGGAATTCGCTCTCCATAACTAGTTTTCTAATTTAGTAACCGAACAGAAATTGACACCTCTTTAATATGAAATGACATGCAAACATAACCATAACAAAACAGAACAGGTTAGTATCGAAAAATAAAAATGAAAGCAAATAGAAAATAAGCAAACACCTATATGGGGTAATCACTAGGGTTCAAAATAGCTTTACCTAGGGCGGGCAATTAAGGTTCACTATATGTGGCTTAGTTCTAAGAAAAGGTACCTGAACCAGCAAATTCCTCAACCCTTACCCATTATAAGCTCATGTGGATCGAGTTCAGTTCAGGAGAATACATTTCCCTATGGCCATGCGGAGGTGAAAACCTTACGAAGACATAGGTACGGATGTATCCCGGAAGCAGTCCACTAGCCCATGCGGAGGTGAAAACCTCACGAAGGCATAGTTCTCACTCCCACTTAGAAGTTGCAGCCACAACGGTCATGCAAGATGATGCAAGGGGACATAAACAACTCAAACTACAAAACCTGAATAAAATGATAACCATAAAACCCATGACATGCAATGAAAGGATCGTATGTTAAAAATCCAAATTTTAAATTTCTGACAAAAGGACAGAAAATAATCAATTTTACAGCTTGACTCTCTTATTGGTCCCCAGCGGAGTCGCCAAACTGTCGAAACCATTTTTTAAGTTTGGAAAAACAGTGATCGACTTTTAAAAACGAAAGTTTGGAGTTGCCACCGATCTTTTAGTTTAGGTGCGATCAGATCACCTTAAAATTGATCATTTTAATAAAATATTTTGATTTATTAAAACAATGATTTTGGATCTACGAAATTCGAGAAAAAATTTCGGGAGTCGGTTACACACGAGGAAGGGTTAACACTCTTATATGCCCAAAATTGGTACTAATTGATTAAATAACGTCCTTATGTCTAAAAATTGAAGGAAAAATATTAAAATACGATCCCCTTAAAAATGTGTAAACAACTCGAGTTGGATCTTAAGATTCACTCGTTCCAAAGGTATAAAATACCACATCCAGCATGTTAGGACACGATATTTTAAGCCTCCAAAAACTGAGATCACCTCATGATTTCCAAAAACACACAACGAAATTTTAGAAGGGTATTCAGTTATTTGGTCCAACGATAAATCGAAACCCAGCACGTTAGGGCACGATTCCTCGAATTTCTAAACACGAAACGTTACCTTGTTTTGACATTTAAAAAAACACGGATGAAAATTTTTAAAGGAATGTTTGATTGTTTTGGGCAAACAAAAAATCGAAACCCAGCACGTTAGGGCACGATTTCTCGAATTTCTAAAACATCAAACGTCGCCTTTGTTTTGGGAGGTTTTCGAATATACAATCGTAAAATCGGTTCAAAATGCATTCACCTGATTTACTTAGAATAAAAATGAGACGACCAACAAACATTGAAATTTGAATCCCAATGCAATATCGTAGAAAAATCAAAGTTACACACATGGAACATGAATAGAATATTATAAAAATGAATGGCCAAATATGAAATTTGAAAGGAGCGAATTTGGGTACATGCAATGGCAACATATCATACATTATACAAGTACTAATATTAACACTTGGAAGCAAACGAATTAAAAGCAAATACCAAGCAAATTAATACAAATAATATGTAATAAACTTATTGAAACAAACAAACAAATGAATGATATAAAGGAAATGCAACTTAGAATTGTGAAATAAGTAATTTGCATGAAAGTTTAAAATAAATCAAGAAAATGGAAAAACAATAAATAATATATAAAATAATAATGCATAAATGAAATTTTAAAATAAATAATGTATATATATAAAAAAAGAAGTGATACAAAATAATATATGTTAAATAATAGATATTAAATAAAAATCCTAATATAAATAATATATATAAAATATTAATATTATGTGAACATGTTTGAAATAAACAAATATATGTGCATACATATTAAAATAGGGCCATTAAAGAAATAAATTATATATAAACTGTAATATCCCGAATTAGGGCCTAATCGGAATAGTGGTTTCGTGACCACAAATCCGAGATAGAAATAATTATTTTATAATTATTTTGAGGTTTATGATATGATTACATAATTGTGTGAAAATTTCGTGAAGAAATTCTATGCATAAAATACTTAATTTGAAAGTAGGGACTAAATCGAATAAGTTGCAAAACTTGCATTCTAGAAGTTTTTAGTATGAAATTGCATTGAAATATTAATTAAGAGGTCTTAAATAGAAATTTGACCAATTTTAAGTTCATGGACAAAATTAGGACATGGAAGGAATTTTGGAAAGTTTAGTAGTAAGGGCATTTTGGTCATTTAGTTATTAAAATGAATTAAAAACAAAATTAAAAGCCAATTTTTGTCCATCTTCTTCATTAGGACGAAATTTCAAGGGTTCTCCATAGCTAGGGTTTGTTTCAAGCTTTCAAGCTCCATTGTAAGTGATTCCAAGCCCTGCTTTTAATGTTCTTTACGTTTTCGGAGTCCCGGTAGCTCGATAAAGCTTATGCTAGCAATAATTTAAGTTAGGGTTCATATTTGGAAAAATACCCATAGGTGAAATTTGTGTATTTTGGTGTTTTATGATAGAATATGAGGTTTTAAATTATGTTAGACAACTTGTACTACTCGATTTTAAGCAAAACGCAGTAAAAGGGCTTAATCGGTAAAAATACCTAATAGTCATAAGTACATGTTAGAGTGTGAATTTCATGTTACCATAGAAGGGAAAAATGATCAGCATGTCATAAAACATAAGAATAAGGAATAAAGTTTAATCCAGGAGCCTAGGGGCAAAAATGTAAATATGCAAAAGTTTAGGGGTAAAATTGTAATTTTGCAAAAATTTGAGTTAAGGATTAATTTGATAATGTGAGTATTAAATAAGCTAAATGTGTTATTTTAGATCAAGAAAGACGTGGAATCGACCTCAATCGAGGAAAAGAAAAGATTGTGGACTAAATTGCGAGAATCTTTGTATATTTTGGTACCAAGGTAAGTTCATGTGTAAATAATGTAGCATAATTTTTATTTTTAAGTTAGTGATGTTAAATATATGTGATGCTGAATTTTATTATGAAATGTATGCTTTGTGGTTAATTTCAAATAATATGTAAATTATGTGAGCTACTTGTTAAATATAATTGTTACTGAGTATTGAATTCGGCATTCTACGAAGACGGCAAGGATATGTGTTTCGAGGAAAATCCCGCTTGAACCTTAGGAATAGATTAGGATACAAGTGACATGTCACTAGGATGGTTGAGCATCCGAACTCGTTGAGTTGAGTCCGAGTTCACTTATGGATGCGAATGTTCGAACTCGTTGAGTTGAGTCCGAGTTCGAGAGATGTAACTAGGCATCCGAGCTCGTTGAGTTGAGTCCGAGTTCACTTATGGATGCGAACGCCGAGCTCGTTGAGTTGAGTCCGAGTTCGCTTATGGGCGGGTTACATAATTGCTTGTTTGCATATATGGCACTTATGTGCAAGTTATCCATGTATCCGAATTATATTCCGATGTGTTCAACGGGTAAAGTTCTACTCAATTGGAGGAATATTCGAGATGTAAAGAGACGTATTGGTAAGTGATGTGAAATGGATATTTTGGACAGGTATGTATTTAACCCTCGGGTTGAGTATTGATACAATCACGATAAGGTAATAAGATGATGAAAAATGATTAGAAATGTGATATGTGTTTTAGTGATGCATGCTAATGTTGATTGGTATGAATGTTTGTTATGTTACTTATTATTTGCATATGAACTTACTAAGCATTTATGCTTACTCCTTCCTTCTTACTCATTGTAGTTTTGAACAAGCCAACTCGTGAGTCGGGATAGGTCGAAGGCTCAGTCACACTATCCTAAGACTTTTGGTAAATAGTTTGTAAATTTAAGTATGGCATGTATAGCAATATACCTATTTTGTGTAAATGATCTTATGATATGGTGATGGAATGGTTGAGAAAATGTTTGACAATGATAAATTATGAAAATGGTTAGTTTAGATTATGTTTGATGTTAAGGAAAATTATTAAGATACTTAGTGCATAAAAACTCATAAAAGGGATGAAATTTGCCATAAACAGAATACTACAGCAACACTGACGCGAGTTTGAAAATTTATTAAAAATCATAGAAATTGAATCTAGTGATGGATTATGTATCAAATTTAAGCTTGTTATGTCTAGTTTCACATGAAACAAATGATACAGGTAAAGGAATTATATGTTAAAATATATTTGAATTTTAGTGAAACAGGGTCGTAGCA
The DNA here is from genome assembly GCA_025698475.1 of Gossypium anomalum. NCBI lineage: Eukaryota > Viridiplantae > Streptophyta > Magnoliopsida > Malvales > Malvaceae > Gossypium > Gossypium anomalum. The sequence continues at coordinate 7,215,488 of CM046961.1, forward strand.
GTTTCTGAATCCCCTGTTCCAACTTTAGAAATTCACCATAAATTGTAAAGATATAATTAGGTGGTGTATTTTATATCCTAAGAATCCTTATTGAGTCTAGTTTTAGTAGAAACAAACCTCATAGTCATATGAATTTTTTACAGAGAGAAATGTGGTTCGTAGTAAACAGAGGTCAAACCAGTCAAGTCTTGAAACATGGGTAACTTTAACTAATAAACTGTACTAATTGGCTCAACCAAAAATTCTAGAAAAAAATTAGTAGATAGGTATATGAGTCTAGATTCAAGGAAAATTTACGGATCTTAATTTCGAGTTTTGTAACTCGAGATATGATTTTTCTTGTGACTGTGACGCAAGTAGCTTAAAAACTGTGAATGTAGAAACAAATAATCCAAAGTTCTAAAAATGTTAAATTAAGCTTAGTAACACCTCATACTCAACTCCGGCGACGGTCTCGGGCGTGGGGGCGTTACATAAACAAATTTAAAAAAGAATATAAATACGTATATATAAAAGGGAATTTCAAAAATAATAGCTAAAATAATGCGAGCATGATATATACAATATACTTCAAACAATATATATTGAAACAAATAATGCATTTTATAAAAGGGGGGAATCAATTAAAATGAATAAATAATAATAAAAAACAAAAAAAACCCAATTGAAATGAAAACAAAATTAGAGAGACAATTTACAAACAAATTGAAATATAAAACAACATTGAGGACTAAAATATAATGCGCGCAGGCTATAAGGGATTAAAAATGCAAATATCCCAAATCCCAGAATGCAAAGTTCAGGCGCGGACCAAATTGAACATTCGTGCAAATTCCAAGGATAATTTGAAAGAATTAAAGAAAGCATAAACATGACTTGATTGAATGCAAGCGCGAAGGAGGGGGACTAATTGCGTAAATTCCCCGTCCAGAGCCAACGTGCGCGGACCCCCTGCGAGTTGGGTCGACGCGCGGGTCTCCCCGTCCATACGGTGTCGTTTCACCTTTTACTTAAATTAAAAGAAGTTTTAAAATCAATTGCTTTTTGATTGTTTAAAGAAACCCCAATGCTCCCAAATCTCTTCCCCTTTTCCCTCCGGCCGAAATGCTAACCCTCAACCGCCCTCAAGGTCCGACTGCGACGAACGGACGTCCAACGACGTGAGTGAGATGTAACTCTGGTAAGTCTCCCTCTTTCTCTTTTTTTTTTTTTTACACACAGCTGATAAAATTCAAAAAAATAACAATAAAATTGAAAGAACACCGAAACTTTAAATCACCTTTGCAGTATATTCTTGATTGCTTTCTATTGATCTTCGTATGTATTTTTGTATACAATACGTATTCTATTTCTCTGAAAAGAAGAGTAAAAAAAACTAGCCCCCTTTTACAATAAAAATTTGAAGGCTTTATAGCAAAATACAATCGGTTTATGACTATTCTCCTGCTCAAATTGCAGGTTGTGAAGACGTGGAGGGACGTGGGTGAGCAACGAGCGAGCTGGGGGTCATGTTTGGTGAGCCGGCGCGCGTGGTGGAGGGGCGTTGAACGTGGGGCTGCGGCGCAAGGGAAACCTAGGGTTTCCGAAACCCTCAAAACTTTGGGCCTATCGGGCCTTTTTATTTTTAGGGTATTAGGCCATTGTTTAATGTAATTGGGCTGGCTATTATTTGTAAATGGATTTATTATTTTTGTTTTATTTTTTGGTTTTTGTATGTGTATGGGCCCGGGCCAAAATTGGGTCTTACAGAGGGTTTGATGTAATGGCTTTGTGCTGTCCTTCTCTATCTCTTACAACTTTTTCAAGTTTTTTATTACCATGCAATGCAAATCGAAAACAATTATGGATATGAGAATGAAGGATAGGCATATGAAGCATGTCCATTTTAAGCAGCAATTTTGTAATGGGTGAATCAGATTTCATTTTCAGGTCTACTGGGTGGACAAGTCTTGTTCCTCAGCCTCCATTTCTGGTACTCGCAGTATAGAAAACCTATGTATTTGGGTGGCTCGCTAAAACATCTTTAGCGAACCGTGGCAATGTTTCGACCCATTTATTATAAATTTTACAAATTTTTTTTACATTTTTTTGTCATAATATTATTATTAATTTCAATTATCGACTGTAAAATGGAATTAAATCCGTTTTGTTAGATACAAAAATTTTCAAACCACATCAAGACATTTAAGTGTTTGACATGATTACTAGGTCGGACCAAACCAAAGCCCTCAACTTGGCTCAACAAGGATGGGCTTAGAAGCCTATTTTAGGACCCACATAATCACCATGAGGCCATTTCTTGGGCACTTAGGCCCACTATTTTGGGCATGAAGTCCATTCCAAAATAAGGACCATATTTTGCCTCTCATAAGAGTTCAGGTATACCTAATCATGGGCTAGGTCACTAGCTCAGTTAAGAAAATCCATCCAAAAAAGTGAGGGAGTTTAGACAAAAATATAGGCTCAAAAATGGGCTTGGGCAAAGAATAATGCCCGTTTTCTAAACGAGTCGAACCTGGGGTAAGATTTTTTGGGTTCAAGCCCGACTTGAATTTGCCTAATTTATTTTTCACTATTGTTTTGCTGCCATTTTGATATTGTTTTGCTACTATTTTACTATTATATTGCTACTATTTTATTGTTAAAATATTGTACAACTCTTGTTTTATTATTAATTTTACTATTATTTTTAGAGGCATTTGCTTGCTAAATTGCAACTATCTTAGTGTTATTTAAGTACAAATTTTTTTTAATGCATTTTCAATTTGTTAGGAAATTTTTATTTTAATGTTTTTAGTGTATTTGATGAATTATATTTTTAAAATATTTTTATTTAAAAAATAATGTAATTTTTTTTAATACAATTGGGCCAGACTTGGGTTTAACATTTTTATCTGATCTGAGCTTAAACAAAATTTCAAACCTATTTATTCGAGTCATGCCGAACCTAAACCTAAAATTTTACATTAACCCCACTCCATGATATGGGCTAAGTGCAAGTTAAGGTTGCAAGTAAACACTACTTACACCCTCTTACAATAACTAAGGTGTGTGCTTGCACACACAATTGAAACCATTTATTATATTTAAGGGTAATAAATTATCAAATTTTACAAACATGACGAGAGATATTCAATAATTTATTACTCACAATAAAGTAAGAAAGAAAAATCCTACGTGAAAACATCCCAGTCCCAATCACCTTCCAACTATGTAACATCACTTACTTCTTTCCATTGGCATAATAGCATGCTTACTCTAACTATAACTAAAGTTCTCCGATCAACTAAGTAAATCATTTCTTCAGCGTTTAAAGAATAGGAATAACAAAAACTCTCTTTCCTCCACAGTTCATAAATAATTAAATTTGGTTGTAGTGGGTGGATCTATAATGACAAATATATATATATATATATATATATATATATATATATATAAACTACTTTTAACCCAAATTATTACTTATTGATCAAGTGTTCATTTCTTTAAGAGTAATTTATGTTCGAATCACAGTTCTTACAAATCAAACTAAAATGAAAACATCCCAATAAATAATGTCCAAAATAAAAAGAAAATCTAATAGTTCAAAAACATTAAAAATATGTTCACACATTGAGGGACTCTACTGCTCATTTTCTTCTTCTCCTTCATTTCTTGGTTCAGGAGATGGAACTCCTATTGGGCCTTAAACCAGCCTTTGATATGGTGGTAGCAATGAACTGGGCATGATTGAGGGCTTTCCACAAATATGTTTTATATCAATGTTTGCATTCTCCATTAGAAACCTCAATGTGTGCACTAAAAGCCGGTTCCATAAATGTAAAAGATCATGTGATAACTGTGGATTTGTATACTGGGCAACAGAATGTTCTATCATGCTTTGTGAAGTCTGAGAAGCTAATCCCATTATGCTAGATGAAGTTCCTTCAATCTTTCAACAACATATGTAGAAATGGTCTCAAATTTTTTGCATCCATGGTGGCCATTCGTTTTATGTTGATATTGACTTGTTAAAGAGGACATTTTTAATTTTCATGCATTTAATGAATTCCAATAGCAATAATATTGTGAATTTTTTTTAAAAGAGTATTTCAAATTAAGCTTATATCTTCTAGTTGCTTAACAAAATAATGAGTTATTGATAAAAAACCGTGAAATTAATTTCATTAGTTTTGCTCCATTTGTTGAAGTGAGTGTAGTATACATAACAATTTTCAAAGTAAAAAATATAAATGTCTCTATTGTAGTCATAGTTGTAGCCATGGTTGGAATATAGTCGGGACATAATAAGTAGCCGTGTGATTATCATAGTGATGATACTTCTAACTACCAAAAAAAGAATAAAGGTGAAAGACATTAAAAGGGTAATTAAGATTTATGCCCATCTATCATCTTACATAAAAATGATTTTAAAGAAATTCTATATGAAAAAAACACATCCATTAAGCATCTTGATAGTTGTAAGATCATTATATGTGAATAAAAATCTCCTTCATTCTTATGAAAATGACGAAGTACTCTGAGAACCTGAGATACCATATTTTAATGTTGTAAGGAAACTAATGTATTCTACAAATAATACATGACATGATGTAAAATTTGCTATGTAAGTATATTAAAAAGATGTAGCTCTCATGCAACATGAAAAAATTATAGTGGAATAAAACATATGTTTAGATATTTTAGAGGCAGTAACTGTTTTCAATTAACCCAATAAGTTAATTGAAAGGTGAAGCATATAAGAGCATAATGAAAAGTATGATATATATAAGGAAGAATTATCCTCCCATTTATGTCTTATATTTTTCTCCTCCCTCTTCTTCTTGGTATACTTTCTATGCAGAGCAGGCTTATGTTCCTAGTTGCTACGAAGACTGAAGTTCTCATCTTCAATTTTTAGAACATGGGGGATTATTGCTTCAATCTCAAGACTATAAACCTGGCAATGGCATGCATCGGTAAAGTCAAACACCAAATTTATTGGCCTTTAGGTACCCAAAAAGACTTTTGGGCCTTCACAAACAATTATATATATAGTTCAACCAGTAGCAAATCAAAGCTTAATCAATCATTAAACTATCACAATCTTCTTTCAGCATTTAATATTTATTTGGCTTAATATAACATTTGGTATCTAAATTTGATATTTTTTCTTAATTTAGTACCTAAATTTTTTTTGGGTCCAATTTGATACCCAAACTTGACACTTTTTCCTAATTTCACACCGAAACTTGACACTTTTTCTTAACTTGGTGCTTAATCTTTTTGGGGTCCAATTTGGTACCTGAACTTGATTCTTTTTCCTAATTTGGTACCTAATCTTTCTTTTTTGTTCGATTTGGTACTTGAACTTGTCAAATGTTTTACAAATTACTCCAATACTAACAATGTTATTTTTTTATGAGGTAGCAAAAATAATCAATGTATGATCGACATGTGACAAATGATATTTTTTATTTTATTTTATATGTTCAATTAATTTTAGTTTTATTTATTTAATTAATTGTTTTATTAATTGAAAATATTGAATTTCATTTGATTTGGGTTTTTAAAACTCATTTTTTCTTATTTAATAATATTAATTCGTTAAGCATATTTCAATACCTATTTTTTAAACATAAATTTTCTCTAATACTGACAATATTTTTGTAGCATAACAAATTGTTTTTAACACAATTAGTGTTTTGCTTAATTTGTATAACATTTAATAAATTTAGGTACCAAATTGAACCTAAAAAAAAGTTTAGGTATCAAATTAGGAAAAAAATGCTAAGTCCAGATACCAAATTGGGACAAAAATATTAAGTTTAAATACCAAATATTATATTAAACCTATTCATTTTTATAAGAAAAATTAAACAAGCTCGATAATCGGTATCTTAATCGGTATCTTCAAAGGAGGTGATATATGCCTTTAAGCTAGGTATAATCCAACAAATTTATAAGAGATATCTTAACATAAACGTAATTGGAAAATAAATGAGATATACAATATTTTCTTAACAAGTAAAAAGCTTTCGTGAACTATATTATCAACAAGCGTTGGGTACAATAGTAAGATACATTACATTTTTAACGAAAAAATGTGAGTTCGAACTTTGAAGATAACAAGAAAAAAGAGTACCTATGAACATTAAATATAAACGATAAACCGGACATGAAACGATGATAATGATTTAAAAGTATAGAAGAGAGTAATGATATCTTCCATCATATTAAAAGACTTTTTACACACGCTGAGATATGACTGTGTGTCCCTATTTCGATTGTTACACGGCCTGAGACACGGGCGTATGTCTCAGCTGTATGAGTCACACGGCCATGTGACCCCTGCAGTCCAATTTTTCTGACTTTTTCTTAAACTTTTCATAAAGTATTTTTAGGGCCTCGAGGGCTCGATTAAGGGTCGTTATGAATGTAATTGAATGCAATCAGACTATGTTACATTGATGTATGAATTGAAAGGTTTACTATTCCGTTTGTCGTAACCATTTTTTTGAAAAACGGGAATCGACTTTGGTTTTGAAAATGAAAACGAATAGAGGAGTCGCCACCGATCCTTTTTGATGAGGTGTGATCGGGTCACCTTGAATTAATCATTTTAATAAAAGTTAAGATTTACTAAAATGATAATTTTGGTCTCTGAAGATCGAAAAATGAGTTCGGGAGTCGATTCACATACGAGAAGGAAGGATGAGCACCCTCAATACGCCCAAAAATTGGTACCTAGTTGATTAATTAGTGTCTTAGTTTGAAAAATTTAAAAACTTGAAAGAATTTAAAATCGACCCTCTTTATAAAAATGCTCAAATGTTAAAGACCATCTCGTCTCAAAATATGAAACGTCACATCCAGTAAGTTAGGACGCGACATCTTAAATTTTTGAGAGTGGGCTTGCCTTTTATATAAAATTTGGTATTTCAATTTATAAAAAGGGCATTCGATTATTTAGAGTGAGCGAGAGAAATCGAAACCCAGTAAGTTAGAGCACGTTTTCTCGAATTTCTAAACACCGAATATTGCCTTTATTTTGCAAAAGCCCTTATTTCGAGGCGTCAAAATATTATACCCGGTAAGTTAGGGCACCACACTTCGTACCTCCGAAATTAAGCATTTTTGAAGACTCATATCGTGATTTAAAAAGAATATATTCCGTTATTTGGATTAAATGAGAAAAATCGAAACCCAGTAAGTTAGGGCACGATTGTCTCGAATTACCAAATACAGAATATCACTTTTATGAAATAATTATTTTAAGACATCGAGTGAAAAAAATAATGTGATTTATAGTAAAACATGAAAGCGAATTATGGCGCTAATACATAATAATAAGCGCGATAGTGTCAAACATAATAATACGAGCAATTATGAAAGGTGAAATAATAGCAAGGCTAGTAAACAAACGCATGAGGAAAATGGAATGATCGAATACATAGGCAAATAAATAAACGAAATAAATAAATAAATCATGGCAAAATAAAAATGACAGTGATAATGATAATAATGATATAAAAGTATATACATATATGTGGTTAGTAATAACAATAATGATAATACAAATAATGGATGATTTAAGGTTTGAAATAATTTGTAAAGGTGTAAATAAATAGGTGATGAAATGATAATAATAATAAGAGTAATGATATATATAAGCAAAATAGGTGCGTCAAAATATATATATGTATACATATACTAAATTACTTAGTATAAAAGTAATAGCGTATAAGTGATTACAAAAGGAAGGAAATGTAATAATAATAATAGTAATAATGCAATTATAATGATAATAACGTAAAAAATCATTATCAATAATATATAAAAAAGTAAATATATGGTGATATTAAAAATATATATAATATACACATAATACAAAAAAAATATACAAACTATAGACATAATATAAAAATATATATATGTAACGTTTTAAAAAAAAATGAATATACGTAATATAATATTAATATGTATGCGTATTAAAAAATAAAAAAATGCAGTATTAAAAACATGTATACATGATAATGAAAATATAATATAAAAAGATATATATATACGTAGTAAAATGTATGCATAGTATAATGTTGAAATATTTACATAGTATGTACATATTAGAAATAATAAAGTTAAAAATCCACTATTAATAGTACTATATAAATATGTGCATGTAAATATCGATTTAAAAATAATAATAATAATGCTAATAATAGTAATAATAAAATACTAATAAATAATAGGTATAGTAATAATAAGAATGTATACGCAATATAGTATATAAAAAAAAAACATATACGCCATATGGAATTTAAAGTATACATAATATATTAAAAGACTATATACATAATACAAAGTTAGGAGAACAATAATAAACAACAAAAAACTAATAGTAATGCTATATAATATATACATATGAGTATTAAATGAAAATAATACTAACGCTAATAAATAATAGATATAATAATAATAATAATAATAATAATAATATATAACAATACAGATAGTATTAGAATTAAAATAAAATAATGAGAAAAAGTGAAAGAAGGACGAAAATCAAAACGAAAATGAATTTTGGGGCGAATTTCAGAAGAAATAAAAAGGAAACGACCTAATTGCAACATGAGCACGACCTAGAGGTACTAAAAGTGTAATATTCCCCCCAGCTCAAAGTGTAACACGTGGCCGTGGACCAATTTGAAAAGCGGGACAAGTTTTAGGGCCGAATTTAAAGTAAAAAGACTTGATTGTAAACGCACAAAAAAGCGGAGGGGCCAAAAGCGCAAATAACCCCTTCGCTTAAAAAACACGTGGATCCCAGGTCGACGGGTCGGGTCGGCCCGCTCCACCCCTAAACGGCGCCGTTTTGCACCTTAGGGGGGAAGGGCCAAAACGGTGCCGTTTGGTACCCTTATAAAACCCAAAAATTTTTTAAAAATGTTTCATTTTTCTGCTGTTGCAGAACAAAAAAAAAGGGAGAGTTCTCCCTTTCTCTCTGGGATGGTCCTAGATTCCGGCCAGGAAGGGTCGCCGGACTGCTGCAGGGACACCGTCGGCCGCCGTCGTCGACCACCGTGCACGGTGGCCGGAGTTTCGAAAAGGTAATTTTTTTATTTTTTTATTTTTTTAATATATATGTACACATACATGTAAAAAAGGAAAAAAAAAAAAGAGTAAAGAAAAAGAAAAGAAAAAAGAAAACCGATTCGAAACTTAGAGGATTTAGAAAACCTTTTGATTTCTGATTATGACCTCCTCCTTGAGTTTCGTTTTCTGCTCTTGATATATTGCTGATATCTATTCTTTGCTTTGTATTTTAGAATCTAATATTGTTTCTTATTTCACTAAAAATGCCAACATTACAAATGGTTTTTTCATTTGGCTTTAAATAGCCGTTCATCTCTGTTTTGCTTTCTGTCTATTCTAGTTTTAATGCTGCAGGTACCAGTGGCTGCGGATGTGACAAGGGCGGTGCTGCAGGCGGCGGCAGAGGGTAGCTGGCCCTAGGGCGGCGGCTGAGCATAGGTGGGGGCTAGGGTTTTTTCTTTTTCTGATTTTTTTTATGTATTGGGTTTATTTGGGCTGATTGGGCTAGGGTTAGGTATTGGGTTTGTTTTAAGTTAGGGTTTTAGTTGGGTTAGTTGGGTTTTGGGTCTGGGTCAAACGGGTTAGGGGTTTTGGGCCCAAAATTGGGCTTGTACAGCTGCCCCTCTTTGCTTGTTGTCGTGTAACGAGAACAAAGCAAAGACTTAAGAAAGACCAATTTTACCCGGTCTCACCGTGTCTAGACTTGTTTAGCACTTCTTTTCCCCAGATAGCTTCATTCCAATCTTGTTGCTTCACTCCGCTTCACTGATCTACTGCAGCTTCAAGAAGGTAAGGTTTGTTTTGATCTGCCCCACTGTAACTCTATGTGACTTCAATCTCCTCTACTGAAACTTCAAGGAGATCTACTGTGGCTTCGAACCGCTCTAATGCCATTTCAAGGAGAAGATATTTGATTTCCAGCCTGTTACCCTACTGCTTAGGGGTCAAGGCTCATCGTCTTTGATCTGCTCTACTACTGCTTAGGGAGATAAGATCTGTAAATGCGGTTTGTTACCCTACTGCTTAGGGGGTTAAGATCTATAAATTCAACCTGATACCCTACTGCTTAGGGGTTTAAGGTTCTTCGTCTTCGACCATCTCCACTAATGCTTAGGGAGATAATATCTGGAATTTTAGTCTGTTACCCTACTGCTTAGGGGTTTAAGACCCTTCATCTTTGATCTGCTCCACTGCAACTTCAGGAAGTCAAGATCTGTGATTTTCAACCTATCACCCTACTGCTTAGGGGTTTAAGGTCCGTAGATTCAGCTTGTTATCTTTGATTTATTTTCCTACTGCTTAGGGGGTCAAGATCTGTGAATTCAACCTGTTACCCTACTGCATAGGGGTTTAAGGCCCATCGTCTTTGATCTGTTTCCCTACTGCTTAGGGTAATAAGATCTGCACATTTGGCTCGTTACCCTTCTGCTTAGGGGGTTAAAAGCCCTTTGAATTCAACCTGTTACCCTACTGTTTAGGGGTTTAAGGTCTGTAAATTTGGTCTGCTTCGCCGAAACTTCAGAAAGACAAGGTTCGCTGGATTTGATATATTCCACTGTAACTTCAGGGAGATAAAATCTGTAATTCTCAGCCTATTTCCCTACTGCTTAGGGAGTTAAGGCTTGGTAAATTCACTGATTCTGGGGACATGCCCTGTAGAATCAGCTCCACGTGTCTATGCTTATGCTAAAGAATTAGGACGCAATGATCGAAATGAATCAAATGTTCCTAATTGGATGCACTATGAATGATCTATAAATGCATGGGTGTAGCATGTTGTGAGCATGAATCCCTTTTTAATGTTTAGGCTGTCATTGTTCTTTGTTTATCAATGTTCTTTCACTGAAACGGTACTCTGTCTTCTTGTTCAGCTTAGATCTTTGAACAGAAAATCTGAAGAGGTAGTCTCAGTTTAAACTCTTTCTTCTCAAATGTTTCCAATCCTTTAAGTTTGGTTAGTTCTAAATAATAGCCCTGTTTCGGGTTCCTGTACCATTTAGAATCTTTCAGAGTAATATGTAAAACTCCTTTTGCAAAAATGATTTTAGTCCATTAATCATCATTTTAATGCAAAAGGCTTGAAGAAGGTCATAACAGTGACAGAATTGAAATTTGTCAGAAACAAAATTAGAAGGGGATAGATTGTTCACAGCTAACAAACATTGCTGGAATACAAAATGAATAAAAGGAAAAAAGGTGCCTCAGATATCGCAGCGTGAGCTTCTCTGTACGAACTTCTTGAGGCCTCCCTTTTTGCCCCACATGTGTTTAGGGGATCTAGAGTACTCTAGTAGATGCCCCAAGATGTGACATCTCTCTTCTTTGTTAATTTAGGTGTCGTAAGACTGCCGTATGCCCCATCTTCGATCAAAATTTGAATCGCCCTTTACGGGTTTTCAATTCAAGATCCTTTTGGTTTCAAGGTGCTCTTTGCGAGTTTTCACCCTGGCCTCTCCTTTTTTTTTTTAGGCGAAGTATTTCTTAACCGAATCTGAATTCACTGGATTAGGTAAAGTCTTGCCATCCATTTCGGCCAATATCAGTGCTCCTCTAGAAAAGGCCTTCTTTACCACATAAGGTCCTTCCCAATTCGGCATCCATTTCCCTCTGAAATCCTTTTGTATGGGTAGGATCTTTTTCAATACTAGGTCTCCCTCGTGGAATTCCCTAGGACGAACCTTTTTGTTGTAAGCTCGCATCATTCGCTTTTGGTACATTTGACTATGACGGATAGCCCTTAACCTCTTTTCTTCAATCAAATTTAGCTGATCGTACCGAGACTAGATCCACTCTGCTTCATCTAGTTTTACCTCTGACAAAACTCTGAGGGAAGGAATCTCGACCTCGATAGGTAAGACCGCCTCCATTCCATAGACTAATGAGAAAGGGGTTGCCCCGGTAGAAGTTCTGACGGACGTCCGATAAGCATAAAGGGCGAATGGTCGCTTTTCATGCCAGTCTCTATAAGTCTCGGTCATTTTCCCCACAATCTTCTTAATGTTTTTATTAGCAGCCTCAACTGCACCGTTCATCTTCGGACGATATGGTGATGAGTTGTGGTGTCTGATCTTGAATTGACTGCAGACATCTGCTATCGTACTATTGTTCAAATTCAATGCGTTGTCAGATATGATCCTTTCTGGCATTCCATATCGACAAATGATTTCCTTTTTTAGGAATTTGCTAACAACCGATTTTGTAACATTGGCATATGAAGCGGCTTCCACCCACTTGGTGAAATAGTCGATGACCAGAAAGATAAATCGATACCCATTTGAAGCTTTTGGCGAAATTGGCCCAATCACATCCATACCCCACATCGAGAAAGGCCATGGTGAAGTCATGACATGTAGAGGTGAATGAGGCATGTTGATCTTATCTCCATAGATTTGGCACTTACGACATCTTTTGGCATAGTTAATACAGTCTCCTTCCATGGTGGATCAATAATAACCGAACCTCATACTTTGTCTGGCCATTGTAAAGCCATTAGCGTGTGTCCCACAGATGCCCTCGTGGACTTCTTCCAAGATTTTCTTAGCCTCAATAGCGTCTACACATCTTAACAGTACTTGATCCTTCCTTCTTTTGTATAGAATCTCCCCATCCAAAACATAGTCATTGGCTAGCCTTCTCAATGTTCTCTTGTCATTTTCAGTAGCTTGGGTGGGGTATTCACGATTCTTCACATACCGCAGGATGTCATGGTACCAAGGATGGTCATCATTTTCAGCTTCTTCTTCGAGGTTGCAACAATAAGCTGGAGCCTCGTAGATGCTCATTTGGATCGGTTTCACATCCTCTTGTTTGTTCACCTTGATCATGGAAGCTAAAGTTGCTAGGGCGTCCGCCATATGATTTTCTTCTCGAGGGAGGTAGCAGAAAACGATATCATCGAATTCTTCAATTAGTTCAAGGACCAGATTTCGATAATTGATCAACTTGGGATCTCTCGTCTCCCATTCACCTTTAAGTTGATAAATCACTAGCGCAGAATCTCCAAATACTTCTAGCGTTTTAATCTTGCGTTCAATGGCTGCACGGATGCCCATGATGCATGCTTCGTATTCCGCCATATTGTTTGTATAGTCGAAATCCAATTTGCTAGTAAAGGGGTAATGATCTCCGTTTGGAGATACCAAGATTGCCCCAATTCCGTTTCCCACAGCCTTTGATGCTCCGTCGAAGTTTAGCTTCCAAGGACGACCTTCTCGAGGGTCCTCTTCGATAGTTGCCACGTACATCAGATCTTCATTTGAGAAATCAAAGGTCAGAGGCTTATAGTCTTCTAAAGCTCTGCTGGCTAGGAAGTCTGCTATTGCACTCCCTTTTACAGCTTTCTGGTTTACATAGACAATATCAAATTCAGAGAGTAGAATTTGCCATCGGGCCATTCTTCCGTTTAAAGCGGTTGACTCCATCAATTACTTCAAAGGATCCAGTTTAGAAATCAGCCAGGTCGTGTGATACAACATGTATTGTCTCAGTCTTCGGGTTGTCCAGATTAAGGCACAACACAACTTTTCAATTGGCGAGTACCTCGTTTCAAACTCAGTAAACTTCTTACTGAGGTAATATATTACTTTTTCTTTCCTTCCTGACTCGTCGTGTTGGCCAAACACACATCCTATAGAATTTTCAAACACCGTTAAATATAATATCAATGGCTTGTCTGGACTAGGTGGTGTCAACACTGGGGCATTAGACAAATATTGCTTAACCTTGTCGAAAGTCTTCTGGCATTCTTCGTCCCAAACACCAGGGTTGTGTTTCTTAAGGAGACGAAATATGGGATCACACTTCTCGGTCAGTTGTGAAATGAACCGAGCGATGTAATTTAGTTTTCCTAAGAATCCCCGAACTTCTTTTTGAGTACGCGGTGGAGGTAGCTCTTGTATGGCTTTGACTTTGTCTAGGTCAATCTCGATCCCCTTTTCACTGACTACGAATCCTAGTAGTTTTCCTGATCTGGCCCCGAAGGTGCATTTCACTGGATAGAGTTTCAGCTGGAATTTTCTCAACCTCAAAAATAATTTCCTCAAGACTTGCACATGCTCTTCTTCTGTTCGAGATTTGGCGATCATGTCGTCGACATAGACTTCAATTTCTTTATGCATCATATCATGGAACAGGGTTACCATGGCTTTCTGATATGTTGCACCCGTGTTTTTTAATCCGAACGGCATCACCTTATAGCAGAAGGTTCCCCACATGGTCACAAATGTGGTTTTATTCATGTCTTCAGGATGCATCTTGATCTGATTGTACCCTGAGAAACCATCCATGAAGGAGAAGAGTGAGTAACCTGCTGTGTTGTCCACTAAGGTGTCAATATGAGGCAACGGGAAATTATCTTTTGGGCTGGCCTTATTCAAGTCTCTGCAGTCTACACACATCCGAACTTTTCCATCTTTTTTAGGGACGGGGACGATGTTCGCTACCCATTTCGAATACTTGACTACTTGTAAGAAACCAGCGTCAAATTACTTCCTAACCTTCTCTTTTATTTTCAACAAAACATCTGGCCTCATTCTTCGGAGCTTCTATTGAACTGGCTTGCAATCCTCTTTAATGGGGAGTCTGTGTACCACAATGTCAGTACTTAGCCCGGGCATATCTTGATATGACCATGCAAAAACATCCTTGAACTCTTGGAGTAACTCGATAAGGTCCTGCTTTGTTTCTGCGGTTATGCAAGCTCCGATCTTCACTTCTTTTTTTTCTAGTTCATCTCCCAAGTTCACGACTTCTACTGGCTCTTTGTGAGGTAGAATCTGCTTCTCCTCTTGCTCTACCATTCTTAACAAATCAGGGGATAAGTCACAGTCTTTGTCATTTTCAAAGTCCTGAGATCCCTCTAGACACATGTCCCGCTTGAAAGGAGACTCTGAGCTAGTAGCAATGTCGCTCACATCGTTGATATCTAGAGACCTGTTGTAGGCGCGAAAGAAGATACAAAGAATAAAAGAATCTAAGAACAATGGTATGTATGAATGATTATGAATGAAAGGATAAGAGGATACTTGCACGGAATAAGACAAAAGGATGCATTTCATTGAAATAACGATTTTAAACATAAGCCTATTTCACAAAATGACACTTATTACTCCTAGGCCTAGGGTAATAAATGTGTTTTGGACATTAATCTGTGTTAGTTCTAAAAACCACAGGAATCTCTTCCGCAGTCCAGTTATCTAGAACACTTTCCAGCTCATAAGGGCGAATGCCCGATAGATCTTCTACTCCAGTTCCTTCTTCGTATGTGGCGTTGATGTCTAAATTTTTCATCATTCTTTCCACAATTTCCTTTCCCGATGTCCTTTGCTCGGGGCGAATGACTCCTCCAGACACAAAGGTCTTCGATATATGGGGAAAGATCATCGGTTACCATTCGATTTTTCCTCCACTTAATCGTGCTTTCCTTCTTTCTTGTTTCTTCTCCAGTTCCTTCTTTCTTTGCTTCGTTTCTGGCTTGAATCCTAACCCAAAACGATCCTGTTTTTCCTTCATCATTGGTACATTGATCCTTCCCTAGAGGTACCTCCCGAGTCCTCTTCCGGGTATGGCCCCTTTTCCAACAGTTAGCCGTAGTCCCATTCTTGTAGTCTTAGATAACCTGGGCATTGGAATCCTATTTCCTTCGATGATGAATGTCGCATTCACAAACTCTAAAGACCGAAAAGAACACTCGATTGCTTCGTCATCCGTCCCCACATATGGTGCGTTCTTTGTAACGACGCAGTGATGATATCCTCTTCAAAGATTGATCGTTAATAACTGACCCTCGGTTACCAATTTCAACTTCTGGTGTAACGATGAAGGGACTGCCCCTGCTGAGTGTATCCATGGTCTTCCCAATAGGCAGTTATACGAAGGCTTAATGTCCATAACCAGGAAATCTACTTCATACGTACTCGGTCCGATCAAGAGGGGTATTTCGATTCTCCTAATTACCTTCCTTTCCGTGCCATCAAATGCTCTCACTATATTTTGGCATGTCTTCATATGGGAACTATCTACTGGCAGCCTATTTAGTGTAGATAGGGGTAGGACATTTAATGCGGACCCGTTGTCAACCAATACCCCCGGTAATGTATACTCTTTACAGCGAGTTGTGATGTGTAAAGCTTTAGTCGATCCCTTGCCTCCTGGGGGTACTTCATCATCATTGAAGAAAATAAAATTGTCGGCGCTGATATTGTTGACCAAACGGTCCAGTTTGTTGACAGAAATATCATTCGCGACATAAGTCTCATTCAACACTTTCATTAACGCGCTCCGATGCGTCTCTGAGCTCAAAAGTAGGGCTAGCACTGAGATACGAGCTGGTTGTTTGTGCAACTGTTCTACGACACTATATTCGCTGTGCTTTAGAAATTTCAAGAATTCCTTTGCTTCTTTTTCAGTCACTGATTCGTTAACAGTTGGTTCAGGTCCTACCGGCTTCTCCTTCCTTTGCTCAATCGCCAATGATTTTCCTTTAACCTGCTCGACTTTTGTATTTGGGGTATAACGCCTTCTGCTGCGCGTATAAAAACCCTCGTTTTGACTTTCCTCTGATGTATTAATCGAGATCTCCTCTCCCGGGATCGTCACGTTACAACTATAGTTCTATGGTACCCTTTTGCTATATTTATTAGGGAAAGCAATGGGCTTCTGGATCACAATTTTTGGCGTAACTTGTACTCCGGCTTTATTAATTCTCGGTCGTGATATGATAACCACTGGGTGGCTGGCTTTGTGAACATCCTTCATCGACCCTTCTTCTGAGGCACACACTTCTGTTTCTTCTGGGCTTTCGACATATTCGAAGAATTCTATCTCTTTATTATCCATCAGTCTTTGCATTAAAGCCCTGAATTCGCTACACTTCTGAATCTCATGATCCTCTAGATTGTGGAACTCGCAATAAGTCATCCCTTATCGGGGTTTGACCCTTGAATTCTATGGTGTCAATCCTATTTCCACCATTTTATTCCATACTTCTTTCAGTGGAGTATTCACTTCTGCGATATTCATCTTAATTTCTTTCCCCAAACTCTTGATTATCGCATTTATTCCCTTGTCCCCATGGTTAGGTAACGGATTCTCGGCACTAGGTGTATCATCAAATTTTACGGTGCCCATGTTGATGAGTCTCTCAACCAATTTCTTAAAAGTGGTGCAGTTTTCTATCGAGTGTCCTGTAGCCCCCGCATGATACTCGCATTGGGCATTCGCGTCATACCATTTGGGGTATGGAGGCTGCATTAGTTTTAAATAGAAGGGAGATACGACATGTGCGTCAAACAAACTTTGGTATAACCCCTTGTATGTCATCGGAATGGGCGTGAATTGGAGTTTCTCCCTATTTGGCTTTGTGTTGGGCTCTTGTCTGGAAGGGTCTTGCTGACTAGTAGTTGTCGCCCTTGCTTGACTTACGGTGACCGATTTTGAATATGCACTCACGTTATTTACCTCGTGCTCTTTCTTTCTTGGTGCTGACCTTTTGGTACTTTCTCCAGCCTCTATTTTTCCACACCTTATCGCGTTTTCTATCATTTCTCCAGACATTACTATGTCTGAGAAACTCTTGGTCGTGCTACCCAGCATGTGGTTAATGAAAGGTGTCTTCAGAGTATTAATGAAGAGCATAGTCATTTCTTTTTCCAACAGAGGGGGTTGGACTTGTGTGGCCACCTCTCTCCATCGTTGGGCATATTGCCTGAAGCTTTCATTGTATTTCTTCTCCATGTTCTGTAAAGTGATCCTATCAGGGGCTATGTCCGCCACATGACCGTACTGCTTCATGAAAGCTTGTGCGATATCTTTCCATGAACCGATTTGGGCGCGATTCAGTTGGTTGTACCATCTAGAAGCGGCCCCAACCAGACTTTCTTGAAAGCAGTGAATCAAGAGTTGATCATTATTGACATGGCCTACCATTCGCCTGCAGAACATAGTGATGTGAGCTTCGAGACAACTGGTCCCATTGTATTTTTCAAATTCTGGAGTTTTAAACTTGGGAGGGAGTACCAAATCTGGAACCAAGCTTAATTCCTTACCATCCATTCCAGCACGATAGTCAGTGCCTTCCATTTCCTTAAATTTTTCTTCTAACCATCTATACTTTTCTTCAAGCTCTTTCGGGAGTTCTACCCTTGTCTTTTCTATTTCTATTACCTTATCGAGATTGAGGACAACAGGGTTAGTCGGGTTATCCTCCGGATGGGAGCCCGAGCCAGCCTGATAATTCATCGGTGTCGAAACACCAGCCTGAGATGGCTGGGGTCTTATTGTGACCGATGGCCTTCTTGGGTACATTTCGGGTTACGTCTGAACGTCTGCTGGGGCAAATTCCGGAGAGTAGATGGGATCTTCAATATCATCTCCTGTATTGACTACGGGACTCTTGCCTTTTTCTAATCCGCCAGCCAATAGATGCGTTATTTGATCCATCATGCTCTTTTAGGACTCTAGCATCTGGTCCTTCATATCTTGCTGGACTTTGGCCAGCTGTTCTTGCATACGTGCTTGTAGTTGATCCTGCATCTCTTTTTGCATTTGCTCTAATCTCTCTAACCTTTGGTCCATGGCTTTTTTTTTCCTCGTGTACCGTAACGATGTTCCAGGGTAACTGTCATGATTTTAGGGTTTTTTGTGAGTTTTAGTGCACATGATGCAATGCCGATGCATGAATGCAATGGATGAAATGAACGCAAATGAATGCAACCAAAAGGCGTTGATTCTAACTCAATTTTCATTAAGATAACTTTTCTAGAAAGCAAGTTTCTTTACACAAAATAGATTACATATAAGGCTTGGCCCTGATACTTAAGGCCTTGACCTGCCTAAGAAGTCATGCTAGTTCCCGTCCTCTATCCGATTCCGATTCATACTTTAAACTCAGTACGTCAGCCTGCACTGCTAATGTTTGTAAATGATCAGCCACTTCTCGTACTTGAGTCAGAGCTTCGCCCATGACGTAATCCCTGTTCCTGACTTGATCTTAGGATTGATGAAGTTGCTCGTTCAATCGATCGCTATTTATTTCAAGGACTTCCAGTTGAAGTTCACGATCTTGCAATGCCACCTTAAGTTCTTCTATCTTTCCTTTTGATTCTTCAATCTTACTTTGACTGGCTTTCAACTCAATTACAGAATTACGGGCATGCTGCTGATACAAGGACTTTTCTAGTTCTGTCACCCGCATTTTTAATCCTTCTTTCTCGTTCTGGCTTTCTACCAAATTCTCTTTTAGAGTACCCTCTCGAGCTTGAGCATCTCGAAATCTTTTTTCCCATTAGCTAGCTTTACTTTTTTCTTCTTTAACTTCTTCCCACCATTGTTCAGATGTTTTCCCTAACCCAGCAGTTCTCATTGATTTCCGCAGCTTCTTGTAGTCTGTTTTCAAACTGTCCAGATCTTCTTCAGCTTTGTTCTTTCCTTTTCTGAGTCTTTCAGCTTCTATCTTCTGGACATCGACATCTAACCCCAGTTGTATTTTTTATTCTTCCAACTGCTCTATCCTCTTTTCTAGTTCCCGACTCTTTCTCTCGAAATCTTGTCTGATGATTTCTAGCTCAGACGGGATTACTCTCAACTATTCTTCTATTGATCTAGGGTCTTCTTGATCTGACGTGGGAATATTATCATTAATCCTCTGAATCCACCACTGGTCGTACTCAGGGGTAGCCATGGGATTGGCAGCAAACTTTTTCATTCTACGAGTCTGATTCCAGGCATTCGATATTTCGCGAACTCTCTTTTTGTAGTTATTCCCCGTGAATACGAATTCACACTGAGCTAACCCGTATGTTGGTGGTGTAAATTGCCTGGACCTGTACTGCCTTAACACCAGCAGAGGAGCATACCCAACGGCTCTCTATATTCCTAGCAAGGGAACCCAATCGAAGTCTCCACATCGGTATAATATTTCGTTAGGCACCATCCACGGAGCCCTCCATTCGATATTCTCTTCCTGTAAATTCTGGAGGATCGTCATCTAATTTTCTTCTGTAATATCATCTCTTCTCGGCGTAGCCACTAACTCTTTCAGTGGAGGGTAGTTTTCAGAGAAAACGTGATACGAGACCTTTTCTACTTTCCAAAAATGGCTGTGGAACCATGATAGCAGAAGCTGTGCGCATCCAATAAATCTTCCTTCACCCGCTCTTCGACAAACATTCAATGATCTGAAAGTTTCAGCCAATATCGGGGGTACAGGTGTGGTCCCTTTACTAAGCCTATCAAAGAGATCAGAAACCGCCTCGTCTACGTGCCCCAAAGCTTTGGGAAAGATAACCAGTCCATAAATGCTCAAGGTGAAAACATCTACCCTTTTCTTTACATCAGGATGTGCTAAGATTAAATCCCTCAAATTCCTCCAGAGAATGCACCTACAACTTCTCTTCTGTTTGATTCGGGCTGTAACCCACTGCTCGCTCATCCCTGTGATGTTCATCAACCTTTTTGAGAACGCTGGGCCATTGGCAGCTTTGGAATAAATTCTGTCGACCTGAATCTTCGGGTATCGGATCAAGGCTGTGTATTCTTCTATTGTGGGTACCAAATCTACCTTCCCAAAAGTGAAGCAACTGTAAGCAGAATTTTAATATTGAACGAGGGCTCGAAACAGGCGCTCGTCTATATTGACGTCGAGTAGATAAGGTAAATCGCCATAATGACAATAGAATAGCTGTTTGATCTCGTCATCCCACTGACTCCAAATTTCTTTCATCTCTTGAAGATTATTCTGAGTTACGCTAACCCGAGTAAAATCCCACAACTCTGACACGTACCCCTCGGTTAGGCTATTACCTTTCTCTTGTTGTGTTGTCTCAGCCTATATCCGGACAGCAGCATTATCCTCTATTTTATCAAAAAACCCATTTTCCATGATAAGCTATTTTCTTAGCAACCGAATGTAAATCAACACCTTTTATGATGAAAATGTCATGCAAATACAATCAAAATAAAACAAAACAAGTCAGTATTTCATACGAGATTTAAAGCAAATAAGGAATAATCAAATATAGCACTTGCTCGGGTAACCACTAGGGTTTCAGAGTGGCTCTACCTAGGGTGGGTTCCTTAAGGCTCACTATATGGGGTTCGGTTCTAGAGTAAAGGTACTTGAACCGGTAGATTCCTCGATCTTCACCCATTATAGGCTCATACAGGCTGAGTTCAGTTCAGGGGAATACGTTTCTCTATGGCTGCACGGAGATGAAAATCTCACGAAGACATAGGTACGGACGTACTCCGAAAGTGATCCACTATCCTGCACGGAGGTGAAAACCTCACGAAGGAGTAGTTTCTCACTCCCACTTAGAGGGGTGTGACCATAATAGTCATGCAATGCAATGTGCAAAATTATTTAAAGGATCAAACCAGCACAACAGATATTATATCGCAAATAACAGATGAAATGTGATGAAAGGATAGTATTTCAAAACCCAATTTTCAATTTTCGATAAAAAGACAAAAGTTAATCAACTTGTGGCTTGACTCTCTTATTTGGTGTCCCCAGTGGAGTCGCCAAGCTGTCGTAACCATTTTTTTGAAAAATGGGAATCGACTTTGGTTTTGAAAATGAAAACGAATAGAGGAGTCGCCACCGATCCTTTTTGATGAGGTGTGATCGGGTCACCTTGAATTAATCATTTTAATAAAAGTTAAGATTTACTAAAATGATAATTTTGGTCTCGAAGATCGAAAAATGAGTTCGAGTCGATTACGCATTTGAGGAAGGATGAGCACCCTCAATACGCCCAAAAATTGGTACCTAGTTGATTAATTAGTGTCTTAGTTTCGAAAAATTTAAAAACTTGAAAGAATTTAAAATGCGACCCCTCTTTATAAAAATGCTCAAATGTTAAAGACCATCTCGTCTCAAAATATGAAACGTCACATCCAGTAAGTTAGGACGCGACATCTTGAATTTTTGAGAGTGGGCTTGCCTTTTATATAAAATTTGGTATTTCAATTTATAAAAAGGGCATTCGATTATTTGAGAGTGAGCGAGAGAAATCAAACCCAGAAATTAGAGCACGTTTTCTCGAATTTCTAAACACCGAATATTGCCTTTATTTTGCAAAAGCCCTTATTTCGAGGCGTCAAAATATTATACCCGGTAAGTTAGGGCACCACACTTCGTACCTCCGAAATTAAGCATTTTTGAAGACTCATATCGTGATTTAAAAAGAATATATTTCGTTATTTGGATTAAATGAGAAAAATCGAAACCCAGTAAGTTAGGGCACGATTGTCTCGAATTACCAAATACAGAATATCAGTTTTATGAAATAATTATTTTAAGACATCGAGTGAAAAATATAATGTGATTTATAGTAAAACATGAAAGCGAATTATGGTGCTAATACGTAATAATAAGCGCGACAGTGTCAAACATAATAATACGAGTAATTATGAAAGGTGAAATAATAGCAAGGCTAGTAAACAAACGCATGAGGAAAATGGAATGATCGAATACATAGGCAAATAAATAAAAGAAATAAATAAATAAATCATGGCAAAATAAAAATGACAGTGATAATGATAATAATGATATAAAAGTATATACATATATGTGGTTAGTAATAACAATAATGATAATACAAATAATGGATGATTTAAGGTTTGAAATAATTTGTAAAGGTGTAAATAAATAGGTGATGAAATGATAATAATAATAAGAGTAATGATATATATAAGCAAAATAGGTGCGTCAAAATATATATATGTATACATATACTAAATTAGTTAGCATAAAAATAATAGCATATAAGTGATTACAAAAGGAAGGAAATGTAATAATAATAATAGTAATAATGCAATTATAATGATAATAACGTAAAAAATCATTATCAATAATATATAAAAAAGTAAATATATGGTGATATTAAAAATATATATAATATACACATAATACAAAAAAAATATACAAACTATAGACATAATATAAAAATATATATATGTAACGTTTTAAAAAAAAACGAATATACGTAATATAATATTAATATGTATGCGTATTAAAAAATAAAAAATGCAAATATTAAAACATGTATACATGATAATGAAAATATAATATAAAAAGATATATATATACGTAGTAAAATGTATGCATAGTATAATGTTGAAATATTTACATAGTATGTACATATTAGAAATAATAAAGTTAAAAATCCACTATTAATAGTACTATATAAATATGTGCATGTAAATATCAATTTAAAAATAATAATAATAATGCTAATAATAGTAATAATAAAATACTAATAAATAATAGGTATAGTAATAATAAGAATGTATACGCAATATAGTATATAAAAAAAAAACATATATGCCATATGGAATTTAAAGTATACATAATATATTAAAAGAATATATACATAATACAAAGTTAGGAGAACAATAATAAACAACAAAAAACTAATAGTAATGCTATATAATATATACATATGAGTATTAAATGAAAATAATACTAAGGCTAATAAATAATAGATATAATAATAATAATAATAATATATAACAATACAGATAATATTAGAATTAAAATAAAATAATGAGAAAAAGTGAAAGAAGGACGAAAATCAAAACGAAAATGAATTTTGGGGCGAATTTCGAAAGAAATAAAAAGGAAACGACCTAATTGCAACATGAGCACGACCTAGAGGTACTAAAAGTGTAATATTCCCCCCAGCTCAAAGTGTAACACGTGGCCGTGGACCAATTTGAAAAGCGGGACAAGTTTCAGGGCCGAATTTCAAGTAAAAAGACTTGATTGTAAACGCACAAAAAAGCGGAGGGGCCAAAAGCGCAAATAACCCCTTCACTTAAAAACACGCAGACCCCAGGTCGACGGGTCGGGTCGGCCCGCTCCACCCCTAAACGGCGCCGTTTTGCACCTTAGGGGGGAAGGGCCAAAACGGTGCCGTTTGGTACCCTTATAAAACCCAAAATTTTTTTAAAAATGTTTCATTTTTCTGCTGTTGCAGAACAAAAAAAAAAGGGAGAGTTCTCCCTTTCTCTCTGGGATGGTCCTAGATTCCGGACAGGAGGGGCCGTCGGGCCGCTGCAGGGACATTGCCGGCCACCGTGCACGGTGGCCGGAGTTTCGAAAAGGTAAATTTTTTTATTTTTTTTAATATATATGTACACATACATGTAAAAAAGGAAAAAAAAAAGGGTAAAGAAAAAGAAAAGAAAAAAGAAAACCGATTCGAAACTTAGAGGATTTAGAAAACCTTTTGATTTCTGATTATGATCTCCTCCTTGAGTTTCGTTTTCTGCTCTTGATATATTGCTGATATCTGTTTTTTGCTTTGTATTTTAGAATCTAATATTGTTTCTTATTTCATTAAAAATGCCAACATTACAAATGGTTTTTTCATTTGGCTTTAAATAGCCGTTCATCTCTGTTTTGCTTTCTGTCTATTCTAGTTTTAATGCTTGCAGTACCAATGGGTCATGGATGTGACAAGGGCGTCTGGTGCAGCGGCGTGAGAGGGTAGTGGCCTGTAGGGGCGGCGGCTGAGCATAGGAGGGGGCTAGGGTTTTTTCTTTTTCTGATTTTTTTTTATGTATTGGGTTTATTTGGGCTGATTGGGTTAGGGTTAGGTATTGGGTTTGTTTTAAGTTAGGGTTTTAGTTGGGTTAGTTGGGTTTTGGGTCTGGGTCAAACGGGTTAGGGGTTTTGGGCCCAAAATTGGGCTTGTACACCGTTTAAACGGTAATACTCCGTAACCCTATCCTAGTGACAGATATGAGTTAGGGTGTTACAAACACAATCAAAGCCTCATTGTAACATTAAGTTTTAAAACCAGTTGAATGGATTATTTTAGTTATGTTGTTGAATAGTTGATTGAAACAACTGTTTGCCCTAATGCATGACATGATTGTAACTATATCTTATTCCTTTTACAAGACAATGCTTACTAAAGTGTGGTGAATATTCCTAAATATATCCATCGAAACATAATTAATCTTTATGGTTCCTCTGCAATTTGCTTTTATCATTTTTAAATTTTGGGCATCTTTTATCTTCTTATCTCACACCTATTTTTTCTATATCAAATTTTGGGTTGGGTTGGTAGGCGTTAATTTAGTTTATCAAAATATTTTATATTACAAAAAAAACAAATTTTTATTTATTTATTTTTATCAATTTTTACATAAATTTAATAAAATAACTATTTATTCACATCTCATTTAACTTTTTTTTATTATATATAACTAAAAGATTTTATTTATCCAAGAGAGCAAAATGTGGTATGAGCGAAAACTTGTTTGTGAGGAGCAACGTACCCGCTAAATTTGTTTATGGGTGAGGGATTTGAGTAAGAATATAGATTCATAATATGGGTTTGGATAAAAGAATAAAAATGAGCTTAATCTTGGGTAAAGTATTTTTGGCCCAGACTCAACCTGAATTCACCAAAGGATAAAAAAATTGTTATTTTTTTTGTTTTAATACTATTTTCTTGTTGTTTTCTCCTTATTTTGCTACCATTTGACTATTATGTTACTACTATTTTGTTGCTATTATATAACACTTGTTTTATTGTTAATTTTATTATTATTTTATAGGCATTTGCTTGTTAAGTTGCATCTGTCTTAGTGTTATTTAAGTATACATATTTTTTAAAATTTATTTTCAATTTGTTGGGAAATATTTATTTTAAAGTTTTTAGTATTTTTTTTATGTATTATATATATTTAAAAATTATATAAAAAATTAATACGAGTGGATCAGCCTGAGTTTTAGCATTTTTATTAGAGCTGGGCTTGGGCAAAATTTTAGACCCATTTTTCGGGCTGGGTTGGGCCCAAGCCTAGCAAACAGTCTTAAAATTTTGATTGGGCCCGGTCTGAACCCGACTGGGCCTATGAACACCCAGTGTCACGGGCCGCAGTTCAAAACTCGTGACCATCGCACAAAATGCATCCGATGGAGATCTATTATGTGGAGATCATTTGGCTCGCAAGAATTGGCTCGATTCGACAACCTGTTGGAGAAGCCTGTCAAATTGAAGCCTGGTTGGCCCGATAATGAAGATATGACAACTTAGGCTATTTTGGTAACTAATCTTAAAAGATTGATAGAATCATATCTTGTAAAGATTAGATTATATTTGATAAGGCATATCTTGTAAATCCGTAAAATCAAGGGATATAGTTAATCTTATCCGTCGATGTAAATGTATCTTGACCGTCGGTTTTGGGGAAGCTCAACTATAAATAGAGAGCCTCCCCCTCATTTGTACTCACTCTATTCATTGATTCATTATTCTTTATGAATAAGAGAATATTGAGAGCATTTACTCAAACACCTTGTGTGCATTCTTTCTGTTGTTCTTTTGTTGTTCCTTTTGGCATAAATCACTTCTGTTATACAAATTGGTGCATTGGAGGAGTTATTAAGAAATCCTCGTTTGAGTAAAGGCTGACTTAGGTAAGTTTAGATGAACGGATTGCCTAAAGTCACACGGATCGCGTGATGAAATGTTTAGCCTTGTGACAAGTGGTATCAGAGCTATTGCTTCGAAGGCATCGTTGGGATGTCGAAAGAAGAGTTCGAACAAAAATGAGCCAGAAAATCTTTGAGGAAGATGCTGTCGACAGTAGAGGAACATGTGGATAAACTCGAGGGATCCATAGAAGATGTAAAAGAGGCACTCGATCGGGTCGAGGATCGCATAGAAAACTGGAAGGAGCAGTCTAGATACTATGTAAAGATGTCTCTTGATTCCACCATGGATAAGTAAACGAGTTGTTTAATTCACACATAAATAACCTATCGAAGAGGAATAATGCTCTTAAGGCCATGATGATGGCTTTGAAGGGGGAAACAATAGCCACGATGATGATTTTGAGCACAAGAATAGAGAAGCTCGTGGGAGAGCTGGCCTTGTGTCGAGCAGCTATTGGGAAATGAGTGTCAAGTGCAGCATTCAGTTACGAGGATGTCCTGAAGCTCAAAGAATTTGTGAGGACAAGGTCTGCATGCAATGTGGATAATTTCTTGTAGAGGATGGAAAACTACTTTCATGCCAAAGGCATCGTGGATGATGCGGTTAAGGTAAACTCTACTTCAATATTTCTTACTGATATTACGAATTATGGTGGCGAGGTAGGATCACATATAAAAGGCAATGTGAGATTGGGATGTGGCAAGAGTTCCAATGTGAGTTGAAATGACAGTTTTACCTAGAGTTTACAAAGGAAGAAGCTCGGGCAAAGTTGCAAAAGATAAAGCAATGGGGTACAGTAAAGGAATATGTTCGAGAGTTTAAGGAACTCATGCTCCAAGTTTTAGATGTGACCGAGAAAGAAGCATTGCTTGCTTTTCAGAATGGATTGAAGTCATGGGTCAGGCATGAGGTGGAATAAAAAAGTGTCTAAAAGTTGTCAGAAGCCATGATGGTAGCGGAATCCGTGGTCAAGCTTGGTCTAGGAAAAGACAAGCTTGGGTCTTCCAAGTATGAGAAAAACGACATATGTAAAAAGGATCACAAGGAAGATGTTGTTGATGGCAATGGCAACGGTGACAATGGTGGTAATGGAAAACCATGAGTTAGGAAGAAAAAACCTAACAGAAAAAGGGTCAAGTTGAAATGCTTTCTCTGCGACGGTCCACACATGTTGAAGAAATGTCCGAAGAAATCCACGCTTAAGGAGAAGTCGACGGGTAAGGCCTTGATACTTGGTTCTAGTATAAGAGGTGTGAAAGCCAATGAGGCTGAAAGTTAGAAGAAACTAGTGGAGTGCTTCTTATGTCATGGTCTACATAGGTTGCGGAAGTGTCCGAGGAAGTCTGTAATCGAAGGGGACGATGGAGCAGACAAAGAGCCCAAGAAGCTTGGTTCGAGCAAGGGAAAAGTCGAGGCCAAGAGGGCAAATAGGAGAAGCAAAAGGAAGCGAGTAAAGTGCTTCTTGTGCCGTGGTTTGCATGAGTTGCAGAACTATCCAAAGCAAGTCGTAGTCAAAGGAAAGACAACGTCTGAGCTTGATGAGTCATCGGAGGGGCTTCTACCCAAGGAAAATGTGAGTTTGTCATCGAACTTAGGGGAAAAAGTTACGATGAAAACAGGGAAGCTGGGACCAATAAGGCTTAATTCGAGTGGAGTGTTGTAGTTGGCCGAGTCATCGACAAGGCTTCCACCTGTGAGAGAGGTGGGTGGTGCATCGGACTTCAAGGGAAAAGAAGTGATGCAAGTTGGATAGTTGACTAGAGTAAATGCATCGAGTA
The DNA here is from genome assembly GCA_025698475.1 of Gossypium anomalum. Taxonomy (NCBI): domain Eukaryota; kingdom Viridiplantae; phylum Streptophyta; class Magnoliopsida; order Malvales; family Malvaceae; genus Gossypium; species Gossypium anomalum. Next base: position 7,243,791 of record CM046961.1, read on the forward strand.
GGACGGTTCGAGTTAAGAAGCGACATAAGCCGAGGCAAAAATCCCAAAGGAAGGGAAATGCTAAGGCTTTAAGATGAGACCGAGGTGAATCAAGTCAGTGCCATTCGGAAGTCGCAACGAGGGCGTTGTGAGAATGAGTGGGGGAGAATGTCACGAGGCGCAGTTCAAAGCCCGTGACCATCGCACCAAATGCATCTGATGGAGGTTTATTGTGTAGATAGGGATTATTTGGCCCTCAAAAATTGGCCTGATTCGATAATCGGTTGGAAAAGCCTGATTGGCCTGATAATGAAGATATGACAACTTAGGCTATTTTGGTAACTAATCTTAGAAGATTGATAGAATCATATCTTGTAAAGATTAGATTAGATTTGATAAGGAATATCTTGTAAATCCCTAAAATCAAGGATAATCTCGTCTGTCGATGCAAATGTATCTTGACCGTCGGTTTTAGGGGAGCTCAACTATAAATAAAGAGGCTCCCCCTCATATGTACTCACTCTATTTATTGTTTCATTATTCTTTGTGAATAAGAGAATATTGAGAGCATTTACTCAAACACTTTCTGTGCGTTCTTTCTGTTGTTCTTTTGTTGCTTATTTTGACATAAATCACTTCCGCTATGCAAATTGGTGTCTTGGAGGCGTTCTTAAGGAATCCTCACTTGAGTAAAGGCTGACTTAGATGAGTTTGGACGAACGGGTCGCCTAAGGCAGCACGGATCGCGAGACGAAAGATCTAGCCTCGTGACACTAGTACGTACATACATGCATATATATTGCTTCATGAGCTACTCTCAATATACATGCATACATATATATGTATATATTAGTACAAAAGCGACGTCAAGAATTTTATTTGAAAATTTTTAAAAGATTTAAAATTAAAATATAATTTTACTATTAAATTAATTTAAATATTTACAATTTCTAAAGTAACTAAAAGGATAATTTTTTATTTTGGGGCCAACAAAATTCCATCACTTGGTGTGTGGAAAGGTGATACGTAATCCCAACATTTTATATAAATAAATCATGGTAAATATATATTGAGATGAAAAATAAAATAAATATATAAACATTTCATATTCGAAAAAATTATGAATTTATACACACATATATATTAAATAAGATTAATACGAATATAAAAAAAAGATTACTAAGTTTAACACATTTATTTTGTTTTTGAAGTTTGATTAAAAAAATTACGAATATAAGGAAAATTGTTGCCCTTCAATTACATCATGTTGGCGCCGAAAGTCTTGACCATGAATGTTTTATTTCTGTTTTTGATTCTTTTTGGTAAATTAATAATTTTTAAAAAAAAGCATAAAATCTTGGGTATTACATCATCATCATCATTAATTAGAAATTCACATCATTGTACAGCATTAATAATAACATGTTGGGCTGTCCAAAAGAGCCTTGCTTGATAGATAATCATGAATGTTAAGCATAAAATAATCTAAATACCCCACACAACACAACATGCTACCAACATTATCATAATCATTTTACAAAAATAAATATAATCTTTTTTAGGTTATATGATGTTAAATAAAATGCTGGTAGTGGGCTAACAGTGCATAATGCAAGATTTACTTTATGGTAAAATATATTTAATTATTATAATGATAGATCTAAGGTTTACCATAAAAAATAAATTGGGTTCTTTTTCTACATCCCTCTTCATTATATAATAACACAATGCTCGGATTTGAAAAAATTTGAGTTTAAAAAAATCCAAATTCAAAATAAGTTCGATCCGAGTCCTATCATTTACCACTTCTAAGTGTAGTCAAATCTATCATAAATCATTATTAGAGGGCATTATCATAATAAAGCATAGTGATAGTGTTTGTAAAATTAGAATTTGATATTATGAGAAGTAGGATAGGTCATCTGAGACTTGACCTTTTGTACATCACTAATGCGATGGTTTTCTTGGGGGCTTTTGATAGTGGTTTCTTGGTTGACCACAGTTCATCGTTAGATTGGTCTGATGATTGCAATTTTCAACGGTTTGATTGATAAATGCCAAAAGTAACATGTTTTAGCATCATTCTTAATGCGTTTGTAAATGATTATTCGGTTTAAAATGGTGAATTTTATGCTCCTAATCTTTTAAATTCATGTTTCTATACTTAGGAGACATTTGGGAGCAAAAGGAGCGAAAAATGAGTGAAAATCGAAAAATCGGAGCAAGTTTCATGAGCCACACGATCATGTGCCAAACCGTGTGAAAATCATGAATCACACTCCAAACCTTCGGGAAAACGCGTTTTTTAGATTTTTTGGGCATTCTAAGACCTATATATGACAAAAATAGGAAGATGGGAGAGAGTCGTCATAGAATACTCAAGATAACAATTCGAAAACACCATTGAAACCGACTCTAAAGCAGATCCATCAAGATTGAAGATCTTCTTTTGATTTCTTTGAATTTTATTATGAGTTTTTTGGTTTCTTATGGTTATACTATTTTTAGGATGTTTTTATTAGCTATCATGAACTAATTTTCCAAATACCCAGGGAGATGAATCCTAAGATAGATTTTATTATTTGATTTCTATTTTTACACAATAAATACTTGGATCTTTTTCTCAATTATGTGTGCCTCATTCTTGGTTTGATATTTCTAGGTTATTGATCCATGTTTGATGTGCTTAAATTAGAGAAGGAATAGACCCTATTTAAGAGTAGATATAGCGTAATTGAGTGGAGTTGCATGTAATCCTAGAAATAGGACGACATAAATCTATTGTATTTGAGTCAAATCTAATAGGGGAATCCATAGATAGAGGTAATGCAGTAATAGGAGTTTTAATTAGAAAGAAATTTCAATTAATCAACATAGCATCGGTTGCTTTTAGTCTTGAAGAGAGATATTAGCATAATTTAGGATTTCTACGGATCAAGATACTTAGTGAAGAAATTGCGTAATTTAGATTGATAATGACAGATGAAGTCTAGGTGGATTCTTTCCTGGGTATTGTCTCGCTTCTTGGTTGTTAATCGATTATTTTCCTGATATATTTTTTGTTGTGTTCTTTAGTTAATTAATTTAGTTAATTTTAATTTTAATCAATCACTCCAATTTGCCGGTTAAATAATAGAAAGACGATAATTACTAATACTTTTAGTCTTCGTGGGAACGATATCTTTGCTCACTGTAGCTATATTATTAATTGATAGGTGCACTTGCCTTTGTCGGATTTTTAGTTGGTTTACGATTGCATCATTGATCAATGTGATGCATCTGTGGTTTGTTTGAGTTTTTCCTATATTGTGGTTTTGTCAGTTTGCCTTTCACCTATTTATGGAGTATTCTGCAGACATGACATTTGTGCATCAATTTGAAGTGTTTTATTTATCATTTGTACTATGGGCTACTTTACCATTTAAGTTGAAAACTGCTTTTTGAAAGTATTGTGAAAAGTTTGATAGTGTTCATCATTATTATCAAAAAATGCTTTTAAGAAAATAAAACATCAATTTTAGACACGTAAAGTAGAAGATTTAATAAGGGATCAGTGCTGAAGCCAGGGGGCTAGCAGGGGCCTCAGTCCCCTCTAGAATGGGAAATTTTCCATTTAGGCCCCTTTATAATTTATAAAATTTTAAATTAAAATGGTAAAATTACACTTTGGCCCCCCAAAATGATAAAATTTGATTTAATCTTTTAAAAATTATAAAGTTTTAAGCTATTAAAATGATAAAATTGTATTTTTACTATCGTAAAAATATACAATTTAATTCCGCCATTCCTAGAAAAAAATTTCTGGCTTTGCCCCTGAAGGGATAGAAAGATAACTTTATTGAAAAACACTTTTTCAAAAGCCAAAAATTTTAAAATTCCAATTTAAAATCTAGATTTTGTTTGCAAAACTAATTGTTTACCAAAATTTTTGGTTTAAAATCAATGTTTGGGTTAAAAAGCGCTTTTCAACCTCAATGGTAAACAAAGCCTATGTACCATGTCTTTATATTCTTACTGTCTATAGTCTTTGTGGCACTGCCACTTTAGCAATGTTAATGACCATGTAAATGTTGTAAACAGTTAGAGATGTTGAATGTTGGTCAAAAGGCTTAATTGATGCAATTTGAGAGTTTGATGGCTTAATTGAGTGCGTTTTTCACGAGAAGGCTTAATTGATATTTTTGCCAAAGTTCAAGGGCTTAGCCTTTATGATTTGCTTCGACCATAATACTCATAAATTGACAGTACATTAAATAATCTTCCTTTAAATAAACTCTTAACCTCTTAACATGCATTAATTTAAAATTCATAACTGAGTTGATATCACAAGTTAATCAAACATCAATTGATATGAGAAAAGTTTAAATAACCAAAATTAAAAAAAACAAACAAAAAAAATTGTTATAAAAGAAATATCAAAATAGATAAATGGTCAAATTTGATCTAAATTAAAATTTTAATCTATTTGTTTTATGTAACTATTCAATAAATATTAAGATATATATATATATATATATATATATATATATATATATATAATATTTTAAATCAATATGATAGAAATATTAGATTAGTTCGAAAATTTACATGCATGACACGTATATTTACATTGATAAATCCAATAATTTGATTGTTAAAATATTAATCATACAAAGAGAAATGAAAGATTGTAAAACTTATATATATTTGATAATATCAACTTTTACTTCTAGTCCCTTCTCAACCTTTAAATCGGAAGAAAAATGCGCTTAAACGTGCTCGAATCCACTGTTCCCCATTGTTGTAATAGCAACGGTGACTAAGGCTCAATCTATTAGATGACACATAATCCAATTATGATAAAAGGATTGACTAAATTAATAACTCATGAAGTGAAATGATTTAAAAGTATAAATTGAAATCACAATAACAAAATAAAAGGTATATTTTTATAAAAAGTCTTTGTAATTTTAATAAATTTTTAAGAAAAATACTTTTATTTTTTTTCAAATAACAAAAATTGAAACTCCCTTATAAATTTTTTTTTATCAACAATGGAAATGCATATTTTTGCAGTGTGGGATGGCAAAGGTAGCTAGCTCTCTTTAAAATAATGGAATAATAGATGTATTTAAATCTTAAAAAGAAAGATCCAAAATAAGATTACTAATGAAGTAGGCTTGTGAAAAGCACATTCTAGGAATCTTCTTTGAGGAAATCAAATACTCTTTTAATTCAAGACCCATGTGGGGAGAGGGATTTGCCAACCACCATATGCAACCAATACTCTTCTCTTTCAACAACCCTTCTTCATTTGTTTAAATCAAGACTTCTTATCATTAAACAAAAGTTTATAACCTCTTAATGCTTTCTATTTATAGTCACTTTTCTTGTAGGAGAATTATAAACAGACCATTTGATTCATTCCAGTCTCAGCTATGAACAACTAGATTTACTTCAAATATATATATATATCAATAATATCCAACAAATCATTGGATTGGATTGGATTTCAATCTGATCTACAACAGGATTTGGCATTTTTTATGTCAATTCAGACTTCATATATATCTATATCTTCTGCAAATTTTGATCATCATCTAGCTAGAAATAAGAAAAGTCATGTCTATCTTCACCAAGTTGTTGCTTTCAAACATTTAAAAATGAATTCGGAAAACAAGATTTTGAGTTTTGTTCTTCTAGAAAACCATATGATAAAACAAAAAATTACCAACGTTGCGAATGTCGAGGTTCAAATTTAAATTCTAACCATTTTGATTCATGTATCCAAATTCATGGGATATGCCTTTTGAATTGTACTTATAAGAGAAAAGTTAGAATAATTTAATTATCATACATTTTCTTTTCCTTCAATTGGAGTAGATTTTATTATATTAATTGGTTTTTTTTTTAAATCTTACGATATTCAATAGTTACATTGATTTATGATTAAATTTGAAGTTAAATTGAGTTGAATTTTTAAACATAAATATCGTTTTTTTTCATGCACAAGACTCAAACACGACCTGAATGCAATAGTCAGCGAAAATAAAGTTTTGTAAGAAAGAAAAACATGGTGAGACGGATGGAAAATGAAATGGAAAATCTCAGAAGGAGACACATAGAATATAGCCAACAAATATTTGTACGATAAGACAACAAATAAGCTCATGTTCTTACAAACAGCCGCATTAGCTTAAAACCAATGAATTATGAACAAACTTTTGGGATTTGCTTATTCCTTAACTAAAGGTGGTCTAAGATTTTTGTTGAAAAGGGCTAAAAATTTAAACCGATGCCATGGGGGGTGAAAGAGAAAGAAAAAGACAGCTTATTTTTTTTACGAATCACTGTGTGGGGAAGTCCAAATGGAAGCTGATAGCAAACGCCTGGATTTCCATCCTAAAACGAGCCTATTGTTGGCCAGCTCCTCCACTCTGTATCCATCATTGAATAAGCCCAGCAGTAATTTTGCTTGACAATGATTGGCAAAGCTGATGTTAGCAGGCTTGAATCCCATGGTAGCTAACCATTTTGACCAACCACGGCTTTCTTCCTCTCCTCCAGTTCGATAAATCCTGGCCAATGATCCAGCTATTCGTGGCCCTAGAAATACTCTTTCGACCAAGCCCCGAGCACGGTTTTGCATAGGGAATCCGGCTTCTAGAGAGTCATAGACGGCTGAGTAATGGTGCAATGAGTCCATGAATCGCCCCACAAACCCTCCATCTCCAATGGGTCCGACTTCTTCTTCCACCAGGGTCACTAGACGTGGGTTTAGGGTCTTGGCCCCGGATAAAAACGAAGCGACTGAATCAGGTGCTCGATAGCTAAAGTGAGGCAAGTGCAACATACAATTGATGATCAACGCCTCTCCTCTAACTAATTTCAAAGCTGAGGGTCTAAACGTTTCATCAGAGTCCAGCCTACACTGATGGAAAGAAAAGGGTTGCCCAATGGAGGCTGCAAATGCAACCAATCTTCGACCGGTCTCTTGAATGGTCCCGATCGATCGTCGGCCACTTCCGGATCTCGATATAGCCGTGATCCTAAGATGCGGGGCTTGTGGTCCGTTTTTCCTAGACACCAAGGCTTGCATCAAAGACGCCCATTGGATCCCTTCCATGACATCATAGTCTACTATGTGGATCCTCCTATCATGAGTCGTTGCTTCCAGGATTGCTTGATTGGCCGTAAAGTGACCAAATTTAACATACGGGGACATGTCTTGCAACAGCTGAAAAGCTGATAGCATGTCAGTATGATGATGCTCATCACGGTGGTGGTGCGGTCCATTGGTTATTAAATGCTTCCCGTGACCACCACCGGAGCCTTCGAGTAAACCCTGTAAGGCCTCGGTAAAATAGGCAGCTAACCTTTCCATGTTGGTTCCATCATTGGGGGAAACCAACTCCTTGAGCCGAACCAATATCACTCGAGCCAGTTCACGGCTCTTGTTATCCCCCGCTAGCGCTTCAGCAGCGGCCATCAACAGATGAATCAACCTCAACCCCTTGGAATCCTCATCACCGTTGGTTTCTTCATCGACAACCATGGTATCAGTGGAGACTGAGTTACTCGTTTCATGTGCGACTCGAGCTAGCTCAAACCCAGTTCCATCATCCATCATGGACTCAATGAGGTCTTGAAAGTCATCTGGGTCGCTTGAAAACGAATCCCAATCAACAACAGGAGATCCCCAGTGGTTCCAAGTACAGGCAGGGCTGTCGTCAGTGATGGACGTAGTGGTGCTGTTACTATAGAAGTCGACCTCGAAGGCGTTGTCAATGGCCATTGCCATGGCTGGTTACTAGATTAAGGACTTTGAGTGCGTCAGGTTTATGTGAAGAGTGTCTAATTTTTGGGGTTTAAAAAAAGGGGGGGTTGAGAGAGGAAAAGAGCTGGAACAAGAGACAGGAAGGGTAGGAAGTTAAATGAGTGAGGGAATTATGGACTAAGATGGGATAGCTGATCCTGATGTTGGTTTGGTTTTATATACACCCCACCCTGGGTCTTAATCATTGTATTAATATACTTGTTTCAAACTTTTTGCCCCTCCTATTTTATGATTATTTTAATCCTACAAGTAAGTATTGTTAGTATGAATTTTTTTTCATGTTTTCCATGAAGGTACATCAATCAGCCATGGCTTGGGACGTCGATCTTCTCTTGCCCGAGCCTTCAAGGACTGACCCTTGAATCCTTATAGAGTTTAATGATGGTTCGGCAGGAAGACTAGGGCCTTGTTGGTTGGTTCAGAATGGACACTGCCCTGTCCTCGTAGAATTTGTCAATTATAATTGTATTATTTGCGAAAACTTAAATTTTAAAAAAAAATTAAATGAATTAATTTCTTAAAATTTAATTAATAAATATAATAATTCCCTCAGATAAAAAAATTAATAAATATATATGTTTTAATTAAAATGAAATGATAATGGTATATATATACATATGTATATTTAATCATTCGAAACTGTTTTTTGTTATATATTTTATTGTTGATAAACAAAAATAAAATGATCTTTGGAGCCATGATTGAAACTAGGGGTGAGCAAAACTCGATTCGACTCGAAAAAATCTAGACAATTAAATTTTATAAAAATATAACTTTTTTTACACATAAGTAAAGAACTTAGATAAATTGGTTGCCCAAGCTCATCTAAATCTAGACAATTATTTGTCCAAGTTCATTCTAGACATATTATTTTTTTTATTTTTTATTTTACATATTTTTAATTTTTATAACATATCAAATAATTTATATTATTATTTTTAAATTTAAAAAAAAATATAAAAATATGTAAGTTTGCAAAAATATTAAAAATATTATTTGGCACAAGAATAAACCTCGAAACGATTGTCTAGATACATTTGAACCTAGACAACATTTGTCCAAATTCATTTCAAACCTGTTTTTGAGTAATTTTATATATTTTTATTTTTATGAAATATTATATTTTATTATTATGAAATTAAAAATATATAAAAACTTACATTTACACAATATATTATTTCACATCAAATTTTATAAAATATATAAAATATATTTTTCCAAATATATAAAATATAAAATATAAAAATATATATTGTATAAAATTTATAAAATATCAAACATTTATGTATTTTAAATTTAATAATAATATAAAAATGATAATTTATGAAAAATAAAAAAAATTATAAAATACTAAAAAATATGTTTGGAACAAATCAAAATAAATGATTGTCTAGATTCAATGCATCTGGACAACTAGTTTCGGTTTACTTTAGTGTCAAATAATATTTTTATTTTTTTAGATTTTGTATATTTAAATTTTATAATAATATAAAAAAGTTGATATGTTATAAAAAAATTTTAAAGTACATAAAATACTAAAAAAGTATGTCTAGAATGAATCCAGATAAATGGTTGTTTAAATTCAAATGAACTTAGACAACCATTTGTCCAACTTCTTTGCCTATGTGTAAAAACTCATATATATTTTTATAAATTTTATAATTTTTTTTGTCACGTGTCACCATGTTATTGGCTGTCAATCTAATGTCAGTGTATTTTAATGGTATTAAGATATCTAAAAAAAGTATCAAATTAATTTATAATTTTCAAATTTAAGTATCAATTAGATCTAATTTTTTAAAATATAAATTATCTTATATATAAATATATGAACTTTTTAGATAAAACTTAAATTTGAATATAATTTCATATACACGCATTAATATCTTCCATCGTCACCTTAAAAAAAATTTACAACGGTGTGTTCATTATAATTTGAAAATAAAGAAATGAGCACCATCATGATTGCGGCTAAAAACATTTAAAAAGAGGCTAAAAAGGGCCGGCAGTGTGCTTATGTCCGTGAAAGCGAAGCGAGGCGCCTCCGAGTTGGTGGGGGACACGGCAGAGATGAGCAGTTCCTGTTAGGACGGCTAATGGTATTTAGGACAATGACAACTCAAAGTGGCCGTTGAGACATCAATTTCTTCTAAACCGTTAACCACACCTGCAACTATTTTCTTGTTCTCAATCTGTATTACAATTCCTTAATTTATTTATTTTTCCTATTCTTACTTGGTAGTACAATTGTTTTTACTAGCAGCAGAAGTACAATTTACTGATTAAAATGGTGAAGAAAAGTAAAAAAAAAATAGAATTAGACTTCTTTTTCAAGTATTTGGATCAATTTTAAATTCTAGAGTCGTTATAATTGGGAGGGTTTTACTTGATTATTACCCTCAATTTGAAAAAGATTGGTCTCACACCGTAAAATGGGTAAGGACACGTAATTATTAAAAAAATTGGATAAACTATACAAATGATCACCCAACTATGCCTGTATTCATGTTTTAGTCACTTAAATTTAAAATTTTCAATTTAGGTACTAATGTTTTATATTGGTCACCCGCGGTTAAATTGATAACAAAAAGCCATTTTCTAACAGGTATAATAATACATTTAGTCCTCAATATTTACATATCCTATCAATTTGATCATAAATCTAAATAATTTAATAAATTTAGCCCTTCACATTTACAAATTCTATCAATTTGATCCTCAAACTTCCTAACCAAAGCTTTCAACTTTTAAAACAGTCATTCTGCATTTATTAATTGTTTTATTTATGGTTGAAATTATCCAATTCGGCACATAGCCCTTTTTGTTTATATTTTTAAAAAGTTAGTATTAGAAATTTACTAAACACCATTAAAAATAGTAGAAAATACACATTTTTAAAATATAATATATATAATAAAATTATATAAAGAATTTAATATTTGTAAAAAATAATTTTCACTCTGAATAGCATAATTTTAATTTTTAACTAATTTGGTGAATGATTTGGCAGTAAATCATATTATTAGTGATACGTATTATTTACAGTGGATTTAAAAATTAGATAAAATAATTAAAAAATAGAACACATAATAATCTCTTAATCAGTTTATAAAATTAAAAAATCATTATCTATGTAACAAAAGGAAATTCAATTAATTCATTCATATTTTTTTCATAACCTTTTCTTATATAATTATTGATTGAACAATTGGATTTTTCAAAGCCATATTTTTTTACTCTAGATTGAATTTCCAATTTCAAAGACCAATTTCGAGGACCATTTCTATGTATCTTGAAGGAAACAATGTCACAATGTTGACAACAAGAGTAATTCTAAAGTAATTCTTTTAAAGGGTTTTCCCTTTTCTTTAGCCAAAATTTTATCAATCAAAGGGTTATAAAATGTTATATTCAGAAGAAAACTAATGAAAAAGAAAAAAAAGAAGGAAATAAAGTTTCAAGATAAACTTATAAGTATCAGGAATTGGCTCGGAGAATGGCTCGTTAGTTAAGAGAAGTTTTTTCTCTTTTTTTCTTTTTGGGATTTACAAATTTATGGATGTGCAATGCCTCTGTTAGTTTGAGGAAATTAAAAGAATTTGTAAATGTGAAGGGTTAAATTTATTGATTTATTTAGAATTAGGATCAAATTGATAAAATATGTAAGTATTGAGGAGAAAATGATTATTATACCCATTAGAAAAAGACTTCCCGTTATCAATTTAACAACGAGTAACCAAAACTAGAAAGAAGTCCAATATTACTACCTAAATTAAAAAAAATTTAAATTTGGATGACCAAAACAGAAACTCGAGCATAGTTGGTACATTTGTATATTTTATCAAAAAAATTGATGCGTTAAAAATCAGAGTCCAACCTTTTGTTGAAAATCAAAGTTCTAACTTTGCATCCGATCTAACCATAAAGTCGAGTTGTGATTCATAATATATATTTTTATATAATTGATTCATAATAATTAATCTCTCAAAATCTTTATCAAGGCAGTACATAAATGTTATTTATAATATTAATGTCACTATAATGAATATGTCATAGTTTTGTAATTGTAGACCAATTTATATCACCTATCTTGTTCTTGTGATGTTGTGCATAAAGGTATTATTTGTCTTAAATATAGAGTAAAAGATTTACAAACGTAAATAAATATCTTTTTTCTTTTCTAGAAGAAAATCATTAAGGACCTCTTTGAATGGACACTGTGTTTACCTGTGATTAGTATAAAAACAGTGATAATAGTACGGTTAAATGCTTTAGCGATACTATAGTATGAAATAAAAATAAAATTAAATTCATTGCATTGAAAATAAACGCCCAAGACTTTAAATCTTAACCAAATTTTTATCACCAAAATGTGTTCCTTATCTTAATTATAGAGTCAAATCTCCCTTCTTCTTCTTTTTATTTTTATGTTATGGTACTATAATCATTCCATTGTTTTATACAAGTTTAGTGTTACACGAGCTAGTTTTCGTGCTCGGGCAGTAAATAAATTTAGTAAATATTCTTTAAGAGGTATAAAAATAGGTGTAAAAGTTTTTCAAATTTTTGCAAAAAGAATTAAATTGGTTTATTTATGCAATTGAACTTTTGAATTAATAAATTATACCCAATTAAGCTTTCGAGTGACGGAAACTATCGTCGATCATTAGATGTTAAGATCTTTTGTTGACGCGGCCATTAACAACTGATGAGTTAATCAAAAAATAAATTTTGTTTTATATGTCACTTTAAAAAATAATTTAAAAAATATAAAAATAAATAATAAATAAATATTATTAAGGAAATTATTAGAGTACATAAACATTAGGTAGCAATTTTCTTTATATTATTTATGGATATATTGCTATTATTTTTATCCCACTTTCAATCCAATCAACACATGACACATCTCCTTACATATTCTTTTTCTTAATTATTGGGAAGATTACAAACTTCCAAGTTGTGCAACATTATGGAAATTGGTTTCATTTATTTCTTAAGGAAAGTTATAACCACAAAGTCAAATTTTGGTTGTTTAATTATTTAAAAAATCTTTATCATGATAACATATAGATGTTATGTATAATATGAATGTCACTATAATGAATATGTCATAGTTTTGTAGCTTTATATTAACAATTTCGTGGTACAAGCATTAAAGGTGTTATTTGTCTTAAATATAGTGTAAATTATTTACAAAATTAATACTCTTTTCCCCTTTTTCTTTTAAAGGCACACCATAAATTAATCTTAGATTTAAATCATTAAGTCTTTGATCTTAAAGGTGTTTTTTGTCTCAATTATAGACTAAAAGATAATTTGCATTCTAATATAAATATCTTTTTCATTAGGGTATCTTAAGAAACAATAAATTAATTGTTAGAATAGTAATTACGAATTCTAAATTCATATATATATGTTTGTCTCACAAAATAAAATTACATCTTAAAATGGGATAAATAATCTAAAAAGTTTAAAGCCATCTTAGCTATTTATTCAAGTTATTTTCTCAATTCTTAACTTCACTAAGAATTGGATGAGTGCAATTGAAATGTTCATACTTACACTAAATTCAATAACACTCATCGATTACAATGATATATTTTATTAAATAGCTTTCGAGACGCAGTAATCCCTCATTTTCTACATGTTGACTAAGCTATTTTTCCCTTTGGATATCTTTTTGGCCTTTCAAAACTAACACTTTTTTTTTTTATGAATAATGAAATCCATTAATTCAAGAAAGCAGTTAAACTACTTCAAAAGAACAAAATATTGTACAGTAACTATACTTTTAAGTTACATAAACAAATTAACTAATAATACCCCAAGAAGCACAGAGTGAAGCATTAATAGGGCTAGCTTTATTGATTAGTTTTCTTCTTAAATGAGCTTTCACAACCTCTTTATTCTACACCAAGATAGCATCTTCAGTCAAAAAGATGCACCAAAATACCTTTTGGTCCTCTGTCTCCATATTATATACAAATATGCATTTCAAGCAAGTTTAGGTATAGCAACAAGCAAGGACTTTCCTTTAAGTTTCAATATTATCCAATCTAATTCTTGTCTCTAAGTTCTCACAACTCTATAAATGGAGCAAAGAAAATGTGATCACGAGTCTCTACTACATCTATACAGAAAAAGCAACAAGTATCAACAAAAGCCCCAAAAGCAAGCAAGCGGTCCTGAGTAAGGAGACTATTGAAAATGACCATCCAAGCAATAAAACAATGCTTGGGAATATGCAAAAAGAACCATAACAAACGGTGTCACTCCACCTTCATACGACGAGTTCTAATTACCTCCCACAATCGAGAAGTACTCAGTTTAACATTAACAAAATATTGACAAGTGACAGCAATGAAAGACTTCAACTTTTGCATCTTCCGCCAGTTCTAACTACTCATCAAAATAAGAGCCACATCCAAAAATCTCATACTCTTTAACAAAAATTGGTTCTAGTTATGCATTTCTTTTCTTTTTACAAATTAATTAATTTACTTATTTATTCATATTTCTGATACCTATATGTTAACAATGCAAGATTATTGAATCAAAGACTAATCATCTTGTAAATGTATAAACTTTAATTATGTTATTTTTAACAATTTTTTTATAAAATTTATTGATGCATCAATACCCATCACACCGTCGAAGGAGAGGGGGAAACAGTTTTGATGACGAAGCCACAAGAAATAAAACATTGATAATTGAAGTCAAAACACTCCACAATTGGCCTATTGCAAAACCACATTAATTATGATTATAAAATAAAGAGATCTAATGGAATATTACTCCCTAATTCCCTCAATAATTTAATACCAAAGTTGTCAACTCCCTCAACTCATTAAAAAATTTAGACCCATACAAAATATTCACTCGTACATTCCTAGTAAGACATGAGATTCCTTTGTCTCTTGTAAGAACCACAAGATTCCCCTTTTCCTTAGAATTAAAAATAAGCACTCTTTGATCATCTACATAAACCCCCAATAATGCATTCATCAACTAGTATCTTTTTTAGGGTCTCCAATAATAATTATTCACAACCTTTTTTAATCATCTTTATATGTAGATTAGGTACAAGAAAATTACATTTTTAAGTGCATAACTTTTCACATATAAAGTTTGGGGCTAGTAAAATTTTTAAAACTCTTAAAAATTTAATGAGAATTTTAGAAAAAAATGGAGAACTAATTAAATATTTTTAGGATTAATGAGAATTTAAAAAAATTTTAGGAAAGCTTAACTAGATTTTTTTAAAAAATTTCAAGAAAACAATCAAAATTTTCCAAAATTTTGGATGCCTTGGGCCACCATTACGGTCTTTGGATTTAAAGAAAATAATTTTGTATAATCATTTTTAAGATGAGATTAATTTGTAGTTTAATTTTCTTTAATCATGAATTATACCATATATATTTAAATTACATGATAAATTATATGTATTCATTAGCAGATTGAGCTGAGCTGAATTTGAATACGCTGTTTTAATAGTTTTGTGAGTTAATTAGATTGAATATACATTATATAATTGTATCATGGGTTGCTCAAAAGCAAATCAGAACATAATCAATAAGAAATTAAAAAGGTAGAGAATGATCAGCTTTTTCTAAACTGGATTTACAACATTATTTTGTGCTAGATCAGGTGGTGCTTCTGATTATTCTGAAACTGCAGGTTTGGACTTAGGGATGACTGAATATGAGGGCACTGTGTATTGAACAACCGGCACGTTGATAGCAGTTGAAAATTAATATATTTTGGATGACGACAATTTTGGAACTTGCATTGCATGGCATTACCTTTTGTTTTTCGTTTTGTCTTTGGCTGGACATTCATTGAGCTCAGTTGGGCTTCCACCTCATTAGAAAATGGAGTTTTTAACTTAACACTTTAATATATATATGTATAGGGATTGAAGTGATATAAAACAATTCTTTGTTATTTTGGCTTGCATTTCAGAACTTTAAAGTTTCTATCTTTGTTGGGTCATTGTAAACAACAACCCTAGGAATAAACTTTATCGTTGTTGGTTAGAAAAATCAAGACATTTTCTAGTTTTGGTTTTATTACAATTATTAATTTCTTTATATCCCAGTATCTTTTAATCATTACCCATTTGAAATTATTGATTTTTTTCAGATTAAGTTTTAATTCAATTGGCATCGATATTATTCTCAGTATCGAAGGGTGTAAGTTCAAATGCACTGAAGTGTATTATCCTCTTATTTAAAAATTAGGGTGAAACTATAGATAGTTCTAGGCAGAGCACTAAAAAATTTTGGGATTTATTCCTTTCAAAATTTTTGAAAAATGTTAGAACTCATTTTTTATTTCTAGCTTCCCAAAATAATTTTATCTTCACTTTGTTTATGATTTAATTTTATGTATTATACATTAAAAGTAGCTACAAGACCACTATGAAGAAGATGGTCTTATCGTTTCCAAATGGCTGAGATTGGGTTTCTGTTTACTAGTATTAATTGAGGAATTGATTTTCTTATTGCGAGAAGTTTTTAAAGTATTATCTTTTGAGCAATAAATTTGGACCTCAAACAATAGAGGTATTGTATTTGGAGTGTCTATGCTTGATTTTAATTCTAGGATTTTGTCTCCTAACTCCGAGAAAAGCCAAAAGAGATTCAAGAAGCGTATCGAAAGTGCGTAAGGTTAATCAAGAAACTGTTTTATCATTTTGGTCTTGATGGGATTTGAACCCGTGCCCTTAAAGGATCTTAAAGGGTAAGAACATTACCATAGTGGAATATTGTATAAATTGGAAAACCTCACACAAATTCTGTTAAGCAAAACGGGAGGGTTTTAGTGCTATAAGTGAACCGAACTTGAACAAACATGTCTTTGATAATTTTGTTTGTTTATTTTTAACCTTATGTTGAAATCAAAAGAATTAATTTGTAAACATTAAATGAACATGTTCGTTACCGCAGAATTAAACTTATTTGTGAATAATTTATCCATGAATAATAAACAAGCAAATTATATATTTCTTATTTTAAGATATAAAATGATCAAACATAAATTGAAGTCCCTGTAATTTTATTTCTTATTTTAACAATGTTAACAGTTAAACTTAAATTTTGAACTATAAAAAGTATAGGGATTAAATTCCAAATTTACAAATAGTAAAAAGATTTATATCATATTTTAACCAAAATTCAAATATAAGCCAAATTTCATCCGGCTTACGTTAATTTTATCCTAAATGTCTAAAAGAGCTCTCAGTTAATTAAACTTCCTTTGTCCAATTTCCATATCATTGTTGAAGTTGTGAAAATTATAGTTTATTTTACACTTTGCTTCATTAATTAGCTTATGTCGTGTAATTTAAAGTATTAAATTTCTTCTTTCTTAATTACTGGAGTAGGTGAAATAAGAAATATATTTTCTACTTTAATTAGTGGATTAGGATTCGATTTTTGCCCTGAATATGAAACAGTTTTAAAATTCGTAGTCAACATTTACTTTCTTAATGATCCTAATCACTAAACTCGTTCCGATGAATATCTTAAAAGAAAAAAAAAAAAAAACCTTTACATTTTTTTTTTTTTTTTTTTTGTTTCATGTTTATTTTTCTTTGTTTTGCGTTATCGAAATTTCTCCTAAAAAAGGGATGGCTTGAATTTACCGATCTTCTTGGTGCTTTGCCTTTTGTTTTGAATTGAGTGACATTTCTCAAAATAAAAAATATCTGCCATCTGATATTTGTTTTAATATAATTATAGAGTTATAATTAAAACTAATATTATAATATGCACAAATCGAGTTACGATTAATATGTTTATATAATTACAATTAAAATATTGTACAAATGAGGGAGTTAATAATTAGAATATATTCATCAGGTTAAATTTAGCCCCCAAAAAAATTAGATTAAAATTTACATATGATTAGACTTAAATCTAAGCTTTCAAGATCCAAACATAATCTTTATATACGACCGAAGTATCCTTCATTTGCACTACCATTATATTCAAAACATAATTTTTTTCTAAGTTACAACTATATATAAAATTTCAATCAAAATCGATTATTATAAATACACCCGAACTAATTAATTAAAATGAGTAAAATAACTAACTAAATTCAATTTAACTAACTATAATACATAAAAATAGATAAATAAAAAAATGTCAAAAATTTATTGGTATAACCGTTAGATGAATGTTGTGTTATCAAAATTCAAAAGATTTATTTTTAAAAATTATGTTAGATATAAATAAAATAAAAATAATTGAATGATACCAATATTGTGATCCACGTGGAGCGATAATGTGGAGCTAATACTGTAATCATAATTAATGAATTGCATACTTTTTGGCTTACGTAATGCCTGATTATTAAAACAAGTTAAAAGGAGAAATTTGAAGGCCAGTGATGCTAATTACATCCATCACTCATCAATTTAATTAAAAAATAATTGGGGTAAAAGGGGAAATATATTTCTCTTTATTCAACACAATCAAACCCTTTTTAATGTATAATTTAACTTCATATGAATTTAAAAAATAATGTTGTTGTCGACGTTTCTGTGAAAGAAAAATAATTTACAACTTTTTGAAAGGTTAATAGATGAATTTAGCTGTTAAATTGATAGAAATTGTAAACATTGAGATCTAAATTTATTATTTTATTATTTAATACAAAATTTTCAAAAAAAAAAATAGTGCTGAATAATTAAAAATTAATATTTTTAAATATGTTCCATAACCAAAATTAAAATATTAGAATTTTTTTATAAAAAAAAAAGGTAGATAAGAATTTAATTATTATTTAACAGAAAATACGTTTAATTATTTTTTATTTTATTTTTTTATCAAATTAAGTATATTCAATATTTGATTTTAAATAATATAGAGTAACTTAAATTTAACATTGAATATTTTTAATTTAAGTTTAAGGTGAAACTCAGAGTAAGACGAATTGTAAAGTGCTCAAACTTTGTAGGCCTATGTTGAATAATTGGACTTTAGGCCCAACTCATCTTTGGTCCAGTGAGACTTTCAAATATTCATATTTATAAATATTAATAATAGGATAATTATTTTATATATTGTCCGGAGAGTAAAAGTATTCCACAAGCAAGTGTAAATTGATATTATTTGTTCTTAGGGTATAATAATTAAATAATAAAAAAAGATATTTGGCATTGTTTTAAACTTGTTTGACAGTAAAAATATAACTACCCTTAATAATATATGAAAAAATAAATAATATATGAATAAAAACGCAACATAAATATGAGCTAACTCATTGAACCTTGAATTGAAACTTAGAAGAGTTAGGCTTGTTGCGTTTTCCGCTTTAATGATTCCATTGGGCCCATCAAAACAAATACACTCTTGAGTTAGACCTAAAGAATAAAATATAAACAAATAATTTATTTTATTTTAGACTTAAAAGTTCTGAACTTGTAAAAAAAAAAAAAAAATCAAACTCTTCACCTAAAATACACTTAATTAAGCCACCAGACATTAAAAAACACATCAATTAAGTTTTTTGATTAATTATTTTCGTCGTTGATCATTATTGTGATGATGTGACCAATACTCCAAAGAGGTGTTAATGTCTTTTGTTTTTGAATTTTGATTATTGTTGGTATTAGATGAAATTTTATGATGATGCAAAATGCAGAAGACAAGTATTTGGAAGGGGTGAATCCATCACTGGAGTTTGCGATAACCTCTTAGAGACATGACAATTAAGGCTTTGTAACTTTTCTTATGTTTAATAACAAAAATATATTTTCTTCCACAAACATGGACTCCAACTGTAGTGTAAGACATTCTATAAGAAATGTAACAAGTGTAATAATATGATTTTCAATAGCATCAAAAAATAAGATTTTGGAATCCCATTTCCATAAACCGAGTCTATAAATATAAAATATGAATATTTATGGAGTTAATATAAAAATATATTAAAGATTGGTCAAGAAATTTTGTCGATTAAATAGTTAATTAAGACATAGAGGCTAAATTGTGAAAGTCTAATTGCTATATATTTTTAACTAAGAAAAGACTTGAAGACTTAGATAGAAATTATCCAAAAGACCTAAATATTTAATACACCATTGTTTTATTCGGTTGGTGGATGATGTAGATTATGCCACTTAGTTTGATTTAAAAATTAAATTACTATAATAAAACCTTATTAACCTAATTAACTAATTAGTTTAATTAAATGTAAATCTTTGTATAAAACATTTTAGTAGAAAGAAAGATGATATTATCATCTTCTTCCTTCACTTCTTAAAGAGAAAACCACTAGTAGGCTTTTTCTTCTAGCAAAGATATGACACATAAGAGACTGTCTTCTAGCAAACATTGATATTATCAGGAGTTACGCTAATCAATGTTTCCCACCACTAGTAGGCTTTTCCTTCTAGCAAACATATGACACAAAAGAGACTGTCTTCTGGTGTACATTTCAATTCATTTATCACCCTACAAACTCGAGACAACCACTGCTCAGCCATAATGGAATTATCACCCTTATCACCTATAAATTCTTTAGCAACCCTCTTTTGAATCTCTTTCACAAGGTCTACTTTAGGTGCAGTTGCAACCATAACAAGTGGTGTAGGCTCTGTTGGGCGAACCACTTCTAATTATGGTTGCTGAGGTTTTTGAGGCCGGGGCACTTGCGTATTCTCCATAAATTGGTTGAACATATGTGTGTGTCATCATCATAAACAAAACATTTCTGAAAGTATTTCCAGCAGCTCCCAAACTAGCTATAGATTCCTGTTCAGGAACCGGGGGCACATGACTCTAAATTTCTTCTCCAACCACATCTCTAGATCCTTTAGACATTTTTTTAACACTACAAAAGAATTCAAATTAGTTCAACACACACAATGACTAAGTTAGAGGCGTATCATGCATAACGGGACATGACTCAGCCTTTGGTTTTTCAAAAATTGACTCAACTTTGACTCTGATACCAAATTTGTAACATGCCAAACCCAACATTATAATAGGATCCGAGTATAGTGCGTCACTTCTTGAAATCAAAGTAAATTCAAAACAATTTTGGTAGAAAATTTAAAAAAAATTTAAAGTTATAAATATAAACCATTTGATAGTTGTTGCTTTACTCAGTTTAAATGGAACGATTAATAGTTTAAATAACATTCAAGCTATTTTCGCGTATAAGTGAAAATATAATAATTTCATTAAACAAAATGTATTATTTTAAAAACGCGTATTACTACTTAATAGAAGTATTATAAAACAGAGTCTTATCAAAACATAAGTTCTTTATACAATTCATTTCCAAAATACTATTATGTGCCACCTTCGCGAGTCATGCATGATACAAACACAAAGTAGTTGACTCACGATAAAAGCAACACTCTAGCGTAGTCCTTCTAACAAAGCCTTCCTTCAGTCAACAAGCTTGAGAAGGAAAAAATGTAATAGAGTAAGTTCAAATCAACTTAGTGAGTTCCAAAGAAAAATCATGCATAATATTACTGATAATACATCTGAATATTTCTGAAGGACTCACCCACACATAGTACGCCCAATGGCGTATATAGGACACAGACAGACTCAGTACGCCAACTTGCTTATCACCTGGGCTTATACTGTACGCCAACTTAGTATAACTCAGTCAAATATATCTTCATGGCAGCCACGTACTCAGAAATCAAAACCAGAAGCATATCACTAAGTCATATTCACATACGCTCTCCCTAATGGAGAAAAGACAAGACCACAATAGGACGTCGTAACTATCGATGCTCGAAACACCTCAAAGGGGTGTCATTTGCTCTTGTCCACCATTACATAATCTAGCTTTAAAGCCCTTTGTTAAAACTGAAATAAGTTCGATGTATAACTTAATAAACTAAGGTCTATGATATTATATCCTTAAAAACAATATACTAGATGTAGAAGCGCGTACCTGATTCGATTGGTATGTTGAAACCTATAAGTCTTGTGGTTTTGGTCTTTCAAATTAGCACACAAGTTTTTTCTGAGAATGAGACTCTCATTTTTTTAAAAATGAACCATAAGAAAAGTTACATTACATGTAATTTGGAAACCATAAATCTTATAGGTAACTACACATTTAGCTTTACTTATAATTATCTCATCATCGATTAGGAATTAGTTACTAGAGTATTTATAGATATTCAACTCATAATTTATTAAATAACTAAAGCCCACGTGATCTTAATTGTATTTGATCACTTTTAATTTTTTTTAATTTTATGATAAAAAATAATAGCATACTATTATTCTTA
Source organism: Gossypium anomalum (assembly GCA_025698475.1). Classification (NCBI taxonomy): domain Eukaryota; kingdom Viridiplantae; phylum Streptophyta; class Magnoliopsida; order Malvales; family Malvaceae; genus Gossypium; species Gossypium anomalum. The sequence continues at coordinate 7,265,864 of CM046961.1, forward strand.
TTATATGTACATATATTTAAGTCCATAATCTAACATTTTTCATTTAAGTCCATAGTCTAACATTTTTCATTCACTTAATTGAAGAAACTGGGAAGAATTTGAGAAATTAAATGAAAATCTTATGTTGAAAAATAACTTATAGCAAAAAGTTAAAACAAAAATTGAATTGCCCTAGTCGTGGTTTTATCAAATTTGAAAGCAGAATAGGAACAAAAAAGAAACAATAAAGAGCAAAAAATAATAACTTACAAATAAAATAAAAACAATAAGAGATCTTAAAAAATCATCCTATTCAACATAACTAAAACTTTTTTACACATAATGATTGGGATTACAAGACAGCTAATATTTTAAATATACTAGATTAAGGTATATCCACAATGTAAGTGAAAAAAAATGTGAAAATATATGTTGAGTCCAAAAACGATATCTGTTAGTAGAAAATGAGCAGTGCCAGAAGTAGTGCTTAGAGCAGTTCCAATTGCTTTAGGCACCAACAGTGGAAAATGAAGAAAACTAAACATACAATATATTTATGCATTTTGATTTTCCTACATCTGTAGGGCCTAACCCAAGGAAAATATCCACTATTAAGTGTTTTTAAACTCTAATATTATATAGTTTAGACTTTTCACCTTTGTACCTAATATCTATACACCTCTTCTCTAAGTTTTCCCCTAAAGACTTAGGACCAAAACCAAGTCACATACTTGATTATTTTACTCAATGAACTCAAAAAGACATCCATCAATGAACAAGAAATAAGTGCTCTCAATTTAGTACATAACCTATACAAGTCTTAACAATATAGAAGTAATTGAGACTTGCTAACATACTATATCGTTTACAATCAATCTTCTCTCATGATAAACAAGAAATAAGTGCTTCGAGATTCTTTAGGTTATTTAGAAGGGTAACAAACTCACTAATGTGAGCTCTAATGGACTCACCTTCGACCATTCTGAACGTGTATAGACATTGTTTTAGGAACTAACCTATTGGCAAGGGATTTCGTCATATATAAGGCTTCTAGTTTCCTCCATAATGCAAATGTTGTTTTTTCCATCAAAACCTGTTGTAACACATTATTCGTGAGGCATAATTGAATAGCAGATAAAGCCTTTTCATTAAGCTCTTACCATCTTGACTGATCCAAAATCACAGATTTTTCCCTGTAACGACCTTTTTCAAACCTTTTTGAACCAATATTGCTCTCATTCAAACTTGCTACAAATTGAAATTTGCAATTCCATTGAACTTATCAATATCAAACCTTATTGTTGTCGTATCTAAACGAGTTGAATTCAAAAATTGAACCAAGTTCTGATACCAGTTTGCTGGGGGATACCTGTGCAAGCAACGAACAATAATAATAAAGAAGAAATTGAAAAGATCGAACACACAAATTTATGTGAAAAAACTCCACAAAAGAGGATAAAAAACCACATGCAAATAGAGATTTCACTAATATAAAATAAGTACAAAGATGGAGATGATCAAAATAAGGAAAACTCGAAACCCCAAAAGAAAAACCCTTCAAACTCAAAAACACATAATTCCCTCAATCTGTATATTTTTTGTTATTTTAAACCTAGGGTAACTAAGACCTATTTATAGGCTGAAATTCGTAGCATTTATGACTAGAATATCCCTAGGTTAATCAAAGGTTAAGTGGGAAACTAAAACAGAGAAGGAAAATAAAAAGAATTAAGAACACGTCGTAACGTGGTGTTTATGTCATCAGGACGAATAACGATCGCATTGTCGAGGCGAAGACATTTCTTCTAGTTGGGATGAAGAGTCTTCCCTCGTCATGATGTCACTCACTATTTTGTTCGAAATATGAGGCATACTTCCACATCAAGAAATCTATGAACAAATTGAATAAATTCTGAAGAACATTGCATCAATTTTGAAGAAAATTGTTCTTCAATCCTATTTAACTAAAAAAAAAAGATTAAACTTATTTTCAAGATCAAGTTTAGAAGGCTCTTGAAGTAGAATCATCCATCCAAGATAAAGTCTAAATGACCAGTAGATCAAATCTCTTCTCAATCTGATTGCATCAACACAAAGGAGGTAAAACTCACTCTTCAAAATCAAGTCTTAATGACCCTTGAAACAGATTCAACCATCCAAGATCAATTCTTGAAACCATTGGATCCAAACTCTCTCCAAACCCATTTTCAAGATCAAGTATCTCTTGCCCCTTAAAAAGAACTTCATTGGTTCAAGATCAAGTCTTGAAGACATTTGAATCCAAATCAAATCAAATTCTCAAGCAATCAACTCTCCAAACCCGTTTTCAAGATCAAGTCTTAAAAATCCTTGAAGCAACCCACATCCCATCCTAGATCAAATCTAGACAACCATTAGAGCGAAGCTCCACTGAAAAAAGAATCAAAAGTTTGTAATTCATAATTTCAAAAAAAAAAATCATTAATTTGTTTCAATTTTTTAGGTTTTTTTTTTTTAAGTTCAAGCCTTACCATTGGCTTTTATTGATTCTATATAAAAAGATAAAATTTCCCTCATAGTAATAGAGTTACTTTGTAAAAGAAAAAAAAGACACTTTAATCATTTCTTAACTAAGTTAATACTTGATTGACTTATGATATCAATTCAATCAAATATTTTAAAAATGGTTCAGATGCATTAATAAAAAAAAAATCCATTAATAGTGTATGGAAAAGAAACTGAATCATGAGTGTAAATCCGAAGGTTGTGTAAATAAATATCTCCATTATTGCTTTTTAAACAAATTTAGCTTAATTAATGTTGTTTGTCTTAATGAGTCCAAACCCCGTATCATTGCTGTCACGACCAATGTTGGATCTAACTTTTTGTAAGAAGAAGGAAAGATTCCTTAAAAGTTGAAATATAACGAGGACAAGAAAAAGCATAACTTCCATTTTGAAGTTAATTTAATTACATCAATCAATCTACATTATCATTGGCATTTTCAAACAACATTTTAAAAAAAAATTCTCGTTAATTCATCCCCTTTTAAATTCATACGAAACTATTTAAAACTATTAATTATTGAGCTTGAAAATAGAAATTCGAATTTTCTCTTAGTAATTTTAGGAGATTATTGAAAAAGAAAGGACCCATTTGATGAACAAAGATTAAATTAAGACATTAATAAATTTAGGGGAATACTCAAATCTCTGATTGAGTGATGTTCTAAAAATCACATGTTTGTGTTCTCAATAATTCATAGCCCTTTTAAACTGTTCTGTAGGAATTTTCATGTGCTTGACTTAAACCTTCTTCATCCCTCATCTAGTAATTCACGTATGGTTTCATATTCTGGGAACATTTTCTTATTATAATTGTATTCAAAGTAAAAATTTAATAACGTTAATAATTCGTATGGTAACACATTCACATATTCAAAATATTTATTTTTTACCGAGACAAATTATAAGAATTAGAATATCTTTTTAAATAAAGTTTTAGTTTTGAATATTACGATAGAGAAAATCAAGATTTAATGTAACTATTAAATACTAAAAATTTTAAATAAATTTATTCTTTTATCATATTATTCTTTCATATTATATTTATATCACATATCATATTCAAAATTTATTTAAAAAATTCCAAACAATAAACCCTAATATCTCATATTGGAGACAGAGATGGAAGGTATCAAGTATAAACAAATACAATGTATAGGGAAATATACAGGGGATGGGACCCCATGCCTTCCATTTCACAAGGAGACATGACATCTGAAATCTTTGGCTTCAGCCAAATGGTTCAGACACTTGATGATCAGATTCAAAACATTTTCCCAAATGTAATAATTCCATCACTCATGACCCATTTTCATCATTTCTTGGTTTTGCTCATCTTTATTTAAGACCCCAGGGAGCAGTAACTATTTAATTTAATTTTTTTTTACAGATAAATATTTTTAAATTTGTTGAGGGTTGGTTGGATTTAGACCTTCAATTGAAGGTATTATTTTATTGAGGGGTTTTGTTTATCATACTTTAAGGGCAGCTTAAAGGAGTTCTTAGAATTTTGAGAGCACTTAACTTTAGGTATTGAAGTCTGGGTTGATGATTTAGTCCCCCACAGACGTAACATGTATCATTAATATTTCTGACAATACTGACACTTTTCTTATAAGCTTACAGATCGTATTTACATCAACTGAGGTGCTTCCTAAACTCCGTGAACCCCTTTGAGTTCTCCTTGAAGTACAAATATGAAATCCCCAAGTAAGACAATAACTTTTGTTGAGGATCCGAGGCCAACCTCCTTTCAACAAAATTACTATTATTTTTCTTAGAAAAATCCAAACTTAAAAAGTTCTTAAGCTTCTAGCAATATTCGCTCACTCAGGTGGTTAAAGGGTTTATTATCAGAACCAAGTTGAATTTGGGTTGGACTCATGCATAATAACAATGTCATACGTAGTTGTATTTAAGCTTGATTAGAAATATGAGTTTCAAATTGTCTAAATCCGACGATAGTGATAATAGTTAACTCCAGCCCATTTAGGTTTTCCCATTCTTTTTTTATTTTTTTAAAAATATAGTTATTTTTTCCTCATCCTAATTATAAAAAGTCATATTATTTAATATTTACTAATTACATACATTTTACTATCATTAAAATTTTCTTTTATTAAATTTCTAAATATAAACAATTTTTTTTCGTATTTACATTATACTATTCAAGTAGACTCCATAAATTCTTTTAAGAAGCCAGACTTGAATAATAAATTTTTGAAAGATTAAAATATAATTTTATAATGTATTAATTTATAGTTTCATCAATTTTTAAGGAATTAAACATAATTTTCTTCATTTTGAACAATTTTACTATAAATCAGTTTTAAATTTAATCATTTTATAAAGAATTATATAACAAATTTTCGTTAATACTATATCATTATATTTAATTTTTATACGTAATATAAAGGGAAAAACTTATCTAGGCTTAAATCTATATTTCTTTCTCAACCTATCCGATAGGCTTAAATCTATATTTCTTTCTCAACCTATCCGATTTCAAGAGAGGTTTGGAGTTTGGATGGTTAGCTATAGGTATAGATATTAAGCAACTTTTTTTTTTTTTCTCTTATTGTTATTGATAACATTGAATATATATTTGACACACTTCATTTTCATAATTGACACATAAATTGATTATATTGAAAATGAAATCCCCCATTTGAGGTTCCTAAAAAATGTTGTCATCTTCATGTGGAATTTCTTTTCCTAACTGAAAGTATGAAAAAAAGAAAAAAGGATTTTGGTCATTGTCTGTAACATCTTCAAGCCCAAGAAGATCATTCAACGAAGAGAAAACCAAATGAACAAAAAAGAATGGTGTAATATATAAATAATGAAATCAAATGAACAAAATGAATGGTGTAATCTATGGTAGTACTAATTAACGACTTGACTTTGCTTTTGTGTTTGGTTTTTTTTTTTTTTTAGCAAAAACTCCATAGACGAATATCGCCAGCTTCCTCATAAAGATCATCGATCGTTGTCATGGACGGTGGATCAAATGGGGTTACATTAAAAACCTGATCACCGAACTTGGGAGATTGCATTTGCAGGCTGTCAAAAGAGTACCATGGTTCCATCATAGAAACAGGCTCGTCCACAAGAGCTTGTATAAAGAACACATCATCATCGACTTGATTAGATGGTGAGGAAGTGGTGGAGGATGTGGAGGGCGCAAGTGGTGGAGATATTAGCGGGGTGGCTGCGGCGGCGGGATTGTCATCAACAAAGCTATTCGCAGCAGCTGCAGCGACCCTTTGGATTGACTTGGGAGACATGATGGTATCGGGAATGTAATGGGAGGATGTAAGTGGGAAGTTGAGATTTGCTGAGGAACCTTTGAGGCATAAAAGTGCAGCATCATAGGCTCTAGCAGCTGCTTCTGGTGTTGAATACGATCCTAACCAAATCCTTGTTTTCTGATTTGGAGCCCTAATCTCTGACACCCATGAACCCCAGCTCCTCATTCTTACACCCTTGTACTTCTTTTTGCATAATGATGATGGTGGTGATGATGATGATGGTGCCATTTGCTTTGACTGATGTGGTTGGATCTTGTGCTCAGTCTTCACCATTGGCAAAGTCTGCAGATTGCAGAATACTGAAGCAATGCTTTAGTAGAAGGATGAAACGTGCTTTGTGTAGCTTTTGGGTTTGGGTTCTTTGTTCTTTTTTTCTTTTCTAAAGTGATGAAAGCAATGAAATAATGATACAAGAACTGAATGTGGGGGAGAAAAGAAGGATGTGGCTTTACTATTTATAGATGGGGGGAGACTTGGGTTTTCACACTTGGAAAGATCCATTTGGTCAATAAGTATGGCTCCACATATGAATATATATGGACATGGCTGACAGATATTAATTACTTTCCTGCTTCATGGTAAAACCCCACAGTTCTCCCCATTGTCTGCAGGTATAATTAATATTTTCTACCAAACATGTGGAATTCAAATATGATTAATAAGAACTGTCAATTTGCAAACTTTTAATGGAAATGGGAGTTGACATTAAATTTTAACTTTAATCTTTAACACCCTTAATCCGTCCCTTGTAGGAAATGATATCTTATGACCAAAAAAATAGATTGTATAAGGCAAAAATAGAAAACCCTTTTGTTTAATTAATGTAATCATGTGAGTTAACAAGAAAGAAAAAGAGGGAAACATAGGATTCTTCAGAGGCAACTTCCAGGATCTGCAGGCTTTATTTTAATGAGCTTTTTTGGTGTGCTGTAATGCATATAAAATTGTAAGGTAAATTACACTCTTAATCACTAAATTATAGGTAACTTTTTGTTTTGGTCACTCAACTGTAAAAAGTTTCAAAATAGTCATTAAATTATCTAAAGTTTTCAAAATCACTAGGCTGCTAAAATCGTTGTTGTCTGGTCTTTTTTGTTCGCATCACCTGCACCAATTGAAAGTTCTCGTTCCACTTTCTTCTACGATTTAATTTTTTCCATAAAACAATTTTGAATATCACAAATCTGCAAATTAAAATTCAAATAACTTTCTTTTTTAATCTTCAATATTGACTGTCAGATCAACTTAGATTTAAGGTATGTTCTTCTATTTGTCAATAATTACTGATCTATCATATTGATCATCGAATCGTCTCTTGGAGCTCATTAGCTAGACTTTTTTTAAGAAAAATTAACAGCCCAGTGGCTTCAGTGACTTAAATAAAAACTTTCAAATAATTCAATAATCATTTTGTAACTTTTTAAAGTTGAATAACCAAAATGAAATCTTATCAATAATTTTGTGACTAATTATGTAGTTTAACCAAGAAAAGAAATGGTGACAAAGTTAAATTAACACATCAGTCAAGATTAGAAACGTGCTGTCTAAATAGTAGAACTCTGTCGCATTGAGCAATCTAGAAAAAAGCAAAAACGAAAAAAAAAAAAAAAAAGGGAGAAAAAAGAACAGCTGTTGCTGCTCTGTCACACTGCTCTCAAACCGCGTCTCTTTGCCTTCCATGCAATACTTCAAAATTCTCACTCTTTTCCGACAAAGTAAAAAAGTTTAGGTTAAAAATTGGAGATAAAATTAATAAATTTTAAAGAGTTATGTTAAAAATTTTAAATTAAATTATTTATAAATATAAAGAATATATTTTTATTTAATAAATTAATTAAATGACTTCAATTAAATTATTAATTTTTTAAGAGAAATTAAAAGTAAATTTTATTCACTTAATAGAGAGTAGGCAAAATGTGTTAAAGAAAAAAAGAGAAGACAAAATAGTGTCTTTTAACTTTATAATTGTAAAAACTTTTTTTATTTGTTAGGGATAAAGTAATATTTACCCTTTTAATTTAATAATTTTTTCATTGTAGTATTAAAATTTCTTTTCCATGTAAATCTCGAAATTTGGTAGCTTTTTTCTAATCTAGTCTCTAAATTAGAATTTTGTTAAGGTATACTTCGAGATTACAACGGGTTATCATATGAAAATTTTAATTTTTTTTTAAAAAAATAAAATTTCTTAATAGTTTTTCAACAACTCGTTTATATCTTTTAAATTTTATATAAAAAAGTTTTAATTTTTCAAATGATGACGTTGTATAATCTTATAGTATCACATCATCATACTTTAATGAAATTTAAGTTTAGAGACCAAATTAGGAAAAATTGTCAAGCTAATAACTAAAATAGACATCTTTAACGGGCACAATTACTATGGAGTTCAATGGTAAGATTGTTGAATTCAATTTTTATGATTTGTTAGAAGATCCTAGTGAAGTGTATAAGGTATGCAGTGAGGATACAGTTAACTCTGTGACACAAGATTATTTGAACTTGCACGATGAAATTGAATCAATTCTATTGCGTTGCAAGAATGCCAATGAGGAAAAATCGAGTCAACTTAGAGAAATTCTTGTGGTTGAAGAAAAATTGTGGGATCCACTGTACAAAACGGATGTACTAAAGCCTCTAAAGGATGAAACTGATAACACGAAATTACCACCCGTTTATGTTGAGCTTTGGTCGCCTATTTTGCAAGCACTAACATGGGAATCAACACCACTATTTGATCGCTTTGGTCTCCTTAACTTCTTATCAGAAGACCATCGAAAGCTTCAACCTCAAGATGTGAAAGAAATTCAGATTACATATCCGACTTGAGCCAAACAATGAAAAATGTTGAGCCAACGATATTAAACAAAGGCACTTTTTGGGAGGCAATCCAATTTTATTTTATTTTCTTATTTATTTTAATAATTTTATTTATCTTTTTTTTTTGTTCTAGTTATTTCTTTTTCTTTTTTTTTTTTAAATAGGATTGGACTCTCTTGTTGCCCCTTGCAACATCGCCCCATTGTCTTGCACATTTAGGGAAGTTCTCTCACCACTTATTTCATTCATTGGGATTTATTGCACTACATTGAGGCCAATGTATGGATTAAGTTGGGAGGGGGGGAGTTGAATTGATATATGATCATTGCCTGTAGTAAAATGTGTTGGCCTCTTGCTTGTCTTTATACGTGAGTTGTATTTCTCCTTATTGCATGATATTTTCATTTGGTAAATTTTAATGACTACTTTCTCAATTCTTTAAAACATCTAGGTAACAGGAAAATTTTCATCCCATGACTTGATTCTAATAAGAAAATACGTAGATTCGGTTAATTACTTAAGATAAATGTGAGTGTGAAATTGAATGCTCCATGATATTAATTTTGTGTTAAATTGATTAAGACACTATATTTGCATGATTTTTTTTCCCGTAAATATACTTTTGTTTCATCTTGTGTTCGAAAAAAATGGAAATTTTTATGCATTTTTATAATTGAATTTAGTTTAGATGCTTTTGAACTTGATATAGGTTCATAGAAGATTAAGGCTAAAGTTTTGAGATTCTCGATGGATTAGACGAAGAATCAAGGTAAAGCATAGCCAAAAACGTGAAGCTTGGAGCTTCGGTATAGCATTTTGGCACCCCGACATGAGAAATGGCCAAGCTTCGTTGGCATCCCTGCCAAAAGTTGTGCGCCTTTGCTCCAATGTCGTTCCCTATGTTCTTGCTCAAAATTTCGCATTTTAATTATCTTAAGGGTGTTTTGGTCATTTTTTTAATTTTTATGACTTAAATCAAGTTTCTGTAACCTAATTGGGTTGAATAGATGTTATAAATACCTTATTTTGAGAGGGAGTTAGGACTTTTGGCAACCGAATAGTTATTTTGTTTACTTTGTGTTCTCTCAATTTTATGGGTTTCTAAATTCCTTTTTTTAGTCAAAGGTTTTATCGATATTTGATTTAATAAACTTATGAGACTTATTTGCACTTTAATTCTTCTTTGTTCTTTAGTATTCGTGCATCTTCTATTTTAATTACAATTGCTCAAGTTTATTGAATGTCTGGCCAAAACTCAATAGCTTAGAATGGTTTTCATGTCAATTAGAATGATTAAATTTGTAATTGTTTAATCTGTTCTATACTAGTGGCAAATTGCATAACTTGTTTATGTAGTAGTTTACGTTTATGTGGTGTGGATGTGTAATCTAGGTTAAATGAACCTTGCTAAGGTGAGTTTGTTGGTTAGAATAATTAGTATTTCTCGTTCTTAATGCTACCAGTAAGTTAAATCTTGGGTACTAGGTTACAAGCTTATTTATCAGTTAGGAAATAATTTCAAACGAGCTACCTCTTGGTTACTGAACAAGTAAGGGGAGATTGGTTGTTCGTCGCTGAGTCAATAACTATAACAAATTTATTAAAAGCATAGAAGTTATATTTGTGTTGATGATCGAATTTATAAATCAAACGGAAATTTGTCTTTGGCTAGAGCTTTTTCCCACCGTTTTTTTCTAAATATTTTAAGTATTGCTTCTTCAGTCTAAGTTTTCAATTTAAATTTGATCTTAGTTTAATTTTAGCTTTTGTTTTTCTAAAACTCCCTTCCAATTTATTTTTATTGTTTTTGCTTGAATAACTAAAGTTATTACCGATATCTGGGAATATAACCTTTGTAATTGTTTTTACTAATTAATTTTTTTCAAGTAAATTCTTATTTTTATACTTCTTAACAGCCTATCAATTATCTAATCAAACTTCACAATTTTAAACTTAGATAATCATTGGAGTCGAAGTACTATTGATTGTACTTTGTAGTCCTTTCCTTTTAAAACATAGGACATATACTCCTGTAATAATTTGACATTACCTTATACTTGACATTTATAAGTATCGAAATAATTATTATAATATATAATAAAAAGACACAAAAACTCCGCAAAATAGTCAATAAAATGTTTTGTATAATATTAAACAAAGCAAAACAAAAACCCTTTTAATACACATCTCTCACATTCACTCGTTAGGCGTACTTTTCGTAACTGCTTACGTTTGCATGCATGATCCGACTTTCTTCCAAGTTTCTAGAGGACAGTTGATGCATTTTATATTTTGTATTAGGTTGATATGATATCGTAATTTCATTTAAAAATTATTCTTTATATAAACTTGATATATTTTTTAATTTAATTTGTATTATAATTTTTTATTATGATTTGTGATAATGTAAAATTATTACTTCCTTAGTTTAATAATGCTTTTAAGAAATTCGATGGGGTTCTCTTAGTACGGCTAAACCAAGACCAACTATTGGTGTACACTCATATTTGTGAATATACTAATATTATTTTTTTAATCCAAACGCCGCTAAAAACACCTCTAAAATCCTGTTTTGCTGTTGTGATACCTGTAAGGTTAAAAGGTATGTGATATAAATATTCATAAGTTTAGAATTTAATTTTTCGCTTTTGAGATTTTAAAATTTAAATTTAATTATTTACACTGTTAAGATATTTATGAAAAGTATAAAGATATACGACATATTTTAACTTTTTTAAATTTAAATTTGATTTTGTAAATTAATTTTAGAATTTAAATTAAATTTGAGTATTATCATTTGAATCAAATTCGATTTAATTAAGTTATCCCATGGTTATTTTTGTTTACCTTATGTTACATTTTAGTCACTTATGTTTGAAATGTTATGTTTTAGTCACTTACGTTATCGTGTTGTAACATTTTAGTCACTGAGCCGTTAATTGCTATTAACGGTGTAATGGTAAGCTGACGTGGCATGTTAAATCATCATTTCAAACAAAAATTTTAGGTTAAATTATACAATCGATCCCCATATTTTTTCGTTTTGAGCAATTTAATTTTTTTCTTTTATGTTCTTTAAATTTTCCTCTCTTTTTTTTCTTTATTTTCCATTCTTTTTTGTTTTTCCCTATGTTTTCCTACCTTCTCCATTTCCTTTAACATATCAGGAAGTCAAATTCACAATGAAGAAAGAAATAGGAAGTCAAAAGCCATTATAACCAAAACCCATAAACCCATACCATGCTTCTTTCTTTGTTGCCAATTTGACTTCCTGATATGTTAAAAGAAATGGAGAAGGTAGGAAAATAGAGGGGGAAGGAGAAGAGAATGAAAAATAATGAAAAAAAAAAGTTAAAAGAACATAAAAGAAAAAATTAAATTGCTCAAAACGAAAAAATATAGGGATCAATTGTATAATTTAACCTAAAATTTTTGTTTGAAATGATGATTTAACGTGCCACGTCAGCTTAGCATTACACCATTAACGACAATTAACGGCTCAATGACTAAAATGTTATAACAAGATAACATAAATGACTAAAATGTAACATTTCAAACATAAATGACTAAAACGTAACTTGAAATAAACAAAAGTAACCATAGTATAATTTACCCTTAAGTTATTCATTGAATATTTTAATTTATTAAAAATATGTTACTGATAAGTCCATTTTGTAAAACCAATATTTAAAAAAGAAATCGTTGAAATGAAATTCTGAAATTAAAAAAAAGTTAGTAGTTATGTAACAAAAGAAATTGTAATAAATCTAAATTTAATAAAAAAAATTACAGTGTTAAAGAATTAAACTTGACTTCTAAAATTGGAAAACAAAGAGAATAAAATATTTAAAATTAAATAAAAAATTAAATTCAAAACATAAAAAAAGATACAAAAATTTGGAAGCATATTTTAATGGCATAATGAATTTTCTGATCTTCTAATTTTACAATAAAAAAAGTTATATTAATTTTTTATTTAATTTTTCGTCTCTTTTAAACATTAAACTTGTAATTTTTTATCAAATCACCTTAAATGGATAGAAAAATTAACGTTTATTAACTTTGTTGTTCTGGCATACACGTGGTACGTAATTTTTAATATATAATTTAACTAAAACATAAGTTTAAATTTAATTTTTACTAATTATGTATAATTTGATAAATAATTAAATCTAGCCAATTGAGTCTTAGCTCGATTGGCATAGATATTGTTATCAATACAGGAGGATGTGAGTTCGAATGTGTTAAAACGTATTATCCTCTTATTTATAAATTAAAAAGAATTATAATAATCTAATTCTAAACATTATGTAAAAAAACTAACTATACTCATTGTTGTTTGATTAAGAAAATAACTTTCGGTAAACCAAAATAAATAGAATAAACAATTAAATTATAATTATAATTGATTTCGTTTGTTCTTATCTTCCTCTAGCTGTCCTCCGTCCCACGTGACGCCTACCATTTGAATACCTTTGACTGTCTGGTTCAGATGGAGCTCATGGCAATGGCCATGGGAGCCCATTGCAAAAAGATAAGATCCCATACTTATGTATTTCAATATAATAATATTATACAATCTTTACAGTAAAGGTTACTAAAGTATTGCCCGTGGTTTATTTTATTCATTAAACTTTTAATTTTTTTTATTTTAGTGATTAAACTATACAAAATCAAATAATTTTGACACCGAACATTAGCAGCCATTTGAAATTTGACATAAGTGTTGACGTGAGTTTTTTATTGGTCTAATAATAAATTTAACCCTCTAATGTTTACTCATTCTATCAATTTGATCCTAAATATATAAAAAAAATGCAATAAATTTAGCCCTTGATGTTTCCAAAATTTGTCATTTTACTTCAAATTCTAAAAAAAAAAAAAAAAAAATTTAGCTCTCAACATTTACAAAATAAAATTTTTTTATTTTAAAATATTTTGTAAATTAAAAAAAAACCAACATCCAAACTTAAATAAACTGAAAAAAAAATTGTCATCACCACTAGCTAATCTCTCATCTCTAAAACAAGGCTTCAACTTTGGGTTAATTCCAAAACAAAATGAGACCCTGAAAGTAAGTATAACAGATGCCATTGATTCCCCCACTATAACACCCCTTTCCCGGTCCAGTCACTGGACTCAAGCTATAAAATGCTACAAAAATTAACAAAATAGTTCATATATAATTTTATTATTAATCATTCAAATAAACAATCAAAACAATTTGTAATCCATGTTTAGCATGATTTACAAATAAATATGAGTCTTAATAGGGCTTACGAAAACTCTTAAATTGACTCGAGTACAAATAAAGACTAAATTGTAAACTTTTAAACATCAGGGAAAAATTCACAAAATAGGGTCACACAACCGTGTTACAACCGGTGAAGTTGGAGTCACATGGCCATGTATCCAGGTCGTGTAACCCATTGAAGCAGTGTGGACCTAAATGCGAAATATTACAAACAACCACATGGCCGTGCAACTGGGCTGTGTGAGAGACTGAGACCATGTGGAAAATCCAATGACCATATTTATAGTACCAAATGAGTGTGTGGCCAGCACGTGTAACAAACTAAAACTGTGTTACCCAAAACCTCCCAAATAAAAATAGAGCACACGACCATGTCACTTATCTGTGTGTGACACATGACCATGTGTTAGCCCATATATGCCAATAAATACCTTATTATGCAAGTTACAAAACCAAAATTTCACCTAGGTTATAAGTATGCAATAACCATTCTTTTAACCTGTCCCAAAATGCACAAATTCATGCCAATAATATAACATTTCCTATATGTAACCAATATGCCTCAAGGCACTACAATCACATATAATCTAAAGAGAAACACCTTAATTCATCTAAATATTTGTACCAAAACATTCATTCCATTAATCACCAAGCATAAATCATTCATATGCTAGCAACAAACTAGCACTACAATACCACCATTCAAGATAACACAATCACTTAGCGAGACTTATAACATATCATATAATGTTCAAGAACAAGTATTATAACATATTCAAAACCATTATATTTCAAAGTGACTTTTATACATAACAAACCTATATATATGCCACAAAGTTGAATCTTGAGCGATTAAAGGTCTACTGAGACAGAAGTTGGATAGTGTGAATTCCTAGTTAATTTAATCTTCACTTTCCACAAAGGATAACTATAAGACATGAAAACATAATCAGGTAAGCATTACATATGCTTAGTAAGCTAATAGAAGTTAAAACAGTAAACTTACCTTGTTTCATAATTAAATGTACCAATACAATAAATTTACTTAAATTTCTTGTTACAACATATCTCAACTATAAGGTGAGTAATTTATATACATCCGTATCATCCATAAATTTTCTCAAACCATTCAGATTAGTATCAATTCATCAAAACTATCAAACGAATATATCATTTTGCTTAATCAAGTAAAAGAACATTTACAACTATATGAACACGATCATTTCCATTTACTATATAGATTTAGGTAATGCATTTCCTTTTTAACCATTAACCTGATGAAGTAACTGAACATATACAAACACACGAGTAACTATACCACACTAGTAGGCACCAAAGTGCTTTAAAAGTAGGCATCGAAGTGCAAATCAGTAGACCCCGGAGTGTGAATCAGTAGGTTTCTCACTTATGTTTCCATTTGCATACAATTCAAAAAATATATATTTGATAGACATGAAATATTCATTTCTAACATAAACATCACATTTAAGTATAAAAGTAAATCCTATGAACATACTAGGTATTAACAACAACAAAGGAAGTGTTAGAAACAAATCTGTAATTTTCTCATTTCCTCAATTATTTACTGATTGATTCGTTTCTTGATCTATACGGTAATTCATTTCAAATTACCAATTTTAAATGCCTTATAACAACTTATTTAATGCATATGATACCCTATTATAATTTTTCTCGATTATCCTAAAATTTTACAGTTTATTAAATTTAATCTCTACAATTGAAATTGTAACGCCCCAAAATCTGACCTAGAAGTTTAGACCGAATCTCGGAGGTTACATTGATCACCGAAGTGATTGTAGGAAAAATTTTAGCTTAACCAGCTAAAAAATAAACGGTATTTAAGTTACGTAAAACTCTCAGTTGTAAAATCCCGATATTACAAAAAATTTAGTCCAAAAGAAGCTTACGTGCGTATAACACAACATTTTGCACCACAATATTCAAAATAAAACATACAATTCAAACCGTTTATTTATAAATGTAGAATTTATGAAAATACTTTTAAAGTCGATTCTAAAACGTAGCTGCCCGAGTCCAGCAACAGCATACGGAAATACCTGAAAAAGAGAAACCGAAAGGGTGAGCTACACGAGCTCAGTGTGAGTTCAAAATGATTAACAACAGATTTACAGAAGAGAATTCCAGATAGCAGTTTAATAGCAAAACATATTTACAGATATATACAGAAACAGAAGGTAAATTAGAGGCCAACGTCACAATAGAACGTAACAATCAAGCACACCACATCATAGACAGAAACTCAATCGATAACTCGTCAATGAGTCAGTACCAAAACACTTATTATCACAAACATGGTGTTCCAAAACGTCATTACGCTAACACCTCAATGCACACAAAATCAGTCACACATGTTAAGTCAATCAAACAAAATACTGACAAATAAACTTACACCCAGTTACTTAACCATATGCGCATGAATGTAATTAAGTAGAAAAGAAACCCACCCATCTAGCCAAAACACCTCTCCGTCCCCCAATCACACCCCAAAAGAGTTGTTTAAGCTCATCCAACCCAATACGCCACGTAGGACCTCGAAAGGCCCATCCAACCCTACACACCACGAATGTGGACTAGGCCATTCAGATAATAATATGTAGCAAAGTTGACGTATATGCAGTACAGTACATTGCGGTAAACCATTATACAGATATGTTGTAGTTAAACTGTCAGATCAGGTTAGAATCAGTCTTCCTTCTCTTCACAACCAAACTCTAAATATTTTATGCAAATGTATGTATGCAGACAGGCATACAGAATCAGAATACAAGATTTTCAGACAATCATTCGGACATAAAAACTCACATCTAGTCTATCAGTTACAGAATTCTCGTGCAGTCACAGAATACGCACTAAACACAAACACTCACACACTAATCACTCTGAATCAGAAATGCGTACATTCATTTACCCTGATTCAACATCAATTGCAAAGTAACCTCAAGCAACAATCAAACAATCTGCTTAAATAGAGGTATATCTGTAACACCCCAAACCCGGCCTAGATGTTATGGCCGAATCTAGCGATGTCACATGATAGTGTGTTCAAAAACTAAATTATTACAATAAAATCATTTCCATGTTATTACCTATCTTTATCTCTTATTAGTTCTAAAGGGAATCGTTTTACTTATTAAAAACATTTGCTTTAAAACGTTTCTCGTTGCAGAAGCTTTTAAGACAAAGCAGTTTAAGTATTCGTGAGTTTAAAAAATACGTTAGCTTTTTAAAAACCAAACTTCCTATGACTAACAGTTATATTCCACAAAAAAAATAAAAACCAAATTTAAGCAAAAGTCCCAAGAGTCCTCAAATTATATCCCAATAATAATTAAACAATAAAACATAAATTAAAAAAAAACATAAAGTCCAAAAACTGTGGTCACCGTCGAGTCTTCTGCCGCACCGATCCGTCTAGCTCTGGGGATTACCTGTACACATTATACAGAAAGGGGTGAGTTTACGTAAACTCAGTGTGTAAATCCACAGAAAACAAACAATAATAGACACAGTGCACAGTCAAATACAGTTTTTGGCCTAAGTCCCTTTCAGTATCAGTAACGGTTTGGGCCTTAGCCCATCTCAAGACAAGATATTAAATATGCAATGGGGGCCTTAGCCCATCACAAGATCGATGAGCGCCATGTAGTATTCAAAGAACAAAGTCCTACCCAACCAACCTCTACACACCATCTCCGTCCAACCCTACATTCCATGTGGGGATTAAATCAACCCAACCATCCCTACACTCTAGATAGTACCAAATGCGACACAAAATAGTAATTTGTAGCTGAACTGCCAGTATATTAGGCTTAAGAGCCTTTTAGTACACTTCCTCCAAATATAATCAATCCAACCTCATGCAATGCAACACATAAGTCATGACATGCTATCTCATGATATCACTACATATAACTAGTTTAGTAGACATACATACTATCATCATGCTCAATATATATAAATCAAAAAGTCAGTTCACACAATTAGGGGTCTAAGTGATGCTTACCGACCCTACAGTAGGTTCACAGTCGACTTGGGCGACCCGTGCAACCTTAGCAATCAATTCAGTGAAAATGGGCTCACGCGCCCATGTGGCCCACATGGCCCAATTTGGCCTTAGTTGTCACACGACCGTGTCTTGTATGCATGGCCTGGCCTCGTCGATCGCACGATCATGTGGTTGCACACGGCCTACCACACGGGCAACCACACGCCCGTGTGGCGCCAACAGTGGGGTTTTTGGTTTTCGTCAAAACCTCGTTTTCTACGTTTCGGGTACACACCTGTATCGTTTTTGACACAAAAGTAACTCCAAGCAATCCCTAACATATAATTGACCAAAATACTACTCAGTTAATCACTTAACCGATTAATTAAAACCAACCCGAGCGGGTTACTCAACTATTGAGCAATTGAAACTTACCCCTAATGCTTCAAATCGATTTGCTTACGAAGTAGTACCAGAAGAGTCTCGATCTTAGAGAAATGATGTTGCCCAAACATCAGAATAACCCCTAGTCAGAAACTTAAAATTCTCAACTACAAACCACATAAAATTGCTTACCGAAGTTGTCCACGAAACACTAAAATAAGGAACAAACGTGCGATTGCAGTCAAGATAGGAGCAAAATCGAAAGAAAATGGGAAGAGAAGGGTAGGTTTCGGCAAAAGAGAGAGGAAATCCCAATGGAAAAATTGGCAGAGTTTTTGGAGAGAAACAAACATAAAAAAGATGAGTACTTACCGAACGATCACAGTTAATCGTGGAACAACATGAGACCGAATGGAAAGAAGATGAGGAGGAAAAGAATAAGAGAGCACAAGAATTTCGGCAGCAAAGAAAAACAATAGAAAAGGAAAACAGCAGCAAAAAGGGAGAAGAGGAGAAGAGAAAACTAAAAATTTTATTTTTAGGGAAAAGAAAAAAAAAGAAAAATATAAATAGAATAATTCGATAAGAATCCCGATAACCCCAAAATCCCTTAATTCACTCTATCAAACTTCTACTACTCAGATTTCCAATACAACTCAAACTCTCAGTCACCAAACCGAGCAAAAATAATCTCCCTTGCCCACGCAGGGATTCAAACACAGGACCATCAGCAAGCCAACACACTGCTTAACCACTAGACCAGCAGGCCCATTCTGATATAAGCTTATCAACAATTATATAAAAGCCTATTGACCAAAGATTGATCTTTATTCATAAAAATACCAAAATTTGCCCAAGTCATGGCTTGAACTTGGGACCTCCCGCACCACCCAGAACACTTAACCACTGAAGTAGATACTCAATTGTGTCACACAGTCGCAAAAACAAAAATTTAAATTTTGGGGCGTTACAATATCTATACAAAACACACCAGTCTAGCCGAATCAAAGTTCCGATCACCTTTGCTAAGACCTTGCTAAGAGTCGAAACACACAGAATCACGATCAAGCTTTAATTTGACATAGAACAAAATTTGGCGAGATAAGGTCACACGGCAGTGTGGAAATGCCTAGACCATGTGGGGGTCAACACGCCAATGTGGAGGGGCACATACTCGTGTGGAAAGAGGCACACACTCGTGTGGAAGGAGGCATACACTCGTGTGACCTAGGGACATGGCCATGTGATTCGGTTGTGTAACTCTTTGTTCGTTTGTGCTAAAATAGGATACAAGGCAGACACGACCGTATGTCCAAAACACACGCCCGTGTGGGATCCCTAAATCCCCAAATTGGCCACACGGCCGTGTGACACCAAATTTTGCCCGGAATCCTAATTCCCAATTGTACACAGCCGTATGAATTGTCTAAGTGGGGACACACACCCGTGTGGCCACCTGTGTGGTCACAAAACCACACTAAAATTGGCTGCAATCCGTACCTTTCTTCTCAGAATCGTATTTCCAATGTTTGTAGTCCTAAAACTCACCTCGAAATTGCTTAACAATCCCTTAACCATTAGCAAAATGAATCCTATCCGCTTTAATCGAAAAACATACAAGAAAAAAAAACCAACCTCCAACATCGAAACTTAACGATTCACAAAACATCAATAACTATTGAATTTCACATATCCAATTCATAATTTCATTAATGAAAAAGAAAGGTTCGAATCCCACACCTGACTTGCGACCAAAACTTTCAGACGCCGGCTTGACGACAAAGAACCGAAGCTTTCCAAAACAAAACCGTTCCTCTTTTGTTTTTGTCCAAAGGCGCAAGAAACCCAGAAGAAAAGGAGAAATCAAACCATGGTGAGGGAGAAGAGAGAACGTGCAAACTAGAAAAAAAAAATAGAAGAAGAAAAAATAAAAATAAAAATCCAAACTAAATACATATTTAATAAATAAGTATTAAACTTTTTCAACAAAATAAAACTTAAATCAAGGTAATTCCCTCAAAGCACACCCAAGGCTCGAACCTAGAACCCCAAACTAAACTAACATACAACCAACCACCAAACCAGTAAACTCATTCTAACACTAAAACACAGAAACAAACTCACATGCTTGATCTAGCCACTGACCCTACCAACAAATATCAAAACTTCTAACCCTAAAAATAATGGTGTTACAAAAATAAGCATATTTTTCATGTTTAAACCCCAAACTAAAATCCTACTTCAAACTCATCCCCATACAACTCTCAAGCATCTATGATTATAAGAATTTCATGCCAATTTCAACATATTTTCATTTTAGTCCCTAAACTCAAAATTAACCAAATTCAATATATAATTTAGCCGATAATCACATCTAAACTTTCAACCAAGCTATTTAACAACAAAAAATCAAAAACCATCGATGGAAACATTTTTAATGTAACACCCCGAAAATTTCTACAGTAAGATATTATCCTTGATATAGTAAAATAAGAAAATAAAGTGATAAAAAGGGAAAATTCTGAGTTTTGTCAACATTGGGAAGTATAAGTATTTTATGATATATTAATTCAAGAAAGGACTAAATTGTAAAAGTGAGAAAAGTTTTGTTGCACAAGAGTAAATATTCAAAATTTGAGGGGCTAAAGTGTAAATATGAAAAAGTTGAAAGACTCATAGTGCAAATATTTTAAAGGTGGAATGATCTAGAAACTAAGAAAAATGGATGAATTGGGACTAAATTGAATAGGAAAAGAATTATGAGCTACTAAATAGTAATTTTACCAAATTATTTTAAAAGATCACAAGGGCAAAATGGTCAATTAGAAGTAGAGAAATCTAGAAAGTAATGATGATGATGATGATATTTTATAATTATTAATTAGATAAATATTATTTTATTAATATTTTAATAAGATATTTTATTATTTTATTATTATTTATTAAGTATAAAAAGAAAGGAAAGATGAAGAATTTTCATCATCTTTCCCATGCAAACCAACGTGAGAAGAAGAGAGAAAGAAAAAAAAGTTTTGTTTTCTTTACAATTTGGTCCTTTCACTAAAAATCCACTATTTTCTCCTAGAAATCAAAAGAATTTCCATAGCCATCAAGAGAGAAAGATCACAAGAAGACTATGGGGAGCTAGAATATTAAGTTAGATTCAAGAAATAGAAGCTGGAGGAGAGAGAAAATCAAGTTAAAGATTGAAATCAATGGAACAAGGTAAGAACATCAAGATTTCAATATATTTTTAAGATTAATATTATTGAAAAAGCATGGAATTGATGTTAATGTAGAGTTTTCTTATATATGGTATTATGTTCTTGATATGTTAGTGAAGAGAAAATAAGAGAAAGTAATGAGAAATAGTGTAGAGAAAGAAAATAAGGGTGTTATAAACATGGTAAATAAACATCTTGCACTAAAACAGTTTTGGACAGCAGCAATAGTATAACTTTGAAAAATCACCAAAAATTGTAGAAATTGAATTAGAGAATGAATAAAATATTAAATTAAATCTTATTGAGTCTAGTTTCTTATAGAATAAACAGTATAACCAATGGAATTGTAAATCATGAGATATAATAAGTTTTGTGAGACAATGTCAGAATGATTTTGGGTTCCCCTGTTCTGACTTTGGAAAATCATCAAAAATTGGACAAAAATAATTAAGGGATTAAATTTATATGTTTAAAATACTTGATGAGTCTATTTTCAATATAAATAAGTGGAAACATCATCCAAATCTCGTACTATGAGATAATTAATTCTTAGTGAAGAAGGGTCGGAACTATCAGACAGCAGAACAGGGGTAACTTTAAAGAATAAACTGTACTTATTGGCTAAACTAAAAATTATGAAAATTTTATGGTAATAATACATGTAAGTCTAGTTTCAGGTAAAATTAGCTAATCTTAATTTTGAGTTCTGTAGCTTAAGATATAAATAATTTAGTGACTATGATGCAAATGGATAGTTTTGAATATACATATAAGTAAATAGTGAAATTATTGATAATGTTACTTGTTGCATGCTATATAAATTAAGGATGTGGAATGAAGAGGAGGAGGAGGAAAATACGTATGAATATTCAGCTAGCATGGCTAATTTGCATGTTTTAGGCTCATGGACTAAATTGAATAAAAGTAAAATTTTATGGACAATTTTGTAAAAATTTTAGAAATGACCAAATAGCATGAAATGAATTATTTTATTATTTAAAATTACAAAATTGAATGAAATTATTAATTTAGCTCAAGATCAGGGAAAAACATGTTTTAAGGATTAAATTGAAAAGTGTTGAAATTATGGAAAATCCTGATATTTTATAGAATTCATGGGTTGTTATCAATTTGTTTGAGAATAACGGCTGGAAATAAGGATTAAATTACAATAATTTTATTTTATTTTAACCTAAGGATGAAATCGTCATTAATTAAAAGTTTAGGGGTAAAATGGTAATTTTGTTTAGAGCATCAGTTGAATGTATTACAATATGATATAAATGAAAACGATGATCAAATTTCTTTATAAAGATCCGGATGACTTGAATACGAGACTTAAACGTGGAAAAGAAAAGATATCGGATTAATGAAATTATAAACATGTACAAGCAACGAGGTAAGTTAGTGTAACTTGAATTGTATTTTTAAATGCATGAAATATCGATATAATGAATTACCTGATTTATGTTTATGAAGAAATGGCAAGAGAATGATATTTATCATGACATGTAAATAGGTGATTATTTTTGATACGTTGATACAAGGAAATTAATTAAATTGAGATTTAGTAATAAATTCAAGTAAAACATATCGAGAAAAATAAGTACGTTAAGGGACAATATGTTTGATTTTAATTGGTTCCAAATATGAACGTTAGATGAAATGAAATATCTGATAAATAAATCGGTAACTCCGGTAATGCTCCGTAACTCTATTCCGGTGACGGATTTGAGTTAGGGGCGTTACATTTAAAACTTTAAATTTTTTACGAAATAATCCCTGGACTAGCTAGATTAAGCTACAGCGATCTCCAAATTCCTATTATGTGATTGTACAGCTAAAAATGTAATCTTTCAATGCAAATAACCAACATTAAAATTAGATGTTGAATTTCTTTATCATCTCTCTCTCTTTTTTATTGATAGAATTTCTTATTCTTTTCGGGTCCTTTTGGATGAGCGTTTATTTTTAGTGCGGTGCGTTTAGTATTATTTTTGTCTCATATTACAGTTACTGTTATTTTTACACCAATCGTAGATAAACGCACCGCTCATCCAAAAGGATTGGAATCATCTATTAGATTTATGTGTAGGAAAAAAAATTAATATTCTTAACCCATTAATCGCTTCTTACCCTTTCAAGTCTCATCAAATATTCTAATCTTACTGTAATCAACGTTGTTAAATTATATCTATATAAAATCTTATATATTGTCACTTAACTGGCATTTGACATTGCCGTACCCATAGCCATTCCGTATTAGTGTGTGTTTGGAGGAAATTGACAATGGAATAATGAAATCTTCTGCATTTAAAATCCTTAACCAACTGGAAGTAGGACCAATACAATATATCTATTTTTTGGTCAACTAAAATTCAATTGGTTTATGCATTGGGGGTTAGCAAATATTATATCAACTTTGTTAAATAAGATCGATAGCTATGAGGCTAAATATTGAAAGGTGTTGGATGATAGAGAGACAATATCCTTGTAGGTGTTAAGGTTGAGGATTAAAATCCTTAATTTTGAGATAAAGAAACTTCCTGGAAAAAATATGTTTCATTATGTGTAAGAGCCCAAATTTGTCCGGGCCGAAAATCAAAATTAAAAATAATAAACAAATGTTTATTTATTTAAACAGACCAGGTTACAAAGCCCAAAACCGTAGGCCCAAAACCAAAACAATTCAGCTAAGCCCGTTTACACCCTACCCCAGATACATAAGACCCAGTTAAACTACCTAGCCCAGAACTAAAATGGCCCAATTAACTCAAACTCTCAGAGGCCCAAATTAGAAGCATTCGGCTAGGGTTAGAAACCCTAGCCCTCTCCTCGCGCCGTAAGGGATTCTGGAAGTTTCGGGGAACATCTGTTCGACTTCCTAAAATCGAGGCCATCAATGCACTGTTGACGCGCCATCAATACGATATCCCAAGGGCCTTCAATGCCCATCGGTGCCCCGATCATCAGTCGTCCCTCTATCTGGCCCCGAATCGCGCCACAAACACCACGACCACCGCTGAGATCTTCGGGGAACCTGCAAGAAAAGGAAGCAAACAACAGATACACGAAAAAACAGAGCAGGAAATGGCAGGAAATTCACAGCAGACACGAAATGGAAGGAAATCATGGATTTCTTTCCCAGAATATGTAAGGGACCAAGGCTATAAAGCCTTTCATTTCACTTGTAAAAAGACTTACGTTCAAAATACACGGATATAATCAATAAAAAATACAGTTTTAGCCAAAGATTTATTCTCGCGCATATATACACTACAAACATCTCAACCGATCGAATATACAAAGGTGAAACTTTTTAAATATATGTACACATATATACTGCAAATACGGAAAAGGAAGTGATACCTTTAATCGGCGTTGAAAGAAGAGGTTTTTAACCTCTGACCACCGTGAGTGGTGGAGACGACGACGGCGCGTGGGCGCGTGATGGAGCGTGACCTACAGAGGCCAAGGCCCGAAGCTCCTCTCCTCCCTCTCTCTTTCAGAGAAAATTTTAAGTTTTTTTTTTAAAACTCAAGTTTCAAATGATTTTAAAACTGAGAGATTGACTTATATAGCCTTGATAAAACGATATCGTTTTTAGACCCCCAGGATCCGCGCGTTGACCTGATGACCCGAGGAGGATCCGCGCGTTTTTTTTAGAATTGGGTTAATTACCCGATCGGTCCCTCTACCCTTTTTAGTTTATCATTTCACCTTATTTTATTTATGATTGGGCCCTATTATTTTGTTTTAGTTTTAATTGAGTCCCGATGGCTATTAAATTGTATTCTGGAAAACGTCGCCATTTTGGGAATAGGGCGATTTGCCCAGTGAGCCCTTTGGATTTTGCGCGCGTTTTAAATAGGGCTTTAATTCAGTTCTATTCCTTTCAAAATTTGCCCCGTAATTTTGCTAAACTTTAAATTTAGTCCTATATTTATTTTATTATCCTATATATATATTTTTTTATTATTCTAATTTTACTTCTATATTATACATTATAAGATTATTTTATTATGAGTGTTATTTTTATTATATGTATTAATATTATTTATTATTCTCAAATTATTATTTTATATCATTGTATATATATTGTTATATTTTCACATATATTATATATTTATTATTATTTATACATATTATTTTTTACATATAAACTTTCATTATTTTTATTATACTTCTTATTTCTCATATGTTTTATTATATAATATTTATTATGTTTTATTTTTACATGTTTTATTTATATATATATATATTATATATCACATATTACCAATCATATTATCTATGTCATATATATATATTATTTAGAATTTGTAAACTATTATTATTAAATCATATTTTAAATTCATATTATGTACACATTTCATTATTAATTATTTATTTATTTATTATATATTATTTCATTTTAAATTATGAATTCTCTTACATACTCTTAAAACCAATATATTACCATATAATTATTATTCTTTTGTAAATATTCTTGTTATATTATATATATTACTATTTTAAAATTGTTATGAAATATTTTATCTTTAATTATATATATATTGTTAGCAATCAATCATTTTTTTTATATTAGTTCTTTAGATATTTTTATCTTGTATGTATCATGTATGTGTTAAATGTTATTTTTATTATCATTATTATATGTTATATTTTGTAAACATGCATATTGACATTATGTTTCTTCTATTTGTATATCATACATTATTTGATTTTTGCTTTTTTATATCATGCATCATTTAATTATTATTTTGTATGTTTGCATGTTTATTCATTCTCAATACATGCTATATATATATCTATGCATATTGTTAATATTTGTCATATATGTATATAGTATTTTTATATGTATGTCTCTAATGTACGATCTTTATATTGTTATTATTACTTTGTATAAATGCATGCATTATTTACCTCTTACAATAATATATTATTATGTATGATTTATAATGCAACATAATTCCCCACACATCATTTTTTTTTTAAAAAAAGAGGGGCTCCAAAGTTTTCAAAAAAAATATAAAGGCAATGCTTGATGTTTGGAAATTTCGAGAAAGTAGTGCCCTAACTTATTGGGTTGCGACTCTTCTTGTTGAGTTCGAATAATCAAGTACCCTTCTAAGTTTTTAAAGGTTTTCAAAATGTAAGCAACTGTCTTGGAATTTCAAAGCAATATGTCCTAACTTACTGGATGTGGAGTTTTGTTGTTTCGAGATAGGGATTTCCAAAAGACTAAAACTTAATGTCAATATTTTGATATGAATGAGCTCCAATTTTCAAAATCAAAAATATTTTAAAGAGGATTGCATCTTAAAATTTCTAATTTCCGACCTTAAAGACATTTGATAATTAATTAGGTACCAATTTTTGGGCGTTACGAGGGTGCTAACCCTTTCTCGTACGTAACCGACTCCCGAACCCTTTTTTTTTTATTTCGTAGACCAAAACTAATGATTTTAAAACAAAAATGCTTTAGAGGCGATCCAATCACACCTAAAAAGATTGGTGGCGACTCCCGTTTTCATTTTTAAAGTCGATTGCCATTTTCCAAAACCCGATTTAAAAATGGTTTCGACAACTTGGCGACCCCGCTGGGGACCTTTCAAGAGAGTCAAGCCGTGTAATTGATTATCTCTTATCTTAATGTCGAAAATTAAAAATTTTAAAATTTAATCCTCTTTGCATTACATGTGTTTGTATGTGTTGCTATATTCTAATATGCATTGCATTTGCATGACCGTTGTGGTCACACCCTTAAGTGGGAGTGAGAAGCTATGCCTTCGTGAGGTTTTTGCCTCCGTGCAGGATAGTGGATCACTTTCGGGATACATCCGTACCTATGGTTTCGTGAGATTTTCATCTCCGTGTAGCCATAGGGAAATGTATTCCCCTGAACTGAACTCGATTCAAATGAGCCTATAATGGGTGAGGATCGAGGAATCTGCTGGTTCAGGTACCTAAAACTTTAGAACCAACCTCATATAAAAAAAACCGTAAGAGCCCAACTTAGTTAGAGTTAAACTTTAGATATTACCCTTATAAATTATTGTTGAGATTCATTGATATCATGTGATACTGACTATTTCTTTTCTTTTGTTTGCATGACATTTTGCATTTACAAAGGTATTGATTCATGGTCAGTTTCTAAGTTAGAGAGTTTTGTTATGGAGAACGGACTTAGTAGAGGGCAACGCCAACGTCCATAGATGGTCTGAGCAAACTCAATTAGAAAAGGGAGATAGTATAGCTGTGGGATATATGTCGGAGCTATCGGAGTACACTCGCATCAGTGTCACACAAAATAATCTCCAAGAGCTTAAGGAGATTTGGGATCAGTGGGGCAACGAGACCAAACAGTTATTCTACGGTAATTACGGAGACTTACCTTACTTGCTCGATGTTCAAGTAGATGAGCACTTGTTTCGAGCCCTCGCTCAGTTTTGGAACCCAGCATACAGTTGTTTCACTTTTGGGGAAGTAGACTTGGTACCTACCGTGGAAGAGTACACTGCCTTACTTCGTTGTCCCAAATTTCAGGTTGATAGGATCTATTCTCAAGCTGCTAATGTCCCTGCCTTTTGGATGAAATTGATGACTATTACAGGGATGAGCGAGTAGTGGATCACTGCCAGAATTAAAGAGAAGGGTGAGTGTAAGTGCATTTTCTGGGACGCTTTGAAAGGTCTGATTTTGACACACCCCGATGAAACAAAGAAGGTAGATATTTTCGCCTTAAGTTTATATGGATTGATGGTATTCCCTAGGGCTTTGGGATATGTGGATGAGGCAACCACGGATCTTTTCCATCGACTCAGTAAGAGGGTCACTTCTATCCCTACAATTTTGGTGGAGACATTCAGGTCCTTAGGCACATGTAGGAAGGCTGGTGCAGGTAGGTTTTTTGGTTGTGCCCAATTACTTCTAGCTTGGTTCTATAGCCATTTTTGATTGATAGATAGGGTTATTTGTCGAGTTTTCTTCGAGGATTATTCACCGCTGAAGCACATAGTCGCTTCAACTAGGAGAGTTGATATCCCAGAGGAGAATTGGATAGCACTACTTCAGAATCTTCAGTCGAAAGATGTTGAGTGGAGAGCTCCGTGGATGATTCCTAGTGAGATTCTTTACCGATGCGGCAGTTTCGATTGGGTCCCTCTATTGGAAATTTGGGGTGCCATTGGTTATGCCCCCTTGCTTGTGTTGAGGCAATTCGATTTGAGGCAGTTCGTGCCAGCAACTCATGGGCTGGCTCAAAGTGAGTTCGCATATAGAGGAGCTGATTACAAGAAAAGGGTCGGTGAGATCTCTAGTACTTGGAACAAGACGTGTTGGTTGAAAGGAGTAGCTATTAGCCCTGCTACGACTCCAGAGTATGTTGAATGGAGAGGAAAAAGGATCAACGATAATATCCCTGAGCCAAGCATGGAAGGAGCTTGACCGATGGAGGAATATTTGTAAGTGATGCCCTCGGAGTTGGAAATTATGAAGCAAGAATTTGAGAGAAAGAATTTGGAGCTTGAGAAAAAAATAGCAAAGCTCGAAGAAGAAAAGATGTACTTGAGTTTAGAGGTCGAAAAAGAAAGAAAGGAAAAGAGGAAAATCGAGGAGGATAGAGATAATTTGAAGGAACACTACAAAAAGGCACAGGTATCCTTGAGGAGAGCGAGAGTAGGAGGGTCTTTAGATCAGTTGCAGAAAGAGGTCCAAGAAGGAAAGGCTAGGGCTGAGTATTGGGAGGAGAAGTTCCAGGAGATGCAGTCACAAAATTCGACATCAGAGGAAGAGAATAAAGAGTTGAAGACCAAAGTAACTGAGCTTGGAAGATCCATTCGCTGGCATCGTAGCCATAATCCTACGGTTGAGTTAAAAGAGTTAAAGAGTAAAGTTGAATATTTGGAACTAGCATTGCATGAAGGTAAACTTCGGATCGAGCGGCTTGAAACGCAAGAAGATTATCTAAAAGGAGAGCTTCATCAGTTTAGAGGGCAGGTTAAAGAAAGGGATCATGTCATGGGAAAAGCCATAGCCCAGATTCGAGAGGTTGCTGAATATGTGCAGGACTTAGCAGTACGAGCCAATGTATTGAGTCTGATATGTGGGTCGTCATCAGATATAGGACGCGAGTTAGCCCTTTTATTAGATAAAGTTAAAACTTTGGGCATTAGGGCGAAAGCGTACTTGTAATCTATTTATATGTAAAGATATTCTTTTTCTAAATAAAGTTTTCTAAATGAGATTGAATCGAGATTGATGCCTTTGTTGCATTCATGCATTTGCATTACATCATATCATATGCATTCAAGATTGTAGAAAGACCCTAATTAGTTAAAGTTTCTTTATAAAGGTAGAAAAGAAAATCTGGAAATCACACATCCCTACGGCACTCACACTAAAACTAAAAACATGGATCAAAGGTTTGAGCAGTTGCAAAAGGATATGCAAGACCAGTTGCAAAAGCAGTTGGCTAAAATGCAGAATGAGATGAGGGAGCAAATGATGGAAGCTCAGAGGAATATGATGGCCGAAATGGCTCAGTTACTGAGGGCCATTGATAAGGGAAAGGCTCCTATGGCCATCACTGAAGAGGAAAATGAGGGTCCTCCTTCAGGTTTTACTTCGCCTCATGTACCATTGCAAACTGAGGCACCTCCTAGAAGACCATCTACTACTGTGAGACCTCAGCATGGGCCAATTGACGCTGGTATCCATATGAATTTCTCGGCTGGTTCAGGATTTAATTTGGGTGACAATCCTACTAATCCTCTCGTTCCCGATATAGATATAGTGGAAAAGGAGGATTTGAAAGCCGAAGCTGCAAGGCAATTGGATGAACGCTGCAGATGGCTAGAAGAAAAGTTCAAGGCTTTGGAAGGCACTGGCAATCATCATGGGATTGATGCCAATGATTTAAGTCTAGTCCCAAACCTAGTGCTGCCTCACAAATTCAAAATACCAGAATTTGAAAAGTACAATGGTACTACTTGCCCGGAGGCCCACATCACATTGTTCTGTAGAAAGATGACTAGGTATGTAAACAATGATCACCTCTTGATCCATTGTTTTCAAGATAGTTTAATAGGTGCGGCAGCCAGATGGTACAATCAGTTGAGTCGAGCTAGAATAAATTCGTGGAGGGACCTTGCACAAGCCTTCATGCAGCAGTACAATCATGTGACAGACATGACCCCTAACAGGATTACCCTGCAAAACATGGAGAAGAAGCCTAATGAGAATTTTAGGCAATATGAGCAGAGGTGGAGAGAGGTAGCAATGTAGGTTCAACCACCACTGCTGGAGAAGGAGACCACTATGTTATTCATTAATACTCTGAAAGCCCCATTTATTACTCATATGATTGGAAGTACTACTAAAAGTTTTGTGGATATAGTTATGGCAGGAGAGATGATGGAAAATGCCATAAGAGGGGGAAGTGGCCAGAAGATCAGCCCCAAGAAGAAAAGACAATGAGGTGAACAATACAAGTAGTTTTAATTCAAAAGCAGTCACGGTTAGCCAGCCCAAAGTAGCCACAGTTGGGCAACAGGGCTCTCAAAAGCAGGAATCCAACACCAGGCATGAGAGGATGCAATTTATACCTATACCTGTGACGTATAGGGAGCTCTATCAAAATCTATATGATGCGAATGCTATAGCCCCTTTCTATTTGAAACCATTACAACCTTTGTATCCTAAATGGTATGATGCAAATGCCAGATGTGAGTATCATGCTAGAATATCGGGGCACTCAATTGAGAATTGTACGGGATTCAAGAAAGCTGTAGAGAGGTTGATCAAAAATGGGGTTTTAAAATTTGAGAGTACCTCAAATACTGAGAACCTTTTGCCAAACCATGACAATCCAAGAGTGAATGCCATTGTTGAAGCTGGTAGAAGAAGGGGGAAGGAAAATGTTGCTGAGATAAGAATACCTATGAGGGTGATTTGGGAGAAGATGATGAAGAGAGGTATGTTGGCCTCTAAAAATACGAGAGGAGGAACGAGGGACTACGGTGAGTTCCATGAAGATTACGAGGGATTCAAGTCCTTGGTGCAGGGCTTTATAGATAATAAAGAGCTACAAATTTATGAAGGTAGCTCTAGTGAAAAGCAAATATGTGCGCTGGAAAATGAACAGCAAAGAACCAGTAGGCCAATGATCATTATCTCCCTGCCAGGGAATAATGAAGTGGGGGCACCAGCAGCGCCCAAGGTCATTATCCATAAACCTACTCCTTTCCTTTACAAGGATAGCGAGAAAGTACCATGGAGTTACGACTATAGCGTGACAATGGCGGAGGAAGGAAATATAGCCAGCGCATCTAAAGATGTACAAGTTAAAGGTTCCCATACACGGAGTGGGAAGCGTTATGATACGGGGGGCGTCAAAGTGGAGCCTACAAAATTAAAGAGTGTTGAGATTGAAAAAGAGAAAAAGATCGAAGTACCTGTTAACGAGCTGGTGAGAGAGGAGGAGGCTAAAGAATTTCTAAAGTTTCTTAAACATAGTGAGTACAGTGTGGACGAGCAGTTGCATAAGCAACCAGCACGCATATCAGTTTTAGCTTTACTGCTGAGCTCTAAAGTGCATCGAGAAGCATTGTTGAAGGTACTCAACGAGACATATATCACTCACGATATATCTGTCAATAAGTTGGACCGGTTGATAAATAACATCAGTGCTGATAATTTTATCTACTTCAATGATGATGAAATTCCACCTAGGGGCATAGGGTCAACTAAGGCTTTGCACATCACCACTCGTTACAAAGGATATACGCTTCTAAGTGTACTCGTTGATAATGGGTCCACTTTGAACGTCCTTTCATTATCCACATTGAACAGATTACCCATTGACAGTTCGCATATGAAGACGTGTCATAATGTAGTAAGAGCCTTCGATGGAACTGAAAGGAAAGTGATGGGACGAATTGACATCCCTCTGGAGATCGGGCCAAATACGTATGAAGTCTATTTCTTGGTGATAGATATCAAACCCTCCTATAATTGCTTGTTAGGGAGACCGTGGATACACTCGGCAGGAGCGGTACCCTCCTCATTGTACCAGAAATTAAAGTTAGTAACAGATGGACAGTTAATAACTATCTATACGGAGGAGGATATCATAGCAATAGTCACTGGCAAAGTCCCTTATGTTGAGGCCAGTGAAGAGTCTGTTGAATGTTCTTTTCGCTTTCTAGAAATTATCAACGCGACCTTCGTTTCGGAAAGAAGTAAGGTGCCAGCGCCCAAAATGTCTAGAGCTACAAGGATGGCCCTGGAAATGATAATGAGAAGAGGAGCATCGCCGAGAAAAGGATTAGAAAAACAGTTGCAAGGAGGGATTCAAATCCCAAAACTGGTATAGAAGAAGGATCACTTTGGTTTGGGCTTTAAACTAGGCCATAAACACAAGAGACAGGAGATGGAAAAGCGTCAAGCAAGAAGGAAGGCGCGTTTGAACGGAGGAGAAGTGGAGTGAGAACTAATGACATTCCCACCTATATCCAGAACCTTTAAGTTAGGAGGGTTGCTGGTAAAAGAGAGTCATCAAATCAATATTGTACACAGTGAGTGGTTGGGGCAGGAGAACCTTGAGGATATTCGTCCTTACGAACCAGGGAGCTCTCTGAACAATTAGACTGCGGAGGATCTTCCTGTAGTCTTTAGAAATTTTTCAGAGTAATTCTCGAAACATATCTATTACTCTAGGGCCTAGAAGTAGTAAGATTACATTTGTGAAAATAGGCTTATGTTCATCTATTATTATTCAAATAAAACATAACTTTTATCAATTTAAAAGAGTATTGTTTCATTTTTTTTATCAACCAATATTCCTTTAAATTTTGACAATTCTTATTCTTTTATTCATAGCACATAAACGATCATTCTTAAATTCATTCATTCTTTGTATATTCTTTCATACCCCTCACAGGTCTCTGGATATCAATGATATGAGCACTAATACTGCTGCTCTTGATTTCTCTTGCGAGCAAGGCATGTGTTTAGAGGAGCCTCAGGATTTTGAAGATGTTCAAGATTGTGACGTGTCTCTCGATCTATTAAGAATGGTAAAACAGGAGGAGAAACAAATCATGCCACATGAGAAAGAGGCAACAGAGAATGTAGCCCTAGAGGAAGAAAATGAGGTGAAAGTTGGAACACTAATCACCAAGGACACAAGGCGTAGCTTGATTGAGTTGCTTCAGGAATTCAAGGATATCTTCGCCTGGTCATATCAGGATATGCCTGGATTAAGTACCGACATTATGGTACATCGTCTTCCGATAAGACAAGATTGTAAACCAGTCCAACAGAAGTTGCGGAGAATGCGGCCAGATATTGTTTTAAAAATAAAGGATGAGGTCAAGAAGCAGTTTGATGCAGGATTTTTGCAGGAAGTGAAGTACTCCGAATGGGTAGCTAACATTGTACCTTTTCCTAAGAAGGACGGGAAGGTACGAATGTGCGTTGATTACAGAGATTTAAACAAAGCAAGCTTAAAGGATAATTTTCCTCTGCCACATATTGACACTTTAGTAGACAATACAGTGGGATATTCGTTGTTCTCTTTCATGGATGGCTTCTCAGGATACAATCAGATAAAGATGCATCCAGAGGATATGGATAAAACTACTTTCATAACCTTCTGGGGCACCTTTTGTTACAAAGTAATGTCGTTTGGACTGAAGAACGCAGGGGCAACATATCAACGAGCCATGGTAAACTTGTTCCATGACATGATGCATAAGGATATTGAGGTATACGTTGATGATATGATCGCCAAGTCGCGAACAGAAAAAGAACACATTGAGGTCTTGAGAAGATTGTTCTTAAGGTTGAGAAAATTTTATTTGAAGCTCAATCCAGCAAAATGCACCTTTGGAGCCAGATCGGGGAAGTTATTAGGCTTCGTAGTCAGTGAAAAGGGAATTGAAGTTGACTTAGACAAGGTCAGAGCCATACGAGAGTTGCCTCCGCCACATACTCAAAAGGAAGTTCGAGGATTCCTAGGAAGGTTGAATTACATCGCTCGGTTCATTTCACAATTGACCGAGAAATGTGATCCTATCTTTCGCCTCCTCAGAAAGCACAATCAAGGTACTTGGGATGAAGAATGCCAGAATGCTTTTGAGAAAGTCAAACAGTATTTGTTGAATGCTCCAGTGTTATCTCCACCTAGTCCAGATAAACTATTAATATTATACTTGTCAGTGTTCAGTAATTTTATGGGATGTGTGCTTGGTCAACATGATGAGTCGGGGAAAAAGAAGAAAGCAATTTATTATCTCAGTAAAAAATTCACTGACTGTGAAACGAGATATTCACCAATTGAAAAGTTGTGTTGTGCGCTAATCTGGACTACCCGAAGATTAAGACAGTACATGCTATACCATACCACTTGGCTCATCTCAAAGCTGGATCTATTGAAATACATGATAGAGTCAACAGCTCTAAATGGGAGAATGGCAAGATGGCAAATTTTGCTTTCAGAGTTTGATATAGTCTATGTAAGTCAGAAGGCTATAAAAGGAAGTGCGGTAGCGGATTTCTTGGCTAGTAGAGCTCTAGAAGATTATGAGCCATTAAATTTTTATTTTCCAAATGAGGAGTTAATGTGTATAGCAATGACTGAAGATTCTCTGTGGAAGCTTAATTTTGATGAGGCTTCTAATGCAGTTGGAAATGGAATTGGGGCAGTCTTGGTATCCCCTGATGGCGATCACTACCCATTCACGTGCAAGTTGGACTTTGATTGCATGAACAATATGGCTGAGTATGAAGCATGCATCATGGGACTTCAAGCGGCTATAGAGCGAGGTATAAGAATCCTAGAAGTATATGGAGATTCGGCGTTGGTAATTTATCAGCTTAGAGGTGAATGGGAGACAAGGGACCCTAAATTGATCAATTATCGAAAGGTAGTTTTAGGGTTACTTGAGAAGTTTGATGATATCACCTTTAATTATTTCCCTCGAGACGAAAATCAGATGGCAGATGCTCTAGCAACTTTGGCCTTAATAATTAAGGCGAATAAAGAGGAAGAGGTGAGTCCAATTCAAATGAGTGTTTATGAAGCTCCAGCTAGCTGTTGTAACCTTGAAGAGGAAGAAAATGATGATAATCCTTGGTATCAGGATATATTGCGATATGTAAGAGATCATAAATATCCAGAACAGGCAATCAAAAATGACAAACGAACTTTGAGAAGGTTAGCTTGTGATTATATCTTGGACGGGGATGTCCTTTACAAGAGAAGGAAAGACCAAGTACTTTTGAGATGTGTTGATGCTGTGGAAGCCAAGCTAATTCTAGAAGAGGTTCATGAAGGTGTATATGGTACGCATGCAAATGGGTTCACGATGGCAAGACAAATCATGAGGTTTGGCTATTACTGGGCCACTATGGAAGGAGACTGCATCAACTATGCCAAAAAATGCCATAAGTGTCAGATTTATAGGGACAAAATTCATGTTCCACCCTCACCTTTACATGTCATGACTTCTCCATGGCCCTTTTCCATGTGGGGCATGGATGTCCTCGGACCAATATTGCCAAAAGCTTCGAATGGACATCGGTTTATCTTTGTGGTGATTGACTACTTTACAAAATGGGTAGAGGCTGCTTCTTACGCAAATGTTACTAAGTCAGCTGTAAGTCGATTTTTGAAGAAGGAGATCATTTGTCGGTATGGAATGCCTGAGAAGATCATATTCGATAATGCATTGAATTTGAACAACAAGACGATAGCAGAGGTTTGTGACCAGTTCAAGATCAAGCATCACAATTCTTCACCCTATCGTCCAAAAATGAATGGGGCAGTGGAGGCTGCCAACAAGAACATTAAGAAAATAGTTGGAAAGATGACTGAGACCTATAGAGATTGGCATAAGAAATTACCGTTCGCACTTCTAGCCTATCGAACATCTATCAGAACCTCTACTGGGGCAACCCCATTCTCATTAGTTTATGGGATGGAAGCGGTGTTACCTATTGAGGTAGAAATGCCATCTCTCCGAATTTTAATAGAGATAAGGTTAGATGAAGCTGAATGGGTTCAATCCCGGTATAATCAGTTAAACTTGATTGAGGAAAAGAGGTTGTGAGCCATTCGACATGGTCAGAAGTATCAGAAGCGTATGATGCGAGC
The DNA here is from genome assembly GCA_025698475.1 of Gossypium anomalum. NCBI lineage: Eukaryota > Viridiplantae > Streptophyta > Magnoliopsida > Malvales > Malvaceae > Gossypium > Gossypium anomalum. Next base: position 7,302,566 of record CM046961.1, read on the forward strand.
CTATGATAAAAAAGTTCATCCAAGGGAGTTTTGTGAGGGGGATCTCGTGCTGAAAAAGATCCTTCCTATTCAAAAAGACTTTAGGGGAAAATGGATGCCGAATTGGGAGGGGTCATATGTTGTAAAGAAAGCTTTCTCTGGCAGTGCATTGATTTTGACAGAAATGGATGGGAAGAGCTTACCTAATCCAGTTAACTCAGACTCAGTCAAAAAGTACTTTGTCTAAAGGAGAGGAGAATCCAAGGTGAAAACCCGCAAAGGGCGCCTTGAATTTTTGGCAAAAAAAAATAGAGAGGCCAAGGTGAAAACCCGCAAAGGGCGCATTGTGACCAAAGCGGTTTTGAGTTGAAAACCCGAAAGGGCAGCTCAAATTTTGAAAGGCATACAACAATATTTGATTCAACAAAGAAGTAAAACACGTCGCATATTGGGGCATCAACAAAGTACTTTGGGTCTTTTAAACACATGTCGAACTCAAGAAAGATTTCATGAAGCTGGTGTATAGACGCTCAAGTGGCGATATCTGGAGCATCTAACTGTTATCTTGTTTGCTATCTTTAGGTTCTATTTCTTCTCAAAGATATGCTATCAGATTTATTTCCTTCCTATTTTTGACAATTCATTCAAATTCAATTATTCTTGAAGATTTATTCATCCTTTATTATGTTGCATTGAAATAATGATAGATGAACTAAAATATTTTCACAAACGAAATTTTGCACATTACTTTGGAATTTCTAGATAATGCAAGAAACTAAAACAGGACAATTGTTTGAGAAATTCGCGTAAGTAAGGGATGAAGGAACTCAAGAAATTTCTTTCTTCCAGTCCAAAAGGAAAATGGACAAAACCAATGATTCAATTCTTACAGACATCCTCAGTAGATCATAGCATTGAAAGAAGGCTTACAGGCTGAGCAAGAATGAAATTTTGAGAAAAGAAAAGACAAATGAAGGAATGAATGGTGACGCCTAGGATAGGGGTCATATTTACAGCACTTTGCATCATAACATGTTTGATTAGGGACATTCGATTCACTTTGAGTATAGCATCTTAATTATCAAGCATAATCATTCTACAGGTTATCGAAGACGGTGTGCTTTAATCCCCTAAACAGTAGGGTAATAGGTCGCAGCATAGCAGATCTAACCTTTAGATGTTTATACTGAAGCAGATCCAAGATGATTTAGTATTCTTGTGTTTACAAGAAACAAATCGATGACGTAGCATATTTGACTCTCAGATGTTCTCAGATATAGCAGATCTAACCTTCAGATGTTTATACTAAAGTAGATCCAAGATGATTTGGTATTCTTGTGTTTACAAGAAACAAATCGAGGACGTAGCAGATTTGACTCTCAGATGTTATCAGATATGGCAGATCTAACCTTCAGATGTTTATACTGAAGCAGATCCAAGATGTTACAAGAAACAAATCGAGGACGTAGCAGATTTGACTCTCAGATGTTCTCAGATATGGCAGATCTAACCTTCAGATGTTTATACTGAAGCAGATCCAAGATGATTTGGTATTCTTGTGTTTACAAGAAACAAATCGAGGACGTAGCCTTCAGATGTTTATACTGAAGCAGATCCAAGATGATTTGGTATTCTTGTGTTTACAAGAAACAAATCGAGGACGTAGCAGATTTGACTCTCGAGATGTTCTCGATATATAGCAGATCTAACCTTGGATGTTTATACCGAAGCGGATCCAAGATGATTTGGTATTCTTATGTTTACAAGAAACAAATCGAGGACGTAGAAGATTTGACTCTCGGATGTTCTCGATATATAGCAGATCTAACCTTCGGATGTTTATATCAAAATGATCCAAGATGATTTAGTATTCTTGTGTTTACAAGAAACAAATCGAGGACGAGCGAATTTGACTCTCGATGTTCTCGAGATATAGCGAGATCTAACCTTCGATGTTTATACTGGCGAGATCCAAGATGATTTGGTATTCTTGTGTTTACAAGAAACAAATCGAGGACGTAGCAGATTTGACTCTCAGATGTTCTCAGATATGGCATATCTAACCTTCAGATGTTTATACTGAAGCAGATCCAAGATGATTTGGCATTCTTGTGTTTACAAGGAAAGATCAAGGACATAGCAGATTTGACTCTCAGATGTTCTCAAATAAAACTCAGATGATTTGGCATCCTTGTGTTTACAAGAAACAAATCAAAGAAGCAGATTTGGCATCTCTACGGAGAGAAGATCGAAGATATCAACATGACAGTTTTGAGTCTACAATGAGCAGATTTAGGACCATGATCTGATAAGGTCAGAAAAATTCGGTCTTTCTATAAGTCTTTGCTCGATTCCTGTTACACAAGCAATGAGCAAAGAGGGGCAGCTGTAAGAGCCCAAATTTGTCCGGGCCAAAAATCAAAATTAAAAATAATAAACAAATATTTATTTATTTAAACAGTCCAGGTTACAAAGCCCAAACCGTAGGCCCAAAACCAAAATAATTCTGGTAAGCCCGTTTACACCCTACCCTAGATACACAAGACCCAGTTAAACTACCTAGCCCAGAACTAAAATGGCCTAATTAACTCAAACTCTCAGAGGCCCAAAATTAGAAGCATTCGGCTAGGGTTAGAAACCCTAGCCCTCTCCTCGCGCCATAAGGGATTCTGGAAGTTTCGGGGAATAGCTGTTCGACTTCCTAAAATCGAGGCCATCAATGCACTGTTGACGCGCCATCAATGCGCTATCCCAAGGGCCTTCAATGCCCATCAGTGCCCCGATCATCGGTCGTCCCTCTATCTAGCCCTGAATCGCGCCACAAACACCACGACCACCGCCGAGATCTTCGGGGAACCTGCAAGAAAAGGAAGCAAACAGCAGATACACGAAAAAACAGAGCAGGAAATGGCAGGAAAATCACAGCAGACACGAAATGGAAGGAAATCATGGATTTCTTTCCCAGAATATGTAAGGGACCAAGGCTATAAAGCCTTTCATTTCACTTGTAAAAAGACTTACGTTCAAAATACACGGATATAATCAATAAAAATACGATTTACCAAAGATTTATTCTCGCGCATATATATACACGCAAACATCTCAACCGATCGAATATACAAAGGTGAAACTTTTTAAATATATGTACACATATATACTGCAAATACGGAAAAGGAAGTGATACCTTTAATCGGCGTTGAAAGAAGAGGTTTTTAACCTCTGACCACCGTGCGTGGTGGAGACGATGACGGTTCGTGGGCGTGTGACGGAGCGTGACCTACGGAGGCCAAGGCCCGGAGCTCCTCTCCTCCCTCTCTCTTTCAGAGAAAATTTTAAGTTTTTTTTTAAAACTCAAGTTTCAAATGATTTTAAAACTGAGAGATTGGCTTATATAGCCTTGATAAAAACGATGTCGTTTTTAGACCCCCAGGATCCGCGCGTTGACCCGATTACCCGGGGAGGATCCGCGCGTTTTTTTTAGAATTGGGTTAATTACCCGATCGGTCCCTCTACCCTTTTTAGTTTATCATTTCACCTTATTTTATTTATGATTGGGCCCTATTATTTTGTTTTAGTTTTAATTGAGTCCCGATGGCTATTAAATTGTATTCTGGAAAACGTCGCCGTTTTGGGAATAGGGCGATTTGCCCAGTGAGCCCTTTGGATTTTGCGCGCGTTTTAAATAGGGCTTTAATTCAGTTCTATTCCTTTCAAAATTCGCCCCGTAATTTTGTTAAACTTTAAATTTAGTCCTATATTTATTTTATTATCCTATATATATATATTTTTATTATTCTAATTTTACTTCTATATTATACATTATAAGATTATTTTATTATGAGTGTTATTTTTATTATATGTATTAATATTATTTATTATTCTCAAATTATTATTTTATATCATTGTATATATATTGTTATATTTTCACATATATTATATATTTATTATTATTTATACATATTATTTTTTTTACATATAAACTTTCATTATTTTTATTATACTTCTTATTTCCCATATGTTTTATTATATAATATTTATTATGTTTTATTTTTACATGTTTTATTTTATATATATATATATATATATATATTATATCACATATTACCAATTATATTATCTATGTCATATATATATTATTTAGAATTTGTAAATTATTATTATTAAATTATATTTTAAATTCATAATATGTACACATTTCATTATTAATTAATTAATTAATTATTATATATTATTTCATTTTAAATTATGAATTCTCTTACATACTCTTAAAACCAATATATTACCATATAATTATTATTCTTTTGTAAATATTCTTGTTATATTATATATATTACTATTTTAAAATTGTTATGAAATATCTTATCTTTAATTATATATATATTGTTAGCAATCAATCATTTTTTTTTTATATTAGTTCTTTAGATATTTTTATCTTGCATGTATCATGTATGTGTTAAATGTTATTTTTATTGTCATTATTATATGTTATATTTTGTAAACATGCATATTGACATTATGTTTCTTCTATTTGTATATCATACATTATTTGATTTTTGCTTTTTTATATCATGCATCATTTAATTATTATTTTGTATGTGTGCATGTTTATTCATTCTCAATACATGCTATATATATATATATATATATATATATATATATATATCTATGCATATTGTTAATATTTGCCATATATGTATATAGTATTTTTATATGTATGTCTCTAATGTACGATCTTTATATTGTTATTATTACTTTGTATAAATGCATGCATTATTTACCTCTTACAATAATATATTATTATGTATAATTTATAATGCAACATAATTCCCCACACATCATTTTTTTTAAAAAAAAAAGAGGGGCTCCAAAGTTTTCAAAAAAAATATAAAGGCAATGCTTGATGTTTGGAAATTTCGAGAAAGTAGTGCCCTAACTTATTGGGTTACGACTCTTCTTGTTAAGTTAGAATAATCAAGTACCCTTCTAAGTTTTTAAAGGTTTTCAAAATGTAAGCAACTGTCTTAGAATTTCAATGCAATATGTCCTAACTTACTAGATGTGGAGTTTTGTTGTTTCGAGATAGGGATTTCCAAAAGACTAAAACTTAATGTCAATATTTTGATACGAATGAGCTCCAATTTTCAAAATCAAAAATATTTTAAAGAGGATTGCATCTTAAAATTTCTAATTTCCGACCTTAAAGACATTTGATAATTAATTAGGTACCAATTTTTGGGCGTTATGAGGGTGCTAACCCTTCCTCGTACGTAACCAACTCCTGAACCCATTTTTTTTTATTTCGTAGACCAAAACTAATGATTTTAAAACAAAAATGTTTTAGCGGTGATCCAATCACACCTAAAAAGATTGATGGCGGCTCCCGTTTTCGTTTTTAAAGTCGATTGCCATTTTTCAAAACCCGATTTAAAAATAGTTTCGACATTATGAAATCTACAACCACCACCGTATCCACAGTGATGATGGTTCATGTAATGTTCATACAAGGTCTGAACATATGTAGTTCAACTTGTATTTTTATAGATATGGGCAAAATATAGTGGATAATGGAAAATGTTAATGGAGTTAGTACAGTGCATTTAGACCTGATCATGGTTAAGTAATTCGTTTAGGTTCAAAGGCTTGTTTAAAAAGTGGAAGGGTTTGAGCAAAAATATAAGTCTAAAAATGGGATTAGATAAAAAATAAATAAGGCCCATTTTTCTAAACGGGCTGAGCCTTGATAAATTTTTTTGGTTCGGGCCCGGCTCGACCCAAATTAGCCTTAACTTTCTTTTTTGCTGTTGTTTTGCTGACATTTCACTACTATTTTAATATCGTTTCGCTATTATATTTCTACTATTTTATTGTTATTATTTGAATATTATATAACTCTTATTTTATTGTTAATTTTACTACTATTTTAAAGGTATTTGTTTGCTAAGTTGTAACTATTTTAGTGTTATTTAAGTATAAATGTTCTTTTTAATGTATTTTCAATTGTTGGGAAACATTTATTTTAATGTTTTTAGTGTATTTGATGTATTATATTTTTTAATTTATTTTTATATAAAAATAATCTAAACAAAATTTAATATGGACAGGCCAAATCAAACTCGTGTTTAACATTTTGAAATTTGGGTCGGGCTTGGGCAGAATTTAAGGCCCATTTTTCGAGTTGGGTGAAGAAAAAGGACATAAAAATTTTGCATCAGCCCAGTCCGACCCATGAATAGGTCTAAGTGCATTCCATTGATTATATATATATATATATATATATATATATATAATGTTATATCTTTACCTCAACTGAGACATGTGGCAACACAAGAATTGATCGAAGAGACATTCACAAGCGACCTTCTACCTTATACCTCTGGATGGTCAATTAGTGATCGACTACCTGCGTGCCTCGTACCCCCCACAAGAGGGACCGTTCATCCTTAAACACATGGTTGGACTCTCTATTATGTCATCCGCTATTAATAGGTACACTCTCCTCAAGAGGAGACCACTTGGAAATCACCACTCTCCTATAAATACTCAAGGTGCAACATGGTAGAGGGACTCCTCTCCTCACCTCTCTTCTCCCTTTAAAAAACCATAAGCTCTCATCCACTTTTACTTGAGCCCCATTACTTTTTTTTGACTTTTGGCCCTAGAGTGGGTGAATCCACCTTCCTTAGCATCGCTTCCCTCTCCACCTTTTCCCCTTTATTGATGTTGTGTATGAGTGTATCAATAATATATATAAATATTAAAGGGTTTTAATTCAAATAATTTTACATATTTTCATTTTTTTGTATTATTAATATTTTAATAATCTAATTATAATATTTTATATTTTATTTATATAAACCATACATGTTAATTTTTGAGTAATAATTGGAAAGGAAGAACAAGTTCAACCTTGTATTAAAGGGATCAATAATTATTATAATAAATATATTGGTGGAAAATAGAAGAAAGACATGTTGGTTTATGCTTTCACATAGAGCTGCAAATGGGCGGGCTTGGATCAGGCTTACTTTGGATTCAAATCAGTTCAGGTTTAGGTTTTTTTGGACTCGGGTTTTTTTAGGCTCAGACCTGTTACGGGCTCAAATTTTCTTAGGCTTGGGCCTTTTCGGACTCGAATTTTTTCAAATTCAAGCTTGGATCAAGTCAGGTGAGCTCTGACGAATTTTGATAATTTTAAAAATTTTAAGTTATAAATATTTTAATTTTAAATGTAATAATTCATTTAACTTTTATACGATGACACATAATTGAAATTTGTCTTATAAAAAGTATACTTTATATGTATTTAACAAATTTATTTTATACAAAATAATTAAAATTCTTATTGTATGCAAAATTTATTATTCTATGATATTATATAATTTAGCGAAAATATATATTTATTATTATTATATTTTATTAACAATTGAATACATTTTTGTCATTCTTATTAAATTTATAAACCTAATATACATATTCTAAAATATTTATTCCAAAATTCAAATATATTATATAAGCCCAAACCTAAATAATAAATTCATTATACCCAAACTCAAAACAAACTAATTATAACTCAAATATGAAGTCCAAAATAAAAAGAAATTAAACCCAATACCCAAATACGATTTTGTAAAAGGTTAAAGCCCAATTCACAATCTAATTTAAAAAATAATATTTTATTAAGATATTAATATTTTAATAGTATTTTATGTATTGTTAGTTATAATTATAAACATGTATTTTAATATACTAAATTACACATGACTATTTATGATAATTATCTTTTATTATAATCTATAATATAATAATAGTTATTATATTAATACTTATAAAATATACTATTTCATTAATACTATATCACATACTATAATAGTAGAGTAATACATAATATACTAATTATTATCATATATTATTGTTTATTATACTGATTGAAATATGCTCTAAGTCCCTATGCTTTTAGTACATTTGAAAGTTGGTCCTCCTACTATATTATAAAATACTACATCATATCATATTTTAATACTTTATATATGCATAAATGATTAAACATTATAAAATCATGTGATAGTATATCTTTTATTATAATCTATATTATAAGAATAGTTATATATAATAGTAGTACATTATATATTACTCATTATTATCTATTATTGTTTATTATTATACTAACTGAAATATGTTCTAAGTCTCTATACTTTTTCGTATATTTAAAGTTAGCCATCTTACTATATTTTATAATGTTATATCATATCATATAATATATTAATAATTTATATATATGCATTGATAATTAAACATTATAATATCATTTAATACTATATCTTTTATTAATATATATTATAATAATAGTCATATATATGTATTAATATTTTTTGTAATAGTGATATCTTATAATATTATTTTATGTATTTGTAACATACTAATTTAGTATATCAGTTCAAGTTTAGGTTAGGTAATTGGTTTCGGTAATAGTTATATAATATATTATTATATTACCATTAAAGTTCAATTTTATAGATTTTAATAATTATTAATTTTATATAGTTATTTTTCTTATATAATTATACTGTTAAAAATATTTTATATTAAATTAAATTTTTTAGAAATTTATTTCACTTAATAATTTAACATAAAAACTTACTATTAATTGCTTTTCCTATTAATAAAATTTTAATATAAATATTCAAAGATTATGAATGTATTTTAAAAATATATCATTTGTTTATATTTTAAGTAATATCATAAAATTATATTAATTATTAATGTCTATTATGGTTGTTCAGTTATAAAGTCGGGCTTTTCAAGTTTTGAGTTGAATTTATCTCGAGCTCGGACTTTCTTAGGCTTATGTTTTACCGGACTCGAATATTTTTGAACTCGAATCTATTATAAACTTAAATTTTCTCAGACTGGAATCATTACGGACTTGGGTCTATTTTACGAACTCTACTTTCTGCATTACATCAATTAACTATTTGTTTTACTAAAAACCCATTTTTTTCTTTTTATCAACTTGAGTAGTGCTATAATTGCCAGTATACTACTGATAATACACCTTACGGAACATACGATTTAGCTTGTAAGAGATTATCCCTTCAATGATCTGATTATATGAAGGGCACTTTTAGCTGGAACACATTGATGCATGCAGTAGGTCTCATCATTATTTATTGTTACAGTCAGACCTGATTGCTGTTGATTGCATTTTTCTTGAAAATGTTAGAACAACTGGTCTTATAATGCTCTGTAACTTTTATTTATTTATTTATTATTTCTTGCCATAAGCTTATGGAATGGGGCCTGTAGTTGTTAATATCAACTTTGATTTAACGAGAAAAAGGAAAGGATTGGTGGTCGTAGTTGGTATTCATGGTGTCTAACCAAAGTCAGTATCCCACATTTGCAAATGCCTTCCAATTCATTACTTCATTAATATGACTGCTGACTTTTAAAATACCAACTCTCAAATTCTGGGTGCCAAACATCCACAATGCAGTTTGAACCTGCGACCCTCAACAACTCTCCTCACCTTTAACCACTGAAGTGTTAGTCAACAAGATCCTAGAAACAGTTTGGAATCGTGATTATCGACAGGTGACTTTGAAACAGATTGTAAAAAAAGCATTGGAGCATCCATATTCAACATATTATTCCAAGAGGAGTTAGTAGAGTGGCCGACTTTATAGCTAAACAGGCTCTGAGGTACAGCTCTGGTTTTTATCTTATTGAAGAACTTATGCATGAAATGCTACAAATGCTGGAATAGGATGCTCGTGGACCCTTTATTGCGTCTGTTCTTGTTAATTAGGCAATATTTTTTTAATGCTTAACTTCTTGTTACAAAAAAATAAAAAAAAATATCTGTGTGCCATAGCCATACAGCTAGCAAAGTAGACTTGAGCTTCATAACTCATTTGTACCAATCCGAGTTCAGAAAAGTCTGAGACCGTAACAAATTCGAGCTTGAGAAAATCTAAGTGCATGAAAGTCCAAGACTTAAAAATCTGAGCCCGAATCATAAGAATTTGAGTATGAGAACGATCTGACGCGAGCTTAAGATAAATCCGAGTCAAAAATCCGAATTTATAACTCAACAATCATAATAAACATTAATAATATAATTTTGTAGCGACATAAAAATTTTTTTTTTTTACTTTCGGTCGCTAATGGAGATAACTTATCGGAAATTTGAAAGCCGATTTTCGATTTTATTTAAAAAGGGAGTCGCCACCGATCCTTTTTCCTAGGTGTGATCGGACACCTAATAAATTATCTTCTTTTGAAAGAAAATTCATTTTTTAAATAAAAAGAAGACCGAGTTTAGGTCTACGTCAAAAGCCAGAGTAAAGTTGGGTTCGGGAGTCGGTTACGCACGAGGAAGGTATTAGCACCCTCGCGACGCCCAAAATTGGTATCTCGTTAAACATATGTTGTCTTAATTTTCAAAAATGCGAGTTCAATGTAACATCTAATCATGATCCGATAAAAATACGAGAATTTTTATAATTTCAATTTCTTTTGAGAAGGACGTTCCGTTTTTAACACAAGCCGATTGATATTCACCCAACATAGCGAAGAAATTGATGACTTAATGTTAAATCAGTGCGTTGCCTTATTTATTGAAATTAATAAAAATATGAAAAAAAAATCTTTAAAATAGTGAACAACCAAATGATATAAAATGGGCGAGGAACAAAAAATAAGAGTTAGAACTACATCGAAGCATATAATAAATACGACAATAATATTAAAAACAATAATAATGCATGCGATATATTAAACGTAATAATAGTGTCAAACATGAAATAAAAATAATGAATATATACATAATAATGATATTAAGAGTATGTACATAATATATATATATATATATATATATATATATATATATATAGTAATAGTGTTAGAAATATACTATATATAGTGTTTGAAGTATATACATAAAATAGTAAAAATATATAACTAGTAATGTTAAAATATATACATAATATATATATAAAATAAATATTGAAAAATGTATGTACATAACATATATGAAAAATATATACATAATAATATAATATTGAAATATTTACATAATATATAAATATTAGAAATAAAAACGACTAATAATAATACTACATAAGTATATACATAAATATATTAAAAACATATACATATATAAAAAATTATACACTAATATATAGTAATCATGATAATAATAATATTAAAATATAAAAAGCAAATATAATAAAGATATTAAAATACGTAATAAAGTAACACCATATATAAACATGTATATACATACACGTATATAAAAAGGTTCAAAAAAAAAAAAGAAAAAAGGGTCCTTTTAGTTTACAATTTTGGGGCTTTTATAGCCCGATTTTGTTACTTGTTTGCTGTCACTTCTCTTCTGATTTTGCAGGTGCAGGTGGTGGAGCAGGTGGCTGACAGAGGAGTGGCAGTGGGTGGTGGCAGAGGCAAGTGAGGAGGTGGCTAGGGTTAGATTTAGGGTTTTTTGTTTGTTTCTGGTTTTGGGTTTTAGTGTTTGGGCTACTATTGGGTTTTGACGTTTGGGCTACTGTTGGGTTTAGTGTAAATGGGTCATGGGGCAAAATTGGGCTATAACAGCTGCCCCTCTTTACTCATTGTCATATAACGAGAACAGAGTTGTTGTCGTGTAACGAGAATAGAGTAAAGACTTTTAAGAAAGACCAATTTTGCCCGGCCTCGTCGAGCTTTGACCTCCTTAGCGCTTCTCTTCTTCAGGTAGTCTCTTTCCAGTCTACCGAATCTTGTAGTTTTGGTTCAATCCACTACATCTTCTGATATACGCCTTGTAGCTTCAGTCTACTTCAATGTAATCTTCAAGGATATGAAATTTGTGGCTTCGATCTGCTTCACTGTAACTTCAGAAAGATGAGATCTATAACTTCAGGGAGACAAAATCTGGTGTCTTCAATCAGCTCCAATATTTATTCTTTACTCGGCATGTGATCTTGAGCTCAATTCATTTCTCGCAATATGAATTGACTCTTTAAAAACAGACATTAAAAACAGTAATTGAGAATAGCTCAGCACGTGAGCCAAGGCTCAACTCACCTCTCGCAATATGAGTTGGTTTTTGAAACTTAGTTTGAAAAGTAGATTTAGAAAATACCTCGACATGTAACCCGAGGCTCAACTCACCGCTCGCAATATGAGTTGATTTTTTGAAAAATATAAATTGAAAAACAGAAATTGAAAATACCTCAGCGTGTTCTGAGGCTCAACTCACCTCTCGCAATATGAGTTGATTTTTTTTGAAAAATATAAATTGAAAAAAAACAGAAGTTGAAAATACCTTAGCGTGCCCTGAGGCTCAACTCATCTCTTGCAATATGAGTTGATTCTTTTGAAAAGCAGAAATTAAAAATACCTCGGCGTGCCCCGAGGCTCAACTCACCTCTCGCAATATGAGTTGATTTTTGACAAACAGAAATTTAAATTACCTCAGCGTGTCCTGAGGTTCAACTCACCTCTCGCAATATGAGTTGATTTTTTTTTGAATAACAGAAATTGAAAATACCTCAATGTGTCTTGAGGCTCAACTCACCTCTCGTAATATGAGTTGATTTTTTTTTTGAAAAGCAGGAATTGAAAATACCTCAGCGTGCCCCGAGGCTCAACTCATCTCTCGCAATATGAGTTGATTTTTTTTTGAAAAACAGGAATTGAATAGTAGAAATTGAAAATACCTCAGCGTGCCCTGAGGCTCAACTCACCTCTCGCAATATGAGTTAATTTTTTTTGAAAAGAAGAAATTGAAAATACCTCAGCGTGCCCCGAGGCTCAACTCACCTCTCGCAATATGAGTTGATTTTTGACAAACAAAAATTAAAATTACCTCATCGTGTCCTGAGGCTCAACTCACCTCTCGAAATATGAGTTAATTTTTGAAAACAGAAATAAAAACATCAAAATACCAAAATCTGTCATCTGGTGGAACTCAAGTGTCTTTTCCTTTGATCATATCCTCTTACTCTATTGGAGTACCTATATATGTCATGGATGATGTTATCATGATATGCACATGTTTGTCTTAAATGCCTTTATGCCTACATGATTATGCTATGCGCCTTAGGCATGTTTGTCATATGTTCTTTTTCGTCACGATTTTCGTGATGATCCGCATTCATTACTTCGGCTCTTGACTTTCTCTTTAGGCCCTGTACCCGTCCTCACGCTTCACGAACAATCTGTGTTTCTCAGATATCACTCTTTTGCTCCTGGTTGAAGTTTGTCCTTGCTTTGAGGCTCTTGTACTTATCAAATTCTTATCCCGGTAATGCTTAACATTTCTTTTGTTTAGAGTATGTCATTTCACTATTTATCATGTAGATATGACCTACGAAGAAGAACAGATTAAGATTTTAGCTCGAGAGGTCAAACAACTAAGGAATAAAAATGTTAAATTAAGCTTAGTAACACCTCATATGTCATTTCACTATTTATCATGTAAATAAATCACATAATGAGATGCATGAAAATGGTCAGGTAGGGACAAAAATGATACCTTACATTTATTTCAAATGTGGCAAACAAAGAAAGCTAACCAATGATAGTAAAAAAAAGTCATAAAGAGAAAGGGGTCACATTCAACGGATACAAATGCTCTGGATATTTCATGCATGAACTTTTCCACGTTCCTCAATCAAGAATCTTTTCGAGCATGGCTTCTTACGTAAAAGATTTCGAGCTTTCAGAAATGCTTTAAATACTTGTAGTCTTGCTGTTTGACCCACCGTTCAACTGCCTTATTCTTTAAGACCGGGTCTGCTTCATTAGAACACCCTTTCGGGTTTTCATCCTAATCTTTTGTGTTAATCAAAATGCCCTTTTCGGGTTTTCATCCTGATCTTTTTTTTTAGGCATAATACTTCTTTACAGCATCTGAGTTCACTGGGTTAGGTAACTCTTTCCCATCCATCTCAGTGAGAATCAAAGCTCCACCCGAGAATGCCTTCTTTACTACATATGGTCCTTCCCAATTTGGTGCCCATTTTCCTCACAGGTCTTTTTGTATTGGGAGAATCTTTCTCAGCACGAGTTCTCCTTCGTGGAATTCTCTTGGCCGTACTTTCTTGTCATGGGCCGCGATCATTCTCTTCTGGTACATTTGTCCATGACAGATTACCTTTAAGCGTTTTTCTTCGATAAGATTTAGCTGGTCGTATCGAGCTTGAACCCATTTTGCTTCTTCTAATTTTGACTCCATTAAGACTCATAGAGAGGGGATCTCAACTTCGATGGGTAACACAGCTTCCATTCCATAGACCAGAGAGAAGGGAGTTGCTCCCGTAGATGTCCGCACAAATGTGCGATATGCATACAAAACAAATGGTAGCTTCTCGTGCCAATCTTTATATGTCTCGGTCATTTTCCCAATAATTTTCTTAATATTCTTGTTGGCCGCTTCAACAGCTCCGTTCATTTTCGGGCGGTAGGGTGATGAGTTATGATGCTTTATTTGAAATTGCTCACACACTTCCTTCATCATCTTGTTGTTCAGATCCAAGGCATTATCTGAAATAATTCTTTCAGGCAAACCATATTGATAAATGATTTCCTTTTTCAAAAACCTGCAAACTGCAGTCTTTGTCACATTGGCAAACGAGGCGGCCTCTATCCATTTTGTGAAGTAATCAATAACCACAAAAATAAATCAGTGTCCATTAGAAGCTTTTGGGGAAATTGGCCCTATAACATCTATGCCCTACATAGAAAAAGGCCACGGAGAAGTCATGACATGGAGAGGCGAAGGGGCTACATGAATTTTATCACCATAAATTTGGCATTTGCGACATTTTCGTGCAAAACTAATGCAGTCACTTTCCATCGTCAGCCAGTAATAACCAAGTCTCATAATCTTCTTGGCCATAGTGAAACCATTGGCATGTGTCCCACAAATTCCTTCATAGACATCTTCAAGTATCTTTCTAGCTTCAAAATCATCCACGCATCTCAAGAGCACTTGATCTTTTCCTCTTTTATACAAGATGTCTCCATTAAGAACAAATCCCACTGACATTCTTCTGATTATTCTTTTGTCGTTCTCGTTTGCTTGTTCAGGATACTTTTGATTCTTGACATATTTTAAGATATCATGGAACCATGTCCGTTCGTCCGTCTGCCTCTTTCTCAATACTACAACAGTGTGCTGGGACATCGTATATGCTCATTTTGAGGGGCATTATTTCTGCTTCTCTACTTGCTTTGAACATTAAAGCTAAAGTGGCTAGGGCATCAGCCAATTGGTTTTCTTCTCGTGGGAAGTAATGAAAAGTTATTTCTTTAATTTCTTTGATCAATTCAGCCACTAGATCACTGTACTTAATCAATTACGGATCCCTCACTTCCCAATCTCCACAAATTTGGTAAACCACTAGGGCTAAGTCCCCGTACACCTCTAAGATTTTGGTGTTTCGTTTAATAGTTGCACGAAGTCCCATGATACAAGCCTCATATTCTGCTATGTTATTGGTACAGAAGAAGTTCAGTCTTGCAGTGAATGGATAATGATTCCCGTCTGGTGATACTAGGATTGCTCCAATTCCATGCCTCAAGGCATTTGACGTACCATCAAAACTCATCTTCCATGAATTCTATTTTGATAACTCGGATTCCTTTTCTGTGATGCACATTAAATCTTCATCTGGGAAATCAAATTTCAAGGGCTCATATTCCTCTGTTGTTCGAGTTGCTAAGAAATCAGCTATTGCGCTCCCTTTTATCGACTTCTGACTTACATAGGCAATGTCGTATTCCAATAGGAGGATCTGCCATCGTGCCATTCTTCCTAAGAGTGCCGGTGATTCCATCATGTATTTTATTGAGTCCAGCTTTGAAATTAACCATGTCATATGATACAACATATATTACCTGAGTCTCTGAGCTACCTAAACCAGGGCGCAACAGTATTTTTCAATGGACGAATACTTTGCCTCATATTCAGTGAACTTTTTGCTGAGGTAGTAGATTGCCTTTTCTTTATTTTCTGACTCGTCGTGTTGCCCCAGTACGCAACCCATTGAATTTTTGAACACAGTCAAATACAATATCAATGGTCTTCCCGAAGTTGGCGGTACTAGCGCTGGAGGACTAGACAAATATTGTTGTATCTTATCAAAAGCCACCTGGCGTTCCTCATTCCATTCTCCCAGGTTATGTTTTTGAAGAAGACGAAAGATTGGGTCGCATTGGTTGGTAAGTTGAGCGATGAATCGGGCGATGTAGTTTAACCTCCCTAAAAATCCTCTGACTTCCTTTTGCGTGAGCGGCGGTGGTAACTCTTGAATGGCTTTTATTTTATCTGGATCAACCTCGATATCTCTTTCACTGACAATGAAGCCTAGCAACTTTCTCAAGGTAGCCCCAAACGTACATTTGGCTGGATTAAGCTTTAGCTGAAACTTTCTCAGCCTTTCAAACAACTTCTTGATATTCACTACATGCTCTTCTTCCCCTCGTGATTTAGCAATCATATCGTCAACGTAGACCTCTATTTCTTTATGCATCATGTCATGGAATAATGTCACCATAGCCCTCTGATATGTTGCCCCAGCATTTTTTAACCTAAATGGCCTCACCTTGTAGCAGAATGTTCCCCACACTATTATGAAGGTAGTTTTCTCCATGTCCTCAGGGGCTATCCTGACCTAATTATACCCCGAGAATCCATCCATGAAAGAAAACAATGAATGTTTTGTTGTGTTATCCACCAACGTATCAATGTGTGGTAAGGGAAAATTATCTTTAGGACTTGCTCGATTTAGGTCATGATAATCCACGCACATTCATACTTTACCATCTTTTTTTGGTACCGGGACTATGTTAGCCACCCATTCTGGATATTTGGAGGCTTGCAGGAAGCCAGCATCAAATTGCTTCTTGACTTCCTCTTTTATTTTCAACAACATCTCAGGTCTCATCCGTCTTAGCTTTTATTGAATGGGTTTGCATTCTGGCTTTAATGAGAGCTTATGGACCACTACATCTTCATCCAATCCTGGCATGTCCTGATATGACCATGCGAATACATCTTTGTACTCAAGGAGCAAAGCAATCAAATTATACTTGGTGCCCCCTGAAATAGAGGTCCCAATCTTCACTTCTTGCTTCCTTTCTTCAGTTCCCAAATTTATTGTTTCCACAGATTCTTGATGAGGCAAAATCTGTTTATCTTCTTGTTCCACCATTCTTAGCAAGTCAGGAGACGAGACATAGTCTTCAGCATCTTCTTCGGCTTCAAATTCTCCTAAACAAATAGCCTTCTCAAAATCAATTTCAGGACTCGTAACGGGTTTGTTCATGCCGTTGATATCTGAGCACCTGAAAGTTGAATGGAAAAGGAAGCTATAGAGGGGCATCCAAGTATTAGAACCAACAAACGAAATGTTATGGCATGGCATGAGGCAAATGTAAGGATAGGCTATGAAATGAGAAAATGATTATGAAATTAGTGATAATGCGGAAGATCGTGACAAAATGCATCTTCATTGATATTCATTTGAATGATAAAGAGCGAATGCAAGCTCTTACAAAAGAATTCTATTATATCTAAGGACACAATAGAGGGTTAACGTTTGAGCATTACTCTGAAGACTTATAAACTACAAGAAGGTCCTCGGCAGTCTAATTGTTCAACATGAAACCCGAGGGACAAAGGCGTATCCTTGAGACGTCTTTACTTGCATCAACCCCTTTGTTAATGACATTTATACTGACATTCTGAAGACCCCTTTCAATTAATAACAGCATGCTTCGTGGATTATCTTGCCCGGGGTATATCATTATTGCAGATGTAAATATTTTTGACAAAGGAGGGTACGTTATGGGCTCCCATTTTAATTCTCAGCCTAAGGCTTTTGCAATCCTTCTCTCCTGATCCTTCTTCCACTATTTTCTTCTTTGACGCGCATCTGGTTGAAACCTAAACCGTATCGAGCCTTATGGTGCACTGGCCTCAAAGCCCTGACTATTCCTTGCTGAAATTTTCTCAAACCTCTCCTTGCTCGGGCTCCTCTCCCCACAGTCAGCTTGATACCCATCTTGGTATTTCTCGACAGCTTAGGCACGAGAATTATGTTTCCCTCGGGAACAAATGTGGCGTTGACAAATTCAAGAGATCGGAAGGAACATTCCACTGCGTCTTTGCTTACTTCAAGGTATGGCGCATCAGCAGGGATAGATGCGACAATGTCTTCTTCGCCCTCGACTGTGACCAAACAGCCATCCATGATAAATTTCATTTTTTGGGGGAGGGATGACGGGACTGCTCCCACGGAATGGATCCAACGTCTTTCCAAGAGGCAATTGTATGATGGTGTAATGTCCATTACTTAAAATTCAACATCGTATACATAAGGGCCCACTTCTAGAGGGATCTCAATCTTTCCCATGACTTCACACCTTGTCCCATCGAATGCTCTTACCGTGGAATGACAGGGCCTTAAATAGGACAGATCTATCGGAATTCTAGAAAGCATGGTCAAAGGCATGACGTTGAGTGCCGACCCATTATCGATAAGCACGTTCGGTATTATGTAGCCCTTGCAGCGAGTCATAATATGCAGTGCTTTCACTGAGCCTCTACCGTTTGGCAGTATCTCATCATCACTAAAAGAGATGAAATTTTCCGTGTTCAGATTATTCACCCACCTATCAAGCTTCTCAACAGATATGTTGTTTGCTACTTAAGCTTGATTTAACACCTTCAGAAAAGCGTTCCGGTGTGGCTCTGAATTTAACAGTAGAGATAAAATCGAGATTCGTGGTGGTTGCTTATTCAATTGTTCCACCACATTGTATTCACTGTGCTTGATAAATTTCAAGAACTCTGTGCTTCCTCCTCATCCACAAGCTTTTTAGTTTCTTGCACGGGTGGAGTTTCCTGCTCAACTTCGGCCTCATACATCACTGCCTTTCTTTTTTGTTTCAAGTCACTATTTTTCTTTGCCAGCTCGACTTCTTTAGAATAACACCTCCCACTGCGAGTGAAATGACCTACTTCTCCAACACCTCTGATTGCTTCAGGCTTTTCACCTTGAGGTGTGACGATGTTGACATCGTACTTCTATGGAACTATTTTATTGTCCTTATAAGGGAAATGAGATGGTACTTCGACTATCACTTTTAGTTTTACCGGCTCCTTCTTCGCGTCTTAATAAATTATTAACGGTTGGTCGGCGCTATACAGGAAACTTAACGATTGATTGTCAGAGGCGCATATTTCTCCTCTATCGGCCTCTTCGCCTTTATAAAAAATTTTAATTTCCTTATTATCGATCATATTTTACAGTAATCTCTTGAACTCCTCGCAGGATTGAATGTCATGCCCTTCAATACCATGGAATTCGCAAAAACTTTGACATTTTGCATTTCTTCCTTCGAATATTCTATTAAGATGACAGAGCAACCCTTTTTCAACTAGTACCTCCTAGATTTTCTGTAGACGTGTTCTTATTTCAGAAACCCATCTTCTACTTTACCATTTGTCCTACTCTCCCACTGCGCTCACATTCCCTTCGGTGTGGTTTGGGAATGGGTTCCCGGCCGTACCACCAGTACCATCAAATCACAGAATGCCCACATCAATGAGTCCTTGAACTCTCCTTTTGAAGGCAAGACAGTTTTCCGTAGAATGCCCCTGGTTTCCAGCATGGTATACAAAAATAGCATTAGGATCGTACCATTTCGGGTACGGGGGTTTCAGGGGTGCCATATAATGGGGAGATATCAATTGTTTCTCCAAAAGTTTTAGGTACAATTCCCAATACGACACAGGGATAGGAGTAAACTGCGGTCTCTCAAGATTGGGCCTTGCTGGTCTTGGTTCATTTCTAGGTTGGCTTTGAGCGTGTATAGTACTTTGTGGGAATGTGGCAACGGGTCTTTGGTTGTTCGTGGTGTATACGGGGTAAGAAGAAGGTGGTGTTTGGTAGTAAGGGTTTTGGAGAGAAAAATAGACATTTGGGGATGAGTGATGCCGCGGTCGTGGTTGGTTTGAGTATAGATTTAGAGTATAGCGGTTTCCAGTTCCCACCATATGGGTTTCTGGCTCTCTTTTCTTTATGGGTGCTCCTCTTTTTGAACTTTCTGAACCTTCCATCCTTCTACTCTTGATGGCATTCTCAATAAGTTCCCTGGATATCATAGTATCCGTAAAGTCCTTTGTGGCACTTCCTACCAACTTGTCATAGAATGGCGCTTTCAATGTGTTGATGAAAAGGACCATTATCTCGGTCTTAGTCAGTGGAGGCTCCACTTGGGTCGAGATATCTCTCCACCTTTGAGCATATTGCCTAAAGGTTTCTGCTGGTTTCTTTTCTATCATTTGTAGAGTCATTCGATCAGGTACCATATCTGATACATGCTTGTACTGCTCACAGAATGCTGACGCCAAGTCCTTCCAAGATCGGATCTTTTCCCTACTAAGCTGGTTGTACCACCGAAGAGCCGATCCTACTAGATTATCCAGAAAATAATGTATGAGTAGCTTATCTTCGTTCACGTAACCGGTCATTTTTCAACAAAACATGACAAGATGTTGGACATCTTGTACCGTCGTATTTTTCAAAATCAGGCACCTTGAACTTCGGAGGCAGAATTAGATCGGGTACCAAACTGAGTTCTTTAGCACCTAGTGTAGAGAAGACTCCAGTGCCTTCTATTGCCTTAAGTCTTTCCTCCAAGCTCCTATACTTCTCTTGAGCCTCGTGATCATCCATTTTCAACCTAGCTATTTCTGCTGGATCATCCAAATCTAGAACAACTGGATTGGCAGGATTAGCTCCAGGATTTGATATAAATATTCCTTACCCTAAATGAGCAGGTGGCACCGGCCGTTGCTCCAGGTCTGTGGGTTCCCCTTGGGTGTACCCTCTTTATGTTGCGTGGGCGTGTGGCGGAGTGAATCCTGGGGGATAGAGCGGATCTTGATTGTGATTAACTCTTGACCGAGGTTCCTCGACGTCAAGGCTCTGCATGGGTCCCTTTCCCTTAACTAAAGCTGACATCAGTTCCATCATCTTGGCCATTTGATCCTTCTGTTCGAGCGATTCTTCTCGAGATCTCACTATTAAGTCTCTTGTCTCTTGCTGCGACTTGGCTAACTGCTCTAGTAATTCCCTTTGGATTCTTTCTATCCTTTCAATCCTTTCATTGAATTCAGCCTCTATTACTCTAGCTTGTCGGCGCGTCCTATATGAGTGACGTGATTCTAGGCTTGTGGTATTACAACTGCGAATTGTATGTTTTAACCTCAGCGAACGATTATAGGATATGCTATGAATGAATGAATGAATGCATAAATGTCAAATAAATGTTAGTCATGAATGAATATGCAAGAATTTAGTGTTAATTTCAAGACGGCCCCTATTTAGGCATTTCATTTATCGAAAGAGTCCATTACAAAACATTTTTCCATTTTCGATTCAGCCATTACACAAACTTCCTAGCTATATCGCCATATTTCTTTACTCGTGCTAAGAATTCTGATATGTTTGATCTTCGGCTTGGAGGGAATTGGCAAATGAGAATTTCAACTTCTTTCGATAGTTGTACCACGTGTATGGCTACCCTACGAATTTCATTGATCAAATAGCTAAATTGCATTTCTTTTTCTTGGTGACCCTCTTCGTAAGCACGAATGTCTCTATCATATTGACTATTCTTTTTTTCCAAAGCCTCCAAGAGAGTATCTAGCTGTTGTTGACGATCTTGCAGCATGTTTTCTAAATCCCGTATCCTCTCTTTTAATTCTTGACGTTTAGATTGACTAGTCATTACCTCGGCAGACACAGCTTCATACTCGGCGTTCTTCTTCCTTAGCTCCATCATAGCCCGTGCAGCCTTTTCTTTTTCTTTTTTCGCTTTTCTTTTTCAAAATTCCATTGCTCCTCTGATATTGTTTAATTATTTCTTCCATTCTGCCGACGACTTGCCCAACCCACTGTTCTTTATTGTGCCTCTTAACTTTTTATTTTCCAGATGGAGGTCCCTTAAGTTATTTCTTATGACTTCAGCTTCTTTTTGCACTTTCTCGGTTCTGGATCTTTCAATCTGAACGTCGATCTTCAGTTGGTAGTTTTTCTCTTGAAGAGCACTAAGGTCCTGAGACATCTTGGCCTTTTCTCGTTCAAATTCTTGTCTTGCCATTTCTAGCTCAGATGGCATTTCCTCCGAGAAAGGATTTTGGACGGTGTAGTTTATCGACGAGATTTGCTGACTGTTCACCTGTTGCTTCCTCCATATGTTGTAATCTTGGGTAAGGGTATCAGCATATAGAGCCAATTCCATCAGATGAATTTTCTTCCAAGACTTTGCAGTGTCTCGGACCTTTTTCATATAACCTTCACCTGCGAAAGCAAACTCAGACTGTGCTAATCCTCCGGTGACGGGTATGAATTGTCGTGAAGAAAATTACCTTTGGACCATTAACGGAGCATAACCAACTCCTCCCCATAATCTAAGCAATGACATCCAATCTTGTTTTTCCACCTTGTATAACAAAACCGAAGGGCGTATCCCTGGTGCTCTCCAGGTTATATCTTCAGCACGAAGATTCTGAAAAACTGAAACCCAATGCTGTTCGGTGACCTCTTTTGGCCATTCTTTCTTGAGATAAGCTTCTAACGGGGCGAATGTTTTAGAAAACATATGGAACGGTGTGTGCTCTACTTTTTAGAAGTGGCTCAAAATCCAAACATTGAGTAACTGCGCGCATCCGATAAAACGACCTTTCCCTTTCCTCCTACATATGCTTAGTGATCTGAAGGTTTCGGCCAGGATGGTTGGGACAGGGTTGATTCCTTGTTTTAACTTTTCAAAAAAATCCACTACTGCAACTTCTATATGTCCAAGAACTTTTGGGAAAACGATCAGACCGTAAATGGCCAAAACGAACAGATTTACCCTCTTCAACCTGTCAGGGTGGTTCAGAACCAAATCTCGCAGGGAAAGCCATGGAATACAGCTGGTTGCATTCTTCTTCTTTATCTATTTTTCAACCCATGTGTCAGTCATGTCTATTAATCTCATTAACTTTTTCTTGAAGGTCATCGGCTTGGGCTCTTTCACATATATTTTGTAGAATTGCACATTATTGATACGAAACAAAGCAGCATATTCTTCTATAGTCGGGGTCATGTCTTCTTGATTGAACGTGAAACACTGGTAAGCTGGATCCCAGAATCTGACCATGGCTTAAATCAATCGTTCGTCAACGTTGATGGTAATCAGGTTGGCTATATCCCCATATCTTTCAGTGAAGATTCCCCTAGTGTCCGAGTCCCACTGATTCCGGATTCAAACCAAGTCTTCCAGATTATTCTGACGAACATTCACAGTTACGTGCTCGGGTAGATTAGAAACACATCCTTCCATTAAACTATCCATTTTTTCTTTCTGGGTTTTCAAAGACCAATCCCGGACCATGGCATTTTTCTCGGTTGTTTGTATAATCAACTCTTCCATCAGAAACCCATTTTTTGGCAACCGATCTCTAGTCAACACTTTTCTAATATGATGCCTATCATGCATGATGAAAAATAGAGCAAAGATGAACAACCCTGGTTAGTAGTCAAATATAGGCAGAAAAATCATGGAAAATTTATCAAATTACGCTACCCGATATAGTTTATTAAACCAACCCAATCCCCTTGCATACAAAGTGAAAGTGCACAAGGTAAGAAGCGTTTCTCCCGTATACTTATTTTGGTAACTACTAAACGAGCGGAGGTTCGGCATGGCTCTAGTTAGGGGGCTCGTACGGTTCACTATATATGGTTTTGGTTCTAGGTGGGTACTCGAATTGTCTGTACTGTCATCTACTAAAATTAGTACAGAGCCTCGGTCATGACCCATCATAGGCTTACGAGATCAATTCGAGGGATTACATTTACTTATGCCTATGCGGAGAGACAAGTTACTCATGAAAGCATAAGTCATATGTAACCCGAAAGTATTCACTAGCCTGTACGGAGGGATGAGTTAACTCACGAAGGCATAGCGTTTACTTTCACTTAAATGGACGGAGCCCGGGTATAGAGCTCATGGTATGCAAAGATGCACGTGCACGGTGTGTGGAGAGAAACTCACAAACCTTTCGTTTTATTTTTTAAAAAAAACTACAAAACTAAAACCATAAAACTTAAAGCTAAAAAACAAAAAGGACAAAATGAGTTAAAAAAAAATTTACAACATAATGCGAATGCATGACTTTTTGAAAACAAAAATTTGAGGATCATGACTAAATGTTAATTTGAACAAGGAACTTTAAAAATTTTGACAACGCGAGTTTAATTCCAGACACGACTCTCAAAAAGGGTCCCCAGTGGAGTCGCCAGCTGTAGTGACGTAAAATTTTTTTTTTTTGCTTTCGGTCGCTAATGGAGATGACTTATCGGAAATTTGAAAACTGATTTTTGATTTTATTTAAAAAGGGAGTCGCCACCGATCCTTTTTCCTAGGTGTGATCGGACATCTAATAAATCCTCTTCTTTTGAAAGAAAATTCATTTTTTAAATAAAAAGAAGACCGAGTTTAGGTCTACGTCAAAAGCCAGAGTAAAGTTGGGTTCGGGAGTCGGTTACGCACGAGGAAGGTATTAGCACCCTCGCGACGCCCAAAATTGGTATCTCGTTAAACATGTTTTGTCTTAATTTTCAAAAATGCGAGTTCAATGTAACATCTAATCATGATCCGATCAAAATACGAGAATTTTTATAATTTCAATTTCTTTTGAGAAGGACGTTCCGTTTTTAGCACAAGCCGATTGATATTCACCCAACATAGCGAAGAAATTGATGACTTAATGTTAAATCGGTGCGTTGCTTTATTTATTAAAATTAATAAAAACATGAATAAAAATCTTTAAAATAGTGAACAACCAAATGATATAAAATGGGCGAGGAACAAAAAATAAGAGTTAGAACTACATCGAAGCATATAATAAATACGACAATAATATTAAAAACAATAATAATGCATGCGATATATTAAACGTAATAATAGTGTCAAACATGAAATAAAAACAATGAATATATACATAATAATGATATTAAGAGTATGTACGTAATATATATATATATATATATATATATATATATATATAAATAGTAATAGTGTTAGAAATATACTATATATAGTGTTTGAAGTATATACATAAAATAGTAAAAATATATAACTAGTAATGTTAAAATATATACATAATATATATATATATAAAATAAATATTGAAAAATGTATGTACATAACATATATGAAAAATATTTACATAATAATATAATATTGAAATATTTACATAATATATAAATATTAGAAATAAAAATGACTAATAATAATACTACATAAGTATATACATAAATATATTAAAAACATATACATATATAAAAAATTATACACTAATATATAGTAATCATGATAATAATAATATTAAAATATAAAAAGCAAATATAATAAAGATATTAAAATATGTAATAAAGTAACACCATATATAAACATGTATATACATATACGTATATAAAAAGTATACATTATTACATAATAATAATAATTGTAGTAACCAAAATTTGCCTGGGTTTTAAAATTGAAAACAAAAAAATAATAAATAAATGTTTATTTATTAAACAGTCCTTTTACAGCCCAAAAGTTAAAACCCAACTAGCCTAAACCCAAACCTAAACAAACATATAACCTCACACTATCCGGACTGCATTACACCCAGCAGAATTTCATTTACACTAAACCTTGCTACACCCGTGACCTAAGGAACCTAAACCCAACACATAAATTAAGTCGGTCCAAACAAATCAGACCCAATAAACTATGTGGCCCGATGGTCCAAATTTGTTTTCAGATTTAGAAGCCCTAGGGTTTTCAACCACCCTCTTTGCGCCGTAGCTCTCATGAAACCTCAGCCTTCACTGTCGCCATTTTCGTGCATCACGCGCGCACTCACCGCCGGATCTCTCGGGGTTTACCTGCAAGAAGGGAAAGAAATGAAAGACATGGCAAAGAATCGGGGGATAATTTGCTATACCAAATTTGTACACAAAAACAGAGGCTATAAAAGCCCTTTTGAATCTGTAAAAAGGGGGGTTTTCTTTCTTTTAAAAAAGGGGAGGGCTCAAAGATCATAGGAACCAGAAGCAAATAAAGTGTAAAACATATACGGATATTACACATATACAAAGAATAAAAATCAGATCTAAGGTGATTTTCAGAAATTACTTTTCGTTCTCTTTTCTATTTTTTTCATTTTTTTATTTATATTAAATCATTTTTTGAGGCAAAAGAACTTTTAAAATAGAAAGAAAAGGGGATATTACCGTCGAATTGGGCTTTGAGAAGCTTTAAGGAGCGTAAAACTCGCTTTTGGGAACTCCGACCACCGTGAACGGTGGCGGAGACGGCAGAAAATAGCTAGGCCCGATGATCGGAGTACGATCGGTGCTCAGAGGGCCGGGAAGCTTTTGAGAGCATCTTTTCGAGTTTTTTTTTTAGGAGGAGGTGAAAAATAAAAGTTTTTGGAAAGAAAATTGTTTTTAAAGCACCTCTATACTACGTCGTTTTGTAGTGTGCAGAAGGGCCCCAAAACGACGTCGTTTTGGGGCCGACCCGATTACCCGACCCGGTACATTTAGAGATCCGTGTGTTTTAAGAAAATGGGATATTTATCCCTTTAGTCCTTCCATTTTTATCTTTTAAATTAAGTTTATTGCAATTTTTAATTTTAGCCCACTATTTTTATTTTGGTTTCAATTTGGTCCCCGACCCTTTTTAACACAGAATTAAAACGCTGCTGTTTTGGGAATAGGGCGTTTTGCCCAATGAGTCCCTTTCGTTTTACGCGTGTTTTAATTAGGACCTTAATTCAGTTATTTTTTTTTAAAACTCGCCCTGTAATTTTATTGAACTTCAAATCTAACCCTATATATATATTTTTATTATTATATATTTTTTATATTGTTATTTGTTTTATTTTTAACCTTATTTTTATATTATATATTATATAATTACTTTATTATATATTATTTATATTATTATTTGTTATATATTATTTTTCACAAATTATTATTGTACACTTTTATCTATATATTATTATCATTAAAGGTTTTTAACTTGTATTATATACTTATTTTTATTTATATGTTAATAATTACTTTATTTATATTCTATTATTACACATTTTGAAGATATTATAATATTATAATTTAAATAATACGTATATTTCATCATTAATTACTTATTTTATATTATTCTAAACTTATATTTATATATGTATTATAGTTATTTCATTATAAATATAAATTCTTTTATATACTTGATATTTTATACATTATTTTTCTAAACCAATATATTTTGCATATAATTATTATCCTCATAAATATATTTTTATTATATATTATATTTTAAATTTATTATTAAATATCACATTTTTTATATGCTCATTCTATTTATTAATTGTTTATATTATACATATATTTTTAAAATTTATGTTTTTTTATTATTATACAATATTTGTTTTTACTTTTGAATTAATGTACTATTGTTATGTTATGTATTTTATATGTTATGTAATATCTTGGACTTTTATAATTTATTTTCAAATGCATATTTTTATGTATATGTACATTGATATATTGTATTATATGCATCATTTCATTTATTAATCCATTCATGTGTACATTAAATTATTAGATTGTACATTTTATATCTATGTAGATTCTATTTATCCATTTTCTATGTATGTTATCTATTTTTACTCATACATATTTTACACATTAATATTTACCATATTTTTTATATTATTTAATGTTTTATTTATGATATATTGTATAATTAGTGCATTTATTATGTTTTCTTTTGGGTATATTCCTATTTGCTTAGCATGATTATTTTTTTTATTCTATTTTGCCCTCTATATATAGTGATTGCATTTGTATAAAGTGTTATAATACTTTGTAATATACGTTATTTGAATATCTATGTTTTGTAATACAGAATTGTCACTCTAAAAGGTCATTTAAAACAATATTTAAAAGTTTTATAAAATAAAAGTAATGCTTGATGTTTGGAAACTTCGAGAAAGGTAGTGCCCTAACTTATTGGGTTGCCACTTTTCTCGTTGAGTTCAAATAATCAAGCACCTTTCTATTTTTTTAAGGATTTCAAAATACAAGTAACTGTCTTGAAATTTCAAAGCATGGTGTCCAAACTTACTGGATATGACGTTTTGACGTCTCAAAACAGGGATTTTCAAAAATGGTTAGTTTAGTCTCGAATGTCTTAAAATAGCGCGTCCTAACTTATTGGATGTAATATTTTGATTCGTTTGATACAAGTCAACTTTAATTTTCCAAATCAAAATATTATAAAGTGGATTACATCTTAAATTTTTGTTAAAATTCTGACACTAAGGACATTTTGATAATCAATTAGGTACCAATCTTTGGGCGTTACGAGGGTGCTAACTCTTCCTCGTACATAACCGGCTCCCGAACCCATTTTTTTGATTTTGTAGACCAAAACTAATGATTTTAAAAAAAAATGTTTTAAAGGTGATCCAATCACACCTAAAAAGATTGATGGCGACTCCCGTTTTCATTTTTCTTAAAGTCGATTCCCATTTTTCAAAACTCGATTTAAAAATGGTCTCGACAATAATAATAATGACGACAATGAAAATAAAAAAAATAAAAATTAAAGACAACAATACTAATGCATTAAATTACAAAACTAAAAGACAGGAAATGATAATATTTTAAAATAGTAATAGATTGATATTAACAACAATAATAATAATAGGAAATAGTAATATAAATAATAGCAAAAATAATAAAATTAACTACTTTAATAACAAAATAGCTAAACAATTAAAAAAGGATTAAATCGAAATTGAAAAAGAAAGTTTGGGGCAAATTTAAAAGAAATAAAAGGAAAAAGTACTAAATTGCACGCAAACAAATAAGAGGGACCAGATCAAACAATTAACCACTCCTCCAAAACACGCAACATCACGAGGGACTTGATTGGAATCCAAGCATAATCTTCGGGGCAAAATTAAAACTAAAAAAACTTAATTGTAAAATAACGAAAAAGCGGAAGGGCCAAAAGCGCAAATAGCCCTTTTGCACAAAAACACGCGGATCCTAGTGGGTCAAAGCCGGATCGGGTCTGGCAGAGTGAAACGGCGCCGTTTTGGGGCTTATGAGTGCCAACCAAAACGACGTCGTTTTGTAACGTCTATATAAGTTAAAATTTTTTGCTTTCAAATCATTTGTTATCTGTTTGAAAAAAAAAAACTAAAATTTTTTCTTTGTTTTCTCTGCAGGTCCAGGTTCCGGTGAGGTCCCCTGACCGGTCACCGCCGCAGTCCGCCACCGGCCACCGTCGCCGGCCGCTACGGTGGCCGGAAAGTCGAAAAGGTGTGTTTTTTTGTTTTTTTTTTATTTCCTTTGATATTTCTTTTTTAAAAAATGGGAAAATATTGATATGTATGTAAATAAATCCGAAGAGAAAGAAAATGAAAAAAAAAAAAAGGAATAAAATAAAAGATGGAGTAATCTTGGCCCTTGTATACCTTACTATTTCTCTGAATCTGATTTTTGGGTTCTTTGTTTCTGTCCTTGAATCTTTCTTTTTTGTTCTCTTTTTATATATTCGAAAAAAAGGTTCAAAAAAGAAAAAAAGAAAAAGGGCCCTTTTAGTTTACAATTTTGGGGCTTTTATAGCTCGATTTTGTTACTTGTTTGCTGTCACTTCTCTTCTGATTTTGCAGGTGCAGGTGGTGGAGCAGGTGGCTGACAGAGGAGTGGCGGTAGGTGGTGGCAGAGGCAAGTGGGGAGGTGGCTAGGGTTAGATTTAGGGTTTTTTGTTTGTTTCTGGTTTTGAGTTTTAATGTTTGGGCTACTATTGGGTTTTGATGTTTAGGCTACTGTTGGGTTTAGTGTAAATGGGTCATGGGGTAAATTTGGGCTATAACAAATTTTATGATATTATTTAAAATAAAAATAAATAAAAATTATTTATTTTATAAAAATGTGTTAATAAACATTTCATATTTATATTAAATTTTTATTATTAATAAAGATAATTAATAATAAATTTAAATAATAAACTAAAATAATATTTAAAAAACATTAATTGAATTAATACTATAATTATATTTGTATAATAATTTTTATGGCCAAAACAAACAGCAGCACTGCCAACTGCAAATTGTTCCAAGTGATGATCAATTCTGTTTCTTATTTCCATCTTGTTCCTCAATTTCAAAGATGAATCGCAAATGGTAGCAAAAATAATGGAAAATTTAGCTTCATTGTTGTTGAAGGATCACCAGAAAAAAAGTGCCCTCAGCTTTAATAAGAACTCATTTAAGTAAGGAAGAATCAATTTAAATAGCCAAATTACTTCTTCTTCTCCAACCACATGGTTTGATTCATCTATTTCCACAACTCCCCTGCCACTGTTGTATAAAATGAATTCAGGGTTCAAATTTTGAGTGTTTTTTTATGATTATTTAATAGCATTTGATGTTTGTAGTGCTTTTTTTAAGTAATTTTTATAATTTTTTACATATTTAAATTTTTATAATTTTTAAGTAATTTTTATAGTTTTAAATTTTTTTTTATAGTTTATCATTCATATTGAATAAATCAAGATAAATAATAGTCAAGAGTCAAATGAATCTAGACAAATGATTATCCATGTTCATTATAGATTTATATAATTTTTTATTAAATTTTAAAAATATTTTTTTATAATTTTTAAATTTTTTAAATTTTTTGCTAACTTAACATTCCGCCTCAACGTTGCTTGTTATATCAGCATGTCATGTCAACACCGTTTGTCATATCAACAAAGTTAATGGGTAAACCGATCAACTGATGGTTTCTGTTAATGAAAGGACCTAATTGATTTTGTTGGGAGTCATTAAGGGCTCAATAGGATGAACTTTTTGTCCTGAGGGCTTAATTGCATTTTTTTTACTAAGAATCTTTTTTTTTTACTCAGGACCTAATTGATTTTATTAAGGGTCATTAAGGGCTCAATAGGATGAACTTTTTGTCCTAAGGGCTTAATTGCATTTTTTTTACTAAGGATTTTTTTTACCCTTAAGCTTGTTACACTTAATAAGTATAAAGTTGGTTAATTTGGTTTAAATGGTCTTGAATTTTAATACTGAAACGGAGCTGACAACATCAAATCATCTGATTGCCTAATTTGACCTTAATGCATGTATATAAACTATGAATATATTAACCAATTATATTTAATCATTCATGCATATATATAAATTCTTAAAATATCATATATGATATGATATGATATAATATAGCATTCTATATAATATAGTATGAAGAGCATAAGGACTTAGAGCATATTTCAACCATAATAATGAACAATGATATATAATAATTAATATATTATGTACTACTATTATAGTATGTGATATATTATTACATAGTGTAATAATATATTTCAAAACTATTAATACATACATATATATATGTGTGTGTGTGTGTTAGACCCAAAATCAAAATCAAATTTACCAATCTATTTGTTTGAATTTGCTCAATTTGATTGTTTAATTTGGTTTTAATGTTAACCGTTAGCCAATTAACAGTCACATCAACATGTCCATTAAAAATAGATCAATTTGACAAAAAAAAAAACGTTAAGGATTAAAGTGTTAAAAAAAAGATAAAGGGCCAAAATGAACAAACAGTCAAATATTATGGGCTATTTTTAGTATTATGTCTATAATAATATAGTAGTAATTATTACTAAAACTTTAATACATATATATAGCTATGATATATTATATATTATAATAAAAGATATAGTATTACATAATATTATAATATATAAACTATTAATATGTTATATATTATACGATATAATATAGCATTATACAATATAATAGTAGGGCTAATTTTCAAATGTACGAAAAACTTAGGGACTTAGAGTATATTTCAACCAAGATAATAATAAACAATAATATATAATGATAATTAATATATTATGTATTACTATTGCGGTACACGATATATTCTTACATAATGTAATATTATATTTTGAAACTATTAGTACTTATATATAACAATTCATTAATCCGAAGTAAAAATCCAATTTACCGACCGGTTTACGTGAATTGGATCAATTGATAGATTATATACTATTACATAATATAATAATATATTATATATGGAGGGATCACTTACACAAATAGTTTTACACCCTTTTGTATCTCTTTGTACGATTAATATTTTAACAATTCAATCGTTGAATTTAACAATATAGTTATACTTGCCATGCATGTAAATTTTCAAGCCGATCCAATATTTCCATCATATAGATCTAAAATACTACATATATATATATATATATATATATTAATATTTATTGAACGACTGTAATTTTTTTAAATAAAACAAATTGTTTGAAATTAAAAATTAAAATTTTCATGTATGATCTATATGAATAAAATATAAAATGTGAATGTTGGATCGATAAAATATTAATCGAGGATGTAAAACTATTTTAATTTTACATCGATTTAAGTGGATCCCTCCTTATAATATATAAGTATTCCTAAAACTACTAATACACATATAATATGATACGAGAGCTAACTTTCGTATATCATTTCCATTAAGGATTTAACGGAGGGTGATCAAACCAGAATCAATTGAAAAACATTTATTATGAAATTAAAAGTTTTGTAGTTTGAATATCAAAATAAAAACACGTTAATAGTTAAGGGACTAATAATAAAATTTACCCTTAATTAAAATAGCGCGTGGTCGTGGCTTTGACATTGCAATTCAATCCTAAAATTTCTTAGCTGGAACATTATTATTGGTTGATCACAGTAACTCTTATTTGACCTTTCCCTTCATTGTCCCATACACCAAACTCACTCCCAGTTATCGGCGCGTCTTTTCCACCGTTTGACTCTGACAACTACGAGTCTACGACTAGCTATCAAACCCAGCAAACATATTGAAGTTAAAAATAAAGAAAGAAACAGAGAAAGGAAGCGAAAAGAGTCCTTTTTTTGTGGGTTTTGTTCGCCTTTAACAATGAACAAAGGCATGGTTTTTGGCGGTCGTGCGGCGTGTTTTCTGCTTATAATCTTGGTACTATGTTTAACGAGGAACAGCAATATATTACCGGTTGCTGAAGCTATATGGTTAACGATTCCAAGTTCAGGAACCAAGTGTGTTTCCGAGGAGATCCAGAGCAACGTTGTCGTTTTAGGTGATTATTATGTGATCGATGAAAACAACCCTGATCATATCCCCACCATCTCTGCCCGGGTAATTCTTTTACCTTTTCAACCAAATTCTCCATCTGGGTTTATCTGAGTCCTTCATTTTTCTTTTTACAATTTCAATACTTGTAGTTTAATGGGTTTGCAACTTTTGACGTTCTTCATCTGAAATTTTTGTTGTTGAAGCTTTTACTGGTTTAGTTGATCAGTGATTATGTTGCTACTTTTTATGTTTTGTTGATACAAGGTTTGAGTTTGGTGATCTGAAGCGGTTCACACTGTGTGTCGAGAGTTTATTGGGAAGATGATTTGGAGAGTTTGGAGAGTGTGGCCGGATTTGGGTAGAGTATCGGCCTTGTATTCAGCACCTGCCTCTTCCTGGAGATGGAGGAGAGAACTTATATAGAGGAACTTGACCTGGCCTCCTTACAGGTGTCCTACAATATAGGGTCATTTGAGTGCTATTAGTAGAGCATTGGAGTGCTCTACTAGGGTGTGATTGTGTGGAGTTGTAGAGGCAGCAGTAGAGTCTTGAGCGATTCTATGAAATGTGATTGGGGGAGCTTTTGAGTGGACTCTAATGCGACTTGGTGGTGGCACCCGTGAATGGCGTGTGCGGGTTTGGCGAGCCTCTCTGGGCGAGGGGTTAGGTATAACAGTGTTCGATTTTAATGTCATATATCTTGGCTTAGCCTTACTATGGGTATGATTTTGTTTCCTTTTGCCAGTATCAAGGATGTTTAGAATCTGTAGTTATGGGGCAAGTCATATCCAAGAGTAAACCTTTGCTTAATCTTCCTTTTTTAATATGAATGGGAGTTCTTTTTGGCTAAGGTCAGAGTTTACCCTTTGATACTTTAGGATCCTTCAATGGATCCTTATGAATATTGACAGAATAAGTTCTTTTCTTCAGTTTAAATTATAAGTATATGTTTTTAATCCTATATGCTGTTAGCTGAGCCATGAACATGGGGATAAGATATGTGCCTTCAGGTCCTAGGCCATCCCTCAAGGCAAGTCTTAGGTGCTTCTTTTTGTTTCTTAATCTGCAGAAGAACTATCCTTTCTGTTTGATGGAAAAGTCTTGAGGTGGAAAAAAAATAAAATTGTTTGGTTACCTTGGTATGGTTGAAGAATCCCTGTAACTTCGAGGAATGGTAAAAGTAAAATTAATTGGTCATTGAGGCTACTTTTGCATTTGATACTCTTTGTGTTCGAGTTGACAACTATGACAACTATCTGTAGCTCAGCCGAAACCAAACTAGATGAGGTCATCTACATGGAATTTTCTTCCTACTACCCTCAAATGATTGATATTAATGAGTTTGAAATGAACTACAAGCAGTAAGATATCTTTCAATAAGTTCAGATTCAGGTGCTTTAAGAAAAACGAAGAGTTGGAGCGATATTGAGATCATTGATTTTAATTTTTATGTGTTTTGGAATTTATCAGGGAAACTGATTCCAACTATCAATAGTTTTAACACGGTGATGCACATATCGAATAAGTAATTTACTTTCGAACTTACAACACCTTATATCTTGTTCTTTAGGTAACATCCCCTTTTGGGAACAATCTTCACCACAATGAAAATGCAACTCATGGTCAGTTTGCATTTACAACCGGTGAGTCAGGCAATTATCTAGCTTGTTTCTGGAAGGATGGCAGTCACCAAAAGGATTCCGAACTAACTTTGGGAGTTGACTGGAAAACCGGAATTGCTGCCAAGGATTGGGAATCGGTTGCAAAGAAAGAGAAAATAGAGGTGAGATCCTTGATGTCCTTTCAGTTGAAGTTTCACATGGGACTTAAATCTCCATAGCGTTCCAAATTTCTTATGCATTATTATATTGCTTTCTATAGGGTGTTGAACTTGTTCTTAGGAGACTTCAAGGAATAGTGGAAACCATTCGCGGTAACCTAATCTATCTCAGAGACAGGTACTCTTCTTATCACACCTAAACTGTAGTTCAAGGTGCGAACATTATAGTGAAAACCCAAATCACAATTTATCGAAATCGCTTGAAATAAAAGCCTTAAGAAACTCAATACTTAAAGGATCTGTTCATAGGTTCACAAGGTTTATACATCCTTAAAGTATGAACATATTCAAAATAAGAAAATGTTAAAATAACATTTGCCTTTCTTTCCTGGATATCTTACAGAGAAGCAGATATGAGAGAAGTAAGTGAAGCAACAAATGCTAGAGTGGCATGGTTCAGTATTATGTCCCTTGGTGTCTGCATCGCGGTTTCGGTTTTGCAGATATGGTATTTGAAGCGTTACTTTGTAAAGAAGAAGCTCATCTAGATTATATACACAAGTAGTTTGTGAAACAAAGTTAAAATGTCTTTGAAGAACTAGAAAAAGGAAAGATAGAAGAATTCACTTAATTCTTGTTGTACCATTGACTTCCTTTCATTTCCTGCTGATTTGGGAATGAAGATTGGTGATGGTTTATTGTTCAATGGCCATATGGAAGTCATCTTTTTTAAATCTAATTTATATGTATGTTGATGAGTGACAAGTGAAAAGAACAAATTACTCGATAGTTTCAATTATCTCTAATCTTATCCAACCATTAGATGAGGGATATTACCAGCAGTCCTGAGTGGGAGAAGGCATACCAATATGAGATACCTATTTTAGCTAAAGAACTCTCTGATGGCACCGATGTTAGCCCCTTCTACTTTTTTTTTCTCTCTGGTTTGGCTGCATTAGTGCCTGGAAACTTGTATTATGGATGATTTTCTCTTTTTACTAGTTGGTTTGCTTAGCAATTTTACCAAAAATCTCTTATATTGATTACCCCTTCTAGACCACACACCTCTTTAACATCCAACACATCTTTGATAACCTCAATCTTAGCTTTAGGAGTTTGCTGCACTTGGTCTGAAATTTCAGCTACATTGCCATCAAAACCCTCAAAAGAATACAATTCAAGAACATTAAAAATTGGGTTGATATGCAAATCAGAAGGCAACTTGATCACATAAGTATTGGAGCTTATTTTGTTCAGCACCTTACAAGCCCTAACTTTTTCTTGACTTCAACTTGTGATAAGTGTCATTCAACATCCTCTCTCGTCTCAAATGTATGGTAACTAAGTCTCCCTCTTAAAACTCCTTAACCGATGATGTAGCTTAGCAGCATTAGCATAATTCTCATTGCTTGCTTTCAGGGCAGCCATCAGCCCTTGATGAGCTTCTCTTAAATGATTGGCAAAGCTTCTCCATCATCACTCACCCTAGTTCCAAGTGGGAAAAGAACCAAGTCAAGTACATGTTGAGGTTTGAGTATGTAGGCCGCTTTAGAAGGTATCTTCTTAATTGTTCTATTTACGGAGTTGTCTGTTAACTCGTCATATGATTTCCGACAACACCTAAGCATATTTTTCAAACTTCGATTAACAACCTTTGTTTGCCCATCTGTTTGTAGATGACAAGTGTTGGAATTATTGATGAACCTCTTATAAAATGAAGTCAACCCATGAATGCTTCGAACATCTTTAAAATTTTATGGTCCATGCCATTCTCTGATGGACATACCTTCTTCAAATATGTTTTATGCCCTTAGCAAAGAAAAGCAAAGAAAAGAAAAAAAAAAACCCAAAATATGACTTCTTCACACAAAAAAGTGCACTTCTTCAAATTCATATAAAGCTCTTTTTTCAGCACCTGCAAAACTTGTTGCAAGTGAGATAGGCATTCTTCCTTGCTTTTGCTATAAATCATTATGTCATCGAAATAAAAAACAACAAAAGGAATTCAAAATTTTCTTAAATACCTCATTCATGACCCACATAAATGTGTTTGGTGCGTTTGAAAGGCCGAGGGGCATCACTAACCAATCATAAAGATCAACAGGAGTCGTGGATGTCGTCTTCCATGCATCTCAACCTCTCAATCTGATTTGGTGGTACCAGCTCTTCAAATCAATCTTTGAGAACACCTTAGAACCAGTCGTAACATTAGTTGCACTAGCCTTATATGTCACCAAGAAATTAAACTCATTAAGATAGGAACTCTAGCTAGCGTGATGGTTATTAGCCTTTTTTTTCAAACTAAAAAATTCCAATGCTTGATGTTTTAAGGCTAAGAAACTAATAATGGTAAGCATGGGGAAATAGAAAGTTCACTAGAAAAATTTTAAAAAAAATAAGTGGAAAAAATCTCTACATTGCAAATCTGCAGTGGGCTCGAACATTACAGGTATATCTACAACAACTTCCTCTTTCATTCTTAAATCAACTCCGGAAGTGGTGGAGTGATAGTGGTCGGTTAAAGCTCAAGCAAGGCATATCCTCTTCTTATCAAAATGTTGAGTCGTGTAGAGATGGTGGAACTAAGGGTGGGGTCTTTGCTACAATCGTGACGAGCCCTACTCGTTTGGACACCAGTGTAAGAAGGTATTTTGGTTGGAAGTAGAAGATCATGATGGCTGTGTGTCAAATCAAAGCGAGGATAGGGAACCTGTAATCTCCTTACATGCGATAACGAGTCAGCAAGGTGCTCGGACTATGTAATTACGTATTGTAATGCAGGGACACCTACTATTAAGATTAGTAGATTTGGGAAGCACTCATAATTTCATTAGTATTACAGCAGCCCAACCCCTAGGATTGTCAATCCAAACTCAAATTGGGTTGAGTGTAGCAGTTGGCAATAGAGAAAAGGATGTCAGTAAGGGAATATATCAAGAGGTACCATTTAAAGTCGATAATAATACTTTTGTTACTAACTTTTTTGTGTTATTCCTTTGGATGGCTTTGATGTTGCAAAGGAATTAATGGCTTCAAACATTAGGATCGATCGCATGAGATTTTATATATCTCACTATAAGCTTTTCATTGGGAGAAACAACTATCAACCTGCAAGGTATCAATAGTCTAATGGGGTTCGAATTCACTTAATAGAAGCATCGAAATTGCACCATGAGTTGGATACATTATTAAACAAGTTTAGTGATTTGTTTCAAGAGCCATCAGGGCTAACTCCTCTTCGAAATTGGGATCATTGAATCTATTGGCGACCAGGGTCCCAATTTGTGGCGGTCTGACCTTGCAGGTATCCACATCTGCAAAAGACGAAATAGAGAAGCATTGTGAACATGACAGTGCATAGCGCTCCAACAAGGAATTATTCGACCTCGCATATCACTCTTTTCCTCACCCCCATGTTGCTAGTTTGCAAGCATGATGGTACATGGCGCTTTTGTGTTGACTATAGAGAGCTTTACTCTAAAACGATTTAGGATAAATTCTTTATACTAGTGGTAGATGAGTTATTAGATGAGCTACATGGGGCCAAAAACTTCATTAAATCAGACCTACAATTTGAATACCATCAAGTTTGCATGGATATAACTAGCATTGAGAAGACGGCCTTTTGAACTTATCATGGCCACTTTGAATTTCTAGTGATGTCCTTTGGGTTGACCAATGCACCGCCAACCTTTCAGGCCTTTATGAATGAGGTACTCCATGAACTCTTGCGCCAAATTGTTCTTGTCTTCTTCAATAATATTTTAATTTATAAGAAATGGGATGGGCATTTGAACCATATCAGAATAGTATTTGAATTATTGTGCCTCACCGTCTTTGTTTGAAGAAATCAAAATGCTCCTTTGGGGAATCCCAAGTAGCATATCTTGGCCATGCTGTGTTTGCAGCAAGAGGATTAGTTGACACAAGCAAGATTCAAGCCATTCTAGATTGGCTTCAGTTGCAATCCATAACAACTCTTAAGGGGATTCTTGGGGTTGGTGAGATACTACCGCAAATTTACTCGTATGGACAAATTGTAGTCCCTTTGGTTCATGCTCAAAAGAAGTTCCTCCCTATTGACCAACGAGGCATTGGCTTCTTTCAATGCTGCAAGAATATTGGGCTTTGAGTTTTTCTATTTGATAAAAGACCCATTGAATGTGGAATTTTTTGTTGGGTTATTTTAAACAAGGTAGACATATCATTTATGAATAAAGTGGTATGCATTCTTGAAACAGTTGCTTTAACTCAATCAAGTCACTGGTTGGCTCAGTGGTAAAGACTAACTTTCAAAGTTTGAAGATACTTTGAGTAATATAAAATAAAAGTAATACCAACAGATATATGTATTTGCAAAATACTACTTGACATAGGATATTTAAACTAGATCATCCTTCTTGAACTACCATTGCACTATCTTTACAGGTATGGACTTATAATGTGACCAATGCTGAAAACAGGGCATTTCACACCATTATCAATTTTCTTTCAGGAAATACTGCCAAGATTATCTCCTCAACTTGGAGTGGAGTTTGTCCAAAAGAAGATAGCGGCTACCTTTAAACAGTAAGAGGTCTCTGTAACCTTTTTTTTGTTTGTTATAAAGATGGATGCCAAAGTTTATGTACATCTGCACGACGACCATTTTGATATACATCATGTCATTTTACTAACTTTGACTTGGTCCAATCTAGTTTGTCATTACTCACATTGTGTTACTCTTTTCATTTATTTTATACTAATAATTCCATGCAAACAAAAGTAGCCACTTTAACATCTGGAAAGTGATCAAATTGAAAGCAAAAAAATATTGCATCAATCATGGTTCTTTAATGTCGTACTCATTCTATTTTTTTACAACTTTTGACTAACCCATTGTTTGCAAAGGCCCCATGCTGTTGAACTCCTTGCTTTTTCTGTGGTGCATGATTCCAGTTTGTCCTTATTTCATATATCTTGGTCTAGTGGGGTACCGGTAGGGGCTGATTTCCATTCACCAAAGGGAAAAAAGAAAACGAAAAGGATTGTACAATAGACGAAGAGTTCTAGCCACCCGAAGCTTTCGTCGGTGATTGAACGATTGGTATTGTCATTATACACGACTTTACTAAATGCCACCTCTTAAAGATGATTGTTTAAACCAATCGAGCTAAGACTCGGTTTCGGTTCTGCGAATTGGTTTCATTTGTCTTCTTTTCCTTTTTTCTTGTGCCTTATTTTATTGTTTAAAGAAAGTAGCTTAAAATGAATTGGATATTACTTGAAAGTAGGATACCATTCATGCAAGTGACTTTGATTGAGAACCTACTTGACTGATTCCATTGCCCCACTTTGAATCCATTTGTATCAATAGGACCTTCCAAGTTGAAAAGTTTCTATTATAATGCCAATACTGTGTCCTTTCTTAACAATCATTCTAGCCATATATTTAAATTGGGGCTCGAAGCTTCTTCACAGGTGGCCTTACGTTCGTTCCATAAACCAGGCAGTCATGACCTATCATCTACACCTTCAGGGGACCATATATAATGTCTTAAAAACAAATACTATACATGAAAATAAATGAATACGACATCGATATGCAGAGTACCGGATTTAATAATATGTCGTGCACGGTATCATCTCTCATTCCATTCTAAAAGAAGCCAACAAATAAAGGTTTTCTTCCCTCACTTGTGCTTCTACTAACAGGACAAAGTTCTTCTCTGCTTTATATCACTTTTTTCATATTGCTATAAGCAATTCTAAAAGCCTTTGGGTCATTCATTTGTTACAAATTTTTGAAGGTTAAAAAAAATTTGTAAATATAATTAATATCTTACCTTTTTGCACTATGATAAGTTTATGATGAAAGGTCAATTCTATACCCCTATCGTTTAACATTTATTTTCATCTTTTTAAAGATTCATTTGTTTTTATTATAAAAGAAATGCAACCATGCATGGGTTTTAAAGTTAAAATAACCGATTATTTTACATTAACATCAATGTGTTAATCTGTTCACCACCGCCTTTAATCATGCACTCCAAACTGTGTAATCCAACCTACTTTTTCATGCAAGTTTTTTTCCTTTTGAAATAGGGAAAATGTCATCCTTTTTGAAACTAAGGAATAATATCATTTTTGTTATATTTTAATGCAATTGTAAAAGGGATTATTGATGATTTGTGATTTGCAGGTGTAGTGTTCCTTCCACTCAGTAAAGTCCAGGCTCACCAATTGAAGAGAGCATAGTTTGCTTGTTTAGCAAGCATGAAATGACATTTTTCAATCTCATTTTGAGACTATTTTTCTTATGAATGATCTGCATTTCCAAACATATTATATTGGGAGTGGACATTCATGTTTATCTATTGTTTCTTGGCATCAACAAATTGCTTGAATTATATTGGCTTAATCATCAAATTCCCACACTTTATCCAAGAAGATCCTTCAGAATCCTGGAATCTAAAGCCACTAAAAGGATTCATAGGTTAGGCTTTGGATGTGATGTCAGGTTACTGAAAGTAGACAGACAAGGTTACAAGAGCTAATGAGAAAAAAACATTTGTGAAAGGGAAGCAAGAAAACAAGAAAATCTCATGCCAAAATTACAGATTGTCTCTTATACGACACGTTGTAAAGGTTGATAGAATAGCATTTATAAAGTAAAAGGAAAGTAGTTCTGCTATCTTTTTTGACTGTTTTTTCATGTTTTGCAAAGTTTTGGTCCCAAGACTCTTAATAAGTTTATCATGGACTTAAGTTGATTTTTCATTAAGTTCCAGGGCATCTATTTGTGAACCAGATTGCTTCAAATACAAGCATGTTTTTGCCGTGACTACACGAAACTGCATAATGGATTGTTCTCAACAAAAGTAAGACATGACCGGATCGAACACGGATCGCTTTGGTAGCTCTAGAAAACGAAATCTCGATTGGTATGAACCTTCGGGAAAAAAAATCTGAATTTTCATTTCATAGCATCAATGTCTTTAGAAGAAAAATAAGATTGGTTAACATCAGTTTTAGATATGACAGACATCTCTAGAAAACAAGCTTTGTACTTGGGATAAGTATATGAAGCAAAAGCAACAAAGGGCTGTCAAATTTTTCATCTAAAATTCACTCTCTTTTAGTCTTTCCTAAAAATGGTGGAATAAATCAACTTGAAAAAGGAGGAAAAAAAGGGATATAAACCCCTACAAGTAAAGATGAACTTTGTGAACAACTATTTGATTGGTTACCTTTGTACTTAATAACAAAATCCTATCCTTGGGGTTTTGTTTCAAATCCAGAACTGAATGTTTATGATCCTGTAATTAATGGCTAAAATCATATTAAGTCATAATCATTTGTTATTGTTAGTGACGAGGCCAATTAAGGTCTCAGAGGTTCATAATTAAGATATTTGATTATATGATTCAGTGGTTGAGGCAAAGTGATTTTGATTTCAATGTCCATATCATGCTTGCTGAATGAGAAGCAACCATTAATGGCATTGTTAAGAGCTAACCATAGTTTCTTTTATCTTTTTCTTTACAATTAACCATTTGTATATGAGAAAGAGTATGAAATTAGCCCTCTTCACCAGATGTGACAGGTCCTAATGTCTGGGGTTCATCTTTTCTATCTTTTCCTTGAATAATTTAATTTGTAAGTGCCATATCTTTCTTATTTTGGTCAAAATATTTGTTGGAGACATTTCCAGAATAGTATTATATATCCACAGGAAATGCATCAGCCTTGTTATTTTTTTCTTTTTTCTTTTTTTTTTTTGTTGGGGGGGGGGGTGGAAAAAAAGATGATAATAAAGAGGCTTTTGAAATGATAATGATTTGTGAAATTTGTATGAGATAAAATCATGTTCATGGACCTGGCTTTAGGTAAAAACTATCTAATAAGGGATCAGAACCACCATGAATTCCACTTAAGAAAAACAAGCTTTGAAGCACTTAGCTTCTATGGCCTGATCTCATCATGCACTTTTATCAATTATATTCCCCATGCATAGTCTACTTCTTTTTAATAACCTTCTAAAGGAAGTAAGTGAAAGAGATTATTTATCATTTGTGTATGTTTATTGTCTCTGTTGTTTTGCATAAACATTGTAATCATGGAAGTTTTACTGTCATGGGAGCTTGAGATAGTGCTTAATATTATACTCTGATTCATAGGTTTCGGATTCGGGTTGCATTTGTTGTTCATTATATCTGCAATTATGGATACTGTTTGATGTGTCATTGAAGTCATTTTTGGGCAAATTTATACGCTCATGATTTGATCCTAAATATAATGACTACTAATTTCAGTTCTTATAATTGGATAGATATTTTTAAATGGATGGAAAAGTTAAGTGATTATTTTAAAGTACCCTATCTGCAAAATAATGCAATTTAATTACTATTTTCATAGTGCTTGTTGGTTGATATGTATACTTGCATACATACACATCCATTATATATTTAAATATATATTTAATATGAGGTAAAGTTTGAAATTACCAGTGAAGACATATCAGAAGAAGAGCTTGAGCCTGCAGTAGAAATTGTCTGTGTTAGAAAAATTAGAAACTTGACAAACCAACAATAACTTCCAAA
The DNA here is from genome assembly GCA_025698475.1 of Gossypium anomalum. NCBI lineage: Eukaryota > Viridiplantae > Streptophyta > Magnoliopsida > Malvales > Malvaceae > Gossypium > Gossypium anomalum. The sequence continues at coordinate 7,346,191 of CM046961.1, forward strand.
CTCTCTAACATGATTCTAATTTTTCAGTAAAAAATCTCTAGCTTGCTAATTTCGTATCTTAAGAGTAATTGTATTAATTAACTCAGTTAAACTCCATATTCAACCAATCAATCCTCGACAAGTGAATTCACTTTGGGTTTTTTCTTATACAAATCCATACAAAAAACCAAACTTCAAACAAAATAATGGAATTCATTAGTCCCAATCAACTTCAGCAATCACTTTTTCCTGATGAACCCATTTATGGTGGCATAGTTTCCATGTGAATTATATAATCAAACCTCACAACAAATATATTCGAAATTAAATTAATTAAGATGGAAAGCTTGGTCCATTAGCATACCTAATCCCCCAATCACTAAAGCCACTTTAAAGAAACATCCAATGAACTTAGTGATTCATAATTCATCAATTAGCCAAGAGTTTCTTTCTTCTTTTGTCTTATGGAACATGAAAATGGAGTTTTTTTTATTATTATTAAATAAACCACATTTCTAGGAGCTCTCTTAGCACACCTTGCTTTGGGAATTTCTATTTTTTTTTCCTTTTTATATGAAAAAATTTATAAAGGCAGCCATTATTAAGCTATGTGAATAAACTTTCAGCATGGGTACAACTTTTTTAAATATATTGTTTCTTTTCAATACCAATTACTTCATTAGCTTATAGTTTCTTCTTTCATTTTACTATACATAAAATATGATCTTAAAAAAGTAACATAAAAAACTTGCTTCACCTAATAAAAAGAGTATTAACTCTGTTTATAAAGCTTTTCAATTACTGTCTTCTAATCTACAACTTGTTTGTGAAAACTATTGGATATTTGATGAAAGAATGTATTGAGACAAAAAGTAATAAAATAAAATAAAGAAGTAAATGAATTATGAACTTCTGTTTTTCATTTCAACATATCTGTTTACATGAACAACTATGCTTAAATAAGCTGAAAATAATAATAAGTAATTACAACTTGGTAAGTCTTGGAACTTGTACAGTACAACTTGCCTCTCTATTGGCTGATTTTAGTCTAATCAGCAACCAAAACATCTCATAAAATATTATCATCGTTTCAATGCAAGTTGGCAACTTGCAAAGGAAGGGCTCGCATGTATAAGCTCGCCTAATAGAGGTCGCACGTTTTTTGACTTCGCAGCTTTAGTGAGCTTACACATTTGATGAGCTCGTATCTTCGAATGAGCTTGTAGTTGTGCAATCTGTGTTCACCATTGTATGTATGGTCACTTCGCAACGCCCCTCCTTGGCCTCCATGCTGCGAACCCCAATATCATATCACAGTTTCTTGAACTTCATCTTACTAAGAGGTTTTGTTAGAATGTCTGCTAACTAATCTTACGAATTGCAGTGAACCAAAGTTACTTCCTTAGCTTGTTCCACTTCTCTCACAAAATGATATTTGATTTTGAAGTATTTTGTTCTTCCATGGAACATTAGCTTTTTTTTTTTTTTTTTTTTGCAATTGTAATAGTAGACTAATTATCGTATTTCATCTCTGTTGCCTCCTCTTGATTTAAATTCAAATCATTTAGTAGCTTCCTTAACCAAATGGCTTGGTTTATAGAGGCTGTGGCTATAACATATTCTACTTCAGTTGTTGATTGTGTTACTGTTTCTTACTTCTTTGAGCACCAACAGAAAGCATTGGATCCTAGAGTGAAGAAATAACCTGAAGTGCTTTTCATATATTCGGTAGACTTAGCCCAATCACTGTCAGAGTACCCAAGTAACTTGATCTTTTCAGTTTTCACAAACTTCACTCCATGGCTTAGAGTTCATTTTACATATCATAGAACCCTTTTTACTACTCTGTTGTGGTTCGTATTGTAACAATGGAAGTACCTTGACAAAAAACTTACAGCGAACATTATGTCAGGTCTGGATGCAATCAAATAGAGCAGGCATCCAACCAAGCTTTTATAACCTTTTTAATCAACTTTTTCAACATCTTCATTGTTGACGAACTTCTCACTTTGTGCGATAAGGGTGTTCGCTAGCTTACAATTCTCCATACAATATTTTCGCAGAATCTTCATCATGAACCCTTTTTGGTTTATAAAAATTGTATCGTGAGCTTGAATTACTTCCAAACCAAGATAGTATGTCATTTCAAACTTAATTTGTTAAAACTTCATTTGCATATGCTCTTTGAAATCTACCCACTAGTTCGTTGTTGCTTCCAATCAAAAGTAAATCATCAACATATAATGATATAATGAGGAAAGTTTCATTACGAGCTTTCTTCACATATAGTGTGGGTTTGCTGACACTTCTTTCAAATCCCAAGTCTGTTAGATGATTGTTGATCCTTTTATACCACGCCTTTGGTTCTTATTTTAGGCTATACAAAGCTTTTTTCAGTTTGTATACCTTTGCTTTACATCCAGGCACTACGAACCCTTAAGGCTGATCCGACATAAATTTCTTCCTTCACGAAACCATTCAGAAAGGGTGACTTCACATCTATTTGATGTATTCTCTAACCCTTTTGAGTTGCAAAAGTTAGTAGTAGCTTTATGGAATCTAACCTCGCAACAAGTGTAAAGGTTTTAGTGAAATTCACTTTATATTGTTAACTAAACCCCTTCGCAACTAATCTGGCTTTGTATCTATTGACTAAACCATCAGGATTCATCTTAGTGTTAAACACCCATTTAACTCCAATTACTTTCTTATGAACTGGTCTGTCTACCAGCCCTCATGTTTCATTTTTGTTGATCATGCTGATTTCATCTTTTATAGCACTTCGTCATTCAACTTCTTGGGTTGCTTTTTCGAAGATGACTGGTTCCAGCTTTGTCATATTACACCTTTGATAGATTTCAGTGATCGACCTGGTCCTTCGCATTCGATGGTCATCAACTACTTCATTTTCAGTTTAATCTCTGATGGGTTGTAGATCGAGTTTTAGTCCCCTCTATTCGTACATCTCCTCCTTTATTGCATTTTATTTCTAGATTCTTCCTTTATTGAACTTCACGTCTCTACTTATAATAATCTTCTTGGAGTAAGGATTATAAATTCTATAATCTCTTTTAACGCGAGAATATACAACAAAAATCCCTGGCTGCGGTCTATTGTCCAGCTTGTTTCTTTTCTCTCCTAGAACATGAACAAACCATGTGCAACAAACACTCATACGTGAGAAATAGAAGGTTTAAAGCCATACCAGGCCTCGAATGGTGTCTTCCCTTCAACAACTTAAGTTAGTAGTCTATTTAGCTAGTAAACGACAGTGTTTACTACTTGTACCCAAAAATCATTTGGCAGTTTGCTCTCAAACAACAAGCAACGAGCTATATTCATAATTGTTCTATTTTTTCTTTCACTTGCTCCATTCTGTTGTTGATTATACATGTTGCTCAACTGATGATAGACATCAACCTCTTTACAGAATTTTTGAAACTTTTCTAAAGTGTACTTTGCCCCATTGTTTAACCTTATCATCTTAAGTTTGCAACCAGTTTGATTTTCCACCATAGCTTCAAACTTGAAGAAGATTTCAGCTACTTCGGACTTGTTCTTCACAAAGTACACCCAACAGAACCTTGTACAATCACAAATAAACAACATAAAGTACCTACTTCCATTTGGCGAACTTGTTTTCATGGGTTCGCAAATTTCAGTATGTACTAAGTGTACTTTTTCATTGGCTTGCCATGCTCTATTCCCAGAAAATAGAAGCTTTGTCTGTTTCCCAAGCTGGCACATTTCGCATACATATTCATGATTAGTCATGTTTGATAAGTTTTCAACCAAATTATTTTTGGACATTTGACTAAAAGATCTGTAGTCAACGTGTCCTATTCTTCTGTGCCGTAACTTGGTTTCATCTAGTGAACTAGTATAAGAAATAAAAGTTGTCAAGTTTCAATTAACAACAAAACTTCTACCAACCATCATTGTTGATATGAGCTCACATCCACTAGGATCAATGATTAAACATTTATTATCCTTGAATACCACAAAATATCTCTTTTCGGGTAGTTGACCTACATTTAGCCGATTTTGATCTATTATGGAACTAAAAGAATGTTAGTTACAAGTTTAGTACCTCATGGTGTTTTAATCAAAACATATCTCTTTCCTATTGCTTCAATGTACTGGCCATTTCGAACTTTCACCTTGGAGTGGAAACTCTTGTTAATGCTCTTGAAGATGCTTGTATTTGTAGTCATGTGACCTGTACAACCACTTTCAACAAGCTAGTTCTTTCTTTCTTTGTTGGAGGGTTCGCATGGTGCAACGAACTGGGTATTGTAGGAGGGTTCACATGATGCAATGAACTGAGCTTCGCATGAGGCAGTGAACTAGGCTTTGTAGGAGGCAACGAACATCAATTCTTCTTGATTGACTTTTACTATTTGTGCCTGAGCATTTTGTTGTTGTGTGTGCCCTTTATTCTTGCACACCCTTCCTTCATGGCCAAACTGCTTGCAATTTCTGCATTGAGCATTACGCCTGAACTGACATACTCTCTCAGGGTGACCCAATTTCTTACAATGCGGGCACAGTGGATATTTTTTCCTTCTACTGTCATTTTTTTACTTTTCTTTCTTATTTGACCAACTATTCTTTCTTTTCTAATTTGAGGAGCTCGAGCCTTTTCTGTTTTTGGCTTGAAAGGCTCCCTCAGCGTACCCCATTTCTTTACTTGCCCTTATTTATTCTTGAGCATACAGAGCATTGATTAGTTTAAAAAGTGAGGTGGTTGAAAGATCTCTCAAATCTTCCTATGAGGATATTTTTTATTCATATCTCTCAGGAAGTGTGGCAATCACCTTCTTAACTACTTGAATTTCTGTGAACTGGTCCCCTAGCAGTCTTATTTGGTTCACCATTGCCGTGATTCTGTTTGAGTATTACTTTACAGTCTCAGCTTCATTCATCTTGAAGTTTTTAAAATCTCTTCTGAGATTGATCATATGTTGCTGCCTTGTCTTCTGCGAACCTTGGAACTCCTCATTGAGCTTATCCCAACCTTACAAAAATTATATATGAAGCACTATTTTGCAGACAAGACATTGCCTTATGTTTTTTTGTACATTCCTCATTATGTTGTCTCATTTGAGCAAGTGCTGGATTTACTCTCAAGGCTGGTGGTTCTATTTCAGCATTTACGACCTCCGAAAGATCAAAGGCTTGAATATAAGACTTTATTTTTACTATCTAGCTATGATAGGTTTCTCCTGTGAAAACAAGGAGTGGAGGTGGTAAAAAGCTTGTTGAATACAATTTTATAGAAACAAAGGTTAAGACCCTCAAAGATAAGTGGCTCTAGATACCAATTGTTGGATATTTGATGAAATAATGTATTGAGACAAAAAGTAATAAAACAGAACAAAGAAGTAAACAAATTATGAACTTCCATTTTTCATTTCAACATATCAGTTTGCATGAACAACTATACTTAAATAAGCTGAAAAGAATAATAAATAATTACAACTTGGCAAGTCTTGAAACTTGTACAATACAACTTGCCTCTCTATTGGTTGATTTTAGTCAATCAACAACCAAAATATCTCATAAAAAATTATCATCGTTTTATTGCAAGTTGGCAACTTGCAAAGAAAGGGCTCGCATGTATAAGCTCGCTTAACAAAGCTCACATGTTTTGTGACTTCACAACTTTAGTGAGCTCACAACTCTACAAGCACTAAAGTCGTTCTTTCTAGTTTCAAAAAGTGAGTGGTTGATGATCTCACTTCCTCTATTGAGTCACATAACTACATTATTGCCAAGTTTCGAGTTGAAGTCAAGGTGATCTAGAAGATCAATTATTGAAAGAAAAGCCTTACGTAATGACTTGCTTGCACTCCATCATATCAATATTTGGCAATCTTTTTGTATAAAAGGGGGGTATAAGGAAGTTGTTGTTGTGCTCTACTGACCTAATTGTTTATCTACTTTTCAGAATTTTTTATTTTTATTATTAGACTTGGACTTTTGAACTATTGTAATAGCTAAATATTTTCACTTTAGTGCACATTTACTTATACACTTCTCACTCAAATATAACTATAGTATTTTGATTATTGATGCAAATTCTAACCAAAGTATTGATAGTTAACCTGCTTAATTATATTCTAAGTTAAGTATGTTGGATTAAGGGAATTGTGCTAAGGGAAAGCTATAGTTGGTTTGTTGATTAGCTTCTTGTATTATTTGATTTTGTTCAAAAAATTTCCATAAAAAGATATTGTTGAGGCAAGTTTTTGAAGTAGCTAACTATGTGCTAATGGAAGTGCCCACTTCTATCTTCATTGTGACTGGGTGCTACTTGCTATATTTGAAATTGAAAATTTATTGAAACAAAATCTTTAAGCTATGATGATAGCATAGAATTATTCAAGCCCATCAATGAAGATCAATTCAGTTGGAGAAACATATCTTAATGATTAAATTGGATCAGATCAGATCAGGTTAATCTTACCAAATGCCTTGTATCAAGGATGTTGGATTGTGATAGAACTTGAAGATTTATCTTCTAACAATCCACCTTACTTTGATTGTTATTATTATATTGTATTTAGCTCTTTTATCTTCTATTTAGAAGATATTGTAATTGATCTTTTGTTTGTTAGCTAGTCTAAAAAACTTGTAACACCCCAAAACTCGGCCTAGAAGCTAGACCAAATTCCGGGAGTTACATTGGCCAACCAAAGTGGAGGAGATAAAACTTCTTTATAACCATGGAAAATTCTTCACTAAATCCTTATGCTTCATAATTTTAGTATATTAAATGATACGTAGTTGTTTTTGGAAACAACATATAACAAACATTTAAGAACCATTAGGAATAAATCAAATCAGTGTTTTTGAACAATTTCAAAGTAACTTAAAAATTCCCGTACCACAGTACACATAGACTTATGTGCAATAATAAAGGTGCATAATTCGAATAGTTTATCATAAAATTATTTGAAATCAAATCGATCAAAGAACTCTAAGACCTCCGCTATGCCGAGTCTAGCTCCAAAACACGGAATGTACATGAAAGGAAAACACTACAGAGATGAGCTACGCGAGCTCAGTGTGAGTCTGAAACATGAACATGTGGCAAAAGACAGAGTGACACAATAAATACTTTAAACAGGCATATGTATAAAAATATCACTTACGAAAGTCTCAATCGGTATGTCAAATACAATATCAAACTACAGAAATGATGTTCCAATCATACACAATAATTAGAATATATTTCATGACACTAACTATATTGTCAATAACCAAATGTTCACACAAACAGACAAAATGTTCTGACAAATAGACGTATATTCATATACGAATTGGTGCATAAGTAAAAAATCCCACCCCACCAACCAAGCACCACTTCGTCCATCCAGCACACTGCATAAGGCCTATGGTAGGTCCGTCTACCCTGCACACCACATAGAACCATAATAGGTTCATCTACCCTACACACCATAACATGAAACTATGCCACTTGCATAATTGTATACATTTGAGCTGATATACGTATAGGGTAGTGCGGTAAACTGCTGTACAAAAGTATCGCAGTTAAAACTGCTAAGTCTGTTTTCCTTCTCTTCATAACCAGATCCCAAAATTTTCATGCTGTGCAACAGTACACACATTACGTCGACAACATACAGAAACGGACATTAACATTTCCAGTTTGAACAGATTCAGATTTGATTACACTTGTATTCAAATATTCAGTTATGACAACAATAATAAACTTATTTGTTATATAAATGAGCAATAAAATTAAAGCCCATAAACGCACATATATACACAAACCAAACTAAATCAAGTCCCAAACACACTTACCGAGGCTTGAACGAGGGTCGAATTACACAAAAATATAAAACAGATAGTTTATGACTCAAAACAAAAATTCTGTAAAATAGGGCCACGTGGCCGTGTGCCCTGGCCATGTGGAAGTGTTTAATCTGTGTGGAGGCCTACATGCCCATGTCGAGGAGACACATACCCGTGTGACTAAGTTACACGGTCGTGTGAGTAGCTAGTGTAACTCACTGTCCAAAAGTGCCAAATAAAAAACAGAGGAGACACGACCGTGTAGAGATCTCACACGTCCATGTGACAGGCGGTGTATGGCATATGCCCATGTAGCCATCTATGTGGTTACAAAACCATACCAAAACAGCCTAAAAATCATGCTTTTGATGTCGAAATGATCCCCACCCCTTGGTAACCCAGAATTATGCCAAAACATACAAAATTTCATGCAATTCAGTAACAATACGATACTTCAAATAACCAATTTTAGAAACGCACAAGACATTATCAAATTCCACTACAATTCGATACCAAAGTTAAATCGTTTCAGAACACACACATTAGAACGCGATATCAAGCATCAAGGATCAATCGATTCGCTCTAACCAAACTGTTCGGAAACCTCAATTTCACACATAAACTTAAACTATAAGAACTTCAATTAACAAATAATAGAAATAGAAGCAATTCTATCATAAACCCTCATGAATAAAACCTACCTGCTTCACCTCCAATAAAATGAATCACTTGAGAACGATCAGTCTTGACAAACAACACGTAACGTGAGTGTAAAACGGAAGAAACAAGAAATCAAAAGAACTGAAATTTGGGGAAAGAACTAAAAAATAACAGCGGGAACAAAAAAATAGAAAAAAAGAAAAGACTGTGAAACTAACAAACCTCCTCTTTCAAATTTTAAAAGTAAATCTTTAAAAATTAAAAAGCAAAACCAAAATAAATCAATTTCTCAAAACACACATGAGGACTCGAACCCAAAACCCAAAACCCAAAAGTAGACTAACACACTCACCACCACCAAACAGTAGGCTCATTCTTACATCAAAACATGAAAACCCATTCAAGTGCTCGACCTATTCAATGACCTTAACCACAACCTCAAAACTTTTAACCCTAAATTTTAGGGTATTACCACTCACTCCTCCTTAAAAAAATTTCGAATCTCCAAATTTCCAACTAACAGAACAACCGTCTAAACATAAAACTCACCACTACACTTTCGCCGTGCACTCTGATCTCGAAACACTATTATATCATACTAACCTTAAAATTTCGCATATATATCCAGAACACTTAACCACTGAACCAGATCAATTTTCTTTTCTATTAAACACACAAACATAATGCCATATTCAAAAGTCAAATCATTAACAAATAATAGCACACAAAGTCAACAGTATCACACAACCATACCTGACTCAATGTCACCGAGGACAGTCCCTAATTCGATGCCTAGTGGACTCGCATCTAAGACACGCTCCTAACTTTTTCCAACAATTGCCCGAATGTCACTTTTTACAATGCCCACAAACTGACATACTCGTGCCACTACTGGAACCTCCCACATTACTCTTACTGACATTTCGCTGAAACCTGACACGTTTCATAGATCGAGGCTCTAACCTCGAAGGACCACAATCTCTTTTCTTCCCACACTCCACACACCTACCTTGAACCATTTCTCTAATTCTCTTTAAACTAGCCTCGAATACCTTCTCTAAAACTTCTCTCACTACCTGAGTCAACGCCTCAGTACTAACCTCAAGGTTATCGCAACCCATAGCTGACTGAACTACATTGACTTTTGACTCCTGAACAAACACACGTCCCGGAGAAGCCGATGACTCCTCGAGAGTCTCACCAGATTGACCTTCACGATCTTGCTTATCACCAGAATCCATATCAAACTTTGAACTAATCTCAAGAATCTACAATACCAAAATCAAACACAAAGATAAATGTCTAAACATTACAGTTCTAATCTTACAAAACTAACTTGACAAGTTCAGGTTTCGCACGGACCAACATCAGAGTTTCAGACATTTTATTTTCTCAAAAACTTTTTCGAAACATTGTGGTACAAATTTTCAGAATTTTGTTTTTAAACAAACACGCGCGTACATAGATACATAAAAACACAGGCCGAGTTTTTGTAAATCTAGCTCTGATACCACTAAATGTAACACCCAAAACCTGACCTAGAAGTTAGATCGAATTCTGAAAGATACATTGGCCAACCAAAGTGGCGGAGATAAAACTTATTTATAACCATAGAAAATTCTTCGCTAAACCTTTATGCTTCGTAATTTTAGTAGATTAAATGATACGTAGTTATTTTTAAAAACAACATATAATAGACGTTTAAAAACTATTAGGAATAAATCAAATCAGTGTTTTGAATTTCGAAGTAACTTAAAAGTTCCCGTACCACAGTACACATAGGCTTATGTGAAAAAAAAATGTGCATGATTCAAATAGTTTATCATAACATTATTTAAAATCAAATCGATCAAAGAACTCTGAGACCTCCGCTATGCCGAGTCCAGCTCTAAAACATGGAATGTACATGAAAGAAAAACACTACAGAGATGAGCTACGCGAGCTCAGTGTGAGTCCGAAACATGAACAGATGGAAAAAGACGAAGTGACACAATAAATACTTTAGACAAGCATATGTATAAAAATATCACTTATGAAAGTCTCAATTGGTATGTCAAATACAGTATCAAACCACAAAAATGATGTTCCAATCATACGCAATAATCAAAACATATTATATGACATTAACTATTTTGTCAATAACCAAATGTTCACACAAATAGAAAAAATGTTCTGAAAAATAGACGTATATTCAGATGTGAACAGATGCATAGGTAAAAAATCCCGCCCCACCAACCAAACACCACTTCGTCCATCCAGTACATCATATAAAGGCTATGGTAGGCCTGTCCACCTTATACACCACATAGAACCATAATAGGTTTATCCACCCTACACCACAACATGGAACTATGCCACTTGTGTAATTATATACAGCTGAGCTGATATACGTATAGGATAGTGCAGTAAACCGCTGTACAAAAGTATTGCAGTTAAAACTACTAAGTCTGTCTTCATTCTTTTCATAACCAGATCCCAAAATTTTCATGCTTTGCAACAATGCATACATTGTGCCGACAACATACAGAAACAAACATTAACATTTCCAGTTTGAACAAATTTAGATTTGATTACACTTGTATTCTAATATTCAGTTACGACAATAATAACAAGCTCATACTTATTTATCACATAAATGAACAATAAAATTAAAGCCTATAAACGCACATATATACACAAACCAAACTAAATCGAGTCCTAAACATACTTACTGAGGCTTGAACGAGGGTCGAATTACACAGAAACATAAAACAGACAATTTATGACTCAAAACAAAAATTCTACAAAATAGGGCCACATGGCCCTGTGGAAGTGTTTAGAACGTGTGGAGGCCTACACGCCCATGTGGATAAGACACACGTCGATGTGACCAATTTACACGGCCGTGTGAGTAGCCCGTGTAACTCACTGTCCAAAAGTGCCAAAAATAAAGAGTAGAGGAGACACGGCCGTATGGAGATTTCACACGCTTGTGTGGCCAAGCCGCGTTAAACCAAAAACCATCAAAAACCTTAATTTCCCAATTACACATGGCCATGTAGACCGCCCTGTGTGGTCACAAAACTACACCGAAATAGCTTAAAAATTATGCTTTTGATGTCAAAATGATCCCAACACTTGGTAACCTAGAATTATGCCAAAACATATAGAATTTCATGCAATTCAATAACAATACGATACCTCAAATAACCAATTTCATAAACACACAAGATATTATCAAATTCCACCATAATTTGATACCGAAGTTAAACCGTTTTAGAACATACACCTTAGAACACGATATCAAGCGCCAAGGATCAATCGATTTGCTCTCACTAAACTATTCGGAAACCTCAATTTCACACATAAACTTAAATTATAAGAATTTCAATTAACAAGTAATAGAAATAGAAGCAAATTTGTCATAAACCCTTGTGAATAAAACCTACCTGCTTCACCTCTGATAAAACGAAACACACGAGGACGATCAGTCTTGGCAGACAACACGTAACGTGAGTGCAAAATAAAAGAAACAAGAAATCAAAAGAATTGAAATTTAGGAAAAGAACAGAAAAATAATAGAGGGAACAAAAAAAATAGGAAAAAAGAAAAGAATATGAAACTAAAAAACCTCCTCTATCAAATTTTAAAAGTAAATCTTTAAAAATTAAAAAACAAAACCAAAATAAATTAATTCCTCAAAACACACATGAGGACTCGAACCTAGAACCCAAAGGTAAACTAACACACTCACCACCACCGAACCAGCAGGCTCATTCTTACATTAAAATATGAAAACCCACTCAAGTGCTCGACCTATTCAATGACCCTAACCATAACCTCAAAACTTTTACCCTAAATTTTGAGGTATTACAAAACTTCAATATGTTTGAGAAACTTGTATAAGTATTTGTACTAAGTATTTGAGAGCACTTATAAGTTCATTAAGGAACATTATTGTGTTAGTGCATTTGAAATTGTAAAACCATCCGATTGGATCCGGAGCATCACAGTGGTTGTTGAAATGACCTGTTCAATCAATCATTTAAAAATTTTGCAAAATGAAGCAAATCCTTAAGCATGCACTCATATTTTAAAATATTTAATCATTTACTAAAACATGAATTGATTAAAATAAATATTAAAGTCCAAAATAAAAAATGACCCTACATGCATGCCTTTACAAGACAAATTTAAAGAAACAAAAATTCATTACGAAAAATAAAGAATGCGAAAACTTGAAACAAACTACTGTCGATGGGTTCCTTCTTGAGTTACCTCTGACATGTGCGTGGAAAAACAATTCCAAAGCTTTGAGCGAAAAATTTTTGTTGGTGATTTACAAACTAAATTCTTAGAGAGAGAATTTAGTGGTGAGAGATCTATTTTTTTAGTACAAAATTGAGGATTCTATACTGGGTGTGATAAAACTAGGACACTGGTTGTATTGAGTTGAAATATAGTGGATTCATCCCACTGAGCTAGGCTCTGCAGACATAGGAAAATCGAACTATCTAAACAATTTCTTGTCCCCTATTTTTTTGTTATTTATCGTAGTGCTATTACAAGAAATTATAGATGAAATGGAAAGTGTTCTCTCAATCACATCCATGAAGGTGCACAGAACCTCAATATATGTGCAGGTTATATACCAGAATTTTAATGTAAAGGAATCATTTTATAACAAACAAATGATGAATAGTAAATTTTTTAAGCTTGGTGAAATTGAATCAGTTGAGAATTAAGTTAAGCTGGCTATTCTGTTTGTTATTCATTTCTTCTAATATTCCCCCTGCATTTCCTTGTTAAAATTATTTATTAGGATCGGCCCGATTAAGCAACGAACAAGAAAAATAGAGGAATAAATTGAGAAATTGAACACACAAATTTAACATGGAAAAACCCCTCCAAAGAGGATAAAAAACCACAGGCAAAGATAATTTTATAATAATGGCAAAAGAACGAAGAGTACAACAGATGGAGATAAAGATTAAACCCCGAAAACAAAGAACCCTCAAAACGTAAACACAAAATTCTCTAAATGTGTTATGAGTTTTAATCTCTAATGGGTGTTTTTTCTAAGATTGTAAAAGAGCCTATTTATAGGCTAAATTCATAGGTCAAATAATAATAAAAATTGAAACAAGTAAATAGAATTTAATTGAAATATTATTTTTCAAATTTGACTGAAAATAGGAGTCATATTTAACATTCTTCAAATGCAGTAACATTCAGCTAATCAAAAAATCTGGAAAATGCACCTGTTGTTAGTGGGTTTGTCATTTAACACATTGTCACACAAAAAATGCACATCGAGCTCAACATGTTTGACCCGTGCATGTAAGACTAGGTTTGCTACCAAAGCTACAGAGCTGGTATTATCACACCAAACCACTGGAGTATGTTGCAAAGAGATTCCTATCTCACTTGCAAAGAGATTCCTATCTCACTGAAAAGAAACTGAAACCAAGTTATCTCTACAGTAGCATTTGCAAGGCTTCTATATTCCACCTTAAATGTGGACCTAGACATAACCCTTTGTTTATTAGACAACTATCCAATCAAGTTATCACCAAGGTAAATGAAAAACTCAGATGTTGACTTGCGATCTTCAAGTGAGTTTTCCCAATCAACATCAAAGAATCTTGTTAGACAAATTGCTAAGGGTTGGAAAACCAGACCATGATCTAACGTGCCTCAAACATACCTTATGATTCTTTTTACTGCAGTCCAATGCATATCATATAGAAAATGCATATATTGTGAGACTTTATTCACTACAAATGTAATGTCAGGTCGAGTTAAACAGAGGTATTGAAGACCCCTTACAATCTGCCTATATTTGGTCCAATTTTGGAAGGGTGAACCACTAGTGAGCTGACCATAGGCGTAGCAACATACTTGGCATACCACATGTCTATTTTCTCCAAAAGCTCTTTTTCGTACTTCCTTTGTGATACATGTATTGTATCACCATGGCGAGATACCTCAAGTCCAAGAAAAAAATTGAGCTCTCCTAAATCCTTCAGAGAAGACTAACTATTGAGAGATTGAATAACTGATTCAATCAAAGAATTAGAGTCACCAGTAACTATGATGTCGTCAACATAAACAAGAAGAAACACATTACTACTAATAGGGTACTTCTTGAATAACAATGAATAATCAGCCTTCGAAGACTAAAATTACAAGTCCTAAACTAAGAAATCATGGAGTTTTTTAAACCAGACTCTAGGAGCCTATTTAAGGCCATACAGAGCCTTGTTGAGCTTACAAGCTAGCAAATTTTCATGAGCATCGACAACCTCGAACCCTAGTGGTTGTCTCACGTATACCTTCTCAACCAAACTCCTATTCAATAAGGCATTGTTGGCATCCGCATGTCTTAACTTTCATATGTAACCAAAGCAAGCATATTGTACATTGTGTTAGCTTTAACAACAAGACTAAATGTTTTATGGTAATTCATACCCGCAGTTTGAGAGAAGCCTTGTGCTACGAGCCATGCCTTATTTTGAACAACTGAGCCATTAGAAATATTAGAATTAAGTGACTCGAATCCTTATTTAAATAAAATACAATGGTAAAATAAAATAAAAGAAGAATCCATATAGAATTACACTTCTTTTATTTTATTTTAGAATAAGGTTTTTTAAACCTTATTAAATTCCATCTATTTGATATTGATTAGAATAAGGTGTTTCAGTCTTACTTTACAAACCTATAAATAGACATAGTCTATTCCTCTTGTAAATAATTCAAATTTGACATAGTGAATTTTCTTCTCCTCTGCCCGTGGTTTTTTCCCAAAAGGGTTTCCACGTAAAATTTGTGTTTTTTATTTTATTCTATTTTATTTTATTTTTCACAAATTGGTATTCGAGCTTCCGGGTTGTTCATCTCGATCATGGTAATGGCGTCTTTGAAGTATGAAATTCTGCTGTTGGATTGCAACACCAGATTTGCGTTGTGGCAGATTCAGATGCAAGCAGTTCTTGTACAGATGGATCTGGAGGATGCCCTGCTAGGGATAGATAAGATGCCTTCGACTTTAACAGATGAAGAGAAGAAGTATAAGGATTGAAAGGCGTTAACATAATTATATCTACATTTGTCCAACGAAATTTTACAGGATGTGATGAAAGAGAAGACCGCCGCTATATTATGAAAGAGGCTAGAACAAATATGTATGTCAAAAAATCTAACAAGCAAGATCTAGGGTTGATTCTACTTTGTTCGTTGCCCCCGTCTTATTCAACCTTTAGAGACACGATTTTATATAACCGCGAGTCTCTCACAGTTGATGAGGTTTATGATTCTTTGACCTCGTATGATAAGATAAAGTATCTTGTGGTTAAACCCAACTCTCAGGGAGAGGGTCTCATTGTTCGTGGGAGACAAGATCAGAATGTTGATGATAATCATGGAAGGATACATGAACGGAATCCTGGCGGTAAATCTAAGGGTAGATCAAAGTCTTCAAATAGAGGTAAAACTTGTAACTTCTGTAAGAAGAAAGGACACATTAAATTTGAGTGCTATAAGCTATAGAACAAGATTAAAAGGGAGGCTACGAATCAAAAGGGAAAACAACCAGAAAATTCCGGTGAAGCTGATGTTGTAGAAGACTACAACAATGGTGAACTTCTAGTCGCTTCCGTCAACAATTCTAAAGTGAGTGAGGAGTGGATACTTGATTCAGGCTGCACCTTCCACATGAGTCCCAATCGGGATTAGTTTACAACTTACGAAACAATATCTGAATGTGTTATTTTGATGGGAAATAATGCTTCGTTTAAAATCACAAGTGTTGGAACAATTAAAGTTAAGATGTTTGATGGAGTTGTCAGAACACTTAGTGACGTGCGACATGTTTCAGAATTGAAGAGAAATTTAATTTCGTTGAGTACTCTTGATTCTAAAGGATACAGATACACAGCTGAAAGTGGGGTTTTAAAGATTTCCAAAGGTTCCCTTGTTGTGATGAAAGGGCAAAGAAAGACTGCCAAGTTATATGTTTTGCAAGGTTCTAATGTTACTGGTAATGCAGCTGTTGCTTCCTCTTCCTTGTCAGATGATGATATTACTAAACTTTGGCATATGCGCCTAGGGCATATGAGTGAGAATGGCATGGTAGAATTGAGAAAAAGAGGACTTCTTGATGGGCAAGGAATTTGCAAACTAAATTTCTGTGAGCACTGTGTTTTTGAGAAGCAAAAGAGAGTTCGATTCACCAGAGGAATCCATAACATGAAGGGAATGTTGGAGTATATTCATTCTGATTTGTGTGGGCCATCCAGAGTGCCTTCGAGAGGTTCAGCTAATTATATGCTAACCTTTATATTTTTCCAGAAAAGTTTGGACGTTCTTCCTGAAGCAGAAAAGCAATGTGTTTTCCGTATTTAAGTCTTGGAAATTATGATTGAAAAATAGACGGGAAAACAAATAAAATACCTTCGCACAGACAATGACTTAGAATTCTGTTTTGATGAGTTTAATAGATTGTGCAAGTCAGAAGGGATTGTGAGACACTTGACAGTTCGTCATACTCCACAGTAAAACGGCATTGCAGAACGAATGAACAGAATGATCATAGAGAAGGTTCGATGTATGTTGTCAAATGCCAACTTACCGAAGTCATTTTGGGCGACGACCTTCATCGCATGTTTTTGATCAACCGATCTCCATCCGTTGCCATTGAGAAAAAGACTCCACAAGAGGTATGGTCTGGTAATCTTGCTAATTATTCTGATTTAAAGATTTTTGGGTGTCCTGCGTATGCTCATATTGATAATGGAAAATTGGAGCCGAGATCCATTAAATGTGTTTTTCTTGGTTATAAAGCTAGCGTAAAAGGGTATAAGTTATGGTGTCTTGAAAATAGAAAAGTTATGATTAGTAGAGATGTTGTTTTTTATGAAACTTCTATGCTACCTAACTTATCTCTTAAAGACTCTTCCAATAAAGAAAATCAAAAGCAGGTGGAGAATCAGATTAATACAGAGTCGACTCCTCAAGCCAGTACAAAAATTGAGAATAGAGTTGCTTCTTCACCGCAATACTCTATCTCCAAAAACAGATCTAGAAGAGAAATTAAACCTCCAAAGAAGTATGCCGAGGCTGATCTAGTTGATTATACTTTAAATGTGGCTGAAGATATAGATGCGAATCAAGAGCCATCTAATTATTCTGAGGCGATTAGTTGTGAAGACTCAGAAAAATAAATGTTTGCTATGCAAGAGGAGATGGAATCACTCCACAAAAACAAAACATGAGATCTTGTGAAACTTCCTAAAGGTAAGAAGACTGTTCGTTGTAAATGTGTGTTTAAAAAGAAAGAAGGGACTCCAGGAGTTGAAGAACTCAGATATAAAGCAAGGCTTGTTGCAAAGGGTTACAGTCAAATTCCAGGAGTGGACTTCACAGATGTGTTCTCCTTAGTTGTGAAGCATAGTTCGATTCGAGCTTTGCTTGGTATTGCGGCCATGCATGATTTGGAGCTTGAGCAGTTAGATGTAAAAACTGCATTTTTGCATGGAGAACTTGAGGAGGATATTTACATGCAACAACCAGAGGGTTTCTGATCTCGAGAAAAGAGGACTATGTTTGCTTGCTTTGAAAAAGTCCCTTTACGGTTTGAAAGCAATCACCAAGGCGATGGTACAAGAGGTTTGATTCCTTTATGACTTCTCATGATTTCAAAAGAAGTAGTTTTGATAAATTGTGTTTACTTTAAGAAAAATAGTGATGGTTCTTTTGTGTATCTACTTCTTTATGTTGATGACATGTTGATAGCAGCAAAAGATAAAGGAGAGATAAAAAAGGTTAAAGCCCAACTAAATGAAGAATTTGAGATGAAAGATTTAGGACCAGCAAAGAAGATAATTGGTATGGAGATTCTCAGAGATAGAAAAATAAGTAAATTGTACCTAAGTCAAAAGGGTACATTGAGAAAGTTCTTTGCAGAGTTCAATATGCAGTGCTAAGCCTGTTAGTGCTCCTTTAGCAGCCCATTTCAGACTTTCATCGGCTTTGTCTCCACAATCAAATGATGAGATTGAGTACATGTCACATGTTCCATACTCTAGTGTAGTGGGATCTCTCATGTATGCTATGGTTTGTTCACGTCCAGATTTATCATATGCAGTCAGTGTAGTTAGCAGATATATGGCAAATCTCGGTAAAGAACACTGGAAAGCAGTTCAATGGATTTTAAGATACTTACGAGGTACTACTAATGTTTGCTTACAGTTTGGAAAAATTGAAGATAGAGTTATTGGGTATGTTGATGCTGATTTTGCTGGAGACCTTGATAGAAGAAGATCTCTCACAAATTATGTCTTTACAATCGGAGGTTGTGCAATAAGTTGGAAAGCCACTTTGCAAACTACAGTCGCTTTGTCTACCACTGAAGCTGTGTACATGGCAATTACTGAGGCTTGTAAAGAAGCTATTTGGTTGAAGGGGCTTTTTAGTGAACTCAATGAAGACCTTCAAATCAACACAGTATTTTATGACAGTCAGAGTGCCATCTTTCTTACAAAAGATCAAATGTTTCATGAGAGAACAAAATACATTGATGTTCGGTATCATTTTGTTCGTGATATTATTTCTCGTGGTGATATTTTTGTGAGCAAAATTAGTACTCATGAAAATCCTGCAGATATGATGACTAAGTCACTTCCTATAACCAAGTTTGAGCATTGCTTAGACTTGGTTGGTGTTCATTGTTGAAGTTAAACCTTTAAGGGGTTTTATGGAAGAGGTGGAGAACTTGTTCGTTGATAGTTCGCGATGAAGAACTTGTTCATTGAGAATTCATGTCAAGGTGGAGATTGTTAGAATTAAGTGACACGAATCCTTATTTAAATAAAATACAGTGGTAAAATAAAATAAAAGAAGAATCTATGTAGAATTACATTTATTTTATTTTATTTTAGAATAAGGTTTTTTAAACCTTATTAAATTCCATCTATTTGATATTGATTAGAATAAGGTGTTTCAGTCTTACTTTACAAGCCTATAAATAGACATAGTCTATTCCTCTTGTAAATAATTCGAATTCGACATAGTGAATTTTCTTCTCCTCTGCCCGTGGTTTTTTTCCCGAAAGGGTTTCCATGTAAAATTTGTGTGTTCTTTATTTTATTCTATTTTATTTTATTTTTCACAAGAACTCTTTTTATTTTTGAACAGCCATTTACACCCAACAATGGGGCGATTTGGAGGAGGAAGAACCAAATCCCAGGTGCCATTACAAGTCAGAGCTTGTGATTCATCAAGGACAACATCTTTCCATGATGAGATAGAGTTAGCTTTATGAATGTTGGAGGGTTCCACTGTACTAACAGTTGCAACATATGCTTTAGGTTTGAAAATCTTGTCCTTACTCCTAGTAACCATAAGATGGGTGTTGGCAAGAGGAGGTAGATGAGGATTATGTTGTGCAGCACTTACTGAAGAACTAGGAGACAACGAGTTGTTAACATGATCAGATGAGACTAATGGAAGCAAAGTATGGGAGCTCTCATGACAGTGATTGTGGGGAGGAGCAATGGAGACTCAGGCAGAGCAAAAGAGACCACAACATGTGGTGGTGCAAGAACAAGTGGTAGTATACAAATAGAATCATCGGTGGTGGAGCTATTGATTGGTGACGCTGTAGATAAATCAGAACGATTAGCATGAGGAAACACACCTTCATCAAATTGTACATGTCACGAAATGTAGATCCGGCCATGTTGGTCAATACACTTGTACCTTTTATATCCTGGAGCATACCCCAAGAACGTGCAAGGAGCGGATCGAAACTGAAGCTTGTGTTTGTTATATGGTCTTAGATGAGGGTAGCAAAGACAACCAAACACTTTGAGGAATTTGTAATCAGGTTGTTGGTGAAACAACTTCTAAACAGGGGATACACCATGAAGTGCTTTTGTAGGCAGTAAGTTCATTAAATAAACTACAGAAGTGAAAGCATCAACCCAATACGAAAGAGGTAATGATGCTTGAGCAATAAGGGCTAAGCTAGTTTCAATTATCTGCCGATGGCGCCTTTCAACCAGGCCATTTTGTTTAGAGGTATGTGGGCAGGAAACACGATGTTGAATGCCAAAACATTAGAGAGGGAGGTCAAAACTATGAATTCCCCACCTCTATTACTTTGAAGTTGTTTGATCTTAGTTCCTAACTACAACTCAACATTCTGTTTAAATATTAAAAATGCTTGTAAGGCATCTGACTTGTTCTAGAGAAAGTATATCCATGTATGTTGAGAGGAAGAATCCACAAATGAAATATAATATTTATAACCATTTGAATAACAAACAAATGGTGAACGGTGAATTTGTTAAGCTTAGTGAAATTGAATCAGTTGAGAATTGAGCTGAACTAGCCATTCTGTTTGTTATTCATTTCTTCTAATAGTCATCAACAATGTCCATTTCCGTTGTCACTTTTTTTTATACTCTACTTTTGCATATTAACAACGGGTTCAGGTCAATTATTATTATTATTATTATTCAACAACTGTGGTTAATGCGTTGTGTAATTTTTTTTCTTTCCAATTTTTTGAGATACTCAAGAACTAAAATCACATTCTATATATACTTTGTATACATTGATGAAGGAGACAAAAATATTCTATTGATGAACCAGACAGACACCTACAAAAGATGCATTTGCAGTAACTCTTTTAACTTGACATGATTTAAATCCCAATGGGTGGAATAATTTTATCTGCTTACCTACTTGCCATATATGCATGTACATCACACTTTTGAATATGATGAAAGGGCTTAAAGAAACTGCATCTACTTTCAGTAGATTCCCTTATTTATTATAATGAAGATTATTTCCAAAAGAAATTCGAAAAAACAGTGTCTAAATTAATTCCAAGAGCACTTAAAATGAATAAATCTATATACAGTTTCTCAATCTTTGGGTCGCAGGAAGGGTGAGGGAATAACATTTCATGGGAGATGGGTGATAAGTTGTGTCAACCATCATGCTTCTGTTCCTGATACTTCAATCCTTCACAGAATACTTGTGTAATTTTAGAAACGATGAATCAATCGTAGATACTGAGGAATTGAATGTCAAATAGTGAAATAAAACCGAAATTGAGATACGTGTCAATGAAATTACCCAGTTGGGAACAATATCAGGAAATGGAAACAAAACCTGGAAAAAGCTAATTGCAGGACTTGTCATTTTCTGTGACTCTTCATCATCATCAAAGATAAGCAAAGGAAAAAACTCGCTTTTTCTATTCTTTTTTTTTTATTATTAAAATAATAATTATATTTGATACATTTGGTGAAAAGAGTTTAACGCTGGCCGTGTATTTTTAGTTGAGCTTCAGAAAAGTTTTATGTAAAAATAATATATTTATATATATTTTTAAAATATATTTATGAAAGTTTAAAGCTAGAAAACTTGTATTAATGTTTTGTACTCTATAAAAGTACGGTGTTTAAAATAATTTGATGTCCGATCGACTTATGGCATTAACTTAATTAAAAACTTAATATATACTAGAAAATGATTTTATTTGACCTTCAATTAGTATATACACAAATAATTATAATTACATTAAATATATTATTTTAATATTACACCATTAAAACTTCATTTGTGAAAATTGAGATATAAATTTAAAATTGATTCCTATTATTGTGAAATAAAAAAATGAATAAATAATGATGTTGTAATAATTATAAAAGATGTCTGACATATCTTTTCGAATGTTTCGTGGGATTCCATCAACCAACCTGATTTTTGGTGTTGGAATCCAAATACGAAAGCACCAATTTTGCATTGTCTCCCTTCAACTATTCATTAAAAATGATTAAACCATTGTTTTATATTTGGATATTTACGGCCTTTTTCTTTTGGTACATTATTTGATAGAATTTAAAAATTAAAATTAAAATATACGAAGGTTTTTTAATTTAATCGAAATTAAAATTTTTATTAACAATATATTGGTGGTATGAGGATTAGACCTTTCGTGGATATTCAGAATATTAAAATCATTTACGTAATATAACACAACTAAAATAATCATTGATTAAAAACTCCACGCTAGAAACTAGATGACATCAAAATTACAATGGCTAAACTGTAACTAATATTAATTGAAAACTTAAATTTATCGTAATTAATTTGCTAAAAAACCCAAACAAAAATAATGAAAAAGGGAATAAGAATCAATGTATTTCAATGCAGACATTCGAGATTATCAATAAGAAGATAAGGAATTAAACCCTATTTATCAAATAAAAAAACAAAGAATTTTAGGTTTCAAACTTCTACCGACATATTTCTTAAATGAGATTCCAACCCTAATCTGGAAAAGAAACATACAATATTTCCTCAATTACACTAATTAAATTGTTTTCACTTTGGGTTTTTTAAGTAAAAATTTTAAAAAATTTTATTTTAATTTAAGTCGGATATATTTTAATTTCAATTCTGTATTAGAAAATGAAGTTTTTTTTGGAAGTCAAGAACTAGCGCAAACAATGATTTTAGAAAAAAATATATGGAGGCCACGCTTTATAGCACCCAACACCTCTAACACAAAAAGCTAACATAATTTTTGCATGCATCATCCCCACTAACCCTAAACATCATTTGGTGGTCAATGAATCAAATCCCCACAAGACAATATATAAATTTTAAATAATATAAAGGAGAGCATCATATTCACACACATCCACATAAACACATTTCTTTCTCTATTTATTTTTAATTTTATTTTTTTGTGGTTTCTATCAGCAATGCAAGAGGGTGAATTTGGATCAATGGATAAGGAAATTTATATTAAGAATGGGGGGACTGAATTCGTGGGTTGGAATGGACATTAGTACTATATTTGATTTAGTTAAGGTTATTAGAATTAATTTGATTTTAATTAAATAAAATATTTAAAAAAATTAAAATAGAGAAACTAGCTCAGTCGTTGGTTAAACTAGTCAATCAGTCCAACCATTAATTTCATACCCATATATCGGTCAATTTTCGATTCAACTATTCAATTTAATCCAATTTGGAAATGGTGGATTTAGTATAAATCATCTAACCGAAATCTTTTGAATTAATTAAGAACTAGTTAAAGTGACAAAATAATAATAATAATCAGGAGAAGAAAACAACATAAAAGTTCAATCTTCAACTTTTTTTTTTTTAAATTTTGTTTGAAAAGTTATTTGAACATAATTTATAACAAGAAAAAATTATTTAACATTAAGATTACACATTTAATTTTTTATTTTTTAATAAAATAATTAAGTTTTGAATTTATGACTTGAGCTCTCATTAATTTATCTTTGGTTTAATTTGATTTTTTAAGTAATTCAATATAAATTGATTATGATATCAGTTGCTACCTTTGCAAATAGATATACACTATGAAATGAAAAAAATAATAGATGTCAATCAATCAAAGAGTTGGTGCCTTGGACTTATACAGCTCTTACATTTATTGGAAAATAATGCACTTACCTTTATTTCATTTCCACTTGGAAATTTATCTATAAGAAGGGAAGTTCTCATTTAGAAGTTGGCAGCGTCAGAGTGAGTACTCTCTATAGAGAAAAAAACTAAAAGAGAGAGTAAGAGACTGCTATTAGAGAAACAATGGGAGACCAAATGCCATGTGCAGCTTTGTCTAATGTATGGAACAAAGTGAAACCATTCTTGGCAATCATCTCCCTGCAATTTGGATATGCAGGGATGTATATCATCTCCTTGGTTTCTTTAAAGCATGGGATGAGTAATTTCATCCTTTGTACCTATCGTCATGTTGTTGCCACCATTATCATTGCTCCCTTTGCCTTTGTTCTCGAAAGGTTTCCTCTTCTTCTTACAGTTTCTCAAATAGATAGACCGCGTTATTTCATGGATCGATTCCTTAGCTTGTTTGCTCTCTTTCCTTTGTTTTATGCAGGAAAATCCGGCCAAAGATGACCCTTCCTATCTTCCTCAGGATTGTGGTTCTTGGTTTGCTCGAGTAATGCTTCTTTTTCGCATCCTTATGTGCTATATATTAAAGCATGCAAAGGGTCTATACTCTATAATAACGCTGTTCATTGTCTACTACAGACCAGTACTTGACCAGAACTTATACTATCTGGGAATGATGAAGACAACTGCGACATATTCATCGGCTTTCGTCAACATGCTTCCTGCTGTTACTTTCATATTGGCAATGATTTTTAGGTGAAAGAATTCAGACCAATTTAATTCCATCATTTATTAATATATATATACACGTATGTGCTGAATCATTGTTTAATATGCTAATTATATCAATCAGGTTAGAGAAGATCAATTTGAAGAAGATATACAGTGTAGCAAAGATCATTGGAACAGCAATCACTGTGGTAGGGGCAATGGTGATGACTTTGTACAAAGGTCCAATTGTTGATTTCATCAAATCAGGAGGCGTGGCACACCATGGCACCACCACTGAATCTGCAGACAAACACTGGGTTACTGGCACCATAATGCTTCTAGCAAGTATCTTAAGCTGGTCAAGTTACTTTATTTTGCAAGTGAGTGGAAACATATTCAAAGTTTGGTTTACACTACATGCATGTTCTCCACCTAATTGTATTGGATATGGTTTATGGTTCAGTCCTTCACGTTGAAGATGTACCCAGCCGAGCTCTCTCTTACAGCTTGGATATGCTTGATGGGAACGATCGAAAATGCAGTAGCGTCCCTTATCATGGTCCGGGGTATAAGTGCTTGGAAACTAGGTTGGGATTCAAGGCTCCTTGCTGCGTCTTACTCTGTAAGTGCACCAATAAAAACCAAATACAATGAATAACATAAACAAAAAGGAGAGATACCACCTTTTGTCTATTGCTTTACAAGCCTTTTTGGCCAGCCATTGATGCACTTTGAAAAGTTTAGTAAAAACAAAATAAGCAGACACATAAATGTGCCAATTTTGTGATTGGATTAGGGAATAGTTTGCTCTGGGATTGCGTATTACGTGCAAGGAGTGGTGATCCGGGAACGAGGACCAGTGTTCCTTACGTCATTCAGCCCTCTATGCATGATCATCACTGCTGCTCTCGGTACCTTTGTTTTATCAGAACAAGTCCACCTTGGAAGGTATAGTGATAACAATTATGAAAATACGTTCACTATCAAGTGTTAAAGATAATTACTTTTGCCAGATAGTGACACAATGCAAAATCACCATTAAAACAATTTACAAGTCTTATTCATTTTGGTGGATTCTGATGCTGCTTCGATTTTTTTTTTTTTTTTGGTGTGTTGTTTATTTCAGCATTCTTGGAGCCATTATCATAGTCTCAGGGCTTTACACTGTGGTGTGGGGTAAAAGCAAAGATGGGAAAAGCCCAGAAAGTGATGAGAAAAGCAAAGGCCTGCAAGAATTGCCAATCACAAACAATGCTAAATCAATCAATGTTGATGAGAGCATTGATGGAGATGCCAAAATTGTTAAGATTCCAGCTTCAAACAGACCCTTTAGCACTTAAGGAACATAATAACATTTCCTTAATTTCCATTGTTTATGTGAATTTGAAGCAGAGTTGTTCTTCCACAAGCGAAAAAGATAAAGTACTATGTAACCATCCCATCCCCCCCTCTCTCAGCTTCTCTGCATCTAAGTAACTTGTGTCTTTATATATATCACCTTTTGATTGTACTCTGAGGCTTTAATTTGGTGAAGTAAAAAACAATGAACCCTTGCGGTTTGCCTATGTTCTTCTCCATCTATTTCATTTCTTCCCTTGTTTTCTAGTTAATTACAACACCACTTTTTTTCGTTACATAGCTATCAAGTGAGTTCTTTTTTATTTTAAAATATCACACTAGCAAATTTAACAAAAATAATTTAACAATGTTTAACATTTAAACCCAGATTTTAAAATATGAAAATAGAGAAGTTACATTTCTGAAAATAAAAATACAAGTATTACACTCTAAATTTTCAAAGAGTATATCAATTTATGACATATTTTAACCATTTTCTATATTATCAAGATGCAAAAGGAAAAAAAAATTCAAAACAATTAACTTTATTTTAGTATTATATGATTTTCCAAATATTTTAGGATAATATAAATTGTTATTACATTATAAATATTTCGAAAATATTTCACTTCTAAATATTGTTGTAACAATTAACTTTGTTTTAAAATATTTTGAAATAATTTAAATTATTGCAACATTATAAATACTTTTGAAAACACTAAACTTTTAAATATTGTGGGAATAACGTTGTTATAGAATTGTACTTTTCTAAAGGTTTGATATCTTATACGGTATTCAAGTTTGACACTTGTTTTACTTGAAAAAAGATCATTGTCTTCAATAGATTACATTAAATTATCATAGTTTTACAGCTTGAAAGGATAAGTTACCACGTCAAAGCTACCAACTCTTTATAATAGTGTATAAATTTTCTACTATAGGTGTGGAAAAAGATGTGCCAACACTTGAAACCACTACCGCAAGGCTCACTACGAGTTGTGCGTCAATAATCTCACCCTTTGACATTTTTGAGAAAACCACTATAGTAGTAAAACACATTGATACCAATATGGCAACAAGCAAATCAACTAAGCAATATCATTCAAGTAAGCAAAAGTAGCAAGTGTTTGAAATATAACCGTAACATGATCTGAAATAAAAATAGTTATAAGTATAGAAAATAAATTCCTCCGAGAAATAGTTTGAAGAAATAAACTTCAAAACAATAAACCCCCCTAAACAAAATGCCACCAACAAGTGTAGCAACTTCCTTTAAGTTGAAAAGTAGTGATGCTCTCTCCTCCTTTTTGATAAAAATCCAAAGGGAGGATCTAAAATCTTTGTATGTCAAACATAAATTGAACAACCTCAATTTGTCTCTTGTTTAAAGTGTCTTAACCTTCATTGTTGCACCTAAATTTGGTGCAGCTTTTGGAATGGTAACACTAAGTTCCCCATCTGCTTCTTCTATTACACCTATTAAGCATGATTGAGATTTTAATATATGCTGCCAGTGTCTTAAAAATATCACCAGTTGTTGCAATGTCCTTTTGCTTCGTCAACAACTAAAAAAAAATAAGGTAAAAGGCAAACAAGTTCTCTCTTCCTTCAATTTTGTATGACTAACAAGCTCATTAAACATATGAGCATCGAGATTAAAGGAACAACCAATACCTATTTTATGGAAAATTACTCCAAGTTTTCATTCTTCAAACCATTGCATCATAACTAGAGGGACGCCAATTGCATATAGCTATCTTGCGAAGAGCACCACACACACACACACACACATATATATATTATGGCTCAGTTCTTATGACACTGCTTACTTGGTCTAAAGGCCCAGTTAGACAAAAAGTGTCACATTGGTTGTCGAAACAACTTGATCGCTCAAATTGTTTAATCATTGTGCATCTAAACTTCAGTTTTTAACATGCATTTATTCATTCCAAAAACTTATAAATCATAATAAACAAAAATTGAGTTCAAATGGGCCTTGAAACATCAATTGGAAGCTCAAATTATAAAATTGATATTCACAAAACTAACTAAAAATTTGACTAATGCAAGTGCACCTATCAATTAATAGTATAGTTACATTGAGCAAAGATATCATTCCCACGAAGACTAAAAGTACTAATAATTACTGTCTTTATATTATTTAACCGAATAATTCGAGTGATTGATTAATAACTAAATTAATTAACTAATGAATACGACAAAGAACAAATCAAGAAAATAAACAATTAACAACCAAGAAAAAAAAATACCCAAGAAAGAATTCACCTAGATTTTATCTGTTGCTATAATCTAAATTACACAATTTCTTTACTTAGTATTATGATCTGTGAAATACCTAAATTATGCTAATATCTCTTTCGAGAGTAAGAACAACTGACTCTAGGTTGATTAATTGAAATTTTTTTTCTAATTAAAACTCATGTTATCGCATTAACTCGTGCTATGGATTCCCCTATTAGATTTGACTCTAATCCGGTAAATTTATGTCATCTTATTTCTAGGATTGCATGCAACTCCACTCAATTACACAAGTTCTACTCTTAAGCAGGGTTATTCAGCCTTCGATTTAAGCACATCAAACATGGTTCAATAGTCTAGAAATATTAAACCAAGAAATTAAACACACATAATTGAGAACAAGATCTAAGTATTTATTGCATAAAATAAAAATTAAACGACAAAATCCATCATAGGGTTCATCTCTGCTAGGTATTTAGAAAATTAGTTCATACTTGCAAATAAAAAAATTTAAGATACAATATAACCGAAAGAAATAAAGAAACTTATGATAATCATCTAAGAAATCAACTAGGAATCTTCCATCTTTACAGAAGTTCTGCTTCAAAATCGGCTTCAATGGTGGTTTTTAAGTTATTTTCTTGAATATGTTTAGGGTTTAGGGTTTAGAGGACGGGTCACTCTTATCTTCTTATTTTTGTCATATATACATCATAGAATGCCTAAAAAAAACCTAAAAATCGTGATTTTTTGCTATTCAGTGTAACACCCCCTAACCCTAAACCGTCGCCGGAACGAGGTTATAAGGCATTACCGAACATATCAGACAACTTACGAATAATTTACAATTAATATAACTTTTATGGTATAATATAATAAATAAGTCCCTATCTTGAATTCTCGAAGTCCAAACACGTATCAAAAGTAGAACGAGACTTGATCGAGTATTCCAGAATTTTTTTTTTTTTATAAAAATTTCGGCAGCATTTCTGCTTATTTTTATCTAAAACCTCCTGCAAATTCAAACTAAAACAACCAGCACCAATTTTTCACATTCATATAACTAATATTTATATCATTAACATAATTTCAACTTAATAACTATCATAGCATCATTCAAAATTAATTAAAAACTTCATTCATTTAACAACTTAATGTTCATGTATCAAAATATCATATACTTTCCTTACCATTTCATTTAACCATCTAAATCTTATAATTCAACCTTCACTACCCAAAGTAATATACATATTCAAGTGACTAAACAACACCTATGTACATGCCACCTTTACTCAAAAGAAAAATATACATCACCAAATTTGTGTTGGAGTCGGAATGTTCGGATGCTTGAACCGGACACTTGACTTCTACTAACTGCATGCACTGAATAACTGTGACACCGAGTATGGATATACTCGGTGGTATTACCATAATTCAAATTATATCAACAATAGTAAAAACATAAATATTAAAATACCGACAATTAATGTCATATGTACTAATTCATAAATCAATGTATTTTCTCAAACTTAAATTTATATCACTTATGAACATACATTTCATACTTTTCTCTTACTATCACAATTCCAATTTCAATTCGTAATTCAATTTATTTTTCTCGTTTCAATGCCTCAAATTCACATTTCAATTTTTCACCCTATTAACGTAACTTGGACTTTGGCGGATACACGGATCCAACCAAACACACCAATATGGCACCCAGTGCCTCATCGGATAGTTCGAAGTAATAGTTGACACCCAGTGTCTCATCGGCCTAGCCGAAGTAAAGTTGGTACCCAGTACCTCATCGAATCTATCCGAAGAAATATAGTGACACCCAGTGTCTCATCGACTCGAGGTTGAAGTATCCCTGAACACTTCCAATCCTATGGCATGCCAACTATATCCGACTTAGCCCGACTAGTTAATAGGGTATTCAATTCACTTTTTCAATTCTATATCACTTTCAATTCACAATTCAAATCACCATTCATTTTTCAATCAATACACTTTTCAAATAATCACATATTCCATAATTCACTTATTCAATTCAATTTGATTCAATTTGCATCACTTTCATTTTCACTCAATATTCATATCAATTTCACATACTTACCTCAAGTCTTACTTACCATACATAACAATTAAAAATTCAGCAATCAATAATAATTAAAATTCGAATTATAGTAATACACACCGTAATTCTCCCGCTTTAGTCCTCGATGACTTTCTCCTTTCCTTTCGATGCATGATGCTTCAGTGTTCTTTGTTGGCTACTAAAATAATAGTAATTTACATTATTATTTACAGCATTAATTATAATAAATAATTAAATTTCTAAACAATTCCTACCTTATTCCCAATTTAATCCTAACTAATCTTAATTATTTTCTTAATCCAATTCACTCTCTTTTTCTATTCAAGTTTTGTCTAAACTTATATCTAACTATAAAATTTCCAGCATATTTCTCTAATTTCAAAATTTCTTCAATTTAGTCCCTACAACATAAAACTTATAGCCTAGTTTACAATTTAATCCCTTAATCAATTCTAACTTAGAATTCATTCAATTAAATCCCTAATTCCATAATTTGTCCAACATGAACCATATTTGGAAACATATGAACTCTTGAACTATCAACTTAATTTCATCAAAATCTTGTTTTAAAGCTTCTAAAACATCAAAATTAACTAAAAAGGACTTAATTGACTTACCAAATTAACTCCAAGCTTCAAATCCTTAGTTTTCTCTTTTATATTTCTTTCCCTTTATCTTTCTCTTTTTCTCCCCTGCTTCCCGTTTTCAATTCTGTTTCTTTTGTTTTGTTTATTTTGTTTCTTTAATTCTTTTATGCTTTATTATTTTTATTAACATAATATAATATTAATATCATATATTAAAATATCTTTTACTTTAATATTAAGTAAATTAATAATTATATAACAAGTGTACATATTTATATTATCACAAATGTCATTATTTAATTTTCTTATCAAATAAAAATCTCATGATTTAATTAATACAATTAATAATTATAAAATATCTTTATACTTAAATTATAAGTAATTAAATATTTAAATTACAAATGTACCAATATAATTCTTACACATGTATATTTTATTACCATACAATTGTCTTTTATTTAATTTATTTATAATATATTATCAATTAAATAATCATAATAATTTAATATAAAACTATAATAATAATCATTATAATATATATATATATATATAATATAATTTAATATATAAAACCTAAATAAAATCTTTACCAATATGCCGCCTCATTTGTAGTCAATGGCTTAATTGCCATTTTAATCCTTTTTATTTTCTATTGCTTTATAATTAAACTTTTACCCTTTATTCAATTTAATCCTTTTTACTTATTACTCTAAATTAAGCTAAATTCACCTAATTAAATCCTAATTAGACACACCACTAGGCTCATAAATATTTTTAATAATTATTTTTAAACTTATTTCACTAAGACGGAGGCCCTATACTCACTTTTCCAGTGCCCGTGAATTTCAGGTCATTACATTCAGAGTGCAAATCCACGTAACCGACAAGGCCTACCACATGGCTGCATGGTAGTCGTGTGGGTCACACGACTGTGTGTAATGGATCAGCCCATATGGCTCCTATAGCTTGCTCTGATTTTTCAATTTTCGCTCATTTTTCACTCCTTTTGCTCTTAAATGTTCTATTAAGCATAAAAACATGAATTTAAAGAATTAAGAGCATAAAATTCACAATTAACAACGAATAATCACCTAAAAACACATTAAAAATGATGTTAAAATATGTTACTTTTAGCATTTATCAAAAATTTATATATCAAATCTTGATACCTAGGTCAATGTATCTATACTTCGGGCTTGAGACTTCATTACTATGTATCGAGACTTGTTCAACCAGTCTTGAGACTTAAACCTAGAAATGTAAGAATTAAGCCACAATAATCAAGTCATGAAACTTGTTCATCTAGCCTCGAGACTTGTGCCTAAGGTTACAGAAAAATAAGACAATAAATTTGTTGCGAGATCCCTGTTCATGCAAAGTTGGCGAACACTTCAACTTTGGTGGACTAAAAAATATGAACAAGATTTAAAGAGATTTATTGCAAGTCAAGTTAAACAAAATACATTTTCGTTCTAAAAGATTTAGTATTTTTTAGTATAATATATTTAGCATTTATATTTGACATTTATTAGTATGAAAATCTTTATTATTTCTTTTCATATTTATGAGTTTTTCTTGTTATAAATACCCTTGATACATTGTTCAAAATAGATGAGTGAAAAATAATAAAAATCTTAGTAGACAATTTTTTTGCTAAATTTTTTTTGTTTCTTCTCTACAAATCTTTCTTCTTTAGTATCGAAATTTCAACAAGTGGTATCGGAACTATCTTTTTAAGGGCCATAATTATTCATTCTGAGTTACACATGGCTTTTGCAAGCTTTTCACCACATTCACTGTTCATTTTCAATGGCAAAAATTATCATATATGGATTGTTAAGATGAAGACCTACCTATAGGCTTATGACTTGTGGAAGGTTGTGAATACTGATGTCGATTTAGCACCATCGAAGGACAACGCTACAATCACTCAAATCAAACACCATAGTGACGAGTGAGCTAAAAGATACAAGGCAATGTCCTGTATTTAGAATCGTATCTCAGATGTTATTTTCACACGCATTATGGCCTGTGAAACCCTAAAGGAAGCTTAGGATAACCTAAAGGAGGAGTTTCAAGGTTCAAACAAGACCAAACAACAATAACCCATTAATCTTAGAAGAGATTTTGAGAATTTAAAAATGAAGGTGGCTGAAACAATAAAGTAATATGCTGACAGAATTATGGCAGTAGTGAATAACATCAGGTTGCTTGGGGAACAGTTCACAGATAGCAGGGTCGTTAAGAAGATCATAACAACATTTTTGGAGAGGTATGAATCGAAGATTTCCTCACTCGAAGACTCAAGAGATCTCTCAGCGATCTCCCTTTCAAAATTAATAAATTCAATGTATGCTCAAGAGCAAAGAATAGCATCAAGGCATTGGAAGCACGTAAAAGAAGAAGCAAGGCATTGGAAGCGCGTAGAAAAAGAAGCACTGTGAACTTTGAGTATTAATGATGTGAGCCCCTAGAAACATAAAGGTAAGAAATGTTGGACAGAGAAGAAAGAAGATAGATTGAGAGTGGTGGCAAAGAAGAAAACCTACCATGTTTTTACTACAAAAAGACAAATCACTCGAAAAGGTATTGCTGGTTCAGTCCAAATATTCAATATAAAAGTTGTAAACAATTTGGCTATATGGAGAAAGTATGCAAGAACAAAGGCCGAACCCCTCAACAAAATGTTCATGCTTAGACAGCTAAAGGAGATCACATTCAAAAGGAGCAACTGTTGGCAGTCACAAGTTCTACATCAAAAAATAGAGTTGCAAAGGGTTGGTTGATCGATAGTGGATGCACTAACCATATGACCTCAGACGAAAGCATTTTCAGGAAGATAGACCGAAGTTGTGGTCTTAAAGTGAGGATTGGTAATGATGAACTCTTAGAGGCTAAGGAGAAAGGAAAAATGGTGATCAATTCACCAACAAGTACAAAAGTAATTTCTGATTTTTTTTTGTACTTACAGTAGATCAGAATCCCCTTAGCATTGGTCAATTGGTGGAAAAGAAATACACAGTTGTTTTCAAAGATAAATGTTGCACTATGTTTTATTCATTGGGATAAGAAGTGGCCACAGTCTCAATGAATAATAAAAGCTTTGTACTAGATTGGAACTTTGAGGCTTTAAGAGCCTATACTAATCTAATGGATAAATTATATTGTAATAGCCTAAATTTGCCCGGGCCTGTGACATAGAATAAAACAAAAATTATTAAAATAATTTAAGGTCTGTAATGTCCAGTTTACAAAACGGGCCTAAAGGTCTGATGACCTAAGACCCAATTAGCCTAAACTACCCACTAGCCCATTACACCCTTAACCCAAAAATGTACGAGGCCCAAGAAGGCCCAAACCGTAAACTAAGGACAGAAGACCTAGGGTTTTCGAAACCCTAGGCGCCACAAGCACTCCAACCGACGTGCCTTTTCTTCTCGCGTCGTTCCAGTGACTTCCTAGCAACGTCTCCACCGGTGCCATGACTCTAGCCTTGCATCATGCCACAATCAGTGCACAAATCAACGCCAGCGCACTCATCGCCGTGAGATCCTCGCTGATATCTGCAAAAGAAGGAAAGAACCACGGCAGCAAAAGAAGCAAACTTGGAAAGAAATCAAAGGATTCTTTCCCCAAAAATGTAACAAAGGTTATAAAAACCCCTTTTTTCTAATTTGTAAAGGAATTTTTTTTGGAGAATATACAAACAGTTGATACACACATATAAACAAATATATACCAACAGATTATCGAAGAAACAGAGGTGATTTTTACTTTTTTATGGTTATTTTTTTGTTATGAATGTATGAAAATACAGCTAAAAGAAGGGAAGGAGAGGCTTACCAATAGATTCGCGCTGAAAAATAAAGCTCTTCAGCTTCTAGCCACCGTACTCGGCGGGGTTAGCGACGGTGTCTAGGCGCGTGTGCCCGATGACCAGGGTTTGGCCTTACGGAGGCCGGAGCCCGGAGCTCGGAGGGCTCTCCCCCTTCTTCTCTTTCAGAGGATTTTAGATTTTCTTTTAAGACTAACTTAAAAATGAAATTTTAGGTTAAAATTTGGCTTATATAGCCTTACGAAAACGGTGTCGTTTTGCTTAAAGCAATAAGCTTCAAAACGGCGTCGTTTCAAAGCCCAAGATCCGCGTGCTGACCCGTGACCTGGACAGGATCCGCGTGTTTTCGTTTAAAGGGGAAATTGCCCAATTGATCCTTCCGTTTTTTTAAATTTATAATTTCATTTTATTTTTATTTTAAAATTGGCCCTAACTTTTATATTTGTTTCAATTTAGTCCTAATGGCCATTAAAACCTATTCTGAGGAACGACATCGTTTTTTGGGATTAGGGCTTATTGCCCAGTGAGTCCCTCTGATTTTAATGCGCATTTCAATTAGGCCTAAATTTTTTTTAAGTTGTAATTAACCCTAGATTTTTTTAATTAAACTCAATTTTAATCCTTTTTATATAAATTCAATTTATTTTAAATACTATATATTTTTATAAACATTAGTTATATGTAAAATAGTATATATATTATTTTTCTTTATATATTATTTATATTATTATTTATATTATTATATATTATTATATATTATATGTTGTACATTTTACTATATATATATTATTCCACATATTATTTTTATTCTATCATAAATTATGTATTATTTTATTATTCATAAATTATGTTATTTAAAATTTGTAAGTTATTAATAAATAATATATATATCATTATTAAATATTTAGTATTTAATCTTCTAAAATTTATTATAAATTTTTGTTCCTATTCAACATATTACTATTTTTATAAATATATATATTAAGCTACTATATTATATAGTATAATTTTTAAAGAATTATCCTTTTATTATTTATATATTTTTATTTGTATTTAATTTTATCCTTTTCTTTTCTTTTGACTTTTGTTGTATATTCCTAATTTATTTTTGTATCATTTTGTGTTTATTTAATACTTTTTTAATATGATAATTGTATTTTATGAATTGCTTGTTATTCTTATTTCATTTATTATTTTATATATTTGCATAGGAAATCCATGTTGTTATTTTTATTCGCATGAAATATTATTGTATATATTATGTAATTTGTTTTGTTCTATTCATTATTCTTTATGTTGTATTTTGCATGAAACGATAATGTATGTATATTTACGTTATTTATGATTATAGAGGCATGAAATGTTAATGTATATTATGTGATTTATGTCATTATTTATCATTTTCTCTACTATATTTGCATGAAATGATAAAGGATGAATCATGTAGTTAGGTTTATTTAGTATTGATCTTTTGTAAGGTGTTAAATACATCATCGCTTTAAAAATTTATATCTCATTTAATCCAAGAGAATTTTAAAAAGAGAGGCAATGTTTTTGATATTTAGGAATTCAGGAAGTAGTGCCCTAACATGCTGGGTTGTGATTTTCCGTTTGTCTAAATGTCTAAAATATCCTTCTAAATAAATTTCGTAAATCACGAGATGATTTCAGTTACGAAAGTTTAAGAATATTGTGTCCAATCATGCTGGATGTGATGTTTGTACTCTTTTGGAGCGAAAGAACCTCGATTTTCAGCAAATTACTGTAGTTTTAAAAAGAGATCTTATTGCTAAATTCCTTCAAACTTTTGACATCAAGACAAAAAACTATTAAGTTTGGTACCAATTTTGGGTGTTGCGAGGGTGCTAATCCTTCCTCGCACGTAATCGACTCCCGAACCTATTTTCTCATGTTAGCTACCCATTCGGAGTACTTCACTTCTTGCAAGAATCCCGCATCAAACTGCTTCTTGACTTCATCCTTTATTTTTAGAACAATATCTGGCCTCATTCTTCGCAACTTCTGTTGGACTGGCTTACAATCCTCTCTTATCGGAAGATAATGTACTACAATGTCAATACTCAATCCGGGCATATCCTGATATGACCAGGCGAAGATATCTTTGAACTCTCGAAGTAACTCAACCAAACCATGCCTTGTGTCATTGGTAATCAATGTTCCAATTTTCAACTCATTCCCTTCCTCTAGGGCTATATTCTCTATTGCCTCTTTCTCATGTGGCATGATTTGTTTCTCCTCCTGCTTTATCATTCTTAACAAATCGAGAGATACGTCACAATCTTGAACATCTTCAAAATCCTGAGGTTCCTCTAAATACATGTCTCACTCGCAAGAGAAATCAGGAGCTGCAGTATCAGTGCTCATATCATTGATGTCTAGGGACCTATGGGGGTATGAAAGAATATACAAAGAATGAATGAATCTAAGAATGATTGTTTATGTGCTATGAATAAAAGAATAAGAATTGCCAAAATTTAAAGAATATTGGTTGATAAAAATGAAACAATACTGGTTTAAATTGATAAAAGTTATGTTTTATTTAAATAATAATAGATGAGCATAAGCCTATTTTCACAAATGTAATCTTACTACTCCTAGGCCTTAGAGTAATAGACATGTTTCGAGAATTACTCTGAAAAATTCCTAAAGACTACAGGAAGGTCCTCCGCAGTCCAATTGTTCAGAGAGCTCCCCGGTTCGTAAGGGCGAATGCCCTCAAGGTTTTCTTGCTCCAATCTCTCATTATGTACAGCGCTGATCTGATGACTTTCTTCTATCAATAATCCTCCTGACTTAAAGGATTTGGATATAAGTGGGAATATCATCGGTTCCCACTCTACCTCTCTTCCATTCAAACGCGCCTTCCTTCTTGTTTGGCGCTTTTCAATCTCTTACCTCTTGTGCTTATGGTCTGGCTTAAAGCCCAAACCAAAGCGATCCTTCTTCTCCATCAATTTTGGGATTTGAATCCCTCCTTGTAACTGTTTTCCTAGTCCTTTTCCTGGCGATGCTCCCCTCCCCATCATCATTTGTAGGGCCATCCTTGTGGCTACAGACGTTTTGGGTACTGGCACCTCACTTCCTTCCAGAATGAAGGTTGCGTTGATGATTTCTAAAGAGCAGAAAGAACACTCAATAGCCTCTTCATTTGCCTCGACATAAGAGGCCTTGCTAGTGACTGTTGCTATAATATCCTCCTCCGTATTGATGGTCATTAACCGTCTATCTGTCACTAATTTTAATTTTTGGTGTAATGAGGAGGGCACCGCTCCTACCGAGTGTATTCATGGTCTCCCCAATAAACAATTATAGGAGGGTTTGATATCCATCACCAAGAAATTAACTTCATATGTATTTGGCCCAATTTTCAAAGGGATATCAATTCGTCCCATCACTTTTCTTTCGGTTCTATCGAAGGCTCTTACCACATTGTGACATGTCTTCATATGCGAACTGTCAATGGGTAGTCTGTTCAATGTGGATAATGGAAGGACGTTCAAAGTAGACTCATTATCAATGAGTACACTTGGAAGCGTGTATCATTTGCACCTAGTAGTGATGTGCAAGGCTTTGGTTGACCCTATACCCCCAGATGGAATTTCATCATCATTGAAGTAGATGAAATTGTCAGCACTGATATTATTCACCAACCGATCCAACTTGTTAACGGATATCATGGGTGACATACGTTTCGTTAAGTACCTTCAACAAGGCATCTCGATGCACCTCAGAACTCAGAAGTAGGGCTAATACTGATATACGCGCCAGCTACTTACGCAACTGCTCGACCACGCTATATTCACTATGCTTAAGGAACTTTAAGAATTCCTTAGCCTCCTCCTCCCATATTGGTTCATTGATGGATACTTCGGTTTCTTTCTTCTTCTCAACATCAACATCTTTTGTTTTCGTAGGCTCTACCCTGATGCCCCCTCATCATAACGCTTCCCACTTCTTGTATAGGAACTTTCATTTTGCACATCCTTAGACGTACTGGTTATACTCTCCCCATTGGGTACTGTTACACTGCAGTCATAACTCCATGGCACCCTCTTGTTATCTTTGTAAAGGAAATGAGTGGGTTTATGGATGACAACCTTGGGCCTGGTTTGCGCCCCCACTTCATTATTCCCTGGCAAGAAAATAATAATTCTTGGCCGGCTGGTTCCTTGTTGTTTATCTTCCAACGCACTTATTTCTCTTTTATAAGAGCTACCTTCAAAAACTTGTAGCTCTTTATTATCCATGAAGCATTGCACTAAGGTTTTGAATTCTTCACAATTTTGGGTCTCATGACCCTCTTTTCCATGGAACTCACAGTAGTTCCCTATTTCTTCTCTTTCTTTCCCAGAGGTTATCATCCCTCTCTTCACTATCTCTTTCCAAATTACCCTCAAAGGCATTCTCGCCTCAGCAACATTTTCCTTGATTATTTCTTCCCTAGTTTCATCAATGGCATTCACTCCTTGATTGCCATGATCTAGTAACAGATTTTTAGCATTAGGGGTACTGTCGAATTTCACAACTCCCATCTTGATAAGCCTCTCCCACGGCCTTCTTGAATCCAGTGCAATTTTCAATTAAATGCTCCGGTATTCCCGCATGATATTCGCATTTAGCATTTGCATCATATCACTTGAGGTACGATGGCTGTAGCAGTTTCAAGTGAAATAGAGCAATGGCGTATGCATCGTATAAGCTTTGATAAAGCTCACGATACGTCACAGGGATAGGCATGAATTGCATCCCCTCTGAATTTTGTCTTGATCCCGATTCTTGTCTTTGAGTATTTTGCTGCCCAACCGTAGCCACTTTAGACTGACTAACTGTGACTGCCTTCGCGTTGAAGCTACTTGTGTTGTTCACCTCATTGTCTTTTCTCCTTGGGGTCGATCTTTTGGCCGCTTCCCCCTCAATTTTGCCACCCATTATGGCATTCTCTATCATCTCTCCTGCCATAACTATGTTCGCAAAACTTTTGGTAGTGCTTCCAATCATATGAGTAATGAATGGAGCTTTCAGGGTGTTGATGAATAACATGGTGGTCTCCTTCTCCAGCAGTGATGGTTGAACCTGCATTGCTACTTCTCTCCACCTTTGCGTATATTGCCTAAAATTCTCATTAGGCTTCTTCTCCATATTTTGGAGCGTGATCCTGTCTGGTGTCATATCAGTCACATGGTTGTACTGTTGCATGAAGGCTTGTGCAAGATCTCTCCATGAACTGATTCTTGCACGGTTCAACTGATTGTACCACCTAGCTGTCGCTCCTACTAAACTATCTTAAAAATAATGGATCAACAGCTGATCATTGTTTACGTACCCAGTCATCCTTCTACAGAACATTGTGATGTGGCCTCTGGGCAAGTAGTACCATTGTACTTTTCGAACTCCGGCATCTTGAATTTGTGAGGCAGTACTAGGTCTGGGACTAGACTTAAGTCTTTAGCATCAATCCCATGATGATTTCCAGCGCCTTCCAAAACCTTAAACTTCTCCTCTAACCACTTGCAATGTTCCTCCAACTGTTTTGAGGATTCGGTTGCCATTCTTTCCTTCTCCATCATATCCAGATCAGGAATGATAGGGTTGATCAGGCTATCGCCCAAATTATTTCTCGACCCAGATTGAAAATTCACGGGGATTCCAGCTTCAACCGACCCATGTTGGGGCCTCACAGTGACAGATGGTTTTCTGGGAGGTGCATCGGTTTGCAATGGCACATGAGGCGGAGTAAAACCCAGAGGATGATCCTCACCCTCCTCACCAGTGATAGCTATAGGGGCCTTCTCTTTATCAATGGCCCTTAGAAGCTGAGCCATTTCAGCTATCATATTCTTCTGAACCTCTAGCATTTGCTCCCTCATGTCATTCTGCATCTTGGCCAACTGCTCTTGCAATTGGTCTTGCATGTCCTTTTGTAATTGTTCGAACCTTTGATCTATACTCTTAGTTTTAGTGCGGGTGCCGTAAGGATGTGTGATTTCCAGATTTCCTTTTCTACCTTTTAAAGAAACTTTAACTAATTAGGGTCT
The DNA here is from genome assembly GCA_025698475.1 of Gossypium anomalum. Lineage (NCBI taxonomy): Eukaryota > Viridiplantae > Streptophyta > Magnoliopsida > Malvales > Malvaceae > Gossypium > Gossypium anomalum. The sequence continues at coordinate 7,386,982 of CM046961.1, forward strand.
TTCTATAACCTTGAATGCATATGATGTGATGTAATGTAAATGTATGAATGCAAAAAGGCATCGATCTCGATTCAATCTCATTTAAAAAACTTTATTTAGAAAAGAATATCTTTACATATAAGAGGATTACAAGTACGCTTTCACCCTAATGCCCAAGGTTTTAACTCTATCTAATAAAAGGGCTAACTCTCGTCCTATATCCGACGACGATCCGTACATCAGACTCAATACATCAGCTCGTCTTGCCAAGTCTTGTACATATTCCGCAACCTCTCGAATCTGGGCTACGGCTTCACCCATGACTTGATCCCTTTCTCTGACCTGTCCTCTAGACTGATGAAGCTCTTCTTTCAGATAATCTTCTCGCGCCTCAAGCTGTTCAATCCGAAGTTCACCATCATGCAATGCCACTTCCAAATTTTCAACCTTACTTTTTAGCTCTTTTAACTCGACCGTAGAATCATGGTTTCGATGCCAACGAAGAGATCTTTCAAGCTCAGTTACCTTGGTCTTCAACCCTTTATTTTCTTCCTCTAATGCCAAATTTTGTGACTGCATCTCTTGGAACTTTCTCTCTCAATACTCGGCTCTAGCTTTTTCCTCTTGGACCTCTTTCTGCAACTGATCTGAAGACCCTCCTACTATCGCTCTTCTTAAGGATACTTGTACCTTTTTGTAATGCTCTTTCAAATCATCTCTATCCTCCTCAATCTTCCTCTTTTATTTCCTCTCTTTCTCGACCTCCATCCTTTGAACATAGCCATCTAAGCTCAAGTACATCTTTTCTTCTTCAAGTTTTGCTATCCTCTTCTCGAGCTCCAAGTTCCTTCTCTCGAACTCTTGCTTCATGATTTCTAACTCCGAGGGCATCACTCGTAAATTTTCCTCTATCGGTCGAGCTCCTTCCACGCTTGGCTTAGGAATGTTATCATTAATCCTTTTGCCTCTCCATTCGACATATTCCGGTGTCGTAGCAGGGCTAATAGCTACTCCTTTCAACCGATAAGTCTTGTTCCAAGCACTGGAAACCTCGCTAACCTTCCTCTTGTAATCGGCTCCTTTGTATACAAACTCACTTTGAGCCAATCCATGAGTCGCTGGTACGAACTGTCTCAATCCATGCTGCCTTAGCACGAGCAAAGGGGCATAACCAATGGCGCCCCAAATTCCTAACAGAGGGACCCAATCGAAACTGCAGCATCGGTAAAGAATCTCACCAGGAATCATCCACAGAGCCCTCTACTCAACATCTTTCGACTGAAGGTTCTGAAGTAGTGCTATCCAATTCTCTTCTGGAACATCAACTCTTCTAGTTGAAGCTACTATGTCCTTTAACGGTGAATAATCCTTGAAGAAGACCCGACAAACCACCCTATCTATCAATCGAAAATGGCTGTAGAACCAAGCCAAAAGTAACTGAGCACACCCTACCTGTACCAGCCTTCCTACATGCGCCTAAGGATCTGAATGTCTCCGCCAAAATCGAAGGGACAGAAGTGACCCTTTTGCTGAGTCGATGAAAAAGATCCGTGGTTGCCTCGTCCACATATCCCAAAGCCCTAGGAAAAATCATCCGTCCATACAAACTTAAGGCAAAAATGTCTACCTTCTTCGTCTCATCAGGATGTGTCAAAATCAGATCCTTCAAAGCGTCCCGCGAAATGCACTTGTACTCACCTTTTTCTTTAATTCTGGCTGTGATCCACTGCTCGCTCATCCCCGTAATAATCATTAATTTCTTCCAAAAAGTTAGAAAGCAGCTCGAGAATAGATCCTATCAACCTGAAACCTAGGACAACGAAGTAAGGCAGTGTACTCCTCCACGGTAGGTACCAAGTCTACTTTCCCAAAAGTGAAACAACTATAAACCGGGTTCCAAAACTGAGCAAGGGCTTGGAACAAGTGCTCATCTACCTGAACATCGGGCAAGTAAGGTAAATCTCCGTAATTACCGTAGAATAACTGCTTGGTCTCATTGCCCCATTAATCTCAAATTTTCTTGAGCTCTTGGAGATTATTTTGTGTGACACTAATACGAGTATAACCTGACAGCTCCGACATATATCCCACAGCTATACTATCTCCCTTTTCTAGTTGAGTTTGCTCAGACCATCTATGGACGTTGGCGTTGCCCTCCACTCTATCAAGAAGTCCGTTCTCCATAATAAAACTTTTCTAACTTAGAAACTGACCGTGAATCGATACCTTTTAAATGCAAAATGACATGCACAAAAGAAAGAAAACAGTCAGTATCATATGACATTAATAAACATAAAGGTAACCTAAGTATAATTCTATCTATATTGAGCTCTTACGGTTTTTCTATATGTGGTTTGTTTCTAAAGTTTGAGGTACCCGAACCAGCAGATTCCTCGATCCTCACTCATTATAGACTCATTTGAATCGAGTTCAGTTCAGGGGAATACATTTCCCTATGGCTACACGGAGATGAAAATCTCACAAACCATAGGTACGGATATATCTCGAAAGTGATCCACTATCCTGCACGGAGGCGAAAACCTCACGAAGGCGTAGTTTCTCACTCCCACTTGAGGTTGTGACCACAATGGTCATGCAAATGCAATGCATATCAGAATATGGCAACATATGCAATAATATAAACACATGTAATGCAAAGAGGATTAAATTTTAAAATTTTTAATTTCCGACATTAAAACAAGAGATACTCAATTACACGGCTTGACCCTCTTATGGTCCCCAGCGGAGTCGCCAAGTTGTCGAGACCATTTTTAAAATCGAGTTTTGGAAAATGGGAATCGACTTTAAAAACGAAAACGGGAGTCGCCACCAATCTTTTTAGGTGTAATTGGATCACCTTTAAAACATTTTGTTTTAAAATCATTAGTTTTGGTCTACAAAATAAAAAGAACGGGTTCGGGAGTCGGCTACGTACGAGGAAGGATTAGCACCCTCGTATCGCCCAATAATTGGTACCTAATTAATTATCAAATGTCTTTAAGGTCGAAAATTAAAAATTTTAAGATGCAATCCTCTTTTAATATTTTTTATTTTTTTTTTGAAAATTAGGGTTCACTTATATCAAATAAATCAAAATATTTCGTCCAATAAGTTAGGACACCATATTTTTAAGATATTTGGCACTAGGTTAGCCTTTTTGGAAATTCCTATCTCGAAACGACAAAACGCCACATCCAGTAAGTTAGGACACAACGCTTTGAAATTCTAAGATAGTTGCTCGTATTTTGAAAATTTTAAAAGTTTAGAAGGGTATTTGACTATTCGAACTCAACGAGAAAAATTGTAACCCAATAAGTTAGGGCACTACTTTTCTCGAAGTTTCCAAACACCAAGCATTGCCTTTTTATTTTTGAAAACTTTAGAGTCTCGTTTTTTTTTTTAAAATCGATGCATGAAGGAGCATATTAATATAACATTCGAGATAACATGTTATAATAATAGGTAAATAAAAGCACGATAGCATAAATATCATACATTAGCTAACATATATAAAAAATAAAACATGGCCAATTTTAAATAAGTAAAATATACATAAGGCATAATATATATATATTTAAGAAGAATAGGTAAAAACATATAAACATGTAATTCAACATATATTTAAACATATTAATAATAAACAATGATGCATGATATACAATATATCAATGTACATATATATAACAATATGCATTTGAAAATAAATTATAAAAGTCTAAGATATTACATAACATATATAATACATAACATAACAATAATACATAAATCCTAAAGTGAAAACAAATATTGTATAAAAAAAATAAGTTTTAAAAATATATGTATAATATAAACAATTGATAATTAGAATGAGCATATAATGAAAAATATGACACTTAATAATAAATTTTAAGATATAATATATAATAAAAATATTTATAAGAATAATAATTAAATAAAAATAATGTATAAAATATCAAATTTGTAAAAGAATTTATATTCATAATGAAATAATTATATAATACATATATAAATATAAGTTTAGAATAATATAAAATAGGTAATTAATAATGAAATATTCATATTATAATATTATAATATCTTCAAAATGTGTAATAACAGAACATAAATAAAGTGATTATTAACATATAAATAAAAAAATATGTATATAATACAAGTAAAAAAACTTTAATAATAATATATATAGATAAAAAATATAATAATAATAATTTGTGAAGAATCATCTATAATAAATAATATAAATAATATATAATGAAATACGAATACTATTATAAATAAAGATAATATATACTATTATTTTTTAATATTTTTTAATTTATTTGCCATTTACAAATTTAGTAAATAATACAACAATTTATAAAAAAAATATAAAGAGTAAAATATAATTATAATATAATTTATAGATAAAATATATGATAATAAAAATAATGGATAATAATAATATATAACTAATATTAAAAATATATAAAGTATTTAAGTAAATTAAAATATAAAAGGGTTAAAATTGAATTTAATTAGAAAATCTGAGGTTAATTTGCAAAATAATAAAAATTCCTGGGCCTGATTTGAAATGCGCGTTAAATTCAGAGGACTCACTGGGCAATTTGCCCTAATCTTAAACGACGCCGTTTTCTGAATACTGTTTTAAAATCACCGAGAGGACTTAATTGAAACAAAATTAAAATATTAGAGCTGAATTAAAAAAATAAAAGTAGAATTATAAATATTAATAACTGTAAGAGGACTAATTAGGTAATTAACCCAATCTTCAAAAACACGCGGATCCTCCCCGGGTTATCGAGTCAACACGCGGATCCTCAGGTCTTAAAACGATGTCGTTTTAGGCTTATTGACTTAAGCCCAAAACGGCACCGTTTTCAAAAGGGTATATATATCAATTAAACCCCTAAAAAACATTTTAAAACGTTTCTAAAAAAAAAATTAGAAATGCTCTGAAGCTTTCAGAGCCCTAGCCTTCGACTGTCATAGATCCGGTCGTTGGTCCTCCGCACGTGCTCACGCGCCGTCATGCACGGTGGTCGGAGGGTTAAAAATCCTCGTCCTTCCACAGGTAATCACTTTTCCTTCTTTATCTTACTGGTTTTCTTAAAAGTAATTTGTATATTCGTTTCAAAAAAAAAAATTAAATCACCTTAAAATGAACTCTGCTTCTTCTGTGAGTAATATCTGTGTGTCTTCTGTATTTTTGTTCCCCAAAAAAAAAAATCCCCCCTTACATATTAGAAAAGGGTTTTTATAGCCTTTCTGTAACTTATTACATTTTGGGGAAAGAAATCTTTCTTTCCATATCTGTTTAATCCGTATGCTGTATTATTTCTTTCCATATTTGTTCCTTGTCTGTCGCGATTTCTTTCCCTTGTTTGCAGGTGAGTGCAAGGATCTCAGTGGCGAGACAAGGCTGAGGCGTAGCGCTGATGGAGCCTTGACGATGATCGTGCTGTTCGTGACGTGATTCGGGGCCAGACAGAGGGACGACCAGTGATTGGGGCATTGATGGGCATTGAAGGCCCTTGCTTCGGGAGCTGGAACGGCTCTGACGTGGCGAAGCTTCTGGAACGACTCTTACGGCGCTGAGGTTCTAAGGAAACCCTAGGATTTCCTGCTGGTACCTTAAGTCATTGGGCCTTTTGGGCCCCAGTGATTTGGGTCTATTTAGGTGTTTGGGTGTAACGGGTTTATTGGGTAGTGGTAGTTGGGTTACGAGTCTGTTTGGGTTTGGGCTTTACAGGCTATTGTAAATGGACTGTTTATAAAATAAATGGACTTTATTATTATTTTTTTAGTTTAAGGCCCGGGCGAATTTGGGCTCTTACAAAAATCATCTAAACAAGCTCCAAAACATAAAACCAAAAGTATACCAATATATTATACACATCATAACAAAACCAAAACAAGCAATTGAGCAAAACCAATTTTGTTAATAAAAAGAAAATGAAACTACAAAAAGGAAATGTTGAAGGTAGAGTGTTAGGATCTAGTACAAAAAGAAGCTATTTGGTGGACTTTGCCTCGCCTAGCTGATTCGAGTATCCAACCTTCATGCCTAAGGTGTAGAATTTCATGGTCACCACCTGATTCTGACGTGTTAAAATTTAATGCGTGGATTTGTTAAAGGGGAATCCAGTCTGGCTGGGTGTGGTGGTGTTTTGAGAGACTCGAATGGTTGTATTTGTAGATTATTCTTTGTCCCTCTTGGCACGTTATCATCAACCGATGCTGAAATTCATGCTATTTATATTGGTCTAAGGTTGTTTGCGGCATCACCTTGGCTGAGTTCAAAAAAATTAGTGATTGAATCAGGCTCAACCACAGTAGTGTCTCAGAAGATTAAAAAAGAATTACATCCCTAGCATTTATGGGTCTCTTTGCTATTATTGATAGGCTTATTTTAGTTATGAAAGATGTGGAGTTCTCAAATGTATTAAGAGAGGCCAACAAGTTGGTTGATTCCCTACCCAAATTGGGTGTGTGTAGAGAATCATTATTCTATGCTTGGTTTCAAGGCTTGACCCTAATTGTATGTTTTTTCTTTAATATTAATAAAATTCCTTTCAAGTAAAAACAAGAAATGTCTTTTAAATGTCAAAAGTTTTTTTCTCCAGATATTTTTTGTATTCATAAATTATTCTATAAAAAAGTTTTTTATAAAAATTGATAGTCTTGTTATCCGCTACTAATGTTTAGTGGACTCTTTCCGTTAGTGAAAGACGCAATCAAGCATTAGGTTTCATTGTATTAACCACTTTTATTTACCAATAACTCTTTTACACATAAAATTACAAATAGAAACAAATAAAACTTTAAAAAAAATTGATATAATTACACACTTTGAAATCTAGCGTTACTTTATCATAAATTTATTTTTATCCCATCCGAGAGTATTATTTTTCATATTATTTATGGATATTTATGTTTGATCTTCATTGTGGAGTGCTATCAACCAACTAGTGCATCTTTTATTTTCTATATAAAATTTCCATTTTCTAGCCGAGTCAAACGAAAGAAAAAGGGAAAAGCAAAGATGCAATGCCGTACATCTTTGTTGTATCAGCTATATAAGTCCAAGGCACCAACTACTGCATCTTTGATTGCTGATACGATTGTATTCCATGAAAATGATTTTCTTGTATTAATTTTACTTAATGTCTTTCAAAAAACTATGTATATGCTGCTTTAGACTTACTTTTGCAATATTGCTTTACTGTCACTTAGTTTATTTTATTGTTTGCCTTAGCTTTGTTGTAATATTTAAAAAAAATTTATAAAAATAAGGATCATAATTCAAAAAATATAAAAATAATTATAAAATTAAAAGAAGTTCATCTTAGTAAATATATAAATCACAGTTATTATTTAGTTTCATCTTTAAAACTTTGATGAAAAAATGGAACTATTTCGAATCCAAGTTTTTTGTTTTTTTTTTTTTAAATCCTAGAGGCAGGAGCGAAGTTATAAAATTTGTAAGGGAATGAAATTAAATTGTAATTTTTAAGATAGTAAAAATGTAATTTCATTGTAACACCTCGGATTTTGGGGCTAGAAATTTTGGATTTTGTGGTTAGGGTCAAGGAGTTGATGGTGCTATTGAGTTTAGTGGCGCATTTAAGTGCAAGAATGGGCCTACTAATTTGGTGGTTGAGTCAATGTTAATATATCTCAAGGTTTTGGGTTTGAGTCTTTGGGAGCACATTTTGGAGAGACTTTTTATTTTGTTTTGTTTTAATTAATATTTATAATTAGTTATCTTTATTATTTTATTTTATTTTTGGTTTTATTTTATTTTTAATTTTTGGTCTGAGACGTGCTTTTGGCTTTTCTCTCTGGGTTTTTATTTTCTTTTTACGGTGATTGTGGTTTTGCTTCTCGTTCTTCTGGGAAGCAGGTTTTGCTGCATGTAAAACGAAGATTTGTTGTGGGATTCGAAACTTCTTTATTTTATTTGCAAAACTGTTGATTTGCTGTGGAATTTCGGCGATCTCTTAGCGTGTTGGTAATTGGGCATGTTAGGCTCGTGTTGATTGAAATCATCTGGAGGGTAGTGCGTTATGGTTGGTTTTAGAAGTGGCGTGACTGGAGTTCATTTTAGTAACCGAAAAACTTGGTTTTTCAGGCTATTTAAGGGTGGTTTTGTGATCACAGGGGCGGCCACACGGGCGAGTGCTTGTGCACACAGCCGTGTGGAATTGGGAATCAAGGTTTTCGGGCTGATCTGGGTGCCACACGGCCATGTGGCCGATTTGGGGATTTTATCATTTCTCACACGGTCATGCCTCTAAGGCACACGGGCGTGTGAGTTTAGGGATTAGAGTTGAGTGATTTTATGTTACACAGCCGTGTGGCTAATTTGGGGGTTTAAAGTTTCCACACGAGCATGTATTTTGGACATACAGCCTTGTCTGGTGAGCACACAGGCGTGTGAGACCCTCACACGACCGTGTCAGCCCTGTACTCAAATTTAGTGCAAATGGACAAATAGTTACACGGCCATGTCCCTGGTCCATACGGGCGTGTACCTTAATCACACGACCGTGTGCCTCTCTTCACACGGGCGTGTGCCTCTATCACACGGGCGTGTGCCCCTTTTTACACGGGCTTTTGACCTTCCCCATGGCCTAGGCATTTCCACACGGCCAGAGCACACGAGCGTGTGGTCCTAAGGCACTTATATTGGTTCCAAGTGCGTTTCTGATCCGAAAATATATTTGTGTGTGCTCCGACCCTTAGCTAAGTTTAGTAAGGGCATTCATGACTGGATATTTGTGATGATTGTGTGTGATGGGTGAGTTTGAAACTGGTCTGTGGAGTGTATTGTTTATCTGTTCCGTCTAACTGACTGTGTAAATGTCTCTGTTCTGTGAGCTTGAATGCATTCATGCATTTGCATAAAGTATTTTGGGTTGGGTTGTAAAGAAAAGGAAGATTGTATCTGTTATGATCTGGCAGTTTAACTACAAATTTATATATACAGCGATTTATCGCATTGTACCGCTCATGCGTCAGCTTTGCTGCGCACTATTTTCTGATCTGGAAGTTTTCACTGCAGCATGTCTGTACAGCGGATTACCGCATTGCACTGTACTGTATGTACGTTAGCTCTGCTGCGTACCATTATATGATCTGGTAGTTTAACTGTAACTCGTCTGTATAGCGGACTACCGCATTGTACAGTACAACATATATGCTAGCCCTGCTACGTATTATTATCTGAGTGGCTTAGTCCACATATGTGGTGTGTAGCTTTGGATGGGTCTTGCGAGGTCCTAATTGGTGTGTTTGGTTGGATGCGCTTTAACAGTTCTTTGGGGTGTGATCGGGGGACGGAGAAGTGTGTTGGCTAGATGAGTGGGTTTTTATTTAACTGCATATCATCCGCATCTGTCAGTGTGTGTTCTGACTGAAAGACTAGTTATTTGTAATTTGTTGGTCTAATTAGCATTTGTGCTAAGACTTTTGTGTGAATTTGGTGTGCTATGGTTGTTAAGTTCTGTTGGGACGTTAGTTCCAAGTGTGCTTTTTGACTCCGTGGGTAACTGGAAATCTGTTGTGCTACTATTTTGAATTATGTATCTCTGTTTTAGACTTGTTTCAGACTCACACTGAGCTCGAGTAGCTCACCCCCTCTTAGTGTTTCCTTTTCAGGTACCTTTTTTTAATTCTGACGCTGGACTCGGTGTGCGGAGGTATCAGACAATCTTGGTGAAAATAAACCATTACCAGTTGCACTTTTAGTATTTATTTGATTATTTAGTTTTGGAAATATAAATCTTAAAAAGCTGTGGTACAATTTTTTAGTTAAGTTTTAATCGTTTTTATTTCGCTTACATATACATATACTATCTTAACTGAAATTTTTATTGACTGGTTTTAAACGACTAAGTATTACAATTCGACATGAAAATTGTTTTGTAAAAATTTACCTACGATCACTTCGGTGATCAATATAGCATCCGAGATTCGGTCTAAACTTCTAGGCCGGGTTTAGGGTGTTACATTCATTATTTTAATAGTTTATATATTTATAAACTTTAAAAAAATTAAATCAAATTTTTATTTTCTAGGAGGTGAATGTAAAATTTTTACTAATTTAAAATTTTAAAAGTTACATTTTAGGGAGTCGGTGCCCTGGACAACCCCTCGTTATGCCACAAGCCAGGGCAGGTTGAACCCGACCGGTTGAGAGTATTTTGTCACAATCCGCAACTGCAATATACGCATGAGAAAGAAAATACATCCGTATCAAAGTAAGAGTTAGTGCCTTGAACACATTATTCAGCTCTTACATTCACTGGAAAACAATGTCAGTTGCCTTTATTCATTTGAAACCCTATAAGAAGGGACGTTTCTCATTTAGAAGTTGGCAACCTCAGAGCTTGCGAGAGAGAAACAATGGGAGACCAAACCCCATTTTCAGCTTTGTCTAATGTGTGGGACAAAGTGAAACCATTCTTGGCAATCGTCTCCTTGCAGTTTGGATATGCAGGGATGTATATCATCTCCTTGGTTTCTTTAAAGCAGGGCATGAGTAATTTCACCCTTTGTACCTACCGTCATGTTGTCGCCACCATTGTCATTGCTCCCTTTGCCTTTGTTCTCGAAAGGTTTTCTCTTCTTTACCCAGTTTCTCAAATAGATAGACCACGTTATTTCATGGATCAATTCCTTAGCTTGTTTTCTGCCTTTCCATTGTTTTATGCAGGAAAATCCGGCCAAAGATGACCCTTCCTATCTTCCTCAGGATTGTGGTTCTTGGTTTCCTCGAGTAATGCTTCTTTTTTATATGCACACCCACTGTGAATATATGTCCGATATGAATATGTTCTAAGGGTTCTGTTCGATCTTGAAAGCTTTAACATATTCATCTATAGAGGATATGTAGCAATTTAAATGACAATCGAGTGTACATCTTTCAGCATATATCCTCAACGAGGTCATGCATGTATGCTTGTTCTTGATATATATATATATATATATATATATATATATATAAGCACGATAAGAAGAAAGGGAAATTATCAATACATGCTGACCAAAGAATGTAAAGGGTCTTTGTTGATTGTATTCTACAGGCCAGTGCTTGACCAGAACTTATACTATCTGGGAATGATGAAGACAACTGCAACATATTCATCTGCTTTCGTCAACATGCTTCCTGCTGTTACTTTCATATTGGCAATGATTTTCAGGTGAGAATTCGGACCAATTTAATTCCATCATTTATTAATATATATATATATACATGTATGTGCTGAATCATTGCTTAATATGCTAATTATATCAATCAGGTTAGAGAAGATCAATTTGAAGAAGATATACAGTGTGGCGAAGATCATTGGAACAGCAATCACTGTGGCAGGGGCAATGGTGATGACATTGTACAAAGGTCCAATTGTTGATTTCATCAAATCAGGAGGCGTGGTACACCATGGAAACACCACTGAATCTGCAGACAAACACTGGGTTACCGGAACCATAATGCTTCTAGGAAGTATCTTAAGCTGGTCAAGTTACTTTATTTTGCAAGTGAGTGGAGACATATTCAAAGTTTGGTTTAAACTAAATACATATTCTCGACCTAATTGTATTGGTTATGGTTTCTGGTTCAGTCCTTCACGTTGAAGATGTACCCAGCCGAGCTTTCTCTTACAGCTTGGATATGTTTAATGGGAACGGTCGAAAATGCAGGATTGTCCCTTATCATGGTTCGAGGCCTAAGTGCATGGAAACTAGGTTGGGATTCAAGGCTCCTTGCTGCAGCTTACTCTGTAAGTGCCTCAATAAAAACCAAATAAAATGAATACATCAACAAAAAGTAGAGCTACCAACTTTTGTTTATTGCTTTACAAGCCTTTTTGGCCAGCCATTGATGCACTTGAAAAGTTCTGTAAAAACTAAAATAAGCAAACACACGAAACACAAGTGGATTGACACTTTAATGTTTCAATATTGTGATTGGAGTAGGGAATAGTTTGCTCTGGGATTGCGTATTACGTGCAAGGAGTCGTGATCCGGGAACGAGGGCCAGTATTCCTTACATCATTCAGCCCTCTATGCATGATCATCACCGCTGCTCTCGGTACCTTTGTTTTAGCAGAAAAAGTCCACCTTGGAAGGTATATTGACAGTTTGACACCAATTATGAAAATATGGTGCACCATCAAGTGTTAAAGATAATTACTTTTGCCAGATAGTGACACAATGCACAATATAACCATTAAAATAATCTACACGTCTTATTCATTTAGTGGATTCTGATTATTGCTTCGGTTTTTTTTTTTTTTTTTTTTTTTTTTTTGTGTGTGTGGTTGATTTCAGCATTCTTGGAGCCATTATCATAGTCTCAGGGCTTTACACCGTGGTGTGGGGTAAAAGCAAAGACGGGAAAAACCTAGAAAGTGAAGAAAAAAGCAAAGGCCTGCAAGAATTGCCAATCACAAACAATGCTAAATCTATCAATGTTAATGATAGCATTGATGGAGCTGCAAGAATCGTTAAGGTTCCAGCTTCAAACAGTCCCTTTAGCACTCAACGGACATAAGAACATTTCCTTAATTTCCATTCTTTATAAATTTCAAGCGAAGTTGACCTTCCACAAAAAAAAAAAAAAAGTAGTATGTAACCATCCCATCCCATCTCTCTCTCACATAGCTTCGTTGCATCTAAGTAATCTGTGTCATATGTATCAAATTATGATTGTACTCTGAGGATTTTGATTTGAAGTAAAAAACCCTAGCAATTTCCTTATATTGTTTCGAAAGGTTGAGTTTTATTTGAGTAGCAAAACAACTAAAAACTAAAAAGATAAAACAAAGAGCACGCTCAATTGGTTAGCAATTACAATCCATTTTTTTGTACGAGGATTTATTTACAAAATAATCTACTATAATTCTAACAATACAAATGAGGATTAAGTGAATGTATATCATGATTAAGATAAAATTTTGATATACTTTAAATTCTAATATTTATTAGAGTTAGATCTCTACTTCTTTTATTCTTCTTATGCCTACAAATAGAGATTCTGATAAAGCATTATAACCATTTCTTTTAATCAATAAAGTATGTAAGACCCAAACTTTGCCCGGGCTTACACAAAAAAAAAAAAAAAACAAAATAAATAAAAAACCAAAATAAAAGATCCAAGTTTAAAGGTCCAATGTCCATTTACAAATTTTCAGGCTCAAATAAAAAACTTATACTAGCCCAGATACAATTTTAACCCAAATTTATAAACCCATATCCTAAACCTAGCCCAAATTCGGGACCCAAAAAGAAGCTCAGTAGTCGAGAGCACCAGAAGCTTCGGGAATATGCCAGAGAGTTGGGCTCCCACGAGCGACTCCTCGCACGGCCTCCTTCGCATGTCTCCCCACTCCTCCGTACGGCCGAATCTGCACAAGAATACACCAGAAGAACTACTAATAGAATACAACAAATAAATGTAATTTTTATTTTTATTTATTCTAAAAAATCTGGCTATAAAAAGCCGTCGATTTCATCTCTATAAAGGGGGGACGCATACATATTATACAGATACACTATACGCATATTGAATATAAAAAATTTGAAAATAATTTCTGAAAAGGTGATCTTCTTTAGTCTTTTTAATTTTTCTGTTATTTTTATCTATTTTCCTGCCATTGTTTTCATCATTTGCATTTTAAAACAAAGAGGAGGGAAAGGCAAATCTTACCTTGCGAATCGGCCATTGACCTCTGCTCACTTCGTTGAGATCGAAGTTGGAAGGGGGATCCAAAGGCGTCATCATTCAATCATGGTGTTGGAAGTGTACTTGAAACGACGCCAATGAAATCCCTAATATCTCTGAAATACTGAGATACGGGCGAGGGTCAGATGGTATTAAATGTGTTTGTTTTCATCTTTGGCTTCATCTTTTTTTGAATGAATGATATTAGATCTATGAGTTTTTAAAAAAAAAAAAAATAGAATGGCTTACCTGTTCTCCTTGAGCATGGCCTTTGACAGCTTCTGGGTGCTGATGGTGCACCATCGATCACCAAAAGAAATGGTGGATTCAGCAGTCGCTGGAATGAGCCCAACAAATTGATTTTAGGGCTGTAATTTTTTGGTTAAAATGGTGGCTGTGTTTTAATTTGGAAATAGGGAAAAAGGTTTTAAGTAACCTGTTAATAAAACGGTGCCATTTAGTGCAAGGAGATCCGCGTGTCAACCCAGCCCCAGACCCGGATCCACACCACCATGCTTCTAATGGGAAATTTATGCGATCAATCCCCCTTTCTTACGCTACATTTCATTAACCCCTATTAGCATCTTATTTGTTTTTTTTTTTTTAATTTTCCTCAAAATTTCATGAGCTATTTCATTTTAATCCACACCTGAATGCTGCGTTTTGGGAGTCTGGAATATTTCCAGATTCGGTCCCTGTACATTTTCGCGCACCGCACATTGGTCCTCATTTTGTTATCAGAAGTTCATTTTATTTGTAAATTATCTTTCTTATTTTAATTTGACTTCAATTAGGTTTTTTTTAGATTCATTTCATGTTTTTTTAAATTCATGTTTATTTATTTGTATTAATTGTATCATTTGCGCCATTTGCTTATCTATTGTAATTTAGGTAATTGTATTTTCACATGTTGTATACTATTTTATGTAAATATTTTTATACATTATTATACACACATATATATATATATACTTTATAATAAAATTAGTTTTATTCTATGAATATTATTAACATTATATTATTTCATACATATGACTGTTTTTGGATTAATTCACATATTTATATATATGTATTTGTTGTTTAAAAGGAAATCACATGTTTTATACATTATTTAAATTATAATTATACATATACAAAAACATTGGTACATATATTTAATCTATATACATTACTAAATACTAGTATTTTATACATATAGTTTTCTTTATATACTGTAGCGACGTAAAAATTTACTTTCGGGTCGCTAAATTGTGGCGATTTATTAGAAAATTGGAAATTGAAATTTGGTTTTAAAAATAAACCGGGAGTCGCCACCGATCTTTTTTCTAGGTGTGATCGGACACCTATTAGATCTTTCTTTAAAAACAAATAAAAGGCTAGGTTTACGTTAAAATCCAGAGAAAAATTAGGGTTCGGGAGTCGGTTACGTGCGAGGAAGGTATTAGCACCCTCGCGACGCCCAAAATTGGTATCTTATAAACACGTGATGTCTTAATTTTCAAAAATACGAGTTCAATATATAATTTAGTCGTGATCCGATTAAAAGAAGACGTGAAATTTCAATTTTATTTCGATTTTTGAGAAGGGTATATCGCTTTAACACGAGTCAATCGACTTTCACCCAACATAGCGATGAACTCGATGACTTAATGTTGAATCGATATATTGCCTAACAAAACAAGAATATGATTTTCGAAATAATAAGAAACAAAATTGATATGAAATAAGAATAAATGAATGGAATAACTATAAACAGATTTAGAAACAAATTGTGAAAAAAATAAAATAAAATAAAAAATAAAGAACACAAAATTTTACGTGGAAACCCTTTCGGGAAAAAACCACGGGCAGAGGAGAAGAAAATTCACTATGTCGAAAATTTGAATCAATACAAAAGGAATAGACTATGTCTATTTATAGGCTTGTAAAGCCATATTCTAGTAGGATTGAAACACCTTATCCTAGTAAATATAAAATAGATGGAGTTTAATAAGGTTTAAAAAACCTTATTCTAAAATAAAATAAAAGAAGTCTAGTTCTATATGGATTTTACTTTTATTTTATTTTCCATCGTATTTTATTTAAATAAGAATTAGGTCACTTAATTCTAACAATCTCCACCTTGACACAAATTCTCAATGAACAAGTTTTTTTTTTTTTTTTTCATCGCGAACAAGTTCTCCACCTCTTCCATAAAACCCCTAAGGGTTTAACTTCAACAATGAACACCAACCAAGTCTAAGCAATGCTCAAACTTGGTTATAGGAAGTGACTTGGTCATCATATCTGCAGGATTTTCATGAGTACTAATTTTGCTCACAACAATATCACCACGAGCAATAATATCACGAACAAAATGATACCGAACATCAATATGTTTTGTTCTCTCATGAAACATTTGATCTTTTGTAAGAAAGATGGCACTCTCATTGTCACAAAATATCATGGCTGATTTGAAGGTCTTCATTTAGTTCACTAAAGAGTCCCTTCAACCAAATAGCTTCTTTACAAGCCTCGATGTCGCCATGTACTCAAATTTCAAGTGGTAGACAAAGCGATCGTAGTTTGCAAAGTGGCTTTCCAACTTATTGCACAACCTCCGATTGTAAAGACGTAACTCGTGAGAGATCTTCTTCTATCAAGGTCTCCAGCAAAATCAGCATCAACATACCCAATAACTCCATCTTGATTCTTCCAAACTGTAAGCAAACATCGAGAGTACCTCGTAAGTATCTTAAAATCCATCGAATCGCTTTCCAGTGTTCTTTACCGGATTCGCCATATATCTCGCTTAATCTGCACCGATCGCATATGATAAATCTGACGTGAACAAACCATAGCATACATGAGAGATCCCACGCACTAGAGTATGGAACATGTGACATGTACTCAATCTCATCATCCGATTGTGGAGACAAAGCCGATGAAAGTCTAAAATGAAATTTTGCTAAAGGAGTACTAACAGCTTAGCACTCCGCATATTGAACCTACAAAGAAGTTTCTCAATGTACCCCTTCCGACTTAGGTACAATTTACTTGTTTTTCTATCTCTAAGAATCTCCATACCAAGTATCTTCTTTGCTTGGTCCCAAATCTTTCATCTCAAATTCTTCACTTAGTTGGGCTTTGACCTTTCTTATCTCTCCTTTGTCTTTTCTTTTGCTATCAACATGTCATCAACGTAAAGAAGTAGATACACAAAAGAACCATCATTGTTTTTCTTAAAGTAAACACAATCACAAAACTACTTCTTTTGAAATCGTGAGAAGTCATAAAGGAATCAAACATCTTGTACCACTTGCTTTGGCGATCGTTTCAAACCGTAAAGGACTTTTTCAAAGCAAGCAAACATAATCCTCTTTTTCTCAAATCTGAAACCCTCCGGTTGTTGCATGTAAATATCTTCCTCAAGTTCTCCATGCAAAAATGCGCTTTTACATCTAATCGCTCAAGCTCTAAATCATGCATGGCCACAATACCAAGCAAAGCTCGAATCGAACTATGCTTCACAACCGGGAGAACACATCTGTGAAGTCCACTCTGAACTTGATCAGTAACCCTTTGCAACAAGCCTTGCTTTATATTTAGGTTCTTCAACTCCTGGAGTCCCTTCTTTCTTTTAAACACCCATTTACAACGAAACAGTCTTCTTACCTTTAGGAAGTTTCACAAGATCCCATGTTTTGTTTTTGTGGAGTGATTCCATCTCCTCTTGCATAGCAAACATCCATTTTTCTCGAGTCTTCACAAACTAATCGCCTCGAGAATAATTTGATAGCTCTTGATTCGCATCTATATCTTCACCACATTTAAAGCATAAGCAACTAGATCACCTCAAAGATACTTCTTTGGAGGTTTAATTTCTCTTTTAGTTCTGCTTTTGGCGATAGAGTATTGAGGCGAAGAAGCAACTCTATTCTCAATTTTTGTAATGACTTGAGGAGTCGACTCAGTATTAACTGATGCTCCACCGCTTTTGATTTTCTTTATTGGAACAGTCTTTAAGAGATAAGTTAGGAAGCATAGCGCTTTCATCAAAAACAACATCTCTGCTAATCACAACTTTCCTATTTTCAGACACCATAACTTATACCCTTTTACACCAGCTTTATAACCAAGAAAAACACATTTAATGGATCTCGGTTCCAATTTTCCATTATTAACATGAGCATACGCAGGACACCCAAAGATCTTTAAATCAGAATAATTAGCAGGATTACCAGACCATACCTCTTGTGGAGTCTTTTTCTCAATGGCAACGGATGGAGATCGGTTGATCAAAAAACATGCAATGAGAGGTCGTCGCCCTTCAAAACGACTTCGGTAAGTTGGCATTTGACAACATACATCGAACCTTCTCCATGATCATTCTGTTCATTCGTTCTGCAACGCCGTTTTGCTGTGGAGTATGACGAACTGTCAAGTGTCTCACGATCCCTCGACTTGCACAATCTATTAAACTCATCAGAACAGAACTCTAAGCCATTGTCTGTGCGGAGGTATTTTATCTGTTTTCCCGTCTGTTTTTCAATCATAATTTTCCAAGACTTAAATGCGGAAAACACATCGCTTTTCTGCTTCAGGAAGAACGCCCAAACTTTTCTCGGAAAAATCATCAATAAAGGTTAGCATATAATTAGCTCCACCTCTCGAAGGCACTCTGGATGGTCCCCACAGCATCGAATGAATATACTCCAACGTTTCATTCGTGTTATGGATTCCTCTAGTGAATCGAACTCTCTTTTGCTTCCCAAAAACACAAAGGTGCTCACAAAATTCGGTTTGCAAATTCCTTGCCCATCAAGAAGTCCTCTTTTGCTCAATTCTACCATGCCATTCTCACTCATATGCCCTAGGCGCATATGCCAAAGTTTAGTAATATCATCATCCGACAAGGAAGAGGAAGCGACAAATGCATCACCAAGAATGATGAGAACCCTCGCAAAACATATAACTTGGCAGTTTTTCTTTGCCCTTTCATCACAACAAGGACCCTTTGGAAATCTTTAAAACCCCACTTTCACTGTGTATATCTGCACTTTTGAATCAAGAGTACTCAATGAAATTAAATTTCTTTTCAATTCTCGAACATACCGCACGTCACTAAGTGTTCTCGACAACTCCATCAAACATCTTAACTTTAATTGTTCCAACACCGCGATCTTACACGAAGCATTATTTCCCATCAAAACAACACCTTCGGACAATCTTTTTTCGTAAGTTGTAAACCAATCCCGATTGGGACTCATATGGAAGGTGCAGCTGAATCAAGTATCCACTCCTCACTTACTTTAGAATCATTGATGAAGCGACTAGAAGTTCACCATCGTTGTAGTCTTCTACAACATCGCCTTCACCGTAATTTTCTCGGTTGTTTTCCTTTGATTCGCAGCCTCCCTTTAATCTTATTTTGTAGCTTATAGCACTCGGGATTTAATGTGCCCTTTCTTCTTACTGTGGTTACAAGTTTTACCTCTATTTGAAGACTTGATCTACCCTTAGATTTACCACGATGATTTCTTTCACCTGTGTCCTACCACGATCATCATCGATTTCGATCTTGTCTCCCACGAACAATGAGACCCTCTCCCCGAGAGTCGTCGTTTAACCACAAGATGTTTCATCTTATCATACGAGGTTAAAGAATCATAAACCTCATCAACCGTGAGAGACTCGCGGCTATATAAAATCGTGTCTCTAAAGGTTGAATAAGACGGAGGCAACGAACAAAGTAGAATCAACCCTAGATCTTCCTTATCATACTTTGAACCTCCATGGCCTCCAAGTTTGAGAGAATTTCTTTAAACACCATTAAGTGTTCGTGTCTGACGCACCTTCCTCCAAACGATGAGCATAAAGACGCCGCTTCATATGCAACTTGCTTGTTAGAGTTTTCGACATACATATTTGTTCTAGCCTCTTCCATAATGCAAATGGCGCTCTTCTCTTTCATCACATCCTGCAAAATTTCATTGGACAAATGCGATGCAATTGTGTTAATGCCTTTCGATCCTTACGCTTCTTCTCTTCATCCGTTAATGTCGAAGGCATCTTATCTATCCCTAGCGGGGCATCCTCTAGATCCATCTGCAAGAAGAACCGCTTGCATCTTAATCGCCACAACGCAAATGCGGTGTTGCGATCCAACAACGAATTTCATATTTCAAAGACGCCATTACCGTGATCGAGATGAACAACCCGGAAGCTCGGATACCAATTGTGAAAAAATAAAATAAAATAAAAATAAAGAACACAAAATTTTACGTGGAAACCCTTTCGGAAAAAACCACGGCGGAGGAGAAGAAAATTCACTATGTCGAAAATTTGAATCAATACAAAAGGAATAGACTATGTCTATTTATAGGCTTGTAAAGCCATATTCTAGTAGGATTGAAACACCTTATCCTAGTAAATATAAAATAGATGGAGTTTAATAAGGTTTAAAAAACCTTATTCTAAAATAAAATAAAAGAAGTCTAGTTCTATATGGATTTTACTTTTATTTTATTTTCCATCGTATTTTATTTAAATAAGAATTAGGGTCACTTAATTCTAACACAAATAACAAAGATTACTATAATGTTGAAAGAAAACATTAATAATGCATGCAAGATTAAATGTAAAAATAGTATCAAATACAAGAAAATAATGAATATACATATATATAGAAAAATAATATTAAGATCATGTACATAACATAAGTGAGAAAAGTATATATATACATAACATATTTAATACTTAACATATACGATATACATAATAATATACATGTAATAGTAAAAAAATACATAACTAATAATATTAAAAGATATATACATACGTAAAAATGAATGAATAGTAAAGAAGTATACCAGAAATGACATTAAAAAATTATATATGTACAATATATAAATACATAAATGTGTACATGTATTAGAAATATTGATATGAAAGAAGAAACCATTAGTAATTTACATAAATACATACATACATATATATAAATAATAGTGTTAGAATATATAATATAATATTAGAAGCACATGTAACATGAAAAACATATTCATAATACTTAATATGAACACTTTAGAAATAATAATAACTATTAATAATATTACTTAAATATATTTACATAGATATTTAAGACATATATATTTCAACACATAATAATAATAATAATAATAATGATAACAATTATTATTATAATAATTATAATAACCATAATAAATATAAGAATTAATTAGTGAATAGTCAAGGAACGAAAATAAACTAAGAGGGACCAAAATAGAATAAAAACCAAAGTTTTATGGCTGATTTAAAATAAAAATGGAGGGAAAGGACTTATTTGAATGCGCTAAAGACATGAAGGGACCAAATCAGATAATAAACCAACTTCCTGAAACGCAGCGCAGTGAGAGGGAGTGATTTGAAATCGGTGAAAGATTGCATGGCCAAATTAAAAATCATTAAAACTTAATTACAGAACATTTAAAAAGCGGAGGGGTTAAACGCGTAAATAACCCCTCCTTAGAAGAAAACACGCGATCCTAGCTCCTGGGTCGGCAATCGGTCGAGCTTGAAACGACGCCGTTTTGAGGCCACTGAAGAGGCCCTAAACGGCGTCGTATGGTATGCTTATAAAAACAAAAATTTTTTTAAAAAATTCATTTCATTCAGCTGCTAAAAAAAAAAAATGAGAAGGGCTTTGGATTCTCTCTGAGGAGTCCGTTCTCGTGCCACAAGGTCGCCATCCTCCGTCGTCGACGCTGTTGCACATTGCACCGCCACATCACACGGTGGAAAATCGCCTCTAGGTAAAAAAAAAAAACTCTCTTTTTTTTTTTTTTTTTTTACTTAATATATTTATATGTATTTTGTGGTATTCGTGTGTGTGTGTAATGAGAGAAAGAAAAAAAACAGATTCAAAAAGAAAGAAGAAAAAAGAAATAAACAATCACCTTGGGTTTTATTAGTTTAATTTTCGGTATGGTTTCTCTGCCTTGAGATCTTTTTTCTTTTTTAGACTATATGTGTGTCTAGAAAAATCTAAAAAAAACTTCCCCCCCCTTTTTACAAAGTTTTATTCGGGTTTTTATACCCTATTTCTTTTACAAATTGCTTTTTTCTTTCACTTTCTGTCTTGGCCTTGCTTGCAGAGATTATGGCGGTGCTGAGCAGATCTGATGGAGGTGACAGCGGCGTGGGGGTGCAGAGGGTGGTTGGCCGACAGTCAGAGCAAGTGGGGAAGGCTTGCGGCGCTAGGCAAGTTTAGGGTTTCAGCTACTGAAACCCTAATGTCTAAAATTGGGCTAAACGGGCTTGGGGTTAGGTGTTTAGTTGGGCTCTGAAATGTAGTTGGGTAGATTTAGTTGATCTAATTTGGGGTGTAATTTAGGGTTAATATAGATGGGCCAGTGGGTTTAATTGGGCTCGGGTTTATAATTTTGTAAATGGGTTGAGGTTGATTTGGGTTGTTTGTAAATAGGGTTAACGGGCTAAGGGTTTGGTTGATTGTTTTAGCAGGCCGAAATTGGCCTACTACAGCTGCCCCTCTTTGCTCATTGTCGTGTAACGAGAATAGAGCAAAGACATAATGAAAGGCCAATTTTGCCCCGTCTTGCCGACTCTTGACTTCATCGGCGCTCTTCTGGTTCATGGAGTCTTCTTCCAGTCCATCGTATCTTGCATCTTTGGTTCAATCTACTGCATCTTTTGATGTTTGTCTTGCAACCTCGATCTTCTCCAATGTAACTTCGAGGATATGAAGTTTGTGGTTTCGATCTGCTTCCACGCAGCTTCATATAGGTGAGATCTACAGCTTCAATATGCTCTTCTACTGCTTCAGTGAGATAAGATTTGTGGCCTTCTCTTCTGTCACTTTAGCAAGGCAAACTTTGATATCTTCGATCAGCTCCACTGCAACTTCAGGGGGACGAGACTTGCAACTTTGACCTGCTTCATTGCAACTTCAGGGAGGCCAAATCTGGTGTCTTTAATCAATTCCAATCTTTATTCTTTACTCAGCCTGTGACCTTGAGCTCGACTCATCTCTCTCGCAATATGAGTTGATCTCTCGCAATATGAGTTGATTTTTTGAAAACATGAATTTAAATTACCTCAACGTGTCTTGAGGTTCAACTCACCTCTCGCAATATGAGTTGATTTTTTTGAAAACATGAATTTAAATTACCTCAACGTGTCTTGAGGCTCAACTCACCTCTCGCAATATGAGTTGATTTTCTTGAAAATCATGAATTGAAAAGCAGAATTTGAAAAACAGAAATTGAAGGTACCTCAGCGTGCCCCGAGGCTCAACTCACCTCTCACAATATGAGTTGATTTTTGAAACATAGAAATTAAAAGCAGAAATTAAAAGGCTCAACTCACCTCTCGCAATATGAGTTGATAATTTGAAAAGTAAATTTCGAAAAACAAGAATTAAAGGCTCAACTCACCTCTCGCAATATGAGTTGATCTTTGAAAAACGTAAATTGAAAATAGAAATTAACATACCTCAGCTTGCCCCGAGGTTCAACTCACCTCTCGCAATATGAGTTGATTTTCGAAACATAATAAAAAGGCTCAACTCACTTCTCGCAATATGAGTTGATCTTTTGAAACTTAATTTGAAAAGCAGATTTTGAAAATACCTCGACATGTGACCCGAGGCTCAACTCACCTCTCGCAATATGAGTTGATTTTTTTTGGGAAACCGAAACTGAAATTACCTCAACGTGTCTTGAGGCTCAACTCACTTCTCGCAATATGAGTTGATTTTTGAAGGACAGAAATTAACATTACCTCAATGTGTCTTGAGGCTCAACTCACCTCTCGCAATATGAGTTGATTTTTGAAAGACAGAAATTGAAATTACCTCAACGTGTCTTGAGGCTCAACTCACCTCTCGCAATATGAGTTGATTTTTTGAAAAACATAAATTAAAAACAGAATTGAAAAGCGAGAATTGAAAATACCTCAACAGCGTGCTCGAGGCTCAAACTCACCTCTCGCAATATGAGTTGATTTTTTGAAAACATGAATTTAAATTACCTCAACATGGCGTGAGGCTCAACTCACTTCTCGCAATATGAGTTGATTTTTGAAACATAGAAATTAAAAAGCAGAAATTGAAAATACCTCAGCGTGCCCCGAGGCTCAACTCACCTCTCGCAATATGAGTTGACTTTTGAAAAACAGAAATTAGAAATACCTCGACTGCGTTCGAGGCTCAACTCATTTCTCGCAACATGAGTTGATTTTCCTTAAAAGGCATGAATTAAAAACATTAAAATACCAAAACCTGTCCTTTGATAGAACTTAGGTGTCTTTTCACTTGATTCATTACAGAAGCCATCATTCCAGATTTCTTACTCTGCTAGAGTACCTGTATATGCCATGCATGATGTTATCATGATATGCACATGTTTGTCTTAAATGCCTTTATGCCTACATGATTATGCTATGCGTCTCAGGCATGTTTGTCGTGTGTCTTTTTCGCCACGATTGTTGAGGATCTGCGTTCATTACTTCGGCTCTTGACTTTCTCTTTAAGCCATGTACCCGCCTTCAGGCTTTACAAGTAATCAACGTTTCTCGATATCACTCTTTAGCCCCGGTTGAACTTTATTCTAGCTTTGAGGCTCTTGTGTTTATCAAATTTTCATCCAAGTAATGTTTAACATTTTTTCGTTTAGAGCATGTCATTTCACCATTTATCATGTAAATAAACACATAATGAGATGCATGAAAAAGGTCGAGTAGGAACAAAAATGATATCTCGTATTCATTTATTTCAAGTGTGGCACACAAAGGAAGTTAACCAATGAGAGTAAAAATGTCAAAAAGGAAAAAAAAAGGATCACATTCAACGGATACAAATGCTCTAGATATTCAACACATGAACTCTTCCACGTTCCTCAATCAAGAATCTTTTCGAGTCTGGCTCCTCGCGTAGAAGATTTTGAGCTTTCAGAGATGCTTCAAATCATCGTAGTCTCACCGTTTGTCGCATGCAGTTTAAAACACCTTGCCTTGTAAGTTTAATGTTTGCTTCATTAGAATGCCCTCTCGGGTTTTCATCCTAATCTTTTGTTTAATCAAAGCGCCCTTTTCGAGTTTTCGCTCTGATCCTTTTTTTTTTTTTTTTTAAGATGCCCTTTTCGGGTTTTCATCTTGACTTTCTTTTTTCAAGCATAGTACTTCTTCACCGCATCTGAGTTCACTGGATTTGGTAGCTCCTTGCCATCCATCTCGGTAAGGATCAAAGCTCCTCCTGAGAATGCCTTCTTTGCGACGTATGGTCCTTCCCAATTTGGTGTCCATTTTCCTCGCAGGTCTTTTTGTATTGGGAGGATCTTTCTCAGCACAAGTTCTCCTTCATGGAATTCTCTTGGCCGTATTTTCTTGTCATGGGCCGCAATCATCCTTTTCTGGTACATCTGCCCGTGACAAATGGCCTTTAGACGTTTTTCTTCAATGAGGTTCAACTGATCATATCGAGCTCGAACCCATTCTGCTTCTTCTAACTTTGATTCCATTAAGACTCGCAGAGAGGGGATCTCAACCTCGATAGGTAGCACGGCTTCCATTCCATAGACTAGAGAGAAAGGAGTTGCTCCCGTAGATGTTCGCACAGATGTGCGATATGCAAACAAAGCAAATGGAAGTTTCTCGTACAATCTTTATACGTCTCAGTCATTTTCCCAATGATCCTTTTAATGTTCTTGTTAGCTGCTTCAACAGCCCCATTCATCTTCGGGCGATAGGGCGAGGAGTTATGATGCTTTATTTGGAATTGCTCACACACTTCTTTCATCATCTTATTGTTCAGATTCGTGGCATTATCTGAAATGATTCTTTCAGGTAAGCCGTACCGGCAAATGATTTCCTTTTTCAAAACTCCGCAAATCTGCAGTCCTTGTCACATTGGCAAATGAAGCGGCTTCTATCCATTTTGTGAAGTAATCGATGACCACAAAGATGAATCGATGTCCGTTTGATGCCTTTGGAGAGATTGGCCCTATAACGTCCATGCCCCACATAGCAAAAGGCCACGGAGAGGTCATGACATGAAGAGGAGAAGGGGCCACATGAATTTTATCGCCGTAGATTTGGCATTTGTGACATTTTCTGGCAAAATTGATGCAGTCACTTTCCATTGTCAGCCAATAATAACCAAGTCTCATGATCTTCCTGGCCATATTGAAACCATTGGCATGTGTTCCGCAGATTCCCTCATGGACCTCTTCAAGTATTTTCCTAGCTTCAACATCATCCACACATCTCAAGAGCATCTGATCCTTTCCTTTTTTGTATAGGATGTCCCCGTCAAGAACAAATCCCATTGCCATTCTTCTGATTGTTCTTTTGTCATTCTCATTCGCTTGTTCAGGATACCTTTGATTCTTGATGTATTCTAATATATCGTGGAACCATGGACGTCCGTCTACCTCTTTTTCAATGCTACAACAGTGTGCAGGGACCTCGTATATGCTCATTTTGAGGGGCATTATTTCTGCTTCTTTACTTACTTTGAACATTGAAGCCAAAGTGGCCAAGGCATCAGCCAACTGGTTTTCTTCTCGTGGGAAGTAATGAAAAGTTATTTCTTTGAATTCCTTGATCAATTCGCCACTAAATCACCAGATTTGATCAATTTTGGATCCCTCACTTCCCATTCTCCACGGATTTGGTAAATTACTAGAGCTGAGTCTCCGTACACCTCTAGGATTTTGATGTCTCGATCAATAGCTGCACGAAGCCCCATGACGCAAGCCTCATATTCTGCGATATTATTGGTACAAAAGAAGTTTAGCCTTGCAGTGAACGGATAATGATTCCCCTCTGGTGATACCAGGATGGCTCCGATTCCATGTCCTAAAGCGTTCGACGCGCCATCAAAACACATCTTCCATGACTTATCTTTTGAGGACTCGGGTTCCACTTCTGTGATGCACATTAAGTCTTCGTCTGGGAAATCGAATCTTAACGGCTCATATTCTTCTGTCGTTCGAGTTGCTAGAAAGTCGGCTATTGCGCTTCCTTTTATTGACTTTTGACTTACATAGGCAATGTCATATTCCGAAAGGAGGATCTGCCATCGGGCCATTCTTCCTGATAGTGCTTGGCGATTCCATCATGTATTTTATCGGTCCCACTTTTGAAATCAACCATGTCGTGTGATACAACATGTATTGTCCGAGTCTCCGAGCTACCCAAACCAGAGCGCAACAAAATTTTTCAATAGACGCGAATACTTTGCCTCATATTCAGTGAACTTTTTGCTGAGGTAATAGATCGCCTTTTCTTTCTTTCCCGTCTCGTCGTGTTGCCCCAGTACGCAACCCATTGAATTTTCGAACACCGTCAAATACAAAATTAAAGGTCTCCCCGGAGTTGGCGGTACTAGCACTGGAGGACTAGACAAATATTGCTTTATCTTATCAAAGGCCACTTGGCATTCCTCATTCCATTCTCCAGGATTATGTTTTCGAAGAAGTCGAAAGATAGGGTCGCATTGGTTGGTAAGTTGAGCGATAAATCGGGCGATGTAGTTTAATCTCCCTAAGAATCCTCTAACTTCCTTTTGCGTGCGTGGGGGCGGTAACTCTTGAATGGCCTTTATTTTATCTGGATCAACCTCGATACCTCTTTCACTGACAATGAAGCCTAGCAACTTTCCTGAGGTCGCCCCAAACGTACATTTGGCTGGATTGAGCTTTAATTGAAACTTTCTCAGCCTGTCGAACAACTTCTTCAAGTTTACTACATGCTCTTCCTCCTCGATTTAGCAATCATATCGCCTCACGTGACCTCTATTTCTTTATGCATCATGTCATGGAATAACGTCACCATAGCTCTCTGATACGTTGCCCCGGCATTCTTTAACCCGAATGGCATCACCTTGTAGCAGAACGTTCCCCACATTGTTATAAAGGTAGTTTTCTCTATATCTTCAGGGGCCATTTTGATCTGATTGTACCCCGAAAATCCATCCATGAAAGAAAACAATGAATGTTTTGCTGTGTTATCCACCAACGTATCAATATGTGGCAAGGAAAATTATCTTTTGGGCTTGCCCGATTCAGTCATGATAATCCACACACATTCGTACTTTGCCATCCTTCTTTGGTACGGGACTATGTTAGCCACCCATTCGGATATTTGGAGGCTTGTAGGAAACCAACAAATTGCTTCTTGACTTCCTCTTTTATTTTTAGTAGCATTTGGGTCTCATCCGTCTTAATTTTTGCTGGATGGGCTTGCATTCTGGCTTTAATGGGAGCTTGTGGACCACTAAATCTTCATTTAGCCCTGGCATGTCCTGGTATGACCATGCGAAAACATCTTTGTATTCGCAGAGTAGAGCGATCAAATTGTGCCCAGTGCTCTCAAAAATAGAAGTCCCAATCTTCACTTCTTGTTTCCTTTCTTCTTGATTGCCCAAGTTTATTGTTTCCACAGATTCTTCATGAGGCAAAATCTGTTTGTCCTCTTGTTCCACCATTCTTAACAATTCAGAGACGAGACGTAATCTTGACATTTCTTCACTTCAAATTCTCCTAAACAAACAAATTTCTCAAAATCGATTTCAAGACTCATAATGGTTTGTTCATGTCATCGATATCCGAGCACTGAAAGTTGAATGGAAAAAGAAACTATAGAGGGGCATCCAAGTATTGGAATCAACAAAGGAATATTATGGCATGGAATGTGGCAAATGTGAATATGGGCTATGAAATGAGAAAATGATTATGAAATTAGCGATAATGCAAAAATCGTGACAAAATGCATCTTTATTGATATTCATTTAAATGATAAAGAGCGAATGCACGCTCTTACAAAAGAATTCTATTATATCTAAAGACACAATAGAAGGTTAATGTTTGGCATTACTCAAGTCTTATAAACTACAAGAAGCTCCTCTAAGTCCAATTGTTCAACATGAAACCGGGAGGGCAAGGGCGTATCCTCGAGACATCTTTACTTGTACGACCCTTTTGTCAATGACATTTATACTGACATTCTCAAAACCCCTTTCAATTATCCTCAAAGCATGTTTTGTGGATCGTCTTGTCCAGGTATATCATTCCCATGATTTAAATGTTTTTGACAAAGGAGGGTATTCTATTGGTTCCCATTCGATTCTCGACCCAAAGTTCTTGCAATCCTCATTTCCGATCTTTCTTCCATCGTCTTCTTCTTTTGACGCATGTCAGTGGAACCCCAAACCGTGATCGAGCCTTGTGCGGCATTGGCTTTAAAGCCCTAACTATTCCTTGCAAATGTCCGCCTAAACCTCTTCTTGCTCGAGCTCCTCTTCCTACGGTCAACTTGACACCCATTCGGTATTTCTCGACGGTTTAAGCTGACTGAATTCTGTTTCCCTCAAAGCAACAAAAAGTGGCATTCACAAATTCAAGGGATCGGAAAGAACACTCCATCAAGGCGTCTTTGTTCACTTCCAAGTATGGTGCATCAACAGAGACAGATGCGACAATATCTTCTTCTCCTCCTCGATCGTGACCAGACGGTAGTCCATGATAAATTTTATTTTTTGGTGGAGGATGACGGGACCGCTCGGCGAGAATGGATCCGGTCTCCCAAAAGGCGGTTGTAACGATGGCGTAATGTCCATGACTTGGAACTCAACATCATAAATGTAAGGGCCCACTTCTAGAGGATCTCAATCTTTCCCATAACTTCACGCCTCGTCCCGTCGAATGCCCTTACTGTGGAATGACAGGCCCTTAAGTAGGACAAATCCATCGGTATTACGGAAAGTGTGGCCAATGGCATAACATTTAACGCCACCCATTATCGATGAGTACGTTCGGTATTATGTAGCCCTTGCGCGAGTCGTGATATGCGCGCTTTCACCGATCCTCTACCGTTTGGCGGTATCTCATCATCACTAAAAGAGATGAAATTATCCGCATTCAGATGGTTTACCCACCTATCAAGCTTCTCAATAGATATGTTGTTGGCTACATAAGCTTGATTTAACACCTTCAATAGGGCATTCCGATGTGGCTCTCGAATTTAACATGAGAGATAAAATCGAGATTCGTCTTTGTTTGCTTGCTCAATTGTTCCACCACACTATACTCACTGTGCTTGATAAATTTCAAGAATTCTTGAGCTTCTTCCTCATTCACAGGCTTTTTAGTCTCTTGCGCGGGTGGAATTTCTTGCTCGACTTCGACTTCGTACATCACTGCTTTCCTTTTTGCTTCAAGTCGCTACTTTTCTTTACTGGTTCAACTTCTTTGGAATAGCACCGTCCATTTCGGTAAAATGACCTACCTCCCCAACATCTTCAAATATGGATTTGGACTTTCTAACTTCCGGTGTGTGTGATATTGACATCATATCTCCACGATGATTGCTTTTGTTGTTCTTATAAGGAAAAGGAGATGGTACTTCGATTATCATCTTTGGTTTCACCGGCTCCTTCTTCACGTCATAGTAAATCACCAATGGTCGATCCGCGCTATAAGGGGGACCTGATGAATGATTGTCAGATGTACATATTTCTCCATTATCGGCCTCTATGGCTTTACAAAAAATCCCGATCTCCTTGTTATCCATCATACTTTGCAATAATCTTCTCAATTCATCACAGATCAATGTCGTGTGCCTTCGATGCCATGGAACTCGCAAAAATTGTGACTCTTTGCATTCTTTCCTTCGGATACTCCGTTAAAACAGACAGAGTAGCCCTTTTTCAACTAGCACCTCCCGATTCTCTACAAAGGTGTTCTTACTTGAGATACCCATCTTTTACTTCGTCGTTTATCCTCCTCTCCCATCAGACTCACATTCCCTTCTGTGATTTTTGGGATGGATTTCGGCCATCTTGCTAGTACCATGAAATCGCAAAATACCCGCATCGATGAGCCCTTGAACTCTCCTTTTTTGAAAGCCGGACGCTTCTCGTGAGAATGCCCCGTTCCCCGCATGGTATGCGCAACTAGCGTTTGGATCGTACCATTTTGGGTATGGAGGTTTTAGGGTGCCATGTAATGGGGAGAAATCGGTTGTTTTTCCGTGAAGTTTTGGGTACAATTCCCCATATGACACGAGGATGGGAGTAAATCTGCGGTCTCTCGGGATTAGGCCTTGCTTGTCTTGGCTCATTTCTGGGTTGGTTTTGAGCAGGTGCAGTGTTTTGTGAAAAAGTGGTAACGGGTCTTTGGTTGTTCATGGCGTATCTGGGGTAGGAGGGAGGTGGTGTTTGGTAGTAAGGGGCTTGAGGAAGATAATAGAAATTTGAAGGTGGATAATGTTGGGGTTGGGGTTGGTTAGGATATGAGTTAGAGGCATAGCGGTTTCCCATCCCGACCATGTGGGTTTCTCGGTTCCTTCTTTTCATAGGCGTATTGTCCTTTTCGAACCTTACAACCTTCCATTCTACCGCTCTTGACAAAGATTCTCTATGAGCTCCCCGGATATTACAATATCTGCAAACTCCTTCGTGGCACTTCCCACTAATTTGTCATAAAACGGTGCCTTTAAGGTGTTGATAAAGAGAACGGTTATCTCCGTTTTTGTTAGTGGGGTTCCACTTGGGCGAGGCGTCTCTCCATCTCTGCGCATCTACCGTCTAAAGGTTTTCACGGCTTTTTCTCCATCATTTGTAAGGTCATCCGTGCGGCACCATGTCGATACATGCTTATATTGCTCGCAGAATCACGGATGCCAAGTCTTTCCAGATCTAATATTTTCCTCTGCCGAGTTGGTTGTACCAACGTAGGGTCGACCAGCTAGACTGTCTTGGAAGCAATGTATAAGTAACTTATCATCATTCACGTAGCTTGATCATTTTTCGACAAAACATAATGAGATGTGCTTTTGGGCACCTAGTCCCATCATACTTCTCAAAATCAGCGCCTTGAACTTCGGAGGCAAAATTAGATCAGTGCACGAGTGCAGTGAGTTCCTTGGCACCTAGCGCAGAGAAGACCTCGGTGCCTTCTATTGCTTTGAGTCTTTCCTCTAGACTCCTATATTTCGCGTCATGGTTATCCAATTTCAATTTGGCCACTACTGCATGGGTCATCTAGATCTGAACTAGGGATCAGCAGGATCGCCCCCTGGGTTCGGCGCGAATATTCCCGGCCCCAAATTAGTGGGTGGAGCGGTGGTATAGGTCGATGTTCCAAGCCCGCGGGTTCTCCTTGAGCATACCCTCTCTGTGTTGTATATACGGGTGGTGGAGTGAATCCGGAGGATAGAGTGGATCCCGATCGTGGTGAATTCTCGATTGAGGTTCCATAACATCGGGTTCTGCATGGGTCCCTTTCCCTTGACCAAAGTTGTCATCATCTCCATAATTTTGGCCATCCGATCTCTTTGCTCGAGTGAATCCTCCTCTCGAGATCTTACCATTAGATCTCTGCGTCTCTTGTTGCGATTTAGCTTGATTGCTCTTGTAATTCTTTTTGAGCCCTTTCCATCCTTTCGATTCTCTCATTGAACTCACTTCCATTGCCTGGTTTGTCGACGCGTTACGTATAAATGTCGTGATTCCATCTTGAAGTCTTGCAACTGCGGATTATATGGCTCTTTTAGTTTCGGTGGATGATTATGGTGATATGTACATGCGATGAATGAATGAATGTCCAAAGAAATAAATGATGCATAAATATTAGTTATGAGTAAATATGCAAGAATTTGGTGTTGATTTCAAGATAGCCCCATATGTAGGCATTTCATTTATCAGAAGAGTACGTTACAAAAAGTTTTCATTTTTTTCCAACAGTTACACAAATTTCCTAGCCACATTGCCTTGTTTCTTCACTTGCTCTAAAAACTCTAATATACTCGATCTTTGGCTCGGAGGGAATTAGCAACTGAGAACTTCGGCTTCATCTGATAATTGAACAACTTGCATAGCCGCTTGGCGAATTTCATTGATCAGGAAGTTGAGTTGCATTTCTCTTTCTTGGAGAGTTCCTTCATACACGCGTGCATGTCCCTATCGTATTGATCGTTCTTTTCTTCTAGAGCTTTGGAGGTCATCTAATTGTTGTTGACGAGATTGTAGCATATTTTCTAAATCTCGTACTCTCCTTTTAATTCTTGATATTCAGATGACTATTCGCAAATTCTGCGGTCACCATTTCATACTCGGCATTCTTCCTTCTTAACTCTATTGCAGTGCATGCGCCCTTTCCTCTTCTTTTTCTTTGCTTTTCCTTCCAAAACTCCATTCCTCCTTTGATGTTGCTAATTTCTTCTTTCCACTCAGCTGTTGACTTGCCCAATCCACTATTCTTTATAGTGCTTCTTAATTTCTTGTTTTCCAAATGAAGGTCCCTTAAGTCGTTTCTCACGATCTCGGCCTCCCTTTGTACTTTTTCAGTTCTGGATCTTTCAACTTGAGCTTCAATCTTCAACTGATAGTTTTCTTCTTGAAGGGTACTGAGGTCCCTAGACATCTTAGCTTTTTCTCGCTCGAATTCTTGTCTAGCGATGTCCAACTCAGACGGTATTTCCTCCAAAAAGGGGTTCTGGGCAGTGCAATTTGTTGATGAGATTTGCTGACTATTTACCCGTTGCTTTCTCCATTTGTCATAGTCTTGGGTAAGGGTATCAGCATACAAGGCTAATTCCATGAAATGAATTTCATTCCAAGACTTTGCAGTGTCTCGGACTTTCTTCATATATCCTTCACCCATGAAAGCGAACTCGGACTGCACTAGCCCTCCGGTTGCTGGTATAAATTGTCGCGAAGAAAATTGCCTTTGGACTAATAGCGGAGCGTATCCAACTCCTCCCCATAACCCGAGTAAAGGTACCCAATCTTGGCCTCCACACTTGTATAACAGGACTGAAGGACGGATCCAGGGTGCTCTCCACGTTATATCCTCGGCGCGAAGATTCTGAAACACTGATACCCAATGTTGCTCGGTGATTTCTTTCGGCCACTCTTTCTTGAGGTAAGCTTCTAGCGGGGCGAATGTTTTTGAAAACATGTGGAATGGAGTGCGCTCTACTTTCCAAAAATGACTCAAAATCCAAACGTTGAGCAGCTGTGCACATCCGATAAATCGTCCCTTTCCAACCCTTCGACAAGTACTCAAGGACCTGAATGTCTCGGCTAAGATAGTCGGGACAGGGTTGACTCCTTGTTTTAGCCTTTCGAAGAAATCAAATACTGCGACCTCAATATGTCCGAGAACTCTCGGGAAAATGACCAATCCGTAAATGGCCAAGGCAAATAGATTAACTCTCTTCAATATGTCCGGATGACTCAGAACCGATTCTCGTAGGCTAGACCATGGAATGCAAACTGTTTCATTCTTCTTTTTTATTTGTTTTTCGCCCCGTGCATCGATCATGTCTCGCAGTCTTACTAACTTTTTCTAAAGGTCAAGGGCTTAGGCTCCTTCACGTATATCTTCTTGAATTGCACATTATCGATGCGGAGTAAAGCGAGATACTCTTCTATGGTTGAGTCATGTCCTCTTGATTGAATGTAAAGCAACGATAAAGTGGGTCCCAGAATCGAACCATGGCTTTAATCAACTGTTCGTCTACACGAATGGTGATCAAGTGAGCTATATCTCCATACCTCTCGGTGAAAATGCCCCTAGTGTCTGAATCCCATTGGTTCCAAACTTGCACCAAATCCTCAAGGTTATTTTGGCGGACATTCACAGTTGTATGTTCGGGCAAATTGGCAACACTCCCCTCCACTAGGCTGTCCCCCTTTTCTCTCTGAGTTTTTAGAGACCAGTCTCGAACCACGGCATTCTTCTCGATTATTTGTGTAATTGACTCCTCCATCAGAAACCCGTTCTTTGGCAACTATCCTTTAATCAACACCTTCCTAACGTGATGCCTATGATGCATGATGAAAATAAAAATAAAAACAAACAAACTTGGTTAGTAACAACACAAATATGATTTGAGAAATGAATTAAACTACTTGACCCAATTTTTACATAAACAGTGTAAATGAAAGGCAAAAAGGCATTATCCCCGTGTACTTATTTTGGTGGCTATAAGCGGACAGAGGTTCAGTATGGCTCTAATTGGAAGGCTCGTATGGTTCGTTACATGCGGTTTTGGTTCTAGATAGGTACTCGAATCGTTCGTACTATCGTCTACTAAGACTAGCACGAAGCCTCGGTCGTAGCTCATCACAAGCTCACGAGTTCAATTCGAGGGATTACATTTACTTATGCCTATGCGGAGGGACAAGTTAACTCACGAAAGCATAAGTCATATGTAACCCGAAAGTATTCACTAGCTCATGCGGAGGGGCGAGTTAACTCACGAAGGCATGCGCGTTTACTCTCACTTAAACGGACGGAGCCCGGTATAGAGCTTATGTTATGCAAAATGCAAAGCAGCGATGTGTGGGAAAAACTCATGAACCTTTACGTTTTATTCAAAGAAACTAAACCGAAATTAAAACCATAAAAATGAAAACCTAAAAACCAACAAATAACAAGTTAGAAGAAATATTTACAACACGATGAATTTTTGAAACGAGATTTGGATCACGACCAAATATTTACTTTGAACAAGGAAATTTGAAAACTTTGACAAAACATGTTTAATTCGACTCGACTCTCAAAACCCAGTGTCCCCAGTGGAGTCGCCACCATAGCGACGTAAAAATTTACTTTACGGTTAAGCTAAATTGTGGCGATTTATTAGAAAATTGAAATTGAAATTTGGTTTTAAAAATAACCGAGAGTCGCCACCGATCTTTTTTTCTAGGTGTGATCGGACACCTATTAGATCTTTCTTTAAAAACAAATAAAAGGCTAGGTTTACGTTAAAATCCGAGAAAAATTAGGGTTCGAGTCGGTTCGCGTGCGAGGAAGGTATTAGCACCCTCGCGACGCCCAAAATTGGTATCTTATAAACACGTGATGTCTTAATTTTCAAAAATACGAGTTCAATATATAATTTAGTCGTGATCCGATTAAAAGAAGACGTGAAATTTCAATTTTATTTCGATTTTTGAGAAGGGTATATCGCTTTAACACGAGTCAATCGACATTCACCCAACATAGCGATGAACTCGATGACTTAATGTTGAATCGATATATTGCCTTGGTTATTGAAATCGATTAACAAAACAAGAATATGATTTTCAAATAATAAGAAACAAAATTGATATGAAATAAGAATAAATGAATGGAATAACTATAAACAGATTTAGAAACAAATAACAAAGATTACTATAATGTTGAAAGAAAACATTAATAATGCATGCAAGATTAAATGTAAAAATAGTATCAAATACAAGAAAATAATGAATATACATATATATAGAAAAATAATATTAAGATCATGTACATAACATAAGTGAGAAAAGTATATATATACATAACATATTTAATACTGAACATATACGATATACATAATAATATACATGTAATAGTAAAAAATACATAACTAATAATATTAAAAGATATATACATACGTAAAAATGAATGAATAGTAAAGAAGTATACGAAAATGACATTAAAAATTATATATGTACAATATATAAATACATAAATGTGTACATGTATTAGAAATATTGATATGAAAGAAGAAACCATTAGTAATTTACATAAATACATACATACATATATATAAATAATAGTGTTAGAATATATAATATAATATTAGAAGCACATGTAACATGAAAAACATATTCATAATACTTAATATGAACACTTTAGAAATAATAATAACTATTAATAATATTACTTAAATATATTTACATAGATATTTAAGACATATATATTTCAACACATAATAATAATAATAATAATAATGATAACAATTATTATTATAATAATTATAATAACCATAATAAATATAAGAATTAATTAGTGAATAGTCAAGGAACGAAAATAAACTAAGAGGGACCAAAATAGAATAAAAACCAAAGTTTTATGGCTGATTTAAAATAAAAATGGAGGGAAGGACTTATTTGAATGCGCTAAAGACATGAAGGGACCAAATCGGATAATAAACCAACTTCCTCAAGCGCAGTAGCAGTGAGAGGAGTGATTTGAAATCGGTGAAAGATTGCATGGCCAAATTAAAAATCATTAAAACTTAATTACGAACATTTAAAAAGCGGAGGGGTTAAACGCGTAAATAACCCCTCCTTAGAAGAAAACACGCGGATCCTAGCTCCCTGGGTCGGGCAATCGGGTCAGAGCTTGAAACGACGCCGTTTTGAGGCCACTGAAGAGGCCCTAAACGGCGTCGTATGGTATGCTTATAAAAACAAAAATTTTTTAAAAATTCATTTCATTCAATTTGCTAAAAAAAAAAAAAAAAATGAAGGGCTTTGGATTCTCTCAGAGAGTCCGTTCTCAGGCCACAAGGCCGGCCATCCTCCGTCGTCGACGCCGCCGCACCGGCCACCGTACACGGTGGCCGGAAATCGCCCTAGGTAAAAAAACTCTCTTTTTTTTTCTTTTTTTTTTTACTTAATATATTTATATGTATTTTGTGGTATTCGTGTGTGTGTGTAATGAGAGAAAGAAAAAAAACAGATTCAAAAAGAAAGAAGAAAAAAGAAATAAACAATCACCTTGGGTTTTATTAGTTTAATTTTCAGTATGGTTTCTCTGCCTTGAGATCTTTTTTCTTTTTTAGACTATATGTGTGTCTAGAAAAATCTAAAAAAACTTCCCCCCCCATTTTTACAAAGTTTTATTCGGGTTTTTATACCCTATTTCTTTTACAAATTGCTTTTTTTCTTTCACTTTCTGTCTTGGCCTTGCTTGCAGAGATTATGGCGGTGCTGAGCAGATCTGATGGAGGTGACAGCGGCGTGGGGGTGCAGAGGGTGGTTGGCCGACAGTCAGAGCAAGTGGGGAAGGCTTGCGGCGCTAGGCAAGTTTAGGGTTTCAGCTACTGAAACCCTAATGTCTAAAATTGGGCTAAACGGGCTTGGGGTTAGGTGTTTAGTTGGGCTCTGAAATGTAGTTGGGTAGATTTAGTTGATCTAATTTGGGGTGTAATTTAGGGTTAATATAGATGGGCCAGTGGGTTTAATTGGGCTCCGGGTTTATAATTTTGTAAATGGGTTGAGGG
Organism: Gossypium anomalum; assembly: GCA_025698475.1. Classification (NCBI taxonomy): domain Eukaryota; kingdom Viridiplantae; phylum Streptophyta; class Magnoliopsida; order Malvales; family Malvaceae; genus Gossypium; species Gossypium anomalum. The sequence goes on from CM046961.1 coordinate 7,424,723, forward strand.
TTGATTTGGGTTGTTTGTAAATAGGGTTAACGGGCTAAGGGTTTGGTTGATTGTTTTAGCAGGCCGAAATTGGCCTACTACATATACATAAGTATGTTTTTAAGTCTATTATATATATAATTTATAATAAAATTAATTTAATCTTAAGTACATTATTAAGTATATGCTCTTTTTACAAATAACTATTTCTTAATCTATTTATGCATATGTTTTGTAATTTTATTGTGTGTATTTCTTAGAATTATATCTTATTATGTATTTTTATTACTCTTTCACATTTTATATATTATTTAAGTTATCGTGTACATTGTCAATTTTAAAATGAATTTACGTTTAAAATATTTTGCATATAATTTGATTCAAACTTTTATTCTATAATATCTATTTCAATAATTATATATCCCTAGTTTTTGGTGCAAATTTGTCAACTTATATATTATATATATATATTATGTGTTCATTAATTCATCATTATTTTGAAAATGTCTTATACCACATTGACTTCTAATTTCCATTTTATTTTGTACATGTTTTGTGGATCGTTTTATATTGTGTCATGTTTATTGTTGTTGTATATTATTTAGTCATTGTTTTATCAATTGTTCTCCATCCATGACTAAGAATTTGGTTACATTTCACTTAGAATAGTTATACTTAATTGTTGGATATATTAGTTGTGGTTAATTGTACTTTATGTGTGACATTATCACACGTTTATTCATTTCTTTTTACAAATGTCTCCTTGTAATACATCAAATATTCCATCTCATTTTAAAACAAATAACTGTGTTTTAAGCTAATTCCCAATTTTCCTTATTACTCAAAGATTTTAAAATAAGGCAATATCCGATATTTAGGAATTCGGGGAATCGTGCCCTACTGTGCTGGGTATGATTTTTCGTCGGGCTAGGTATTTGGAAATCCTTCTATATTTTTTGGCGAATGAGCTTTTGAAAATCCAAAAATCAATCGAATCTTTTAAAGGTATAAAGGATTGTGTCCAATCGTGTTGGATATGATGCTGCGTACCTTTGAAATGAAAGAATTTGGACAATCAGCTTGAACTGCTCCAATGTTTTCAAAAAAGAAATCAAATTTCAAAATATTTTTTTAAAACTTTAGACATAAGGACAACATTTAATCGATTTGGTACCAATTTTTGGGCGTAGGGAGGATGGTAACCCTTCCTCCTACGTAACCGGCTCCCAAACCCATTTTTTTATTTACGTGGACCAAAATTGTTTTTTTTCCTAAATGAAATAAAACGATTTATTAGGTGACCAATTACACCTAAGCAAAAAGATTGGTGGCGACTCCACGTTTTATTTTAAAAAGTCGATCCCCATTTTTTTTCAAAAATAAAAAATGGTTTCGACAAAGTACATTTTCTATTGCTTTCATATTTTCTTTGTTCTTTATTCTCTCCATCTCTCTTTATTTTATAACACATTATTAACATGATGATTCTCTATTTTTTCATAAACTTTTGAAGTTGTCCCACAGATTAAATTTTTTTCACTTTAAATTTTCACCCTTACAACTTCATCTTCGGAGTATTGAAAGATTCAATCTCAAAATGGATTATGGTTCTTATTCTCGATCTTTTATTTATTGTACAAGTATGGGTAAAGTATAGATTTGGTAAGAAACTTTTATATTTTGATCATATTTTCTTTTTCAATTAAGGTATGACTACTATTAATTTTTATTTGACATAAATTTCACATTCTGATGATATTTGATTTTTGACTTTTTAAGTTAAAAATTTTTTTATGTAAAAGACATAATTATTGATTAGATATGTTTGCTATTAATATGATATGTTTTTTCTATTTTTTTTTAATTAAGTTATATTATGCATAATATTTTTATGTTTAAAATTTTTTTTCTTGTTATTTATTCTTGAAATTTTATTAAAATTATGGCGGAAAGTGTTATTAACCTACCATTGTTGATTAAAAGAAAATTTGATAGGATCTATTTAGTCTTATTAACTTGTTAATATTGAATGATTGTATGATATCTTTTAAATTGAACTTATAAATATTTTATTAAAGTAAGATAAGATTTTATAACATATATGTGGTATTGAGTACAATGTATATCAGATAATTTTCAAGCATCGTACACGAAAAATTTGATTATTTATTAAATGATTTTTACTATTAGATTGTAAATGTTATTATGAAAACAAAGTTATTTTACTACTTGTAATAGTGCTCGTGATAATAGTCAAGGTGATGACGATAATGTTAAAGATCTTCAGGTATATTTTACTATATTTTATTTATTATATCATGTTTATTATAATTGGAGACTAATCATGACAACATGAATATATAGATTTTGATTTGAAATCTCACGCATGTTTGCGATGGTGATTATGAAATTAAAAAAATCTATTGGGATGTTTATAAGTCCGTCCTACTAGATTTGTCATATTCCTCGAAGTGAATGTAAACATAAAGAAAATAAAAAAAATACTCATGGACCACTAAAACTGGGAACATAGTAATAAATAAGAGAACAATGAGAGTTCTCAAGATAACTTTTCAAAGGGTAAAGATAACTTATGTTATCAATGTGATATGAAAGATTATTGGTCACATATGTGATGTATGCCCAAATATTGTGTCTCTATTAATATTTTTTAAGGAATGATATGAGAATGTAGTAATGAATATCTAAAAAGCTATATTCATTACAGATAGAAAATATTTATCTTATTTGGTATTGAAATAAACAAATATATTACAGTATTTGATAGTACAAAATTAGTTGAAAGCTCCAGAAGAGCTAATATATCAATATCTAAAAAGCACAAAGTTTGTGATAGTTAATGCATTAGTTTTAAAAGATGTTCATAATGAATCTCATATTGAGATTGTGAATGAGGAAAAGATTACATTTCATATGAATCAAAAGAGGATTGGGTTATTTATATTTTGAACCGAACTTGGGACCTCTTGTACTCTAAGCGAGAATCATAGCACTAGACCAAATGTCTTATATTTGACGATTTTGACATATTCCCTGAAGCGAATATTACATATAATTGTTTGAAAATTATATTTATTTATTGACTTAGTGGCATTATAGACTTCACATTGATTTAAACATTTCTAGTAGTAAATGTCACAATAGTATTTATATGTGGATACAAAATAAAAAGAATAACAATAAAATTATCAATTTGTTACAATTTAGTACAATTTAAACACGTGTTAAACCAGAAGTTTACTAATACAAATGCATTTACGACTTGGCATGACCAGTTAGACCATCTTGGATCATATATGATGCAAAAATTAATTGAAATTCACATGGACATTCATTAAAGAACCAAAAGACTCTTTAATTGAAAGAATTCTCATTTGTTGCTTGTTCTCAATGAAAAGTTGTTCTTACAAACTCACTAGCTAAAGTTAAGATTTAATGCCTTGCATTTCTGAAATGAATATAGGCCCATTCATCCACCATATGTATGGTTTTGATATTATATGATTTTGGTAGATGCATATACAAAATAATCACATGTGTTATCAACTCACAACATGTCGTTTGTGAGATTGCTTGTTTAAATGATTAATTTCAGATCATGCAATTAAAACAATTCATGTTTCGACTTCATGGATGTTTAACGATTTTTCTACCTACTAAGGATTGGCATGTTTGACAAAACAACAGCTGGTTTTCAATTAAGACTCTTCAGCTTTTTAACTCATCATATTGAGAAGTTTAAAGTGAAGGCAATATTTATCCTTATCATTATCTCTTGAGAGAGTTTTGGAGTAATTGGAAGACTAATTTATGAACACTTTTATTGGATAAATACTCAGGATAATATGAGTTTAAAGCTTATCAAAACTCTGTTGGATGGACTCTTGTATCAGCCTATAAATAGGTTGCTTGTGGCGTCACTTAGAGTGTGCTTTTAGAAGGTCTTTGATCAACTTCTTGTGTGTTATTTTGCTATTTCATGTGGTACTCTTTTAGGTATTGTTTGGAAAGTTTTATTGATTGTATTATGAGGTATTTAGATGAGTAATTTGTAATAATTGGGGGCAATATTGGGATTGCAATTACTTCTTTATGTAATGGTAGATTGGGTTTAAGCCAATAAGTTATCTAGATGATTGTTGAATAATATCATTCACTAAGCGAGGCTTCGCATACGTAAGGCCATTGTGTCTAACGTATGTTAACAAATATCGTGTTTTAGTTCTCTCCTTACTTTGCTCCTTGCATTATTTTGCATTTAACATTTTTGTTCTAACGATAGTTAGAATGTAACTGTTTTCCAAGTACGAACTAAAGATTTTTTTAGTTTGCAACACAAAAACACTCATGAATTTTCCTAAAATTGAATTGATTTGAAATTTCTAATCATACACGTTAAACCGTAAATAAGTCTTGATTATATAGACTCCCTTAAAACTTATGAACCAAGCTAATACAATAGCACTAAACCACTGCAATTTTATCCCTAATTGAACTCCTCATTATGGAATAAGATAAATAAGGATCTTCACCAATTAAACGTTTTTAATTGCATATCTCTTTAAATAAGGTAAGCCAATCATACTAGCTTACTTCGAATTATCCTTACCATTGAAAAATATGGAAATGGTATTTGAGTGTCACACTCCCTTACCACTAGAGTTATTTTATACAACTTTCATATTTGAGATGTTGACAATTTATTGAACGATATTTATAGGTTATGTCGAGTGTATGGATGATATCTAACCTATCAACGAAGATCATATCATTTGGGAAACATATTTAGGAAATTGATCAAATCAGATCGCCCTATTTAATCCATTGGATCGTGGATATTGGATTGAGTTGGAATGTTGATTGTTTAGCTACCAAGAGTCCATGGTTACCTTGTACTTTATAATTATATTGTATTTAGCTTATTCTATTGTTTTTTAATAAGGATTGATATAGATCTTCTTATGTTAGCAAGTCTTAAAATATTCTCTATAGTTGAGAAATTTGTATGAGTTATTGCAGTGAAAGAACTAAGCACTTAATCTGTCCTTGTGGGGAATTTTATTTTATGAGTGCATATTGATCTTAAAACCTTTTGTGTTTTGGTTTTACTTATTGAATTCATGGGGGTAAATTTAGTGATAAGAGTATCATTCTTTAATGTGCAAATGTGAGGAAATTGTCATAGGTGTGTGATAGATTAGGATCACTTGTTGTAAGTGTTGGAAATAGTGGATATTTTTTCACTGAGCTAGGCACTGCAGACATAGGGAAACTGAATTGCATAAACAATACTTGTGTTGTAACACCCCACTCCCAACCCGATTATTGAATCCGATATGTGAGATGCCACATTCGCTGCTAAAACATCTATGATTCCATTAATATATCTAAAAGACAAATCATGTAAGCAATTGAATTTGTAAAACTTTTAAAACACATTATTCATTCAAATCTAGGTTATAAGGGAACTTACAAAAGCTCTCAAGAAACTCTAGTAACAAACGATGGACTAAAACCTAAAAATAATCAATACAGGGGAATGTTGTCACAACATTAAAGAATTAGTGCTGCAACACTTAAGGTAGTGGTTGTATGTCGCAGCTTCAATAGGGTTGAGTCACAATCATGAAGACAGTAATCTGATGTCGCAACTTTAATAATGGAATGTCACAACATTGATGGCAGAAGGTTTAATGTCACGACCTTAACAATGGAAAAGTTGTAAACATGGGAACAGAGACTTAATGTCACGACACCAATAAGGAGATGTCGCGACTATGATGGCAGTTCCCTTAATTTTTTATCATTTTCCTCAAACCTGCCAAGCATCAATACTAAATGGTCTAAGTGACCTAAAAGCTCATCTCATTACATTTTAGGCAGTAATTCAAATGTCAATTCATCATTCTCAACATATCAATCAACTATTAATGCATGATATCAAGTATATACCTATTCATTTTAGATTCGAGCATTACAATTAGTTATTTGGCATACAATTAACGTTATAAATTCAAATCATAGTATCACATAACTTGGATAAGCAAGCATATCTTTATACCATTAGATTAGCACATATATTTACTATTAACTTATAAGGTCATATTCAAGTATAACATTTCCAAACATTGTACCAAAATGACTACTCGATACTAAAGACCAACTCAAAATTAGGTACATGCCACTTGCTATTAATATATTGAAGCTGCACAAACTTGCTGAGTCGAGAGTTGAATCTGGATGCTGCTGAATCACTTGGAGGCTTTGATATCTACGATACCTATGCATGGAAAAAACAAATTGTACGTTGAGCAATAGAGCTCAGTAGTGCTAACATGATTTAAATCAACAATCACATATAGGAAATACAAAGAACATTCAATACAGAACCCAATGTCATCTAAATCACAAGTTCAATTATTTGTATCAATTATATAAAACATCAATCTTTAAAACTATTTAACATGCTATATTCCATCATCCAATCTTTTTACTATTAAATTTCATTTACATGAATGGCATAACATATCACAAGAGTTATAGCACATTTTCCTTCCATTCTCAAATCCATTGATTCATTATATAACTTAATCAACCCTCAGGGCTTGTATTAACCAGATTATGTGTCATTTCACATGCCATCATTTATTGCTTAAACATCAAGATACCAATATATAATTCAATGACCAATAACATTAGGCAAGATACATGTTTTTATAATCCATATTAACTGGGCATAGACTCAAAATGGATACACAGATCATTCAACTACCACAATATATTTGGCACGTAGTGCCTCATCGAAACATTCAAAGTATAATATGCGCTTCATGCCTCATCGATATAAACTAAAGTATATAAATGTGCCTAACACCTCATCGAAACGCCAGAAGTATAATATGCACTCCGCGCCTCATCGATATAAACCAAAGTAAAATCTCGTACACTAATGATATGGCATGCCAACTCTACCCGACTCTGCTCGTGACCATTAATATGGTAACCAATGTTTTCAAGCATATATACATGGTCCACATATCATAGTTTCATACTCAATTCCATACCATTTCATGTCATCATATATATATATATATATATATATATATATATATCATCATGTTTTTCACAAGTTATCCACTATTTAATACTTACCAAATCATGAGACAAGAAGGTTCATTACTTTAATCAATCTATTTTGTAACAAGTCATATATATATATATATCATTCAAAGCAAAAAATGTAATTCGTCTATAGCTCTCACATTTCCTTTATCTTAAGACAGCTCAATGTCATCTTTAGCTACGTATGATAATTCAATTATAGAAACAGTATTGGTTTTCAGCCAATCACATGAAAAACACATAATTAAACATAGCTTACATTTTATTCATTTTATTCATTTTAGTCCCTACATCGAATATGCTCATATTTTTCGATATTTAATATCGAATCAAAATCTAATTTCATTTTCTTTCATTAGGGACCTTATACTTCTAATCTACAGCTTAATTTCTTAATAGCTTTTAATTTATTTAATTTAGTCCTTAATGTCAAAGTTAACTAAGCCTTTAATTCTAAACTAATTTCGCTATCTTCTAATGTAATATTAGTAAAATCTAAGTTAAACAACTAGATATCCACCAATTTCAGGCTTAATTTCATCAACTTCCATCAATGGTAACTTGATGTACACTTAAAAATTGCAAAATCTAAGGCATGGGTGTGATGAACTAAGCTTAGATGGTCAAGATTCCATAAAAATATCTTTAAAAAATTCACTTAGTAGCTTCAATTGGAGGACTGGATACTCAACAGAATAAGGAAGGTTTTTTCTTCTCTTACAAACTTGGAGGACACAAATTAGAAGGGAAAATGGCTTTTTAATTTCTATTTTCCACTTATTTATATATACATATTGATTAAATTATTTAACTAAGCTTAACTAATCTAAACTTTAACTTTAAACATGTTTAATCTAATATTTAATCTTTATTAATTAAAAGTGGGTGGAGGATCACCACTTTTCACTATCCATAAAAAAACAATGGTTGAATGACAGCAGACCTGGTGGTCGCCATTCGTTTCAGACTTAGTCCATTTAAGTACTTTGCATAATTACTAATTGTATCCTCAAGTATTTTCTAAATTAAAACTTAATAACAATTATATTTTTACAATTTAACCCTTATACTATAATTAACGAATTTCTTTACAATTACCTAAGCTATTTTATAGCTTATGCCTATGATAGTAATCTTTACAATTACCTAGGCTGTTTAATTTTAATTAGAATTTCTGCATAATAGGGTTTTAAGATGTATTGATATTTTCCTTTTTATAACTTAATCTCAATTTGCATTATTGAAAAGCAAAGACCTCCGATTAGAAAAACTCAAAAGCAAAGCCAAATGCAATGGAACGGATCGTACCTACTACAACCATGGTAGATGGCAAGGTCATCATGTGCACTCAAAAGCAACACCGCCCATTACAGTAATCAAGACAAAAGAATGCTTAATGACCAAATGACTTGTTCTTTTCCGAATAGAGGCACAGATGAATGAAGAGAATGAGGGTGAGAGCAGATTGGATGAAAAGAGAAGACGATTGTGGTTGTATATATTATATTTAGCGACGTCTGGTACTTAAAAGCGCCACTAAACACACCAAAAAACTATGTAGTTTTCTTTCTTTCTTTTTTACAATTTTCACGTTAGTGGCGTTTTAACAATAAACGTTGCTGCACATCTTAGAAAAAACGCCACTAAAAGTTGTACATTCAAAGGCGATCTTCAACAAATGCTGCCAAAAGTTGTATACTCAGAGGTAATTTAGAACAAACGCCGTGAGAAATGTCAGTGTATACAGTTTTTGCTGTAGTACCACCATGGACTATAAACCATTTAGAATAACTGTGAATATAAATCATTTTCTGCATTTTTGTAATGTAACTTCATCAGTATTGCAGCTATTTTATAGGCCGAGGAAGTATTGGTAGAAGACTTCCAATGATAAAATGAGGCCAGAACGACTTAGAATGTCAATACATCTCTGTTGGAGCTGAGATCCTAACTAGATGGAGTGGAATTTCTTGCAGAATCAAATGCATATTAGGGATACTGACATTAACCTCCACCACGGCCAACTATGGGAAAAATATAAGATCACTCAAAGCATATGCTCAAGGAAGACAAGATTTATCCATCCATAAGGGATACTATCCAATCATTAGTAACATGTAAAAAGTTCAGAGAAATCTAAACACTCTATAAGCGATTGGAAGGAATCACACAGAGCAGAGAGGATTACCATATCTTGCCAGAACTGCTCTTCAAGGTGTTGGTACTTCTTTAAAACAAACCATATGAACTCCTGTAGCTTTCCCTACTAACCAATGCAGCCTTTTTTTATGTTTTTATCCAAATCGATAATAATAATTAAAAGAACACTGCAAAATAGATGCCTTGACATTTAAGATTTAGCTATTTTTATTCAACTACTAATTTTTAAAAAATCTCAAAAAGAAGTTCAATTTTCATTATTATATTTGCTTAGATTTTAATTATTGTTTGAAGTTGTTTATTGTTGTAATAATTTAACTACGTTAAACAATTTAAATAATATTATTTTACACTAATTACATGAAATAATAATATATTGTTTAATTTATTGAATTAAAAATAAATATATAATTTAAAACACGTATAGCTAAACTTGTTCATGGTCGGGCTATTCACCCTAACTCGAAGGCCCACTCAAATTTGAGAGGGGTAGAGCAAAAACATTAACTTCAAAAAATGAGTTTGGATTAAAAATTAGGCTCATTTAAAATATGGGTTGATCTCGGTCTCAAGCATTTAAGGCTTGAGCCCAACCCGACCAAGCTCATTTTCTAAGTTTATATTATATCTAATATATAAAAATTAAATCTATAGTAATAAGTAATACTATAATGTAAAACTGCTAAAAATGTTAAATTGTTTATATAAAAAATTTTAATAAATGAAAAAATTGTTTAAAATTATTATATATTGAATTAAAATTAATATAAATATTTATCAAAAGAATTTTAAAAATAATTTGACAAACCTTAAATGAGATTAAGTTAACCATTTACAAATATTAACGAGTTTGGATAAAATTTTAAATCCTTATTTTAAGTCGGGTTAAGGTTAAACAAGCAAAAAATATGTTAATAATATGCTTACGCCTTAGCCCTATGCCATAAACACTTTTATGTACAATGCATATGATATTTAAAACTAATGTATATATATAAGATTATTATCATTTACATTCTAAATGAAATTTTAAACATAAAAAACACAAATCTATCACATTTTTTAATGATATTTAATGAATAAATTAAATTTGAAATATTTTTTTTTTTAAAACCCATTTGTAAAATTTTAAAAAAAAAATTATATTTATAATGTAGAGGATGATAACCCAGAATTATTTATTAAATTATTTGTTTTAATTATTACTTAAATTAATAATATATTCACTATTTTAAATATTAATTTTTCTCAATTGATAATTTTTTTATTTAAAGTAAATATTGACAAACTTTTGTTTAAAGTATTCATAATTAAAATGTTGCAGTCAATTTCTATTATTAGTATATATATTATGTGTAAGTTGTGCACTTATTTTCTATATTTTAATTTGGTTACTTTTAGTAATTTTATTTTTTAACTTTTGAAATTTTAATCTTGATCTAAATGGTAGCAATTAAATATCTTAAGCCTAATTCTATGTTTAGTCTCTTACTATGTGTAAGTTGTAGAATTTAGTTTATATTTACCAATTCGAACATTTTTAGTCTCTATACTTTTTGAATTTTAAAATTTACTCTTAATTCAAATGGTAACTATTAAATCTATTAACTAAAATGACATGAAATTGTACACATTCTTATGTTGAAATAGCAACTTGGCTTGGCTTATGTTTAGCACATAAGATTTTAAAATTAAAATATGTTGTTTAAGATTGAACTAAAATTTTAAAATTCGAAACATATAAAAATTAAAAATAACTAAATTAAAATATAAACTTACATTTTGAATAATAGAAGAATTGTAGCTTTTAGTACTTAGCAAAAATAATAATTTTCATACAAAGTTAAAGGTGTTGTATTAAAATTTACTAAAGTGTTTCAACGAGGTGGACATGCCGGAGTGGTTATCGGGCATGACTAGAAATCATGTGGGCTCTGCCCGCGCAGGTTCGAATCCTGCTGTTCACGCTATTATCTCTTTTTTTATGCAGTGATGACTGCTGGCTCTTCGTTCAATTTCTGGCCATCAAACGTCCTTCGTTTTTAGTTTATACTTGATGAGCAGTGATACTGATAATGACTGGCGCGATCCAATTCTTTACTATGAGAATTTTGTTGTGAGTTGTCCCAATAGCTTGTCTATGACTATATTACCCAAGGAGTCGAATCTTAGATATTGACTTTTTCAAATCCATTTTTCATTCTCAACTCCAAACCTATTTTTTTATTTTTTTTATTTTTATAATTATATATATCCTCGTCCATTTCACGATTTAAGTATGGTCATGTTTAAATCGAGATGATATTCAAGTAAAGTCTTTCCAATAATGCTCTAACATAATTTTTAATGATTGAAGCGAATGACAAAAGATTTATATTCAAGTCTTCAATTGACATCAGTTTCAGATTTAATCTCTAGACAACTCCTACATTTTATCTTTTACAATATATATAATTTTTAACCCAATTTCTTTAAATCCTTAATTGCTAATGAATAATGTAGTCATCATGTAAATTAATAGGAAAATAAGTTGTTAATCAAAGATTGAAAACTCATCTCATTATAGACCGTCGAATTTAGTAAATATTTGTCATGCAAATGATAATTAAAATGAACTCAACTATTAGACTAAAAAGACTTTAGACATGAAAGGTATAAGATACTTCTAAAACTTACGACTCACCTTGCATCTTCTTTCTTATTACATGGTTTTTTTTACTTGAGCATTGTAAACTTTTTAATTATTTATTAGAATGTATTTCTTCAAATAATATTTCGCTTTTAAGAGTTACTTCGACAATTATGGGTATCAAGTTTTCTATAGGTAGCATCATCTTTCAAGCTTAAGATTCATGATAAGTGCAAAGAATGTTTATAGTACATATTCAAATGCCTTAACACTTATGAGTGTCGAGTTTCTTGTAAAATGAATCAATGTGTTTACATTTAGTAATGATCAATGAGAGTTAAACTCTAATAAATACCAGAAGATCTTGGCACCCATAAGGGTTGAGTTACTTTTGATTTAATGCTTTTAAGTTTAACCATCGAGGAGTTTAACCCTAATAAATACAAGAAGACCTTGACACCCATATGTAGAGCTGATCATGGTCATGGCGGCGGCCACCCAAAAGCCCCGCCTTAGAAAAATGGGAGGGTTTGGGTAAAAATATAGACCGAAAAATGGGCTTGGGCAAAAAAACGAGGCCTGTTTAGAAAATGGGCGGGTTAGGGTAAGTTTTTGGCCGGGCCAGCCATTCCGCCCGAATTATATATTAATATATTTATTTTATTTTATTTTTAATTATTTTAAATTTTTAATGTAATTATTTTTATTATATTGTTAATTTGTGTATTGTTTTAAGAATTGTTTTAGTATTATTTTTATTTGTTTTAATATTTATTTTTATGTTTTTAAATATATTTGATTTATTATATTTTTAAATTTTTTATTTAATGAAATAAGAAAAAAAAATTTAATATGGGCCGGGCCGGGCCGGGCTCGGACTTAGTAATTTTATTCTGGGCCGGGCTTGGGCAAAATTTTATGCCCATATTTTGGGTCGGGCCGGGCCCAGGCCTAGTAGACGGGCCTAAAATTTTGTTTGAGCCCAGCCCGAACCCGGCCCGGCCCGGCCCATGATCACATCTACCCATATGGTTGAGGGATCAAATTCTACTTTAGTTAAAATTTAAATGTTTGAAAAACCTAACCTAATAAATGCATTGAATGGACACCTTCTTTATTTCAAAATTCACTATTTGGAGTTAACTTAATCCTAATAAATGCATTAAATGGAACTCAACTGTAATGAATGTTGAGTTCTTCATTTTCGTTTTTGTCAGGCCCATAAAAACTCTCTCCCTTTATCTATTTTTTCACACTAACTAAAATTGTCTCTTATCATCATTGAGTTCATTGAGTTTTTAAGCCAAACCCCTTTCCAAATCTTTTTTTTTTATTTAAATTTGATTTTTTAAACCCTAAGGATCTAGTGAAGGAAGGGAATCATATTACTCTAGCAGTTCTAGATATAGTAGTTTTTAGGGTAAAGTACATAATTGGTAATCTAATTTTCATAAATTTTTATTTTGGGCATCGAAAAATTAAAATTTTTAATTTAGCCATTATCATTAAAAATAATTTTTTAATTTAGACATTGCCGTTATAAATTGTTTTTATTTTAGTCACTCGACATTAATTCAATGTTATTTTACATTCATTTTAATCACTCAAATTTAATAAGTTTTTATTTTGATCACATATTTTATCTTTTTAATTTTTTTATTTTTTAGAATTAATTTTTTTAAGTAAAATAAAAAAACGTGAATTTTATAAGAGAAAACTTGGGTTCTGTACATGGAAAAACTTATGTTTTTAGGTGAAAAAATCATTTTATTTTTTATTTTATTTTACTTTTGCCTTCGTTAGAATTAATTTTAGTTTTTCCCATAGGAAAGATCTAGGGTTTTATAGGTAATTACTAGACTTTCTGTAGAAAAAATTTATTTTATCTTTTTAATTTCATGGAACTTTTTTTCCCTTTTCAAAATTAATTTTAATTTTATTTCTAGTCGAAGGGAAAATTTTGAGTTTTACATGGAATTACCTATGTTTTTATTGGAAAACATTTGGTTTTTACAAGAAAAACATTTTTATCTCTTTAATTTCTTCTCTCCTTTTAAAAGTTAATTTTAATTTTTTCAATAACTCGGGAAAACCCTGATTTTTATAGGAAATTGAGTTACAAGGAAAAATTTGATTTCACCTTTGTATCTGAATAACTCAATTCCATGTAAAGATATATTTTTATTCTTTTTTTAAGTAAAATTATTTTTTAAAAATGAAATTAGTGACCACAATGAAAACTTATTAAAGTTGGGAGCCTAAAATGAGTGTAAAATAGCATTGAATTAACAGCGGGTGACCAAAATGAAAATGTTTTTAACGGTAGCACCTAAAATGAAAATGACTTTTAACACAGTGCTTAAAATGAAAATTTTTATTTTTTAGTGCCTAAAAGGAAAACTTATAATAGTTGAGTGACCAATTTTATAATATGCCCTAATTTTTATTAACTTATTATTTAAGCTAATATTATTTGTTGTTAATATTTGATTTTAGTATTAAATTCTTTATTATATTGAATATAAAATATTGATTATTTTTGTCGGCATATACTTACTAGGTTGAAGAACAAAATTTTTGTATTCGACAAAAAATATATTCTTTTATTCCAAATGAACAACATGCTGAACTAAAAAGCACATTTAGAGTTAGCGAGCTTTTTGAAGATAGTTGAAGTACCTCACATTTCAATGTGGCTGTCATTGCTTACAACCATGATCAAAAGGTAAGAACAGGAGACCCTTAGCTTCCACTTTCTTTATAGTGAAGTGACAATCACCCTGAAAGATGTAGCCATATTGAAGGTACTATTGTAATTGTGGGGCTCAATATGGTCTTGAACAGGTAATGAGAAAGTTAATTGGGCATTATTTAATCGATGAGAATGATATTGAATGTAGTCGAGTAAAGTTTACTTGATTGAACACATTAGTCAAGCATTCACTTATAGATAATATCATTGTTGAAAAATCATTTAAAAAAAATGTCAATGTTCGCATAGTTAATTTTTTTTTTTAAATAGACTCTTTCTAGGATACTTAAAGTAATAAATCTAATTCAATATATACATGTGTTCCAAAGTGTTAAAAGACTAGCACAAAACACAAAGAACTCTAAGAAGGTAATAAATTTAAACCAAAATTGGGCCGAGCCTAACAGGCCGGACGGACTACCCGAACCTTGGACAAGCCTAACGGCAACCGTCTTCGATTTTATATATTTTTATAAATATTTTTATTATTATGAGGAGAAGCCCATGGACAGAATTAATGATTCACTAAACAACAAAATGTAAAGACCCAACCCAAGATCTTTAACTCCAAATAAATCTTGACCGTGCATAAGTACCAATCACACCATTACGCGATCAGCCACTTTGGCACTGTTCCCCTTTTGCTTTAAACCTTTTTGATCGTCTCTCATTGGATGTTGTCTTCTTTTATCTGCTCACTTTTCTTTCTGACTCAGTTCCGTTGCCCTTTTTCTCTCTCGCAGTATTGTCTAACCAAGTTCCTTTGCTGTGGGAGTTCTCGAAACTCGAACCACATAATAAAAATGGCGATGTGGGTCTTTGGATACGGTTCTCTTATTTGGAAAGCTGGGTTTAACTATGATGATCGTCTTGTTGGTTTCATCAAGGACTATCGCCGTGTATTCTATCAAGGTCCTCTCTTTATGTATAATTTGTTTGCTTTTACTATACTTTTTTAATATAAATAGTTATAATTTTTATTGAATATTTGAACGAAATGATAGTGAGTTTTTGGTTAAAACAGGGAGTACTGATCACAGAGGGACGCCTGAGTATCCTGGGAGAACTGTCACATTGGAGCCTGCTCCTGGGGAAGTCTGTGTAAGTTGCTTTTTATTTCCCAATTATCCATCATTGTGCTTGTTTAGTTTATAGTGAATTGTCAACTATTATATGTATAATCGGTCACTCAATCATGAGAATAATAAATTATGGTCTTTACTAATGAAAAACATTTTTTAAATTTTTTTAAGCTTGTTAATAATGCATTTATTCAGAGAAATTCATTTCTATTTGATGAGAGTGATGTGAGATGTTTGCCTCTAGAATTTCATTTGTCAAATACACTTGTTAATGCACTGCAAAGTTGTTTAGTAATCCAATGTTAACTAAAATGCATCATCAAAGTAGTTTTTTATTAATAGAAACTCATTTCTATTTGATGAAAGTGCTGTATGATATGTGGGATGCTCATCTCTAGAATTTTACTTATAAAACACACCTTTGAATGCACTGCAGATTTGTGTACTTCTATCTTCTCTTATTTAAAGGATAAACAAGATTTCTATTGTGCATTTCTGTGAGAACTATTTAATTGATGTTTTTGGTATGCAAGTTCTTTTGTGCATTTCTGTGGATTTCAACATATTTTGTTTAGTGTTCCATGTGAACTTATTGAATGAGCTAGTATTTGAACTAAATAGCTTTTTTCAATCTTGTGAGGTCCTAGTGGGGAGCTGCTTACAAGATATCCAAGGAGGAAGATAAAGAAACTGCAATAACGGTATGCTCCTGAGAGCGACTTTCTTAAATTCTATTCATATGACATATAGCTTTCTCGAGATGTTTATCCATTAGTGTCATCCATCATTCTTTCCTTTTACTGCTTAAGCTCTGATTAAAGTACTGCTATCATGTTCATGGAGCTTCTTAGTTGCTCCTTATGGAAAAGGAAGTTATTAATTTTAGTTTCTTATCATTCCCAAAGACATCTTTTTTACAATAGCACGTTGATACTGTGATTTTAGAGGATTTGTTGGGGACTTTGGGTTGCTGTTATACTGAATTGATTTGGAAGGGAAATGATCTCACCCCAAAATTACCAATGTTATTGCACTGTCTGAATAGGTTGGTAAATACAAAGTTTAGAGTTGGATGATTGAATATCAATAACAACAAGGTTGAATTTGAAGATAATTATAGCCTAATATATTTCCTTTTCTGAATGGCATTGACGCTAAATATCTCAGTAGATGTGTAAGTTTACACTCTGTATATACCTTCCTGCTTAATGTCACTCCTGTAGTTTAATTTTATTTTGTTAACATCCTAGGATTTATTTGGAAGTTGAAGAAAACTTTAGATCCAGAGATTTCTGAATAAGAAATGACCTGGTGAATTAGTAGGCAGATTAAAATGAAAAGAGAGGCAATTCTTGTGGTAACGGTGGCAAAATTCGAGCAGCCTAAACTTTGACAATGGCATTTTACTACAATCCTGACTGATGGATCTTGTCACAGGACGATTTGTAAGCAAGTTGTCTGCCTTAGCAGGGCTCTTTCCTTGATTGAATGACTTATAATGAACAAGTAGAACTCACTGAAAGGAATTCCAGACCTTAGACTTGTTAAAAGATAGTCTTAAACCTCTGAAATATTGGAATAAATTCTGACTTAATTTTATTACTACCAATCTGCCTCTTTAATAGAGGTTATATAAGTTTACTTATTTGAATAAAAGACATATAAGCTAAGAAACTCTAAATAAAGAATGACTCCAAATACCATATACTTTTAATTAAAGAAAATCTCTAATAAAAATAACAATTAACGTCTTCAATACCAAGATACTAATTGACGTCTAACAGACTCACAATAGAGAAATGCTATGTTGTTATTGGTACATATATAGTTAACCAAGTTTATCTAGCTACAAGCATCTTTCTCCTCCTATTAGCATTATTGTACTAAAAAAATTGTTTTGAAGAAAAAATCTCCTTTGGATTTCTCCATCTTTAATCTTCTTTTATTGAAATGGGCCATTTTTGCCTTCTTATATTGTTCTTAAATATTCTTACTCCTTGTTTGCAGATTGTTGTTATTAAAGGCTTGTTAGCTGTGACAAAGCATTCAAGTCTTTCTTTTCCATTCATATAATTCAGCTTTTTGTTTGTGTTGACTTGCCTGTGATTTACTTACCAGCCTAAAATGTTTTATTCATTTGTGATCATTACTTCTTTCTTCCTTTTTTTTTATTTTTTTTTTTTATTGTACGCAGTATTTAGAAGTGAGGGAGAAGCAGTATGACAAGAAAGCTTATGTTGATTTCTTCACCGTGAGTTTTGCATGTCGATACATTTGTTTAGTTAAGAAACGCTAGTATAATGTAAGCTTTTTATGCTTATGTATTTCTATTGAACTTCGTCTCAGGATCCCTTAGCTACAACTCCAGCCATTTCTGGAGTAATGGTGTAAGTGTTTTCTGAATGGCATTCTTTTCTTACATTATTATCATTGAAGATAATGGAATTCTATATTTTGACACCAAAATCTTCAGGTACATAGCATCTCCTGACAAGAAGCTTAATCCGAACTACTTGGGGCCTGCTTCTATAGAAGACATTGCCAAGTATGTTATTTCAATCTATGCATTTTCTCTCCAACTATGATATAATCAATGTTTAAACCACCAAACCTACAAAAGGATGGGGTAAAAGCAAACAAATTAATCAAACATTTTCTCTCCAAGATCCCCATTTGGACAAAAAAAAATCATTAACAGAATTTTCTGCAGAATTGTTGAATGCTATGGAACGAAATGCAAAATCTAAGCACTAGTGCCACGCTGCTTTCCAAATACCCTTTTGTTCTACATGTCATTGATGAAAGCATTCTGTCCAAGTTTAAGGATAGTAGCTAAAAAAGGGATTTACCTTCCAATAAGGCTAGCTTCAGTTCGATCCTCTTTTTCTTGGTTTTTGTTTTTGGAATTTTTTGAACCATCCATGATAATTCGATTCGGTTCATTTTTCAGTTTTTCTAAACAATTTTAGGTTTTGGGTATTTGGATTTTATTACGATAAAATAAGTTTGTTTTATGCCTTTTGGACATTATTTGCTAAAAATTCAAAGTCTTTTTCATAAATATATTTTTTTAAAATTAGTTTTTATATAGTATTTCAAAATTACTTTCATTATTTTAAATATAAAATATTTATCTTTTACATCATAAAAAAATCAAATTAATTATAAATTAAATACAAAATAAAATTCAGTCCAGCTCGGTTTGGTTTGGTTCGGTTCGAGTAATTGCAAGCTTTTAACTTATGAACCTAAACCGTCTAAATACCAATGTTCTGATTGATTTTCGATTTCTGGATTGTCTTTTTTAGCTCAGCCCTGCCTTCCAAGCCAGTTTTGGCCCAAAAACCTCATAATGCCTAGTATTCCCACATGCAGAATTTCATAGTGTTTCTACAGTCGTGGCCAATTTTGTTTATTGAATACAACAGTGGAGAGTGTGTTTAAACAAATGATCCTATGTCTATCAGCTTTCTTCTGGTTTCGTTCAATTGTGTCCAGCCTCCAGGTACTGCAAGTGCGGTATCTATTGAATGAATTCAACCCTCTAATTCTGGTGCTGAAATAAGGAGTTAGAGCCAACACTTTGTGGCCAATAGACTCATTGTTAGGTTTCTAATTAAGTTTCAAATAATTCAAAACTAGAATTGACATTTCTATGTTATCAGGTCCTAAAATCATTGCTTAAATTTGTGGCCAAATCTTCTTCCAAATAGAAGACTCCTCCCCCACAGATGTGCTACTGAAAAATCAAAGGCCCCATAATGAGTTTTCTGCAGTGGTTTATCATTGATAATCTGCTTCATCATCATACTGTGAATCATTTAGATATATAGCTGTCAATTCTAGCAGTAATACCCAGTTTTGATTCATATTTCCTCCTATGTACAGGCAAATTGTTCGTGCGGAAGGCCCCTCGGGACCGAACAGAGAATATCTTTTCCAACTAGAAAATGCTCTTCTTCAGATTGGTGAGCTTCTTTTCACTACCTTCTGAATTTGTTTTCTTCCACTCCAATCATATGTTCCACACCTCTTTGCTTAATAAGATTTCCAACCAATACTACACTTTGTCATTGCTTTCTTCCTGGTCAGGTAGTAAAGATAAACATTTAATGGATCTTGCAAACGAAGCAAGGCGCATTCTTTCAGAATCTGAGCATACTGCATCATGATGCAAATTTGTTGGAAAAGAAAAATGAGAGAACAAATCACAAACCTAGGAAAAAGCATGAATGGCATTATAGATGTTAGCATCAGCAGCACTTCATGGAAATTGCATGTTCCTCCATGTTTTGCTCTGGACCGGGACACACACCGAAACGTAGTTTCTTATAGTGTGGGACGCAGTCACCCCAATTCTACAGACAATAACTTCATCCCCACAAGCAAACAGTTTCTGAAAGTGGGTGTTTTCCATTTTTTTTTTTTTCCTTCATTTCTAATTCGGGTATTTTTCCCTAATAAACCTGCTTGTTCTTCGATGACGAAAGCTATGTTAACGTTTGATTCATTGTTGTCCCACTATGATGATGGATTTGTTTATGAAAAAGTTAATCAAATATGTAAGCAAGTCTTGGTGTAGTCCACCATGATCAACGGCTTCTGGTTTATGCCTGGATGAGTCATCCGGAACTTGTCATTAAAAATAAGAAAAGAAAGAAAGAAAGAAAAAAACCATCTGGTGCTTGCAACTGTTGAACAGCAAGTTGATCGTCACCATTGTGAAATTTTCCAGGTTCACTAATTATACTAAATTTAGATTGTGATCCCTTGGTTCAATTTGTTGCCATTTTCCGCCACTTTACAGCAACTTGTGTATTCCTTTTATATACATTTTTTTTGCAACGAAATATCTGAAATAATGGAGCTTCCAACATTGTTTAATCTCTTTCCATTGCAGTGAAAGGAAAACCCATTATTATTTTAGTTGGAGCATGGTGAATCCTATATGACCTCATCAAAAATGCATGGCTGTTTTATCATCATGTCTTTCAAGTGGTTGTGGAAAGATGGCACTCACCAATTTGATTTATACATAAATAGTGTTTTTCATTATATTACAAACCACATGTCTACTAATTATTACATAACGGTGAATTGATAAAAGATTTATATTTAAGTTTTCAGTGAGGTTTGTTTCATATTTCATCTTTAAATAACTCCTACATTTTAACAAAAAAAAAAAAAAAGTAAACTACATCCAGAGTCATTAAAATATTACATTGTTTTTATTTTAATCTTTCAACTTTAAAAAGTTACAAAATGTCACTGAATTATTCAAAAGTTTTTATTTAAGTTCTTAAACTCACTGTTGTATGGGCTTCTCTATTCGCACAGTCTGCACCAATCGAAAGCTTTCCTTCCTCTTCTGTTCTACATTTCGGTTTTTTCATGAAACAATTTTGAACGTCACAAGTCCGCGAACCAAAATTCAAACAATTTTCTTATCCGATCTCTGACGCTAACTGTCAGATCGACTTAGATCTAATGTTTGTTCTTCTACTTGCCAAGAGGTACTAATCCACAATATCGATTGTCAAATCATTACTTGGAGCTCACCAGTCAGATTTTAAAAAAAAAAAAAAAACTCAACAGTCTAATGACTTAATAATAAAAAATTTCAAATAATTCAAAAACTTAAATGTAAACTTTCAAATAATTTAGTCATTTTATAACTTTTTAAAGTTAAATGAATAAAACATAAATTTACCAATAATTTATTCACTTAAAAAAAAAGACAATAATAACATGATACGCTTTGTGAATTTTTCACCGATTTGCTCTAAAATGTAAGTATTTTAAAAATATGATATGCTTTGTGAGCGGTAGAGAAGAGCAATTATGATAAATACATGCTTTATTTGCTTCACTCGTCACAATTTTTTAAATTACTATTTTAACTTTTAAATATTTTTATGTTTTTAGATATATATATATATATATATATATACACTAAATATATATTAATATCACATTATACATATTAGATTATATCACACAGAAAAAAAAATATAATAATATTATTTATAAACTTTTAAAAAATTAATAAATTCTCAATTAGTGTGAGTTGATTTAGTGACACTAAACACAATAAAAAAACTTATGTAAATATATATATAATTTTTCGTTTGCCAATAAATTATATTACATATATTTAAAAAATAATATCAAATTTAAAAATCATTAACTAAAAATATCACATAAGTTTGTTCGCAATATCATTCAACAATGAGGTGGAAGTTGATAATAAAATTTCAATTCTTATTCCATTATCATCTATACTTAAAATTAATTACATTAATGAATTGAATTTATTAATGCCCAAACCTAACAAGGTGAAGGATGTAGAAATAGATAGTTCACTTCATTCAAAGCAAGTCAAAGAGTCATTAGAGACGATGTCAGGAGATGAAGGAAATGAGATTAGAATTGGAAGAGAAGATTAAATGTAGAGAGAGAGAAGGTAATGGGTTTTTATACCTTTAATTGGGGTCTTGAAGTGCGCCAGGTTGAGCCTCCATTAGTGTGACAATTAGATATATTTTCAATGATTCCAAATGGACGCGATGGGAAATATCAAAATTAACGATTAATGAATAAGGATCATACGAATGTTAAATCGGTGAAAGCTTTCCAAGGGATATCCTCGAAGAATAATACAAGTAAATTCCTACCAGTTTCGGATTAAGAATTCCTTAAATCGTTGATTGAAGTGTAAAGGCAATTGCAGCAAAACTTTTATTGCCGACACCTATCCATTTTCCAAGATTTTCATTTATTTTTTTATTTGTTGTTTTCTCTTCTTATCCGCAATGCAAATACCTTGGTCCCAGCAGTGAGCAAATTCAGGGAGATATTGTCAAGTCCCAATGAAAATCAATCAACTTTTGATCGGAGTTTATGAGATAAAATCAAAAGTAATTCGAACTCCATATCTAAATGAGATTTCGTATGAACTAATAAATAGGTAAGTGAACAAAGAAGAACATTACACTTACCAAAACTTGTATCCGAGGTCAGAAATCATTTTGGGTTCAAAATATAATTTTACCTTTATAATGTACAGTTTTAGAGGGATTAAACTACAATTTTATCATGTGACCCCTCCATGCCCTTGCGCCGCCCATGTCTATCACTATGCCATCTCAAACATATAAGATATATATATATATATACAAACAATCAAATTGGACAAAGAAAATCGTGCAAAAAGTTATGAGATCATATAAAGCTAAATTATTACGTGTATGCAATACTGGTGTGAATATACATACAGTAAAAGAACTTGCCAACTTTGCCTACTTGAGTACCAAAATAAGATCCCAATGGTGAATGTGGATCCAACTTGCAGATTCCAAAAGAAACAGAATCAAAAATGGTGATGTCTACTCACTTTGTTTAAAAATGGTAGCTACAATACGAATAATTATTTGTGAAAATAAATTATAACCCCCAGCATATATAATGAAATTTCACTTTAGCCTCCCAAAAATAAAAAATAAAAAAATTAATCTCTTAAAAATAATTAAAATATAAATTAATAAATGATAAAATTATGTTTTGACTTCTCAAAAGCTTATAATTAGTTTCCGCTCCGGCCCTTCTAAAAAGAAATTTTTAAATTCACCCTTGTATGTAGATTTCATGGTGCATTACATGTTGAACCCTCTCTACTCCTTTTAAGATATCCTTCAATACACACATAAGGCCAATTGGTCAAACTTATGACCATGTGTGTTAAAAAGAAGAGATTGCTTCAATCTAATGACAAGAAATGATGAGGTCATTTACAATAAAATCATATGCCAAATCAAGGGGAAAAAGATAAATATCCATATTTTGATTTTTATTATGGTTTCGTGTTAATTCTTGGATCTAACTTCCTCTCCTAATCGTGTGATTAGGTGAAAACTGCCCTCAGTCACTTTATAAACCTAATTTGGATAATGCATTTGGTCAAAGGATAAAAGGGGTGCTTATAAAATAGACAAGTCTATTGCTATTCACTTAGGGTGAGATTCGATCAGGTCGAGTTGAATTGAGTCAAAAAATTTTGAGTTAGTCAAGTTGACGAATCCTATTTTAACAACTGAACTCAATTTGAAATTTTTTTGAATCAAGTAAAAAATTTTGAATTGAATTAACAAATCATATTATTTATACTCAATGTTACGTTTTACATAAATTAATTATTTAACTAGTAGATAAAGTATAAGATTATTTAACTATATAAATAAAGTTGATAGATAAACATTTATCAAAACGACGTAGTTTTGCTTTTTAATTTTAGAAAAGGTAAACATGCATCAAAACGACGTAGTTTTACCTTTTTTTATTTAATTTTTCGGATAACTCGAATTGTGTACTTCATATTTGAGTTAAATTGAAAATTTTAATTTTTTTATTCGAATTGATCCGAAAAACTCGAATCTGATTTGGCTCACCCGTAATTGCAGTCAATGGCACTATTAATTTGACTATAACATACGCATGCATGCAGTTGTTATTAGGTATTCTACCCAACACTTCGTATTGGAATAAAATTGCCATAATTTTATAGTAAATTGCATGTGGCGTTTCTTCAATTAACATCTAGGGTTTTATTTTTATAATATAAGTTGGTGTGATATTTTTTTAGATACGGTAATGTCTTAATCGAGGTTAAAACTATAGAATAAAAACTGGATAGGCCACCCTTATCATAAAAAAGAAATTATATGGATATTATTATTATTATCATAAAAATACATAAATTCGAGTGCACTGAAAGGATAATAAGTAATTCTAGACAAGAGTGATAATGCAATTCTAATGTTCTATTGTTGAAAAAAATTATATCTTATTTAGAAATAACTTTGAAATACCGTATTAGTATTCATGGGTTGATTAAGTTAACATTTCTATCATTGAATTAAAATTTTCAAAATGATAATAAGTTAATTTTTTTTTTTAAAAACCTAGAATTGAATTATAAAATTTTTTAATAAAAATATGATTTTATTATTTTTAATTGACAATTTTATAAATTTAAAAAATAAAATAAAACTATATCTATTTAATACAAGTTATTTTATGAAGTGATATGTTATACAACTAAAACTTAAATATTGGTATAAGTTGCCATTTATATGAAAAAGTAAAATCCTGAAGAAGGTGTCCATGTCATTGGACATTGAGTTGTCATTTTACATGATGGGTAGGCATGGAAAATAATGAAGGGGTTTATATAAAATATGTGGCCATTAGTAAGGTAGGATTCCACCGCAAGATTCCACCAACTTTATAATTTTTTTTGCTGTCGTTGGAATCCAATCACTAAAACACCATCTTTCTTCGAACAATTGATTTCGTTTGTTCTTATGACCTGTCGACTATTCATTTGGAAACTGGTTTCATATTCAATTGAACCCATTAATTAGTCTAAATGTTTTAGTTTAGCTCTTTTTAAAATAGAATTTGTTTTCCAAACGTGTTGTTTTGAGTGTTAGATTGAATGATCTATCATCTAAAATGTTTCTATATTGTTTTAATATTTTCCCATGTGTAATTGGATAATAATATTCATTTTTAACTTCCCTCAAAATGAAGATATGATCTTCAATGAGTTTAATCACCTTTATGGCTACTTTAGTAGAACTAAGTGAGTATAATTTTTTGTAAGCCAACAAACATGTTTATTAATACATATTGAGAACTCGTTTAGGTAAGAAGCACGAATTGAAGAAGTACAAATAAAATTTGGACTAATATTTTCTTAAGGTGAGACTCGAACTTAAATACTCAAAATTTCTATTTTTAATCATTGCTTCGCTATTTAAAATTTTTATTAATGTCATAAATTTCAAATAAGAGTTACAATTTGTGAGGATGAATTTACTGATTTTTAGTAATTTTAATTTGAATATTTTATTTGTAATTATGATATATTGTTTTTATTGCTTATTAGTATAGATTACAAATTGTTGGGCTAACACAATAATCAAAATTTTCTCTCTAAATAACATAAATTCAAACCTCCTTTCTCTAACATTTACTACTTAAAAGTGTATTACAAAAATGGTAGGAAAGCGTGAATTTTAGCATTTGATTGACATACTAATGAGCATACTTTATTTTAAAATTTAAACAATGTCAACCAATTTTTTTTTTTTAGGTTTTTTCATAAAATATAGGAATGAGACGTGGTGGAAAATTTTTAGGGTAAGCTATAAAAATAGTCACTTTTGTTTGCCTCAGATTATATTTTAGCCATTTATGTTTGAACTGTCACGTTTTGGTCACTTATATTATTGTTTTGATACGAAGTTGTCACTCTACTGTTAAGCTCCGTTACCTATCTAATGGCGATCCTACCTGGTAGTCCAAATGGGTTTTAAATGCTAACTTAGATGTCCTTCATGGCAGTCCAATTTAAATTTATTTAATTAAAAACCTATTTTCATCCAGTAATTGGATATCCAAGTTGGCATTTAAAACCCATTTGATCTGCCATGTAGAGCTGTCGTTAGGGAGGTAATGGAATTTAACAGTAGAGTAACCACTTCGTAACAAAACGATAACGTAAGTGACTAAAACGTAACATTTCAAACATAAATGACTAAAATGTAATCTGAGGCAAACAAAAATAACTATTTTTATAGTTTACCCAAAATTTTAACCAATACATTCTTAGTTAATTTTTAAACTCGAATTACATTACCAACATTAGTGGATACAAATAACTTATGCTGATTGACATCAAGTTTATAACTATTTGCCCTCCTCCAGAAAAGGAAAAACATAAAGGGCAATTGGATTAAATGCAAAACTAGGGTGAAGCCACAAACAATGATTAGGAGATCGAGATTAGAAGTGCAAATTGTACAAACAGTACAAGACTAGATGCAATAAGCATAACCTGGCTTGAATTAGTTAAGGTCATATTTCACTCATCTATAATGCTATCCTCGGCTCAAATTGATCCCCTATTCTCTCTGGTAATTCTTTATCCTTTTCCGAAATCGATGATTTGATTTCCTTGAGTCGACGTTGAAGCCGATCCTTAATCTCCATCAAGTCCTCAAGCAACAATTATTGTCTAGTTTCAAGACCGACAATCTTGTAATTACATCATTGCAAGTTCATAGAATTTTAGTATCAGCTCATTCAAACATTCAAGTAGGCCATTTTGGAATTTAGGTTTTCAATATGCTTTCCCCACTTGTAGCGACGTAAAAATTTGCTTTCGTTCGCTAAATTATGGCGATTTATTGAGAGATTGAAAATTGAAGTTTGACGTTTGATTTTGAAATAAACAGGGAGTCGCCACCGATCCTTTTTCCTAGGTGTGATCGGACACCTATTAGATCTCTTATTAAAACAAATAAAAGGCTGAGTTTAGGTTCACGTTAAAATCCAAAGAAAATTTAGGGTTCGGGAGTCGGTTACGCGCGAGGAAGGTATTAGCACCCTCGGGACGCCCAAAATTGGTATCTTATAAACACGTGATGTCTTAATTTTCAAGAATACGAGTTCAATGTAAAACTTAGTCATGATCTGATGAAAAAAAACGAACATTTTAGTTTTTGATTTTTGATTTTTTTGAAAGGGTGTATCGTTTTAACACGAGCCGATAAATTCCATCCAACATAGCGATGAAATTTACGACTTAAGTGTTAAATCGATATATTGCCTTGATTATCGAAATTAATTAGAAAACAAGACTACGATTTCCAAAGTAACGAAATTGGGATGAAACGGATGACAGAGCTAGAAATATATTAAAGTTAATATAGATGTGGCAATAATATTAGAAACAATAAGAATACATGCGATACTAAACATAACATTAAAATTAAATTGGAAATGAAAACAATGAATATATACAATACACATTCAGACGTATACTAATAACAATGACAATTTGTAATAATAAATATACTAATAATAATAATAAACGATATCATTACTAAATAATACATAATAATATTAGAATAAAACAATGAGTGGCAAAGAGAATAAAACAATAAGAGTAATAATGAAGAATATGATATACAAAAATAATATTAATATAAAAGTATATATACATACATATAATGAAATATGTGAACTAATATGCAATAAAGTATAATATATATACATGGTATAATGTTAAAACATAGATATAAGGATATAATATCAAAATATACATATAATATATAAGGGTATATACATCGTAAAGTATTAGAAATTAGTGCAAGATATATAATATAACGTTAAATGTATACGTATAAGATATAATAAAAAGTGTAAGCATAATATAAAAATGTATATATAATATAACTATTTGTGTAATATATATGCATTAAAGAGTAATAATGTTATAAACAATTAAGTATAATACTTTATAAATATATATCTATACTAAAATATTCGTATAATGTATACATACAAAGTGCATTAATATTTAAAAATAATACTAAAATAAAGTAATTAAAATGATACTACATATATACACATACATACATAATATACATATATTAACATTAATAATAATGATAACAAAACTAGAAATAATAATCATTTATAATAATAATACTTTAAAAATAATTAATATATTAATAAAATAGCAATAATGAAAATAATACTAATAGTAATAATAATAATAAAGATAATAATGAAATAAAATAATAATATTAATAATATATAAAAAATTTGAAAATGAATGAAAAGGACTAAATTCAACTAATAATAAAGATTTGGGGTAAATCTGAAATAACAAATAAAGGAAAACGACTAATTTTAACGCTGCAGTAAATAATGGGGACCAAAAGGGAAATTATCCCGAGTATTCAAAACGGGGCGCATTGCCAAGGACCAAATTGGAAGTCACTGAAAAAGATAGGGCCAAATTGTAAAACATAAAAGATTTAATTGTAAAATATCAGAAAAGCGGAAGGGCCAAACGCGCAAATTGCCCTTCCGCTTCAAAAACACGCGGACCACAGGCGTGCGGGTCGAGTCGACCCGACCAAGCCCAAAACGGCGTCGTTTTATGCTTTAAGTGTGTAGCACCAAAACGGTGCCGTTTTAATGGGCTATAAATAGCCCAAAATTCTGAAAAAAAAATCATTTGAAGAAGGGAAAGAAAAAAAAAAGAGAGAGAGGGAGGAGAGAAAAAGGAGAGCAGGGGAGAAAGGGGGGCTCCGGCCGCAGGGTCGTCGGCCGATCGTCGGCCGGTCGCCGGACGGTCATCGCGGCAGCTGCACACACTCACATGACGCGGTGGCGGAAAAGTAAAAATCCTCTTTTTTTTGTGTATTCTTTTTGTTTTATTATTTTACTATATTTTTATATGCATGGTGAATTGAAATAGGTTAAGAACGAAATAGAACTAGGAAAACAAAAATCACCTTCGTGGTTTTTTTTTTTGATGTCTGATTTTCGTCTTTTAGACTCACTGATTTCTGGTATTCGGATCTCTGCACTTTTTGATGTTAAGATGATAGGATTTTTTTGGATATCAAAAATGTTTGCTGCTTGTTGATAATCGAAAAAAAGGAAGAAGAGAAAAAATAAAAAAAAGTCCTTTTTCTCCTTTTACATTCGGCTTTTAAAGCCTATTTTACAAGTTGCTTTTTTATTTTTTTAAGTTTATGTCTTGTCCTCCTTTTGCAGGTGTAGAGGGCGGTGGAGGTGATGGGGCACCGTCGGAGGCGGTGAGGGGTAGTTGCGGCGGCGGGGCAAGTGGGGAGGCTAGGGTTTGGTTTAAAACCCTAACTCAAGCTAATTGGGTCATTTGGGTTTGGGCATCGAGTTGGTAATGGGCCCAGGGGTTAATGGGTTAGTGGGTTTAGTAGTTGGGTTAATTTAGGTGGGTTTGAGTAATTGGTAAATGGGTATGTGGGTCTCATTGGGTTAATTTAGGTTGGTGAGTGGTTATTGGGCTCAGGGTTTATAATTTTGTAAATGGGCTGAGGGTTATTGGGTAAGGGTCCAAATTGGTCTTGTACAGCTGCCCCTCTTTGCTCATTATCGTGTAACGGGAATAGAGCAAAGACATAAAGAAAGACCAATTTGGCCCCGTCTTGCCGAGTCTTGACTTCATTGGTGCTCCTCTCGTTCAGGTAGACTCTTTCCAATCCGTTGTGTCTTGTAGCTTCGGTTCAATCCACAGTGTCTTCTGACATATGCTTTGTAACTTCAATTTTTTCAATGTAACTTTAAGAATATGAAGTTTGTGGCTTCAGTCTACTTCTCTTGTAGCTTCAAAAAGATAAAATCTACATCTTCAATATGCTCTTCTATTGCTTCAGTGAGACAAGGTTCGTGGTCTTCTCTTTTGCCACTTCAGTAAGGCAAGATCTGGTATCTTCGGTCGGCTCCTCTGTAACTTCAGGGGGATGAGATTTGCAACTTTGACCTGTTCCACCGCAGTTTCAGGGAAACTAAGTCTGGTTTCTTCCATCAGCTCCAATCTTGATTCTTGACTTGGCATGTGATCTTGAGTTCAACTCATTTCTCGCAATATGAACAGACATTAAAAACAAAAATTGAAAATACCTCAGCACGTGAACTGAGGCTCAACTCATTTCTCGCAATATGGGTTGATTTTTGAAACATAGAAATCAAAGGCAGAAATTTAAAGGCTCAACTCACCTCTCGCAATATGTGTTGATTTTTGAAAAAAAGATTTGAAAGGCACAACTCACCTCTCGCAATATGAGTTGCTTTTTGAAAAATAGAAATTAAAAGGCTCAACTCACCTCTCGCAATATGAGTTGATTTTTGAAAACAAGAAATTAAAAAGCAGAAACTGAAAATACCTCAGCGTTCCCCGAGGCTCAACTCACCTCTCGCAATATGAGTTGATTTTTGAAACATAAATTGAAATTACCTCAACGTGTCTTGAGGCTCAACTCACCTCTCGCAATATGAGTTGATTTTTTGAAAAGCAAAATTTGAAAAACAGAATTTGAAATCACATCAACGTGCCTTGAGGCTCAACTCACCTCTCGCATTATGAGTTGATTTTTGAAAAACATAAATGAAAATTACCTCAACGTGTCTTGAGGCTCAACTCACCTCTCGCATTATGAGTTGATTTTTGAAAAACATAAATTGAAAATTCCTCAGTGTGACCTGAGGTTTGACTCACTTCTTGCAATATGAGTCAATTTTTTGAAACATAAACTAAAAATACCTCAAATACAGTGACTGAGGCTCAACTCATCTCTCGCAATATGAATTGATTTTTTTGAAAAGCATGAATTAAAACATCAAAATACCAAAACCTGTCCTTTGGTAGAACTCAGGTGTCTTTTCACTTGATTCAATGCGACTCTCATTCCAGATTTCTTGCTTTGCTGAAGTACCTGTATATGCCATGCATGATGTTATCATGATATGCACATGTTTGTCTTAAATGCTTTTATGCCTACATGATTATGCAGTGCTCCTTAAGCGTATTTGTCGTATATCCTTCTTGGTCACGAATTTTCATGATCTGCGTCCGTTGCATTGGCTCTTGACTTATTTTTTAAGCCATGTACCCATTTTCAAGCTTTACAAGTAATCGACATTTCTCGGATATCACTCTTTTGCCTCTGGTTGAACTCTGTCCTTGCCTTGAAGTTCTTGTACTTATCAAATTTTCATCCAGGTAATGCTTAGCACTTCTTTTGTTTAGAGTGTGTCATTTCACTATTTATCATGTAAATAAACACATAATGAGATGCGTGAAACAAAGGTCAAGTAGGGATAAAAATGATATCTCGTATTCATTTATTTCAAGTGTGGCAAACAAAGGAAGTTAACCAATGAGAGTAAAAATGTAAAAAAAAAAAAGAAAGGATCGTGTTCAACGGATACAAATGCTCTAGATATTCAACATATGAGCTCTTCCGCGTTCCTCAATCAAGAATCTTTTCGACTTTGGCTCCTTGCGTAGAAGATTTTGAGCTTTCAGAGGTGCTTCAAATACTGTAGTCTCACTGTTTGTCGTACGGTTTAAAACACCTTGCCTTGTAAGCCGAATGTTGGCTTCATTAGAATGCCCTTTCGGGTTTTCATCCTAATCTTTTGTGTTTAATCAAAGTGCCCTTTTCGGGTTTACGCTCTGATCCCTTTTTTTTTTTTTTAGATGCCCTTTTCGGGTTTTCATCTTGACTTTCTTCTTTCAGGCATAGTACTTCTTCACCGTGATCCGAGTTCACC
Source organism: Gossypium anomalum (assembly GCA_025698475.1). Taxonomy (NCBI): domain Eukaryota; kingdom Viridiplantae; phylum Streptophyta; class Magnoliopsida; order Malvales; family Malvaceae; genus Gossypium; species Gossypium anomalum. Next base: position 7,456,641 of record CM046961.1, read on the forward strand.
GGATTCGGTAGCTCTTTCCGTCCATCTCGTAAGGATCAAAGCTCCACCTGAAAATGCCTTCTTTACTGACGTATGGCCCTTCCTGGCTTGGTGCCCACTTTCCTAGCGGTGTCTTTTGTGTCGGAGAATTTTCCTCAAAGCACAAGTTCTCCTTCATGGAATTCTCTTGGTCGTACCTTCTTGTCATGGCGGCGATCATTCTTTTTGGTACATCCGCCGTGACAAATTGCCCTTAGAGACGTTTTTTCTTCTATAAGGTTCAATCGATCATATCGAGCTCGAACCCATTCTGCTTCTTCTAACTTTGATTCCATTAAGACTCGCAGAGAGGGGATCTCAACCTCGATAGGTAGCACAGCTTCCATTCCATAGACCAGAGAGAAAGGAGTTGCTCCCGTAGATGTTCGTACAGATGTGCGATATGCAAACAAAGCAAATGGAAGTTTCTCGTGCCAATCTTTATACGTCTCAGTCATTTTCCCAATGATCCTTTTAATGTTCTTGTTAGTGGTTCAATGTTCTGCTCATCTTTGGGCGATAGGGCGAGGAGTTATGATGTTTTATTTGGAATTGCTCGCACACTTCTTTCATCATCTTATTGTTCAGATTCGTGGCATTATCTGAAATGATTCTTTCAGGTAAGCCATACCGGCAAATGATCTCTTTTTTCAAAAACCTACAAACTGCAGTCCTCGTCACATTGGCAAACGAAGCGGCTTCTATCCATTTTGTGAAGTAATCGATGACCACAAAGATGAATCGATGTCCGTTTGATGCTTTTGGAGAGATTGGCCCTATAACGTCCATGCCCCACATAGCAAAAGGCCACGGAGAGGTCATGACATGAAGAGGAGAAGGGGCCACATGAATTTTATCGCCGTAGATTTGACATTTGTGACATTTTCTAGCAAAATTGATGCAGTCACTTTCCATTGTCAGCCAATAATAACCGAGTCTCATGATCTTTCTGGCCATATTGAATCCATTGGCATGTGTTCCGCAAATTCCCTCATGGACCTCTACAAGTATCTTCCTAGCTTCAACATCATCCACACATCTCAAGAGCATCTGATCTTTTCCTTTTTTGTATAGGATGTCCCCGTCAAGAACAAATCCCGCTGCCATTCTTCTAATCGTTCTTTTGTCGTTCTCATTCGCTTGTTCGGGATAGTTTCGATTCTTGATATATTCTAGGATATCATGGAACCATGGACGCCATCCGCTTCTTTTTCAATGCTACAACGATGTGCAGGGACCTCGTATATGCTCATTTTGAGGGGCATTATTTCTGCTTCTTTACTTGCTTTGAACATTGAAGCCAAAGTGGCGAGGGCATCGGCCGATTGGTTTTCTTCTCGTGGGAAATAGTGAAAAGCTACTTCTTTGAATTCCTTGATCAATTCAACCACTAAATCATTGTATTTAATCAATTTTGGATCCTCACTTCCCATTCTCCACGGATTTGGTAAATCACTAGAGTGAGTCTCCGTGACACCTCTAGGATTTTGATGTCTCGATCAATAGTCGCACGAGCCCCATGATACAAGCCTCATATTCTGCGATATTATTGGTACAAAAGAAGTTCATCTTGCGGTGAGCGGATAATGATTCCCCTCTGGTGATACCAGGATGGCTCCGATTCCATGCCCCAAAGCGTTCGACGCACCATCAAAGCACATCTTCCATGACTTCTCGTTTGATGATTCTGGTTCCATTTCTGTGATGCACATTAAGTCTTCGTCTGGGAAATCAAATCTTAACGGCTCATATTCTTCTGTTATTCGAGTTGCTAGAAAGTCGGTTATTGCGCTTCCTTTTATTGACTTCTGACTTACATAAGCAATGTCATATTCCGAAAGGAGGATCTGCCATCGGGCCATTCTTCCTGATAGTGCCGGTGATTCCATCATGTATTTTATCGGATCCAGCTTTGAAATCAACCATGTCGTATGGTACAACATGTATTGTCTGAGTCTCCGAGCTACCCAAACCAGAGCGCAACAAAATTTTTCAATGGACGAATACTTTGCCTCATATTCAGTGAACTTTTTACTGAGGTAGTAGATCGCATTTTCTTTCTTTCCCGTCCCATCGTGTTGCCCCAGTACGCAACCCATTGAGTTTTCGTACACAGCCAAATACAGAATCAATGGTCTTCCCGGAGTTGGCGGTACTAGCACTGGAGGACTAGATAAATATTGCTTTATCTTATCAAAGGCTATCTGGCATTCCTCATTCCATTCTCCAGGATTATGTTTTCGAAGAAGTCGAAAGATAGGGTCGCATTGGTTGGTAAGTTGAGCGATAAATCGGGCGATGTAGTTTAATCTCCCTAAGAATCCTCTAACTTCCTTTTGCGTGCGTGGGGGTGGTAACTCTTGAATGGCCTTTATTTTATCTGGATCAACCTCGATACCTCTTTCACTGACAATGAAGCCTAGCAACTTCCCTGAGGTAGCTCCAAACGTACATTTGGCTGGATTGAGCTTTAATCGGAACTTTCTCACTGTCGAACAACTTCTTGAGATTCACTACATGCTCTTCTTCTCCTCGGGATTTAGCAATCATATCGTCGACATAGACCTCTATTTCTTTATGCATCATGTCATGGAATAAAGTTACCATAGCCCTCTCGATCGTTGCCCCCACAGATTCTTTAACCCGAATGGCATCACCTTGTGCGAACGTTCTCACATTGTTATGAAGGTAGTTTTCTCCATGTCTTGAGGGCCATCTTGATCTGATTATACCCCGAGAATCCATCCATGAAAGAAAACAATGAATGCTTTCTTTGTGTTGTCCACCAACGTATCAATATGTGGTAAGGAAAATTATCCTTTGGGCCGGCTCGATTCAAGTCACGGTAGTCCACACACATTCGTACCTTGCCATCTTTCTTTGGTGCCGAACTATATTAGCCACCCATTCGGATCTTTGGAGGCTTGTAGGAAACCAAATAAATTGCTTCTTGACTTCCTCTTTTATTTTCAGCACATTTGGGTCTCATCCGTCTTAATTTTTGCTTTGGATGGGCTTGCATTCGCTTTAATGGGAGCTTGTGGACCACTAAATCTTCATCTAGCCTGGCATGTCTGGTATGACCATGCGAAAACATCTTTGTATTCGCAGAGTAGAGCGATCAAATTATGCACAGTGCTCTCTGAAATAGAAGTCCCAATCTTCACTTCTTGTTTCCTTTCTTCAGTGCCCAAGTTTATTATTTCCACAGATTCTTCATGAGGCAAAATCTGTTTATCCTCTTGCTCCACCATTTTTAACAATTCAGGAGACGAGATGTAATCTTCAAATTTTCTTGACTTCAAATTCTCCTAAACAAACAACCTTCTCAAAATCAATTTCAAGACTCAGAACGGGTTTGTTCATGTCATCGATATCTGAGCACCTGAAAGTTGAATGGAAAAGGAAGCTATAGAGGGGTATCCAAGTATTGGAATCAACAAAGGAATGTTATGGCATGGAATGTGGCAAATGTGAATATGGGCTATGAAATGAGAAAATGATTATGAAATCAACGATAATGCGAAAAAAATCGTGACAAAATGCATCTTCATTGATATTCATTTAAATGATAAAGAGCGAATGCACGCTCTTACAAAAGAATTCTATTATATCTAAAGACATAATAGAAGGTTAATGTTTGGCATTACTCTGAAGACTTATAAACTACAAGAAGCTCCTCGAAAGTCCAATTGTTCAACATGAAACCAGGAGGGCAAGGGCGTATCCTCGAGACATCTTTACTTGTACCAGCCCCTTTGTCAATGACATTTATACTGACATTCTGAAAACTCCTTTCAATTATCCTCATCATGTTTCGTGGATCGTCTTGTCCAGGGTATATCATTCCCGCAGACGTAAATGTTTTTGACAAAGGAGGGTATTCTATGGGCTCCCATTCTGGTTCTCGGCCCAAAGTTCTTGCAATTCTCCTTTCCTGATCTTTCTTCCACTGTCTTCTTCTTTGACGCATGTCAGGCTGGAATCCCAAACCGTATCGAGCCTTGTGCTGCACTGGCTTTAAAGCCCTAACTATTCCTTGCAGATACCTGCCTAAACCTCTTCTTGCTCGAGCTCCTCTTCCTACGGTCAATTTGACACCCATTCGTGTTTCTTGACGCTTTCAAACACTTGGAATTCTGCTTCCTCAAAGAACGAAAGTGGCATTCACAAATTCAAGGGGCCGGAAGGAACACTCCACTGCGTCTTTGTTCGCTTCCAAATGCGCAGCATCTGCGAGAGACAGATGCGACAATATCTTCTTCTCCTTCGATCGTGACCGATAAACCGGTCCATGATAAATTTTATTTTTGGTGGAGGGATGACGGGACCGCTCAGCAGAATGGATCCGGGTCTCCCAAAAGGCAGTTATAAGAGGGTGTAATGTCCATGACTTGGAACTCGACATCATAAATGTAAGGGCCTACTTCCAAAGGGATCTCAATCTTTCCCATAACTTCACGCCTCGTCCCGTCGAATGCCCTTACTGTGGAATGACAGGGGCCTTAAGTAGGACAGATCCATCGGTATTCGAAAGTGTGGCCAATGGCATAACATTTAACGCCACCCCCATTATCGATGAGTACGTTCGGTATTATGTAGCCCTTGCGGTGAGTCGTGATATGCAAAGACTTTCACCGATCCTCTACCGTTTGGCGGTATCTCATCATCACTAAAAGAGATGAAATTGTCCGCATTCAGATTGTTTACCCACCTATCAAGCTTCTCAACAGATATGTTGTTGGCTACATAAGCTTGATTTAACACCTTCAATAAGGCATTCCGGTGTGGCTCTGAATTTAACAGTAGATAGAACTGAGATTCGTGCTTTGGCTGCTTACTTAATTGTTCCACCACACTATACTCACTGTGCTTGATAAACTTCAAGAATTCTTGAGCTTCTTCCTCATTCACAGGCTTTTTAGTTTCTTGTACGGGTGGAATTTCTTGCTCGACTTCGACTTCGTGCATCACTGCTTTTCCTTTTTGCTTCAGATCACTACTTTTCTTTGCCGGTTCAACTTCTTTGGAATAGCACCGTCCACTTCCGGGTAAAATGACCTACCTCCCCACATCTTCAAAAATGGCTTTGGACTTCCCAACTTTCGGTGTGACGATATTGACATCGTATCTCCACTGATCGCTTTTTATTGTCCTTATAAGGAAAGGAGATGGTATTTCGATTATCATCTTTGGTTTCACCTCTCCTTCTTTGCGTCATAATAGATCACCAATGGCCGATCAGCGCTATAAGGGGGACCTGATGATTGATTGTCAGAGGCACATATTTCTTCACTATAGGCCTCTTCGACTTTACAAAAAATCCCGATCTCCTTGTTATCCATCATACTTTGCAATAGTCTTCTGAATTCATCACAGGACTGAATGTCGTGTCCTTCGATGCCGTGAAACTCGCAAAAACTGTGACTCTTTGCATTCCTTCCTTCGAATACTCCGTTAAAACGACAAAGCAACCCTTTTTCGACTAGCACCTCCCAGATTTTCTGCAGAGGTGTTCTTACTTCAGAAACCCATCTTTTACTTCGTCGTTTATCCTCCTCTCCTACTGCACTCACATTCCCTTCTGTGTGATTTGGGAATGGATTTCCGGCAGTACTGCTAGTACCATCAAATCGTAAAATACCCACATCGATGAGCCCTTGAACTCTCCTTTTGAAAGCCGACGCTTCTCGGTAGAATGCCACAGGTTCCCCGCATGGTATGCACAACTAGCGTTTGGATCGTACCATTTTGGGTATAGAGGTTTAAGGGGTGCCATGTAGTGGGGAGAGATCAGTTGTTTCTCTAAAAGTTTTGGGTACAATTCCCCATATGACACAGGGATGGGAGTAAACTGCGGTCTCTCAGGATTAGGCATTGCTGGTCTTGGCTCATTTCTGAGTTGGTTTTGAGCGGGTGCAGTGTTTTGTGAGAAAGTGGTGACAGGTCTTTGGTTGTTCATGGCGTATACGGGGTAGGAGGGAAGTGGTGTTTGGTAGTAAGGGGTTTGAGGAGGATAATGGAAGTTTGAAGGTGGATAATGTCGGGTCGAGGTTGGTTAGGATATGAATTGGGAATATAACGATTTCCAGCTTCCCCATGCATGTGGGCTTCGGCTCTTTTTCTTATGGGTGCTTTGCTTTTCTTGAGCCTTCGATCCTTCCATTCTACCGCTCTTGTGACATTCTCTATTAGTTCACGAGATATTACAATATCTGCGAATTCCTTCGTGGCACTTCCCACTAATTTGTCATAAAACGGGGCCTTTAAGGTGTTGATAAAGAGAACGGTTATCTCCGTTTTTGTTAGTGGGGGTTCCACTTGGGCTAAGACGTCTCTCCATCTCTGCGCATACTGTCTAAAGGTCTCTGACGGCTTTTTCTCCATCATTTGTAAGGTCATCCGGTCTGGCACCATGTCTGATACATGCTTATATTGCTCGCATGAAATCGGATGCCAAGTCTTTCTAGGATCTAATCTTTTCCTCTTTGAGTTGGTTGTACCAACGGAGGGCTGACCCGGTTAGGCTGTCTTGGAAGCAATGTATAAGTAACTTATCATCGTTCACGTAACCAGTCATTTTTCGACAGAACATGATGAGATGTGCTTTTGGGCACTTAGTCCCATCATACTTCTCAAAATCAGGCGCCTTGAACTTCTGGAGGCAAAATTAGATCAGTGCGAGGTGAGTTCCTTGGCACCTAGGGCGGGAAGACCTCGGTGCCTTCTATTGCTTTGAGTCTTTCCTCCGGACTCCTATATTTAGCGTCATGGTTATCCAATTTCAATTTGGCTACTTCTACGGGTCGTCCAGATCTGGAACTAGGAGATCGCAGGGGGTCGCCCCCAGGTTCGACGCGAATATTCCTTGCCCAAATTAGTGGGTGGAGCGGTGGCATAAGTCGATGTTCCAAGCTCGTGGGTTCTCCTTGAGCATACCCTCTCCGTGTGTCGTATATGCGGTGGTGGAGTGAATCCCGGGGATAGAGTGGATCCCGATCGTGGTGAATTCTTGATTGGGGTTCCATAACATCTGGGGTCTCGCATGGGTCCTTTTCCTTTGACCGAGTTGTCATCATCTCCATCATTTTGGCCATCCGATCTTTTTGCTCGAGTGACTCCTCTCGAGATCTTACCATTAGATCTTTCGTTTCTTGTTGCGATTTGGCGATTGCTCTTGTAATTCCTTTTGAGCCCTTTCCATCCTTTCGATTCTCTCATTGAACTCCGTTTCCATTGCCCTAGTTTGTCGGCGCGTTACTCAGTATAAATGTCGTGATTCCATCTTGAGGTCTTGCAACCGTGGATTATACGGTTCTTTTAGTTTCGGTGGATGATTATGGTGATATGCACATGCGATGAATGAATGAATGAGTATATGAATGAATGAATGTCCAAAGAATAAATGATGCATAAATGTTAGTTATGAGTAAATATGCAAAAATTTGGTGTTGATTTCAAGATAGCCCCATATGTAGGCATTTCATTTATCAGAAGAGTACATTACAAAAGTTTTCATTTTTCCAACATTACACAAATTTCTAGCCACGTTGCCTTGTTTCTTCACTTGCTCTAAAAACTCTGACGATATACTCGATCTTTGGCTCGAGGAGGAATTGGCAACTGAGAACTTCGGCTTCATCTGATAGTTGAACAACTTGCATAGCCGCTTTGCGAATTTCATTGATCAAGAAGTTGAGTTGCATTTCTCTTTCTTGGAGAGTTCCTTCATACGCGTGCATGTCCCTATCGTACTGATCATTCTTTTCTTCTAGAGCCTTCAGGAGGTTATCTAATTGTTGTTGATGAGATTGTAGCATGTTTTCTAAATCTCGTACTCTCCTTTTTAATTCTTGATGTTCAGACTGACTATTCGCAAATTCTGCAGTCACCATTTCATACTCGACATTCTTCCTTCTCAACTCTATTACAGCGCGCGCGGCCTTTTCCTCTTCTCTCTTTGCTTTTCCCTTCCAAAACTCTATTCCTCCTTTGATGTTGCTAATTTCTTCTTTCCACTCAGCTGTTGACTTGCCCAATCCACTATTCTTTATAGTGCTTCTTAATTTCTTGTTTTCCAAATGAAGGTCCCTTAAGTCGTTTCTCACAATCTCGGCCTCCCTTTGTGCTTTTTCAGTTCTGGACCTTTCAACTCGAGCTTCAATCTTCAATCGATAGTTTTTTCTTCTTGAAGAATGCACCGAGGTCCCTAGACATCTTAGCTTTTTCTCGCTCGAATTCTTGTCTAGCTATTTCCAATTCGGATGGCATTTCCTCCAAAAAGGGATTCTGGGCAGTGTAATTTGTTGATGATATTTGCTGACTACTTACCCGTTGTTTTCTCCATATGTCATAGTCTTGGGTAAGGGTATCAGCATACAGGGCTAATTCCATGAAATGGATTTCCTTCCAAGACTTTGCAATGTCTCGGACTCTCTTCATATATCCCTCTCCCGCGAAAGCGAACTCGAATTGTGCTAACCCTCCAGTTGCGGGTATAAATTGTCGCGAAGAAAATTGCCTTTGGACTAATAGCGGAGCGTATCCAACTCCTCCCCATAACCCGAGTAAAGGTACCCAATCTTGGCCTCCACATTTGTATAGCAGGACTGAAGGACGGATCCAGGGTGCTCTCCACGTTATATCCTCGGCGCGAAGATTCTGAAAGACTGATACCCAATGTTGCTCGGTGACTTCTCTCGGCCATTCTTTCTTGAGGTAAGCTTCTAGCGGGGCGAATGTTTTTGAAAACATGTGGAATGGAGTGCGCTCTACTTTCCAAAAATGACTCAAAATCCAAACATTGAGCAGCTGTGCACACCCGATAAATCGTCCCTTTCCTACCCTTCGACAAGTACTCAAGGACTGAGAATGTCTCGGCTAAGATAGTCGGGACAGGTTGACTCCTTGTTTTAGCCTTTGAAGAAAAATCAAATCTCTGCGACCTCAATATGTCCGAGAACTCTCGGAAAATGACCAAGCCGTAAATGGCCAAGGCGAATAGATTAACTCTCTTCAATATGTCCGAATGACTCGAACCAATTCTCGTAAGGCGGACCATGGAATGCAAACGGTTTCATTCTTCTTTTTATTTGTTTTTCGCCCATGCATCGGTCATATGCATCGATCTTTACTAATTTTTTCCTAAAGGTCAATGGCTTAGGCTCCTTCACGTATATCTTACCGAATTGCACATTGTCGATGCGGAGTAAAGCAACATATACTCTTCTATGGTTGAGTCATGTCCTCTTGATTGAATGTAAAGCAACGATAAGCGGGTCCCGAGAATCGAACCATGGCTTGAATCAACTGTTCGACTACACGAATGGTGATCAAATGAGCTATATCTCCATACCTCTCGGTGAAAATGCCCCTAGTATCTGAATCCCATTGATTCCAAACTCGCACCAAATCCTCAAGGTTATTTTGGCGAACATTCACAGTTGTATGTTCGACCAAATTGGCAACACACTCTTCCACTAGGCTGTCCCCCTTTTCTCTTTGAGTTTTTAGAGACCACTCTCGAACCACGGCATTCTTCTCGGTTATTTGTGTAATTGACTCCTCCATCAGAAACCCGTTCTTTGGCAACTATCCTTTAATCAACACCTTCCTAACGTGATGCCTATGATGCATGATGAAAATAAAAATAAAAACAAACAAACTTGGTTAGTAACACAACAAATATATTTTGAGAAACAAATTAAACTACTCAACCCAATTCTTTTACATAGACAGTGTAAATGAAAGGCAAAAAGCATTTCCCCGTGTACTTATTTTGGTGACTATAAACGGACAGAGGTTCGGCATGGCTCTAATTGGATAGCTCGTATGGTTCGTTACATGCGGTTTTGGTTCTAGATAGGTACTTGAATCGTTCGTACCGTCGTCTACTAAGACTAGTACGAAGCCTCGGTCGTAGCTCATCACAAGCTCACGAGTTCAATTCGAGGGATTACATTTACTTATGCCTATGCGGAGGGACAACTCACGAAGGCATAAGTCATATGTAACCCGAAAGTATTCACTAGCCTGTGCGGAGGGACGAGTTAACTCACGAAGGCGTAGCGTTTACTTTCACTTAAACGGACGGGCCTCTGTATAGAGCTCATGTTATGCAAAATGCAAGTGCACAGTGTGTAGGGGGAAAACTCATAAACCTTTATGTTTTTATTTAAAAACTAAATCTAAAGTAACCATAAAAATCTAAAGCTTAAAAACAAAAGGACAAAAACGAGTTAGAAAAATATTTACAACACGATACCAATGCATGAATTTTGAAAATGAGATTTTCGGATCACGACCAAATATTTACTTTGAACAAGGAAGTTTGAAAATTTTGACAAAACGTGTTTATTCGACTCGACTCGCACTGAGATCCCCAGTGGAGTCGCCAGCTGTAGCGACGTAAAAATTTGCTTTCGTTCGCTAAATTATGGCGATTTATTGATAGATTGAAAATTGAAGTTTGACGTTTGATTTTGAAATAAACAGGGAGTCGCCACCGATCCTTTTTCCTAGGTGTGATCGGACACCTATTAGATCTCTTATTAAAACAAATAAAAGGCTGAGTTTAGGTTCACGTTAAAATCCAGAGAAAATTTAGGGTTCGGGAGTCGGTTACGCGCGAGGAAGGTATTAGCACCCTCGGGACGCCCAAAATTGGTATCCTATAAACACGTGATGTCTTAATTTTCAAGAATACGAGTTCAATGTAAAACTTAGTCATGATCTGATGAAAAAAAACGAACATTTTAGTTTTGATTTTTGATTTTTTGAAAGGGTGTATCGTTTTAACACGAGCGATAAATTCCATCCAACATAGCGATGAAATTTACGACTTAAGTGTTAAATCGATATATTGCCTTGATTATCGAAATTAATTAGAAAACAAGACTACGATTTCCAAAGTAACGAAATTGGGATGAAACGGATGATAGAGCTAGAAATATATTAAAGTTAATATAGATGTGGCAATAATATTAGAAACAATAAGAATACATGCGATACTAAACATAACATTAAAATTAAATTGGAAATGAAAACAATGAATATATACAATACACATTCAGACGTATACTAATAACAATGACAGTTCAGAATAATAAATATACTAATAATAATAATAAACGTATACGTACTAAATAATACATAATAATATTAGAATAAAACAATGAGTGGCGTAAATGAAAACAATAAGAGTAATAATGAAGAATATGATATACAAAAATAATATTAATATAAAAGTATATATACATACATATAATGAAATATGTGAACTAATATGCAATAAAGTATAATATATATACATGGTATAATGTTAAAACATAGATATAAGGATATAATATCAAAATATACATATAATATATAAGGGTATATACATCGTAAAGTATTAGAAATTAGTGCAAGATATATAATATAATGTTAAATGTATACGTATAAGATATAATAAAAGTGTAAGCATAATATAAAAATGTATATATAATATAACTATTTGTGTAATATATATGCATTAAAGAGTAATAATGTTATAAACAATTAAGTATAATACTTTATAAATATATATCTATACTAAAATATTCGTATAATGTATACATACAAAGTGCATTAATATTTAAAAATAATACTAAAATAAAGTAATTAAAATGATACTACATATATACACATACATACATAATATACATATATTAACATTAATAATAATGATAACAAAACTAGAAATAATAATCATTTATAATAATAATACTTTAAAAATAATTAATATATTAATAAAATAGCAATAATGAAAATAATACTAATAGTAATAATAATAATAAAGATAATAACAGAAATAAAATAATAATATTAATAATATATAAAAAAATTTGAAAATGAATGAAAAGGACTAAATTCAACTAATAATAAAGATTTGGGTAAATCTGAAATAACAAATAAAGGAAAACGACTAATTTTAACGCGCGTAAATAATGGGGGGACCAAAAGGGAAATTATCCCGGAGTATTCAAAACGGGGCGCATTGCCAAGGACCAAATTGGAAGTCACTGAAAAAGATAGGGCCAAATTGTAAAACATAAAAGATTTAATTGTAAAATATCGTAAAAGCGGAAGGGCCAAGCGCATAAATTGCCCTTTCCGCTTCAAAAACACGCGACTGGCGGACGGGTCGGTCGACCCGACCAAAGCCCTAAACGGCGTCGTTTTATGCTTTAAGTGTAGGCACCAAAACGGTGCCGTTTTAATGGGCTATAAATAGCCCAAAATTCTGAAAAAAAAATCATTTGAAGAAGGGAAAGAAAAAAAAAAGAGAGAGAGAGAGGGAGGAGAGAAAAAGGAGAGCGAGGGGAGAAAGGGGGCTCGCGCGAGCGGGTCGTGCGATCGATCGTCGTGACGATCACCGGGATCCACACGCACAGCCGCGCAAACCACCACGCGTGTGGCCTGAAAGGTAAAAATCCTCTTTTTTTTGTGTATTCTTTTTGTTTTATTATTTTACTATATTTTTATATGCATGGTGAATTGAAATAGGTTAAGAACGAAATAGAACTAGGAAAACAAACATCACCTTCGTGGTTTTTTTTTTTGATGTCTGATTTTCGTCTTTTAGACTCACTGATTTCTGGTATTCGGATCTCTGCACTTTTTTGATGTTAAGATGATAGGATTTTTTTTGGATATCAAAAATGCTTGCTGCTTGTTGATAATCGAAAAAAAAGGAAGAAGAGAAAAAAAAAGTCCCTTTTTTCCTTTTACATTCGGCTTTTAAAGCCTATTTTACAAGTTGCTTTTTTATTTTTTTAAGTTTATGTCTTGTCCTCCTTTTGCAGGTGTAGAGGGCGGTGGAGGTGATGGGGCGCTGTCGGAGGCGGTGAGGGGGTAGTTCTGGCGGCGGCAGGGGCAAGTGGGGAGGCTAGGGTTTCAGTTTCTGAAACCCTAACCTGGGCTAATTGGGTCATTTGGGTTTGGGCATCAGATTGGTAATGGGCCCAGGGGTTAATGGGTTAGTGGGTTTAGTAGTTGGGTTAATTTAGGTGGGTTTGAGTAATTGGTAAATGGGTATGTGGGTCTGTTGGGTTAATTTAGGTTGGTGAGTGGTTATTGGGCTCCGGGTTTATAATTTTGTAAATGGGCTGAGGGTTATTGGGTAAGGGTCCAAATTGGTCTTGTACACCACTGATCAAAAGAATCTGCATCATTGTTGATTCAGTCATGGAAACTTTGATCTTACTATTTAAACTATCAACTTCCACCAAATTCAAAGTATACTCACATTCAAACAAATTTTTTTTTAGAAAGTTCAAGTTTTAATTTTTATTTTTTATTTTTTTTTTAGGAAAATCTAACAAAATAAAGTAGAATAAGAAGTGAAAAATGGGATTTGATCGATACATACGGTTGTATTTATTATTAATAAATAAATAGGATAATTTAAAAATTAAAATAAAATAAAATATTCAAAAACTAATAAGTTATATTAGTTAAACACATGTGTGTAAGCATTTTGTATAAGACAATTTGTATATAAATGTCTATTAAAAGTTCAAAAATAATTTATAATGAAACTTTAGTAATAAAAATACTTAAATTAAGTCAATTGAGTCTTACATTAATTGGTATGGACACTGTTGTCAATTCAAGAGGACGTAGGTTTGAGTGTGTTAAACCATTCAAGGGCAAAACCAAAAAAAATATTTTAAAGGGGACCAAAATTAAATTGTAATAATCGTTTTAGGAGGTCAAAGTGCAAAATCACCTTTATTAATTTAAAATTTAAAAATTTTAAAAGGTTTAAATGATTTTATTTTTTTTAGGTTTAGAGTCAAGACCCCTGTCAGCCCACTCTAGCTACATCCCTAAGCACATAACCCTCCTATTTATGGGTTAAGGAGGAGCTAGACATTGTGTTAAAAAGAGCAGATATGATCAGAAAATTTTAGTATCTTGATTGACTGAGATTTAAGATTATTGCAAATTAATTTTAATATATTGTCTGATAATCATAATAATAAATGTAATATATTAGAAGTAAATATCGTTATCTTATATTTCATACATTGAGCATATTATCAATAATATTATAAATTTGATATTTATTTTTCATTCTGAAGTTAAATGTGTGCATTGTAACGCCCCTAACCCGAATCCGTTACCGAAATAGAGTTATGGAGCATTACTGGAGTTACCGATTTATTTATCAGATATTTCATTTTATCTAACGTTCATATTTGGAACCAATTAAAATCAAACATATTGTCCCTTAACGTACTTATTTTTCTCGATATGTTTTACTTGAATTTATTACTCGTCTCAATTTAATTAATTTCCTTGTATCAACGTATCAAAAATAATCACCTATTTACATGTCATGATAAATATCATTCTCTTGCCATTTCTTCGTAAACATAAAATCAGGGAATTCATTATATCGATATTTCATGCATTTAAAAATACAATTCAAGTTATACTAACTTACCTCGTTACTTGTACATGTTTATAATTTCATTAATCTGATATCTTTTCTTTTCCACGTTCAAGTCTCGTATTCGAGTTATCCGGATCTTTATAAAGAAATTTGATCGTCGTTTTCATTTATTTCATGTTGTAATACATTCAACTAATACTCTAAACAAAATTACCATTTTACCCCTAAACTTTTAATTAATGACGATTTCATCCTTAGGTTAAAATAAAATAAAATTATTGCAATTTAATCCTTATTTCCAGCCGTTATTCTCAAACAAATTGATAACGACCCATGAATTCTATAAAATATCAGAATTTTCGATAATTTCAACACTTTTCAATTTAATCCTTAAAAAATGTTTTTCCCTGATCTTGAGCTAAATTAATAATTTCATTCAATTTTGTAATTTTAAATAATAAAATAATTCATTTCATGCAATTTGGTCATTTCTGACATTTTTACAAAATTGCCCATAAATTTTTACTTTTATTCAATTTAGTCCATGAGCCTAAAACATGCAAATTAGCCATGCTAGCTGAATATTCATACATATTTTCCTCCTTCTCCTCTCCATTCCACATCCTTTATTTATATAACATGCAACAAGTAACATTATTAATAATTTCACTATTTACTTATATGTATATTCAAAACTGTCCATTTGCGTCATAGTTACTAAATTATTTATATCTTAAGGTACAGAACTCAAAATTAAGATCCGCTAATTTTCCCTGAAACTAGACTTACATATCTTATTACCATAAAATTTTCAAAATTTTTGGTTTAGCCAATAAGTACAGTTTATTCTTTAAAGTTACCCCTGTTCTGCTGTTTGACAGTTCCGACCCTTCTTCACTAAGAATTAATTATCTCATCGTACGAGATTTGGATGATGTTCCCGCTTATTTCTATTGAAAATAAACTCATTAAGTATTCTAAACATATAAATTTAAGCCCATAATTATTTTTATCCAATTTTTGATGATTTTCCAAATTCAGAACAGGGGAACCCGAAATCATTCTGACCTTGTCTCACAAAAGTTATTGTAGCTCATGATTTACAATTCCATTGCTTACATAATTTATTTTATAAGAAACTATACTCAATAAGCTTTAATTTCATATTTTATTCATCCTATAATTAGATTTCTACAATTTTTGGTGATTTTTCAAAGTTAGGCTACTGCTGCTGCCCAAAACAGTTTTAGTGAAAAATATTGATTTCCATTTAGCCCCAAATTTCATAGTTCATACAATTCAATCCTTGTTCAATTAACTCCTCAATTGAGATAATTTTTCTCATTTAATACTTTATTCCATCATTTTAAACTACTTCATAACCCTTGAAAACCAGAACTTTAACACTAGACCTTAATTCCAAAATCTTTCACAATTAGGTCCTAAACCAATTTTCATCAATTTTACTTGATAAAATCACCATATGTCAAAATTAAAACTTCAATTCTATGTTTATTCATCATATTCTTCCAGTACTCATCCATAAAAACTTCAAAAATTAGCCATGGAATCAAAAACTAATGAAATAGTAAGTTGGACCCAATTGTAAAAGTCTAAAAACATAAAAATTTCAAGGAGAAAGCAAGAATTAAACTTACATGAAGCTAGAGTATGAAAACCAGCTTGAACCCTCATCCATGACTGTTTTTCAGCTGATGAATATGAAGAGAAATGAAGAGAATTCTAGATATTCCAATTTAGTCCCATTTTTATTTAGTTTATTTTGGCAATTTTCCAATTTTGCCCTTATTTCACCCATTTTCTGATTTTTCTCAGCTATTGCCGCCCAAAATATCTCCTTTGGGCTTATTTTCACTTTAGGTCCTTCCTCATTTGACAATTAAGCTATTTAATCATTTTAGCAACTTTTACACCTTTTTCAATTTAGTCCTTTTTATTTAATTAGCTATCAGTACTTTAAAATTTCTTGACGAAACTTTAATACTAACTTATTAACACTCCATAAATATTTATAAAAATATTTATGGCTCGATTTAAAATTTTTGAGGTCTCGATACCTCGTTTTCGATTCTAATTATTTTAATATATATATATATTTTTGTACACTATTCATTATTTCAAAATTTTTCCTAACTTAACATTTAACTTATACTCACTAAATTAATAATATTTCCTACTCATTTGTCGGATTTAGTGATCTCGAATCATTGTTCTGACACCACTGAAATTAGGCTGTTACATGCATAGCTATTTAAAAAGTAGTTTAGGTATTTTTAATTTCATTACTATTAAACAATATCTGTGGTAACTAATTCTAATTACATTATTATGTAAAGTAACAATTGAATTTAGTGGACACATTCATTCTTATTTCCTTCTTTCATATATTTACATTGCATGTTAATACTGACTTTACATTTTCTGTTTTTTATTTTATTTTATATGTTAATATTTAAAAATTTGCTAATACATGTTGATATTGTTCCTCTTTTCATATTTTCATTTGACGTTAAGTTTGGAGAAAAATAAATAATAAACTCAAATAATTACAATTTTTTTAAAAAAAGTAATTTAATTTTTTTTCAATTTCAATGTTACCATATTTAATGAAACTCAACATTTAGCATATTGACAAACAGTGTTTATCGTATCCTCAAAGTTGTGAGATCGATTCATATATCATGCATGTATAATAATTTAAATGTATATGTGTGGGTATGTAAGTTTGAGGTTTTATTTTATAAAAAAAAGCTATTGTATATAAATATAATTCATTCATAAAATATATCAAATTAAATTATTTGTAAAGAAATTAAAAATGTTGGCAATTAACCATGGGACTCACATTATTTTAATATTATTATAGATGATGTATCAATTGAATAGAGTGCCCATTTGTTATAGTTTTAAGCCATCATATGATTATGATTTTTCTTTTTTTAATTTGCTTATATACTTTTACTAGGTGTGAGCAAAATCCGATTCGATTCGAAAAACTCAATAAAAAATTTAAATTTTGAATTAAATAGTTCGAGTTATTTGAGTTAATCAAGTTATTCGGATCAACTCGAATAAAAAATTAAGTTTTTTTGTTTAACTCGAATATGAATTATACAATTTGAGTTATCTGAAAATTCGAATAAAAAAAGGCAAAACTACGTCATTTTGATAAATGTTTACCTTTTCTAAAGTTAAAAATCAATAACATTAAGTTAAAAGGCAAAATTACATTGTTTTGATAAATATTTACTCATTAAGTTAAAAGGTAAAACAATTATATTGTTTATGTAGTTAAATAATCTTGTACTTCGTCTACTAGTTAAATAATTCATCCATGTAAATTGTAAATGCAACATTAAATATAAATAATATGATTCGTTAACTTGACTCAACTTAACTCGAAATTTTTTCACTCGATTCGATTCGAATCGATTCAAAAAAATTCAAATTGAGTTCGGTTGCTAAAATATGATTCATCAACTCAATTAGCTCGAATTTTTTTGACTCGATCGAATACTCACCCCTATACTTTACTTTATATCATATTAGTTTGCAAATTCGTTCGATATGGATGACAATATAGTGGGGCAGGACAAATTATTATTAAATCTATTATCATTCTACAATTTTCATGCTTTGTCTTATCACTCAATGCATCTAATTTCACCTTACTTCAATTTAAAATTTAATCTTTATTTATAAAATTTTTAATCTTTTTAAAAGTAACTAAAAAATTTAAATATAATTATTCAAAAATTAAATATAAAACATATCAGCTTTTTTATTATACATTTTTACACTTATACTTTATGTCAATGGTCTCATGTAGAACTTCCTTAATATTAGTCAATTTTGTCAACTTTGTGATAAAGGATTAAAAGTAATATTTGAATCTAATAGGTGTAAGGTTGTATATATTGATAGTAATATTTTTTCTTCTTTGTAGGTCATAGGTTAGGAAATATTTTTATATTGTATCTACATGATTTAATAGTTTACAAGTGTAATTCTCTAAGAGAAGATTGATGTCCAGAGCAAAGATAAACACTAAGCATAAAATCAGGTCTATTAACAGTAAGATAGCAATGAAGCAATAATAAACCTATACAGTTACATGCTTTATACTTATTAGATTGAGACTTCATGTCCTTCATTTTGAATTTTTTGAGTATTTCCTTTGTATACTTTGTTCAATTGATGGAGATGTCATCATTTGTTTGTTTTATTTAGAGTCCGAGTTCTCCTATCACACTCATCTCAATTTCACATTGTAATCCTGACAAAATAATTCATTAATAACATCAAAAATAATATTGTCTAACATAAATATGCACTACTAAAATACATTTGCCTCTAATTTTAATAAACAATGTGGTATTTACTTTGTTTCTACGAAATCTTTTTCAATTAAAAATTTAAAAAGCTTTTCATATCAAGTTTTAGAAACTTGCTTTAAATCGGTCTATATGAACAGACCAAAGGTTCAAGAGTAGCATGGTTAATAAAAACTGAATACACTAATTGTAATGTGTGAGACTTTGACTCATATTATACGTGTATTATATATGAATTTTGTTCGATTCTTTACCTATTATGTTATATATTGAATAAATATATACATTTGTACCTATATTGTATTAAAGAAAAGACACCCCAGTTTGTAAAAAAGAAAAATCAAAGGGAGAATAGTGATTATTCAACATAAAATTCACATGCCTTTTCCATGGCTTAGCAAGAAAATGGTTATGAAATTGGAACTAATTTGTGGGAATAAATTATAGAAAACTTGTTAGGATATGGATATCTTTGTGCTTCGCAAATCAAAACTGTTGAATATGAGTCTTGTTAATTAGTTTAGATAAGGAGAATGGTGGCCACTCTTCTTACACCCACTCTTTAACAAACCCCACATTTCAGCACCACTAAAGCTTATCACCATTTCACAGTTCCCACTTACCCTCAAATTACCAATAATTAATCATTTATTTTCATATTTTTTGAGAATTTCTTTTGCTTTAGATATGGGTTTGTAGAGTAAGCTTTTTCCAGGTGGATAACAGAATCTGGAATTTCGAGTAAGGGTACATATGGAATTTGACAACTTTATTGGGTGTACGGAATTTATAATTCTCCCTATTTTCTGGGATAGGATTCCTTTGCCACTTGAGGACGGCAGCAATTTATTTTCCATAATATATATACTTTTTAATGGGAAATTTATTATTTCATTTAAGGAATAGAATCATACAATTTAAGGAAAAAATAATAATACTCGTTATAGATGGTGGAAAATAACTCTATCAATATAACAAAGGTTTTAGTTTCGGTATCAATAGAACATTATGACACGTTGATAATTGGTTTTGTCACAACTCAAGCACAACATATCTGAAGTGGTTGCAATCACTTCATACGATAAGTAAGAGCAAAAATCGACAAAAGAATCAAGCATTTGCCAAACTAGAGAGGACGACAATGAAATCATCCCTAAAATCACTTGCAAAAAGAACATTACATGCATGTACTAAAAAATGTGCTACAAGAGTGACAAAATTTTCTAAAAATGAAACTTATTAAACAATGGAAAAATAAACAAAAAATATATAAAATTTAAAGACAATACAAGTTTAATTTGACTAGTGAAATCATTTGTTATTCTGAAATACTCTCAAAACAGAAACAGATTAAAAAGCTGACGAAGAGCCACCCACTTTCCTAAAAAAACTACTTGTGGTCGGTGGAATTTTAGCGAACGACAATCACAGTCATTTGTCTATCACAACTTGTGAAGACAATAAAAATACATGTGGAGTGACAAAAGAAAGGATTGGTGGGAGAGAAAAAAAAGTGGACGATAACTAATCCAAAAGTTTAAAGAATATATTTAGATAGCATTATACAAAATTAAAATTCATATATCACATTACAGTAAATCAAATTTCATATTTATAATAAAAAATTGAAAAAAGTGATGGAACAAACAATTTTAGGAATACTTGTTAGCTCAATCACAATCAAATCTTTTCAAATAATTAGTTTTTTTTATGTCACATGCATTTCACATTATTTTATATATTAATTTTTTTATTGATATAATTTTTAAATAATGTGTTTTTCATTATTGTAATTAATATAAAACAATGTTATCATCACCAGTGTAAAATAAGAATATATTGAAGGATTTTAAAAAAATATTATTTATTTCATTTAAGCATAATTTAATTTTAAATTTAATTTTTTTCTGCATGTTGAGTCTCGAGTTTTGAGTGTTGGATTTTAGGTTTAGGTTTTAGTTTTTGTTTTGGTTTTTGGATTTTGAATTTTAAATTTTAAATTTTAGGTTTCGGATTGGATTTTTTTGTATTTATTTATGTTCAATAATTATAATCAATATTTATTTATTAAAATAAAGTTATTTATATTTACTTTTAAACTCTTTAATTTTTTTTACTTTGCACAAATAATGGTGTGTCATCTTATTATTAATTAATAGTGCATATATAGAACCTATACACTGCATCAATTCTTCTCCTAAATATAATTATAATATATTAGATTATATAAAAGTATTGTTTATGAAAATTTATATATGAAATATAAAATTAATTATTATATAAATAATTAAAATTTTTCATTTAAAACTAAATTATTATAATTTTTACTTTTTACTTTTTTTATTAATAGAAAAATAATAATTTAAATATAAATATAAAATTTAAATTTAAATTTTTTATTCATTATTATATAATTTTATTTTAATAAAAGTCTTTTAATAGAATCACAATTCTTATTTATAAATGTAATAAATTTTCTATTTATTTAATCAAATATTTTAGTAAATTAAAACTCTTATTCATAAATTTAACAAATCTTACAAATATAAAAATATCATAAGCAAGTTAAAGGTATGACAAGTATTACGTTGTTATTTTTTTACCATACCATATAATGCAATTGTTAAACTCTCAGTCCGCTTATGAAGCGTTAAAAACTTCATAAATAATATATCAAAGAATTTTCCATAATAAAAATATTTAAAATAAAAATTTCAATAATATAATCAACAACAATAGCTTAATAAATTCAGAAGCTTTTTCAAAGGTATACTTTTATATATTATAGATAATAAAGAGATATAAATTATAGATTACTTCTCCCCGTGTGAATATTTTATGTTATTTGTTTTATTTTTGTGTGTGTGTGTGTATAGATATACTAAAATCATAGATCATAATGTAGAAAGATTACGAAGAATATTGATGAAACATGGGTTTCATAATTTTTTTAATTTTTGTTTTTATAACCACGTATATGTCATTCCTTTTACTGTTTAAATAGAATCCTATTCAATTGAATGGTTGTATAGTTACCTAATCTTACCTTGATCACCCAAAAAAAAATAATCAATTTGGATTAGAGCAGCAATTTTGTCATGATGTTGATATATATTTCTTTTTCTCTATCCATTGTGAGCTCGAGCAGTCGACATCTTTAACATGTCACCCATTGGAGACCCCTCCCCTTCGCCTTTTTACCATCCTATAAATCCATCTCTCGTTCCATTTGCTACCATCCCAATTTCAATCCAACTAGTTGCAGTAGTTGATAAGGAAAAAAGAAAGAAGAAAAAAAGAAAAGGATAATCCTTCACTTTGAGAGACGAAATTATTTCAAAATGGAGATGAAGTTACCAGTAGGGCTAAACAAGGCCAAGCCATACTTGACAATGACGTCCCTCCAGTTTGGGTTTGCAGGGATGTATATTATCACCATGGTTTCTTTGCAACATGGGATGAACCATTATGTTCTTGCTGTTTATCGTCATTTAGTTGCCACCATTGTTATTGCACCCTTTGCTTTAGTTCTCGAAAGGTCCTCCATCTTCTCTTTCAATCTTCAGACTTTTGGATTCAAACCTCTTTGGCTAACTCTGAAATCCTGATTTTACTTTTCTTTTCTTTTCTTTTCTTTTTTTTTTTTTTTTTTTGTGCAGGAAAATAAGGCCTAAGCTTACTGTCCCCATTTTCCTGAGAATCTTGGTCCTTGGTTTCCTAGAGTAATGATCTAACCATTTTATTTTTATGCAAATTTGCACTTCATGGAACGTGGAAACATGTTGCATGCAAATGAAAGCATTTTTTTTCTTCAAAACCTGAAGAAAGAATCAACTTTCATATATATATATATATATATATATATATGCATGTTTCTTTTAGTCCATGAAAGACACTATAAGAAAAATCATTTACATAAGTTATGATGATGAAACAGGCCAGTGATAGACCAAAATCTGTACTATCTGGGGATGAAATACACCACGGCAACGCTTGCTTCTGCCACTGTTAATGTCATTCCTGCAATTACATTCGTATTGGCATTGATTTTCAGGTACTATACAGTTACCCTTCACATCCATAAAAAGCGTGCAAATGTGGGCAACACAAAATAAAATAATAAGTTGCATGTGCAAATGTGAATATTCAGGTATTATTTTCCATAATAGAATTAAAATTATTATTTAATACGAATTTTTTTTATTTCTATAAGTAAGATCCTCGTGTTGGTGTTGGTAGAAATACACAAGTAGGATTAAAAAGCACATAAGCTCCCACATTACACCAAACCTATAAAAAACCTAAGTTGGAAGTTGGCATCCTCATATTCCATTCCTTCCTATTATTTGGGTTTATGCAATCTTTCTCATATATGCATCTTATGGAATATTCATCACACACTTTTTTGAAAGGACTTTCTGCACTTTACTATCTCACTATATGCTACGCCAATTCCAATGATTTTTTGTCTAATTCTTAACCATAAAAATACAATCTAGATTTAGGTTTTTTGGGGGGAATTGAGGGTTAGATACAGATAAGTATTCGACATAATATGTATAAATTCTTCAAAAAAGTTTTCACGTATGTGGAAGACCTTTAAAGGGTTTAAAGACATATATCCGAATGCGTGGATATAACCAAAACTAATATTGGATTTTGTTTTATTTGATATTAACTTAATTTGTGGATTAGGTTGGAGAAAGCAAACTTGAAGAAGGTCCATAGTATAGCCAAGATAATTGGAACAACAATCATGGTCCCTGGTGCAGTTATCATGACACTGTACAAAGGTCCTTCAATCAGTTTCACAAAATTTGGAGGAGGAGCTCATCAAACTGCAACCAATGTAGCTGAGGCTAAGCATTGGGTTGTTGGGACATTAATGCTCCTGGGCAGATGCTGGGGCTGGTCAGGCTTTTACATATTGCAGGTCAGCATTTACATATACATATACATATACATATACATATATTCATGATGAACTGTTCTCCTACTAACTTGGGTTTTGGTTTTGGATAATTTTGATTTCAGTCATTCACATTAAAGATGTACCCAGCAGGGCTATCTCTTACAGCTTTGATATGCTTTATTGGGACCATAGGAGGTGCAGCAGTCTCATTTGCAATGGAAAGAGACTTGAATGCCTGGAAAGTTGGCTGGGATTCAAGCTTGTTAGCTGCCGTATACTCCGTAAGTGCCAAAAAAACAATATATATATATATATTAACATTCATCTAACATGATGACATTTTTCAAAAACTTTTGTGATGAAAATCAGGGAGTGGTATGTTCAGGAATAGCATATTATGCACAAGGGATTGTGATAAGAGAACAAGGTCCAGTTTTTGTTACAGCTTTTAGTCCCCTTTGTATGATCATCACTGCAGTTTTAGGATCAATGATATTAGCTGAGAAAATACACCTAGGAAGGTATTCTTACAAAGATTTTTCCACCCTCAAATCTTCCTTTTTCATAACTTTAAAATAAATTTATTGATTTCTAATATCGATGTATGAATTACAGCATAATAGGGACTGTTCTTATAATCTTTGGACTCTACACTGTACTGTGGGGTAAAAGCAAAGACCGAAAAAGCTCAAACACAGAGGAAGGTGGTAGAGACATAGAGTTGCCAATCTCAGACAGTGGTAAATCAATCAACTTGGAAGATAGTACCGATGGAGCTGCTAGGATTTTGAAGATCCCAGCTGAGAATACTGGAGAAGCATGAGAGAATATGTAACAAGTAATTTTTTATATTTGCATTTTGCAGTGGAGATTTTTAAGCTGTAAAGTGATTTATATTATATTATATTATATTATATTATATGTATGTATGTATGTAATGGTTTCAGCCTGATCTCTCCCACTATGGGAGTGTCTTCGTTTTAGAATAAACAATGGACGGGATTTTAGCCTGTTAAAATACCCGTGTGTTTTTTTAGTTTGAATGTTTCTTCACTGTACTAGTTTTTGAAAACCAGATTAATTAATCACTCATCCCAATGGAGACAGCAAACTCAATCCCATAATCCCAGCAACTCACTATGAATTCATTCATGTAAGTCTAGCCTACTGCACGCATTCCTCAACTTAATCCCACAATCTCAGCCTATGTTGATCCTTTTTCTATTTTAAACAAAAACTGAAAAGATAAAAAAGGGAAAAACTGCACCATATATGTGTCCAGTTAAATAATACCGCTTTTAATGTTCTCTCAACACTTAAACATGGAAAAGCTCGGATTCAAGTTGGCAAAATTTTTAAGAGAAAGGAGTTAAATTCATTTGTAACCGGTTATGCTTGACATTTGCCACACTTGCTTTATCCAATTTCAACTTTCAATACTTCTCTATTTTATTTAAATGTAAGATAAACTACTAGGACTTGTTTAACAAAGCTGGTGTAGAGCATAGATGAGAATCTTAATAAGTAGAAAAAGAAATATTTTATATATATATATATATATATCAACCTAAATTCCTTTTCATAACGGAGGGATAAGCCTAAATCAGGCAATAAACCCTTCCCCACATTTAAAACCAAACGTAGCATTAACAAACAAAATTCTATGACCTAAAATGAAAGCCCTAAGTCACAGTACTCGTTCATAATACAAACATCCTAATCAAAAAATTAAAAAGCCATTTCCTTTTTCTATCAAGGACAGTCTCCCACACCAACTATATCAAGGACAGTCTCCCACACCAACTATGTAACAAGAAAACCTTAGTGAGAAATAAAAATTTAAAATACATAATACAGAACCATAATCGAACAGTTGATGGGCCAGCAATCACCTTGTATGGATTCAATCACTGTCTTCATTTTCTTCTGCAAAACGTATGCACCAATCATATAAGAAATCTGACACGATAGCTTAGAACAAGCAACCAACTTTCCAACTTAAAAGTAGTTGAAAAAACTTTGTTTGCAGCATGTTTGGGTTTCACTTGGAGATACTTGAATGAGAATCAGAACTGAGAAAAGCTACTTTATAGCTAATGGTTCAATTTTGCATTCCACGTATCACAAACACTTCCCATACCCAATTCTGAAATCATAGGTTCACAAAGTGCTATATAATCCCTTCTTTGGCTAAGAGTGAAATTTATTGATCATTAGAAAGCTAATGAACTATTAACACACTCCTGTCCATGGGGCCAAAGAATCTAATAAGATCACAGAGCACATGCACCAATCACAACCACTATGTTTTCCTAATTCAAGGTGACCCATATTTGATAGTTCATAAAGATAGTCAATAAATTGTTGTAACAAACATGCAAAAAAATCCTTATACTCACCTTCATCTGATTCTTCACTTTGGCTGTTGCCATCATCACCAGCGTCTTCATCATCATCATCACCATCATCCTCGTCACTTTCTTCACTTTCATCATCAGTACTAACATCTGGTATTTTGGGCTTTGGGAGAGGAGTAAAACTGGTTGTAGGCCTCCTACGTGAACTTATCACGATATTACTCGTGTCAATTCCTTCTAGTTCTTTTGCTCTTTCTTTCCTCTTCCTCACATCCTTGACTTCTGCGAATTTAAAATACTCCTATACATTACTAGAATTGAAAGATAAGATTAAGTAGAACATAATGAAGTTGTTAAAACAGAAACAATCATCCAGATATATGATAGCTGCCTATAATTGAACTTTCCAAATACATCAGAAGTAACTATCATCAAGCCTTCCTAGTACAGACAGAAGCTTTCAACCCAGCAAAACTAAGTTTGTCCCACATGAAAGATAAGATAGTATGATCAGGAAAGGACATGCTTTATTCTTACATAGGTATTAATTCTCAGTTAATGGAAAGTTTTATCATCATCCCTGCTCATGGATGGTGAAGGCATCTATGAGATGACAAAATTAGTTAATAAAATTTCTCCCTTTCCCAAAGATTTTCAAAGCATTAAAGAGCTTTAATCCCACTTTTATCACTAACAAAGAGCTTTCTGAAACAAGGTCAACTCCATAAATGAATGGTAAAACAGTAGTCCGCAGGCTAGAATCCTGACCTTTTTCTGAAGGATTTGCAGACAACCCTTCTTTAGAAAGAATTTCCTCTAGTTCCTTTATTAATTGGGCTTCACGTTTATTTTCAGGCACCTGTTTGACTCTCTTGTAGATTGAGGGAGGAACACTATAAATAAAATAAGTAATAAGAATAAACTCATGGTCAACTTCAATGGAAATCAAAGTTCATAAAAGAGTCGGTCAAAGTGAAACCTCATCCCACATGACTTGATAACCGACTTTAGATGTTCCACACGTTTCCCATGTACTGGAGCAGAAGTTTCTTTTCTCTGCATATTCATAATATGACTAAAAGATGCTTAATTTATATCAAATCAAAAGACACTTAAGATATCAGAATATAAATTTTGGAAAGAAAATGAACTAAAATTAAGACCTTGACAGCCTTCGCAGCAGAAGATCGAGAGCAGCCATCATCAGAGACACTCCCACTGTCTTCTTCATCGCTATTATCATCTGAATTTGATTCTGTGTGTTTGCTTCTCTTCTTGCTAGGCATCTCTGCCTCTATTTTAGGTATTTTCCGCTTTTTAAGCCCTTCAGAGTTCTTAGTCTTCCCTTTAGGAGTGATCTTTTTTTTGGGCTTCACTTCTTCCTCTTCCTCTTCCCATTCCTCTTGTTCTACTTCATCATCTTCCTCCTCATCATTCTCACTTCCTGATGAAGCAGAATTCATTTTCTTGTTGACCTTTTTAGAAGGTTTGATCAGAGATTTTTTATTGAGTTTTTTTTTCTTAACCTCACTTGCAGCTGCAGAAACTTCGCGAGACTTTAATACCTGATAAGTGATAATTAACAGAAAGAATCATAAGAAAGTTATGATGCAAATGATATTTTTGGAAGCTGAATTGACTTCTCATCAAAAGAATATGCCCACCTCATCTAATTTTCCAGATATAAACTTCTTGTACGGATCGAGTGTAAATTTATCGAGTGTAAGATCTTCCTCCAAAAGCCGACGAAGTCCAGCCATTGTGACTTTACTGAAACATCAAAGACCAAATGTTCAATGTTAGACCTCAGTATACAAAGGAACTGGAAAAAGGGCAGCATACAAAGCAACCTGATGTAACATGATGGACAAGCAATTATAGCGAGAATGGCAGCAACCTATCAAACAATTTAGCAACTTACTCTGAATTCGCTTCAAGATATGAAGCCCTTTTCCTGATAGCTTTCTGTATTGTACTCTCAGAAACTTCTTTAGTTTCTTTATTCTCAACTTTCGTAGTTTTATGTCCAGCCAGAAGGCCCAAAACTGGAGAGCCATCTAATTTCTCCTCATCTTCAGAGCAAGGTTCCTTTACTTCTTTCTTAGGTTCTCGTTCTTCGGGTGATTCTGTTCCTTCAGTGGTTGTACTTACATTTTTCTCCACTGTTTCACAAGAACTCTTGGAGCCATCCTCATTTGCACCATCTAAACACTGTAATAAAGAATAGGTAAAAGTGAAACAAGTGAACAAAATAACACATTTCCGGTACGTCTTCACATTCTAAAGCATCCATTCCTTCTTTGTACATTATTATAAAGAAGTGAAATGAGAAAATGAAATAAGTCAAATAACACCTTTCCAGTAAGTCTTGACATTCCACAATGCATCCATTCCTTCATTAAATGACATTGTTAACATCCAAAAGTTCCAGCAGCAACAAGGCTTTTGATGTTCATCTTACTAAAAGTAAATTAGAGCTCTATTCCAAACTAGTAGGTCAGTTCATCTTTTTTTTCCCCTCTAAGACATGGGCCTAAAAGTCCAGAGAGAGAAAAATTAAAACCGCAGATATCATTGTTTCATAAAACAGAGGATTGAAACTGCAGCAATTTTTATCAACAATCAAGTAAAGAACAGTACAGACAACAAACGGATATCAAACTTTAAATTTTGTATTATGCATAGACAAACTGGATTTTTTTACTGTAAGGAAATTGATAATTTTAGAATCGCAATCCAATCTAAACCCAATTGCAATAGGTAGAGCAGACCCCTGTTATATTTATCTGCCTAGGTTGCCCCTAATTTAACAGATGTGAAATTTATTTGATCTCCATTTTAATACTCTCCCTCACATGCAAGGACAACAAACCTATACAGGGCATGAACTTCATGAGTAGACATAACAGCCTATCATATTGGTCTGAACATCTCAACCTAGGTATAACAAAGCTAAAACAGAGAGCACAATGGACATGGATAGTGTCTATTATGATACCATATTAAATTATAGAATGGGCATCTAATTGGAAATTGATTCAAAATATGTTGAGTGGCCCTTGTTATATTGATGTGCCCTAGGTTGCCTCACACATAACAGCTATGTGATTTATGTAGGGGTAGCAGGAAAAACCCGAAATCAATGGGTCCCGAGCCAATCCGACCCGATAGGGTCGGGTTTTTTTCTTGAAATCAGTTTCGGGTCGGGTCAGGTCAGGTTAGCTTTAGAGAATGGTCGGGTCAGGTTTGACATGAAACCACCCCAACCTGCCCCAAGATATTTACAAAATTACCTTTATATATTTTTAATATTAATTAGGTTAAAAAATCCTTAAACTTTAATCACTACCAACAGCATTTTACCACCTTTACTCTCATTTCAAACTAGTTTCTTTCCCCCTCTCATTTTAATTTATTTTTCCAAGTCTCCCTCTCATTTTCATTCCTTATTTTTTTTTCTATGATGTAATTTATATTTGTTTACTTTGTCATCCCAAGCATTTTTTTTAATATTTTTTAATTTAGTTAATCACAATTTCAAATAAAAAAGTTAGAGCTTGGATCAGGTCGGTATACAATTAATTTTCGAGGTCGGGGTCGGGGCATGTGGTAGAGTATCGTGTTGGAGCCGGGCGGGCAAAAATCCGACCTGCCCTGCCTGTTGTCAGTCACTAGATTTATGTTATCCCCACTTCAATAGAGAAAAACTATAAAGAAAAGGGAAATAATAATAAACCAATTACAATAGTAGATCAAATCCAGTCATGAGCAAGCATTACCAGTACTTGCTACTTTCTGGAAAAGGGAACGAGTCAATTGTTCCTGCTACATGTTCTTGCAAGTTATCTCTTGTTCTTTAGCAGTTGCTATAAAGAAAAGGGAAATATGGAAAGCAAAAACATGATCAACTGGAAAACAAATAACTAAAGTCAATGAAACATCAATCCTAACACTTCTTTCATATAAAAGCAAAATCATGCTTTTTATATCCATTTACACATTTAAGCTTTCATTCAGCAGCAAAATAGAGGGAAAACAAAAAATAAAAC
The DNA here is from genome assembly GCA_025698475.1 of Gossypium anomalum. NCBI lineage: Eukaryota > Viridiplantae > Streptophyta > Magnoliopsida > Malvales > Malvaceae > Gossypium > Gossypium anomalum. The sequence continues at coordinate 7,486,751 of CM046961.1, forward strand.
GAAAATAAAACAATAAAGCACACGTTAATTAATAATTATCAAATGAGATAGTGACTAAGATGCTTCCCAACATTGAGAAGAAAAAAAGGTACCTTTAGCAGGCATTGCTTGACGAATCTCTTCTGAACATCCAAAGCAAAGGTCTCTAACCCCAAGTCTTTCTCTAACAATCTCCGAACTCCCTCGAAGGTCAACGAACTTACCAACAAACAACCAAAAAAATCAAATTAAACTAAATTATCAAGCGATTCACACTTAAAACTAAATTACACATTCCGGTATGACAATCCTTAGAATTCAACTCGGTAAAGGCAATTTCACAAACCATGAATCCGATACTGAAAAGTGAAAACCTAGTTCTCGAGACTGTAAAAAGTAAACAGCGAGAAAGAGAGAGAGAGAATGAGTGTACTCGGCTTGTTCCTTGAAGTGGCCAACGCGAGAGTGCATGGCGGTGGTAATACGTGACTCGATATCTTCCGCCGTCGCTTCTATGGCGTCGGTGTCGGAGGCGAGGCTACCGTGCGCCTCCTTTGCCATTTGATAGGGGAGGAGGTTTCACTGTTACGGGTTTAGAGAGAGAAAGAGAGTGTTGCTAAACCTTAACACACGGTGAAGATGAAAAAAAGGGGGGGGAGAAGGAAGTCATACGCTGTGGTCGGATGTAGGACAATAAAAAGTCAGCATGCCACTTCTCTAGTGAAAATTTTTCAAATTTATATATCCTCGATCCTGATGCCTGAAGAATGTGTAGCAGATTAAAGAGCGGCGGATTAACTATATTTTGTACGACCATTATCAGTTTTTCTTAATATACTATTATTATTTTTAATGTGATTTTTTATTATATTTTTAATAATTATTATAAATTATTAATTGAGTTAGTGTGACAACTAAACTTAATATATGACATAATCATAATAAAAAATTATAGTATATGTAGTATTGTTTATAAGATGTATTTATATATTTAAATTTCGTTTTACTCATAATTTAATCTAATTTTTATTTTAATATCATTATATTTACTTAACTTCAAACCATATGATTTATTATTTATTATATGTTATTTTTAAACATATATTTTTATATAGTTTCAAGACATGGATATGAGGATAGAGGAGTTGTCCATGCTATTACCTAACATTAACAAACCAGATGTACATGATAGGATGGAACTATAGGGGTGTAAGGAACTGGGGTTTTGTCCAAACTACTAAAGATTCGGTTGCTATTCATCGTCCCCATGTGATGATTATTGTGGAAACTAAGGTTCGGACCTCAGAAATATCTTGATCAACTTCCTTTTGATTCTTGGAAGGACACCAATACCATTGGGCTAAGGGGTGGCTTGCGACTTCTGTGGAACTCAACTACGGTCACGATTGAAGAGCTTTGCAACACTAAACAAGAGATCCAAGTTCTTGTTAAGGTACAAGGCTCTGGTATATATTCATTAGTTTTTTTTTTCCTATCTATACTAAACCTATTTATTATTTTAGAAAATTACTTTGGGATAATTTAAAATGTGTTGCTCATAACCATAATTTATCCTAGTTGATGTCGAGTGTGACTTTAATAAACTTTTATCGAGTTAAGATAAGAAAAGTGGAAGACTGATCTCCTCACTAAAGTTAGAGAGTTTTATGGCTGCTTGAACTATTGTGATATGATTGGCTTCAGTTTTAATAGTCATCGCTTTACGTAGTCTAATTTATGTCATACTAACATGTAGAGGTCTATTTTTATTCTGCCCAAACAAACCAAATCAGAAAAAAAAAAATCATAATAATTTGTGTGGGAAACATTTTAGAGCTCCTCAAAAACCCTTTATATTTCAAAATATGTGGTTAGATCATCCAAAGTTTCGTCTTCTCCTTTGACTCCACTTGGAATGCTAGTAATAATGATCTTCCCCAAATCATTGATAATTTCAATAAAGTGGCTGATGATTAGAACTGTAAGTCTTTTGAAAACATCTTCTTCAAAAAGAAGATACTTTTAGCCTGATTCAATGAAATTGAGAAAGCTTTTAAACTTGACCCTAATGATTTTCTAGTTAATCTTCAAGGACAACATATGTCCGAATATCAAGATGTGCTTAAACGGGAGGAAGATCTTTGGGTCATGAATTCTAAGGTTAACTACCACTCTTACGCTTAGAAGTTTTAATAGAATTGAGGGCATCAACTATGCTAAGGAAGAGTGGGTGACGGAGGGAATGAAAATTTTAACATTATTATCTTTCTTTGAAAATCTTTATAAGACCAATAAAATGCAAATCTCATTACCACTTTTGGCTGGGTCTTGTTTATAGGGGTGGACAGAAGAACTTCGAATGAACCTATTAGAGGGGAAGAGATTAATAGAGCAGTTTTCTCCTCTAACCCTTATAAAGCCTCGGGACCGGAAGGACTTCATCCCTTCTTTTTCCAAAAATGTTGGGAAACGGTGAAGGAAAAAGTGTATGATATGGTTATTGATGTGATCAAAACCTGTAAGATTCTTGATGGCGTTAATGATACTCTCATCACATTTACCCCTAAAATCACTAACCTGATGATTGTGTCCCAATTTCGTCCTATAAGCCTTTACAATACTACGCACAAGATCATCACCAAAATGAGGATATCTCAATAAGTAGTGCTTGCCACCAAATTGTTGGGACTCTTAGATACACTGCTGGTTCGACTGACATGAATTGGAACTGGCTATGGAAAGCAAATTTGCCTCCTAAACTGAAGTTTTTTATATGGGAATGTGCCCACGAAGTGATTCCAACCTCAGTTTTCCTTAGGAAAAGAGGAATGGAGGTAGCGGATAACTGCCCTCTTTGCTCGATTTACCCTGAAACTGTCCACCATTTATTAAGGCACTATCATGAAACCCATAACTGCCTGAATGATGCTACTGGTGCTCCCCCGTCTCAATCTGTTGAAGCTTTTAGTTGGGCCGAATGGCCTAAACGTAATGTGGTTAGTCAAGCCTTCCACAGAAAACATAGGATACCCATGACTGTGTCTTTTTCTAATGTTTTTTAAACCGGACCAGTGATTGACCTGATCAGGTCACTGGTTCGTCGGTTCGACCGATCCAATTAAAAATTATAATTTTTTTTAAAAAAATTGGTTCAACTGGTGCCTGGTCTAACCAATTCAAAGTCACTCTCCGGACCGGTGCCCCAATCAATTCCTGGTCCGACCAGCTGGTTCAAACAACACTGGTTTTTTCTTTTCTTTTGTGGGAAATATGGCTGCACAGGAATGGAAAAATCTCTAGGAACAGTTCCAGAATTGAGGAATCCTCAAGAGAGCTATCTGCAAAGCGGGAGAGTACTTTGCGCTTGCCGGAAAATAAAAATAGGCCTTATCCTCGCTTTATACCAGTCAAGTGGCAGCCACCATTGGCGGGTTATGCTAAATTAAATACTGATGGGTCTTCCATTGAGAACCCTGGGAAAGGAGGGGCTGTTACAATCCTAAGAGACGAGAACAGGAATTGGATTAAAGGATCACACATACACATCCCCTCTTGTAAGAGTGTCGAAGTTGAGCTTCGGGTACTCAAAGATGGTCTTATTCTTGCTCATCAACTCATCCTACCTACATTGAAAATTGAAGTTGATGCTGAAATTGTTGTTAAAATTATTAACGATACCGATTATGGCAATGTGTTTTTTACTACTAAGGTACCTAGTCTGATAAGCAGGTCCAGAAATAAACCTCCAAAAATATGAAAAATTAAAAAATTCTAACCATACCCCCGTGACTCTTATATACCCATATTCGACACTCTAAATAAATAGGATTCAATAAACAGAAACGCAAGGCATGTCGAAAACTGCCATGATCGATCAAGCAAATTAGCTTTACTAGTGAGTTTTGAGAACCCACCCGGAAAATGTAAATACAGTCTTGAACGAAGTTACATAGATCGAACAAAGAGGCGGGACAGGTCAAAAACTAAGCAACATTACAAACCAAGAAGCCACAACTTACAAGCAAAATTACAATGACAAGGGTGAGATTAATTTGGCAAGCAAGTATATCACAAGTGCAGCAGGAAGGGCGGCAGCTGAATTCATCAATGTCGAAGCATTAGATAAGCTTCCGAAAGGGGCACCTGCTGGGGGAAATCCAGGAAGAGACCCAGTAGATGGCACTGTAGAAGTCTTGGGCACTGTTGCGGTGGTGACACCATCTGACTGGGGTGCAGGTGCTGGGGCAAAAACTGAATCCCGCGTTATGTATGTAGGTGGGGCTACAAGGGGAGGAAATTGCTGTGGTCCTGCATTATTTTGCGAAATGCAGTTCAAAATTTAGATCGGTCAAGAAGCTTTCTATGACTATATAGAAATATTTGTAAATTCTAAAAAGCATCACAAGTCTTGTCCCAGTAGCGGAAACTTTTATTGGTTTGAAAGAAGCAGCACCGGAAGTCAACAATATGCACCGGTGAAGGTAACAAATGGATTCATATCTATTGTATTCAATTAGGGAAGTCCCCAATCCCCTAAAATAAAACAATTTCTAGTATTTATGTGTTTTGGAATCATAACCTATAAGAACAGTGATTGTATAAACTTCTTACCTGGACATCGAGGTTGGAGAGATGATGACAACCTGCAGAACAAGGACAAGTTGATAGGTTTATTTATTGGAGAAAACTCAAACATATGAATCACTTTTCGCATAACCGTCAACAAAAGTGGCTAAAAGTTGTAGCTTACGAAGTGATAATGGTGCCGTTTGCATAACCACTATAAGCACAAGAAGTGACATTGCATCCAGCACTACTTTGCTGCACTGTAACGTTCCCTAGCATGAGATTGCTGCTTTTACATTGCATGCTTGAACAAGAAACAGCCAAAGAAGCAGGCATGCAGTACAAACTGTACGAAACAATCGATAAAGGATATATTTAGGGGAATGAATCTCAAGCAGTAAAGACAACTATAATCGAAAACTAATAAACAAAAATGAAACAGCCCAATTACTTGCGACTCCCCGGTCCACAGCTGCACTGAACACAATGGCTAGCAGTAATAGCATAGCTCCCGTTTGGCACAATCAATCCATGATCCGAGGCAAATTTAGGAAAATTTGAAGCACAAGCTGCAAGTACCAAAAGAAAACAACACTAAACCTCCACTGCTCATGGTAAACAGACATAAACAAAGTAGATACATAAAAACACAACTCAATTCCCCAAAGCTAAATATAGAAACACGCAACCATTGCCTTAGCTTGAACTAACAATGCTAAATCGCTGAAAATCATAAAGCAAAGGACTTTGTAGCAGTAATATAAAGCCTAATCCTACTACAAAAGCAAGACAAACACTCTAACTACCTGACAAAGGAACAGCTAAAATGTCGCCAGGCGTAATAGAAGTACCCCCCATAGCGTTAACATTCATCAAATCTGTTATGGTAGTGGAGTAACTCGCTGCAATTCCAGCTAAAGTATCCACTGGCTTCACCACATATGAAAGGTAAATAGCAGGGAGTCCATTATCAGTCCCATTAAAACAAGTACACGGCAAAGGAACAACAAGGTTTTGCCCAACATCGAGAACCGAAGGATCATCAATCGAGTTAGCCTCCCTAATCTGGTCAGCTGACACCAAACCAGCGTAAATAGAATCCGCAATCGACGAAAGCGTGTCCTGGGGTCGGGTCTTGTAGTGAGTGGAAACCGATTTCCGAATCCCATCAACGCAAGAACAGAGAATGGGGATCTTGACGAAGAGTTGGGAAGGAAGGATGTGGTTTTCGACATCCGGGTAAGAGATATCGATGGCGTTGGCCGTGAGGACCGAAATGGGGTCAACCTGGAAGAGGGAAGCAACCTCGGCGACTTTCAGGTCGGTGTAGAGAGTGTACCCCAACAAGGCATTGCATGAATCAGAGTTGGAACAAGGCTCGATTGTTGATTTTGAAACTACCAAAGCTACATCGGTGAGAAGCACGAAGCAAAGGAGTTTGTAAAAGGAAAGGAAATTGGGTTTTGGGTTTGGCATTGTTAGGTTCAGAGGCTTGAGGAGTATGGGATTATTTTTTGCTTGTTTCGCTTCAGTTAAAGGCTGGGAAAAACATAAAAATCGGGGGGAAGAATATGACAAAAAGAGCTTTGGGTTCTTTGCTTTAGTAAGGGTTTTGGGTGTTAGAGAGAATGGACTAAAAAAAAGGAGTCATGATTAAACAAACAAACAAAAAAACTAACCCTTTTCTTCTTTGCTTATTATGGTTCAAACTAATGGACAAATGTAGCGGCCATTGAAGGTTTCTAAGGTTTATCAGCTGGCTTTTCTCCTTCACTTTCACTATAATGTAGAAACTTCAACAGCATAAATATGGCTGCTCTCAAGCTGGGAAATGTTCAGTGTTTAGGGTTTGGGCTTATTGTTTTCTTCTCTTTTATTTTTTTCAGAAAAAAAATGGACTAAAGCAGCAAAGAAGAAGAAAGAGCAGAGGATGGGGGAGGTGAGGAAGGGAAAGCAATGTGTTTTTTCTTGCATAAAGTGAAGAGACACGTCAGATTCTCGATCTTAGAGTCTGCAAAGCATTATTACATTTTTATGTCAAGACTAATTTGCCCTTGTTCTTTTTTGTATGTTTCCTCCCTGTTTAGAACATGCCCAAGCTTGAATTGTAAACCTTACATTGTTATCACAGAGCTTCAATTATTTGTTGTTTTGTACTCTTTTAAATAATTTAGCAATAAAAAAATGTTTTGATAATTTCAAAATAATAATACAATTTAATTAAAATTATCATTTCTAACTCAAGAGTGGGTGGTATTAGGCTTTGAGTTTAGGGTGTATTTGGGAAATTCAGTTATGTGGCTTTTAAGATTTTGGAGCGCATAAAGCTGCCTGCCCGGGCTGCCCTACAAGACAACACTACCCGGGGGTAGCCTTTCCAGGGGCGTGGACCAAAGGCAAAGAATTTCTGCTTCTGGTTCTGGTTTTCCCTTTTTCCTTTTTCCTTTTTCCTTCAATGTTGCGGTTTCAGATATTACATACCACTATACCACCATCTCTCCCTCTCCCACGCTTCAAGTCGGCGCGTCTTCCGCATTTCGTAATATGAACAATAATAACGAAATATGTAAAACACCAACAATGTATTTGGTTTAATGGAACCCAATAGGCTGTAATGTAATAACTTGCAATGGAATAGTTATAACAATAGTTTGATTAGATGGAATAATATTGTAATAATATTCTTTGATTTGATTAAGAGGAATATTTATTATAATAATTAACATACTTTTAATTTATAATTTATTATTATTAATTTTTAAATTTTTATTTATTTTTTTAGACAATACTTAAAACTATCTAAAGCTCCCCTCATCACGTTACTAAAAGGATAATGCATTCAGCGCACTCGAACCCAAGTCCTCTTTGTTATGATGTATTTCAGTAATAAAGGGTTAAGCAGTGTTAGTTAAGGGTTAGTTAGTCTGTTGTAACAGTTAGTATAAATGTGGTTCCTCCACTGTATTAAATAGGTTACTGATTGTTCTCTTAATGATATGCAATTCTTTCTTTCTTCATACTGAGTATCTTGACATGGTATCAAGAGCACAGGTTCTTTTGGCATAATTTTTTTTTCTTTTTTTCTGTTTTTTTTTCGTTTATGTTCATGGAAACGGAGGGTGTTCCTACTGTTGATACACCTCGACAGTTTACAAATGTTGGTACAGCAGTCCACTCTCATGGTTCTGGTACTTCTGCTTTATCGGCCGTGCAGTATTTCTCCAAGCATGATACTATCAAGCTCACTGAAACTAATTTTCTCCTCTGGAAACATCAGTTGTTATTCATTCTTGAAGGTTATGGTCTTGAAGGGGTTGTGTTAGGTACGGTTCCTACTCCTCCTTCTTTTATACCTGGTGACGATGATCAACTTGTTGAAAATCCAGCTTTTTTGGTCCATAAGAAGCAAGATAAGTTCTTGGCTTCTTGGCTGATGTCTACAATCACGGATGATATTCTAGTTCATCTGACTATAGCTAAAACGAGTCTTGATATTTGGACAACTATTAACAGACGATTTGGTGCCAAGTCTAGTATTAAAATCTCGAGCATGCGTCATAACCTATACTCGATCAATAAGTCTAATCTTTCTGTCAAAGATTATTTGTCTAAGGTTAAAAGCCTCAGTGATAGTTTGACTGTTGCTGGAAGTCTTGTCACTAAACAAGAGCAGGTGAGTATAATCTTGGCTGGTCTTCCCATTGAGTTTGAGTCTATTCGGGTTCTTGCTACTGCTACACCCATGACTCTTGAGTTGGTTACTGAGATGCTTTTGGATTGTGAAGCACGTCAACTAGCTATGTTAACTGATATTCCTTTGCAAGTTAACCTAGTTTCTCAGCAAGGCAATCAGAATTCTATGAAAGTAGGGTCTGACACTAATCGTGGCTCTCATCAAGGTCCCAGGAATTCTGGACGTGGATGGTCCCGTGGTTGTACCCGTGGTTCTGGTCGAAGGTGGTCACGATCGAAACCACAATGTCAACTGTGTGGTAAAATCGGACATATGGTGCAAACATGTTATCATAGGTTTGATGAGAATTTTTCTGGTCTTGGCTCGAATTCCTCACCATCAGTCAACTATCATCATCTCAATGAACATCCTTCAGCTCACTGTTCAGCATCTCAGTGTTGTGGAAATTTTTCACAGTCTTCCTCAACTTCTTCATCAGTTGTTCGACCATCACAAACTTCTTTGCCAACACAACACTGGTATCCTAATTCGGGTGCAACCAATCATGTCACTCCAACTATGGCCACCCTTACTGATGTCTCTCCCTACACAAGTACAGGTCAAGTATCTATGGGTAATGGTGAGTCAATTTCCATTGATAACGTAGGCTCTTCCAATATTCTGGCTGGTTTTCGGTTGTTGCGTGTAAGGGATGTCTTACATGTGCCTACAGTGTGTAAAAATTTGATCTCTGTAGGGCAATTTGCAAAGTAAAATAATGTTTATTTTGAATTTCATCCTGTTTTGTGTTTTGTAAAGGACATTCAGACAAGGAAGACTCTTGTAGTGGGCCACATGCATGATGGCTTGTACTGGTTTGATCTTTCTCGAGCTGGTTCGTGTGAGGTTGGTTCTGGTCACAGTCTGGGTTCTCCGTTGCTGTATAATGTTCAAGCACATTCCTCTCTCAATCTTTGGCATAATAGACTTGTAATGGCCTAAATTCAAGGTTATCGGAATAGTGGTTTCGTAACCACAAATTCGATTTAAAGAGAAATTTATTTTAATATTTTTGCATGAAAATTTATATGATAGAAAAGTCGTATGAAAATATTGATAGAAAAATTTTATCGATTTAGTGGCTAGTTAAAAAAAATTATTGAAGAAATTAGGTAAAAATAAGTTATCGAGACCTCTATCTCGGTAAAAACGGAGTCGAAAATAATTTTATAAATTTTTATGAAATGTTATTAATGTGGTATTAAAATTTCGTTAGGAAATTTTAATGTTTGGGTAGTCAATTAAATGAAAAGACTAAATTGTAATAGGTGTAAAAGTTGCTAGAGTGATTAAATAGCTTAAGAGTCTAATGAGAAAGGATTTAAAAGGCAATTAGACCCAAAAGTTATTTGGGCTGGACGGCAAGGGTATGAAATCAAGAGAAAATTGATAAATTAAGGGTAAAATTGGAATATTACAAAATTAACTAAATAAAATTAGGACTAAATAGGAAATATCTAGATTTCTCTTCATTTCTCTTCAATTCCAGCAGCTAAAAACGCCATAGGAGGGTTCTCTAAGCTGGTATTTCATAATTTTTGCACCAAATCCGTAAGATTCAAATACGGCTAGATCGAGGAAAGGAAAAAGTTCGGATTAGTAGATTTTTGTTGTTTACAAACAAGTATCAAGGTAAGTTCATGTAACTTGAATTATATTCTTAAATACTTGAAATGTATGTTATTGATGTGAATATGATTTGAATGTTCATTATATGAAAATTGATGAAACATTGATATATTTGATATAAAGGAAGAAATCCCGCTGAATGAAAGGAAAATTCGATGGATCTCTCAAAAGGAATTGATGGTAAAAGGATCTAGCCCTGACGGGTGATCCTATCTTGATATAGCCCTCCCGAAGAATATGTGGAAAATGGATTTAGCCCGACGGTAATCCGAATTAGGGTCCGATTTAGCCTGACTCGTAATTCGTATTCAAGCTCATTAGAGTAATTGTCATTGCAGGGATTTAGCCTCGACTCGTAATCCCGACAATACTCTATGAGTTTATATTGCGTGATTTAGCTCGACTGTAATCCCGCCGCAAGGTTGAGGTTCATGAGTGTGCTCTCTCAAATGGAAATGTGCGCACATGAATATGAATTGACGGACTCGAAAATGTACACTAAAAGTGTACCTCAAAAAAATCCATCAAATTTTGAGTAATTCAACAGATAAATATGGAAAAATAACAAGGGAATGGAAATCATAGTAATGATGAGCTCATCAATCATGATATATATTATTGATATATAGAAATTATTGTACTAACTTGAATGTTGAGTTTGTGCATGTTAGGGTAATAATGCATTGAATGGATATATGTAATGTTTATTGTATTGTAATCAAAAATATTAGGTAAGTGTAATTCTTGTTACATGAGCTTACTAAGCACAAAGTGCTTACCCTGCTTTCCTTTTCTCCTGCTTTGTAGTGTTAAGAGCTCTGAGGTCGGATTTGGTCGAGAGATACATCACACTATCAACCTCGGGATTTCGTAAATAAAGGAACTTTATTTTGGGAATCAATGGCATGTATAAGCTAACAAAGTAAATGTTAACGTGAAATGAATGTAAAGTTATCCATTAGTATGGTTAACAAACCCGTTATAGATATGTAATGACGTTATCTTATATAAATGCATGAATCTATCATGAAAATATGTTAAATTGATTTGATTGATGTGGATTGGTCTCGATTTAATATTACAGGAAGTTTAGATATTTATAAAAGGGTTATATTGAATAAAAAGAAAAAAATTTAATTCAGTAAACTCGATAATGCCTCGCACCCTATTCCTAAGAATGAATACGGGTAGGGGTATTACATTTATTGGTATCGTCGAGCTACGGTTTAGTCGGTTCTAGGACCGATGTAGCAAACACGGAATTAGCTATACATGCCATTTAAATTATTATTGATAGTGTGATATCTCCGACTATTTAAATGTGTTTTTTTATAGTAAATGTCTACCGACCGAGCTCAATCTGGAGGAAGCCGAGTCATGCTCCGCCCGTAACGCAGCACAAAGGAAGTCGGCAACTAGTAGTACAAGGCCCGTGATCGAGGCCAAGGGGAGGAGGCAAAGCGAGCCTTCTTTCAAGTGATGAATGAATGGTTTAGTCAATATTTAAGAACTAACCTCAGAGTGCAACAAGCTCAAGCTCCCTTCCCGCTCCTCCACCTGCCCAAGATCCCACAGGCATGTGCATCGAATGGCTGTAAAAGGGAAAGCTCCTGTAGATAAAATCAAAAAATATGGGGGCAAGAATTTCGAGCAGCAAAGAGCTGATGATGATTCCGAACGGGTGAATTCGTTAGAAAACACTACTCGGGTTCTGAGGAATTATCTTGTAAACCGTAAGAATGTCCGAAATGTGCCGCCTCACCGCTAAAAGACACACTTACCATTGGTGGAATACTAAAGCTTCATTGTTCCAAAGAAGAAATTACATGGGAATTCTTTCGCATCGAGTTCGAAAAAAATATATCACCAGAGGTTCCTTGACCGTAAAAGAAAAGAATTTCTTGAGTCAAACAGGCAATAGATCAAGATTCAATATGAAAGGGAATTTGTTCGATTGAGTAAATATGCTCGAGAATGGGTACAATCGGAAGTCAAATGTTCAAACGATTCAAGAAGGGTTGAATGAAGACATTAAGTTACCGATCGAATTCTTGAAATTCGAGAGTTTGCTACATTGGCAGAGAGAGCTTATAAAGCGTAAGAATTGAGCAAAGAAAAGAAACAAAATGCCGAGAGGGAAGCTCAATTTTTAGTAAAAGACCGACGGAAAAATCCCGCTTTCTTTCAAAGAAATTGAAGAAATATCGTGATCGTTCTACTTCACCTATTGGGTATTCGGGCAAAGAGCGAGGTTCTCAACGCACTAATCCAAGGCCTTCTACTCCATCGCGACCGGTGTTGGCGTGTTATTTTAACTCCTAAACCAATATGCCAAGATCGTAATAAAGCTCATTTTGGTGAATGCCGATTTAAGAGTGGGGCTTGTTACCGATGTGGTTCTTTTGACCATTTCTCGTAGATTGTCCGTAAAGAGTTGAAAAGAAGTCAATGTATATTGAAGCCGAGTAATCCAGCTTTCGGGGTAGACCACCTCGACCATCCTGGAATGTCACGCGTAGTCGAGAGCTACAAAAGATACCGCAGTAGGCCTCAAGTACGAGCACTGCTAGGACATATGCCATTCATGCCGTAGAAGATACCTCAAAGACCCGATGTTATTATCGTACATTTTCTTTACTTGACACCGATATTATCGCATTAATTGATCCTGCTCTCACGATTCATATATATGTGTTAAACTTGCAATTGTTAAAAATTTATCTCGTTGAACCTCATCGAATTTGTGGTTAAAGTCTCAACCCTCTCGGCCACCCCGTGCTAGTGGATAAAATTTGTAAAAATTGTCCACCGATGGTAAGAGGTTATTGTTTCTCGGTGATTTGATGTTATTGCCATTTGATGAATTTGACGTGATATTGGGTATGGATTGGTTAACCCAAAGATGATGCAAAGAGTAAATTGTAGACATAAATATATTATGTTAAAATGTCGAATGGTGAGTTGCTTCGGTTAAATCTAATCGCATGCAGGGGTTATCCGATGTGATTTCGTGAATGGCAAAGATGCAGGGTATGTTAAAAAGGGTATGATGCTTACTTGGCTTATGTACTTGACACCAAAGTATCTCGAGTCAAAAATACAGCAGCCCAGTGGTATGTGAATTTTCCGATGTGTTTCGGAGGAATTACCAGATTGCCACCGAAAGAGAAGTGGAATTTTCTATAGATTTGATTCCGAACTACTCCGATCTCCATAGCTCCGTATCGTATGGCTCCTGCTGCATTAAATGAGTTAAAGACACGCTTACAAGAACTTGTTGACAGGGGTTTTATCCGACCGAGTCATTCACCTTGGGGTGCTCCGGTTCTGTTTGTGAAAAAGAAAACGGGTCTTTGAGATTGTGTATCGACTCACCGACACTTAATAAAGTAACTATAAAGAATAAGTACCAAGTTACCCCCGATCGATGATTTATTTGATCACCGAAAGGTGCTACCGTATTTTCAAAAATTGATCTTCGATCGGGTTATTATCACCACGAGTAAAGGAGTCGATGTGCCAAAAATAGCTTTTAGAACTGTGCACGGGCATTATGAGTTTCTAGTTATACCGCTTGGGCTAACTAATGCACCGCAGATTCATGGATTTGATGAACCGGATATTCGTGATCAGATTTAGACAGATTTGTAGTAGTATTCATTGATGATATTTTGGTTTATTCTCGGATGAAGAAGAACATGCGTAACATTTGAAAACGTGGTTACAAATTCTGCGAGAGAAGCAATTGTACGCTAAATTCAAGAAATGTGAATTTTGGCTTCGAGAAGTGGGTTTTCTAGATATTATTGTATCCGCCAAGGCATCGTGGTAGATCCGAGTAAAATCTCAAATATTGTCAATTGGATTCCACCAAGAATGTATCCGGTTAGAAGTTTCTTGGGTTTAGCCGGTTATTATCGAGATTTGTACAGGATTCTCTATGATAGCTTCTCCAATGACTCGATTATTGCGTAAAGATGTAAAGTTCGAGTGGACTGATGAATGTCAACAAAGTTTCAACCGATTGAAAGACCTATTAACGAAAGCACTGTATTAGTGCAAATTTCAACCGTAAGGAAGTTGTTATTTACAAATGATGCCTCATTAAATGGTTTAGGTTGTGTCTTGATGCAAGAAGGTAAAGTAATAGCCTATGCTTCAAGACAACTTAAACCACATGAAAGAAATTACCCAAGACATGATCTTGAATTAGTCGCTATTGTATTTGCGCCAAGATATGGCGCGATTACTTGTACGGTGAGAAATGTCATATTTATACCGATCATAAAAGCTTGAAATATTTGATGACACGTAAAGATTTGAATTTGAGACAGTGTAGGTGGCTTGAACCGATAAAGGATTATGATTTGATTATTGATTACCATCCGGTAAGGCTAATGTTGTAGCCGATGCTTTGAGCCGTAAATCTCTTGCTTTACTTTAGCTATGAATACCCGGCTATCATTGATCGATGATGGTTCAATCTTAGCTGAATTGAGAGCTAAACCGACATTTTTACAAAGAAATATGTGAAGCTCGTAAGAATGATGAGAAGTTACAAGTTAAACGGGTACAGTGTGAGTCAAGTAATGATCCCGAATTTCGTGTTAGTTCTGATGGTTGTTTATTATTCAAAGGTAGGGTATGTGTACCTCGTAATTCGTGAGCTCATACGTAAGATTCTACGCGAGGCTCACAAATGGTACTTTGCATGTCCAGTACATCCGGGAGTAATAAAATGTATAATGATTTGAAAAAGATGTACCGTGGTCTGAAATGAAACGTGATATCTCCGAGTTTGTATCAAGGTGTTTAATATGTCAACAAGTTAAAGCCGAGCATCGTGCACCTTCGTGGTTACTTCAACCAATTACTATACCGGAATGGAAATAGGAAAGAATCACTATGGATTTGGTATCGGGGCTACCTTTGTCTCCGAGGAAAAAGATGCTATTTGGGTGATTGTTGATCGATTGACAAAGTCAACGCACTTTATTCCTGCACGTATGGATTATTCTTTAGATAAACTAGTCGAATCATTTATATCCGAGATTGTCGTTACATGGAGTGCCCGTCTCTATTATATCGAGATAGAGATCCCCGATTTACGCCTCGCTTTTGGGACAAATTGCAAGAAGCCTTGGGTACTCGGGCTGTATTTCAAAGATCAGATTTCATCCTCGTAAAGATGGTCAATCTGAGCGTGTAATTCAAGTATTGGAAGATATGCTCCGATGTTGTATACTAGAATTTAAAGGTAATTGGGAGAGATATCTACCTTTAATTGAATTTGCTTACAATAACAATAGCTTATCACCCAAAGATTAAAATGGCTCCGTATGAAGCTTTGTATGGGAGAAAATGTAGAACACCGTTATATTGGACAGAGCTCAAAGAAAGGAAGATACATGGGGTTGATTTGATCCGAAAAATGTAAGAAAAGTAAAGGTTATTCGATAGTCTAAAAGCAACTTTCCGATCACAAAAATCATATGCCGACCTTAAACGAAAAGATATTGAATTTCAAGTTGGTGACCAGTATTCCCGAAAGTGTCTCCTTGAAAGAAAGTTCTCCGATTCTACGAAAGGGGTAAATTGAGTCCAAGATTTATCGGCCCTATGAAATCATAGAAAGAATTGGACCTGGCCACTTATCGATTGGCATTGCCACCGGAACTTGATAGAATCCATAATGTTTTTCATGTATCTATGTTACGACGATATCGATCGATCCTTCACATGTTATTTCTCCGATGTATGGAGATTCAACCGAGATATGACTTACAAAGAAGAACCTGGCCAAGATATTGGCACGGAGACAAAAGAGCTAAGAAATAAAAAGATAAATTTGGTGAAAGTATTGTGGCAAAAGCACGGGATTGAGGAAGCGACATGGGAACCGGAGGAGACAATGAGGAAACAATACCCAAACCTCTTTCTCTCGTAAGATTTTCGAGGACGAAAATCCTTAAAGGGGAGAGTTGTAATGGCCTAAATTCAAGGTTATCTAATAGTGGTTTCAGAACCACAAATTCGATTTAAAGAGAAATTTATTTTAATATTTTTGCATGAAATTTTATATGATAGGAAAGTCATATGAAAATATTGATAGAAAAATTTTATCGATTTAGTGGCTAGTTAAAAAAATTATTGAAGAAATTAGGTAAAAATAAGTTATCGAGACCTCTATCTCAGTAAAAACCGAGTCGAAAATAATTTTATAAATATTTATGAAATGTTATTAATGTGGTATTAAAATTTCGTTAGGAAATTTTAATGTTTGGGTAGTCAATTAAATGAAAAGGACTAAATTGTAATAGGTGTAAAAGTTGCTAGAGTGATTAAATAGCTTAAGAGTCTAATGAGAAAGGATTTAAAAGGCAATTAGACCCAAAAGTTATTTGGGCTGGACGGCAAGGGTATGAAATCAAGAGAAAAATTGATAAATTAAGGGTAAAATTGGAATATTGCAAAATTAACTAAATAAAACTAGGACTAAATAGGAAATATCTAGATTTCTCTTCATTTCTCTTCAATTCCAGCAGCTAAAAATGCCATAGGAGGGTTCTCTAAGCTGGTATTTCATAATTTTTGCACCAAATCCGTAAGATTCAAATACGGCTAGATCGAGGAAAGGAAAAAGTTCGGGATTAGTAGATTTTTGTTGCTTTACAAACAAGTATCAAGGTAAGTTTATGTAACTTGAATTATATTCTTAAATACTTGAAATGTATGTTATTGATGTGAATATGATTTGAATGTTCATTATATGAAAATTGATGAAACATTGATATATTTGATATAAAGGAAGAAATCCCGCTTGAATGAAAGGAAAATTCGATGGATCTCTCGAAAAGGAATTGACTGGTAAAAGGATCTAGCCCTGACGGGTGATCCTATCTTGATATAGCCCTCCCGAAGAATATGTGGAAAATGGATTTAGCCCGGACGGTAATCCGAATTAGGGTCTGAATTTAGCCTGACTGTAATTCGATTCAAGCTCATTAGAGTAATTGTCGCTGCAGGGGATTTAGCTCGACCGTAATCCCGACAATACTCTATGAGTTTATATTGCAGTGATTTAGCTCGACTCGTAATCCCGCCGCAAGGTTGAGGTTCATGAGTGTGCTCTCTCGAGAGATGGAAATGTGCGCACATGAATATGAATTGACGGACCGAAAATGTACACTAAAAGTGTACTCAAAAATCCATCAAATTCCGGTAATTCAACGGGATAAATATGGAAAAATAACAAGGGAATGGAAATCATAGTAATGATGAGCTCATCAATCATGATATATATTATTGATATATAGAAATTATTGTACTAACTTGAATGTTGAGTTTGTGCATGTTAGGGTAATAATGCATTGAATGGATATATGTAATGTTTATTGTATTGTACTCAAAATATTAGGTAAGTGTAATTCTTGTTACATGAGCTTACTAAGCACAAAGTGCTTACCCTCGCTTCCTTTTCTCCTGCTTTGTAGTGTTAAGAGCTCTGAGGTCGGATTTGGTCTGGAGACACATCACACTATCAACCTCGGATTTCGGTAAATAAAGGAACTTTATTTTGGGAATCAATGGCATGTATAAGCTAACAAAGTAAATGTTAACGTGAAATGAATGTAAAGTTAGCCATTAGTATGGTTAACAAACCTGGTTATAGATATGTAATGACGTTATCTTATATAAATGCATGAATCTATCATGAAAATATGTTAAATTGATTTGATTGATGTGGATTGGTCTCGATTTAATATTACAGGAAGTTTAGATATTTATAAAAGGGCTATATTGAATAAAAAGAAAAAAAAATTTAATTCGTAAACTCCGGTAATGCCTCGCACCCTATTCCGGTAATGAATACAGGTAGGGGTATTACAAGACTTGGACACCCCTGCTCCAATGTACTTACTCATATCTTACGTTCGTGTAATATTCTATGCAAGAATAATGGTCTGCCTTTTAGTTGTACACCTTGTAAAATAGGCAAATCTCATAAGCTACCTTTTACTTCTTTAAAAATAGTGTACTCGACTCCCTTCGAATTAGTAACATTGATGTTTAGGGTCCATCTCATGTGTTGTCCAGTGGGTATTCGTATTATGTCTCTTTTGTTGATTTTCATAGTAGATTTACGTGATTGTATTTTATAAAGACCAAGACAGAGGTCCATCGTTATTTTTCTCATTTCTACAATATGATTCAAGTGCAATTTAGCCAGTTAATCAAAATGTTACAGACCGATGGGGGTGAATTTCGTGCTATCTCAACTGAACTTGCTCAGCTTAGTGTTCAACACCGAGTCACATGCCCCTACACTTCAGAACAAAATGGGGTCGTTGAGCGCCGACATCGTCATATAGTTGAAATGGGTTTGACCTTATTGGCTAAGGCTTCTATGCCTTTAAAATATTGGTCTGGTGCTTACTCTCATGTAGTTCACTTAATCAACATGCTTCCTACTCCTGCGTTGCAGAATTTTTCTCCTTATGAAAAATTGTACAAAGTTCACCGACTATGCTCGGGCCATGTATTTTTGGCAAAGGCTCGCTTTCTTCATCTCGCATCGCTTCAACAACATAAGCTACAATTTCGCTCTAGTAAGTGTGTTTTCCTTGGCTTTGGGTCTCATCAGAAGGGATATAGGTGTCTTGCTGCTGAAGGTCGTGTGTACATCTCTCGACATGTCTTATTTGATGAGCTAGAGTTTCCTTTTCAAACTGGTTTTTCTTGTTTAAAAAGGGTTGGTCCTATCCAGTTCAGTCATCATCATTCTAGTATGCCAGTTGTTACAGTGGCTAGCTCCAATTCTGGTTTGTCATGTTCCAGACCAATTGTTCCTAGTCCAAGTCCAGTTTCATCTGCCTCTCCTTCTGTCTTGAGGTCTCCAAGTATGATCTCCTCTCCTGGAGCAGACTCTGCAGAGGTTACTATGCCTGCATATCATGTGCAATCACCTTCTTCTGATGTACCACATGCTATCAATGTGCGACCTTCTTCTCCTGCAAACTATCATCCGATGCATACACGGTTGAAAAGTGGTGTTTTCAAGCTCAGAGTATTTTCTTCTATCTTAGATGAGAATGGGCCTTCCACTATAGCTGAGGCCTTTCAAAATTCTGCTTGGACTGCTGCTGCAAATACTGAATATGGAGCTTTAATATCGAATCACACATGGGATTTGGTACCTCTACCTATTGGTCGTCATGCTGTTGGCTATAAGTGGATTTTTAAGGTTAAGCACAATGCTGATGGTTCGGTCGCTAGATACAAAGGTCGTTTAGTCGTCAAAGGTTATCTTCAATAGGCTGGAGTCGACTTTTATGAAACCTTCAGTCCTGTAGTCAAGCCAACAATGGTTCGAGTGATCTTGGCCCTTGCTGTTTCTCGAGGCTGGTCTATTCGGCAAGTGGACGTCAACAATGCTTTCCTGAATAGGGATCTGCATGAGGAAATATACATGACACAACCACATGGGTTTGAACAGCACAATAGTGATGGGCAACCACTTGTTTGCAGGCTACGAAAGGCACTTTATAGACTTAAACAAGCTCCTCGAGCTTGGTTTCATAAGTTGAGGGAGTTTTTGTTAAACACTCGGTTTGGAGCTTCTAAAGCTGATAGCTCACTTTTCATTCGACAAACAGGCACTCAGTTCCTCTACGTGCTTATCTATGTTGATGATATTATAGTCAAAGACACTGACTCGGGTAAGATTGAGAATTTTGTCAAAGCTCTGCATGATACTTTCTCTTTGAAATATTTGGGACAATTGAACTACTTTCTTGGTATTGAGGTTACTCGCACGTCTCATGGTGTCTTCTTGAGTCAAAAGAAGTATATTATTGACTTACTACAGCATGCCTCCATGGCCAAATCAAAACCCTCCCCCACTTCAATGGTGACTTCATGCAAACTGTCTGCTCATGAAGGAACTCCTGTTGAGGATGAGCGTCTGTTCAGAAGTATTGTAGGTGCTTTGCAATTTGTGGTCATAACAAGACCTGATATTGCATTTTCAGTCAACAAGGCTTGTCAGTTTATGCACAGGCCATTGGATACTCATTACAAAGCTGTGAAAAGAATTCTGTGATACTTGCGAGGAACGTTGGATTTTGGCTTATGTTTTACTCGAACCTCGAAGTTACTTCTTGAGGGTTATTCCGATGCAAGTTGGGCATCCGATGTTGATGATCGCAGGTCGACTTCCGGTTTTTATGTTTTTCTAGAAGGAAATCTGATTTCTTGGAGTAGTAGGAAACAATCTGTTGTGTCACGTTCCACAGCAGAGGCAGAATATAGGAGCTTGGCTCAGGTCACGGTTGAAATGGTGTGGGTTAAGTCTTTACTATCTGAACTTGGTGTTCCAGTTACTCACAAAGCATTACTCTGGTGTAATAGCTTAGCTGCAGTTGCTGTAGCAAACAACCCTGTGATGCATTCCAAGTTTAAACATGTAGAGTTAGGTTTATTTTTTGTGGGAGAACGGGTTGCGAATGGCTCTTTTCAAGTTGGTCATATATCTGGTCAAGATCAAGCTGCAGATATTTTGACTAAGCCTCTGTCAGTTGGCTTATTTGACAAATTTCAGCACAAGCTTCGAGTTTTGTCCACAGAAGAAGGAAGTTTACTAGGAGAAAAAAGTTGATCGGGGAATGTTATGATGTATGTCAATAATAAAGCGTTAAGTAGTGTTAGTTAAGGGTTAGTTAGTCTGTTGTGACAATTAGTAGTTATAAAAGTGGTTACTCCACTGTATTAAATATGTTGTTGATTATTCTCTTAATGATATGCAATTCATTCTTTCTTCATACTGAGTATCTTGACACTCTTGTATTAGCATCAATATTCATGCCAATCGGTAATGTAATAGCCCAAATTTGCCCGGCCCATAAAATAAACAAAAAACAAAAAACCAAAAAATAATAAAAGTTCTTTTACGGTCCATTTACAAAACCCAATTTGCTAGCCTATTTACATAGCCCAATTGAAGCGCTACTTATGGCCCATTTACAAATCACACCGATAGCCCACATTTGAACCTCATTACACCTAAAACTCTTTAGCCCAAATACCCAAACTAGACCCAAATCAGCGAGGCCCAGGAAGGCCCAATGCCTAAACTGAATCAGGAAACCCTAGGGTTTCCAAAAACCTTCGCGCCGCAAGCATGATCCCAATCATCACGCTGTAGTCAGTGACCCCTCATCTGGTGCCTCAATCGGCGCGCCAGTGCGCCATCATTAGCGCCCGATCGTCGCTGGTTTTCTCGTCGTCACCTGTAAAAAAAAAGGGAAAGAAATACACAGCAAATATAGTAAGGAATCGAACAGACGAACACACCAAATTTGTACTTAGAAAACAGGGGCTATAAAAGCCGAATATCTTCACTATAATAGGGGATTTTTTTTTACATAGATACAAATAGATACACGCATATATACAAGAAAGAAATACGAGCGTAGATACAAATAGATACACGCATATATACAAGAAAGAAATACGAGCGGTTTCTTTTTGGAAAAAGGTGATTTTCGTTCCTTATAGTTTATTTCTTTTGTTTAACACATATAAATCGTTTTTTTACAAAAACTGTCGGTATTTAGAAAAGAGAATAGATTACCTGTGATTTGCCTGGAAAACTGAAGGCTTTTAACCTTCCAACCGCTGTACTGCGGCGCGGTGGCACGCATGGCGCGTGCAGACCCGATGACCGAGCTTGGCACGATGGAGGCGGAGGCCAAGCTCTGGCGCTCTTCTCTTCTCCTCTTTCAGAGGATTTCAAGTTTTTTTTTTAAAAAAACCAGCTTTAAAAATGAATTTTTGGGCTAAAATCTGATTTATATAGTATTATAAAAACGGTGTCGTTTTTGCTTAGTTTAATAAGCACCAAAACGGCACCGTTTAAGTGAAGGATCCGCGCGTTGACCCGTGACCCGGGGAGGATCCGCACATTTTTGGTAGAAGGGCTAATTGCCTAATTGATCCTTCCGCATTTTTAATATTTATAATTTCATTTTATTTTTATTTTAATTTTGTCCTAACCTTTTATTTTTGTTTCAATTTAGTCCTAATGGCCATTGTAAAACTTATTTTGGGAACGACGTCATTTTTGGGATTAGGGCTAATTGCCCAGTGAGTCCCTCAAATTTTAGCGCGCGTTTCAATTAGGTCCAATTTTTTATTATTTTAAAATTGACCCTAGAGTTTTATTTTTATTTAATTTTAATCGTTTTTAAATTTTTATATATAATTTATTTATTTTAAATATTATTTATTTTTACTATAAACATTATTTATATATGTAAAAAATTATTATATATATTATTTTTATTTATGTATTATTTATTATATATTTTATTTATATATTATTATATATTATGTCATTTTATTATATATATTATTCATTATATTATTTTTATTTTATTATATATTATATATTATATTATTTATTATTTATTATTATGTATAATTTTAAAATTTATAAATTATTATTAAATAATACATATATCATTATTAAATATTTAGTATATTATGCAATATTCTAAAATTTACTATAAAGTTTTGTTACTATTTAATATAATATTATTTTTATAAAATATATATTAAATTATTATATCATATAGTTTTTTTTAATTAATTAATTAACCATTTTTTTATAAAAAATTCTCCTTTATTACTTATATATTGTTTTAAATATTTTTAATACCTCATTTATTTTTAACGGTATTTAGTTTTCATCTTTATTTTTTACTTATTTTACATATGTTCATAATTTGTTGATTTATTTTCGTATTTTTTATTTATTTAGTATTATTTTAGTATGTTAATTTTATCTCATAATTTATTTTTATTTTTATGTTATTTATTGTTTTTATATATTTGCATGGAAATTGATCATTTATGTTACTATTTTAGGTTATACTTGTATAAAATATTATTGTATGTACCATGTAATTTTATATTTTATGTTTATTATTTTCTATGTTTATTTGCATGACATGTAAATGTATATATTATGTAATGTATATTGTTATTTATTATTTGCTATGTTATATTCGCATAAAGTATTAATGTATGAATTATATAGTTTAGTATTGATATCTTGTAATATGTTAATATTATATCCCGATTGCATCATTGTTTTAAAAAATATATACCCAAAAATATTTTAAAAACGAGGCAATGTTTTTGTGTTTAGGGATTCGAGAAATAGTGCCCTAACGTACTGGGTTGCAATTCGCTGTTTGTCTAAATACCTAAAATATCCTTCTAAATGAATTTTGTAAGTTACGAGATGATTTTAGTTACGAGAGTTTAAGAATATCGTGTCCAATCGTGCTGGATGTGATGTTCGTATTCTTTCGGGGCAAAAGAATCTCAATTTCTAACTCAAATTATTTTGGTTTTAAAAAAGGGATTTTTTTTTATTTTCTTTCAAACTTTTAACATTAAGATGGAAAACTACTCAATTTGGTACCAATTTTGGGCGTTACGAGGGTGCTAATCATTCCTCTTATGTAATCGACTCCCGAATCTGTTTTCTCACATTTTCGTAGACCAAAATATTTTATAAGGTGATCCAATCACACCTTAAAAGGTTGGTGGTGACTCCCGTTTTCGTTTTTTTTTTCAAAAAGTCAAATGCCGTTTTTTTAAACACCTTAAAAAATGGTTTCGACCGGTAAAACCCAAAATCTTTAAATATTCCCAAATGATTAATATACCTTTAATATTTTTATAAAATATAAAATATATTAATTTAATAAAAATATTTATTTTAATTTATTTAAATTAGTAACCCTTTACTGTTGTTTTAAGTTATATACATTAAAAAGAAAGTCATTCGTAAGCCTACAGTTGTATTATTACAATATTTATATTAGTTCAATCTTAATTTGTACAACTACAGTACTATTATTCATAATGGGATCAATGGAAATATAGAAAGTAAATTAAGAGTAAACCATCGTTTTACAATTACGACCACCATTCATCACAACATTAAATCATGATTTTGCAGTTACCATCACCATTATTTCAGTACAAATAGCTCAATGGAAAAAACTACAATATCTTGTTCCAATAAAATTAAAAATTATGACTATTGTTCATGTGTTGATGCCATCAAAACATATAGTCAATTCCTTTCGCAAAGCCTATGGCTTCTTGTGCGAAGATAACATCAATGTCTACGTTGCTAGAAACAACCTCCTTCCCTAGGAACAATGAAGCTTACTATGTCTTCCATCGATGAACTTATGAAGGGTTCCTCGAGCTATTTAATTCATAACAACTTTCAATCATCCTTTCCCCCATACAAGAAAATTTCCTTGGGTTTTTTATTCAAGACATGCAAAAATACTTTGTATTATACACAATTGCTCCTTAATGAAATTATGCATATTTCGCGTTCATGGAGATCTAGTAATATTTGCATGAATATTTAAAAATTGCATACACATAGGTTAATCTTTTGATAATCTTCAAAATCAACATCATAGCATAATAAAAAAAAGGCAACCAAAGTACATGAATTGCACCAATACAACATCATACCATTTAAGCGCAAAAATCATTCAGTTTAACCTCTATCCAAATAGTAAAAGACCATTTACGTTAATAATATATAAGAAAGCAACTGCATATAAAGACCTTGACAACTTGAACTTAACCTGTAAAATTATAACTAAACCCATAAGATTTGATTTCAAGAATGGTACCAAATAGTGAAAATTGAAAATCACCTTGTTATCCAATTCTAACATTAAACTAGAAAATATTTTTAGACAAGTTTTCAAGAGAAAACTATATATTAATTTTTTTTAGTGCACGTCTTTGTCTTGATTTTATTGTATTGTTTGGCTTGTCTGTTGCTTTTTGTTCTAGATTGTCATAAGTCACTCTCTTCACTGATTTTTGGGTTTTTTTACTAAAATAAGATATAAAAAAAATACCAAAATAATACAACAAAAAAATTATGTATCAAAATGGTACATCCAGGGTGCTGCCACCTCTGGCAGAGGCGTGACCACCCTGCCTCTGACACCATTCTATCATTTTCTGTTAAAAAAAAAGCTAGAAAAAAAAGCTAAAAAAAAAGGGATGGAGGGGGTGCCAAATGAGGCACCGGTTGTGCCTCTGACAGAGGTGACACCTAACCAATATAAGCAACTGAAGCAGCAACTCCAGAAGCAAGAAGCAGCAGCAAAGAGAAGAAGAGAAAAAGAAAGAAAAGGAGAAGAGAAGATAAGAAGAAGGAGAAGGAAAAAAAAAAGAGAAGAGAAGGTATAATTTTTTTTAAATAATGGATTTTTATATTGTTATTGTGTTTTTGTTGTTATTATTATTGTTGATCTTTATTGTTTTTTGTTGTTAGTTATTATTATTAGTTATTATTATTGTTAGTAAAAAAACCTTATTATTATTGTTAATTATTATTTTTAGTAAAAAACTATTATTATTGTTGGTTATTATTGTTAGTAAAAAACCCTAATTATTGTTAGTTATTATTATTGTTGATTTATATTAATTTTGTAAAAAACCCCCTAAAAAAGCCTATTTATTTTATGTAAAGAATGTTTTATTTTTTTATGTAATTTATTTGTTATATGTGTTTTAGGTTGATTAGATAATATTTATGAAATTTATTTGGCATGTTATAGATGTTAGAAATGACAATATATTTGGTATTGCCTAATGAGATAATAACTTCAGCACAAAGGGAGAAAGTTGATAAGATGATGAGAGAAGTGCAAGATTACAGAATGAAACCAGAAGAAGACATTGTTCAACACGTTATCGCAGTAAATAAAAAGATGCAAGAAGTGTTGTGGAAGGGTCATGAAACGATTAGAAAGAATAAAGTGCAATACTTAACCCTTAGAGGGACATTAATAGAACGGGACCATCAATTCATTTTAGACCAACTTTGGAAGACATTAGTACCACAAACCTATTGGAATCTAGTTATATGCTTCGTAAAGTTTATAATCTCTTATGTAGCAAAGAAAATAGCGAGATAAAGTATAGGTTCACAAAAGTTTACTGGGAAGCAAATGTGATTAACATACCATGGATGGATAAATTAGATGTTAGGAAATTACCAAGAGAATTTCTAATTTCAATACCCGTTATAAAGATAGAAGAGGAAGAAGATCCCGATGAATTTCCAAATTAGATTGTAGAAGATGAATATGAAGAGAATTAAGAATATATAAATTGGATTGTATAGTATTTCCCAGAGGAAGATACAAGGTCGGAGATGGAAGAAACGTAGAACTGAATTTAAATGGTTAAATGTAAAGATAAATGTTGTTCATGTACAAAATAAGAACTGAAAAAGTATGAGCTTATGAATGAAAAAAATTGCATATTGATTAATTAATTTTTTTATTTAAGTAATTTATTTGCTGCTCGAAATTGTTTTAAGAAATTTTGTTTATTTTTTAACAGATTGAGTATTGAAGATGGATAATCAGTTTTTCGTATGTGTTTATTTCAATGGAATCATCTTGACAACAACTGTTGGATGCATATTTAAATGTCGGCAACAAATAGCAATGATATTTAATAGAAATGTCTCGTTGGATGATATGAAGGGAAGGATTAATTCAAAAATTATTAGACGTTGTGGGAGAAGTATCTTAAAACTTTTCTACAAGTTTCCAGTTTCGACAAATCCCATCAAATTCACTGAAATGAAACTTGTAGACGACGAAGACATGGAGACAATGATCGCTCTTTACTGTGGGCATAGGAGTGACAAAAATACATCGATTCACTTATTTGCTAAGTTAGCCAGTATAGAGCAAGATGAAGATCTCACTGCATATGGTGAAGAACATAGAGCTTAAGAACAGTGTATGATGGCTTTAATATCGTATGTTGATAGCAAATTGACTATACGAGGGATCGACATCGATCTTAATGTTACACCCGATATTGATGTGGTTGGTGATGATGGATACGATAGTAGTGATCATTGTAATCGAGAGGTCGATAGTGATAGTAATCCCAATGTGGATGATATCCCAGATGATATTGATGATGAAGACGTGAATGACGATAGAAACATTAACGCGTCTTTAGTCGGGAACCAGATGCAACGTATTGTAATACACAATAATCCTGGGACACACATGTCTCTCACAGACCCCGACGCAGTACACATAGCTAAG
The DNA here is from genome assembly GCA_025698475.1 of Gossypium anomalum. Lineage (NCBI taxonomy): Eukaryota > Viridiplantae > Streptophyta > Magnoliopsida > Malvales > Malvaceae > Gossypium > Gossypium anomalum. The sequence continues at coordinate 7,513,847 of CM046961.1, forward strand.
TTCCCGGAGTACCCTTAAATAATTCCTACTCACCGGCTGGCCATAAATTTCGATCCTAAGGAGTTGTTCGTAGGCCAGAGATTCGACAGTAAGAAAGAGTGCGTATTTGCTATTAAGCGGTATAGCATGAATATATCAGTGTTTAAACTGCCATTATATATTGGGGAGCATTGGAAGTCAGCGGAAGGCTGCAATTAGCGAGTATGAACTGCATTTATTCAAAATTCGCAGATGTGAGAGATACAAAAATTTGTTGGGCCTCACACATGCACATCAACACGTATGACAGAAGATCATCGAAAACTTGATTCCAAAGCTATCTGTATGTGTATCATGCCAATGGTGAATGACATGTCGACCATTAAAGTTTCGGTACTGATTGTCGAAATACAGGCACGATTCTAATATCGAGTATCATATCGAAAGGCATGGATAGCTAAACAGATGGCAATGGAGCAATTGTATGGGGATTACAATACATCGTATAACGAGCCACAAAAATAGATAGCCGCTATGCGGGAGTACATACTGGGGACTGTCATTGAGTTACAGACACGACCTTATTATGGCTCGGATGACCAACTATGGCCGGGAAAAAGAATTTTCCATCAGATGTTTTGGACGTTTGATCCATGTGTGCGGGCATTTCCCCACTGCAAGCCATTTGTGCAAGTGGATGGGACCTGGCTATATGGAAAATATACACATATCCTACTTCTTCCGGTTGCTCAGACGGTAATAAGAACATGCTTCCGATAGCATTTGCCATCGTAGATAAGGAGAACTTTACTGGAGATGATGCAGAGATATGTTATTAGCAACGATAATATTTGCATCATTTCCAGTAAAGTGAAAGGATTAATTACCGCAATTAGGCGTTCCGGTGTGCCATCGAGATCAGTTTACTGCATCCGTCACATTGTGGCTAACTTCCATCGAGATTATAAGAATGCAAACTGGAAGAGACAAGTAGTGAAATTGGGTAAAGGATAACCTTATTTTTTTTAATATAAGTTTTAATATTTTATGTTATCGAGTTACTGTAACTTATCTTTTCTTAATACATATACAGCGTACGAGTTAGAGCCACATATTTTTCGCCAAAGAATAACTCGACTTGAGAGTAAAATAGAGGGTCAAACGAACACATCTTTTTTACAGTGGTTGGGTTCAATGGAGTCATGGTAATGGGCTCAAAGTTTTGGCGAGGGCTTTCGTTATGGTCAAATGATCATAAACTTGGTGGAGGGGGTCAACGCTGTGTTGTTGAAAACACGACATCTTTCGATTTCATCTGTCTTCTCCGCTACATTCTACAAGTTGGCTACCTTGATGTCAAGAATGAGTCAGCAACAAGTCAACCAAATGAAGGCGAAACACGTGTTTGTCGAAGATGTCAGAGATGTAATGGTTGCAAACCGTTGAATTGCGAGGTTGATAAATATAGAAATATATTCACGACGCCTGAAAACGTTTCGAGTTACGGAGACCATCGGTCGTCGACTCAGTATACCACCTAGGTTCTATGGAATTGATCTCCGGAATAGACGGTGTGATTGCAGAACGTTCCAAACACTTCATTATTCGTGTGCGCATGTTGTGGCAGCGTGTGCTAAAGTGAACCTTAATGTTGAATAATTTGTCGATGATGTGTACACACTCGAGCTTACGTTGCGTGTCTGGAAAAATGAGTTCCCCGTCCTGCCTAACCTATCTACGTGAGAGTTGCCTCCGACGACTTCTGAGCTTGTCCCAGACAGAAGGCTATGCAAGAATCCGAGAGGTCTTCCGCAATCATCTAGAATTCGTAATGAAATGGACATTAGGGAGAAATCTGACGGTAAGCATTATGGATTATGCAGGTTAACTGGTCATAATCAGAGTAAATGCCCGCAGCGAAACTATCATGTTGGACAATCGTCACGATCGGGTAGGAATTAAGCTTATGTTGTAATGTATTTAATTTATATAAAAAATACAAACTTTGTAATATCTAATTTGTGTTATGCTCAAATTTTGTTCCAATTTTTAAAGTTCCAAATAATCTAATTAAATATATATAAATACAAACTTTGTAATATCAAAACCGCAAGAAACCCCTAAACTTGATGGTTCGATAGTGTGGTCCTATGGGTATATTTCTGCGAAGGTCAACGTTCACGTTGTGGGTGATCGTGACGACCAACATCCTCTTCAGTCGCAAGTGGGAGTGTGCTAAACATGGAAGAAAATTCATGTGGCTCAAATGGCATCGATGAACTTGAGCCAGGAGGAGTGCCATGCTGCAGTGGATACGACCCAAGAGGAATGAAGTACTGCGGTAGATACGGGCCTAGAGGAGTAAAGTACTGCAGTGGATATAGGCCTGGAAGAGTGTTGTACTGCAGTGGATGCAACCCAAATATATCAAACTCGTAATGGGATCCGCCCCCTGACGACGAGCCTGAAAAATAGTCATTGCCCGACAAATCCGAATGATAAGAACTATCAGCCAAATGTGTATGCGATCGCTCGGGCTTCGGCTCTGGCTCGAGCCCCGACTTGGGATCTGGCTCTGGCTCAGCCTCTATATCGGCTACTGGCTCATATGCCCCAGGTCGCTGCATGTGCAGATGGACTATAGTCGGCTGCCCACCAAGTAGATATGGTTTTCCCGTACTAAAGTACCATTGTATGTACTCTAACGATGGCCGCAAATCGAAAGACATATCTATCTGTGGTCTTCAAGCCATCCGATTATCCCACACCGCAACATATCTCCAGCGCACAACCCCTTTGATGCATTCCATGTTTCCCTCTTTTGTTGATCAAGTGAACCTTACCCACCTACATTGGTGGATCTGGAATATACTGGATGCAACCAAACTGTCGTAGTACTCGATCCCCGTGATACCACTCGACTACATGGAAATTAACAATTGGTGCGTTAATGCACCACAATTGAGAATGAATGTAGGTAAACGAGGGTATAATAGTCACAATTTCTGATCTACGATATGGCATCCATATAAACTGCACGATTAATATCATGGTTAAAATTTAACACTGTTTGAATAAGATATACAAAGTAACATGTCACGAATATTGGAATAGCTTACTCCTTCCCCGGCATGTTGTTCAATTATCAGACGATACATCGGGACAGTGTACGACCTCCCGATACCCGGATAAACACTCCATCTACGAAAACAAATTTCAAGTAAATATAGTATCGTTAGAATAGTATCATTATAAAGAAATTATTAATTAATAACAAGTTAAATTTTATCACCTGTTAATTAGTGAAAATACGTATGGTTGGTAACTAACCGATGCCAATAATGGCATCTGATAAAGAGCCACGACTGCAACAATATAAGGCATTCGCCTATGTCTACGGCATCAAGCTTTGTCATCTGACAAAGTTCAAGATACAGCACAGCTAGAACTGTAAAACCCAAACTATACGAGCGAACATTACTCAAATCAGCTAATAGAGGTAAATACTAGAAATGAACCTTGTTGTTGTTTGCATCGAGCATCAATACACCCTCTATGATATGCATAATGTACACTGGAGAAACGCACATCAACTCTTATTCAATGGCATTAATTGATAAGTGTTCAAAATTGGCTTTCAGTCATGTAAATTTCAAACTCGAAAAATTGGACAGCTATCGCACTTACGCCCATTACAAGACTCCGTCGATTGGGAGCTCAGGTTGCAATGCAACATCCTCTAGAGTGACAGTGCACTCCTCACACGGCAAATGAAAAGTGTGGGTTTCTAGGCGCCAACGCTCGACTAGTGCGAATATTAAATCGTACCGCAAATCAAACGTTCGGATCAATGATGCTGACTTGAATCAAGCTTGCTCCAAGTACGACATCAATCGTTCATCCGGGGAATATCCTAAACCATTCACCCGACCTCTTTATACGAGGTATGAGCCCTAACAGTGCTGAATTACAGAAAATAATTATAATAACATTATTTATTTCTATAAATTACGTAGATCTTTTTTTAATAGAACCCGTGATTAACAAATAACAATATTTTACCATATTATTAATTGCATCAAATATGTGAGGATCGTTATTAATCAATCGAGCCATTGCGATACTTGCAATTTCAAAACAAATTTCGGTTATTAATTTCAATGTTTTATTTTGGTTTAAAATATAATATATATAATATACCCAACATGTAATTCAATATATTTTAAATTAATTGTTATTTATTAATAATAATACGAGTGATGCAATAATAATTAAAAAACATGATAAGTAGTTCAATATTATTGTTTTAAAATATATTATAATATGTAATTAAATTCCTTAGGAAATAAAAAAGATGAGAAAACAAGGAGGGGTTATGTTGCAATATTCTTTTTTTTTGTTCCGTGATTTTGGCCCTTTGTTGGTATTTTTTTAATTTTCGAATTTTATTTTTTAAAATATATTATTTTCGTATTTTATTTTTTTATATTATTTTAGTACATAATATTTCAAATATATTATTTTAATGTTTTTTATATCAATTTAGTAAATACCCTGATTTTGGCCTTTGTTGGTATTTTTCTTATTTTCCAATTTTGTTTTTTAAAATATACTATTTTCGTATTTTTTTATATTATTTAGTACATAATGTTTCAAATGTATTATTTTAGTGTCTTTTTATATAAATTTAGTAAAAAATCCTGATTTTGGCCCTTTGTTGGTATTTTGCTTTTTTCGAATTTTATTTTTTAAAATATATTATTTTCGTATTTTATTTTTTCATAAATATATTTTTTTGGTATTTTATTTTTTTTACTATTTTTGTAAAAAACCTCATCATAAAAAAAATATAATCAGAATATAACATGCAAAATAAATTTCATAAAAAATATATCTAATCAACCTAAAACACACTTAACAAATAAATTACATAAAATAATAATAAAACATTCTTTGTACATAACATAAATAGGCTTTTTTACTTCAATAAAAATTAAAAAAATATATAAATATACATTAATATCTCTTTTTAATCAAATAATACATTGCAAAAAAAAATATAAAATTAAATCTGAATTAAATCAAAACCAATCAACAATAATAGAGGTGATCATGGGCCGGGTTCGGGCCGGGTCCAGACAAAATTTTAGGCCCGTCTATTAGGCCCGGGCCCGGCCCGAAATATGGGCCTAAAAATTTGTCCAAGCCCGGCCCGAAATAAAATTGCTAAGCCCGAGCCGGCCCGGCCCATATTAATTTTTTTTGCTTATTTCATTAAATAAAAAAATTAAAAAAATAATAAATCAAATATATTTAAAAACATAAAAACAAATATTAAAACAAATAAAAACAATACTAAAACAATTCTTAAAACAATACACAAATTTACAATATAATAAAAATTGGTTATATTAAAAATTTAAAATGATTAAAAATAAAATAAAAAATATATTAATATATAATTGGGTGGGCCGGCCCGCCAAAAAACTCTTACTGAGGCCCGCCCGCTTTCTAAACGGGCCTCTTTTTTTTCCCAAGCCTATTTTTCGGGCCTATATTTTTACCCAAACCCTCCCATTTTTCGGGCGGGCCTTCGGGCCGGGCCGCCTAGCCCATTATCAGCTATAAACAATAATGGTAGTAATAATAAAAAAATAAATAAGTTCCTTTAAATTAACATTAATTACTCAATTATAAAAAAAAATTACCTTTTTTTCCTTCTTTTTCTTTTTTTTTTTCCTTCCTTCCCTCTCTCTTCTCCTTCTCTTTTTCTTTTTCTTTTTTCTTCCCTCTAGTGCCGCCTCCTTCTCCTCCTTCTTCTTCTTCTCTTTCTTCCTTCCTCCAGCCGAATGAACACTTGGGGACCATATATTATGGTCCCCAAAAGAAAAAACAAAAGCACTGCACGAAGGGCCAAATCCATCGGGTGCCGCCTCTGCTGCCTCCACCATGGGTGCCGCAGGCAGGCCCTCCACTAGGGTATTGTCACATCATTTTTTTACAGTTTTTTTTTTTAGATTTTTTTTTTAACAAAAATAGGACAGAATTAGGTCAGAGGCAGGGTGGTCACGCCTCTGCCAGAGGCGGCACCACCCTGGGTGTACCATTTTGGTACATAATTTTTTATATGTATTATTTTGGTTTTATTGTTTTTTTTTATCTTATTTTAGTAAAAAAAACCCTTGATTTTCCTATCGTTCTTACGATGGTGGCTTATGTGGGTTGTTGTTTCGATGTTATAGGTAAGAAATGGAAAGAGGAATAACGAATATGAGTATAGAGGATGGAGAAGAAGAGGCATGGCTTCTACTTGGTGAAGTTGAGTCTCAGAAATCAGCATACAATTTATGTTTGGTAAGATGTTTTTTTACAACAAGTGTGGTTCATTTTCCGACCATGAGAAACACGATGGCTAATTTATGACACCCTCTCGAGGGAGTCTAGATTTTAGATCTAAGGGAAAACTGATTTTTATTTAAGTTTTTTAATGATTTAGATATTAGCCGGGTGATTACTGAAGCTCCTTAGACCTTTAATAACCATTTATCTGTTATTCATCGGCTAAAGGAAGATGAATATCCAGTGCAAATACAATTTGTATTTTTTATTTTTGGGTACAGGTGCACAATTTGCCACCGAGTTTTTTCATAGTATCAATGGCAAGTCAATTTGGCAATTTTATTGGAAAGTTTTTGGAGTATGAAACAAAGCAATTAACTCGGCGGTTTAAAATTTTTCTACATATTCGACTTCAGTTATATATTCAAAAGTTGTTGAAACTTAGGAAGAAAATAACGATCTCTTCATCAAATTTTATATATGCAAAAATCCTATATAAAATATTAACTATTTTTTTTTGTTTATTGTGGTTGCTTAGGCCATGGTGATACTTTTTACCCAATATGATTAAATCACGGAATAAATGAGACGGAGTTGGGATGAGATTTATCATTACGTGCTCAGCCGAAGCTACAACCTGAGCAATATCTGACTAAGGGAGGAAGGAGATGCAGGGTTTTTTCTTTAAATAATTGTGACAGACAAATGTTTAGGAAAAATTCAAGATAAATCAAAGGAAAAAATCATGGTCAAATATTAATCCTATATTGGGTATTAATTTGGAGGGATTTTCAAACTAAAAAATTTCAAATGAGGTGGGCTCCTCTACTGGGCCAAGTTGGGTGTCTATGGAATTAAAATTGGAAGATAACTCGATTGAGAATGTGGAAGGAAAAAAAGAGAAATTGTGTTGATAAATCGGTTTCTAATGAGCGTGTTACAACTCATACTCAACAGTTGTTGCTAGTGGGCATGCCGACCAAATGAAATGAAAATTCTATGTTAGAATGTCTGCGGTTTGGGGAGCCTACGGGCAATACGGAGACTTCAGCTAATGTAAAGGACAAAGTTGAAAGGTGAAATTTATTACGGACCCGGGGAAGGAGTAGTGATGTACAATGGTTGGTTAGTGGCAATTTTAATGATATCCTTCACACGTTTGAAAAGAATGGAGGATGACCGATGGATGAAAGTAGAAGGAGGAGTTTCATAGGGTATTGGAGGACTGCCAATTAGAGGATATAGGTTAGTCAAGACCTTAGTCTACATGGGAGATGGGTAATGTGACAGAAAGAAATATCAGAGAAAGGATTGAAAAAGGCATAGCAATATTGGACTAGATGCAACTTTTCCTGGATTTTTCGTTGTGTCGTTTATCAGACTCATTCTCGGATCATTATCTCTTGTTTATTCAAATGGAGCATGATGATTTAAGAAAAAAAAGAGGCGATTTCATTTTGAAGTGTGGTGGCTTTGGAGGATTCGTGTGAGGGGGAAAAGGCGATTATGGGAAAAGAGTTCAAGAGGTTTTATGGATTGACTTTCGGCACTTACCTTTAGCATGCAAGTTTAAGTTGAAAATACCAAAATGAAAACAAGTAAAAATGTAAAGGTATTAATTAAGAACTTGAGGAGTTGGATGGTCATGATAGATCGAATGAGACATTGGTCGAGTCAATAGATATTAAACTGCGACTTAATTTAGAGATAGAGAAGAATGAAAGATATTGGAAGCTATGAGTTAGAGTGAATTGGTTGAAGATAGGGGACAAAAACACTTTTTTTTTTCCCATAATTATGCATCTCAGTGATGACGCACGAATTGTATATGGGGACTGCAAAGATGGAAGGTGTTGTTAGAGCCTACTTTATGGATTTGTTCATGACAATGAGGATTCGAAACCTTGATTATATGCTATCGGGGGTAATAAGATGCATTTCAGACAGTATGAATCATGCATTGATTGATGAATATAAGGAAGAGGAAATTATGGAGGCATTAAAAATGATGGGGCTTACAAAAGCTTCGAAGGCAAATGATTTTCCAATTTTTTTTACTAGAAATTTTGGCATATCGTTGGTAAATGTACCTGCTTATTCTACCTCAACATTCTCAATAGAGGTAATTATTTGGAAGAGTTTAATAAAACTAATATTGTTTTAATCTCAAAGATTTCTCGTCCTACCAACCTTAAGAATTTTCGTCAAATAAATTTTTGCATGGTAATTTACAAGACAATTGTTAATATTGTTGCTAATCATTTCCAAATGGTACTTGACTTATGCATTGATGAAGCGCATAGCACTTTTATGCCGAGTAGGCTTATTATTGATGATGTGTTGCTTGTGTATGAAGTGCTCCATGCATACAAACACAAAAGAATAGGGAGAAATGGTTTTGTCGTTGAAATTAGACATAAGTAAAGCCTACGATGGGGTAGAATGACATTTCTTAAAAGGTATGATGTTGAAAATGGGATTTGCAAGTTCTTTTGTTGAATTTATACTACATTGCATTAGTTCGATGTCGTATTCTATTATTATTGATGGTGAATAAGGAATGAACTTTAAACTTTCTAGAAGGCTTCGACGAGGTGATCCTTTAAGCCCTTATTTATTTTTATTGTGCAGAGAAAGTTTGTCGGCTCTTATAAGATTAGATAGGCAAAAAGACCTACTAGAAGGTGCAAAAATATGTCGGGGTGCTCCCCCAATTTCACACCTTACGTTTTGTTGACGATTGCATTCTTTTTTGTGAGACCACGAAAAGAGGAGGTTAATGCAATCAAAACTATTCTCTGAGAATATGAAGTTTGTTTTGGTCAATGTGTTAATTTTGATAAGTCTACCGCTTTTTTTAGCTCTAATATGATAGAACTGAATAAAACCATCGCATCTCAATTTCTTAATGTTAGATGCTCTACAAATCTGAATAAGTATTTGGGTTTATCAAATATGGTGAGTAGAGGTAGAAGATTGGTGTTTCAAGGGTTGAATGATAGGATGGAGAACAAAATCCGTAGTTAAAATATCAGACACCTTTCACGATGAGGAAATGAGGTTTTTATTAAGTATGTTTTACAAGCGATTCTAACGTATATGATGGTTTTTTTCTTAATGTCAAAATCTTATGTATGGAATCGGAAAACATCATAGGAAATTTCTGGTGGCAAAAAAGCCATTGGTGCGAATAAAGGAACTTGTGCATTCTCGAAGAATATAGGGTACGAGTTACAGGAGTTTATTAAAGTTTAATGTGGCATTGTTAGCTAAGTAATTGTGGTGTTTGATACATAATCCAAATTCTTTACTTGCGCGCATGTTAAAGGCCAAGTATTTTAAGGAGATGGATTTTTTAAATTCAAAATTAGGTAATCTTCATTCTTTTACCTGGAATAGTTTATGGGCTGCAAAGGGTCTTATTAAAAAAGGCTCGGCTGGCAGATTGGATATGGTATAAATGTCTCAATTTGGGAGGACACTTGGGTGCTTGGAAATGGGGATTTCAAAGTTCAGAATATTGGCAATAATTAAAATTTGAACAAAGTAATAGAACTTATTGATCCTAGTAATAGATTGTGAAAAATAAAGTTGATAAATGATACCTTTAATGAGGCAGATGCTGAAAGAGTCCTTTGTATACCTATATCGTGCAATTCGCATAAAGATCACATTGTTTGGCATGGAGAGGCTACAGGTGAGTACTTAGTTTGTAGTGGACACAAGTTACTTATACAATATTTACGAACTCTTATGGCTACCAATATTCATCCTAATTACAAGTTGTTCTACAAGAGATTATGGAATCTAGACCTACCATCGAAAATTAAAATTACAAACTATTGAATTTGCATAGATGAAACCAAGCGAAGTAAGACCAATGTAAAAGAAGTATTGCATTACAAGTGGTAGAAGAAGTGCCTACTTCCAACATCATTGCGATTGAAGAACTTCAAGAAGAAATTACTTTGCTCACATAAAACTTTGATAAAGCTTTTAAGAAGTAGTCAATAAGATTCAAGAAGACCGAGGCTTCCAAAAACAACCTGAAAACCAAAAACAAATGAGTTGTTATCAAAGAAGAGACTAGAAAAGATAATAAAAAATAAATCCAAAGTCACGAGTGTCACGGTTATAGATATATATAAGCTGAGTGTGCTAACATTCTGAATAAGAAAAATAAGCTTCTGCCCGTGACTTGGAGTGATGAAGATTCCTTCAATAGCTCTAATTTTGATGAGGATTATCAAAACAATTATGTGACCTTCACAACAAGTGTTATTTAAGGATTAGAAGTGGACACAAATGGAGAACCAAATGGAGGATCTAAAGAAGAGTTTTTGAATAACTATAAGACCATGATTGAAAAATGAGAACAAGTGTGTAATTTGAATGTCAAATTGTTACAAGAAAACAATCAACTAAAGGATGAAATCTCGAGGTTGGTCAAATAGATAGAAACCAATGAATCCTTTATTTACTAAAAAGTTAAACAATCTAGTGAAAACTCAAAAAGAGTTGACAACAACCAAACTGATGCTTGAGAAATTCAATGATAGCAGTGGTAGGTTAGATAAAATTTTTACTGTTGGAAGGAGAGATCCAGACAAATGAGGCATTGGCTACGTGGACAAAGGAAAAACAATCATGAAAAGTAAACTTTACTTGGATCAAAACCCAAACATTTAAAAAATTCAAACATCTTTCTTCTTTGATCTTCGATATTGACCATTAGGTAAACTTGGACATAAGATATGTTATTTTACTTGTTGTTAGGTAGTGATCCACTGTACCGATTATTGAATTTTCACTTAGCTAGTCAAACTTTAAAAAAGAAAAAAAATTAATAGCCTAGTGACTTAAATAAAAATATTCAAACAATTTAGTTATTTAAATGAAGACTTTTAAATAATTCAGTAACTACTTTATAACTTTTTAAAGTTAAAAAATTAAAATGTGAACTTACTAATAATTTAATAATCTTGAATATCATTTACTCTAAAAGTAACCTGACAATTTACAAGTCTACTATTAATTGACGTTAACGGCTAGAAGGAAAAATCGGTAGAAAAGCGGGAGCGCAAAATTTTAAAAATTAAGATTAAATAAATTTTAGTTAAATTAGAATCAAGTAACCTTTTACCATATCTGTACTTATAAACATGGCGGTAATTTTATTTTTCTTTGACCACATGGCGCGGGAAGAGAATCCTTGTTCCCTCCAACTTTCTCTTTCTATCACACTCGCTAGATCACGTTCGAAAATCCAAAAGCGAAAAGAAAAAAAACCCAAATCTTTGAATCTCTCAAAAACCCTAAAGTCCTAAATTGAGATTGGGTAAATCTCAATTCTATGGACGATTCAGATGAGAAGAAAGAGCCGGAGGTGGCGATAGTCAATGGCACCGACCGCCCGGAAGGGAGGAGTGTCCGCCGGAGATTGGTCCAGTCAACATTGTTCCCGCAAAAATCACCAGAAATTGAACCGAAGGTTGATCAGAAGGCTAAGGAAGGTGAGGATGATGATAAAGACGGCGAAGATGAAGACTTCTGCGGCAGTCAGGGCAAGAAGGGAAGAAGAAGGAAAGGGAAAGTGACTCCTCAGAATCGAGCTTCTAAAAAGGTTTAGTTGAGTTAGTTTAACCTATTAAATAAAGGGAGAGCCTGTTTGATAGTTTTCCTTTAGAATTTTAATGTGGTTTTCTATGGGCAGGCAAAGAGCAAATCGCCCGTGAAGACTACACCGAAGAAGACTACACCGAAGAAGAATGGGATGAACAATTTGATGGAGAGCGAAGATATATTAACGCCACAAATCCCTAATTTAAGATTGGAGGCAAAATTGACAGCTGAGGTTAGTGACTGTCTTAGCATTAATTCTGATCTCTCCTTCAAATTTTTGGAAGTTTTAACACGCTTTTTTGTTCACCATTACACTGTGGATAGTTTGCATTAGCAGTTTTTTGGCTAATTCTTCCCCCCTTGTTTGGTGTTGATTGAGAATGTTGTTTTAGATGTTGAAGAGCAAATATCAAGTTCTAATGCTGAAAAATTTTGCTGTAATGCAGTAATATAAAAATAGTTTCAAGTAGAAAAAGATAGGTCTGCGGTGGAATTTAGCTTTTCTTAGCGACATAGGGACGACAAGAATGATGACGAAGGTAAAAATCAGGGTTCTAGAGAGAGAAAATAATTGAACTTGTTAGCTGATATTTATCTGATTCTAATTTACTGTAAGGAGGATGCTGAAGGTATTCATAGGTGATGTAGGCTTTGTGCTGCTTGGTTGGAGACCATTGATATGATGAAGTCTTTGGAGCTTAAGTAGTGCCCAGCATAATGTCATTGGGCAGGAATGTGTCTAATTAAGAGAATAGGAAGAATGATAATCGAACTTCAAAGCTATAGTGAAGAGTTTACTACCTCCCAATTTTCGGGATAATGTTTAATTTGAAGACTGTTAGGGTTTTCCTTGCAACACAGGAAGCCTCTTTGTTCCGTTTTCTGTCTTTCTCCTTTTTTTATGCAACATTTCACCTTCACTACCCCCTTCTCCCTGGTTTTCCTTTTAATGAGTGCTGCAGTATGGTGTTCACATATTTGGCTGTCTGTACATCAGTTCTTACTACTAGCAAATGGTACCTTAGTTTAGGTGAAGTTAATTTAACTAGCAACATGAAATACAATATTTGGCATGTAAGTTGTAACTAAAAGATTTTTTTATGCTTGATCAGGAAAATTCACAAATGTTTGCAGGAAGGCAAATTCATCCATTTTTCACATCATGGAAAGCAGGAAAGAGAAGCCAGGAGACTGTTGAAGTAGGGAAAGATGGCGCCTTGCTTGACATAAATAACGAACGCATTAACATTGGTCCTATTCATGTATTTGAAAGAGTTCAGGTATGGCATTATTGACTCCACCATGTTTAAATGTACTGTTTTTCCTTTATATTGTTGTTTTTGGGTTTTTTTTTTCTTCCTAATTGAACTTATTTAAATGTTCTTTTTTCTTTTTTCTGGGATGACACCCAAACTTTTTCATGCAGGATGATCTAGTTCTTGATTGGAAAGATTGGTCATTTTTTGAGAAAACCTCCTTTGACACTTTTTGCAATCCTGAAGGCCTATTTAAATCAGTTTTTGAAAGTTATGTTGAGGCATTGTGTATTGACAACTTTCCTGATGTTTCACATTTCTCTAATGCATCATTTGTTCAAAGCAAGTTGTCAGATCAGTGCATTATCAAAGATAATGACTTACTGGGAAAACCACCTGCAATACCTGCTGTAGTAGTAGATGAGCAATTGGAAAGCTATCAGTTGTTGAAGAGCTCAGAACGGGTATGTGTTGTAATTTTATTTTCATTGCCTTATTTTCTTGAAATTTATTTTCTATATTTTCTTTTCTTGTTCTATTAGCTTTTTCTCCTAGACAATAGTAGTCTTAGACAATCAGCCTCCACCCTGCATATTCCTAAACCCCATTTAAGTGATTACTTAATGTGGAATCTAATGTGTACTTCCTTTACCCATGCTTTTAAAGATGCGCTACCTGCCAGTGAACCAAAGGCTTATCTGTTATTCATGGAACTTGAATGTTCTTTGATTTATTTCACTAGAATTTTGTTATTGCCAGGATGGCCAAGTTGATGAAGTTGGTGTCCTTTTTCTATGCAGGTTGATAACGTAGAAAATTCAGGGCTTGAACAAAGTAGGCTTCTTCAAGAAAGGTTGAAATTTTGCATATTAAAACTCTTCTTCCCTTTCTTTAAACTTCATCTGTTATATGCTAGCTTGTGTTTACCTTAATATGTTTGTTATTACGAATATTTTACGTTTTTGCGCAATATTTTGCTCAATATGAGAATCTGGTGTGTTTCTGTAGTTTCTGAAACTCTTGAATTCAAAGTAAGCAGGATAGAGATGGTATTTAGAAATAGGATTTGCATCTTAACAATGTTGTTATTTGCTAATCAAATGAAAACAGCCAGTTGGTTCCACAAACTTGTTAAAGTCTTGGTGTTATGGTCAAACTTAGTTCTGCAAACTTCTGAAATGGTTATTGTTACTAAAAAAATCTAGTGTATACAGAAAAGTTGGTACTTGCTAGTGAATGGATTCTGCCTCTGTTTATGTCAGTCTGTTATTCTGCTAAGCAAGTTCCTTTTCATTATGTTCCTGGTTGCAGAATGGTTCCATGTTATCATGATTGCAGTATCCAGCCTGAATCTGATAATAGCTTATGGACTGATAAGTACCAGCCAAAAAGTGCCACAGAGGTGATATTGTTTGTTCTGAATTACCATGATCTTAAAAAGTAGTGGGGATGTAATATCATACTTCTTATTTTCTTTTTCTTTTTCCTCCGCTATTGCTGCTTTTCAGGTTTGTGGTAATATTGAATCGGTGAAGTTTATGAGTGACTGGTTGCGTTTGTGGCGTAAGAGAAGTTTTCGAGCCATCAAAGCCTCTAATAACATTGATAAACAAAGCATGCAAGAAGATTCTGGTGATGATTTTTGTGCAAGTGGTTCTGATTCAGAAAACATAGATGAAGAGGATAGCCTGAAGAATGTTCTCTTAGTTACTGGACCAATTGGGGTATATAAATTTTTTGACTAAAGTTAGCACATTCTTATTTTAAAGTTAACCTTTGTGTCTCTGTTTTTGCAATTCACACAATGAACCATCATGCTTGGGTTTGTATGAATTATTGTCTCTATCATGTTTCACTTCATGTTTGGGTTGATAATTTTTTTCCTGGTATTGGTAGTTGAATTCTTGCCAGCCTTTATTATGTGTTTCTTGCTTACAAGGTTCACTGGTATTATTCTTTTCCTGAAAATGGAACTAGGAACTTAACATTAAGTTGATTCACTCACAACAGTAATTGTAGTTAGATCTGCAAAGATTTCAGTCTTGTGATTGTATAAGGTTTATGGGAAATCTCTTGCTTATACTCATTCTTTTTCTAAAAGGGTTGCTTTGTTGGAGAGTGTTCTGTCTTTTTTTTTTTTTCAAAATTAGGTACATATGCGTTTGGTTTCTATTGTTAGTTAAAGGTATTTTTTCCTTTTGTTGCAGAGTGGGAAGTCTGCAAGTATCCATGCTTGTGCGGAGGAACAAGGATTTAAAATTCTGGAGGTTGCTACTGAACTTTTAGATTCTCGTTGGAAAGATTTACATTTTTTTGTCCTCCAGCATTAGTTGTGGCCAACCAATATCCCAATGGTGTTTATCCTGGCATGAAAATGCATATAAGCATTAAGTTTTCTTGGTAGAGTATTAGGAGTTATATCTGAAGTAAATGAACTCCGCTTGTTATGAAGTTAAGGTTCTAGGTTGAGTTCTTAAAGTTTGCTAGTCTAAGTGCTCGTAGTTGTTAGGACGTGTCTTGCAACTGAAAGCAAAGATTCATCTCTCCATTATTTCTACAT
Source organism: Gossypium anomalum (assembly GCA_025698475.1). Classification (NCBI taxonomy): domain Eukaryota; kingdom Viridiplantae; phylum Streptophyta; class Magnoliopsida; order Malvales; family Malvaceae; genus Gossypium; species Gossypium anomalum. The sequence goes on from CM046961.1 coordinate 7,529,603, forward strand.
CATTGGAAATCTAGGTGAGCTTTTGAACCCATCAAACACTTTTATTAGGGGAATATCAAAGTGCCGGACATGCTCCGACACAGTGAATACATGCCGGGTCACTGCAAAAATATAAAAATAAAAATAAAATTGGAAACAGTCAAAGACACTCAGACATGTGATGGTTTTTTTCTTTTGCATTTTTCTACCCAATATGGAATCAAGAATGAGTGATTTGGTTCCAATGGTTTCCTAAGGTTCAAGTTTTTAAATTAAAAGAAAAATTAAAAAAGAAATAAAAGTGTATTTGCATGTAATATTTATTGAAAATGATCAAATTTACATTTTTATTGTATATTATGATATAAAAATATTTTTTATTGCTGTCATGCCATATTTATGTATTACTTTTTAAAGCATTTCTGTTGTCATGTCTTAGCTGTATTATATGGCCCTGCTTTTTGCTTTGGACTTATATTTGTACATTGAGTGTTTTGGAGGATTTTGACCAGAAGTGATATAGGTTCATGATTATAAACCAGTTTACGTGTCCAGTACCTTCAAAACATGCTGCAAGTAAATCTATGTTGCTTTTGATATCTACTTTATTCTAAGGCTTGTTTTTGCCACTTCTAAAGAATAATTTGCATAAGACTGAATACTGAAATTTTGTGTCAGTTGGAGAACTATGCAAGTTTCTTCTGTTTTTCTCTTTCTTTGTATCATTATTCATCTTAAAAGGTAGAAAGATGATAAAATTACTGTCCTTTCCATTCCAGTATAGTTTAGTTACATTCCTTTGTGATTACAAGGCATCATTAATGCAGTCATTCAAATTAATATTAATTCAGTCAATCTTTAGTGTTTGTAATTTAATAACAGAACAATTCTTTGTGTAAAAGTTGAACGCTTCTGATCTATTGTTTTGTTAGTCCAATGCATCAGACTGTCGAAATGGGGCTGTGGTGAAGCAAAAATTTGGAGAGGCTTTAGAATCACACTGCCTTACAGGGTTGGTGACTCTGTCTTCAGCATCGCTCTTACACTTCCATGTTATGATGATTATTGCCCATTGAAGCATCTAGCAGAAAAGCTTTACTAATGTAATTCTGTCCTAAACCGGATACTTGTTGCAGGTCAATAGAAAATCTTGTAGATTCACCTAGCAAGCATGTGATGAAATCTGCAGGACCTTTATCTAAAGGTGAAGCAGTGAAAGAATTTGATAAGGAGGTGGAATTTATACCAATATCAGATGAGGAAGATTCATCAGGGCCTCATGGTGCATCTGGAAAACATGTCTGTAATGATCGTGAGACCGGATTTGGTCAAGATAAAGTTAGGTCTTTGATTCTCTTTGAGGATGTGGATATCAGTTTTCCTGAAGATCGTGGTTTTGTTGCTGCTATACAAAAAATTGCTGAAAAAGCTAGAGGGCCTGTGATACTGACTACTAATAGTAAGATGGCTTTATGGTTGAAACAATTTAATATTTCTCGACTCTTTATAACTTGATGTATTTCCTTGTAACTCCATGTTTTGGTGGTAATTCTCAGGTAACAATCTTGTTCTGCCAGACAACTTGGACAGGCTAGAGTTATGTTTCACCATGCCATCACGAGATGAGCTGCTTCACCATCTTAATATGGTATAAACTTCAGAGCTTTCTTTGAACTCTTTCACCTAGCAAAGTTCTTTATCTATTCATGTTTATCTTATCTTTATGTGACAGGTCTGTGCAGCTGAGAAAGCCATCATTCAACCGTATTTACTAGAGCAATTAATTAAATGTTGTCAGGGTGATATCCGGAAAACCATTATGCATCTCCAGTTTTGGTGCCAGAGCAAAAAATATCAAAAAGGTTAATAACAGCAGACAGCCTTGTTTGTGCAGTACATTTATTCTGTTTCTGAAATTTACATGGTATAATTAGTATACTGGTTTCCCCTGACATCACAGCTGGGTACAATGCTTTGAGAACAGACCTTGGAAAATGTCAGATAATCAAAGAGCTCTAATATTCTATTAACCTTTTTTGGAGGTGGTTTAATCTTCCAAATTATTGGAAATCTTAATAAATCGCTATGTAAGAAAACATGAGGAAGCAGTTTTAAAATAAAAATACGGGAAATGTTTGAGCCTTTGCATAAATCCAAGTATCATTTGAATTAAGCATTAACCATCTACAAATACATATTCAGTTTGATTTGGGTAATCTCTATTGGTCCCTGATACATGAATGGATGGAAACTGTATTAACAGTTTCTTTTTGGTGTATGCTGATGTATAGAGTAGTTTAATTCAAGTGTTAATGTCAAAAGTTTTGATGGATAGATTAACTAGAAAACTTATAACAGCCTTTGTAGTTATGGACTTAAGGTTTAGTGACCCTTACCATCTTGCTCTGAATTTTATTTGCAGATTCATTTTGTTAATGATGATTAAATTTATGAATAATAAGTATGCATTGTAGTTACAGCTATATGAGCTATGTATCTGGTTAAGAAACCTAATGGAAGAAAGAGCTGGTTTCAGTCTAGGTTTTGATACTTAATACTTTTTCTAAAAGGATTTCTGTTATCATTTAGTAGTGGCTTTTTGGAAGTTATTATGGTGCTGTCAGGGCCAACTGGATGCCTTTTTGCTCCTCATACAATTTCAAATACTTGTTTTGTGCTTGAGAAAATCACAAGAGGTCTTTTCAAGGGTGTGATTTCTATGTTTAGTGTTTGTTTTTGAGCTCCTGCCAGTTTTTAGTGTCTCATGAAGAAAGATTCTTTGTATCATATATTTGCACTTTGCTTTAACGCCCATTGGTGATCCAGGTGGCAAATCGCAGAAGACTTACGGGTTACTGCTATTTGATATAGAAGCTGGTCATTTGGTATTACCAACTGTACTCCCTTGGGGCTTCCCATCTCAGTTATCAGAGTTAGTTGAGAAGGAAATTGCTGAGAAATTGTATCTGATGGGAGAAAATCCAACTTTAATGGAGGTGATGGAGGACGAACTTGAACATAACAACATGCCAAATGGGTTGGAGATGCATAATAATGAAATAGACAGTATAGAGGCAAAGAAGGAAGTAATGTCACACCGGAATTTCTCTATTCATGATTGCTATGAATCGATAAACCCTTCTTATACTGCACATGACTTTTACAATTCCTCAGGCACTCCGGTTTCTTTCTCTCGGAGAACAAGTAGGAGGAAACTTGATGTTGTTATGTCTTCTGATTCTGAAGATGAGGACTTCAATAAACACCGTTCTTTAGTTTCAGACTCGAATGTCAACCGTGAATTATTCATCGAAGAAGATTATGTACACCTTTCCCATAGTCCCAACAGGCCATTAACAGATGAGCTACTTAATTCTGAAGTAGATAAATGTGAGGGAAGGGGTTTCCAATGCTCAGAAACTGAAAATAATTTAAAAATGGAAACATGTGAATCTTTGGATGTATCATATGTTCCTGAGACTGAAATTGTTAATGGAATGGAGCTCTCTTCTAGAACTCTGTCTTGTGCTAATGTTTCTGAAACAACAGAAGTTTCAGTTAGTTGCGAGTTTGAAGAAGGCCTGTTGCCAGCTGAAGCACAAGACCCCGGTAAATTTATGCATATGTTGATTAAAAATTCAAATATTTCAGTTGGCACATGCAATATTATAGCAGAAGCATCTCATGAAGAGGTGGTGGAGAATTCGCAAAATCAGTACGAGGCTGTATCAAGTGGGCTTGAACTAATGGATGAATGCAGTCGCATGAATTTCAACAAAAAATCTTTTTCCATGGGGAAATTTAGAAACCAGGTGGCCACTGATTTAGTACAAGAATCATGGATAAAACTTCGTAACAGTCATGCTTATCTAAAACGGTATGTTGACTCAGAGCCAAAAGATGCTCTGAATATCTTAAAGCTTACTTCTAGAATGAGTGACCTAATTTCACAAGCTGACCAATTACTTTCCAAGTGCCAGATGCAAGTAAGTTCGGAATATTATTGGTTGTTTATTCAGAGACCCTTATTGAGTTTGCCTGTTATATTTGATGCTAATTAGCCACTTGTGCAGGATTCTTTGGAGATGTTAATGATCCCTTCCGAGAATTCAGATGCATTTGTCTGGCATGACGAGCAGCTGCAGATGGCAAACACAATTTCACAACATGGATTTTGCTTGTATGCTAAAGAAATTGATGCTTTAAGGTTGAAAATGGGTTTTGAGCGTAAGGTGGATTTGAGCCAAGAGATTCTGGCTTCCTCAACTAGCACAATGGCACTTGGTAGATTGCTTAGACATGATGCTAGTGCAAGCAGGACTTCAGTTGATGGAAAGGGTTTGGACATGACCCCATCAAAACATAAGCTGGCAGTTAAAAGGTCCAGAGTTGTCATTTCCCTTGATGCCACCCTGGGATATATATTACTTGCATATGAGTTGACCATTTTTACATTGGCAAATCACATGTCAAATTTCATGCTTATTATTGATCGTTTACAATTTTTGTTTTGGGTTGCTTGGGTGGAATGAAGTAATTCATTGGATAAGTAGAACCTCTATAGATGCATGATTTAGGCATTTATCTAGTGTGCTGTCTGGAAAACGTTTTGGTACATTCATCTTGCTAGGGAGAAAAAGCATGTTTTCTTGCTGCTCAAGTTGTTCAGTTCAGAATTTCATTATTGGCACTGCCATTTTACTTATCTAAATTAGTTTTTGAATATGCAATATAGGGATGTGAAGTCATGTTTATTCAACATCATTAGCTCCATGGTGCCATCAAGATTTTGCTTGGCGCTGAAGGGTGATGCATTTCATGAATATGTTTCTTCCTTGGGGTATATATCAAAATCAGAAGCTTCCCGCTTATCAGTAGGCACAAGCTTGACTAAAAGATGCAGGTATACGAACTTTAACTTCAAATTACTTCCCTGCAAATGTGTTAGTATTTGATTAGTCATCACCACATATCCCTTGCGGTACTTCTGTTTAATTTCAACTAGTTTTCACACAGGACACGACGATCTCGGCATTACTTGAGTACTGGTGCACTAATGTTATCTCCTGAAGACATTTCCTTGTTGGAACAATATAATTTCAATGGGAAGTTATCACCAACAACTGATGCTAGTTTCAGAAAACCATGATTGAGAAAAAATAACAAAATAGGCACAGTAAGCTTGTAAACCACACAATGCCAGAGGGGGGAGAGTCGAAAACCCAGCTGCCAAGAAAAACAGAATGCCATTCAGCAGATATTAAGTGTTGAATGGTAGTATTTATTGGAAAAGGAATGTCTGCAACAGATGTCATTTTGGCCCATGCTTCCTAACATGCTCAACATGGTACTAGAGGTAAAGTAGATATATTTTAATCTTGAATGCGATTCCATCCATTCTCCTCATTGTTAAGCATATAGATATAGTAATAACAGTTCTGTAGTGATATTACTGATAATAATAATAAACATCAAGTCATATTTAAATAAGATATATAATGCAGTTTTTTTTTTCCTTCAATTAGTCAGCCATCTTAGAAGAGAATACCCTGTTCTTCATATATGCTTAAAAATCATTGCTCAACTCTTCTGCTCCTTGAATTTCTGCCAATTATTGTTGTTGAAAATTAGAGTTATCAAATTTCTGAGTGTCTGGTGTCCAAAAAAAATGTACTGTTTGTTTCTAGAAAAATCCCACAACCAGGATTGCCCAACCAAAACTTACAAAAATAATATCTAAATAAATTCAAGTGCTATAGTTAAAAGAAAATTTTGATTTATGCATTATTAGCTAAGAAATTTAATCATGATATACTTGATTTCGATTCAAAGTAAAATTGATGTATGCTTTGCTAGATTTTAGAAATTTACAAATTTACGCTATTATTTAAATGATATTTTCGGTAATATTTAAATGATTAAATTACCCAATATTTCATTCAAAATTTAAAATTACATTTTAGATTTTTTTTATATTCTCGTATGCTATATTTTGATATAGAAAAGTATTATATAAAATTTTCATATGAAATAATATTTTTTTATATTATACCAAATTTTATGTATTTATAATTTATTTTATTTATTTACAACAATAGTAATTATAATAATATTATGATAAATGTATTATATAAGTTTTTATAACAAATGAGAATATGAAAATTCAATGCAAGGGCTTCATGAACTTTGGTATCAATATCTTTCGAGAAAGATTAATGTTGGAAGAATTAAACTCGTTAAAAAAAACAAATTTTATACCAAATATAATTTAGTAAAATTTTAGGTAATAATAAAATCTTACATTTTAAGTAAATGAACCAAATAAAACACTGTTAAGGTACATGCCAATAATCTTATTACGAACGTAATCAATATAATGGTCACTTAGTGTTTATCTGATTACTCAAATACTCTTTTTTATTTTCTAATTTATATGGTTACAATATCAAATACGACATGATTATAGATACCAATATAATATTAAAAACATAATTAAATATAATATAATACTAATATGATACAATATAAATACGTAAATGTATCAAAATTTTATTATAATATGAATTATTAACATAATAATATATATAAATATAAAATAAGATAGATAAAAAAAACTACTCAATTATAATATATAGGTATGAACTATATTGAATTTGGGATTAATTCTTGTGGGATCAGGTTAAAATTATAGTTGTAGTGGTTAAAAAGTAAGCTTCTCCATTCATAAGCTTATTAATAGTATTGATTTCTACCAACAATTTCAAATTAAGCTTCTCCATTCATAAGCTTATTAATAGTATTGATTTCTACCAACAATTTCAAATTTCTACCTTAGCTTCTATGAAGGTGTAGTTATTTAATTTTGAAACTCTTTTTGGGTAAATAAGGAAACTTATCTTGTCTAAAAAAAACACAATTTTTTTTATGAATAATCTCATTATATGTTCTGATTATATCTGAATTTTTTTATACAATGTCTAAAACTAGTTATAGCCCCTCCCAACCTATAAATAGGAGGATAATATATTTTAGCGCACTCAAACCCATGTCTTCTTTCATTGACAACAATACTCATATTAATTAAGTTAAAACTCAATTGGCAAAAGAAAAACACTTTTACTCGGAATAATTTTAGTACAAGTGTAATGACCCAGTTACACATCGAGAGAAATAGAATTTAAAACAACATGGTCATTGATTCATATTAAAAAAAAGTGAGTAAAATTAGAAGGAAAAAAAATCCATTTCCTTTTCTTCATTTATTTCACTACCTTTAAAGGAAAAATAGAAGCGTTAAACTTCATGTCAATAAAACTTGCCTTTCCACAATTTATTATCAATGAACAAGTAGCTTGTTGATTTTTCTTTTTTCTATCTAACCATCCTTATGATTCAAATTATTCAATCCCACATGCACTGCAAGTTATGTGTCCATGTTTAAATTTTACTATTAGACTTATTTGTTCAAATTTTATTATGGTTTCAAGTCTTATCACGTATAAACCTAGTTCAAATTTATTTTAATATAAGTTAAGATATATTTTGATTATTAGTTTGTCTATTCGTATATTGTAATAGTTTGATTTTAGTCATAGTCATACATATGTATTGATTGTAAATGTAATTTCGCTTATGCATTGTAATGATTGATTCTAATCATAGATATACGAATGTATTACTTGTAATTGTACCTTAAAAAACATCTTTGGTAGGAGAGTGGGTCATGACATCCTTCCTACTATAGAGAAATGTAACCCATTTTCCTTTTCTGTCGATTCTAGTCGCTTCCATTGTGGTGCTCTCAAGGAGAATGTTTTGACTATATGCGGTATCAATAATGATCTTCTATCTTTTTCTTGAGCAATTGACTGGTTGGAATTTTCTATGCAAAAGATGGACAAAGAGGCTTTCACAAACTTGATTGTTCTCATTTGGCAATAATACTCACAGAAACTTGACCCCTTAGGATGTGGTGATTCGCACTAATACTACTCACAGAGACTTTCGGATCCATAACATGTTGGTTGCACCTCTTCTTATTAGGCAACTAGTTATTGCTAAATGGTGCTCATCGATTAGTGAATTCATAAAAACCAATGTTGATGTTGCATGGAACAAGGATGCTAGGGGTTCTATTTGTGGTGCGATCTTTCAAGACCACGAGGATTGGTGCTTGTGGATTTTTCTAGCAAGATCGAGGGCGCTTTTGATGCTCCATCTGTCGAGGCCAAGTCCATTACTTGTGCTATTAAGAAGGCACATGAGTGGGGTTATCTAAATATTGTCTTAGAGTCCAACATTGGATTTATCTTTTTATGACTGCATTATTTGGGAGGCCTTGGTTTATGTATAAAGAAAACCGATGAAAGCAATAAAAAAGGAACTGAATATTCACTCCAACTCAAAGCTGTAATTATAATAGAAAAAAGTAGATAGAATGTGGTTGGTGATGGAAGATTCATTATACTATATGATGAGTATAATATAAATTTAGATTAGGGTCAAACATTCAACAGATAAAAAAGGTATGGTCCAAATTCCAAACTCCAAACAGGGTGTCATACTTGGTTGTTTTAAGAACACCACCGACCATAACGACTTTGTTATGTGATGTTTATCTTATATTATGTCGTATGTATGTATGTATGTATTGATGCATGCATGATATTCCACAATTCACTATATGTAAAAATAAGATTTTGATATAATGCTTAAAATTACACGTAATCCCTTATCAATTTATAAATAGGAGGATATTGTGCTTTAACGCACTTAAACCTATGTTCTCTTGCATTGAGAACAATACACATACCAATCGAGTAAATATTCAATTGACACACTGAAGTGAAAAATAGAAAATGCCAAAAAAATAGACCGTAGCTAGAGGAGTTGGCAGGAGCTTAATCCCATAAAATAATTTTTTTTTATTTAGACCCTATAAAATTTAATAAAAATAAAATTACATTTAACTCCCCTAAAAATAATAAAATTTTAATTTAATATTTTAAAATTTATAAAAGCATAAACTATTAAAATGATAAATATATATTTTTATTATCGTAAAAATTATAATTTAATTATAATTTTAAATTTATTTTTTAATTTCGCAACTGCCTTAAAAAATGTAAATATATGCTGTATTGGTGCTGAATACTTTTATGAACCCATCAATCACAAAGACTAAATTACATCCATAAGCATCAGTGTGTTATATATTAGATTACTATCCGGTACTGAAAATTTTTAATAAAACTTGGTATGAGAATAGCACCCTATCCTTTGAATGCCTTTCATTGCTTTAGCTTTGCCCATATTCCCATGCAATCTGTGCCACTGTTGTTCTGTTACTGGATAGATATATATATATATATATATATATATATATATATATATATTAATTAAAGAAAATTGCAGTACCATAATAATAAAATAAAATAAAATAAAAAAGTGTGGCAGGGCAATGGCAGGGGCAGGTGATGATACATTTAGGGTCTAAGATTCGTCACTCAAACCTCCTCACACTATTCCTTCTCTGTTGAATCATCATTGAAAATGACATTTTTCTTATCATACTTACTAATCAATTTCATTTCATTGTCGTAATTAAATTTGTGTTTCGAGTTTAGGGTATTAAAATTAAATAAATTCTAAAATAGATCAATGCGTATTTTTTAGAGAGAGATTTGTCTATATGGTGATAACAACTCATGCAAACAAATTATATAGTGGTTTGTTGATTGAATTAAGAGTCGGTATAAAAATCGAGTCAATCGATCTAAAAATCGAGTAGAAATAAATACCATAACAAAATTAAATCGTTTATCTTAAAAAAAAAATACTTTGTTTCTATTTTACTATAACATTTATAATATTTTAAAATATATTTTAGTTTAATAAAATAGTCCAAATTTGAATTATGGAAATCCTCCATGTTTAAAGTGATGACTACCTAGATATGAGTTTTGTCTAAAAAAATAATTAATAGGAATATTAAATTAATTTTTCAATTCTTGTCGAAAATCAGTGTATCGTGTTCTAAAAACAAAAATAAATCTCGAGTTCAACATCAAATCCAAAACCACAGCCAAATTTGAATTCTTATTTTTTAAATACATAAAATCTCTTTTCCCTAAAGTAATGGAATAATTTTGTATGTCCACTTTGAATTGCTTTTTAATCCTTTTATTTATAAATTAAATAAATTATATTTTGTACATTAATTTTTTTTCACTATAATTGAGTTAAATATTTATTTTGTTGTTTTATATGTAAGTATAATAAAAGTTTTGGCTCTAAATTTTTAATCTTTTATTCAATTTGACCCATTCAGTTCTACTTGCTTAAGGGTGGATTTAGATAGATGGTGGGGTGCAGTGTGTTTAGCTTACTTTTCGTCTCACATTACAATATTTAATCTCACCATCACTGCTATTTTTACACTAACCGCATATAAATGCACCGCCTATCCAAACTCACCCTAAATTGATGCTCAATCTTTTATTGTGAATCCAATTGAATAAATTCAACTATAATCTAATGTTCTATTAGAAGTTGGATCAGTGCTATGTCACAATTTATATTATAATAGACGTGTATTTATTGTATATGTTACATTAAAAATAATTTATAAATATACTAAAATTAAAAACTTTATAAAAATTTCCCAAAAATGTTAAGAAAATAAAAACTCGTCAAACTTATATAAAAAAATACATTAAAGGTTCTAAAATATCTATATGGTTTTCACATTTTTTTAAAAAAAATCCAAAAATATGAAAGAATTAAAAACTCTTTGAAATTCAATAAAAAGTAAAATAAAAAAACAAACAAACATAAAGATTATAAAAGTTTCACAAATTTTGAAGAAAATTTTTATTTCATATTTTAAAAAACTTATGCAGTATGAAATATGAAAAAAAAAATTGTACTTCTTTCATAAAATTTGGGTTTTTCATTTTTAAATATTTTCCATTTCTAAAAATTAGTTTTTTTAAATTATTGAAAATTTGAATGTTTTAAAATATTTTGTACATTTATATTTTTAAAAAAAATTTAAAGACTTTTTCCTGTGATTTTTGAAAATATAAATTTTATTTATGATTTTTAAATTTTTTAGAAATTTTGATTTTTTTAAAAATTAAATTATTTATTGACTTAACATATAAAATAAAATAATGTCACATCAATAATGAAATGTTGAAAGTGCTCCGAATAAAAAAAAGGAAAGTAGAGTCTAAATTGAATAGAGGTATAAAGGTTGAGGGCCAAGTTTATTAGTATCCATTATATATAAAAGCAAATAATAATAATAATAATAACAATAATCGCACAATTTCAACAAAAAGAGTATCTTGTTAGTTTTTGTAACACACTGAAATCAATTTATTTATTTTCAAATAAAAAGCTAAATTATATTAAAAATATTAAGCTCTATAAAAATTATTTAAGCAACTAAACTTTATTTGCTTTATTTAAAATATCATTTATATATACATATATATATATATATATATATATAAAAGTGAATAATTACATTATAATTAAAAAAAGGAAGAAAAAGTTTATAAGTCTAAAAATCAAACTCTGAATTTTATATCAATTAGCTTGAAACCCACACAAAATTATCACTTAACCAGTGACGTGATTGACAAAAAAAATTATAGCTTTTAGTATAAACAAGATTGTAATACTAAAATTTAAAGAAATAAATAAATATTAACTTTTAAGTGCAATTATACAAATAAATTGCATTAATCTTTGGATTTTAAATTGAATCATAATTTTTTTTTATAGAAAATATGACATGGTATACAATATTAACAATTAAATTAAATTTAAATTTAAATTTTTAATTCTAAATCCTAAGAAACAATGTAGTTAATGATAGATTTTTAACTTCCCAATTCTATTATCTAACTATATAATTTTTATTATTTTTAAATTTCAAAATTAATTTACATTTACATGCATATAAATATATCACTTCACATAATTTTATCATATAAGGATTCACGATTTACATCATTTTTAATTTAATGGTTATCAGTAATGGTGGTTTTAGTTTTAGTTTTTTTTTTTATTTTTAGTCGTGTTCTAGCATAAATATAAGATTTATTAAGGTAAGAGTGACACAATATTTATTGGAATCATTTTCAGAAGGTCTTTTATGCATTATTGATCTGGTGGGTCTCTTAGGGCTATTAGCAATAGTTTCTTGGTTGACTATCATCATCAAGTTGGTTTAATAATGGCGGGTGAGGATACAATTTCTAATGGTTTGATCAATGTGATGCATCTCTAGTTTGTTTTTAAATCTTCAAATGTTATGATTATTGTTAGTATTATCTTTATTCTCTTTTGAGTTTATTACAAGTTGACGCATTTGAAGGTAAGGAAAAACCTGTGACTTAAACAACGACCACAAATTGAGGTATCGTTTTCTCTACTGTGGAGATATTTGAACGAGCTAGAGCCTAAAACATAAAGACTAGTTGAGTTAAAATTGAAGAAGTCACATTCTATATTTGAAGATATTGGATTACATCGAGATTCTTATGGAATTATGTCATGATTATCTTATGTTGATTTTTAGTTTTATTTTATAGAAAAGAGATTAGATTATGACTCTTATGTAAACGAAACTTAAATTTTGCCTAGGTTAAAAGATACCGAGAGATTGAGATAGCACAAATTTGTGCAAGTTAGGAATGTTTTATGTATGCATTGTTTTTGCAATCAATCAAAATAGTCTCTTGTATTTTAAAACTAAGTTTTCGAGGGAGAAGTTTAGTGAGAGAATGATTTACTCTTTGTACAACGGTGAGATCGCTAAATTGGGAAGTGTTAGGTCAATCTTAGGACTTAAATTGGTAATATATACTATTGAATTGAGGGAGGTGATAAAATATGCATATTAAAATTAAAATGTATAAAAAAAATTTAATTAAATAATAAATTTAAGAATTTATCAATGCAATTAGTATGGGTTTCAATCTTTTCATACGCATACATTTCCTAAATAAAAAGAGTAAAATATTTTTAAATAATATAAATTATTTTAAATGCAAAAATATATTTTTTTAATTTTTCTAATAAAATTAATGTCTTTAAACTCGTGAATAATATAAATAAATGTAAAAATGATTAAGTTGATTTAAGAAAAAAGTAAAAAAAGGGTATAAATGTAATTTATGGAGTAAAAAGGAAGCAGTTAAGGGCGGGTTGCCCGGGAGCAATAATTTGGAAGTGAAGGAATAAGGAGAAAACAAAAAAGGAAAAATCCAAAACAATCCCAATTCACGAGGGGTCTCCTCTTTTTTACTGACATTGCTTTTTCCTATCTTAATTAGTTTAATTTAATTTATGGGTAATTATAATATTTAAAAGTATAACATTATTATCTTCAAAATAATTTTAAAAATGGATGTAATTATAGATTTGTGTCAGAGCAGGAATTTGTACTGTTACTAACGTACGAATTAATAATGATATAAGGCAAAATAAAATTTGAAAAAAAAATATCCTTTTTATTTTATTTTCCCATTAAAATTCATCCAATAATTAAACTTTTGAATATTAGTTTGATTTTGAGCTTTGACATGACATTTCAGTAAGAATCTAAATCTTATGCATCTGTCTTTCAAACTCTTCTCAAAATATGTATAATATAAAATGTCTATTTTTTTAAAAGTATAAATATGTTTATCCATAAAAAAATAAATTTTTATAGCGTGCTTAAAAAGTCCATAATCTTTAAACTTGTACTCTAATAAGAATTTACCCTTTAATTTCTATCCAAATGATCTTTTAATATTTAATTCATATCTAAATAAGTGCTTAACACATGAAATAAAGACTTACTCAAGTACAAATTAGAAGATAATAATAGCTTATTTTGAGTCTAAAAGTTTTGATGTTTTAACTTTTCACATGAAAAATATTCTAAACTATTTTTCTAGAACAATATCTAACCTGATCATATATATATATATATATATATATTAATATAATATCTAGAACTACCACATAAATGGAAAGATGTCGCGCTTCAGCGTACTAGAACTCACATTCTCTTGCATAAACAATAATACTCATATCAATCGAACTAAGATTTAATAAGTTTATTTTCTGAAAGAAATATTGAATTAGATAAATAACAATAAGCATAGGTAAACAACACAATTCAAGCCATGAATAAAAAACCGACCAAAAGAACAGTGTTGAGGGGGCATAGGCTATAAAGTAGAAGAGGGGGTCCATAGATCCATTTCTGGTCACGAGAAAAAGAGTAGGCAAACATAAATGGTATGTTGCAATTTATAAGTTGGCCCCAATCTTAATATAAAATGGACCCTATTTTTGCTGGCATGAAAATCACTTTTCATCTTAGAGAGACAATGGCCAAATTTATTAAATTATATTAAATTAAATGAAAAGAAAAAGTATTGTACTCAGAAGAGAATCTGTAATAATAGAGACTGAAATAGGCAAGGGATTGGCATTTCACAGTACAAAAAAGAAATAGGTTTAATTCTGCCCATAATCCCTTTACTTTTCGGTTCTTTTAGTGCCTTTGAAAATTAAAATTCAATTGATAACTCTTTCTATGGATTCTCATTAAATTTGAATATTTAAAGGTCTGATTTAAAAATTAGAATTCAATCAATATTGCATTTCTAATTTAATAAAAATTAGTTAAAATAATATTTAATCAAGGTTTAAAAATATTATAAGTCCCTTTATTCTTCACAATCTGAAATTTAATCCGGACTTTTCAAATTTCAAATCCAATGTTACCACTGTTAAATTTTTTGTTAAATTTGTTAATATAACATTTTTTCAAAAAATATTCACTTGATAAATATGTAACTACAAAAATAATATTGTGATGAACTTAAATTTAATAAAATAATTCTAACAGTATATAGACTGTTAGATTTTAAAATAAAAGTAAAGGGACTAAATTTTAAAGAGTATATAGACTGAGGGCATAATTATGCATTAGACCAAATAAATAAACATATAATATAACTAAAGAAACCTGTTTTTCAGCATCATGAACCTGACATTAGCAAATTATTTTTTTAGGGCAAAAAGGCCACGAAATAGCCAGTGATTCCCGTGACTTTAACCTGCAACAAAGATAAAAATTATCATGGTTTTGCATCATCACGGTTGCCTCCCAACACTCCCCACTTAAACCTCTCCCTCCTCCCATCCATCACTCTTTTTGTCTCTCTCTCCCCTTTTTTTTTTTTTTTTTTCAGTATTCAGTTCATTTTTGGCCCCCGTTGGCCTGTTACTACAGTATCAGTCTTCTCTCAATATTAAAGCCCCACAACTTCCCAGAAGCACCCCCACCAAGGCCCTCAACATAACCCTCCATATCTTTTTTCTCTCTCTTCTATCCCCTTTCTCTTTCCCTTGGTTTCTAGTTAGTGTAGTGTCTTTGGCAGCCAAATTTAGGTGAAAGGAAAATGCCAAGTTCAGGGTCATTTTTGAGGCAGTTAAGTGGAAAAGAAGGTTGGAAATCAACATCTTGGAGGTGGGGAGGAGGGAACAGCAAGTATAACAACGTTGGTGGGAACAGTTGTGGTGGGTTTGAGACAAGTTTGACTCAGATGGAAGGGCTTAACATGTATGGCAATGGGGTTGATAATGGGTTGGTGTTAAGGAAGAGAGTGATGGTTGTAGTGGATGAGAGCTCGCATTCTAAGCATGCAATGATTTGGGCACTCACTCATGTGGCTAACAAGGGTGATTTGCTTACTTTACTTCATGTTATTCCCCCAACCCAAAAGACTTCTGATTCTTCTTCTTGTTCTCCTTACCTTGCTAACTCTCTTGGGTCACTTTGCAAGGCTTGTAAACCTGAGGTAATAACATGAAAATTTCAATTGTCTTTTTCTTTTTTTGGGGGTGTTTGATTGATGGATCCAATAGGTTAGGAGTTAAGAGCTGGAGAATAAAGTAATCTTGTCTTTGTGTTTGAAAGATCCCACTTGATTTGATCTTCCTTTTTCCCCTCCTTTGAGCACCTTTTGGGTGAGAGGGCAATTTTCAAGTTATTCTTGGGTCTCATAGTTTTCTACTTTTACTCTTTTTAACCCATTTTCTCTTTCTACTTCCTTGCTTTTGCTTTACAAGACATGAAGTCTTTTCCTGCTACAATTTGTCTTCCCCATGGGAATTTTTACAGATTCTTTAGTCTTCATTTGTTTTCTTTAAGTTGCCATAGCACTATTGCAATAAATCATTTTTGTTTGCAAATTTAATCTGGGCTGGTGTGTTTTACTTGCATGTGCACAGGTTGAAGTGGAAGCACTGGTGATTCAGGGGCCAAAGCTGGGGACAGTGATGAGCCAAGTGAAGAAGCTTGAGGTTTCAGTGTTGGTACTGGGTCAAAAAAGGCATTCTCCATTTCTAAGCTGGTGACTCCTTTTTAACTCTTCTTCCACTACTTAGATCTTCATCTCCCCCCTTACATTGTGATATATCTAACTGGTTCAACGCATGCTTTGAATGACAGTGTTTGTGGGAGCAGCAGCACAGAGGAGTTCGTGGAGCGGTGCATCAACAATGCAGATTGTTTAACCATTGGGGTTAAGAGGCAAAGCAAAGGCGTGGGGGGCTATCTTATCAGCACCAGATGGCAGAAGAATTTCTGGCTCTTAGCTTAGCTTAATTTTCTTTTAAGCAACTAATTATATGGTTCTTATAGTTAAGACATGTCTAATATCATCATGTGCATGCTGTAATAATATTATTAGCTTGCTGATCTTAGATTTACTATTCACCTGATATAAAATTATTACTACTTACTGACTAGATTTGCCTTTGTAGTTGATCTCCATTGATATAAAAATCTATGACTAGTTCTGCCTCTTCCTTTCTTTGATTGAATGTTTCATTTTCATGCAATAAATGATTGAGGCAATCTAATAAATACAAGAGATGAGCTTTAAGTTCATAAATTTGCTGTTTTGGAGAGAGGAACAATATAAATGTTAAATATCTTCCAACTAATGTTTTATTATCCCAACTTCCAAAACCCAACAACTCTAGACTTCACAATTTCTTTTATTTTTTTAGGTTGTAGATTGAATTGCAAGTAAGAGCACTCTTTCTCTAATTATAGAACAATATATAAATACACGTTGAAATAATCACAAAATAGTATAAACATCTTGTTCTTCTCATTGCACTTCGGACTCTACAAAGTTGAGATTTAAGTACTTTTATTTTATTATAAAGTAAAAATTATCAAAACAGCCTTATTAAAAAAGTATATAAAAATTTAAAATTAATTATTTTATGAGTAATTATATTAAATTATTTAAATAAATTATATTTAAGTTTTTAAAATATGATATGTACTGTTTATTTTCCAAACAATTCATATTAATTGTATTGAAAATTTATACTTCAAGTACTATTATATTAAATTACTTAAATGTCATATAACTTAATTAATTTTTAACTTTCTATTATCACATTTTAACTTTCAATCTTAATATTTTGTAGCAATGGGGAATACTAAAAATTAACTACATTTTTAATAGCACTTCTCTACTACAATTTTCAATAGCAATTTTTTTTTAAGAACACTTTTCAATCGCAGCACCAAGTTTTAGAAAAGTCCAAACCAAAGTCCACGAATAGTAGTCACATATGATGTGACTAGGAGACTTACTTATATCATTGCCCATAATAAGTTTCGAATCAAAGGTATTCAGGACCTACATCCTTTGCTTTTGCCAATTAAGCCAATTATTAGTTACCCAATTATTAGTAAATTACACTAGTTGTCATTCAATTATTAGTAATTTTTTTCGATCATCTAATTATGAGAAGTTGTAAAATTGTTAATTATTTAATTTTGTCTTTTTTAGTCACCAATAAGCTAATAGTGACAACTTTTAAAATTGATATAATAGTATTTTAACCCTCAACATTTATAAATTTTGTCAATTTAGTCTTTGATTCTAAAAAAATTGACCCTCAACATTTACACATATTATAATTTGGCCTTTTTTTTGCAGCTTTGTTTTTATTTGTGATATTAAGGGTTAATTTTAAAAGAATGAGAAAAGACAAAAAATATTATTTTAGATTTTTGGGTGTTTCTATTTTTTATATTTTCAATCAAATTTAGCTGATAAAATT
Source organism: Gossypium anomalum (assembly GCA_025698475.1). Classification (NCBI taxonomy): domain Eukaryota; kingdom Viridiplantae; phylum Streptophyta; class Magnoliopsida; order Malvales; family Malvaceae; genus Gossypium; species Gossypium anomalum. The sequence continues at coordinate 7,547,747 of CM046961.1, forward strand.
TTTTTTTTTGTTTTTTAGATGAAAATGTTAAAAAAAAAAATCAAAACTGCAAAAATGACCAAATTAGTGTAAATGTTGAAAGTTAAATTTTTTAGAATCAAGACTAAATTGTAATAATGTATAAATGTTGAGGGCTAAAGTTACTATTATGCTAATTTTAAAAACTATCACCTCTAACTAACTGTGTCTGAAAAAGAAAAAAGTCAAATAATTGAGTTAAAAAAAGAAATTACTAATAATCGGATAATTACTGGCGTATGTTTTAAAAACCAATTTTCTTGTAGTAGATTACACTTGATTGCACATGTTTAACATATCATGATTTGCAAGGGTAATCATTTCCAGCTTTGTGGGGCTGAGAAACATTTTTCAGACAAAAAATCTGCTTCCTATGAGTGTGATATCCAAAAAACTATTAAGACTCGCCGGTAAGTATGAAATCCGAAAATTCTAAAATCGGGGGTTTGGAATAGCAGCCATAAAATCAAATTCAACAATCTTGTTTTATTAAAGGTTAACTTTCTAACAAGTTTTGATTATATTTGTTATTTTTTACATGATGGTAACGATAATATTTTGTATCTAAACTGAATATTTGTTATTTTTTACATGATGGTAACGATAATATTTTGTATCTAAACTGACACTTTTTCTAAATAATGGGGAAGAGAATCGAAATATACTATTGAAAGAGTCTACTGTTAAGAACATAGAAAAGATAGGATGGTCGGTTGGTCAGATCTAGTATGGATCGCACATGGACGGTAGTTGGAGTTAGTAGCTCCCCTAGGTTCTCCCATTTGGGATCCTTGGAGAAGAGGATCAAGTTGACCATTGTGAACAGCTTGATGCATTATTTTCATTCAACCCTTTTAGTGAAATGCGGCAAAAGGAAGGAAAATCCATGAACCAATCCCATGGATGCCTTTGGTAATCAGGGGTCGCAGATCGACCTTAGAACCTTGTTCAATAAGTGGAATGCATTAGCTATCTGCTCTCAAGTTGGGCAATCACTAATTCTTAAACTTAGCATTGCTAAGACTAAAAAGTCGGAGAGAGGAGTTATTGTCTATCGTTGGCCTCTATGGTAGAATCAATTGAGAGCCTAGAATTACTCATAGTCTCTCTCTAACCTATAAACAGGAGGAAAATGTATTTCAGCACACTAGAACCCATGTCCTCTTACATTGACAACAATATTCGTACCGATCGAATTAAAACAGACTTTCACATCAAAATTTACATTCGGAATTAAAACCTAAATTGAAAGCAAATTCAGGGGTCAAAACCCAAAACCCAATTCAAAGGTTCAAAAGCCCGATAATATATTAAATCTATGTGTTGTTGATTTATGTATGGACAATTGAGGTAGTTGATTTATGTGTTGTTGCTATCTCCATAGATGGGTGTCGATTAAATAAGTAGCAATAGCCTTAAATATGGCTCCAACAACGATAACTGCTTTTTATTCCCGACGCCATGAGGTGGCAGTTAGTAACTATAATACCAACATAGAAGGGACATAGAGCGTCAAGCACGATATACAACAGTTAAGGTAATAATATATCCTTCTCTCCCATCTGTGAAAAACTAATTCAAAATGAGTGAGACGATTAGATTCAACTTCCCCATCTTTGATATCAATGACTTATATAGGTGGCTCTTTAAAGACTTTCCTTATCAAACTAGTTGGTGTAAATGTGCTAACATTTTTTTTTTGGTATTTACTCTTTCTCAGTAATTAGTTATTGATGCAGTGACAAATGATTTGTGTTATTTAAGTTCTTGTTGACATCGAATCATGAGTTTAAACCTTGAACAATTTCTTTCCTTTACTATTGATTAAATAAAAATAATAATTTCTCTAAAAGCTTCAAATTAGGATAAGATTGGCTGATCTTCCTGCTTTTCCTTTTGATAAAAATTTCAACTTAATTATCTTAAACTCATCTTACACTTTAGAATTGTGAAATATTAAGGGCGTGTTTGGTTGGGTGGAAAAGTGGAAAGAAAATAAATTCTGAATATGCTTGGTTAGGAAGAAAAGTGATAAGAAAGAAAATAAGAAAAGTGATTATTTTCCATCCTAATATATAAAAACCAATCCTTTCAAATTAGAAAAATGAGACAAGAGAAAATAGAAGAGAAACGTATGCTAATTCAAAATTTATATATTTCCTACTAAAAACACGTATGAAAAGAAAAATTATATTTTTCATTGTACTAATTTTTTACCCCTTTAATTTTCCATCTTTCTAATTTTCTTTCCTTTGTACCAAATTACTCATCGATTCTAGAAATGTGACTAAAGAAATTCCAAACACCAAGTCTAGCTTCAAGAATGTTTCTCCTTAAATTCCAATGTAGTTTTTGTGCTCAGGTGAATTCGGGCTCTCTCTTTACCTATTCTCTTAGGCTCATCAGAGGCCCTCATTTCACATTTCGTGGGCTTGCATGATATTAATTGGAAGGTGTCTGAATTTGGCAAACATTGTCATTCAATTATCTTTAAAAAAAAAAAAGGGAATGGCATGAGTGCTATTTTGGAGTTTATTCTAATGTGCTATCTTTATTGTTAAAATGTTTAATTTATATAAAAGTTTAATTTGGTCAACCAATCTAATTTTTAACCATTTGGTATATGAAGTTTAATTTTATTAATCAATCCAAACGGTTTTAATACACGGGTCAATCATGAGATGACTCAGGTATATTTGTTGACTTTGACTTTTTTAACTTAAAGTTTAAGGATTTAAGACTAAGTTACCAATAATTATTATTAATAAAAAATTCTATAAACAAATGAATAATAGATTTTATCTCAAGCATGGAGTTTAAACAAGGAATTGATCTCAAACAGATGAACACTAAAAAAAACCCAAAATGCTTTAAAATTGGAAGGGAAAAAAAAAAAAAAAAAAAGAGAGAGAAGAGAATTTCAAAGTAGTTGCACAATATCTAACAACAATTGTGAAAAACAAAATCATCCAAATGGATCCATTTTCAAAACTAAGCCCACTTTCTTTTTCAAGTTCCTCTTGGAATTTGAAGCAAAACTATCAAATGTTGGTTGAAATGTGTAATATATTGCTTTATCTAATTGATTCAAAGTCAAAATTTCAAATTGCTGGATTTTTGGAAGCTCTCCAAATTATTATTATTATTTATTATTGCTCTTCCTTTGAAAAAAAAACCCATTTTTTCCCTTTAAAATTTTTATTTGAGCTTAAATAAATAAATTAAGAAGAGTCTATGTACAAAGGCGGCTTGAATTTAAGTAAATAAATTAAAAAGAATATGTACAAAAAAGGCTTGAAAATTGGGTTTTCAGAGATGAATAAATGGAAATTTTGAGCTTAAAAACAGAGAAGGGCAGTGAAATCTGAAGGAAAAGGTTCATAGAAGTCCCTGTCACTACCCCTCTCACACAACTCATCATCGGCAACGAAGCTCCAAGCCCCGACGTAGATGCCCCTCCCCGAAGAAAAGACACATTTGAAAAAATTGAAATTTAAAAAATTGAAATTAAAATTCAATTGATAGCACTTTCTATGGATTCTCATTAAATTTGAATATACAACAATTTTAAATTTAAAGGTCTGATTTAAAAATTAGAAATATATATTACATTTCAAATTTAATAAAAATTAGTTAAAAATAATATTAAATCAAGGTTAAAATATGTTATAAGTCCCTTACTCTTCACAAAAATTTAACCACTGTACTTTTCAAATTTCAAAATTCAAATTGAGTGTTTAAATTTTTTTGTTAAATTTGTTAATGTGACATTTTTAAAAAAAATATTTACTTGGTAAACATGTAACCAAAAAAAAAATATTGTGATGAATTTGAATTTAACAAAATAATTCTAACAATAATAACAATTGAAATTGAACCTTGAAATCTAAAAGTAGGACTAAATTCTTAAAAATAAAAGTAAATGGACTAAATTTTAAATTTATGAAGAGTGACAGATTTTAACCTTAAATCAAATAAGGCCTAAATTTCAATATAACTAAAGAAATCTGGTTTTCAGCATCATGAACCTGGCATTAGCAAATTATTTTTTTAGAACAAAAGGCCACGAAATAGCCAGCGATTCCCGTGACTTTCACCTGCAACAAAGATAAAAATTATCATGGTTTTGCATCATCACGGTTGCCTCCCAACACCCCCACTTTAACCCCTCCCTCCTCCCATCCATCATTCTTTTTGCCTCTCTCTATCCCCTTTTTTTTTTTTTTTTTTTTTTTTTTGAGTATTCAGTTCATTTTAGGCCCCCGTTGGCCTGTTACTACAGTATCAGTCATCTCTTAATAGTAAAGCCCACGACTTCCCAGAAGCACCCCCGCCAAGGCCCTCAACATAACCCTCCATTTCTTTTTTTTTTCTCTCTCTTCTATCCTCTTTCTCTTTCCCTTGGTTTCTAGTTAGTGTATTAAGTGTTTTTGGCAACCAAATTTAGGGTCAGTTTTGAGGCAATTAAGTGGAAATGAAGGTTGGAAATCAAAATCTCGGAGGTGGGGAGGAGCGAACAGCAAGTATAACAACGTCGGTGGGAACAGTTGGGGTGGGTTTGAGACAAGTTTAACTCAGATGGAAGGGCCTAACATGTATGGCAACGGGGTTGATAATGGGTTGGTGTTAAGGAAGAGAGTGCCTGCAGTGGATGAGAGCTCACATTCTAAGCATGCAATGATTTGGGCACTCACTCATGTGGCTAACAAGGGTGTGATTTGCTTACTTTACTTCATGTTATACCCCCAACCCAAAAGACCTCTGATTCTTGTTCTTGTTCTCCTTACCTTGCTAACTCTCTTAGGTCTCCTAGTTTATTACTTTTACTCTTTGCTTTACAAGACATGAAGTCTTTTCCTGCTACAGTTTATCTTCCCCATGGGAATTTTTACAGATGCTTTAGTCTTCATTTGTTTTCTTTAACAAGAACACAAGCTCTTCGACTCTTTATTTCTTTACGACAAAGACAATTCTTTCGAGCTTTCAGTATATATGAATAGTACAACATTTATTGCTTCGATTTTTAAGAGGCTAAGGCAGGAAAATTCCACTCTTCTCTAAATCTGTTGATTGGTGGATTTGATTCTACAAAATTACTGCAGTTGATCACAGAACTATATTATTATCAGAAATTTGATCTCAAAGAAGAAGATATTCACCTCTCAACTATGCAAATACCCAAAAGTTCTAGCTTCCTCGCAAAGATTACTAAAATCCAATTCAGAGTTCAAACAACGAACTTCGCTGGTGGTGATTTTACACATTTTGCAGAATCTCCTGGCAAAAAAAGAAAAAAACACAAAAAAAGGTCAACAAAATGCGATTTAAAGTGCTTCATATTAATGATTAGTGCAGATCCATGAGATATTTTTCAATTGGAACACTGACCCAAATAAACCCTAATAAACCGTAGAGGAAAGGAAGTTACCCGTTGGAGGAGTTGGGGATTCACCATAGATAGCTTTGAGGGAATCGAGAGGGACAAGAGGAGAAGGGGAGGACGCTTCGGCGAAGAGCTGCTGCTTCCAATCCCACATAACCTTTTTGAGGGCTTTGTTAGATTTGGTCAAGGAATCTTTCTGGGCTTCCAAGGATTCAATAACATTTTGCTGGTTCAGAGATCGAATGCCTAATACCGCAAATGATGTGACCAAGCACACATCGATCACCACGTTGTTGTTGGCTGCTCTGCTTGCTAGCCCCACCAATTTGTTAGCAAACTCCATTTCCCTTTTGGGTTTTGAGGTTTTCCAACTTCCAGAGATTTTAACTTTTCCATGAAAAAGAAGCAAGGACAAGTTTCGCAAAAACGGGGCTGGGCTTGGTCTTGGGCCTGAGCTATAAATATCTCCATCTCGTGGGAACTCACATCAAAATTTTCTTTTCCAAGTTATTATTTTTTAAGCTTAAATTCTATGTTAATCCTTATTGTTTATATTTTAATTTGATTATTTTAAATCTATATAATTTTTGAATTTTATAATTTAAATATTAATTTGATAATAGCTGTTAAATTATATATTAAATTAAGCTTTTTTTATTAAAATATGGTACAAAAATTAAATGTAGAGCAATTTAATGAATATATTATATATATATATTTATGATATGATATGATTTATAAATAATGTTTTAGCCATCTAATGTATGGTCATTGGTAAACTCTTTGGTCATGATGATATGTGTTAATTCATTTAATAAGTGGACAAAAAAAATTAATTATTGAATTTAAGTTATAAATCTTTCTAGAGTATTATTTAAAATTAGATGAAATAAAATAAAATAAAATAAAAAAATTAATTTTATTGTATGTTCTTATCTATTTATTATTTTTTATAAAAAGAATAAATTTTATAGTGAAAAAAATCAATTTATCAAACAGGGCCTACTGTATAGACGAGTAGAACAAATTCCAAATAGAAAGATAGATGTGCTTACTCCACTTCCAAACAATGAACAACAAGGGAAGAAAATTCGTGGGTGCCCAACTTGGTTCTTGTAAGCAAAGTAAAGAAAAGAATAGTGTTAACCCAGCATCCAAACACAGTATAATTGAACTGTTTAGCTTCCTTTTTTCTTCTTCTTCTTCTTCTTCTTCTTTTGTTGCTAAATTAGAACTGAAGTGAATTGAAGTCCCCAAATATTTTGTTTGCAAATTTTGGACTGGTAATTTGAAGACTGATTCTCCCCTCTCTCGTCGCATCGTTCGTTCCTTCTTAGATTTCCTCAACTCCGGTACTCTCTCTCTCATCTCTCATTTTTTTATCCTGTAATTTTCTCATATTTTGTCATTCAATTAGCTTAGCTTAGCGTTTCTCACTAATTCCTTTTTTGTTTCTTTATTTTGCTATGTTTCGATTGATTTTGGCTTCTGAGAAAGCAAAATTAGGCAGTGATTGTTGAGAAGTAGGTTGTGTGATGAATGTGAATATGATAGTGTGTCAATGGTGTGGCATCGGTGATATAGGATTTGGTTGGTCATTGATCTTTAAATTATCTGGAAACAAAAGTTATAACATTTGAAGTTTTATCCTTGGAGCAGCAACTGGAGTTTCTGTAACCATGAGCTGATGGTGCTATTTGTTAACTAGTCAAATTGTCTTAGGATGCAACCTCAATAGGTTGTAAGGAAACAAGTGGATTGGTATTCGTGTGCAAATTCTTTGAGGGTAATTGTGGAAGGGTACTTTTGAAATGCGTGATTGGTATCATGTCTGTTAAGTTACAAGACTTTTGAGATCATAGATGTCATCAGATAATGATGGTTGCTGGCACTGAGATTATATAGAGTTTCTCCTTTTCTTCCACCTCTCTTTATTTATTGTTTGCGGGGTTAGGGCGATGGAGGGCTTAGGGTTGTGAAGTGGGTTGATTTGAGGTTTGCCTCATGCATATGAATTTGTTTCTGGATCTTATTTTGTTTAGATTGTGTGTCACTATTATATCTCCTTGTTGTGGTTTAATCGTATTTGATTATTTTCTACTTGATTTACTGTGTTTACTCAACCTGTTAAAACATTTCTACTAATGGGTGTGTTTTCTGTTAAATAGTTGAACCTGCCCCAGGGGTTGATTTTGAAGGCCTTGAAGTTGCCAGGGAATGTTTGATGGAGGTGTTTAAACTTGACTCAGCTTTTATAAATGATGTGAAATCTTATAGTTTAGTTGACATATTCAGTTCATTGGAAGGAAGTGAGGATAAGAAGATTAAATCGGATCTCAATCACATGGGAACTTCTGATAATGACCCCTGTTCCTCGTCTGCCTGTGATGTAAGAAGTGCTAATTCTGTGGAGGCAGCAAAACTGGTATTTTGTCTGTCTTCTTGTTTTGAAAATTTATTAAAGCATTTTGGGCTTTAGGTTTTAAATTAGGTGAAGTTTAGTGTGGAAAAATTTTCTCTGGAAATGGATACCTTTCTTTCTGATTAAATGCACATTGTTGTCGAGGTAACTAACTTTCAGTAACATTTTTACTGGAAATAGTGGGATACAATCTCATGTCCAATTGTGGATGCAAATTGTTCTATGTGACTTGATGTTTGATAAAGTTAAAAAAGGGGATCTGGTTGGGTGGAAGTGTAACAGCTAAATTTTTCAATAGTGTCGGAAATAGTGATTCGAGATCACTAAATCTGACGAGTAAGTTTAGAAATTTTAATAAATAATAATTACGGGCCAAGCGCGAATTTAAAAGAATTTCTGAATTAGTGAATTTTGCGATTCTAAGAGAATTAATCAGGTAAATTGGGTTGAAAACGAGGTATCGAGACCTCGAATTTATAAACCAAGCCATAAATATTTTTATAAATATTTATGAGTGTTATTGAGTTAGTATTAAAGTTTCGTTAGAAAATTTTAACGTTTGGTTAGTCAATTAATTGAAAACGACTGAATTAAAAATAGTGCAAAATTTGGTAAAGTGATTAAATAGTTTAAGTGACTAATAAGGAGGGATTTAAAAGGAAATTAGACCCAAATTGTATGGGCTGGACGGTTGGGCAAGAACATCAGCAAAAAGACAAGGAGAAACAAGGGTAAAATTGGAAATTTTGCAAATTAAGCATATAAAACAAGACAAAATTGAAAAATCTAGAGATATCATCATTTTTCTTCAGCAAAAATGCCATGAGAGGTCTGAAAGTTGCTGGTTTTTCATACTTTAACATATGTGAGTTCAATTCTTGCCCTTTTCTTTGAGATTTTTATGTTTTTGTGACTTTTACAATTAGGTCCAAGTGTTTAATTCATTAGTTTTTGATTTTATGGATAAAATTGAAAGCTACAATTGATAAGTGTTGGATGTTTATGATAAACTAAAATGGATTTGAAGCTTTGATTTTGTTGTTTGATGATTTTATCAAGTAATTTCAATAGAAATTGATTTTAGGACTTAATTGTGAAAAACAAAAGTTGTGAATTAAGGTTTAGTGTTGAAATTCTGATTTTCAAAGGTTGTGCAATAGTTTAGAATGATGGAATAAAATTTTAATTGAGAAAAATTAGCTTAATTGATGGGCTAATTGAGCAAGGACTGAATTGTATGACCTGTGAAATTGAGAGGAAAAAAGGTAATAAACATCTTGAACTAAAACAGTTTTAGACAGCAGCAGTAGGTTAACTTTTAAAAATCACCATAAATTGTAGAAATTGAATTAGAGGATGAAAAAAATATGAAATCAAAGCTTATTGAGTCTAATTTCTCATAGAAGAAACGATGTAAGCAATTGAATTTTAAATTATGAGATATAATAAATTTTGTGAGATAAGGTCAAAATGAATTCGGGTTCCCCTGTTATGATTTTGGAAAATCACCAAAAATTGGATAAAAATAATTAGAGGCTCAAATTTATATTTTTAGAGTCCTTAATGAGTCTATTTTCAAGAGAAATCAACGAGAACATTATCCGAGTTCTGTACTGTGAGATAACTAATTTTTAGTGAAGAGAGGTTAGAACTGTTGGATAGTAAAATAGGGGAAACTTTAATGAATAGACTGTACTAATTGGCTAAACCAAAAATTCTAAAAATTTTATGGTGGAAGGATAAGTGAGTCTAGTTTCAGGGAAAATTTACGGATCTTAAGTTGGAGCTTTGTAGCTCGAATTATAAATAATTGAGTGACTATTACTCGTGTGGACAGCTTGATGTGAGCATTTATAAGTAAAATTTGAAATCGTACTTACAAGAATGTTATATACATTAAGGATGTGGATGGAGAGGAGGAGGAGGAAAAATATATGAATATTCTGTTAGTATGGGTTTACTTTAAAAATGGCTAATTTGCATGTTTTAGGTTTAAAGACTAAATTGAATAAGAGTAAAACTTTAGGGGTAACATTGTAAAAATGTCAAAATTGACCAAATTGAAGAAAATGAATTGTTTTAGTGATTAAATTAATAAATTGGACGAAATTATTAATTTAGATCAAGATCGGATTGGAAGTTCAAGTTAAGGAAAAACACAGGACTGAGTACGTTCGTGACTTGGCTAGTGATGAATTGACGGATAAGACCATGGTTAACCCGTGGCAAAGTTATGATATGTAGGTATGGTATTGTCCATACTGAGCTATGATACGTAGGTATGGCATCGTCCATACTGAGCTATGATACTTAGGTATGGCATCGTCCATACTGAGCTATGATACGTAGGTATGGCATCGACCATACTGAGCTAATGATACGTAGGTATGTATGGCATCGTCCATACTGAGCTATGATACGTAGGTATGGCATCGTCCATACTGAGCTATGATACGTAGGTATGGCATCGACCATACTGAGCAATGATAAGTAGGTATGGCATCGTCCATACTGAGCTATGATACGTAGGCATGGCATCGTCCATACTGAGTTATGAAACGTAGGCATGGTATCGTCCATACTGAGTTATGAAACGTAGGTATGGTATTTCCATACCGAGTATGAAATATAGGTATGGTATTTCAGTGAGGAAAACCATACTGAGTTACGAATCGTGGCACTGAGCAAACGACAGACTCAAATTCGTAAAACGTTCTCTAATTTGATAAAAATTGGTAAGTGACATATGAAATTAGTATTGGTAGACTTATGGTTATTATTGATATTGATCTGAAATAAGTGTACCCATTGATATTTAAACGATTCAAGGGGTAAAGTTCTGATATGAGATAATATGAGTTTGAAATGAATTATTATCGGTATATACCTGAAATATATGGAAATGATGGTACGTGAAATATTGATATAATGAAATGAATGATAAATGTTTATAAAGAAACAGAAAAAGAATGATATGTATCGTGATATGTAAAAACGTGATTATCTTTAATATGTTGTTACAAGGGAAATTATGTATGTTGAGACGAGCAATAAACTCAAGAGTGATATGATGAGAAAATAAGTTTATCTATGTTGAATTTATATGAATATGTTCAAATATGCTAACAAGTGTTATTTGTTGATGCTTAGACAAGTGCTAAGCTATTGGTTAAATGGTAATATGTTTATTTTTGTATGATGTGTTGAAAGGGTAAGTGCTCAAATGAAAATATACTTGTGCTCGTAAGGGAGTGACAAGTTTTAAGTTATGCAATATCTTATGAAATGACTTATTATGTGATTAATTGAAAAGAGTTATGTCCAAATGCACTAGCTTATGGGTATGATGGCATGGTATGCTTATGACCGGTGTGTTATACATAAAGAATGAGTGTGGAAAGTAAAGAAATACATATGAAAATAAAGAAACTAGGAAAAGTTAAAATTATTTAAAATCTTATTAAGCTAGAGATGATATGTATAAATAATGTTGTGGATTTATTTACCTTGTGAAGTGATGAATATAACTTCGTGAATATTGTGTGAACCACACGACCTGGCCACACAGCTTGTGACCCCTTGCAGTGTTGAAAAATTTTAAATATTTTCGAAAATTTTTTTGAGTTCTCGGTTAAGTCCCGATATATATTCTGGGCCTTGATGGCTCACAAAGGGACACTATGATTAAATTTGATTGATTTCAGGTATGAATGTTATGCGAAACGAAATTTCTGTTAAGTGATCTGTAAATTTTGGTAATGCTCCGAATCTCTATTCCGGTGACAGATACGGGTTAAGGGTGTTACATTTAGTGGTATCAGAGCTATGGTTTAGTCGATTCTCGGACTAACCTAGCGTATGTGAGTCTAGCTATACATGCCATATTACTACTTGTGATAATGTGATATCTCCCGGCTCTGATGAAATTGTTTTGTTAAGACAGATATGACTTCCAACTGAGCTATTTTCAATAATACTGAAAATGATATTGAGTTGATTGAAATGTATTTATGATCAGACGAAACTCAGAAAGATATGAATAAAAATTTATGATATATATGTGATAATGTACGAAATTAGATAACTATAATTTGAAATATGGAAAAGTGAAATAAAATGAAAGCTTATATTACAATAAGCCTATCCGTGTTTGTTTGGCATGCCTATGATGTTATGTACCCAACATGTTTGATTAAGAAAACTTATTCAAAATTGAAAAAATGTGTGTTTACGTATATTTGTTTGAATAAGTATGATTAGTAAGTGCATATGACTAAATTTGATGAATTGTTAAAAAGATTTCATGAATGCTATGGTATGTTATTTTATATGAATATTATTAAACTTAGATGATTGTGAAAGTATGAATATTGGAATAAAGGTTCTAATTTAGTGGAACATCAGATTGAGTACTTTCGTTCAGTGGCCAATATGCATTGACGGAAAAGACCATGGTTGAACCATGGCAATATGTGTTATGTGCTTCCGTGTAAGACCATAGCTAGGCTATGGCTTTGGTATGTGATATGTGGTTATGTGTAAGACCATAGTTACACTATGGCATTGTGAAAACGAAGTACTCAGTTTCGTAACAGTTCCCTAATTTGATTAAGAAAGGTAAGTGATAAATGGACCTAAGAGATTGAAATTAATCAATTGTTGATATTGAGCTAAACTAAGTAAATTCACCATTTGAAATTCTAGATGGCAGAAAATATTGGTAAACTATATAAGTATATTAATTTGCTTGAAGTGAATTATGTGAAAACGATGATGTTATGTTAATGATGAATGTCAAGTCATATGTGTGTAGTTATGAGAGTTAAGTTAGAGGCTTTACGACCTCACCCCCTTACCAGAGTTGTAATTATGACAAAATTTCATGAGAATTATGTTAATAAATTCACATGTGTAGAATTGGAGAGTATAGTGGTGAAGTGATTAGTAAGGCATACAGAGACTAGAATAATTTGAAAAGTAAATACACTTTTGGAAAAAGGTATTAGAATGTTTTAAAGATCATTCGAGATATGCAATGTCATGATTAGAGAAGAAGCTAATTATGGTAAATTGACTTATTCAGATATGATGTCTAAAGAGTGTACTTATCAGAAAATTCTTTTGAATTGATTTTTATTAATGAATGAAATATTATAGGATTAGGGATGACAGAATTAGTCAGAGGAATATGTGGCTGTTCATTTTCTGATGAAATTCTTATTGTATGAGAATGCTAGTTAACTAAAATGTTTGATGAGAGCATCGTTGGTCTGATTAAATTATGATTGGGACTTTTTCATTTTTCTTTGTTATACTATTCTGTTACGTTTGAGATAAAAATAAATGGTGAGATTCATGTGAAGCTATTATATTGTTTTTACGGGTTGTTACTCTGCATTATATATGTATTGGAAAATCTTGATTATTTTGTGAATGTTGACTACATGATTGGCTTTATTTGATGATGATTTGATTTCAAGCAAGTTGGATGCTAAAGTGGGGTTTTCTTTGTGAAACTGAGAAGCTTAGAAATGTGATAATGAATGGTAATCTAAATGAGTTTGGAGCGAATTTACTTCTGATGTTGAATTTCAGGTCGAATATGATTTTTGTTATTATTTTTATCTTGAGATAGAATGTATGTACAGAATTTTTATTGAACAAATCAATTGAGTATAAGTAATTATGAGAAAATAAGTGAGATCTTGACGACATGCTCCGACACTATGTGTTACAGTCTAAAGGTTATTGGGAAGAGATGTTCGAGATTAATTCGGTTGAGATTCTGAGAAACTCTGTGGAAGTTTTTCATGAGAGTTGAAAGCAACTTCTTCTGGTAAGATTTTCGGGGACGAAAATCCTAAAAGGGGGGAGAGTTGTAACAGCCAAATTTTTCAATGGTGTCGGAAATAGTGATTCGAGATCACTAAATCTGACGAGTAAGTTTAGAAATTTTAATAAATAATAATTACGGGCCAAGCGCGAATTTAAAAGCATTTTTGAATTAGTGAATTTTGCGATTCTAAAAGAATTAATCAGGTAAATTGGGTTAAAAGCGAGGTATCGAGATCTCGAATTTATAAACCAAGCCATAAATATTTTTATAAATATTTATGGAGTGTTATTGAGTTAGTATTAAAGTTTCGTTAGAAAATTTTAACGTTTGGTTAGTCAATTAATTGAAAAGGACTGAATTGAAAATAATGCAAAATTTGGTAAAGTGATTAAATAGTTTAAGTGACTAATAATGAGGGATTTAAAAGGCAATTAGACCCAAATTGTATGGGCTGGACGGTTGGGCAAGAAAATCAGCAAAAAGACAAGGAGAAACAAGGGCAAAATTGGAAATTTTGCAAATTAAGCATATAAAACAAGAAAAAATTGAAAAATCTAGAGATATCATCATTTTTCTTCAGCAAAAACGCCATGAGAGGTCTGAAAGTTGCTGGTTTTTCATACTTTGACATATGTGAGTTCAATTCTTGCCCTTTTCTTTGAGATTTTTATGTTTTTGTGACTTTTACAATTAGGTCCAAGTGTTTAATTCATTAGTTTTTGATTTTATGGATAAAATTGAAAGCTACAATTGATAAGTGTTGGATGTTTATGATAAACTAAAATGGATTTGAAGCTTTGATTTTGTTGTTTGATGATTTTATCAAGTAATTTCAATAGAAATTGATTTTAGTACTTAATTGTGAAAAACAAAAGTTGTGAATTAAGGTTTAGTGTTGAAATTCTAATTTTCAAAGGTTGTGTAATAGTTTAGAATGATGGAATAAAATGTTAATTGAGAAAAATTAGTTTAATTGATGGGCTAATTGAGCAAGGACTGAATTGTATGACCTGTGAAATTGAGAGGAAAAAAGGTAATAAACATCTTGAACTAAAACAATTTTAGACAGCAGGAGTAGGTTAACTTTTAAAAATCACCATAAATTGTAGAAATTGAATTAGAGGATGAAAAAAATATGGAATCAAAGCTTATTGAGTTTAATTTCTCATAGAAGAAACGATGTAAGCAATTGAATTGTAAATTATGAGATATAATAAATTTTGTGAGATAAGGTCAGAATGAATTCAGGTTCCCCTGTTATGATTTTGGAAAATCACCAAAAATTGGATAAAAATAATTAGAGGCTCAAATTTATATTTTTAGAATCCTTAATGAGTCTATTTTCAAGAGAAATCAACGGGAACATTATCCGAGTTCTGTACTGTGAGATAACTAATTTTTAGTGAAGAGAGGTTAGAACTGTTGGATAGTAAAACAGGGGAAACTTTAATGAATAGACTGTACTAATTGGCTAAACCAAAAATTTTGAAAATTTTATGGTGGAAGGATATGTGAGTCTAGTTTCAGGGAAAGTTTACGGATCTTAATTTGGAGCTTTGTAGCTCGAATTATAAATAATTGAGTGACTATGACTCCTGTGGACAGCTTGATGAGAGCATTTATAAGTAAAATTTGAAATCGTACTTACAAGAATGTTATATACATTAAGGATGTGGATGGAGAGGAGGAGGAGGAAAAATATATGAATATTCTGTTAGTATGGGTTTACTTTAAAAATGGCTAATTTGTATGTTTTAGGTTTAAGGACTAAATTGAATAAGAGTAAAACTTTAGGGGTAACATTTTAAAAATGTCAAAATTGACCAAATTGAAGAAAACGAATTGTTTTAGTGATTAAATTAATAAATTGGACGAAATTATTAATTTAGATCAAGATCGGATTGGAAGTTCAAGTTAAGGAAAAACACAGGACTGAGTACGTTCGTGACGTGGCTAGTGATGAATTGACGGATGAATTGACGGATAAGACCATGGTTAACCCGTGGCAATGTTATGATATGTAGGTATGGTATTGTCCATACTGAGCTATGATACGTAGGTATGGCATCGTCCATACTGAGCTATGATACATAGGTATGGCATCGACCATACTGAGCTATGATACGTAGGTATGGCATCGTCCATACTGAGCTATGATACGTAGGTATGGCATCGTCCATACTGAGCTATGATACGTAGGTATGGCATCGACCATACTGAGCTATGATAAGTAGGTATGGCATCGTCCATACTGAGCTATGATACGTAGGCATGGCATCGTCCATACTGAGTTATGAAACGTAGGCATGGTATCGCCCATACTGAGTTATGAAACGTAGGTATGGTATTTCCATACCGAGTATGAAATGTAGGTATGGTATTTTAGTGAGGAAAACCATATTGAGTTACGAATCGTGGCACTGAGCAAACGACAGACTCAAATTCGTAAGACGTTCTCTAATTTGATAAAGATTGGTAAGTGACATATGAAATTAGTATTGGTAGACTTATGGTTATTATTGATATTGATCTGAAATAAGTGTACCCATTGATATTTAAACGATTCAAGGGGTAAAGTTCTGATATGAGATAATATGAGTTTGAAATGAATTATTATTGGTATATACCTGAAATATATGGAAATGATGGTACGTGAAATATTGATATAATGAAATGAATGATAAATGTTTATAAAGAAACGGAAAAAGAATGATATGTATCGTGATATGTAAAAACGTGATTATCTTTAATATGTTGTTACAAGGGAAATTATGTATGTTGAGACGAGCAATAAACTCAAGAGTGATATGATGAGAAAATAAGTTTATCTATGTTGAATTTATATGAATATGTTCAAATATGCTAACAAGTGTTGCTGTTGATGCTTAGACAAGTGCCAAGCTATTGGTTAAATGGTAATATGTTTATTTTTGTATGATGTGTTGAAAGGGTAAGTGCTCAAATGAAAATATACTTGTGCTCGTAAGGGAGTGGCAAGTTTTAAGTTATGCAATATCTTATGAAATGACTTATTATGTGATTAATTGAAAAGAGTTATGTTCAAATGCACTAGCTTATGGGTATGATGGCATGGTATGCTTATGACCGGTGTGTTATACATAAAGAATGAGTGTGGAAAGTAAAGAAATACATATGAAAATAAAGAAACTTGGAAAGGTTAAAATTATTTAAAATCTTATTAAGCTAGAGATGATATGTATAAATAATGTTGTGGATTTATTTATCTTGTGAAGTGATGAATATAACTTCGTGAATATTGTGTGAACCACACGACCTGGCCACACAGCTTGTGACCCCTTACAGTGTTGAAAAATTTTAAATATTTTCGAAAAATTTTCTGAGTTCTTGGTTAAGTCCCGATATATATATTCTGGGCCTTGATGGCTCACATAAGGGACACTATGATTAAATTTGATTGATTTCAGGTATAAATATTATGCGAAACGAAATTTCTGTTAAGTGATCTGTAAATTTTGGTAATACTCCGAATCCCTATTCTGGCGACGGATACGGGTTAAGGGTGTTACAGGAAGGGACTGTGTACTGTAGCATGGATATGGTCATTTCATGAAGGGACTATTATTAATGGTTTGTTACTATCTTGCTGTGTCAACTGCTGTGATAACAAATTGCATTTAGAGTTTTTGTCTTGCAGAAGTAAGTAACTACTCAGTTTTGAATTCATTCTCTGACTATGTAATGTTAAACCTCTAGGAATTATAGAGGCTGACCAATTTGCTTTCTGAATTAGATTTGCACTAATTTTTCTGTTCTAATTCTCCAATTGGTCTCTCATCTTTGTGATTAGCATTTTATTCAATGAGCAACTGAAGAACAATGAAGGGAGAAAATGTTCAAATCAATTGCTTCATATGAATATTGACGCATACTTTTATTCTGCATTGTCTAAGAACATAATTAAAGTTCTTATGCTCTTATGATAGCATTGAATTATTACAATATGCGTCTACAAGCTATTAAAATTCACATGACATTTTAGAGGCATTATATTATTGTGGTATGCATCTTTTGCAGTACTTGTGTTCCTTTCTGAGTACTTGGACAATATTTTTTTTCTGATTTCTTTCTAATGCGATTTGTTTGTTGGTTTTGCTGAATCAGGGGGATAACTGGACTAGAGAAACTCAGTCTTCTGGTATGACCATGCTATTTGTCTTGATAATTTCACATTTTTTATTTTTTAGTTTTGGAGTTAAAATGGTTTTACATTTGTGTCATCTATTTCAGTGCTTTAGTTTATACAGAATAATTGAATTTGATACCAATGTAACTTGCAGGAGTCTCTAAGGATGAACTCTTTGGGCAATTCTTTGCTGCACTGGAGAAAACTCACTTTTTTAGGCCCATGACTGATGGGAATGATGATCCTGCCCAACTGGATAAAGCCACTTGTTTATTTGAAGATGCTTTACATGTTTGTTTTGCTCTTTTATATGTTATAAATGACGAGTTGGTTGTTTCTTAATTTAATTATTCCAAAGTGATTGTTCGTATTGAGGTATCTTCTAGTTTGCCATATGGTTTCTAGTTTAGTGTTACATTGTCCACGTTCCATTTGAATTAGTTTCTGTGTATTCCGAGCTTCAATTCCATTATTAACCCACTAAATAAATTGGCTGAATCACATGGGACAGGCCATCTAAGGTGATTTTTTAGTCCTCATACTGAACAATAATATTTATCCTGTGTCTTTCCAGAGACTTGACTGAAAGTCAATGTCCAGGGAAGTAAGTTCTAACATCAAAGGATAGCCAAGGATATGGGGGTCATGAAATATTTCAGAAGGGCATGGATTTATTCATCAATAACGATCTTTTTCCTAAATAGAGCTATTTACTTTGCGGATCTCTGGTGGGTGTCTTCTGATTATGTAATCAGAACCAATCATGTCCTGCCTAATCATTGACCTTGGAGAATCATGCAAAGTATTTTCATTTCTTTCTTAAATTGCCAGTTGATCTGGCTCAGCAGATAATGGCATCTTTATTTCCTCTAGTTGATTGATGAAACTTCTTCCTTTCAATTGGCCAACCGTTGAAGCCTTACATGACACATGACAAGCTCCAGCTTATGTTATCCCTTACTTAGGTGAACTCTATAAATGCACATATCTTAGCATCATATAGGTATTTGGCTTTTGAATCTGAAAGTCAGATGCTAAAGGTTGAACTTCTGTGAAATAAGCATCCTTGAGCAAAGTTGCTTCCAGTATTTAGACGGAAAGGAGAGTTTGCAGGTTAGCCAGTAATGACTCAGAGGAAGGTAGAAAGTCACAGGTGGAAATGTTTTGTCAGCTGCATTCTATCTAGCTGATGTAAGCATGTGCCTTTGTGGTTTTCCTGTGTAGAAAACGTGATTATTAGGAGGGATTTTTTGTAGGTTTGATTCTCGATGACTTTTCATTTTAGTGCTTTGAACTAGTTTAGAATTGGGGATATCAAAATCCATATTGCTTTTACATCATTAAATCAGGATAGTTTTGGATTTGATCTTCTTCATCGTATTCTCATCCAGTTTAGATAATTTTTTTCTAATTACGTTTATTGTCATATCTTTTTTACTTATTCTTTATAAATATGCCAGTTACCTTCTGTTGTGCCTTTATTGATACCTTAATTCTGCTACATCAGGAGATGGAAAGATCTGGATGCCAGGCATTTGACTGTAGAAATCTGGCTAAGACATTCAAATGTCAAGGTAATAAATTATTTGTGTGCATTTTTCATTTTGTTGAAAATCATTGCTTTAAATGTGTAACCTTTGCTTTCACATATTATTTGTAGAGTCCAGGATAGTTTTTTTTTCCTAAGTTGTAATGTTTAAATAACCGTACTGAAGATCAAAGTGGTGAGACATCCGGTTATCAGTTCAACTAGTTGACCGGTTGAACCAGAAAAAGGAATTTAAACAGTAGGTATTAAATATTGAAAGTATTTAATAAGAATATTTTACTAAATGAGTCTGACTTCAATATAAACTTCAGGGGTTAAATGTCCAAATTTCATCACTTACAATAACTTTTTCATTAAAAGAAAATTAAAAGCCAACAGTACAAAAGAGCAGTGGTTAGTCCCCTTGTTGGCATCTCAAAGACCAGGGTTCAACCCTGTCGTTGTTATCCCTTCCCCCAATTTGTTATATGTACCAAAAAGAAAAAGAAAATTAAAAAATGAGTTTAAAACCGACTTTTATGGATTTTCCAGTTCTTTACTGGTTTTTGCTTGTCTAGCTGGTTCTTAGCCAATTTGAAAGATTCTCAGTTGGATATTATATATCAGGCTGGGTGGACCACCAATTCCTGGTTCAGCCGCCTGGTTTGGTCTGTTTTTTTAAATACTAATTTGTGTGTGTTTATCAGTTGTTTTGTTAATAGTCATGAAGAAGAGGCTGAGAAAAGCAGACTCAAACTGACTGCACGTCTTTGCTTTCAGGTAATAGGGCCATGCAGTCAAAGCTATACTCTGATGCGATAGAATTATATTCTCTTGCTGTTGCTCTTTGCGATGATCATGCAGTTTATTATTGTAATAGGTGCAGTATTATTTGTCCATGCTGATTGGTTGATGTATATAAATTTTATAAATTTGTGCATGCAGTTTACTATATTTATTGGTTTAGTGTTAAATAAACTTTATAAGGATGTGAAAGTCCTTAATCCTGTTTTGCCACTTTTTTTTTTTGAGTTATTTGGCCATACTACTACTGTAAAAGCTTTTAGCCTTTGACTTTTAGAACTGGTGAACCTGTCTTTTATGGTCATCATCTCTTGATAGTATCAGATTTAGATCATCCTAGCAGTGTCATTGAACACCGCAAAAATCCCTAAGCCTGTTATGCCACATTATTCATGTGCTATTAGGTCATCCTACCAGTGTCATTGAACACTGTAAAAGCTTTTAGTCATTGACTTTTAGTTTAGAACTGGTAGACCTACCTTTTATATTCATCATCTCATGATAATATTATATTTAGATCATCCTACCAGTGACATTGAACACTAAAAATCCCTGATCTTGTTATGCCACATTATTCACGCGCTATTAGGTCATCCTAACAGTGTCATTGAGCACTGTAAAAGCTTTTAGCCTTTGACTTTTAGAAATGGTAAACTTGTCTTATGTTCATCTTCTCTTGATAATATCAGATCTAGTAATTTCAAGAGATCTATTTTATTTGATTGTAGCGAGTTTCTACATTTTCCAATATTTGTTCCATGAAATTGTTGTGTTATTGAATTATGATGTATGCTCATCAGGGCTGCTGCTTATACTCAAATTTGCAAGTACAATGAAGCCATTAAAGACTGTCTTAAATCCATTGAAATCGATCATAGTTACTGCAAGGCGTACAGTCGTCTTGGTTTAGCATATTATGCTCAAGGCAACTATGCTGATGCAATTGAGAAAGGATTTAAGAAAGGTTGGTTGAAATTATTTCTGAGCTATAGATGATGTTACTGTTGACTATGAAATGCGGGTGGCATTATCAAATTTTGTTCTCTATCCTTGTAGTTTTCAGCTAATGTGCTACTCTTTATTATTCTATCTGATTTTTGCAAGTCCGCAGTCTTATCTATTTACATACTTTGCAAATTTAATCTCCGTCTGTCCATGATGAGATGCAGTTGGCCATGTTATAAAGTACCTGAAAACACTGACCCATTTCTGTGATTATTTTATGCTTGAGAATATAGTCAATTGACTTTGAATCGTATGTTTTAGAAGCTATTTGATCCATGCAAAAGGTTGTAGCTATTTTATATAATTCTTTATTAGCGAGGCTTCGGTTTATTGTGTTAATCTTTTATCTTTAATAAAAGACACATCCTTTTTGTGTGGATTATCATACATTCAGTCATAGAAAATTCCCACATTTGCTCGAGGCCTGTATTTCCTTCAACCATATCAATAACAAATTGATGTCCATGGATTCTTGATGCTGTAAAAAAATGTAGTTCCTAACTCCTTTACATTTAACTTGTGCAGCCTTGCGATTGGATCCAAACAATCAATCTGTTATAGAAAATATTCGGGTATGTTTCTGTGTTCCTTTTCTTACATTGTCATATGGTGTTGTCTTGACATACTGATTGTGTTAACAGGTAGCTGAGCAGAAATTAAAAGATGAGCCGCAGAGGGCAGACTGGGATCGGGTAATATGAACATTTACCATTTTATTGAAACGTGATTATAGTTGTTTAATAACTGAAAGATTAGTCCATTGTAATTAACACAATATAATTACCATTACCACAATTTGCCACTAAAGCCAGATGTTATGACTATCTCAAACCTGTTCCCCTTTAAACTTGTCTTTGCTATTTGAATTTTATTTAAAAATACTTTTTTGGGTGTTTTTCTGCATATAAATCACTTACCTTTTTAAAAAAAAAAAAAAAAAGATTTCATTGTCTTGCAGAGTGCTAGTTCCAGCCTGTTATGGGATATAGTAATTGGTTGAGCAGTTATCGGTTGTTAAGAAGTTGTTAACAGCAGTTATAGACTTACTTAAAGTTTACTTCTTCTATATAAGGAAGAGACTCGCTGCTCATAAAAGTTAACTAAGAATTGAATAATACCTTTGTTTTTCATTTAATATTTTCTGCAATTTCTTCTTGAAGATTTCTCTGTTTTACTAAGATTCTATCATGGTATCAGTCGCCTCTTGATTCTGGACCTATGGCTCACACAAACTCTGCTTCTACTGATGGTTGTTGTGCTGCGTTTCACGGTGACAAGGTGGTGAACTCTTTTCCTCGGCATGATATCGTAAAGCTTGATGACGGTACTTTCGTTCAGTGGCGCCAACAGGTACGTCTCATTCTTGGTGGTTATGGTTTGCTAGGCTTTGTCGATGGCACATTATCTCCGCCATCATGTTTTCTAGCTTCACCGGATGGATCTCTGGTTCCTAATTCTGCTGCTCAAGTATTTGATCAACAAGATCAGTTGCTTACCTCGTGGCTTCTCTCCACGGTTAGCTCTTCGTGTCTGGCTTCATTTACAGATGCGAGATCTGCATGTGATGTCTGGACTACCGCGGCACGTCTCTTTGCTGCGGACACTGGCGCTAAATAGTCCCGGATTCGGCATGAACTTCATTCACTTACAAAAGGTGCGTTGTCTATTAAGGAATATGTTGCCAAAATTACAACTCTGTGTGCTTTGTTGGCGGCCTCTGGCATTCAGATCTCGGATGAGGAGAAGATGCAGGTGATGCTTGCAGGTTTGCCTTCCGATTTTGATGCGGTTGTATCCTCGGCGTCTTTGTCGTCGGAACCGGTGCCGTTTCAACGTCTCATTGATGCTCTCCTCGAGTGTGAAACTCGGCAGTTACGGGCTGTTCAAGAAGTTGTTATGCATGCTAATCTTGTTGAAGGTGGTCCCTCGCCCGCACCGGAAGCTTCTGTCCGTGGTGGTCGTCCGCCGATGAGTGGTCGTAGACGTGGTTTTAGGCCGAGGATTCAATGCCAGATCTGCAATAGACTTGGGCATCTTGCTCAGGAATGTTATTACCGTTTTCGTCGAGACTTTAATGGGTCGCAGGCGGAGGCTCGGGCGACGGATGCGGCTCATGCTCTTGGAGGGTCTGGCTCGATTCCTTTTGCTCCTCAACGTGGTTTTGATGGTGGCGTTGGAGGGCCTTCTGCTCAACGAATGAGATTTACTCATTCTTTTGGTCAAAATCAAAATGATTTTGGTCAAAATCAGCATGCTTTTAGACCACATTATGATTTTGGTCAAAATTAGACTCCAGCTGGTTATTATGGTGGGCCCATGCATAATACTTATGTTGGGCAGAATAGTGCCTTAGACGGTCATGTGCCTAGGCCGGGGCTTAGTCGGCCGAATCTAGCTTATGTCTCTCATGAACCTTCTAGGCCGTTTGCTCCTTATAATGGGCTTAGAGCTGGAAATGCCGGTGGACAATTAAATGATTATAGGCCAGTTAACAATTGTGTTCAGGTTGGGTATCCTTTGAGTTCTGAACCAGACATTGGTGATGGGTGTGATCATTCGGCCCCACCTATTCCTTGGCGAATGAAGCCGCTATCTATAGTGGTTTCGATCCGTGTATTGGTCTTCATCGGGTTGGTGATTTACATGCGTCTGATTTTTCGGGTTCTTCTAATTCACATGTTAATTCTGCTCAGGTTGGTTCTAATGGTGGTGACACTGATGGCTATATTCCCGTACCTGTTGGGTCTGCTTCTTGGTACCCGAATTCGGGAGCTAGCAATCATGTATGTCACGATGCTTCGGCTCTTTAAGGTTCTTCTCCGTATTTTGGTAAGTCCTCTCTTTTGATGGGTGACGGTACTCCTGCCTCAATATCTTTTGTTGGCACTTGTGTTTTGCCCATGAACTCTAAATTACTTCGGTTATCTAATGTGTTGTGTGTTCCACGCATCCGCAAAAACTTGATGTCTGTCTCTCAGTTTGCTAGAGATAATAATGTCTATTTTGAGTTTCACCCCACATATTGTGTTGTTAAGGACATTGTGACCCAAGAAACGCTTCTGAAGGGCCACATTCATGATGGGTTATATCAGTTCTCGCTGCCAGATGTTTCCAGGCCGACAGTTTCGGTTCCAGTTGCTGATTCTATTGAAGTTTAGAATAAACCTGATAAAGGTGATGTGTTTGCCTTGTGGCATAAACGCCTCGGTCACCCGTCTACTTATGTTGTTAAAAGTATTCTAAATAAATGTAATGTTGTGTTGGCAAAAGACTGTCTTGATGGTGTGTGTACAGCGTGTCAAAAAGGAAAATCTCAGAAGTTACCTTTTACTCGTTCTACTACTGAATATCATACTCCTTTTGAATTGGTTGTTTCTGATCTTTGGGGCCCTGCATCTGTTTCTTGTGGGAATCATTGGTATTATATAGCGTTTGTTGACGTATGCACTCGGTTTACATGGGTGTATTTGTTGCGACAAAAGTCACAAGCACTCCAATGTTTTGTTCAATTTCATCAACCTGTTAAAACTCAATTTGGGGTGAGTATTAAACAGTTTCAGAGTGATTGGGGTGGCGAGTATCGTGCCTTCACATCGTTTCTTGCTTCTCAAGGAATTCTTCATCGCATCACATGCCTATACACTTCTGAGCAAAATGGGGTGGTTGAGCGCAAACATCGTCACATTGTTGATATGGGTATTACTCTTCTAGCTCAGGCTAGCTTATCTATGGAATACTGGGGATATGCCTTCTGTTGTGTTGTTCATCTTATCAATCGTCTACCTACAGCAGTTTTGAAGGGTCTGACTCCTTTTCAGGCTCTATATGGACATGCTCCCACTTATGATCATCTGCGGGTGTTCGGGTGTTGCTGTTTCCCTTACTTACGCCCTTTTTCGTCTCATAAGTTAGATTTTCGTTCTCAACCTTCTATTTTTTTAGGCTATAGTCCTCACTACAAAGGCTATCAGTGTCTTCTACCTTCTGGAAAAATTGTGGTTTCTCGTTATGTTGTCTTTGATGAAACTCGATTTTTATCGTCTACTTCTGCGTCGAATTCTGTGCCTGTGCAGCGCTCGTCTGTGTCCACATTTGTTCCTCTTGTTCGACCTCCTTCTCCGCAGTCTGTGGCTGTTACTCGTTCGGGTGTTCCTTTTCCGGCTCAATCGTCCCCTCCAGGTAGTTGTTCTTCCGTTCCTGTCCCTGCTCAGTCTGGGGTTGGGTCTGATCAAGAGCCCAGTGGGTGTTCATCCGGGAATAGCATTCCCTCTGGCTCTATTGCTGTTGAGGGAGACTCTGCTGGCCATTTCGTCGTTGCTACTCCTGTATCTAATATGCATCCAATGGTGACGCGAGCTAAGGCTGGTATTTTTAAGCCTAAGGTTATGCATGTTGAAGTCACTGAACCTTCTACGATTGAAGAAGCTCTGTCCACTCCAGAATGGCGCTCTGCAGCTCAAGATGAGTATGATGCTCTCGTTCGTAATTCTACCTGGGAGCTTGTTCCTCTTCCACCTAACCGAAAGGTTATAGGGTGTAAATGGCTCTTCAAGGTCAAGAAGAATCCTGATGGGACTATTGATCGTCGTAAGGCTCGATTAGTTGCTAAGGGCTGTTCTCAAGTCCCTGGTTGTGACTTCAAGGAAACATTTAGCCCAGTGATCAAGCCGGCTACTATACGAACAATTTTGTCCATTGCTATGACTAAGGGGTGGTCTTTACGATAGGTTGATGTAAATAATGCCTTTCTTAATGGCGATCTGACTGATGAAGTGTTTATGCAATAGCCCCCTGGTTATGTCCAGTCAGGTCCAAATGGTGAGCAGCTTGTGTGTCGTTTAACGAAGGCTTTGTATGGCTTACGGCAAGCTTCACGTGCCTAGTTTCTCAAATTACGGCAGTTTCTTGTCTCTTCTGGGTTTGTTCTTTCTAAATCAGATACTTCCTTATTTGTCCGAGTTTCCTCAGCACTTACACTTTATGTGCTTGTCTATGTGGATGATATTGTTATCACTGGCAGTTCATCTGATGAAATTAATTGTTTTGTTCAGCAGTTACATAATGAGTTTGCTTTAAAGGATATGGGTGAGCTTCATTATTTTTTGGGTATTAAAGTCAGTCGGTCTTCCTCTGGCAGTCTTCATTTGTCTCAGCGCAAATACATTCGCGAGCTTCTTACTCGAAGTTCTATGGCTAATGCCAAAGGTGTTCATACTCCAATGGTGAGTTCATCTGTTTTGTCTAAAAGTGAGGTGAGAATACCGCGCACTCCAACTAAATATTGCGCAGTCTTGCGGAGCACCGCAAAGATGTTGTTCTAACTCGCCCTGACATTGCTTATGCTGTTAATCGGGTGTGACAATTCATGCATGCTCCCACTTCTTCTCATATGGTGGCTTTAAAACGAATTTTGCGATATTTATGTGGAACTCTTTCTCATGGGTTGGTATTTCGTCCGTCGGATCGTCTCTCGTTGGTCGGTTATGCTGATGCAAATTGGGGCCTTGATTTTGATGATCGTCGGTCTACCACGGGCTACTGTGTCTATTTTGGCCATACTCCTATCTCATAGTGTTCTAAAAAGCAGACAGTTGTTTCTCGCTCTACGACAGAGGCTGAGTATCGCAGTTTAGCTGCGGCCACTAGTGATGTGACTTGGCTGGTCTCCTTACTAGCAGAACTCAAGGTCAATTCAGTTGATCTACCGACTGTATGGTGTGACAATTCTAGTGCCGTAGCTGTTGCGGCTAATCCGGTTCTTCACTCCAAGTTTAAACATGTTGAGCTTGACTTATTTTTTGTTCGCGAGAAGGTGGCCAGTGGAGACTTGGTTGTTGGTGAGGTTCCTGCTTGTGACCAGGTGGCCAATATTCTTACTAAACCATTATCAGCATCTCTGTTTAGTCGGTTTCGTAGTCTTCTTCGGGTGTTGCCCCTTGAGGAAGCTGGGTGAATGTTATGGGATATAGTAATTGGTTGAGTAGTTATCGGTTGTTAAGAAGTTGTTAACAGCAGTTATAGACTTACTTAAAGTTTACTTCTTCTATATAAGGAAGAGACTCTCTGTTCATAAAAGTTAACTAAGAATTGAATAATACCTTTGTTTTTCATTTAATATTTTCTGTAATTTCTTCTTGAAGATTTCTTTGTTTTACTAAGATTCTATCACAGCCATAATAATCAAGGATCTAATAACCATTCAACTGGATCAAGAAATCACGGTGCATCACCTCCATTTTCGATGCCTTTCGATATCAGTGCCCTTTCCACCAATATTGCAAACATGTTTATAAATATGGCTGGAAGTGCATATCAGGGACAACCATCTCAAAACCGGCATGGATCAGAAGAAGCTGGAATAAGAATGGGTGGGGGAAACATCAACTTGAATTTCGGCGAGCAAATGAACATGCCGGAGGAGTTAACTGGAGCCTTCAGATCTATGATGGGCATGTTCTCAGGGACATCATCCCATGGAAACAACACTCGGGATACAAATGGAAGATCAGCTTCCAACTAAATAATTACACTACACTACAGACATAAGTACGTATATAACAATAGTTTTTTTGTCCATTCCCTTTGAACTAGAGTTTAATCTATTCAAGCCCTCGAGCTTAAACTCATAACTTAAAAGTTTGATTTTCTTTTACACGTAGCAATGATACAATCATTTGAATTTTTTAATCCGAATAATTTATGTTTTAGTGCCTACCATATTCTTTTAGACTTTGCCCTTGAGCAGTAAACAGAAATAGAAATCCTCAGTATTATCAACTGACCCTTTAAAAATAGCTGGTTAACTAACAATTATGTATAAAATTTTAGATTTGACTTTTTAAATAAAATTTGTTATAAAAAAGTTTCTGGCATTTAATTAATTTATGGAAAAGATGATATTAAATTAATACATAATAGAATAAATATATATGAATTTAAAAGTTTGCACATACTATTTGTGAAAAAATAAAATAAAATAAATAAAGAACACACAGATTTTTACGTGGAAACCCTTTCGGGAAAAAACCACGGGTAGAGGAGAAGAAAATTCACTATGTCGAATTCGAATTATTACAAGAGGAATAGACTATATCTATTTATAGGCTTGTAAAGCCATATTCTAGTAAGATTGAAACACCTTATTCTAATCAATATCAAATAGATGGAATTTAATAAGGTTTAAAAAACCTTATTTTAAAATAAAATAAAAGAAGTGTAATTTTATATAGATTCTTCTTTTATTTTATTTTACCACTATATTTTATTTAAATAAGGAGTCGGGTCACTTAATTCTAACAATCTCCACCTTGACACGAATTCTCAATGAACAAGTTCTTCATCGCGAACTCTCAACGAACAAGTTCTCCACCTCTTCCATAAAACCCCTTAAGGGTTTAACTTCAACAATGAACACCAACCAAGTTTAGCGATGCTCAAACTTGGTTATAGGAAGTGACTTAGTCATCATATCTACAGGATTTTCATGAGTACTAATTTTGCTCACAACAATATCACCACGAGCAATAATATCACGAACAAAATAATATCGAATATCAATGTGTTTTGTTCTCTCATGAAACATTTGATCTTTTGTAAGAAAGATGGCACTCTGACTGTCACAAAATATTGTGCTGATTTGAAGGTCTTCATTGAGTTCACTAAAGAGTCCCTTCAACCAAATAGCTTCTTTACAAGCCTCAATAATTGCTATGTACTCAGCTTCAGTGGTAGATAAAGCGACTGTAGTTTGCAAAGTGGCTTTCCAACTGATTGCACAACCTCCGATTGTAAAGACATAACCAGTGAGAGATCTTCTTCTATCAAGGTCTCTAGCAAAATCAGCATCAACATACCCAATGACTCCATCTTCAGTTCTTCCAAATTGTAAGCAAACATCAGTAGTACCTCGTAAGTATCTTAAAATCTATTGAACTACTTTCCAGTGTTTTTTACCGGGATTCGTCATATATCTGCTAATTGCACTGACTGCATATGATAAATCTAGATGTGAACAAACCATAGCATACATGAGAGATCCCACTGCACTAGAGTATGGAACATGTGACATGTACTCAATCTCATCATCTGATTGTGGAGACAAAGTCGATGGAAGTCTGAAATGGGCTGCTAAAGGAGTACTAACATGCTTAGCACTCTACATATTGAACCTGCAAAGAACTTTCTCAATGTACCCCGTCTGACTTAGTTGCTTTCCTATCTTTGAGAATCTCCATACCAAGTATATTCTTTGCTAGTCCCAAATCTTTCATCTCAAATTCTTCACTTAGTTGGGCTTTGACCTTTCTTATCTCTTCTTTATCTTTTGCTGCTATCAATATGTCATCAACATAAAGAAGTAGATACACAAAAGAACCATCACTGTTTTTCTTAAAGTAAACACAACTGTCAAAACTACTCTTTTGAAATCATGAGAAGTCATAAAGGAATCAAACCTCTTGTACCACTGCCTTGGTGACTGTTTCAAACCGTAAAGGCACTTTTTCAACAAACAAACATAGTCCTCTTTTTCTAAGACTGTAAAACCCTCTGGTTGTTGCATGTAAATGTCCTCCTCAAGTTCTCCATGCAAAAATGCAATTTTACATCTAACTGCTCAAGCTCCAAATCATGCATGGCCACAATACCAAGCAAAGATCGAATCGAACTGTGCTTCACAACTGGGGAGAACACATCTGTGAAGTCTACTCCTGGAATTTGACTGTAACCCTTTGCGACAAGCCTTACTTTATATCTGGGTTCTTCAACTCCTGGAGTCCCTTCTTTTTTTTTAAATACCCATTTACAACGAACAACCTTTTTACCTTTAGGAAGTTTCACAAGATTTCATGTTTTGTTTTTGTGAAGTGATTCCATCTCCTCTTGCATAGCAAACATCCACTTTTCTGAGTCTTCACAGCTAATTGCCTCAGAATAATTAGATGGTTCTTTATTTGCATATATATATTCAGCCACATTTAAAGCATAAGCAACTAGATCAGCCTCGGCATACTTCTTTGGAGGTTTAATTTCTCTTCTAGTTCTGTTTTTAGCTATAGAGTATTGTGGTGAAGAAGCAACTTTTGTAACAGCCTAATTTTCATTGGTGTCGGAACAGTGATTCAAGATCACTAAATCTGACAAATGAGTAGGAAATATTATTAATTTAGTGGGTATAAGTTAAATGTGAAGTTAGGAAAAATTTTGAAATAGTGAATAGTGTACTAAAAATAAATATTAAAATAATTAGAATCGAAAACAAGGTACCGAGACCTCGGGAATTTCAAATCGAGCCATAAATATTTTTATAAATATTTATGGAGTTTTAATAAGTTAGTATTAAAGTTTCGTCAAGAAATTTTAAAGTTCTGATAGTTAATTAAACAAAAAGGACTAAATTGTATCAAATGCAAAATTGTGGGAAATGATTAAATAGTTTAAATGATAAAAGAAAGAGGGTTTAAAAGGAAAATAGACCTAAGGTCTATTTGGGCTGGACGGCAAGAGCATGAAATCAACAAGAAAATAAGGAGAATTAAGGGCAAAATTGGAAAATTGTAAAATTTACTTAATAAAGCTAGGACTAAAGTGGAATTATCTAGATTTCTCTTTATTTTTCTACATTCTCATCAGAAAAAACACCATGGAAGAGTTACCTTAAGCTGGTTTTTCATATTTTTACTTCAAGCAAGTTCAATTCTTGATTATTTCTTAAATTTTTTGTATTTTTGTGACTTTTACAACTTGGTCCACTTGTTGAATTCATTAGTTTTTGATTCTATGAAAGAAATTGAAAGTTGCTATGAATATGTGATGGAAGTATATGATGATTTGGCATGGAATTAGAGCTTTAAATTGTTTATATGCTGATTTTATTGAAAGAATTGAATAGAAAGTGAATGTTTGGGACCTAATTGTAAAAGAGTTTGAAGTTAGAGTTTTATGTGGAAATTCTGAAATTCAATAATTATGAAATAACTTATAATGTTTAGGAAAAGGATTAATTGAGAAAATTAGCTTAATTGAGGGGTTAATTGAGTAAGAACTAAATTGTATGAACTGTGAAATTTGGGGCAAAATGAAAATCAACATTTTGCACTAAAACTGTTTTAGGCAGCAGCAGTAGTCTAACTTTGAAAAATCACCAAAAATTGTAGAAATCGAATTAGACAATAAACAAAATATGAAATT
This sequence comes from Gossypium anomalum, assembly GCA_025698475.1. Taxonomy (NCBI): domain Eukaryota; kingdom Viridiplantae; phylum Streptophyta; class Magnoliopsida; order Malvales; family Malvaceae; genus Gossypium; species Gossypium anomalum. Next base: position 7,579,096 of record CM046961.1, read on the forward strand.
AAAAATTATTGAGTCTAGTTTCTCATAAAAGAAACTATGTAAGCAATGGATTTGTAAATCATGAAATATAATGAATTTTGTAAGACAAGGTCAGAATAAATTTGGGTTCCCCTATTCTGATTTTGAAAAATCATAAAAAATTGAATAAAAATAATTAGGGACTTGAATTTATATGTCTAGAATCCTGAATAAGTCTATTTTCAATAGAGATAAATGAGAACATTATTCGAATCATGTATGAAGAGATAATTAATTTTTAGTGAAGAAGGGTCAGAACTTTCAGACAGCAGAATAGGGGTGATTTTAAAGAATAAACTGTACTTATTGGCTAAACCAAAAATTCTGAAAATTTTATGGTAAGAAGATATATGATTCTAGTTTCAGGAAAAATTAGCAGATCTTATTTTGGTGTTCCGTAGCTCCAGATATAAATAATTTAGTGACTATGACACTGGTGGATAGCTTGAATATTCACATAAGTAATTAGTGAAAATTATGGATAAGGTTAATTACAAGTGTGTTATTCATACCAAGGATGTGGATGAAGAGGAGGAGGAAAAAAATATATGAATGACTCGTGTATAAATTGATCACATTCCCGATTATAATCGATAAGTATTGAATTAGAAATGATATAATGTTTTATTTGGAATATTTATTATGAAATTATAATTATCGTTATAATACAAAAATCGAACTTCTGAGTTTATATGGCTAAATTTTAGTGATCAATTGTTAATTTTATGAATTTCATGATGTGTTATTTCATATGTATTGATGATAAAATCGTGAATAATGAAAAAGCATGAAAATTGAATAAATGATCAAATTGAGCACTTCAGTTCAGTGACAAGATGAATTGAAGGAAAAGACCATGGTTGGACCATGGCAACAAGTGATAAGTGATAGCTTCGGCTATACTTATCTAATCAAGGACAAGTGAAAGTGATAAGTGATAGCTTTGGCTACACTTACTTGATCAAGGATAAGTGAAAGTGATAAGTGATAGCTTCGACTACCTGATTAGTGAAAAGTGGTAGCTTCGACTACATGATCATCGGCTACTTGATCAGTGAAAAATGGTAGCTCTGGCTACCTAATCAATGAATAGTGGTAGCTTCGGCTACAAGTGACAAGTGATTTCTGTGTAAGACCATATCTAGGATATGGCATCAGTGTGATATGTGTATAAGATGTAAGATCATAGCTGGGCTATGGCATTTTAGTAAAAAGTGATGAATTGACGGATAAGTCCATTGTTTCACTATGGTATAATGATAGTGAAGAGGTAAGACCATAGCTGAGCTATGGCACTCTAGTGAAAAGACCATAGCTATGCTATGGCATCAGTGATTATTAGTGAAATTCAGTGCATACCGGTGCAGACTAATTCCGTAAGATGTTCACTAATTTGAAAAAGTTTGGTAAGTATTATATGTAGGGGTGAGCATTCGATCGAATCGAATCGAATCGAATAAAAATTTTTCGAGTTAATCGAGTTTTTGAATCTTATTTTATCATCCTAACTTTATTTGAAATTTTCTCAAATCGAGTCGAGTGAGATGGAATTCGAATCGAATCGAATCGAATATATTTGTTCGAGTTAAATTTTATAAAATAATTTTGGGTCCTTGTAACCACTGTCACCCATCGTAATAAAATTTTTCCACCTTAATCAAAATTTTTATTAACTTTCATCACCTCATAATTTATTTATTAATCTTTTATATACGGGTTAGCTTCTTTGTTTGCTTAGTTGTTTCAATTATCTTCAGATTCTTGTCACTATGAATTTTGAAATTAAAAAATATATTAAATGTAAAAATGTAATTTTTTAATAAAAGTTATTTTAAAGATAAAATGTGAAATTGATACCAATATAAAATTTTAACATGAATATTTAATGGCATAATAAATAATTCAATTTTAATATAAATATTCAATACGACTAAACAATTCAATCATATAAATAATATAAAATGTGAAATTTAATTTAATAATATAAATAATAGATATAAATAAAATTATTACTATTTATGTTTAGTGATTTTTTTTTGGATAATTTTGATTTTTTATTTGAGAGTAAAAGGTGAGAAGTAAAAGTTTAGGGAGAAAATAAAAAAGTTTTGGGGAATAAAAGTTTGAGGGGAAGTAAATAGGGGGAGTAAAATTTTGGAGGGAAAATATTAAAAAAAAATTGTGGGGTGGATTTGGGGTAGATGGGAGGTGGGAGGTGGGATGGGAAGAAAGTAAAAATTTTAGGGGGAAAGTGGGAGGGAGTAAAAATTTTAGGGGAAAATAAAAAGTTTTAAAAGTTTTTGGGTGTAAAATTTTGAAAAAAAGTAAATAGGGGAGTAAAATTTTGGTGGGAAATGGATTTTGGGTAGATTGGGGGGTTGGGATGGAAGGGGAGTAAAAGTTTTGAGGGGAAAGTGGGAAGGAGTAAAAGTTTTGAGGGAAAAAGGTTTGGGAGTTTGGGGTAAAAATGTAAAATATTATAGTTTGATATTCGAATTATTCGAATTATTCGAGTTATTCGAATTATTCGAGTTATTCGAATTCGAAAACTCAACTCGATTCGAACTCGAAATTCGAAAAAAAATTCGAGTTGACTCGAATAACTCGATTAACTCGAATAACTCGGTTCGTTTAACTCGAAATTCGAATTTTTTTTCAATTTTTTCGAGTCGAATCGAGTTTTGCTCACCCCTAATTATATGGAATTATGTGACATAAGGAAATACGAGTTGATGAGACATTAGCATAAAACTTGGTTGATGAATGAGTTCATTTGTGATTATATATTTCTACGCCTTGAGTGTATTATCCGTATGAATTGGTATTCCAAATGAGTTAATGAGAAAACTTCTAATATGAAATAATCTGAATTCGAAATGAAATATCATGAAAACGTACTTGAAATACATTGGTATGTCTTGTATATGCTATTTGAATTCATAAATGTGGAAAGTAAATGTATGTGGAAATATGAGATGATGATATCTGTACATGGAATTTATTGATGAATACGTACATCCAAATTTATATGATAGATTTTAGTGAACATTGAAATTGGGCTCAATAAGTGATTTGGCAATTTAAATCGTGATTGGCGGAAAGAGTTAATGAATTGCATATTTATGAATTGTTACAGGTATTTGTCTGAAATACGAGGAAGTGATGGTAATTGATACATGCAAATATGAAACTATGATATATATAAAAACATGGAATATGTTTGATAAATGTGTTCATTCATAGTTATTGAATTATGTACCTCAAGTGTGCTATTTGCATAAAGATGATATTTCAAATACTTTGGTGAATAAAGCTTAAATATGAAATAGTATGAAATCGAGACAAGTTGTTATGAAAATATATTTAAATTATCTGTAAGTGTTTCGTGCTTCTCGGTAATGCCTCGTACTCTGTATTAATCTGATGCTCCACCTGCTTTTGATTTTCTTTATTGGAAGAGTCTTTAAGAGATAAGTTAGGTAGCATAGCAGTTTCATCAAAAACAACATCTCTGCTAATCACAACTTTTCTATTTTCAGGACACCATAACTTATACCCTTTTACACCAGCTTTATAACCAAGAAAAACACATTTAATGGATCTCGGTTCCAATTTTCCATTATCAACATGAGCATACGCAGGACACCCAAAAATTTTTAAATCAGAATAATTAGTAGGATTACTAGACCATACCTCTTGTGGAGTCTTTTTCTCAATGGCAACGGATGGAGATCGGTTGATTAAAAAACATGCAGTAGAGGCTGCTTCTGCCCAAAACAACTTCGGTAAGTTGGCATTTGACAACATGCATCGAACCTTCTCCATGATCGTTCTATTCATTCATTCTGCAACGCCGTTTTACTGTAGAGTATGAAGAGCTGTCCAGTGTCTCACGATCCCTTCTGACTTGCACAATCTATTAAACTCATTAGAACAGAACTCTAAGCCATTCTCTGTGCAGAGGTATTTTATCTGTTTTCCTGTCTATTTTTCAATCATAATTTTCCAAGACTTAAATGCAGACAACACATCACTTTTCTGCTTCAGGAAGAACGCCCAAACTTTTCTGGGAAAATCATTAATAAAGGTTAGCATATAATTAGCTCTACCTCTCGAAGGCACTCTGGATGGCCCCCACAGATCAGAATGAATATACTCCAACGTTCCCTTCGTGTTATGGATTCCTCTAGTGAATCGAACTCTCTTTTGCTTCCTAAAAACACAGTGCTCACAGAAATTTAGTTTGCAAATTCCTTACCCATCAAGAAGTCCTCTTTTACTCAATTCTACCATGTCATTCTCACTCATATGCCCTAGGCGCATATGCCAAAGTTTAGTAATATCATCATCTGACAAGGAAGAGGAAGCGACAGTTGCATCACCAGTAACAGTAGAACTCTGCAAAACATATAACTTGGTAGTTTTTCTTTGCCCTTTCATCACAACAAGGGAACCTTTGGAAATCTTTAAAACCCCACTTTCAGCTGTGTATCTATACCCTTTTAAATCAAGAGTACTCAAAGAAATTAAATTTCTCTTCAATTCTGGAACATGTCGCACGTCACTAAGTGTTCTGACAACTCCATCAAACATCTTAACTTTAATTGTTCCAACACCTGTGATTTTACACGAAGCATTATTTACCATCAAAACAACACCTTCAGATACTATTTCGTAAGTTGTAAACCAATCCCGATTGGGACTCATGTGGAAGGTGCAGCCTGAATCAAGTATCCACTTCTCGCTCACTTTAGAATTGTTAACGGAAGCAACTAAAAGTTCACCATCGCTGTAGTCTTCTACAACATCAGCTTCACCAGAATTTTCTGGTTATTTTCCCATTTGATTCACAGCCTCCCATTTAATCTTGTTCTGTAGCTTATAGCACTCTAATTTAATGCACCATTTCTTCTTGCAGAAGTTACAAGTTTTACCTCTGTTTGAAGACTTTAATCTACCCTTAGATTTACTGCGAGGATTCCGTTCCTGTATCCTTCCACGATCATCATCAGCATTCTGATCTTGTCTCTCACGAACAATGAGACCCTCTCCCTGAGAGTCGGGTTTAACCACAAGATGTTTCATCTTATCATACGAGGTTAAAGAATCATAAACCTCATCAACTGTGAGAGACTCACGGCTATATAAAATCGTGTCTCTAAAGGTTGAATAAGACGGGGGCAACGAACAAAGTAGAATCAACCCTAGATCTTCCTTATCATACTGAACCTCTATGGCCTCCAAGTTTGAGAGAATTTCTTTAAACACTGTTAAGTGTTCGTGTACAGACGCACCTTCTTCCAAACGATGAGCATAAAGACGTTGCTTCATATGCAACTTGCTTGTTAGAGTTTTTGACATACATATTTATTCTAGCCTCTTCCATAATGCATCAGCGGTCTTCTCTTTCAACACATCCTGCAAAATTTCGTTGGACAAATGTGGATGTAATTGTGTAATTCTATATGGATTCTTCTTTTATTTTATTTTACCACTATATTTTATTTAAATAAGGATTCGGGTCACTTAATTCTAACACTATTAATATAGATTAATAAGAAGTTTTTGTACTTTCTAAAGCATAATAGTGATGTTTATAATATATAATTGTTATCAAACTTTAAAGTAGGATAATTCTCTATTAAGTTTAGATATTTTTTTCTTTAAAATACTTATTAAACTATTAATAAAAGAAGCGCAATAGATTTATAAATTTAACGATTGGATAATTAAAATATTAATAGTACAAAAAGATATAGAAGATTGATAAAAGAGGTAAATAAATCCCTTCCCTTATTAATATCTCAATACTTATTGATAATATTGTAATGACTTGAATACTTATTTAGCCTCCCAACTTTGGCACTTTCTACTAATTTGGCACCCAATTTTTTTAGTCACCCATTTCGGTAATTTTTATAACACCATTAAATTTAAAACTCATGACATTTCGAGATTATAATACATGGCGGTCATCATATGATTTTTAGCAAATATATAAAAATAAAATAGTAATAAATAATAAAAAAATTTATAAATGAAAATTAATATATATTTAATTCAAAAAATACAAAAAAATCAACCGATAATTACAATTTCACTGTTCTACCAAAACTCAATGAATTGCTAACCTAGTTGCTAGCAAATATTTCCAAGTCTCAATTTCTATTTGTCATGATCTTATTAATGAAATACCCAATTTTCACTAGGTTGTCAGCCTCATAATGCTGGCCCTTTTAGTGTTCTGGATGTTTATCGGTTTGAAATGTTTTTTTTTTTAAACTACACTCAGTAATCCAATTATTAATAATTTTTTTCAGCCATTAATTATGAAAATTTAGAAAATATTGGTTAGATATTCCTTGTAAATGTAGCTGTAGATGTGCTGACATTTCAAAAGGCATGTTCATGAGAGCGAGAGTGGTTCAATAAGTTTATAAATGATCACCCTAAGATCCTCCTGCCTCGTAATATTGTTTAGGCTCTTTCGAGAGTTTTTTTTATTGTTATAGTTTTTTCAGAACTCATTATTATGCTTTTGTGGTGTGCATGTATAATGGCTAAATGAGGTTGAAGTTGAGCAGGCACTACTCAATAGTATGAATGTCGAGACTCGCCAAAAGAGCTCCCAAATTGATGAGTGCCATTCTCAGAGCAGCACCGGTGTATATGGTCTTCCTCCTCATCCTGTTTTTAATGTAGGAGAGACTACGATTGCCTCAACTCTAGCTATTTCAGTTCCATCGATCTGTTGCACCTTTTAGTGCTTACGCTGAGAGTGCTTTTATCAAAAGAGTGCTTGGTACACCTTCCAGGACCATTATGATAATTGGTACCTCCCATGCTGCACCCAGCCAGCCTGTCTTATGCAACATGCCTACTGTCTCTTTTAGCTTAGGTTTATGTTCATTCTTTGTTATGGTTTTTGGCTTTATTCTTAAGAACTGTAGACTTTCTGATGCCTTTGCCATTATTTTGTTCATAGGTGCACCTGTCTTTATGCCCCTTTTGAGGGTAAGCACCACTACTGGCAGTTTTTATGGGATTCGTCATCCCAGTTTTGTAGAACTAGGGATCCACCTTTCTCAAGCATGTGAAGCTTGGTTCTCTATGTGCCAGGAGTTGCAAAATTTAGAGTTTGAAAAAAAGAGGCTGCAAATGGCTCTTCAAAAGGTAGAGGGTGTGGCTGAAGCAAAGAAAGGAATTTGATAAGAGACATTTTAAAGATACTTCTCGAGTTTAAGGAGAAAGAAAGGGAGCGAGTAGAAGTTGAAGTAGCAGTTCGCTGCTTGAGAGGAGGAAGCCGAAATTTGTAGCAAGCAATTGATCTCAAAGGATAAAGAGCTACAAAGGTGCAACGACAGCTAGGAGGTTGAAAGGTAGGTTGGCTGCTTACTGTTCTTTCGATCCCACATTGAGAAATAACATCGTTGGTGCTGTGCAGGTGCTTTGCAGAACCTTAAACTTCGGTAATATAGATTGGAATGCCTACTAGGCTGTTGCTAAAAGGGACTAGTTTTTTATGCGATGAACCCTTCGAGGGAAGAGTGGCCCAGCTTCAAGGCCATGATGCGCGATAAAGTATTGTCACCTCCAGGTATTTCCCAAGTTGAGAGATCATTAGTAAAGGGTTATGAAGAGCTTTTAGAGGATGACATTGGGGGTTAGACCTAAGTTGAAGACCCATTTGCTGTGACCATGTAATGACCCGAATTTTACCGATGTCGGAAAAGTGTATTTTCGGGTCTTCGTTTCTAAAAAATAGATTCGTAAATATTTATTATAAATATTTACGAAGTAAAATGAGTGGTCAATTAGAGTTTAATTAAGTGAATTTAATTTAATTAAGAGTAATTAAGTAAAAGGACCAAATTGAATGAAGTGTGAAAGTTTAATTATAGATTAAAAGAAATTAAAAAGGACCAAATAGGCAATTATGCCTAATTTATGAATTTAGGCGGCAAAAGATGGAAGAATCCAAGATTTTCTTAGATTAATTTATTATTATAATTTAATTGATATTAAATTGTTTTATTATTTTATTAGGAAATAAAGAAAAGGAAGAAAAGGATGAAACGAAACAGAGAAGAACAGGGGAGAAAGAAAGGAAAGAAAGAAAGAAAGAAAGAAAAGGGAAAATCATGGTTTTGAAGCTTTAAACTTTAATAGGTAAGTCAATCAAGCCCTTTTTACTTAATTTTGATGTTTTAGAAGCTTTAGGACAAGGTTTTGATGAAATTAATTGAATATTTTGAAAGATATTAGATTTCTAAATATTGTTTATGTTGAATAAAAAGATGAATTAGGGGTTAGATTGATAGGAATTCAAGTTAGAAATGAAATAATGATTGAATTGTAAAGTAATTCATAAGTTTTATGTTGTAGGGACTAAATTGATGAAATTTCGAAATTAGGAAAATATGCTGGAAATTTAATAGTTCAGAATGAGTTTGGACAAAATTTGAATAGAAATGAAGTATGAATTGAGATAAAAAAAAAAGTAAGTGAATTTAGTTAGGATTAATTTGAAATTAAAAGTAGAAAAATCAACATTTTGTACTAAGACTATTTTGGACAGCAGCAGTAGTATAAGTTTGAAAAATCACCAAAAATTGTAGAAATTGAATTAGAGGATGAATAAAATATGTAATTAAAGCTTATTGAGTCTAGTCTCTTATAAAAGAAACAGTATAAGCAATTGAATTGTAAATTATGAGATATAATGAATTTTGTGAGACAAGGTCAGAATGAATTTGGGTTCCCCTGTTCTGACTTTGGAAAATCACCAAAAATTGGATAAAAATAATTAGAGTCTTAAAGTTATATGTTTAGAATCCCTATTGAGTCTATTTTTAGGAGAAATCAACAGAAATATTATCCGAGTTTTGTACTGTGAGATAATTAATTTTTAGTGAAGGAGAGTTGAAACTGTCAGACAGAAGAACAGGGATAACTTTAAAGAATAAACTGTACTTATTGGCTAAACCAAAAATTCTGAAAATTTTATAGTAAGAATATATATGAGTCTAGTTTCAAGGAAAATTAGCAGATCTTAATTTGGAGTTTTATAGCTCCAGATATAAATAATTTAGTGACTATGACACAGATGGATAGCTTGAATATTCATAAAAGTAAATAATAAAAATTATAGATAATGTTACTTACAAGTGTGTTATATACATTAAGGATGTGGAATGGAGAGGAGGAGGTGAAAATATATATGAATATTCAGCTAGCATGGCTAATTTGTATGTTTTAAGCTCATGGACTAAATTGAATAAAAGTAAAACTATAGGGGGCAATTTTGTAAAAATGTCAAAAATGACTAAATTGAGGGGAATGAATTGAAATTTATTATCTAAATTAATAAATTGAATGAAATTATCAATTTAAGATTGGGTGAAAATTTGGAAAATAGTAAATTACCAATATACCCCTAAATCTTGGTATTTCTGCAATTTAGTCAGATAGGTTCGTATATCCTGAATGAGCATGTAAATATGACAATTTAAGTATTGTATCGTATTTTATATGATATTTTGAATTGGATATATGAAAAGAATGTTGCATGAAACATGAAAATGAATACTATATAATATAAATTAATTGAAATTATTCTAAAAATCTCGGTAATGCCTCGTATCCTATCCCGGTCTCAGGTACGGGTATGGGGTATTACAGACCAGGCCCCCTGCCACTTTTACCACTCTTGTTGTTGTGTCTTCCTTTGACTCCCCGAATGTAACAGTTTATTCTTTTGCCGAGGAATAGATATAGCTTTGCTTGTAAATTTTTCTTATTTTAATGAAATTGCTCCTTGTTCATTTTTGTTGAGTTTATCATTTACTACTTTGCTTTTGTTTTGGACTATTGCATATGGATTCTACTAGTTTGGAAAGGTTTCATTGTAGGAACTGTTTTGTTATTTCGTTATTACCTTTCCAGAGTATGCATGTTTGGATAAATAAAATTTGGTTGAGCGACTTAAAATGCTAGCAATGGCTCTACTATTGACTTAGCTAGTAGTACCCTCGAAGGGTGTATGTTGTTTTAACTTAATGAAATTTGGCTAAGTACCTTTGAAGGCTAACAATGGCCCTGCTATTGACTTAGCTAGCAATATCTGCGAAGGGTGTGTGTTGTTTTAATGAAATTTGGCTAAGTGCCTTATAGTAGTGGCTGTGCTATTAGCTTAGCTAGCAGTACCTTCGAAGAGTGCAAGTCATTTTAACTTAACGAAATTTGTCTAAGTGCCTTAAAAGGATAGTATTGGCTCTCCCATTAAGTTAGTTAGCAATACCCTCAAAAGGTGTGTGGTGTTTTAATGAAATTTAGCTAAATGCCTTAGAAGGCTACTAATGGCTCTACTATTGGGAGTGTTCATAAATATCTGATGTTCCACATTTTGAGAACTATTTTGCCTCTCATATTTATTAGTCTATAGGCATTGAAGCCTAACTTTTTTTATGACCTTGTAAGGGCCTTTCTAGTTGGGGTCATTTTTTCTTTTTGTGTAAAAGTATAACTAGCTTACATGTTTTTCATTACTAGGTCCCTTACCTGAAATTGTTTACTTGACTCTGGCATTGTAATAGTTGGCACTTGCTAATTTCAGGCCACAAACTTGATTTTAGATCCCTCTTTCTTTTCCTCCATCAGATCCAGGTTGGCTTAGAGCATCTAGTCGTTATGGCTAGGGTCATAATATGTAGTCTTGAAGGAGCTTACACCAATTTCTGCAGGGATAACAACCTCTATCCCAAATATTAGGTTGAAAGGGGTTTCTCTTGTTCTTGTATGTGAAATGGTCTAAAGGGCCTATAGTATTTGGGCAACTCCTTTAGCCATGCTCCCTTCGCTTTACCAACCTTTTTCTTTAGAGATGCCAAAATTTTTTTGTTGGTGGCCTCGGATTGACTGTTAGTTGAGGTGTCCTCACTGAACTTTTTGTTGTCATAATTTTCAGATTTTGACATAACTCTTTAAGTTTTCCTTGGAACTGCATGCCATTATCGGTGATAATAACATAGGGATGACCATACCTATATATGATCACCTTCTACATGAAGTTTTCAATTTGCCTTTTTGTGATAGTGGCTAGTGATTCTACCTTCATCCGCTTTGTGAAGTACTTCATAGAGACCATAATGAATTTTTTTCTTCCTATGGCTTCTAGAAAAGGGCCAAGGATATCCATCCCCTAGGTAACAACGTCTAATGATTAGAAATCACCTGTAGGGATTTAATTGGTGTACAAGGGATGTAGGTAAATTTTCGGCAAGACTCACATCTTACCATTAAGTCTAAGGTGCCCTTGTTAATGGTTGGCCAGTAATAATCTTGCCTTAAAATATTTTGGCAAGTGACTTTCTATCTACTTGATATCTAAAAATGCCCCAGTGAACTTCTCGTGGAACATAATTTGCTAGGGGCTAAGAGAAACTCTTCTTGTATAATACATTATTAATAATTATGTACCTCATAACTTTGTTTCTCAATTTCACCTGTTCTTAGAATTCAATGGCTTTTTTCACCTGTTAAGAATTTCATGATTAATTTCATCCAATTGCGTCATTCATCAAGATAGTACACTTGCCGTTAGACATAGCTTGGATGGACATGATGTTAGAGTAATATCTTACCCCTTTGTTGAACCTCAATTGTAGTTGTGAGTTTGGATAATACATCTACTCATGAATTCTTATTGTAGGCTATTTATTACAGGTTGATGGTCTGGAACCTTAAAAAAAGCTTGTAACCTATTGATGGTATGTGGTCAAGGTAGGCTCTTTAACCTCGTTTCCATAGTTACCTAGTTGGCCACTACTTGAGAATTTATATATACTTGTATTTTTTGTCCCTAAGTTGGACTATTAGTTCAAGTCTTGCCATTAATACATCATACTCTGCCACATTGTTACAGATCCTAAACTAAAAAGATAAGCCATATTACTACTCATTGCGTTGTGGGTTTATGAGCAAGAGTCCAGGAACAACTTCATCCTTACCGATTGAATCATCTACAAATAGAGTCCACCAAGCTTCAAGCAAGGGGCTTGCCCAATTCACATGTTTTGACTCATTTGTTTATCTAAAGGTTGCCTGTATTGGTTAATTCTCTGCTATATCCTAATCCTTGTTTTCTTGTGATGAAGAAAGGAGCATTCAATAATAAATTTTGTTAATACTTGAGCTTTGATGGCCTTTCGTGAGAGAAAATCTAATACAAATACGATGAGCTCAATGCTTCACCTAAACATTCTTCCCGATGACTCTATTCTTTATAGGACTTCTTTTAACGGTTAATCAGATAACACTAAGATCAAATAGGCTTGGAAGTACTATCTCGACTTCTTAACAACTACAACCAAAATGAACACAATATTCTCAATCTGTGTATAGTTAACTTCACCATTGTAGAGGATACGACTAACATAATACACTAAAAGAATACATGTAACTTAGCCTTTAGCTTTGGAGAGGTGAGCTTAAGAATGATTTCAGCTTTACAAATGATCTATGACACTCTAGGGCCCATTGGAATGGTGTCGTATGGAGAGTTTTGAACAACGGAAGGCATTTTTCAGCCATTTTTGAAACAAATTTATTGAGGGTCATTATCCTTCCTGTTAACCTCTGCACCTCTTTGACTATTTGAGGGGTTTATTTCTAAAATAGTTGTTATTTTCTCTAGATTGGCTTCTATACCCTTACTAGAGATTAAGAAACCCAAGAACTTCTCCTACTCCAAAGGCGTACCTCACAAGATTCAACCTCATGTCATAGGAGTGCAACACTTGAAACACTTCTTGTAAATCTTTTAGATGTTGGTCCATGATAGTGCTTTTGACCATCATGTAGTTAACATAAACCTCCATGCTTAAACCAATATTCTTTTTGAAAACCTTATTTACCATTATTTGGTATGTGGCTTCTATGTTCTTCAACTTGAATTATATCACTTTATAATATAAAAGACTATCTTTTGTATAAAAGAAGTTTTTTTTCCTGATCATTGGGGTCCATTTGAATCTCATTATGTCTTGAAGATGCATCCATAAAGCTCAAGTATTTATGGCTAATAGTTGAATATACTAACTTGTCAATAGAAGAGGAAGGAAAGCTTTCCTTTGGGAATGACTTGTTGAGGTTGGTAAAATCTATACACATTCTCTAATTTTTGTTGGGTTTCTTGACCATTATCACATTTTATACCAAGTTGGATAAACCATCTCTTAGATGAAACCAATAATGAGGAGCTTACTTACCTTTCTTCTGGCTCATTAGATTTTTTCAATCGATAAATTTCTTTTTTTTTGCTTGACTAATTTTGCCGAACTGTCTACATTAAGAGAGTGGACGATCATCAATGGATTGGTACCTGGCATATCTGCAACGGTATATGTAAAGATGTCGACATTTTTTCTTGTTAGTAACTCTATAAAATTGGATAACAAAGAGATATATTGAAAAGAATGACTGAATATTTGTATTCATTATCTACTTGTATCAATATAAAAATAGGACTTATACATGAGTAAGTGTGACTAACTGCTTCTAATTAATCCACTAACAATATACCAGACTTGATAACAGACTAACAACCTAACTTATTCACATAATCTAACATTCACCCAACTTCTCAATAGGTAAAACCCGAAGCAAAATACAGAACCGAGTAAACAAAGAGACAGACAAGGGTTTTGTAAAAATGTCAGCAACCTGGTCACAGGCTGGTACCTCACTGACAATAAGCGAACTATTAGCTATCTTTTCACAAACAAAAAATAGGTTAAGTTCAACATGTTTGAACTTAGAGTGTAAGACCAGATTGGCAGCAACCGCACCTGCACTAGAATTGTCACACTAAACAATAGGGGAATCAACAAAATGAATCTGTAACTCCGTTAGTAGGGAGACTAACCATGTAATATCAGTTGTAGCTGCAGCAAGACTTCGTTATTCTGCTTCTGCTGTTGATCGAGAAATAACTTGTTGCTTTTTTGGAACACCGAGATTGGCGTATCGCCAAAAAACATACAATATCCTGTCATAAACCGGTGATTATCAAAATGTAAGCCCCAGTTGGCATCAACATAACCAATGAGAGATAGTCTATTGAATGGATGAAAAATAAGGCCATGATCAGCAGTCCTGCGTAAATACCATAAGATTTTTTTTAAAGCCACCAAATGAACTGAAGTAGGCACATGCATAAACTGACACACACAATTCACAACATAAGCAATATCAAGCCAGGTCAAGACCACATATTGAAGTGCACCAATAAGACTTCGATATTTTGTAGGATCAACAAGATGTTCACCCTCATCTTTAGACAACATGGACGAACTTATAATTGGTGTATAAACATTCTTTGTATTAGTCAATGAGCTCCTGCCAAGAAGATCTCTGATGTACTTCCACTGGCATAAGTGTAGGCTCTTAGTGGAAGATTGAGTGACTTTAATACCTAAAAAATAATGGAGATCCCCTAGGTCCTTTAGGGAAAACTCATTATGTAACAGCTGAATAAAACCATTTATACTGTCAGTCGTACTCCCTGTAACAATAATATTATCCATATAAACCAGAACATAGATGACAGATTCATTCGTTACATGAAGAAATAGAGACGCATCAGACTTGGATACGAGAAATCCGGTAGAAATAAGAAACCACTTCAATTTATCAAACTAGGTACGTGGCGCTTGACGTAACCCGTATAATGCCTTTGTCAGACGACATACCAATTGTTCACCAGCCGAACCAGACTAAACATAACCTGGAGGTTGTTGCATGAATACGTTATCAGTGAGATCACCATTTAAAAAAGCATTATTGATATCGACTTGACGAAGTTGCCAACTACGAGAGACAACAATCATCAATATGGTTCAAATAGTTGCAGGCTTGACCACTGGGCTAAACGTTTCCTTGAAATCATACCCAAAAACCTGAGAACACCCTTTCGCAACTAGTCGAGCCTTTCATCGAGCAATAGCCCCATCAAGCTTTTTTTTTTATCTTAAAAAGCCACTTACACCCTATTACCTTCCGTCCATGGGGTAGAGAAACAAGTTCCCAAGTAGAGTTAGCCATAAGAGCATTAAACTCAGCTTGAACTGCGATTTTCCACTCTAGATTAGCAAGCATCTTCTCAACCGTGTATGGATCATAGTCAATGACTTCAACAGGCAGAGCCTTAGGTTTAAAAATCCTAACCTTATATCTAGTAACCATAGTATGAGTATTCCCCAGCGCAATAGACGGAGGAACCGAAGAGACCAGACCCGGAGCAGATCCCTGAGCAGATGAACCACCAGCGTTTGTTGAGACCGAGGGCTAGAACTCTTCATGAGTAGTCCCTAACTCGGTCGAGGAATCACCTAATATAGACTGTATGGAACTATAGTGAGGATAAGAAGGTGAAGCAATAGTAGGTCTCTTAATTATCATAGTAGGATGGGAGGCAGTAGACTTAACACGAGAAACGTACGTGGAGACAGTCAGGCAAAGATTAATTGTGGTCATGGTAAGTGAAGAAAACAAAAATTATCGTTCATAAAAAACAACATAATGAGAAACAATTATCTTACCATCTGGTGTGAGGCAGTGATACCCTTTATGTTGAGAGCTATATCCCAAAAATGCGCACAACTGAGAACGAAAATCCAACTTGGGGCTTGTAAACGGACGTAGTTACGGAAAACAATAGCACCCAAACACGCTTAAATGATCATATGTAGGTTCATGACCATAAAGGATCTGATATAGAGATTGTCATTTCAAGACTGGAGTAGGTAGACAATTTATCAGATGAATGGTACTGTAAAATGCATAACCCTAGTAATCTATGGGCAGATTGGCTTGGGCTAAGAGAGTAAGACCAGTTTCAACAATGTGTCTATGTTTTTGCTCAGCCACTCCATTTTGCTCTGACGTATGTGGGTAAGATAGACGATGAAGTATCCCAAGATTAGCCAGAACTGTTGGGAATGCACGATACTCACCACCCAATCACTTTGAAACTTTTAATGCCTTTCCTAAATTGAGTCTGGATCATATTCTGGAACTGAAAAAAAAATACTCTGCTGGCTGAGACTTACGTTAAATGAGATAAATGCAAGTAAACCGACTATACATGTCAATGAATGAAATATAATACAAGTTATTACCATATACAACTGATGCCGAGCCCCATAATTCAGAGATAACCAAGTTAAAAAAATTATTATATTTAGTAGCAGAACTTAAAAAAGGCAGATTATAAGGTTTCCCCTTTTGGCATGCAATACAAATATTATCAAGACACATTTTATTTGAGACAATTTGGCACTTATCAAGAATAATTTTAACAATTGAAATAGACGGATAACCAAGTCTGCAGCGTCATAAAGCAAACACATCATCACCATCACTGAAAGTTTGTAGGTTATGTTGAGGACATAGGAATCACTGACAGATGAGGCGAAGGAACCAGTGAAAAATAATAGAACCTGTTATGAGTGTGGTCCCGCAACAAAATTTCTCGAGTCGGGATGTCTTTAACAACACAATAAGATGGATGGAATTCAAAAAACACATTATTATCCTTAGTAAACTGAGATACAGATAATAAATTCTTCCGTATATTTGGAATACATAGAACATGAGACAGATAAAGCATCTTACTCATTGTAAGTAAATTAGAATACCCAACACACGATATTTTTGTAGGAGTCCCATCACCTATAAGGAGAAGAGATGTAATTGAGTACAGCATGGACTTGTGCAAAGCGGTGGCCTCTCGACAGGCATGATGTGTAACCCCTGAGTTAGGATACCAAGATGTGGTTTCTACAAGCATAGGAATATAAGAATTTTTATTATCAAAATTAGACCCATATTGAGTTGTATTAGCATTGGTCCCAGAGGTGCTCAAAAAATCAGATGCATTAAAATCAGGAATACGAGGTAAGCCAACGCATGGCGAGGCGTCAAAATCATGAATAAGTGTGCTCGGTTTAGTTTGCCATGGCATACCATGATTTTGTACGAAATTACAATCAATGGTCTTAAGCCCAACAAGGTTGGCACTTAACCTATTATTCTGGCTAGCAGTTGGGTCCATACTAGCCGGCCTACCATATGGCCCAAAATCATAGCCTGAAGTATGTGGCCTAAACGCACCATAATAGCCAAAAGGATATAGCCCAATTTGATGACCTAAGGCTGGCGGTATTGAAGGCATTGAAGGAGTACCATAAGACCAGCCCGGTCTATCAACGGGCCCAACCATGTGGCCTGTGTTAGCAGCATAAGTAATGGTAAAAGGGTTAGAAACCCTAGTAGGTGGCTGAGTAGGCATAGAAAGGTTATGTTGCAAATTTCCCCACAAAGGGCCAGATGGAAACACCATCGGGGCCACTAACGAAGGGTCAATATACCATCTAGGCCCACCAAATGAGACTGAACCACCGCGAGCTGACAACCACCATCCGGGCTCGCCAAAGGTTTCTTCGCGCGGTTCTTAACCAGCGTCTAGACGGCGCCATGGTCGGAGCAGATAAGCCATCGTATTCACGATCAAAACAGTAATAACATCTTTGCATCATATGGCCATATCTACCATAGATCTGGTACTAGAGCAGGGATCGAAAACCTTACCTACAAGCAGAAGAAGATCAACGACCACTACGTACGGAGTCCGCCACCGGTGTCGTCTGAACGCCTTCAACCAAATGCGCATAAAAGGACGTGACGGTCACCGCACGAGTTTGATGACTCTTAAACTCTATAAGCACATCAATAAGATTTTGTAGAGGGAGAGATTCAATTAAGAACGAGGCCAATGTTAAAACAGCGTCATAGTCCGACATGATTTCGAAAAGGATAATCTCTACCTTTTTCGCTTTCAGTATCGCAAATCTAGATGCCTCGAGAAACGCACAGGTATTCTGTATCTTAGCCACATACTATTTGACAGACATGACGCCTTTCTTGATGGAGTGAAGTTCATGCCTTATTCATGATATCTTTGCTGCAATGATAGCGACGAAGAGACGATTGGCTGTGCTTCAAACATCACATGCCGATTTTGCAACTGTAAAATAAGACAACAAGGAAGAGCTAATGGTTGAAAGTAACCAAGAAGCAATAAGCTTATCTTGCTGAATTAATAGAGAGGCATCGAGATTCAGAGTTAGAACACCATTAGAATTAGAACACCATCAGAAGAGGCGACAAATCGAGGCGGAGTAAGTAACGTCCCTTCTAAATATCCATGCAACTCATATCCTTCAATTATTAATTGTATATATTATTGCCATTGCACAAAATTTCCTTTATCCAATTTCACCGTATCATGACGAGGAAACTTCTGAACCAAACAAGAGTTGAAGAATGCGGGACTGCCACGGTCAGCAGTATAGAATCAGCGAAATTGGTCATGGATCAGCAGCAAGAAGGACTTTTAGGAAATCAGGCGACTGATACCATGTTAGCAACTCTACAAAACTAGATAACAAAGAAAAATATTGAAAAGAATGACTGAATATTTGTATTCATTATCTACTTATATCAGTACAAAGATAGGACTTATATACATGAGTAAGTGTGACTAACTACTACTAACTAATCCACTAACAATATACCAGACTTGATAACAGACTAACAACCTAACGTATTTACATACTCTAACATTTCTTAACAATTGCATTAAAGCCCTTCTCTCCAAATTACAAAGACTTGTTGCAATCTTAGTACTTTATCTACCTTACCTTCAAAAAGGGAGAATGCTTCAATTTGCTCAGCTAATTCTACCTTGTATAGACTCAGTTCTAGCTCAATGTCTAAACTTTTCAAACTTAAAGTGGTTTTATCTAAGAGATTCACCTGGTTGTCTATATTCATCTGGACAGGCCTTACCGTATCCTCTTTTCTTTTAGCCTTGTTTTCTAAGGGGCCCTTTTGTGACATTTGCAGTGATAAAATGTGATAATGTCTTGCTGTCTGCTGGTTGACCTTTATATAACCGGTTCTCTAAAGAGTTGAGAACTTGACCGTTAAGCTGAAGGTGGCTAACATCATTTTTGTCTTTTCTATTAAGGTCGCCCGGATATGGCGTTGTATATTCAAAGCTAATCTACCACCAGGAACTATGCATTAACCATGACTATGAGTTCCCTATCTCCCATAGTCACTAGTAGGACAACCAATCATTTAGCTTCAATCTATTGATTCGTAAAACCATAAATGAGTCTAGATTTCCCCAATCAAGATTTTGAAATTCCCATATGCTAAAATGCTTTCCAGTGCAACACCTTCACAGTGTTGCCACTGTCGAACAGTTACCACCAATGATCGTTAACATCTTCATCTAAGACAATTGCAAAATTCATATAATCGAGTTAAAGTCATGTACCCTTACAATAGCTAAGTTGTCTTGATGCAAAGCAGTGTCTAATTAATTATTTGAATGACTCTACCTTCCATGTTGTCATTTTAAACTTATTCAATGGGCTTTATGTTTTCGAAGTAGTCATTTTGTTTCTTTAAGATGGTGTATGAAATGAGAAACTCTACTTTTGCTTTCATATTTTCTTTTTCTCAAATAATTTTGCACCCATTTGTGTCTTCACGTTTAAGTTTTTAGGTGATCAATTATTTTCTAGAAGTGAATTGTAAGGTTCATCAATACAATCATTGTTTAGAACTGAATTAGAAAGGTTGATTTATTCAATCATTTTCCAGAACTGAATTGTAAAGTTGATTTAGAGTTGTTCATGGGTCGGGTTGGGTTGAGTTTGGATTGGTTCAAATAAAACATTTAGGCCTGCTTTTTATGCCCGAGCTCGGTTCGACCTGAAAAATTGGCCTAAAACTTTGCTTAACCCGACTCAGATAAAAATACTAAAACCCAATCTCAAATTGGCCTGCATTAAAATTTTTAATATTATTATTATATAAAAATAAATTTAAAAAATAAAATACATCAAATACACTGAAAACATTAAAATAAATATTTCCTCGCAAATGAAAAAAAAGCAAAAAAAAAAAACTTAAATAACACTAATATAAGTGCAACTTAGTAGCCAAATACCTCTAAAATAGTAGTAAAATTAATAATAAAACAAGAGTTATACTATATCCAAACAATAACAACAAATAGTAGTAATATAATAGCTAAATGATAGTAAAATAATAAAAAACAATGGCAAAACAGTAAAAAATAGTAACAATTTTTTTATAAATTCGGGTCGGGCCCAAAAAAGCCTATTCAAGACTTAGTTCGTTTGGAAAATAAATTTTATTTTTTTGTCCAAACCCTCTTAATTTTCGAACGAGCCTTCGAATCGAACCGAATAAGGACAAGTTTAAATTCATCTATTCAATATTTTTTTAGAACTAAATTGGGAAGTTGATGTATTGGATGGGGAAGGTCATATCTCAAAAACAAAGCATTAATTTTTCATGACTATTATGATATATTTCCAGTCTATTAAAATAAGTTGATGAAGCTTTTGCCGATTATCTCATTGATATAATAAAAGATTCCTTTATTGATGCAATATTTTTAATAATATTAAATGTCAAATAATTTATTTTTGCTGAATTAAATATTAAATATTTTAAAATATAAATATTCTCAAGGGGAAATTAGATTCAAAAGTGCTAAAGATTGAAATAACTTTTTAACTGATTAAATTATTAAAAAATTTATTACTTTTCATTATATCAAACTTTATTAATAGTGTTTTCATTATGAGTGTAATAGTTAATATCATTTAATTAAAATTTGGATCCATATTAAATTATATTATCATTTTAGATTACTTTTTACTTAATTAGTATTACAATTATATACCAATTAAAGCTAATATTTAGTACTATAAATATATGCATTAGTAAGGCATTTTCGTTTAAAATTACATCTAAATAATTATTGGAAAAAATAATATTTTAGTATTATTTAATATGTTTTGTTTCCATCTCAAGAAATATATGATTTTCATTATTATTTGATATTCGATAGTTTTATTATTATTTATTTTTAATAATATTTACATAATTATGAATATTATATACCGTTGTGTTGTAAAATATTATATCAAAGACAATAAAATATTAAAATAATGATTTAGGTGAAATTTTGACTCGACAAACTATTTTATCTAATCTCTCAATATTTTACTATCATTTTTTTCATTACTTTTAAAATACAATTTTATTCTCTTAATTATTTTTCAAAGTTAATAAACTTTTATTATAAATCACACTAATTCTTATTCAATTAGTAAATATATTTTTAAAAGTTATAAAAATATATTATTAAAAAATAAACTAAAAACCACATGCAAAAACCATCATTCTAAAATTAACATACAAATTACCATTGCGTATAAGCAATTGAAATTAAGGGTGAGCATCTGATTAAATCAAGTCGAATCGAGTGAAAATTTTTTGAATTAATCAAGTTGACGAATCCTATTTTATCATTTTAACTCTAGTGAAATTGTTAAAGTTAAATTAAAAAATTAAATATGTCAATTTAAAATCTTGTTACGATATAACTAATTCTATATTAGAACACATAAATTTGAAACCATATATATTTTTTAAAACTTTTTCAAAGCAAAATAATAATAATAATAAATAAGATACTTTAGTATAATAAAATTGAACAATTAATTAAGTTATTTAAGTCTTCAAAATTATTATTTTAGAAAATTTTAATTTTTTATATAATTTTAATTTTTAAAATTTATTATAATTTTTAAAAATATATAAACTTTTGAATTTTTATAAATATTTTGAAATTTAAAAACTATTTTGAATTTTTTTTTTGTAATTTTTGTTGAGAGAAAAATTAATTTGTTTATTTTCAAAATTTACACAGATAAAAAAGATATCTGTTATTCGAATGATTCGAGTTATTCAAATTGTAACATTTAGCTCGATTTAAACTCGAAATTCGTATTATTTATTTGAGAATAAATCAATTCAATTAACTCGAAATTTAATTTTTTTAAATTTTTTTAAATCAAAATCAAGTTTTACCCCTCCTTACTTGAAATATACATAAAACAAAAACTTACCCGAATTTACCCCTATATTATATACCAACTCTTATACGGATACACAATCAATTACACGTATTTTCTAGAATTTCCAACAAGTTTCTATGTATAAATATAATTAAATTGATTCATGTAATTAGGCTTAGTTGGATTTAATCTATAATTTAATTACAATATGTAATAGTAAAAAGAAGGAAAATTCCCATAATGGTTGAAATGAAGTTATGTAAAGAAAAATAGACAAATCGATAGCTACACATGCTAGAAATGAGATTGTGAAATTAGGTAGAAAAAGGAAGTATGGGAAAAATGTGATATGGTAGAGAACTTGATTCTTGTTTATAAAGAGCACAATATGAAATCAAGATAACGACTTTATCCCAATGTAATAATGCATTC
Organism: Gossypium anomalum; assembly: GCA_025698475.1. NCBI lineage: Eukaryota > Viridiplantae > Streptophyta > Magnoliopsida > Malvales > Malvaceae > Gossypium > Gossypium anomalum. The sequence continues at coordinate 7,601,574 of CM046961.1, forward strand.
CAGTGAAGAGCTTTAAGAGAATGATCTTAATTCTTATACAATGTTATATTTGTATTTGGACTAATATTTGATATAAATATTTTATATATATATATTTGGAGAATCATATCGATGTTCACATTTAAATATATCAGTCAAACATTGTGACGGTGTTTGTTTGCATGTGAGAGAGGAAAGTGCAAGTTTTAAGACATGAAAGAACAAAAGGGAAGTGGATGATTTAATTAGTTGCTGCCTTTCCAAAATTCCTCTACAAAAGATGTTGAACTTGGATGCCAGAAATGAAAATGAGTTAAAATTGAATTATAAACTTTTTAAAGAGGTTAAAATATAATTTTATTATCATATGATTTTACAACTTTATAAAGGACATGAACGCAATTTTATCATATTTGAAGGTCGATGGTGGAAACCCTTATCACATGCAGCGATCTCCATCAACCTGATAACAATAGAGTGCTTTAGCTCCATTGGTGTACAAAATATGACATGCAAAAAGTTTTATCATCTACAACTGCAACATATTCCCACTTCATATACATAACAGATAAAAGAGTACACATCATTGAAGAAACCCAATTGAGATCTACACTCTAAATTTTAGACTAAAGATATGTGGTGTAATTTTGACAATCTTCTGAGACTTAGGGTACGTTTGGTTCACTGTAATGGAATAGAACTGTAATTGAATAGAGTTGTAATGGAATAGAGCTGTAATAATTAATTCAACTGTTTGGTTGAATGGAATGGAATAGAACTGTAATAGTATTCTTGTGTTTGGTTGAATTGAATGATGTTGTAATAGAATAATAAAAAAACTAAAATGACCAGAATACCCTTAGCAGAATTTTTTTTAGGTAGATGATTATTGTTATTATTATTAAATTTTAATAAGATTATTATTAAAAATAATTTAATAAAAATAATAAATAATTTAATCATATTTTAGCATAATTATTACTAAATATAGTTTAATAAAATTCTTAATATAATTATTATTATATGAATTAAAAAATCATAATATATAATACTATAAAAATAATATATAATCTACTTTATTATTTTTAAACTGCACTACATAATGTGCTAAAATATCATTAGTGAAATAAATAATTTGATTATTCTACAATAAAAAATAAAATAAAAGAAATAATAAATAATTTGAGAATTATATTTCACATCCAAACATAATATTCATATGTTCCCGGGAATGTTCCTCGAATAAATATCTTGCCCATGGCTTCGTTTAAGAGAGATTCCACCAAAAGCATGTCTGCTGGAAACATCATCGATATTCAATCTCTCTCCTCCCCGATCCAAGTCCAAATGATCCTGCAGAGTATCAAAGACAGACTTTCTTCATCCCCAAAGAATGTCAAAGCAATGGGAACCACACCGAGATATCATCCTGCAATCTCCTTTCAAAGCAGCCCATTGCAAATGCTTGTATAGGACTAAGTGCATCCCTAATGGTGCTATCACCACCAAGACGTTTAGGTCCAGAAGGTGACAGACCCCCCAAGCGTCTCTGTTCTCTGCTGCAACTAATGCGATCAGCGAAGAGATGAGAGTGAGGTTGTCGGAAAAATCCACCCAAGCGCCTCCTTAGAAGATCAAACCCCTCCCCATGCGCTTATTCCTTTTGACATGAGCTCCTTACATTCCTACATGGATATAACAAGGAAAAATATACAAAGACATTAAAACCAGCATGTGCTACTTAAATATAGATTCTCCAAATTATCTTCATATATCAAGATCTTTAGGATACCTAAGATAAAAATAAAGGTGCATTTCTTAAAACCTTAACTAGCCCCTATTTTATTGTAATAATTCCAGAAACACAAGTAAATAGACAACAATGAGGAAACATGCAGAAGGAACACTGATTGAGCAAAGATTAGTCCAATTTTCCAAGTAAGACATGCATCCCAAATGGATTAAAACTAACATAGGGCTTAAATACATTGTAACCAATAATCAAATTATTCAACTAACATAAGCTCTCCCTTTTCCACATAGATAATGTTTAACCGTGAATCCATATATAGGCACATCTTGAGAACCTCTAGTCACACCTAATAATGCTTTCTTAACGACTTGATCCTCACACGCCAGAATCTTTCATTTGATGGGCTTATATGGTTCTAACACAATAGCACGGACTTAAACAAGTCTTAACAGGAAAATTAGTAATATAGACATGAACTATCCATGAAACAACATTTGGCACTGGAAAATGATGATTAGGGACTATCTAAAAGAATGGAAATGGACCTTTCTAAGCTCATCCCAGAGCTTGTAAAAACTAGCATTATGAGGACCATGAGCATTATGGCAAAGCTCGTGAAGCATTGTATCAAGAACTTGATCGAAGGGATAAAAATCCCAATCCCAGTTCGATCTTCGTAGCCTTAACTTCACGTGGATGCCAGCTCCCACATTTAGCCCAAGCAAAGCTGGATTATTTGGACTATCAATATGAAAAAAAAAATCAAAACTAAATTCAGTATAATTTTTGAAAGTCAAGCCAAAGTAACTCCTAGTATGATAAAGCATGCAAACACTTCACAATTCTTTCAATGCATTATTTGCCTTCGGCATCGTGCTTCAGCATTGATAAAACACATCTTAATGCCATAAAAGAAAAGCGCTTGAATTTCAGTAGTATAACCGTAAATACCCATTCTTCCATCAATCATAATTGAAGAAAATGAATTCAGCACAATTGAAGAAAAAAATCATTCTCTTTAACAGAATCAACGATACAAAAATGAATAAAATTGATAAAGATACCAGAATTCTGAGAGGAGATTGACCCTCCATTTATGCTTATGCATAATAGGTTGAACTTGTTTGGCTATTTTCTCTAAGATTTCCTCTTCTACCATGAAAGAAGCCTACCACGCCTTCGATCAGCTAGGCCAAAGAAAGCCTAAACCAATCGTCACATCCTTTTTCATGTACAGGGGATTCTTCCATTCTAGCAGTGGATTCAATAGCTGTCTATTCTTCGATCAAAACCCTAACAAGAAGGCTGGAAGGAAATGGGAAAAAGAAGGAAAAAGAGAAGAGGCTTCAGAGGCTTTTTACAAAAATAACCCAAATAATTTAATTAATTATCAAAATGACCTACCTTTTTAATTAAGTACAAGAATGACCTGAAATCTACAGTAAAAGTTGGTGGAGTCAAATGATTTGGCGCCACCAACATGCCACGTCAGCAGGGAGCATAAAAAAATTAATTTTTTGGTGGAGCCATGTAAAATGGCGCCACCTGTATAAATATCAGGGAAATACTGAAATTTTTAAAAATATGGGTGGACTAAAAAAAATTAACTGGAGCCAATTAATATGGAGCCACCAGATTCCCTGCCTGCCATGTCAGTTTCTTTTTTTTTGACTTTTTTGACCTTTTTTTGTTTTGTCTTTTATGTTTATTTATTTATTATTATTATTAACTTTAAAAAATTTGAAATATTTTATTAATATATTAAAGTAAATATTTTAATATTAAAGTAAATATATTTTACCCAAAGTAAAGCTATTTAAAAAATATATAAACTAATTCACAAAATTTTAAATACTTTATCCGGATGAAGTATGTATTAGCAGATTCACTAACATAATAATGCATAATTTACCTGGATGAAGTATGTATTATTAAAATTAAATTAAAATATTAAATATGACATAAAATTATAAAACAATATGTTTTTTGGAAAATAATTATTATTGTAATGAGATACATGTTTTATTAGGTATAAGTATTTAAATTTTTGTTTTTGTAATGTGATACATGCGTAAATATATATATATATAATCATATTAGTGAATCTGCTAATACATACTTCATCCAGATAAAGTATGCATTTTAATAACACATGAAAGATGTGGACATTAATATTTAAGGCAAACTTGTGGATTATATAGTCGATGAAAGTTGGTAATATTATAAAGTTGTTTTTAATACTCGGTTTTATTAGGAATAAGTATTTAAAATTTTGTGAATTAGTTTATATTTTTTGAAATAGCTTTTCTTTGGTTAAAATATATTTACTTTAATATTAAAATATTTACTTTAATATATTAATAAAATATTTCAAAATTTTTAAATTTAATAATAATAAATAAATAAATAAACATAAAAGACAAAACATAAAAAAAAGTAAAAAAAGTAAAAAAAAAAAGAAACTGACATGGCAGGCAGGGAATCTGGTTGCGCCATATTAATTGGCTCCACCAAAAAATGGTTAATTTTTTTTAGTCCCCCCATATTTTCAAAAATTTCAGTATTTCCCTGATATTCATACAGGTGGCGTCATTTTACATAGCTCCACCAAAAAATTAATTTTTTATGCTCCCTGCTGACGTGGCATGTTGGTGGCACTAAATCATTTGGCTCCACTAACTTTTACTATAGATTTCAGGTCATTCTTGTACTTAATTAAAAATGTTTGATAATTAATTAAATTATTTAGGTTATTTTTATAAGAAAGCCGGCTTCAGACGTGAGGAAGGGAGAAGGGTAAAATTGAAACTGAGACACTTTAAATGGCTATTCTGTGGGTAAGGCGCGGAATGCTATTCAGCGTGTTTAGTGGAAATAGAGGCTGAATTGAATAAGGCTGTAATGGCATTATAGCCAACCAAACATTGGTTTGGTGGTGGGCCCATTGAATTGGGCTGTAATCTATTCCTATTATACCCAACCAAACATACTGTTACTTTTCTTAATAAATCCTTCTTAGCCCCCAAAAAGAGAGAGAGAGAAAGAAACGCTTCATATGGGTAGGTCTAAGTTACCAGTTTAAGGACATTCATTGCTATCATCCTAATTCCTAATATGGAACTAAGAAAAAGTAAATGTACTTTTCATTTATCTTGAATTATTTGTGCACAATATTCTAATTTAATACATATTTAAAAATATGCTCAATATTTTAGTTAATCCACTTTATTAGTTTTAATCTAAATTATACCAATTCTTAATTTATTTGTACTATAATAATTTGACTCCATTTAATGATTACTCGGATAATCAGTTTGTAATAATTTATCAACTATAGTTACTGAATTTTATATTTGTACTTGTTAAACTTCAATATATATATTTCATGCATAAAAAAGCTTAAACAATAAAATTAAATATAGATAAATAAAATACATATCTATATCCAACACTTTCACGCTAACTTCAAATACGAAAAATTATAAAACATTGAGCAGTAATCGACATAATTGTAAATACTTGGTATCGTTGCTCTTATAAGTGCCTCAACAATTTTAAAACATTTTCTTTTAAAAACAATTTCAATTGGAGTCTATAGGAATAGGATACCAAACTAACAAATTTAATTTTATTAGGCATAAACTAACAAAATTTCAGGTCTGTTTTATAAGCCCAGTCAGCTCGACCTGACACCAAAAATAGGTCTAAATTTTTGTTCAAGCTTGGTCCGGATAAAAAAAGTTAAAACTCGAGCCCGGCTCGACCCGCCCGTATTATTATTTTATATATATAAATAGATTAAAAATATAATAAATCAAATATATTAAAAACATTAAAATAAATGTTTATCAACAAATTGAAAGTAAATTAAAAAAAGTCTTTATATTTAAATAACACTAAGATAAGTGCCTCTAAAAATAAAATAGTAACAAAATTAATAATAAAATAAGACTAATATAATATCCAAACAAATAATACATAGTAATATAATAGTGAAATAGTAACAAAATAGTGACAAAATAACAATAATTTTTTTTACAAATTTAGGTCGGGTCGAGTTTAGGCCAAAAAAAGTTTACTTGATGCTCAACCCAATTTTTAAATGGGCTTTACTTTTTTATCCAAATTAAATTATTAAGTCTAAATTTTTACTCAAACCTTTTAATTTTTTAAATGGAACTTCTGCCCTAATCCACACTTGTTCAAATTTAAAAAATTACTACTATATTTAAGTAGGTAATAAAATAATTATTTAAAAAGGCAGAAATTTTTGTTTATATATATATATATATATGTATATATATATATATTCACCTAGTGCTTCCGACAAAAAATCAAGGGCTCTTCGTTTGTCCCATTGGAAAGTGGTATGTATCTCTAAGAGAAAGGATTGGATGAAACGGTTACGCCACGTCATCCGTGTCCCTTTCCAATCAATTAATGACATGTCAGCTATTTTTTACATGTCATTTACACCTCATTTAATTAGATTTCTAATTATTTAATGACATATCTCATTTACACCTCATTTAATTAAATTTTTTAATCACAAATCCCTAAAATCTCAATTGAAAATTACTCAACCCTATTAAAATTTCTATTTTCCCTAATTAAATCTTCACGTCTCTGGTTGCTCCCCTGCTGCTATTTTTTTCTGGCAATCTTCACCTCTCTGCCCTGCTGTTAAACATTCTATCTTCCCTAATCAAATCTTCACGTCTCACGCTTTGCTTGCTGCTATCTTAGTTCTGCCTGCTGCTTCTTTCGGCAATCTTCAGTTCTTCACGTCTCTGCCTGCTGCCTTGCTGCTATCTTAGTTCTGCCTGCTGCTTCTTTCGGCAATCTTCAGTTCTTCTTTCGGCAATCTTCAGTTCTTCACGTCTCTGCCTGCTGCCTTGCTGCTATCTTAGTTCTGCCTGCTGCTTCTTTCGGCAATCTTTAGTTCTTCAAGTCTCTGGCTGCTATTTTACAGGTGAGATTTTTTTTTCTATTATGCTAAAATAGATAGGAGGGCAAGAAAGTCAATACTAGTTCCTAACAATTAAATGAACAGTTTAAACTATTCTTGAGCAAAAAACAAAGATCTAATCTTTAGGTAGCTTTTCATGTAATACAATATAATTAAATCGTTTTAGATAAAATTAGTGAATTCTAGCATTATGCTTAATTGGATCAACATGTTAGGTTATTCAAGGCTGGTTGGGTGATTTAGTTTGGGATGTTAAGTATTTCCACTTGATTTTCATTTGTTTGAAATATAGTTCTATTTAGATTCATTGAAATAATTGTGATTTTTAATAATAATGACTTAGCGTACTGAAAAAAATTTATATGATTTTTGAGCAGTGTTTTTATTAGATTTTAATTGTTCTTTTAAAGTTTTTGACTATTTCTTGTATTATCATGATTTTTTATTATATATTAAAATTTATTCTCAGGTTTTGTTAATTTATAATTTTCATCTATGGAGACAAATCAAGATGAAATAGTTCATCTTGTCGACAAACAAGATAATTCTGTTGAAGAAATTATAAAGGTGGGACTGAAAGTGCATTCCGAAGAAGAGGCTTATAATCTTTATAATCAGTTTGCTTTGAGTAAGGGGTTTAGTATTCGAAGAGGAAATAAGAGACGAAGTATGACTGAACCTATAAGACAACGTGAATTTTTATGCTCGAAATCTGGGTATCATGAACACGAAGATATTGGCAAAGTGAAAAAATTTAATCGTCTAGAGACAAGGACAGGTTGTCAAGCTAAAATTCGTTTTACAATAGAAAAAGGTGTTTGGGTTGTTTCTTACTTTAATGATTATCATAATCACCACTTAGCAACTTCAGAAGAAAGAATTAATTTAAGATCAGGAAGGAAAATTTTGGATGGACATGGAGATGTTATTCGTTCAATGGTTGCTGCAGGAATTAAACAAACAAGTTCATATTCGTTTCTCAGGAAGGAGATTGGGTTTGAAAATATTACATTTACGAAACGAGATTGTCATAATTTCTTGCGAATTGAAAGAGAGAAACTGATTGAAGCAGGGGATGCACAAAGTATTATCAATTTTTTCAAATATAAGCAAGCTGAAGACCCTATGTTTTTCTATTCAATGCAAGTGGACCAGGATAATCGACTAGCTAATTTTTTTTGGAGAGATGGAAGATCAAAATTGGATTACGATTGTTTTGGAGATGTTCTTGTGTTTGATACCACGTATAGAACCAATAAGTATAATTTGGTTTGTGCTCCATTTGTCGGAATCAACAATCACTGGAATACTGTTTTGTTCGGTTGTGCTTTTTTATCGAATGAAACCATTGAGTCATTTACTTGGCTATTTGAAACATTTTTAGAAGCCATGGGCCATCGACAACCGAAGAGTATTTTTACTGATCAAGATCAAGCAATGATGAAAGCAGTAGAGATTGTCCTCCCAGAATCTTCTCATAGATTATGCATGTGGCATATTTCAAATAATGCTAAACAACATCTTGCTAGTCGTTTTGTCAATGCCGAGTTCAAAGCACAATTTAATAAATGCTTTTATGGATGTGAAAGTGAAACAGAGTTTGAATCAAGTTGGGCTACCATGGTTGAAAATTTTGAACTTCAAGATCATGCTTGGCTTAAGAGACTATATGAGCTTCGCGTAAAATGGTGTCCTGCCTTTACCATAGATATTTTTTCGGCTCGAATTAGATCCACTCAAAGAAGCGAGAGTATGAATAGCATATTGCATCAGATTATGAATTGCTCTTTATCTCTTATTCAGGTTATACAACATTATGAGGAAAAGGCAAAAGAATTTCGCCAGATAGAGTTAAATCAAGATTTTCGATGTAAAAATGGAGGACCAAACAAAGTTAATGGACGTGGGATTTTGAAGCATGCATCCAATGTTTACACTCTTGCTATGTTTAAAAGGTTTGAAGAGGAGTTGATGGATTGCATAGGCTTGAATTGTGTTGAATTTAGTAACATCGAAAATATTTCTTTATATCATGTGACTGAAGATGGACGTGAAAGAATTTACTGTGTAGAGTTTGATGTTCCAAATAGCCTTATCTCATGTAGTTGTAATATGTTTGAAAGTCTTGGATTACTTTGTCGTCATGCTTTACGGGTTTTACTTATGAATAACATTAAAGAGATACCCGAAAATTATATACTTAGGAGATGGACAAAAAAAGCAAAGTCATTGCAAGCAAGTGATTTTAGAGCCTCATCATCACATGAAGAAAAATCTAGTTGTTTATTGCGCCTCAGTGAGTTAAATCATATCGGTTACAACCTTTTTGACAAAGGTTCATTGACTCCTAAGTGTACTCAGATTGTCAAAGAAAAACTATTTGAGGCATTGCACTTAGTTGAAAATGAGATGTCAACTATACAAGAAGCTAATGGTTCAGAAATTTCAAAGCATACATCTTTTCAAGATGCTATCAATGATGGCAATGGGAGATCAAGTGAAAAATTAATGTTTGATCCTGTATGTGTCAAAACAAAGGGCTCAAGAAATTCTCGAATGAAAAGCAAATTCGAGAAAAATCAAAAGAAAAAAACAAAGAAGGCAATGCTCTCTCAAGTTTCAAAAGAAAAGGAGAAAATATCAAGTGAGTATGCTTTCCTTTATTATTATATTTGCATCTATTTGTTATGTTATTTAATTAATTTATGTCTTGAATTTAGCAAATAATTTTTATTTTGACCAAGGGAAACAAAACAAATCACTTATGCACGAAGGTTCTCCAGTAGTGCCTCTCCCAATGGAGTCTCAAACTCATGGTTATTCTTCCTATCATCAAATCCCAATGTTAATGACTCCAAACTACCATAATCATTTTTTTCATCCTCTACAGGTATTGATTGAATGCATTATTCTTTTTAAATGTGAAAAGTCATAAATATTTAAGTATATGTATTGTAAAAATATTTTTATGTAGGATTTTTCTTCAAATTGGAGGTTCAATTCTTCATCTAACATGAGTTATACTAAATTGCTGGAAGAGAATGATCCATCGCTATTCAAGACTCAAGTAATATGTTTTTACTTATATTGTCACAAATTATTATATATATAATTCAAGGGTTTATCTAACAGTATAAAAACTTTTTAATAGCAGGAACATTTCTCAAATGGTTTAGAATCTCAAAAAGACTGATGATAATTCATGAGAAAGACTTCAATTTTATTATTATTTGTAATTCTTTTATAATATTTTGAGAATAATACTATTATATGGTTTTTATAGTGTGATCTTGTACTTTGTGTTAGTTATTATTTAGTATGGAGTAAGTTCAATCAATATTTTTGTAAGTATATTGTTTTGGTAATTCGATGTATTTTTTATCGAATCATTTGCTTTTTATGTTGGATTATCAAAGGTGCTTATAAATCATTAAAAATATTAATTTTAGATTATTTGTTCTATTTTCAATCGGTTATCTAAACAAAGATCATGTTACTTCGACAATAACCCATTAATTATTTTTTTATACAATTGAATAAGTATTGCAATGGGGAAAGAAGGAAAGATTTACAAATATAGAGATTAAACCTTGAACCTCATCTCAATCAACTTAAAATCCGCACGAATTTATCGCTGAGCAAGTAAAACATTCACAATAAGCAATTAGTTGCTATATTAAATCGATTGCTGAACAGAATAGCCAAAATCGAAGCTCAACTAAATATGTACAGTATCAACATGTAATTTGTTTGTAAATTGAATCGCAATGATAAACATTGTAGCAGTTTGTTTTTGAAGGTGGCGTTTCTAAAACCTACAATTTCATTGAAACATCACCAGAAACTTGAAGAGAACAAAGGCAGAGTAATAATTATTACAGGCACTTGCTTAGCTGTAGCGTTCTTGTTGTTCCTTGCTGGAGTTTGGTTCCTTGCTGGAGTTTCCTGGAGTTTGGTGACTTTATTGCCAAATTCTTCCATCCTGCAAACGCTGGCAAAAATCGAGTATAATAGCTGTGGACTGAGTTGCTCTAGCAAGCGCAGGAAGAGCAAACCAACGAAGAAATTGATTACCTGAAGAGCAATGTAAAAGCAACCAAGAAAAATAACATTAGAAGATAACAATCTCTTCGGAAAAATGATATGGAAGAGAAAGAGAAAAAGAAAAGTGGAGAAAATTACCCAGTGCACTGACATAGAACGCCACCATAAAATTTAAATGTTAGAATTAACTAATTATAAAGATAGAATTTAAAAATAAATCCCACTATCAAATAACATAATTTGTGTAAAAAAAACCTTCTTTGCCGGTCTTAAAGTATTTACTTTGCTTTTCTCCAACATTGCTTCCCTGCCCAGTGGCCCTGCAATCAAGCCTCATTTGCCAAACATTCGGCGTCGCACCTTATCCCTGAAACAACCCTATTCATCATCTGTTATCTTATTCCATTATTGCCGTCCACCACCGGTATCGCTTGAAGGGCACTACTAGTGCTTCTTTTCTCCCATGGTTCACATCCCTTCCTTTTCTCCTATGGCAGCAGGCAGAGACGTGAAGAACTGAAGATTGCCGAAAGAAGCAGCAGGCAGAACTAAGATAGCAGCAAGGCAGCAGGCAGAGACGTGAAGAACTGAAGATTGCCGAAAGAAGCAGCAGGCAGAACTAAGATAGCAGCAAGGCAGCAGGCAGAGACGTGAAGATTTGATTAGGGAAGATAGAATGTTTAACAGCAGGGCAGAGAGGTGAAGATTGCCAGAAAAAAATAGCAGCAGGGGAGCAACCAGAGACGTGAAGATTTAATTAGGGAAAATAGAAATTTTAATAGGGTTGAGTAATTTTCAATTGAGATTTTAGGGATTTGTGATTAAAAAATTTAATTAAATGAGGTGTAAATGAGATATGTCATTAAATAATTAGAAATCTAATTAAATGAGGTGTAAATGACATGTAAAAAATAGCTGACATGTCATTAATTGATTGGAAAGGGACACGGATGACGGGGCGTAACCGTTTCATCCAATCCTTTCTCGACAATTAAACCCAAACCAAATTAAAAAAAAAAGAGAGGAGGAAATAACCCGAAGTTAGAAACCCTAAAACTAAAAGTGATTTTGGATCCGAAAGGCGGTCGAGGGGTGAACCATGGCGCGCGATACTAGTGATTCCTCCATTACTTTGATGGGCGAGAGCCGATGAACTGATCGGGGCCTCGCGTCGATAAATGGCCGATACCGATGGTAAAATAACGCTTCGGTTTGCGCTTTATTGATCTGGAAAGGAATAAAGTCTTTATTAAGGCGATGCCACCGATGCTCCTTCATGTTCCACTTGCTGCTTTCCTGTGGCAACCACGTTTACGTTATTGGGGAATGCGCGAAAATGATGCTAATTTTCGTGGTTATGATAGAGTAAACGATGTTTTCCAATTAGATTTGAAGGACCTTGAACGTGGGTGGAGAAAAACTACTTCTATGTTGTTCCTCGGGTTTTCCCCCGTTTTGTTCTTCTTTGAAGGAAGGATTTACGTCTTCGAATATTTGGGTTACGAATCTTTTGGCGAGGTTTACGATATAAGTGGGGATTTTGGGAACCATTGTCGCCCCCTCCGGAAGCTATCGATATATGTGTTCCTATTCTAGATTCTTCCCGATCTCGGATTTTGGTGCACCGCCATGCCGTTGATACACTTTACGCTTATTACTATGATCGTAAATCATGGGTTTACCTTGAACAAAAATTTTGTTATCGGTCCGACACAACGACAATCGTGGGCGATGTGTCTTGTATCATCGTCCTTGATAATTATTCTTGTTCTTTGGAGGCGTATAATTTGCTTGATAAGAAACATTTGCCCGTCAAATGGTCATCGGAAGTTCCAGTGACTCCACCACAGGGTTGCACTCTGTATCGTTTGGGCAGTGGCAAGCTTATTTTGGGTTGGGTCAACCATCTCCGTACTTTTGAGTATATAAGATTTAATATTTGGTGCAACGAGCGGGGAGGGATTCATGTAGCCGCAGAGCATCAATCGCCATCACTGCTCCATATCCCAAAGATATTTCTAATATATGGTTCTTCTGAATGAAGGTTAGAGCCCCCTTCATATCACTACTACATCAAAATTATTCATTTGCCAATGCTGCTTGCCATTACATTTGGTTTGCTCTAAATGAAGGTTAGTGCCCCCTTCACATCACTACCACATCTTAATTGTTTCCATCCTTGTAAATTGACGGATTTTTCATTTGCCAATACCGCTTGTCATTGCATTTTGTTTGCTCTTGTTGTTGCTAAGAAGTTGATAGTGAGCCTGGAACTTCCTGTATAAAACTTGAGTAATGCTAAGGTATGGAGTAGACGAATCAGGCGTCGGATTTGCATTTTGTGAAAATATCTGCTCTATTTGTTGTTTTAAATGGTACGAGGGTCCTAGCACCTTTAGAGAACTAGAACACAAGTTCTGTCTTGCCTTACCCCCAATAGTTGCTTCTAGTTTTTTGTTCCAACAAGAAAATAAAATATCCTGATCTAAACAAAGGCTTAAATTCCTACTTAGGAAGTTGGTAGACCATGACAATGTTTCTGCCTAAAATATCAGAGCGAGGTCATTACCTATAGGCAAGTGAAGATTTAGTAAAGTCATGTCCTTTTGTCGGTGATGGATACCACACGTAAAAATGCCAATATTGATAAGGACTATAATAACCTTGGACAATAAGTAAACAAAGTAAAGCTTGACTGCCAGTTAAATAAAATTAGAAAAAGAAATTGAGTGGGTTGTGTTGGGCCAAGCATGGCTCCCTTTTGGTAATTAGGGTTGGGTCTAGTCGAATGATATTGCCCATATTTTGTCTTTGGGTCGGGGCCTAGCCAAACGTGAAAGGTGTTAGTATCCTGTCTAGGCTCGACTTGTGAGCAGGCCTACCTATGACCAAACTATTACTTAGGTTGTAACTTCTACTTCACTTCCATCCCCCCTCCCCCCCCCCAATTACTTTCGATAAACTCCGTCTCTCCCACTACTCATGAATGGTGTTACTTTCATATTAGTGCTTTCCTAATAAATTCCCAGCCCTTTTAACTTCACTCAAGAGGCTATCTGATTGTCCCAGAGATGAAGTTTTGGCTCTCAAGAAATTGCATGCGATTGAGTACGATCATCACGATTTAATCGGCCTCGAACGCATACAACCTTCATCACCGCACTTGTTCCTTTTAGTCTTCCTTTACGTCTTCGTGCAACATCTTGTTTTACTTTGGTTTACAAGGTTTCCTCATCTTACCGAAACAAATTTTTGCAACATGCATATGATAAGAAGCAAGATGAAAGTGCAGAAAATATAACTATTACCAAGTGAGGATAGATTTATTGAATAGGCTGAATTTGATTTGAGATAGTGAATGTTATTACTAAGTGGGCTATTAGCTTGTTGAAATCAGTAAGAGAGTGGACAAAATATTACTTAAGAATATAACTCTAATAAATGGGAATTACTTAGTCCTACAACTAGAGAATTTGAAGTAGAGAAAAAGTAATTAGTAGGGGACAAAAATGTTTATTTGGAAACTCTTTTTAAATATTTTGCCATCCTATTTCCAGTTTTGTATATCATATGAATCGTATGTTTTCTTGGAAAGTAAGAGGGTTTGGGAGTGATAATTTTATCTGTATTGTTTTTTCCTCGTTTCTTTGATTTTGTTCTTGCGTGCTTGACTGATGAAGCTCCAACACGTAAGAAGTCAAAAATGAAAATGGAATGAATTACATATGAAGATAGAATGCTGCAGACTGCAGATGTATATCTGAAAAACCATTAATAGATTATGGAGATCGTTTCTCCGATGTGTTTGTTTTGTTGGTAGTTGTGAGCTATAGTAATAATAATAATAATAATAATAATAATAATAATCATCTTACTCATTTTTCATTGCTGTAAAAGGTCATGGAAGCTTTTATTATTATTAACAATGTTGATTTTTAGGGCTCATTTGGTGCCTGTTGATGTGGTCTGCTGATGGATATGTGTGTGTATATAACTTTAATTATTATTTTTATGGATCAGAATGATTATATTATATATCAATCAAATATACTTTAATTTTGGCTAAAGGGTAAAGAAAAGCCCCTAAACTTTTTCAAAAAATCAATTAAGCTCCCTGAACTTTTTTGTTTTCACTCAATTGGGCCCTTGAACATTTGAATTACAATCAATCAATCAAGTCCTTTGACCGTTAAAGTTAACGGTCAATGTTACAAAGCCAAGGGTGCCGGTTTTCTTCTGGTTGTTTTTGCCACGTGGCCATGTGGTAAAAACATGCATTTTATATATAAAATCAATAGAAAATTATAAAAAAATATTATATGATTTTCTATGACTTTTTATAATAATGTTTTATACATTAAATACTAGTTTTTGCCATGTGGTGAAAACAACCAGCAAAAAATGGCACTTTTGGCTTTGTAACTTCGATGGATAACTTTAATGATAAAAGGGCTTAATTTATTATAATTCTAACGTCTAGGGGTTCAATTTTTGGTTTTTGTCCCTTAAGCCTTCAATTTTCGCTGCAATGATATAAAATTATATTTCTAATCTCAGATTTTTTTTCCCCTCCCTTTTAGGCCTCAGCTGGAACGTGTTGGTGCATGGAGTTGAGTCAAGACCCATGTTGATGGTGAAGAGAGACTTTGAAGACGCCGTCAATTATTTTGGTTAAAACTTTGAAGTTGTTGATGTAATTGGATGCTTTCTTTTTGGATACCGAAATATTGACATAGTTAAAACTACATAGTATTGTGATTTTGCACTTTATTCAGTTCTCTTAAGGCCATCTTTCTTGCCCTTGAAATAACACCCACTACGTGGTTTGAATTTTTATTTTTTAAATTAAATAAATATATTTGAAAATTAAATTAAACCTTTGTGGTTAGAGGGGAATCCAGGGGGTTGGCAAGGGTCGGACCCTTAAAATGGGAAATTGTTATTTTGGCCCTATAAAAAATTTTAAAATTTTAAAATATTGATGAGAGTAAAGTATAGTGGTAAATTTTAAATTTCACGCAATTTTGGATATTAGCCCTAAATAATTTAAGAAATTAGAATTTTCTACTAAATAAGCATTTAACAAATCGATAGATTTAGAAATGATAATGAATATTATATTTGGAAGTATTTCACTATCCAATTTATGTACTGTTGGGGAATTTAGTTTTAAATTTTGGATTTGAATGTAAAAAATATAAATATACAGATTGAGTGATAACATATATACAAAATATAACATCCATGATTATTTCTTAAAAACAAGAATTTGTTGGATTCCTACTAACTAGTTGCTTTGGGTTCCTAAGGTATATATGAATTTGACAAATTCATACTTATTTTTATACCATTTTAAATATATACTATATTAAAATAAATACATTTATAAAAAAATAATTTAAAGATCATCATATTAGAGTAACAGATTTAGGGGTGTTTAAATTTCGGTTAAAATTAATTGGTTAGTTAACTAATCTAATTCGATCAGAGATTAGTTAATAATTTTTTAAAAGTTTAGTTATTGGTTAATTTGGCTCGAAAGCGATTAATTAACCAAATTAATTGAACTTAATAACTAATATCATATATTATATGTATTAGGCTTAGCCTACTTCCCACCTAATCCCCAACCAGCAGCTCACCCCAGCACTCTTAAGTCCTGCCCAATATAAACCTAATTTAGTTTAATTTATAAACCCAACCCAATTTAAAGAATTGGGACTAAATCCGTAACTTTCATAAAATACAAGTACTAATAAAGATATTTAGCCGATTATTTTAACCTGAAAGTTTCAGGGATGGACTTGCTCAATTGGTTTGCAGACAAGTCTAGATACAAAAGCTTGAACATAAGTCCTAATTCCAAGGGTACACTACCAAAAAGTTTATTCCCATTCAAACCAAGATAAAGCAAAGATGTTAACTTTTACACAACCCCCAATAGGAAGAAACTACACCTTGAAATTCATTGTCAAGTCAATGAATTTTAGGTTCGGGTAAACACCTAAATATTTAGATATATTCCCTCTAAGTCAGTTTTTTTCGAGGCGGGCTCTCTTCAAGCTAGTGCAAATTTTCAACCATTGAGGGATTGGCCTAGTAAGCTAGTTGTCATCTGTTGTGAAGTATTCAAGTGATCCGCCATGACAAATGGCTTGCGGCAAATTTGTGTTAATCATACAGGTTTTAACTTGAAGCTTTATCGAGTGAGTTTTGTTGTTTGATAGTGTAGTGTGATACAGGAGTCAAGAATTATATTGCAGAATATTGCGCACTGTATTTCCCGTAAGATAGAATTTGTTTGTAAATTAGATCGGAGGTTACGAGATTAACTCCGTTAACTCAAAAGATCGGAGGTTACGGGCTTAACTCTGCTAACCTTAATAATCAGCTGGGAGCGTAGGTCCATAAGTTGTCAGAAAGTCAAAGTTAGTGATATTAAATCAAGCGAACCATAAGAAAGCAAAAAATCGTGATCGTAAATCAGCTTGACAGCCCAAAAGATATAAGTTGGATCTATACTCACACATAGAGCATGCAAGAATAGAGCAGCAAGATACTCCATAAATAGTAAACTAAAGTCCCTTAGGAAGGCGAGGAGAACCAAACTGTACCACATAACATCGATATCAGATTATATTTGGGACCATATATTCTGAAAGATCCACACCAGCTGCAAACTCATAGTATCAAAACTTTTATGGGATTGCAGAAAAGATGAATAATTCAAATGGATATTCCGTGTCTTTTGGCGTTCTATCTCATAAAAAACCTCATCGTCAACAGATGAATGCTTGTTCATATCGAAATCTTCTGGTGCAATGTTTAAGAAATTTACAAGTTTACTAAATGTCTGATTTTCAATAAATTGTACTTGGAAAACGCCATCGCTGAAGAGGTGTGCGCAAAAAATCCAAGGATGCTCCTTATTGTGCAGTTTTCCAAGTAGCTTTTTCCTGTTGCTCACGTACAATAACACCATTTTGTTCCAATCCAAGGTATCGTGATAGATAATCAAACTCGCAGGAGGAAAACATATTTGCCTGAAGTGATACCAACATAAATATGACTATCTCAACAAGTGCAGATTCGACAGTAGTTCAAAACCCATAGCTATACTCGCAAAATCCAACTTCAAAGGCTATTTATAACTTATCCTATATCAAGAGATGCAAGTGCATGCATAATAATCAAGAGAAATCGTACAAACATGTCAATATCCCAAAAAGTAATAATTGTATGGACTCGAATGATTTTATTAGTCATTTACCTGATAACATCTTCACCAAATCATTTTGTTGCTCCTTATTCAATCCGATGTCCGAACTTAGTGTCTTTTCAGTTTAGAGACAACGGTGCTTTTTGGGGCAACTGTTGGTTCTTTTTGGAAGATGTCATGGTTGATATCAGACAAGGTCCTCTAACGCATTGGACATGGGACTTTGAGACTGAGACTCCCTTTCCCTTCTCGTTATCGTTATGGTCTCTGTAAAAGAAATCATTGTGGCCTTCTCAAGTAGGCGACCTGAATGTTATTTGAGCAAATTAAAATAGCTTTAGTGGATTGATTGTTTAATGGAAAGAGAACCAATCAATGCCTTACTTTGCTTTCTGAACTTCTGTTTGAGTTTAGAAAGACTTTATGTTACACTTGATCCAAAATGCTATAACTTGCCCAACACTGTAAACAACTTCAACACTTGGTGCCAGACACTGTATTTTCTTAACAACTAAACCAAGATTGAAGGCAATTTCTTCTCAGTAGCAATTACTACCCCATTAGCAGCTTTGATTCTAAGAGATGTTTGACCCGATTCGATTGCCGACAAGGGTGCTCGATTTGAACTAGCTTTCCTGAAGGACAAGATGCAACACTAATGAGGCTAGAACGATCGATACGACGGGTGAACTCAGTTTTTTAAACACTATTATCATAAGCACCAGCTGTTGTCAAAATTTTGAGAAAGGGATATCACTGCTATCAAAGCAGGGAGTCTAATTTCAACGCATCTAACCAATTGAGCGAAACCATGTGAATAGAGACAAAGTGCAGTGAAAGTTACAAAAAGAAACTCGTATAAAAAATAATGTTGGATTTTGGAAGTTAGCCAAACACCTACAAATATAATTACGCAGAAAGCACATGCAAAGCTATATATATATATATATATATACAAAGTCAACATTTTTGTTTACTGAATAAACAAAAAACCCAAAACTTTAAGCTTCACATTTCCACATCTTTTTTAATACTCTAAACCATCATATTAAGTAAATAATAAAGAATTATAAAACTTGGTTTAATCATCAATTTAATCCGATTCAACTTATTCATATAAACATGCCAACCGCTTTTTTGTCTCATTCAAATTAATATACCTATCAACTCCTGATTCAATTAATACAATGGTTAATCAAATTTCAACAAACTCTAACATTTGATACGTAATAATATTATTTTATATTTATTAAAAATAATCATAATTAATAAATAATTTTGAAATACAAACAGTCACATATTGACAATATCTTCGGGTTTTTTACCAAAAAAATATAAAAAAATTAAAAAATTCGAAAATAATACACCTACAAAACTAAATACGAAAATGGTATAGTCGGGTGGTCATGCCACTCTGACAGCGCTTCACCCCCGACATGACGGTGAACAAGAACCTCCAACAAGAAAAAAACACAAAACGAAAAAAATAAAAAATGGGTCATGTTGGTGCAGGCGGCTTTTGATGTTGCCTCTGGCAGAGGCGGCACCAGTGTTGCCTCTGGCAGAGGCGGCACTAGTGTATATTTTTTATATTAATTTAATAAATAACCATAATTTTGTCACTTTCTTCGTATTTTTTTTATTTTCGTATCTTATTTTTTAAAATATATTATATTCGTATTTTATTTCTTCATATTATTTTAGTACATAATGTTTCAAATGTATTATTTAAGTGTTTTTTATATTTTTTTAATAAATAACCCTGATTTTAGCACTTTATTCGTATTTTTTTCGTATATTATTTTTTAAAATATATTATTTTCGTATTTTATTTTTTTGTATTGTTTTAGCAAAAAATGTTTCAAATGTATTATGTAAGTGTTTCTTTTATATTAATTTAATAAATAACCCTGATTTTGGCACTTTCTTCGTATTTTTTTTATTTTCGTATCTTATTTTTTAAAATATATTACATTCGTATTTTATTTCTTCATATTATTTTAGTACATAATGTTTCAAATGTATTATTTAAGTGTTTTTTATATTTTTTTAATAAATAATCCTGATTTTGGCACTTTATTCGTATTTTTTCGTATATTATTTTTTAAAATATATTATTTTCGTATTTTATTTTTCTTACATAATACATTTGAAACATTTTTGCTAAAACAATATAAAAAAAAAATACTTAAAATAATATATTTTAAAAAATAATATAAAAAAATACGAATAAAGTGCTAAAATCAGTGTTATTTATTAAAAAAAATATAAAAAACACTTAAATAATACATTTGAAACATTATGTACTAAAATAATATGAAGAAATAAAATACGAACATAATATATTTTAAAAAATAAGATACGAAAATAAAAAAATACGAAGAAAGTGACAAAATTAGGGTTATTTATTAAATTAATATAAAAAATATACACTGGTGCCGCCTCTGCCAGAGGCAACACTGGTGCCGCCTCTAGCACCAACATGACCCATTTTTTATTTTTTTTTCGTTTTCAGTGTTTTTTTTTTTACTGTTAGAGGTTACGGCACCACCCTGACATGACGGTGAACAGTAACCCTAAAACTAAAAGCGATTTTGGATCTGGAAAGGCGAAGCTGAGGGTGAACCATGAGCGGCGATACTAGTGATTCCTCCAGTTACTTTGATGGGCGAGCCGATGAACTGATCGGGGCCTCGTCCGAAATGGCCGGATACCGATGGTAAAATGCCGCTCGGTTTGCGCTTTATTGATCCGGAAAGGAATAAAGTCTTTATTAAGGCGATGCCACCGATGCTCCTTCAGTTCCACTGCCGCTTCTGTGGCAACCACGCTTACGTTATTGGGGAATACGCGAAAATGATGCTAATTTTCGTGGTTATGATGGATTAAACGATGTTTTCCAATTAGATTTGAATGACCTTGAACGTGGGTGGAGAAAAACTACTTCTATGTTGTTCCCTCGGGCTTTTCCCCGGTTCTTGCTCACTTGAAGGAAAGATTTACGTCTTGAATATTGGGGTTCGAATCTTTTGGCGAGGTTTATGATATAAGTGGGGATTTTTGGGAATTATTGTCGCCCCCTCCTAAGCTATCGATATATGTGTTCTGTTCTAGATTCTTCCCGATCTCGGATTTTGGTACACCGCCATGCCGATGATACTCTTTACGCTTATTACTATGATCGTAAATCATGGGTTTGCCTCGAACAAAAATTTTGTTCTTGGTCCGACACACATGACAATCGTGGGCGATGTGTCGATATTTCGTCCTTGATAATTATTCTTGTTCTTTGGAGGCGTATAATTTGCTTTGATAAGAAACATTTGCCCGTCAAATGGTTATCTAAGTTCCAGTGACTCCACCACGGGGTTGCACTCTGTATCGTTTGGGCGATGGCAAGCTTATTTTGGGTTGGGTCAACCATCTCCGTACTTTTGAGTATTTAAGATTTAATATTTGGTGCAACGAGCGGGAGGGATTCATGTAGTCGCCGAGCGTCAATCGCCATCATTGCTCCATATCCCAAAGATATTTGTAATTTATGGTTCTTCCGAATGAAGGTTAGAGCCCCCTTCATATCACTACTATATCGTAATTATTCATTTGCCAATGCTGCTTGCCATTACATTTGGTTTGCTCTAAATGAAGGTTAGTGCCCCCTTCACATCACTACCACATCTTAATTGTTCCCATGTAAATTGACGGATTTTTCATTTGCCAATACCGCTTGTCATTGCATTTTGTTTGCTCTTGTTGTTGCTAAGAAGTTGATAGTGAGCCTGGAACTTCCTGTATAAAACTTGAGTAATGCTAAGGTATGGAGTAGACGAATCAGGCGTCGGATTTGCATTGTGTGAAAATGTCTGCTCTATTTGTTGTTTTAAATGGTACGAGGGTCCTAGCACCTTTAGAGAACTAGAACACAAGTTCTGTCTTGCCTTAACCCCAATAGTTGCTTCTAGTTTTTTATTCCAACAAGAAAATAAAATATCCTGATCTAAATAAAGGCTTAAATTCCTACTTAGGAAGTTGGTAGACCATGACAATGTTTCTGCCTAAAATATCAGAGCGAGGTCATTACCTATAGGCAAGTGAAGATTTAGTAAAATGATGTCCTTTTGTCGGTGATGGATACCACACGTAAAAATGCCAATATTGATAAGGACTATAATAACCTTGGACAATAAGTAAACAAAGTAAAGCTTGACTGCCAGTTAAATAAAATTAGAAAAAGAAATTGAGTGGGTTGTGTTGGGCCAAGCATGGCTCCTTTTGGTAATTAGGGTTGGGTCTAGTGGAATGATATTGCCCATATTTTGTGCTGGGTCAGGGGCCTAGCCGAACGTGAAAGGTGTTAGTATCCTGTCTAGGCTCGACTTGGGAGCAGGCCTACCTATGACCAAACTATTACTTAGGTTGTAACTTCTACTTGACTTCCATCCCCCCCCTCCCCAAATACTTTTGATAAACTCCGTCTCTCCCACTACTCATGAATGGTGTTACTTTCATATTAGTGCTTTCCTAATAAATTCCCAGCCCTTTTAACTTCACTCGAAGAGGCTATACAGTTGTCCCAGAGATGAAGTTTTGGCTCTCAAGAAATTCTGCATACGATTGGTACGATCATCACGATTTAACTGGCCTCGAACGCATACAACCTTCATCACCGCACTTGTTCCTTTTAGTCTTCCTTTCTGTCTTCGTGCAACATCTTGTTTTACTGGTTTACAAGGTTTCCTCATCTTCTCGAATGTAGAAATTTTTGCAACATGCATATGATAAGAAGCAAGATGAAAGTGCGAAAAATATAATTATTACTAAGTGAGGATAGATTTATTGAATAGGTTGAATTTGATTTGAGATGGTGAATGTTATTACTAAATGGGCTATTAGCTTGTTGAAATCAGTAAGAGAGTGGACAAAATATTACTTAAGAATATAACTCTAATAAATGGGAATTACTTAGTCCTACAACTAGAGAATTTGAAGTAGAGAAAAAGTAATTAATAGGGGACAAAAATGTTTATTTGGAAACTCTTGTTAAATATTTTGCCATCCTATTTCCGGTTTTGTATATCATATGAATCGTATGTTTTCTTGGAAAGTAAGAAGGTTTGGGAGTGATAATTATATCTGTATTGTTTTTTCCTCGTTTCTTTGATTTTGTTCTTGCATGCTTGACTGATGAAGCTCCAACACGTAAGAAGTCAAAAATGAAAATGGAATGAATTAGATATGAAGATAGAATGCTGCAAACTGCAGTTGTATATCTGAAAAACCATTAATAGATTATGGAGATCGTTTCTCCGATGTGTTTGTTTTGTTGGTAGTTGTGAGCTATAGTAGTAGTAGTAATAATAATAATAATAATAATAATAATAATAATAATAATAATAATCATCTTACTCATTTTTCATTGCTGTAAAAGGTCACGGAAGCTTTTATTATTATTAACAATGTTGATTTTTAGGGCTCATTTGGTGCCTGTTGATGTGGTCTGCTGATGGATATGTGTGTGTATATAACTTTAATTATTATTTTTATGGATCAGAGTGATTATATTATATATCAATCAGATATACTTTAATTTTGGCTAAAGGGTAAAGAAAAGCCCTAAACTTTTTCAAAAATCAATTAAGCTCCTGAACTTTTTGTTTTTCTCAATTGGGCCCTTGAACATTTGAATTACAATCAATCAATCAAGCCCTTTGACCGTTAAAGTTAACGGTCAATGTTACAAAGCCAAGGGTGCTTGTTTTCTTACATTTTATTTTGCCACGTTGCCATGTGGTAAAAACATGCATTTTATATATAAAATCAATAGAAAATTATAAGAAAAATATTATACGATTTTCTATGACTTTTTATAATAATGTTTTATACATTAAATACTAGTTTTTGCCATCTGGTGAAAACAACCAGCAAAAAAATGGCACTTTTGGCTTTGTAACTTTGATGGATAACTTTAATGATAAAAGGGCTTAATTTATTATAATTCTAAAGTCTAGGGGTTCAACTTTTGGTTTTTGTCCCTTAAGCCTTCAATTTTCGCTGCAATGATATAAAATTATATTCCTAATCTCAGATTTTTTTCCCCTCCCTTTTAGGCCTCAGCTGGAACGTGTTGGTGCATGGAGTTGAGTAAAGACCCATGTTGATGGTGAAGAGAGACTTTGAAGACGCCATCAATTATTTTGGTTAAAACTTTGAAGTTGTTGATGTAATTGGATGTTTTTTTTTTGGATACCGAAATATTGACATAGTTAAAACTATATAGTATTGTGATTTTGCACTTTATTCAGTTCTCTTAAGGCCATCTTTCTTGCCCTTCAAATAACACCCATTACGTGGTTTGAATTTTTGTTTTTTAAATTAAATAAATATATTTGAAAATTAAATTAAACCTTCGTGGTTAGAGGCGAATCAGGGGTTGGCAGGAGGCCGGACCTTTAAAATGGGAAATTGTTAATTTGGCCCTATAAAAAATTTTAAAATTTTAAAATATTGATGAGAGTGAAGTATAATGGTAAATTTTAAATTTCACGCAATTTTGCATAGTAGCCCTAAATAGTTTAAGAAATTTGAAATTTTTTTGTTGCGCACATAGTACCCTTTCTTTGTTGTGCCATTCAATTGAGCCCTGTATCATTTTCTTTTTCTTTCGATTTGGCCTTGAAATTTTTACCATGTTTTATTTTGACCCATGATAAAACGCAGCGCATAAGGGTAGGGAATATTTTCCCTATCAGTCCCTCATTTTTGCGCGTGTTTTAATTTTAGCCCCCGATTCTCTTTTATTTTAGTTTTAGATTTACCCTTTTAATTGTTTTTAATTCCAATATAGTCCAAATTCATTTAGCTTCTTTGTGCATTCATTGTTTTATTTAATCTTTTCTTTTCAATTGCCTTGTATTTCATTTTCCCAGTTTTTGTTTATCGTTTATAGTGTTATTATTATTATTATTATTATTATTATTATTTATTCTATTTATTTACTATTTTCGAACACATTTCAAAATTTAGATTCATTTTATTGTTATTATTATTATTCATTTATATATGTAGTCCCAAATTAGATCCATGATTTTATTTTTACTTCAATTTGTTCCTTTATCTTTTTATATATATTGTTTATCTTAAAATTTTTGTTATTATTTATTTTAACCTTTTTATATAATTTCCATTTCAAATTTCTCTACATTATTTACTTTAATATTTTCATACATTATATATTTTAAACTCCTTTTTGACACATTATATGTTTTGAATTTGTTTATATGTTATTTTAAATTGTTTTATAAATTATTTACTTAAATTTGCTTTATATATTACTTTAAATTAATTTTATCTTTTATTTTAGATTATTTTATATTACTTATTACATTTTATTAATGTACATATTTCAAGAATTATCATGAAGCCACCAAATACCCAACAAGCATAAATTATATACTATTTGAAGCCAAGCTTCTAAGCTATGAAAGTCAAAATTCTGATAGCAGTTGGATGGTGGATCTATAATCAAGGAAATCATCACCTACAAAAATACGTGGATAACATCAAAAACACCTAACTGTTATGCTTAATTTTATAATATATATTTCATTTATTGTATAATATATAACTTTTAAATATAATATACTATAATATAAATATTAAAAAATATATTAAGTTATTCCTGTTTAAAAATTTAAAAATGATAATGATAATATATTTAATAAATATTAAATAAAATTTGTTATTAGTTTTAAATAAAAATAGTATGGGTGGACTTAAACAAGTTTGGGTTAGGAATATACAAATATAAATGGACATTGCCAAAACTTAAGACCCATGTTCCTACTTAGGCCGAATTTGGACAATTATGTATGATATTGATACTATTAAGAAGCCTGATTTAATCTATAAATATCTCTAATCATGAGTGTAAATTAATATCAAGAACAATATTTATATCATAATAAAATTTATCATAAATATTAAAAAAATATTAAATTATTCATATTTGAAATTTTAATACTAGAATATCTACAAAGAGGTATATAGTTAATAAATATTAAATAAAAATAATTATATTTTTAAAAATAAAAATATGAAAGAGCTTAAACTAATTTGTGTTAATTATATATTGATATGGACAAATTTAGTATAATTTGAAGTTTATAGAACCAGATTATTTTTAAATAATTATATATAATACTAATACCACGTATAAAATCAACCCAAACTCCAACTAATCTAGCCCCACCCATCACCATCATATGTAGTATTTAGCTCAATGACTCTGATAGCCGGAGGCAACTACCATTCCTTACCCATAATCACACTCATTAAAACCTTAGAACTGAATAGAAACATAAATGTGAGATGAACTCCCCATGTTCTGGTGTTGCTTCCCATGTCACAATTAGAAAACCATTAAATTTTTTAGAAACAATTCTGAGGATTTTATTAAAAGTTTTATATCCACTTAGTTGTAGCAATCTGGGAATTAGCCCAGCCTAGTGTGCTGGAACTCAATTGCAATGGTCTTCTCACAACTTCAAATGGTAAGTAGCTGTTATCCATTTTTTTAATTTAGTGACTTCCCATATTAATTTAATTGCATATAGATTAATTATTTGATTTTATTAAGTGTTATAAAAATATTATTTGGTTGATTTAAATAAAAAACTCTAAGATATGTTTTGAAGCCATTCAAATCAATCTCCATGAAACATAGATCCAATTTGCTTGATTTAAATAAATCTAATCTTTAAAAATTTGTTGCTTCATAATATCAATCTTCAAATATGGACTAATACATATCCATAATATCAACTAATTCATGGCCCAACTATATTGTTTCAAAAAATTGCTAACTTCAAATATGACAAGTTATAAAACCTTGAGCAATTATCAATATAATTGTAAATACTTGGTGTTGTTCCTCTTACAAGTGCCTCAACAATTTTAAAACATTTTTGTAAGCGGCCTAATCTGCCCGGGCCCATACCATACCATAACCATACAAAAACAAAAAAAAAGTAATAATAAAATCAAACAGAAATAAATAATAAACCAAATTATTTATGGGTCCAATGTCCATTTACAAATTTCTAGGCCTAAACCAAACTAAACCCAAATATTAAACCTAACACAAATCCAAATTTATCCCAAACTTTTAACCCATCTGAAATAAACCTAATTTGGCCCAATCCTAGCCCAAACCCAAAGGATAAGAACAAACTAATTGATCAGTATTGCTTAAGAACAAACCCAAGGCCTAATTTGCAAGGTATAGATCGGAAGAAAGCGAGGCAAGTTTGAATCGTGGCGCGTTTCATGTTGTCAATAGTGCTTCAGTTTAGCAAATGCAGGTGTGGGACCTAATCTTTTGTGAACTGTATGCATGGGCACTAACCATATGCTATGTGATTTTGTGATTTGCGAATCCTCTGCGAACCTTTTTTTCTTATACGAATATGAATGTGAATCCTTTACGAACGCCTCTGCAAACCTCTTGTCTTATGTGATATGTTTGTAACCTCTGCGAACCTCTTATTATTGCGAATTTGTTTGCAACCCTGTATGTGTCTATGTGTGAACTTCTAAATTAGTGTTTAGCGAATCGTGTGTGCTTTACTGCTAGAATTGTGTTCTGTGAACTGTATACATGTGTACTGTATTGAGATTATCTATAGTGGGGATACTTTGCCCCGAAACCCTTGTTCTTTTTGTGTCTCCCCTTCTATTCATTTACAACCTTTGCTTGATTTTCTTTCTTCCTTCTGCTGATTTTGTTCCTCCATTGTTGAACGTTTTGGCTACGCAAGGATCTCATTATTGCATCATTTTGCTCTCTGGCAGTGTAAATTTGTGGTGATCTAATCAAATTTTGCTCTCCTTCTTTAATTCTCTGGT
This sequence comes from Gossypium anomalum, assembly GCA_025698475.1. Lineage (NCBI taxonomy): Eukaryota > Viridiplantae > Streptophyta > Magnoliopsida > Malvales > Malvaceae > Gossypium > Gossypium anomalum. The sequence goes on from CM046961.1 coordinate 7,629,441, forward strand.
GGTCGAATTCTTCATGTGTACTTTGTGCCTGCAAGGTATAGATCAGGAAGAAAGCGAGGCAAGTTTGAATCGTGGCGCGTTTTGTGTTATCAATAGTGCTTTAGTTTAGCAAATTTAGGTGTGGGATTTAATCTTTTGTGAATAGTATGCATGGGCACTAACCAATGGCCCAATTCTAAAACGAGCCAAATGGCCCAATCCTAAAACGAGCCCAAATGGCCTAAATTTTGGTTTCAAAAATTGAAACCCTAGGACCAGCGTCGCAGCTTCCTCAGCAAGGGTCCCCAGCGCATCTCCATGTTACCCCACGAACGGCCTCTTCCTCCGTACGGCCATCTCCATGTCAGTCGAACTTGCGAGAAAAAAAGAGAAACAGACTACAGCAAGCCAACGATAGAAAAATAAAAATTTGTATTTTTAATTTATGATCTCTATTCGGCTATAAAAGGAGGCCGATTGTATACTGTAAAAGATTACTTACGCATACTAAATAGAAATAAAAAAAGCAACCAAAAAGAATTATTGGAAGGTGATCTCGGTTTCCATTTCTTTTCTTTTTAGTTTGTTTTTTCTCTTTGGTCTTTTATGTAGTTCTTTTGCATGAGAAAATAAAAAAAAGAAGGTGAGGGGTTTACCTCTAAAAATGTGCCATCAGAGTCCTTATCTCCTTCGTCAAAATCGGAGTTTGAGATGGGATTTTGGGGCTGAAATTGGCAATCCTCAAGTCTTGGTTTTAAACGGGGATAAAAAAGGCCTTCGTACGTCACCACCCACCGACTGCAGTGGTGAAATGGTGGTCGGACGGCGGGTTTTTTGGATCAGCCGAATCGGAGGGGTTGAGAGAGTTTTAAAAAAAAGGGTTTTAAATTTTTTAGAAAATAATCGTCTAAATGAATTCTTACGGCAAATTTTTGGCTTATATATATGTTTAAAACGACGTCGGTTTAAGCCGTGAGTGTTGGCGTTGAAACGACGTCGTTTCAATGCACAACCCGATGACCCAACCCGGATTCTCCTAGGATCCGCGCGTCTCATAGGGAGGGGATAATTTTGCGCGCAGTCCTTCCACATTTCTATTATGTTTTAATCCAGTTTTTCTTTTCTTTTAATTTCTCCCTTTAATTTCAACTTTGTTTCGATTTAGTCCCCAAAAGAACGGCGTCGTTTAGGGGTGAGGGATAATTTCCTATTCAGCCCTCATAGCTTTGCGCGCGTTTCATTCAAGCCTCGCATTTTTTTGTTGTTGTTTAAATTTTGCCCTTTAATTTCAATTTATTTTCAACTCGATCCAGGATACATTTAATTTCAACAAACTGTTTTATATATTTTACTTATTTATTTCTTATATAAGTTTTATATATTATTTATCTTAGATTTTTCTACATAATAAGTTCTTTTAAACTATTTTGTATATTGTTTATTCAAAATTGCCTTATAGTGTTCGTTTCAAATTGTTTATATGATATTTAAAAAATATATTTTATACCATTCATTTTATATTATTTTTATATATTATTTATCTTAACTTGTTTTAATGTAATGTTTATTAAAATTTGTTTTACTATTTATTTAAAATAATTATATATACATTATTTATTCAAAACTTTTATGTTTGTTTTTCATTTTTGGTTATATATATATCGTTTAATTCATCTTGAAATTTTGTAAGTGTGAATATTGGAATAATGTATATTGAATGATTATTTGCCTCGTGTGTCGCAATTTGAATTCATTGTTTTTATATTGTTCACTTGTATCATATTTGATTATTTATGCTTTCCAACGCCATGATTTGTTAATGCTTTTGTAATGTGTTTTGGCAAGATAATATGTCATCATTCTTATGCATGTTGTAAATTTTTTTACTATGAGTGGCCATTTGAATGTTTTAATCTAATCAATTATCTTTTAATTAAATCATCAACTCTTTTTATTTTAAATAGTGATGAAAGGAACCTTTTGAGAACAAGACAATATTTTGTGTTTGGAAATTTGAGAAATCGTACCCGAACGTGCTAGATTTTGATTTGTCGTTTGACCAAATAACCAAATACCCTTTTAAAATTCCGTCCGTGTTTTCTTCAATTAAAAAATAAGGCAATATTTTATGTTTGGAAATTCGAGAAATCGTGCCCTAACGTGTTGGGTTTCGGTTTACCATTTGACCAAATAACCGAATATCCTTTTAAAATTTCAATGCATGAGTTTTGGAAATCATGAGATGATCTTGGTATCGAGGGTTTGAAATGTCGTATCCTAACATGCTGGATATGATATTTTATTTCTTCAGAACAAGAGAATCTCAACATCCAATTCGAGTTATTCAAATATTTTTAAAAGGAGTTGTATTTCAAAATCTTTTTAAACTTTTGACATTAGGACATTAATTAATGAATAAGGTACCAATTTTGGGCGCTGCGAGGGTGCTAATCCTTCCTTGCACGTAACCGACTCCCGAACCCGTTTTCTTGAATTTCTTAGGCCAAAATCGTTATTTAATAAAATAAAATGTCTTATGGGTGATCCAATCACACTTAAACAAAAAGGATTGGTGGCGACTCTGTATTTCATTTTTAAAGTCAATCATTGTTTTTTAAAATATAAAAAATGGTTTCGACAGCTTGGCGAGTCCACTCGGGACAATAAGAGAGTCGAGCCGTAAAATTGATTATTTTCTGTCCTTTTATCGTAAATTGAAAATTTGATTTAAAAATCATGATTCTTTTGTGACATTTGTTTGTGATCCTTATGATTATTGTGGTTTGAGTCTCGTAGAATACTATTGCATTACATGACCGTTGTGGTTATACCTTTTAAGTGGGAGTGAGAAGCTATGCTTTCGTGAGGTTTTCACCTCTGCATGGGCTAGTGGACTGTGTTCAGGATACATCCGTACCTATGTCTTCGTGAGATTTTCATCTCCGCATGGCCATAGGGAAATGTATTCCCCTGAGCTGAACTCGATCCATATGAGCCTATAATGGGTGAGGATTGAGGAATCTGCTAGTTCAAGTACGTTTTCTTTAGAACTAAACTGCATATAGTGAACTCTAGGAGCTCACCCTAGGTAGAGCTATGCTAAACCTTAGTGGTTACCCAGATTATTTTTTGTTTGTTTTGAGTTTTATCATTTGTATATGATACTGACTTGTTGTGTTTTGTTTTGGCTGTAATTGCATGACATTGCATATTTAAAGAGGTGTCGATTCGTGTTTAGTTACTAAGTTAGAAGGCTTGCCATGAAGAACAAATTTCTTGATAAAGTAGAGGATAATGCGGCTGTCCGTATATGGGCCCATTGGGATGATGAGACTAAGCAGTTGTTCTACCATAATTATGGCGATCTACCCTAATTGCTCGACATCAAGGTAGACAAGCATTTGTTTCGGGCTATGGCTCAGTTTTGGAACCCTGCTATTGTTGTTTCACTTTTGGGAAGGTGAAGTTGGTACCCACTGTGGAAGAATATACGACCTTGCTTCACTGTCCAAAGATCCAAGTTGACAAAGCTTACTCTAGGACCGTTAATGTCACAACTTTTGTGAAGAAATTAATGAATATTATCGGGATAAGTGTACAGTGGGTTACGGCCTGAATTCAGCAAAAGGGGGTGGTAAATGCATTCCTTGGGTGAATTTGGGGGACCTGATCCTAGCACATCCGGATGTAAAGAAGAAAGTTGACGTCTTCGCCTTGAGTATTTATGGTTTGGTAATCTTTCCTAAAGCTTTAAGGCATATAGATGAAGTAGTCACCGATTTATTTGATCGACTTGATAAAAGGGTCACACTTGTACCTGCAATTCTAACTGAGACCTTTAGATCTTTGAACATGTGTCGAAGGGCAGGTGAAGGCAAATTTATCGAATGCGCGAAGTTATTGTTGGTATGGTTTCATGGTCATTTCTGGAAGGTGGGCAAAGTCTCTTACCGAGTCTTCTCTGAGAATTATTCCCTATTAAAGGAGGAAGTAGTTACGCAAATGAGGGAAGACATATCAGAAGAAAGGTGGATGGCAATTCTGCAAAATCTCAAAGAGAAGGATGTTGAATGGAGAGCCTTTTGGATGGTCCCCGACAGAATCCTTTATCGGTGTGGAAGTTTTGATTGGGTACCTTTTCTTTAGAGAGCTATTGGATATGCCCCTTTACTCGTATTAAGGCAATACAAATGAAGGCAATTTACCGGTGACATACGGACTAGCTCAATATGAGTTCTCGTATAAGGGCGACAATTATAAGAAAAAGGTTCGAGAGATTTCTGATGCTTGGAAGCAGACCCGCTGGATGAAAAAATTGATTGTTGGTTCAATGACGACTCCTGAATACAATGGATGGGTTAGTAAAAGGATTAATGATAATATCCCTAGGCCGAGTTTAGAGTGCGCTCGATCAATGGAGGAATACTTGCAAGTAGTCCCATCAGAGCTAGAGATCATAAAGCAAGACTTCAAAAAGAAGAATTTCGAGCTCGGGAAGAGAATTGAGCAGCTGGAAGAGGAAAAAACAAATTTAAGATTAGATGTGGATGTTCAGAGGTTAGAAACTGAGAAATTAAGAAAAGGAAAGAAGAAGGCCTAGGAAGATCTAGATAGTTTGAAGACAGATTATAAGAAGCTACGTCTATCAATGAGAACTGCCAGGTTCAGAAAAACTTCAGAATAGTGGCATCAGGAGGTTCGAGAGGAAAAAATCAAAGTTGATAGGTGGGAAAGGAAATTTCAAAAGGCTCAAACGCGAAACGAGGCCCTAAAGAAGAGTCTGTCGGAATCCCAAAATGAGAAGATCGGGTTGAGAGCTAGAATAGCCAAACTAGAAAAATTGGTTCATTAGCATCAAAGCCGCAACTCTGTAATAGAGCTGAAGGTGAGCTTAGATAAGAGTGAAGAACTGAAAAGGAAGATCCAAGAACTCGAGATTGCGCTACAAAACAGTGAGCTCTGGGTTAAGCTTCTTAAAGCAATTAATGAGCGGTGTAATGAGCAACTCCATCGATCTTATGGTCAAATTAGAGATAGAGACTACATTATGGGTGAGGCTGTGGCCCAGATTCAAGAGGTGGCCGACCATCTACAGACTTTAGCAGTCCAAGCAGATGTATTAAGCGTGAAATACGAGCTAGAATCAGACCGGGGCGATAATTGGTTTAGTTGCTTAGGAAAGTGAAATCTTTGAGCGTTAGGGCTAGGCAATATATGTAATCCATTTCTATGTAAAGAACTTTGTTTTCTAGTAAAGTTTTCTAAATAGGATTGAATCAGAATAGACTTTTTTTTTTTTGCATTCATTTCATGCATCTGCATTACATTACATCATATGCATTAAAGTCCACCAAAAGATCCTAATTAATTTAAAAAACCATTTGCACAAGTTTAGTTAAACTTATAACAATCATATCAATTAAAATTCACCATCTAAATGTCAACCCAACTAGCATATTTCAAGAATTATCATGAAGCCGCCAAATACCCAACAAGCATACAAAGCCTTGATTCATAGCATAACAACCATTTCCTATTACATAACATAATTCAACATAATATCAATGTATTTCATTCTTGACCAATAGACTCAGCTTAAGTAAAGACATGCATATTTCCATGAGATTACCAAAAATATCAACAAAAGTTAAAATGTAAACTTGCATGCTAGCTAATTACCAATCTATATATTCAAAAAGGGGCCCTATTACATGCCATATTTATGAAACCAAAAATCAAAATCTACCAAGATTTTCCGATAGTGTGATTTCTTGTACTGATCTAATCTTCTAAGTCCACAAAAGTGTTATCTACAAAAATGAATCAAATACAGGTAAGCTTACATAAAGCTTAGTAAGCTCATTAATAATCAATAAATTGTTTTTTACTAACTTAAGACATGATATATCAACTTCCATCAATGAATAATACTTGAGTATCATTTCAATGTTGGTGTTCAACCATTAGTACAGAAAATCTTATTCAGTATAATCAGTGGATAATGCTCGTTTGAGCAAACATTCAATATAATCAATAGATATGGCTCGTTGAGCAACATTCAGTAAAATTAGTGGATTCGCTTGCTTTGAACAAGCATTCAGGATAATTAGTAGATTCGCTCGCTTGAGCAAGTATTCAGTAAAATCAGTAGATTTGCTCGTTTTGAACAAGCATTTAATATAATCAGTAGATTCGTTCGCTTGAGCAAGCATTCGGTAAAGCTAGTGGATTCGCTCGTTTTGAACAAGCATTCAGTATAATTGGTATATTAGCTCGCTTGAGAAATCATTTAGTAAAATCAATGGATTCGCTCTTTTTAAACAAGCATTCAGTAAAATCAGTGGATTCGCTCTTTTTGAACAAGCATTTAGTATAATCAGTAGATTCGCTCGCTTGGGCAAACTTTCAGTAAAATCAATATTCTACTTTTTGTTTCAAGATTATACAATCCCCCAATATAAAATTTAATAAAATTAACTAAATCAACAACAAAAATTAAATTATTTTATGCAATTAAGTTCTTTTTTTATTTTATAAAATTGCCCTCAATATTTTACTTTTGTTCAATTTAGTCCCTAAGCTCAAATATGCAAATTAACCATTTTTACCTTGAACCCACCTTGACCGAACCTCCTAAGGTCTCACTACACCTCATATCAAACCCTCATAATTTATTACCTTTACAAATAAATAATTTATTACTAAAAATCATCAAAAATTATTTTACAAAATAGTCTTAACTAATAACAAAGCTTGTTAATCTCTCATAAGCTTCAAGAAACAACTCAACCCATCAATGACAACATTTATAAGAAATGAAATTTTCACAAACTAGCCCCCAAGTTAGCTAGATTAATACGAGCTAAAAAACATAAAAAAAAAAACGGACAAAACTAATTAAAGGAATCAAGTTAGGCCAACTGCTTCCTCCTCTTTCTTTTAGTGTTTCGGCTAAGAAGACTTAATGAGTAAGATAGCTAAATTTTTTATGTTTTTATCATTTTAACTTAATTTTTTAATTATCATTTTACCCTTTTTAATTAATTATGCTTTAAGCCCATTAATGTTCATTAAATCCTATAATGGTTCATTCACTATTTTGGTCCATATATTCCTTACTATATTTATTTAACCACTTAAACCAATTGAAGCTAACATTTACTCCCGTTACAATTTAGTCTTTTTTACTTAATTAACTATCTAATGATTAAATTTCTTTACCAAAATTTACTACGGTACTAATAGAGGTGTGCATGGGCGGCGCGCGACGACCACCCAAGGCCCGCCCCTTTGAAAAATGGGAGGGTTTGGTAAAAATATAGGCCCAAAAATGGGCTTGGGCAAAAAAGAGGCTGTTTAGAAAAGGGGCGGGCCTCTGCAAGATTTTTGGCGGGCCGCCCGGCAAATTCGATTTTAATATTAAATTTTTTAAATTTTTTTATTTTAAATTTTAAGTAACTTTAGTTTTTTTACTTTAGGTTTTTTTTTTGTTTTTAATGTTATTTTGATATTGTAAAATTTTTGTTATTAATATAATTTAGTTCTTAATTTAGTTCTAATTTATTTCAATTTTTAATTTTAATATAATTATTTTTTATTATATTTTTAATTTATATATTATTTTAAGAATTATTTTAGTCCCATTTTTTTAATATTTTTTTATGTTTTAAATGCATTTGAGTTATTATATTTTAAAGTTTTTATTTAATAAAAAAGTAAATTTTTTTAATATGGTAGGGCCGGGCGTGCAGCTGCTCTCGCCTATCATTTTTTTCTCTGGCCGGGCTTGGACAAAATTCTAGGCCCATATTTCGGGCCGGGCCTTGAAAACGGGCCGAAAATTTTTTATGGGCCCGGCCCCAACCCGGCCCGGCCCGGCCCATGCACACCTCTAGGTACTAATGACATCGTAAATATTAAATAATTAATATTTATGGACTGACACGACGTAGTCGTGGTCCTGAAACCACTATTTTTTGACAACACTGAAAAATGTGCTGTTACACAAATCAAACTCACATAGGCATTAAAATGCAAATTTATTTCAATATTAGAATGAAGGACTTTCACAAGTAAAATTTATAGGTTTGGAGTTTACTTCACAAGTCGTGCTCCATTGCCATCTGTTTAGCTATCCACGCTTTCCGGTATGATACTCGATACTGGAATCGTGCCTGTATTTCGGTAATCAGTACCGATACTTTAATGGTCAGCATGTCTTTCACCATTGGCATGATGTACGTACAAATAGTTTTGGAATCAAATTTTCGATGATCTTTTGTCATACGTGTTGAAGTGCATGTGTGAGGCCCAACAAAATTTTGTATCTCCCACATCTGCGACTTCTGGATAAATGCAGCTCGTATCTGCCAATTGCAGCCTTCCGCCGACCTCCAACACTCTCCAATATATAATGTTGGTTTAGACATGACGACTTTGTAGTCTATTGATATATTCATGCTATACCGCTTAATGGCAAATACGCACTCTTCCTTACTTTCGAATCTCTGGCCCACGAACAACTCCTCAGGATCAAAATATATAGCCATCCGATGAGTAGGTAGTATTTCAGGGTACTCCAAGAACTCGATCGTATGCACCGCATCGGGGTCTATCCGAGACATGTGTACCCTAGAATTATTGTATATCACAATACGACGAATCTGGTTCCCGACTGAAGACGCGTTAATGTTTCCATCCTCATTCACGCCTTCGCCGTCAATATCATCTGGGACCTCGTCTACGCCAAGATCACTATCACTATCGAGTTCATGATTAGAAGGATCACTATTATGGTATACATCATCACCAACCACATCAGTCTTGGGTGCAGCATTAAGATCAATGTCGATCCCTTATATAGTTGATTGACTATTAACATACGATTTTGGAACCACCATACACGGCTCTTGAGATCCATCTTCTTCACCCAATGGAGTGGGATCTTCAGTTGGCTCCACATCAGCTAACTCAGCAAATAACTGAATCGGTGCATTTTGGTTGCTTCGAGTCCTACAATAAAGAGCGACCATTGTCTCCACGTCTTCATCATTTACAAGTTCCATTTCGGTGAATTTTATGGGATCCGTCGAAACTGGAAACTTGTAAAAAAGTTTTGAAATCCTTCACCCACAACGTCTATAAAATTTTTCACTAATTTTTTTCCTTCATATCATCAAATGAGATATTTTTATTAAATCTCATTGCTACTTGTTTGTGATATTCAAATATACATCCCACAGTTGTTGTCAAAATTTCTCCATCGAAATAAACGCATACGAAAAACTGATTCTCCATCTTCAATACTAGATCTGTTAAAAAAAATTCAAAATTCTCAAAATAGTTTCGAATAGAAAAAAAGTTATATAAAAATTTTAATGCAAAATTTTTCATTCAAAAGCGAACAAAACTGATAACCTAACTAAATAACTTTCAAATAATAAAATTACTAAAAAAACTCTACATTTTATTTAAAAAGAAATAAACTAAAATACCTTATCATTTTTCTTGTTTTCTTTTCTTTCTTTCTTTCTTCTCCCTATCTTCTTACTTCCGTTTTGCTAAATTTTTTGTCCGTTGCTTATTTGTTTTTTGGGGGAGTATATACACCAGATGCTCCTGTAGGACCCACCAGTCGCGCCTGTCAGATAGGCACAACCAGTCACGCCTACCTGATAAACGCAACCCAAACCTATACCATTTTCGTATCTCTACATGGGTCATATACTGATTCGGGAAAAAATAATATTTTATTAAACGAAAAAAATATATATTTTAATATAAATAAAAGGTGTTGCGCCTGTTAGATAAGCGCGACTGAAAAAAAATACCATTTTCGTAAACAATCCAGCTGACAACCTATTTTAGTATATATATTTTTTAAATTTATTTAGGTAAAAAACCATATAATTAAGGTTATTAGTCTTGTAACTATTTTTTTAAAGAAATTGTTAACAATATATATTATATTTTTGAATAATCCCATTAAAAATTTTAATCATATATATTATATATTAAATACTAATAAATATGTTTGGAAGTGTCATGATTCATTGAAACTTTTATTTTCCTTAATTTCAAAAATTGAAAAGTTAAGTAAACAAATTTAGAATTTTTGGTAGTAAATTTTGGAAAGAAATTCAATTAATTTTGTTATATATTTTGTATTATGATGGAAATAATATTTCAGTAATCAAATTGATTTTCTTCCAAATTCAATCTTACAATTATGATATCTTAAATAGCTCAATTTTTTTAAAAAACATTTGAAATTGTACAATTGAACCTATATAAATTTCAGGTTAAATTATTAAAATAGTCACTTTTGTTTATCCCAGATTACATTTTGGCCACTTATGTTAGCATGTTGTAACATTTTAGTTACTGAGCCGTTTATTGTCGTTAACTATGTAATGTAAGTTGACGTGACACTTTAAATAATCATTTCAAACAAAAAATTTCAAGTTAAATTATACAATTGATCTCCATATATATATTTTTTATTTTGAGCAATTTAATTTTTATTATTTTATGTTCTTTTAACTTTTTTTTCCATTTAACTTCTTTTTTTTTTCCCATTCTCTTCCGCTTCTCCCTTTATTTTTCTCTTAACCATCGTAGTTTTTCTATATTTTTTATTTGTTAAAACTAGTCCCGATAGTAATGCTAACAAAGCTAAAACTCAATTAGCTATAATAAGATACATTTAGTCCACTAGTTAACAAATTATCTCGTTGAAACAATTAGTATTTATAATAATAAAGACTGTTAATCACAGTTAAACATAAAATTAATCTTAAATAGTTTTAGGTAAATAAAAACTAATGTAATAATTGAATTAAAATTAAATCAATTAGTATTATAATCAATTTAGTGAGATTTACGCAAATGTGATTAAATTGACTAAAAGAAGGTCAAACTAAGAATTTAATAAAAAGTTTCAAATTAATGAGGTTATTTACCTTCCAAAGTTTGGACATAAATCCTATTTATCTTTTATTTACAGCTAAATACAACATCGGCATATAAACGTATACTTGATAAAATTGAAATATTACAATGTATTAAATATATATTTGTAAAACACTCATTAAAAATATGAACTCGAGTTAATATAAATAAAAAGAAGAGATAAATCTCAAAATATACATGAAATTTAATTTAAAATGTAATTATATACATGAACTTTAATTTGGTACAATTATACACATAAAACTCTAATTGTGATCCAGATGTATACTTGAAACTTTAATTTTGATTTAATCATACATATTTAAAGAAATAAAGACATCATTTTGCAATATATAAATATAAAATGATGTTATATAAATAATTGTGTTAATAATTTACAAGAATTTGTTCAAATAAAAATTTTATGTATAAAATTAAAGTGATGTATACAATTGTACATTAAATCATAGTTTGGGGATTTATAAATATATATTGAAAAGTTAAAAATTATAAAACCTCAATTGTGCAATTTAACTGAAGTTTTGTTTGTTTATATTAATAATTGAATACGTTCAAATGTAACCTGTAACACCCCAAACCCGGCCTAGACGTTATGGCCGAATCTGGCAATGTCACATGGAATGGAGTTAAAAATCGTATTTATCAGTTAAAACCATTTTCGCTTATTAGCTTCTATTTATCTCCCGTCAGTTGCAAAATTATTTTCTCGTTAATTTGATTCATTTTAATAAAAACATATTCCGTAGCGGAAGCTTTTAAAATTGTGATGTTTAAGAAATCCGTTCACGTCTAGGAAAACGTTGTTTATAATTAAACTGAGTTTTCGTTAAGTTTTGCAGTTTAAAATCCATGAAAACAGTTAAAATCCTGAATGAAAGCAAACAGTCCAAAAGTCCCAAATTACATTAAAAATAGAAAAATAAGAACCATTAAAGTAACTGAAACTGTCAAATGACCATGTGGTCACCGTAGAGTCCTCTGCTACACTGATCCGTTTAAGTCTGGGGATTACCCGTACAGATAAAGTAGAAAGGTGTGAGTTTACGTAAACTTAGTGTGTAATCCCCACAGAAGACAAGCATACAATCAATCACAACAAACAGTCAAATGCAGTCTGGGCTTAAGCCCATTTCAGTTTTAGTAGCAGTTCGAGCCTTAGCCCATTTCAGTTTCAGTATCAGATATGCATTAGGGCCTAAGCCCATCACAGTAACAGTATTAGATATACATTAATCAGTAAACAGAGTCCTACCCAACCAGCCTCTACACACAATCTCCGTCCATCCTTGCACACCATGTGGGGTTTAAAATACTCACCCATCCCTACACTCCAAGTAGTACCGAATACGACACATAATCAGTAAATTGCAGCTGAGCTGCTAGATAATAGGCTTAAGAGCCTTTCAGTACACTTCCACCAAATATCAATATCCCAACCCAATGCAATGCAACATACAGTATATGGCATGCTAATAAATGAATATCAGTTGTACATACAGTTCAATATTCATTCATATAATCATCATGCCCAGAACGTACATCATACATCAGTTTACGCATTTAAGGGTCTAAGTAGTGCTTACCGACCCTACAGTAGGTTTACAGTTGACTCGAGCGACCCGTGCAACCTTAGAACACATTTCAGTTAAATGGGCTCACACGCCCATGTGGCCTGCCCGTATGGGCCCACACGCCCGGTGGCCCATACGGCCCAATTTGGCCTTGGCCGTATTGATCACACGGCCTAGCCCAGAATTCCATATGCCCATATGGACCCACACGCCCATGTGGCTTACACGACCCAAATCAGTCTAGCCCGTGAGTAGCACACGGCCTACCTGGCCATCACACGGCGGTGTCTTGCGCGCACAGCCTGGCCTCGTCGATTACATGCCCGTGTTACGGTACACGACCTACCACACCCGAGCCTTTTAGAACCTACAATTGATATTTCCAAAGTTAGAATTTAGTAACACTAACAAATCACAACAGAGACAATTTCACAACGAAACTACACGACACTAATCAACACTCGCGATTCTTTACTGATAACTAACAGCAACCCCAAAAACTTAAATCGTTGATAGAACCATAGCTGATCCTTGACCTTCACCTAAAACGAGAGTAGAATGACAACCCTCTCATTAAACACTTAGCCGAAAAATGATAAGAACTAACAAAACAAAACAAACTTACCGAAAGAGGCAGACCACGTTGCACAAAAAGAACGAGACGAATTCAGGAAAAATAAAAAAATTTGGAAAAAGAAAAGGCAAAAATTTGGCAGAGAGGAGAATGGAAAAACGTCAGTTTTCTTCTTTTTTTTTTTCTTCTTCTGGAAACAGGAAAATTTTGAAAAAAGAGAGAATAATATCAAAATATCCCCAAACTCCCTTTTTCTCCCACTAACCCACTAACACACATCAATCTTAGAATTCCTGTTTGACTGAAACTCTTCCTGATAACAGAGCAAAAATATTAACAAACATGCTTGTGCAAATATTTGAACACAAGACCTCCAGCAAACTCACACTACATCTAACCACCAAACCAACAGGCTCATTTTGATATGGTTTTACAATTAATTTAATATAAGCCCAATGAACAGAAATAGGGCTTAATTCCAAAAATATTCAAAATTTTCCAAAGCTAGGGCTTGAACTTGGGACCTCACGCACACACTCAGAACACTTAACCACTGAAGCAGATACACATTTGTGTCACATTTTAACATAAACAAAATTAAAAATTTTGGGGCGTTACAACTCGACCCCCTAAAAGAAAAATTTGACCTCGAAATTTACCTGATCAGAACAGATGATGATACTGTTGACCCAAACAGCATCTTTCTTAGTGGGTGTCAAGGGCAACCCACTAACGAAGTCCATTATCACTCGTTCCCTTTTTCAAAGGAGAACCTTAATAGGCTGTAGCAAACCTGTAGGTAACTAATGCTTAGCCTTAACCTTTTGGCACATCAAACATCGAGCCACAAAATCAGTAGCCTATCACTTCAATCCTGACCACCAGTATAGTTCTCAAAGATCTCGGTTCATCTTATTTCTGCCGGGATACATAACATAATAGCTACTATGGGCTTCTCTCAGAATAGACTGCCTTAGATCTATATCGTTCGGTACACAAATCTGACCACGGAAATAGAGTACCCCATCATTATTCAGCCCAAAATTAGAGGTGCTACCACTCTCAACCTGTCAGAACCGTAAACTTAGAGTCTCATCCCCCAACTGCTTATCTCGAATCTGCTCAATCCAAGTCGGCTTGACTTGCAACTCAGCCAACAGACTCCTATCGTCAAACAAGTTAAGGCGAGCAAACATCGCCCTCAAGTCAGTCATCGACCTTCGAATTAAGGCATCAATCACTACATTGGCCTTTCCAGGATGGTACTCAATGGTATAGTCATAGTCCTTAAGTAACTCAATCCAACGATGCTGCCTAAGATTCAGTTCCTTCTGAGTGAGGAGATACTTGAGACTTTTGTGATAGGTGTAGATGATGCACCTCTTACCATATAGATAATGTCTCTAGATTTTTAACACAAAGACCATATAGCCAACTCGAGATTATGCGTCGGATAGTTTTTCTCGTGTGTTTTAAGCTGACGGGATGCATAAGCTACAACCTTACCATCCTGTATCAGAACAGATCCCAAACCGACGTGCGAGCATCACTGTACAACACAAACTCCTTTCTAGAGCCTGAGTCAAAGCAGACTTGAGCTTCTCGAAGCTCAATTTCTGTGCATCAGTCCAGTCAAATGAAACACCCTTTCACAGAAGCTTACTAAGAGGAGTTGCAATCAAGGAGAACCACTTAACAAACCGCCGATAATAACCTGCTAGACCTAAAAAACTGTGAATCTCAGACACATTCTTGGGTTGTTTCCAATCCAACACAGCCTTACTCTTTCTAAGATCAGCTTGGATCCCCTCAGCAGATACTACATGCCGTAAAAAAGTCACTTCACGAAGCCAGAACTCACACTTACTGAATTTAGTATAGAGTTGTTTTTCTCGTAAAGTCTGAAGCACCACTCTTAGATGTTCATCATGGCCGTCCTCAGTCTTAGAATACACTAATATATTATCGATAAAAACCACGACAAATTGATTAAGGTAGGGCTAAAACACTCGATTCATCAAATCCATGAATGCAGCTGGAGCATTCGTCAGCCCAAAAGGCATCACAAGGAATTCGTAATGACCATAACGAGTCCTAAATATAGTCTTATTCACATCAACCTCTTTAAGCATCAGCTGATGATACCTTGAGTGGAGATCAATCTTAGAGAATACAGAAGCCCCTCGAAACTGATCAAATAAATTGTCAATCCTTGAAAGTGGATACTTATTCTTAATGGTCAGCTTGTTCAACTATCGGTAGTTGATGCACATCCTCATGGTCACATCCTTTTACTTAATGAACAGGACTGGTACTCCCCAAGGAGACACACTGGGACGAATGAAACTAAGGTCCAACAACTTCTGAAGTTGAGCTTTAAGTTCAGTAGACTTTTTTGGTGCCATACGATAGGGGGGCGATAGACATTGGAGCTATACCAGGAAGAAGCTCAATCCCAAATTCCACTTCCTGATTCAGAGGTTAACCCTATAGCTCCTCAAGAAAAAGTCTAAAAAATTCCTTACAGTTCTGATGTCTTTTACAGTAGAGTCATTAGAATCAGGAACACTAACATAGGCCACAAACGCCTCATACCTCTTACGAACTAGTTTTTAAGCCAACAGTGCAGAAATCACATTAGCCAAATAATTCTGAAGTTCTCTAATCATGACTACCTCATTATCCTCCTCAGTTCTCAAGATGACCTTTTTCGTCGTATAGTTCAGATTGACATAGTGCTTGACCAACCAGTCTATACCCAGAATCAAGTTGAACTCTCCAAACAAAAGCTCCATCAGATTAGCCAGAAATATCGACCCTTGAACCTCTAGCGGAACATCTCTATACGGTTTGCTAACTCGGACCGATTGCCCCAATAGACTTAGTACAATCACATTACTATAAAGTACTTTCAACCAAAATCCCCAAGTTTATAGATACAGTACTTGCTACATAGGGATGTGTGGAACCTATGTCTGTCAAAGCAAAATAACGTACATCATGAATTAAGAACGTACCGGTAATGATGTCAGGTGTATTTTCATCCTTTTTGTGATGTGTAGTATAAGCCAGAGTAGGCTGCGCGTTGACTCGATCATCCGATGACCTCGGCCCAAAGGTTTCTCTATCCTCAAATTTATACCATTACCACCCCTAGACTGATGATGGCCCCTAGGTGGCTGCCGGACTACCCTCTGTGGCTGTGCGGTACCAGAACCCGGAGCTTGCACCTGATCGTCCCTCAATAGACAATCTTGAATATGGTGCTCAGGGGACCCACATCTCAGACATGCCATAGTCCTCCAACACTCGCCCTGATGGTGTCTACCATAATCTCTACACAGATGCAATCCAGTAGGAGCAACAGGGGGCCCAGCTCTAACCAACCCATCAGTCCTGACCTTTTTCTTAAGCCTTTGTACTAAACTCAAGGGCTCTGAATCCCTCTTGTTCCTGCCCCTCTCACGATCTCTATTTTGGTGCTCAGCGTGGTTAACCTCTTCGGTGATCTTCGCCTTCTCCACCAGAACAGACAACTCTAGGTCCCTCTGTGGAGCTATCAGTACCCTCAAGTTATCCCTAAGGCCGTCTTCAAAACAGACACATCTCTCATATTTCAACGCTACCATACCTCGCGCATAGCGGCTCAGTATCAGAAATTTGGCCTCATACTCGGCCACAGATCGGTCTCCTTGAGTGAGGTTCAGAAACTCACGCCTACGGCCATCGATGTAACTTGCACCCACATACTCCCCTTGGACAGCAGACTTAAAGAACTCCCAAGACAAACGATCAGGTTGAGTGCCCTCCTTAACGGTCAGCCACCACAGGTAAGCCTCATCGCGAAGCAATGAGACTAAACCCTTCAGTTTCTTCTCAGATGTATAGTCTAAATCATCCATTATCGTCTCAGTAACCTCAATCCAATACCCAGCCACATTAGGGGCGACTCCCGTGACACCCCTAAAAAGTTCAGTTCCATTGGACTGGAGTTGTTCCGTAACCGACCATCGGCCCCCAGATCTAGTGTTGGGCCCAGTGACCCTCTCTAGTATCCTTAACATAGCCTGAGACAATGCGTCGTCCCTAGCCATGCAATCTTGAGACCCAGTCTCAGTAGCAGGTGATACAACGTCTCACTCGTATCCAAATGCAGTATACTACCTAGAATGAGGACTTAGCTCGAGGCCCTCTACGGCCTCTACCTCAGCCTCTAGCACCACATCCACGGATACCTCGTGCGGTAATGTCTATTCAGATTTATCTGTATTATGAATTTTATAAGTCAGTTACAATTTTAGTATTTGTTAACAGATGTTTTATACATAGCAGTATCATAAATTGAGAGTTTGTTTTTCACAAGTACAATCTCTATCAGTTTCAGTTTCACTACAGTTTCACTATACACTAACTAGAGTGTTTTTAGAATAGTTTATCTATAATATCATAACGGTTTATTAGAATAGTTACAGGATCGATGCCGAAAACTTGGTGTATCACATTCTCAGTCAAATCATTTCAAATCATTTGAAAATCAGTCCTTTAAAAACCAAGTTTTACAACCCAAAATTTACGGTCGAGTTTTGTAACCTGACTCTGATACCACTAAATATAACACCCTAAACCCAGCCTAGATGTTATGGTCGAATCTGGCGATGTCACATGGAATGGATGAAAAATTGTATTTATCAGTTAAAACCATTTCCGTTTATTAGCTTCTATTTATCACCCGTCAGTTGCAAAACTATTTTCTCATTAATTTGATTAATTTTAAGAAAAACATATTCCGTAGCGAAAGCTTTTAAAATCGTGATGCTTAGGAAATCTGTTCGCGTTTAGGAAAATGTTATTTTTAATTAAATCGAGTTTTCGTTAAGTTTTGCAGTTTAAAATCCATGAAAATAGTTAAAATCCTGAATGAAAGCAAAAAATCCCAAATTACATCAAAAATATAAAATAAAAACCATTAAAGTAACTGAAACTGTCAAATAAACATGTGGTCACCGTAGAGTCCTCCGCTGCACCGATCAATCTAAGTTTGAGGATTACCAGTACAGATAAAACAGAAAGGGGTGAGTTTACGTAAACTCAGTGTGTAATCCCCACAGAAGACAATCATACAATCAATCACAACAAACAGTCAAATGCAGTCTAGGTTTAAGCCCATTTCAGTTTCAGTAGCAATTTGGGCCTTATCCCATTTTAGTTTCAGTATCAGATATACATTAGGGCCTAAGCCCAACATTGTAACAGTATCAGATATACATTAATCAGTAAACAGAGTTCTATCTAACCAGCCTCTACACACTATCTCCGTCCATCCCTATACACCATGTGGGGTTTAAAATGTAACACCCCATACCCATATTCTAGACCGAAATAAGGTACGGAACATTACCGTTCACGAAAACATGAATTCACACATTAACCTGACCTTACTTAATTTACTTACTTTAGCTTAGACTAAAGTTGATAGCATTAACAGATATACATAGATACATGTAGATTTTAAAATTTAAAAAAGTGATACTTTAAAACAAATTAATTATGACATATAACAAAATGATTCGTCTCTCTATACATGCCATAATTCCAAAGTAGTGATTACAAAATACCAAACAGTATTGATAGTGTGGATGGGTCTCCGACGATCTCCAAATCCCGAGCTGGCTTAATAATTCTATAAAAAAAGAAAAAAAAAAGAAAAGATGGTAAGCATATAGCTTAGTAAGTAAGTACTAAATTGATATATAATTTATCAAAGTAAAACAATCATACTAGTATATGGTTACATATATTGTTGACAGGCTGTTTTCTAGAGTCCCAGTTAAAAGAAAAATCATATCTTGAGCTACATATCTCGAAATTCAATTCCGTAAATTTTCCTTGAAACTAGACTCATATGTCTACTTACTAATTTTTTTCTAGAATTTTTGGTTGGGCCAATTAGTACAGTTTATTAGTTAAAGTCTCCCCTGTTTCAGGGTATGACTACTCTGACACCTGTGCATTACGAACAAAATTTCTCCCACCATGCCGTTTGTTTCCCTTAAAAATAGACTCAATAAGGAATCCATGCATGTAAGGTATGACTCTTAATAATTTTTTTACAATTTATGTTGAATTTCTAAAGTCAGAACAGGGGATCTTAAATTCATTCAGAACTTGTTTCACAAGAATTCAATTATCACATAATATAAAAGTCTTTTGTTTCCCCTGTTTCTTTTATATGAAAGTAGACCCATTAAGATTTAATTCCATAATTTATTTGAGATTTAATTCTA
This sequence comes from Gossypium anomalum, assembly GCA_025698475.1. Taxonomy (NCBI): domain Eukaryota; kingdom Viridiplantae; phylum Streptophyta; class Magnoliopsida; order Malvales; family Malvaceae; genus Gossypium; species Gossypium anomalum. The sequence goes on from CM046961.1 coordinate 7,648,820, forward strand.
CTTCCATGATTTTTGGTGAATTTTCAAAATTATGCAACTAACTCATTCCAACATTGTTTTACTACAAAAATTCACTCTTACATAATTCGTTCAATCCTTTCCATTTTACCGAGGTTCACTCAAATATCGAGCATATTGCTCATAAATTCAAATAAACATATACTTGCACTTATTTATCACATAATCACTTTCACATGTATCTTCATTTAATTGATTTCCCGTTGAATTCATCGGAATAACAACAGATACACAACTACCTGAACATTTTCCCAATTCCACACTTGCAGCCGAAGCTATATGATACGTATAGTAGCCTGCACTTAGTACTACACATGCGACCAATAATCCGGTACACGTAGTAGCCTACACTTAGTACTACACACGTGACCATAGTTTTCGGGTACGCATAGTAGCCTGCACTTAGTACTACACATGCGACCAATAATCTGGTACACGTAGTAGCCTGCACTTAGTACTACACACGTGACCTCACAATAGTTTATTTGTATCGTTTCTATTTCGAAGGTTCAACAGGAAATTCCTCACTTTTCCAGCATTTTACTAAATTGTTCGAAATCAATTTAAATTCATAACTTACATCAAATAACCATTTGACAGGCAGCCACATTCCACATGTTATCAAAATACAATAACATAAAAGAAATCGATGATTTATTTACGTACAAACTTACCTCGGTGCAAAATATCGAAATTTTGCAGTTTAGTCCAAAGCTTTTTCTTTCCCCCGTTCGAGGTCAACTCCACGCCTTTCTTGATCTATAACAACACATTTAGTTCATTTAACACTCGAACTATTTATTTCAATCCAAAAATCACATTATGCAAAAATTACATTTTTGCCCCCTAACTTTTACAAAATTACAATTTTGCCCCAAGGCTCGGAAATTTAATTTCAGCCCTTATTATTATGTTTAATGACATGCTGATCATTTTTCCCTTCTATGGTATCATCAAATTCTCATTCTAACACATAATTATGAACAATAAGTATTTTTATCGGTTGTGCCGTTTTGCTCATTTTCGCTAAAAATCGCTTAGAAAAGATCATTCTCCTAACTTCAAACATTCATATTCTACCATAAAACATCAAAATACATGCCTATCATTCATGGGTAAATTTTTAAACATAAACCCTAACTCGAAATAATGGTAGAAATAGGTAAACCGAGCTATGAGGATTTCAAAAATGTAAAGAACATTAAAAACGGGGCTTGAAATCACTTACTATGAAGCTTGAAAGTTGAAGAAACCCTAGATATGGAGGAGAGAAAATTTCGGCAGCAACTAGTGAAGAAGATAACCAAATTTTGTGTTATTTTCCCCATTTTATTTCATTTAATATACAAATGACCAAAATGCCATTACTACTAAACTTTCCAAAAATTCCCTCCATGTCCAACTTTTGTCCATAACTTAGGAATTGGTCAAATTGCTATTTAAGACCTCCTAATTAATATTCCAAAGCAATTTCATACTAAAAACTTCTAGAACACAAGTTTTGCAATTTATTCGGTTTAGTCCCTAATCTCAACTTAAGCGCTTAATGCATAGAATTTCATTACGAAATTTTTACGAAATCATGAAATCATATCATAAACCTCAAAATAATTATAAAATAATTATAAAACAATTATTTCTATCTCAGATTTGTGGTCACGAAACCACTATTCCGATTAGGCCCTAATTCGGGTTGTCACAATTCTCCCCCCTTTAGAGATTTTCGTCCCCGAAAATCTTACCGGTAAAGAGATTTGTGTATTGTTTCCTCATAGCTTCCTCAGGTTCCCACGTAGCCTCTTCCATTCCATGTCTGTGCCACAATACTTTCATTAAGGCTATATTTTTATTTCTTAACTGTTTAATTTCCCGAGCCAAAATCTTTATTGGTTCCTCCTCATAGGTCATATCCGGTCGATTTCAATTTCCGTCAAAGGAATTACATGTGAAGGATCAAAACGGTAACGTCGCAGCATCGACACATGAAACACGTTATGAATCTTTTCCAACTCAGTTGGTAAGGCTAGCCGATAAGCCACTAGTCCAACTCTTTCAATAATCTTATAAGGCCCAATGAAACGCGGACTTAACTTGCCTTTTCGGCCAAACCTTAAAATTTTCTTCCATGGAGATACCTTTAGAAAAACTTTATAACCCACTTGGAACTCGATCTCTTTTCTCTTCAAATCCGCGTATGACTTTTGTCGATCTGAAGCAGCTTTCAGACAATCACGAATCACTTTCACTTTCTCTTCAGTTTCTTTTATCAAGTCAACTCCGTGAATCCGTTTTTCACTAAGCTCGGTCCAATACAAAGGAGTCCGACACTTGCGACCATACAATGCTTCGTACGGTGCCATCTGTATGCTTGACTGAAAACTGTTGTTGTAGGCAAATTCAACCAAGGCTAAATATTTCTCCCAACTACCTTGAAACTCTAAAACACAACATCGGAGCATATCCTTGAGTACCTGAATTACTCTTTCAGATTGACCGTTTGTTTGTGGATGAAATGCGGTACTGAAATTCAATTTTGTACCCAAAGCTTCTTGCAACTTTTTCCAAAACCTCGAAGTAAATCTCGGATCTCTATCCGAAATAATAGATATAGGTACTCCGTGTAATTTCACAATTTCAGAAATATATATTTTAGCCAACTTATCAAGGGAGAAGTCGGTACGTACTGGTATAAAGTGAGCTGATTTTGTTAATCTATCAGCCACAACCCAGATGACATTTTTCTTTTTTGGAGTTAGAGGCATCCTTGTCACAAAATCCATCGTAATTCTGTCCCATTTCCACTCGGGAATCATCATTGTTTGAAGTAAACCTGAAGGTACCTGGTGTTCAGCTTTCACTTGCTGGCAAATCAAGCATTTTGCTACAAACTCAGAGATATCTCTCTTCATACTGTTCCACCAATATATTTTCTTCAGGTCGTTGTACATTTTCGTACTACCAGGATGAACTTGCAAACAACCACTGTGTGCTTCATGTAAAATCTTCTGAATCAACTCAGCATCTTTCGGTACACATACTCGATCACGGAACATTAAGCAATCCTCTGGTCCGATTCAAAAATCTGAGTTACAATCCAATTCACACTGAGCTCGCTTCGTTCGTAATTCACTGTCATTCTTCTGAGCTTCACAAATTTGTTGAAGAAATAGCGGCTTAACTCTTAATTCGGCCAAAAGCAAACCATCATCAGACATAGTTAAATTTGTACCCATAGCTCTCAAAGCAAACAAAGATTTTCTACTTAAAGCATCTGCAACTATATTCGCTTTCCCGGGGTGATAATCAATTATTAATTCATAATCCTTTAATAATTCAAGCCATCTCCGTTGACGTAAATTCAAATCTTTTTGATCCATCAAATATTTCAAACTTTTGTGATCAGTAAAGATTCGGTACTTCTCACCGTATAAATAATGACGCCAAATCTTCAAAGTAAAGACAATGGCGGCCAACTCTAAATCATGTGTCGGGTAATTCTTTTCATGCGGTTTCAACTGTCGTGAGGCATAAGCTACTACTTTACCTTCTTGCATTAAAACACAACCAAGACCAATTGATGACGCATCACTATAGACCACAAATTCTTTCCCCGACTCGGGTTGCACTAACACGGGTGCTTTGGTCAACCGCTCTTTCAACTTTTCGAAACTTAGTTGACACTCTTCAGTCCAATCAAACTTAACATTCTTTTGTAACAGCTTAGTCATTGGAGAGGCGATCATCGAAAATCCCTCGACAAAGTGTCGATAATATCCAGCTAAGCCCAAAAAGCTTCTAACCTCAGATACATCCTTTGGCGGTTTCCAAGTAACAATTGCCGAAATTTTGCTCGGATCAACTCGAATACCATCACCCAAAACTACATGTCCCAAAAATCCAACTTCATGAAGCCAAAATTCACTTTTACTGAATTTTGCAAACAATTTCTTTTCTCTTAAAATTTGTAATACCATTCTTAAATGTTCAGCATGTTCGGACTCATTCCGAGAATAAATCAAGATATCATCTATGAACACAACCACAAACCTATCCAGGTATGGTCGAAAGATTCAATTCATCAAATCCATAAAGATAGCCGGAGCATTTGTTAGACCGAAAGGCATCACAAGGAATTCATAGTGTCCATACCTTGTTCTGAAAGTGGTTTTCGGCACATCCGACTCCTTAACTCTCAACTGGTAATAACCAGACCTCAAATCGATCTTTGAAAACACTGTGGCCCCTTTTAACTGATCGAATAAATCATCAGTCCTCGGCAACGGGTACTTGTTCTTTATAGTCACCTTATTGAGCTGACGGTAATCAATGCAAAGTCTCATTGAACCATCCTTCTTCTTTACGAACAATACAGGAGCACCCCAGGGAGAGAAACTCGGTCTCACAAATCCCTTGTCTGTTAACTCTTGCAACTGAGCCATTAATTCTTTTAATTCAGTCGGAGCCATTCTGTATGGAGAGATCGAAATTGGTGCGATTCGGGTAACAAATCAATAGAAAACTCTACCTCTCGATCGAGGCAACCTCGGCAATTCTTACGGAAATACATCCGGAACTCGCAGACTACCAGTGCGATTCAAGCTTCGACTTCGGACATTTTAGTATTTAATACATAAGCAAGATAAGCTTCACACCCTTTTTATATATCGATTTGAGCGGACATATATGAAATCACCATAGGCAATTTATTTGATTCATTTGTTTCACCCAAGAATTTCACCATTTTCACATTTCAACTCAAGAGTTTTACATGCGCAATTTACCACGGCATCATGTAATATCAACCAATCCATACCCAAAATGACATCAAACTCGTCAAATGGTAGCAACATTAGATTAGCCGGAAAACAGTGACTTTGAATCATGAAAGGACAATTTTTGCAAACCTTATCTACTAACACATATTTGCCTAAAGGGTTTGACACTTTAATCACAAATTCAGTAGATTCTACGGGTAAGCTCTTACTAGATACCAAATTCACACAAACATAAGAATGAGTAGATCCGGGATCAATCAGTGCAATAACAGTAGTATCATAAAGAGAAAAAGTACCAGTGATCACATCAGGAGATGACGCCTCTTCCCGAGCACGTATGGCGTAAGCTCTAGTAGGTACTCTAGCTTTCGGTCTCCCAGTTAATTCCTTTGTCACACTTCTACTGCTAGCTCCACTCCCAGTATTTCTCGGAGGTCTACCTCTATTAGCAACACTAGTCCGCATGCAGTACTCAAATTTTTCTTCTTCAACCCTTTTTAGACAATCCTTAATATAATGTTCTCGAGAACCACATTTGAAACAAGCCCGACTAATCGTCCAACACTCCCCAAAATGTTGTTTGCCACAGTCTTTTGCACTCTGGTCTATTAGATCTCACATTAGCTACACTCGCTATTGAAGTAGCTTGGGCTTTAGAATCCGAATATGATCTTCCACGATCCCGATCATGAATGTTCAGTTGAAACAATCAACCGAGGATTCATTTCTTTAGACTTCTTTGGTTGAGATTGGAATGACTTACTAATTGGCCTCTTTTTGCGTCTCTCGGCTTCTCTCTCACGACTTTTCTCTTCTCGTTGTTCGATTTCTTGACTTTACCAAATTTCGGTCAACCAATACCACAAACTCTTTCAATTCTAAAATCCCAACTAGTAGCTTGATGTCTTCATTTAACCCATCCTCGAACCTCTTACACATAATAGCTTCGGTGGACACACACTCCTGATCATACTTGCTAAGTCTGACAAATTCACGTTCATATTCTGCCACAGACATTTTACCTTGTTTCAGTTCAAGGAACTCTTCCCATTTTTGATTAATGAACCGTTGGCTTATATACTTCTTTCTAAACTCCTCTTGAAAGAAATCCCATGTAACCCTTTCTTTCGGAACCACTGATATCAATGTCTTCCACCAGTGATATGCCGAATCCCTTAGTAACGATATGGCACACTTCAAACATTCTTCGGGAGTACAAGAAAGCTCATCGAATACCCTGGTAGAATTTTCAAGCCAGAACTCTGCTCTCTCGGGATCATCATCTATATTAGCTCTAAATTCTTCAGCCCCTTACTTTCGAATTTTATCAACTGGGGGTTTTCTCAATCTTACCATTTCGGCACCTTGAGGAACTACGTGAACTGGTTGAGGAATAGGAGGGGAGGAGGAGGCGGCGTTCGGATTTGCCCAACAAATTCTCAGTATACCAATTACTCATCATACGGAGAAAGGCTTCCTGGCCCCATCTCCCCGATCATGTGTCTCATGCCTACTCTCCACTTTGGCGCAGATCTCTTGCTGCTGAGCCAGTGCATTACTTTCTACATCATCATTTCTGACTTCGGTGGGATCCATTTACTATATAAAAAAACATGATTTAAAGTGTCGAGTCATCCCACTATCATAATATAATTATGGCATGTACAGATAGACTTCCACACACAGTACGTAGATCTGAGAACCGCCTAAACTAGGCTCTGATACCAATAAATGTAACACCCCATACCCATATTCTAGACCGAAATAAGGTACGGAACATTACCGTTCACGAAAACATGAATTCACACATTAACCTGACCTTACTCAATTTACTTACTTTAGCTTAGACTAAAGTTGATAGCATTAACAGATATACATAGATACATGTAGATTTTAAAATTTAGAAAAGTGATACTTTAAAACAAATTAATTATGACATATAATAAAATGATTCGTTTCTCTATACATGCCATAATTCCAAAGTAGTGATTACAAAATACCAAACAGTATTGATAGTGTGGATGGGTCTCCGACGATCTCCAAATCCCGAGCTGGATTAATAATTCTATAAAACAAGAAAAAAAAGAAAAGATGGTAAGCATATAGCCTAGTAAGTAAGTACTAAATTGATATATAATTTATCAAAGTAAAACAGTATGATTACATATATTGATGACAGGCTGTTTTCTAGAGTCCCAGTTAAAAGAAAAATCATATCTTGAGCTACATATCTCGAAATTCAATTCCGTAAATTTTCCTTGAAATTAGACTCATATGTATACTTACTAATTTTTTTCTAGAATTTTTGGTCGGGCCAATTAGTACAGTTTATTAGTTAAAGTCTCCCCTGTTTCAGGGTATGACTACTCTGACACCTGTGCATTACGAACAAAATTTCTCCTTGTACTAGATTCCAACGACCATGCCGTTTGTTTCCCTTAAAAATAGACTAAATAAGGAATCCATGAATGTAAGGTATGAGTCTTAATAATTTTTTTACAATTTATGGTGAATTTAAAAATTCAGAACAGGGGATTTTAAATTCATTCAGAACCTATTTCACAAGAATTCAATTATCACATAATATAAAAGTCTTTTGTTTCCCATGTTTCTTTTATATGAAAGTAGACCCATTAAGCTTTAATTCCATAATTTATTTGAGATTTAATTTTACTTCCATGATTTTTGGTGAATTTTCAAAATTATGCAACTGCTGCTGTCCAACATTGTTTTGCTACAAAAATTCACTCTTACATAATTCGCTCAATCCTTTCCATTTTACCGAGGTTCACTCAAATATCGAGCATATTGCTCATAAATTCAAATAAACATATACTTGCACTTATTTATCACATAATCACTTTCACATATATCTTCATTTAATTGATTTCCCGTTGAACTCATCGGAATAACAACAGATACACAACTACCTGAACATTTTCCCAATTCCACACTTGCAGTCGAAGCTATATGATACGCATAGTAGCCTGCACTTAGTACTACACATGCGACCAATAATCTGGTATACGTAGTAGCCTGCACTTAGTACCACACACGTGACCACAGTTTTCGGGTACGCATAGTAGCCTGCACTTAGTACTACACATGCGACCAATAATCTGGTACATGTAGTAGCCTGCACTTAGTACTACACACCTACCTCACAATAGTTCATTTGTATCGTTTCTATTCCGAAGGTTCAACAGGAAATTCCTCACTTTTCCAGCATTTTACTAAATTGTCCGAAATCAATTTAAATTCATAACTTACATCAAATAACCATTTGATAGGTAGCCACATTCCACATGTTATCAAAATACAATAACATAAAAGAAATCGATGATTTATTTACGTACAAACTTACCTCGGTGCAAAATATAGAAATTTTGCAGTTTAGTCCAAATCTTTTTCTTTCCCCCGTTCGAGGTCGACTCCACGCCTTTCTTGATCTATAACAACACATTTAGTTCATTTAACACTCAAACTATTTATTTCAATCCAAAAATCACATTATGCAAAAATTACATTTTTGCCCCTAACTTTTACAAAATTACAATTTTGCCCCAAGGCTCAGAAATTTAATTTCAGCCCTTATTCTTATGTTTAATGACATGCTGATCATTTTTCTCTTCTATGGTATCATCAAATTCTCATTCTAACACATAATTATGAACATTCATATTCTACCATAAAACATCAAAATACATGCCTATCATTCATGGGTAAATTTTTAAACATAAACCCTAACTCAAAATAATGGTAGAAATAGGTAAACCGGGCTACGAGGATTTCAAAAATGTAAAGAACATTAAAAACGGGGCTTGAAATCACTTACTATGAAGCTTGAAAGTTGAAGAAACCCTAGATATGGAGGAGAGCAAATTTCGGCAGCAACTAGTGAAGAAGATGACCAAATTTTGTGTTATTTTTCCCATTTTATTTCATTTAATATACAAATGACCAAAATGCCCTTACTAGTAAACTTTCCAAAAATTCCCTCCATGTCCAACTTTTGTCCATAACTTAGGAATTGGTCAAATTGCTATTTAAGACCTCCTAATTAATATTCCAAAGCAATTTCATACTAAAAACTTCTAGAACACAAGTTTTGCAATTTATTCGGTTTAGTCCCTAATCTCAACTTAAGCGCTTAATGCATAGAATTTCATTACGAAATTTTCACGAAATCATGAAATCATATCATAAACCTCAAAATAATTATAAAATAATTATAAAATAATTATTTCTATCTCGGATTTGTGGTCACGAAACCACTATTCTAATTAGGCCCTAATTCGGGTTGTCACATAAAACACCGACCCATCCCTAAATTCTGATGTAGTACCCAATGCGACACATAATCAGTAAATTGTAGCTGAGCTACCAAATAATAGGCTTAAGAGCCTTTTAGTACACTTCCTCCAAATATCAACATCCTAACCCAATGTAATGCAACATACAGTATATGACATGCTAATACATGAATATAGTTGTACATACAGTTCAATATTCGTTCATATAATCATCATGCTCAGTACATACATCATACATCAGTTCACGAATTTAAGGATCTAAGTAGTGCTTATCGACCCTACAATAGGTTCATAGTCGACTTGGGCGACCCGTGCAACCTTAGAACACATTTAAGTTAAATGGGCTCATACGCCCATATGGCCTGCCCGTATGGGCCTACACGCCCGGCCAACACGGCCCAAATCAGTCTAGCCCTAAGTCGCACACGGCCTCCCTGGCCATCACGTGGCCATGTCTTGTGCACACGGTCTGGCCTCGTCAATCACACGCCTGTGTTACGGCACACGACCTACCACACATGAGTCTTTTAGAACCTACAATCAATATTTCCAAAGTCAGAATTCAGTAACACTAACAAGTCACATCAGAGGCAATTTCACAACGAAACTACACGACACTAATCAATGCTCATGATTCCTTACCGATAACGAACAACAACCCCAAAAACTTAAATCGTCAATGGAACCACAGCTTATCCTTGACCTTCACATAAAACGAGAGTAGAAGGACAATCGCCTCGTTAAACACTTAGCCGAAAAATGATAAGAACTAACAAAACAAAACAAACTTACCGAATGAGGCAGACAACGTTGCACAAAAAGAATGAGATGGATTCAGGAAAAATAAAAAGAATTAGGAAAAAGAAAAGGCAAAAATTCGGTAGAGAGGAGAAGGGAAAACGTCAGTTTTCTTCTCTCATTTTTTTGGAAATAGGAAAATTTTGAAAAAAAAGGGAATAATATCAAAATATCCCTAAATCCCCCCTTTTTCTCCCACTAACCCACTAATGCACATCAATCTCAGAATTCTTGTTTGACCGAAACTCTTCTCGATAACAGAGCAAAAATATTAAGAAACATGCTTGCACAAATATTCGAACACAAGACCTCTAGCAAACTCACACTCTATCTAACCACCAGACCAGCAGGCCCATTCTGATATGGTTTTACAATTAATTTAATGTAAGCTCAATGAACAGAGATTGGGCTTAATTCCAAAAATAATCAAAATTTGCCATCTGTCTTGGTCAATCAATCCACAATAACCCAAACAACATCCTTCTTAGTGGGTGTCAAGGGCAACCCACTAACACGTGGCAATTTTTTATTGTATCAAATATCAAATAAAGAATTCGACCAATAAACTTAAATTTTGTCCAAACCTGATCCAAATGAAAAATGCTAAATTTGAGCTCAATCCGGGTTGTTCGTATTAAAATTTTTATATAAAATAAATTTTAAAAATATAATACATTAAATACATTTAAAAACATTAAAATAAATTTTTACTAACAAATTGAAAATACATTGAACAAATTTTATACTTAAATAACTCTAAGATAGTTGAAATTTAGCAAGCCAATACCTAAAATAGTAACAAAATTAACAATAAAATAGGAGTTATACAATATGCAAACAATAACAATAAAATAACAAAACAACAACAAACAACAATAGAAAAAATAGACAAATTCGGTCCTAAGAAAAAAACTTACTCGTGGCTTGATCCTCTTAGAAAACGGGCATTATTCTTTACCCAAACTCATTTTTCGAAACTATATTTTTTGTTGAGTTTTGTAATGCATCAAAATGTTAAAGTTTAGTTTTGTTGAGTCTTGTCTTGTGATGTGTACTGGTTGGGTGGCTAAACACTTGGTGTATCCGCTTAAGGTTCTATGTTTGAGTCTTCATGTGCCTAAGGAGTGGGATTTATTTTGCTGCCTATGTTTAGGAAATAACCCTGGTATGGTTATTTTGTTTCAAATCAGACAAGTCCACGTTTATTTCCCCACCACGTTGTCACTTCAATTTACTTGCTATTGCCTTTTGCTCATTCTTTTCTTTGTTTGTCTTTTCTTTTCTCTCTTTTATTTGGCTTTTAATATTTAGGTTCCCCATTCTGCCATTATTTCTCCTTCTGTTCTTGTGGCCTTTTTGCTCACTTGCGATTATTACAGTTGTGCTTGAGCCTATTCGTTTTATTCGTTTGTCCTTCTTTGTTCTTTAAATTAAAATTGTTGTGAGTAGCTTTTTGGGAAGACTTTTTTTTGGGTTTTTGTGTATCGTACAAAATCAATTGAATCATTTTAGGAGAAGGTGGTGAGTCTGTTGGTGTCCTTCCAGCAACTTGAATTGTTTAGTTGTTATACATTTTTGGGTAAGGGTTCGATTATGTTTTGGGAATCGTTTAAGGGCGTTGTCTATTATACAATTGTTTTAATTTCGTGAATCATGTCTAAGTTGATGAATTAAATTTTGTTTTTAGGTCTTGGGAGTGTTGTGTGTGCATTCGTGTAAAAATCGGATCAGGTGTGTAACGTTAATTACGAAAAACAGCGAACGGCGAAAGCTGAAAATTTTTCTGTCGAAGCCACACGGCTGTGTGTGACACATGGTCTGAGCTATTTGGGTAGTGTGGACTACACAAGCGTGTGTGAGGCCGTGTGGGCCCAAATTTCTGAAATTTTTTCTAGGGTTGTACACGTCATTTTGATCGACCGTGGACCTTTGGTGAGGGTCAGTATGTGTTCAAATAGACTGTATAATATGAAATCCAGTCATCTGTTTGCATGAATCTCAATAACTGCTCGTAAAATTGAAATGTCATATGATGAGTAAATTGCGTAATATATTAAAAGAAAACTAGAAAATGCTATGTATTTTCTATAGCTGCTATGCTATGTGTATATGCTGAATATATGTCTAATATCTTGTAACACTCCTAACCCGTATCCATCGTTGAGATAGGGTTTCAGAGCATTACCATAATTTACAGGTCGTTTAACAGAAATTTCACTTCATAAAACATTCATTCCTGAAATCAATCAAATTTAATCATAATGTCCCATATGTGAGCCATCGAGGCCCAAAATATACATTAGAAATATAGTTGGGCTAAATCGAAAACTTAGAAAAATTTTTAATCATATTAAATCATTTCAAATATGAGATTTAAATATATCAAGAATAATTCAAAATTATTACCACAATACTCATGAAGATATATTCATCCACTCACAAGGTGAATAAATCCACAACATCACTTATACATATTATTCCAAGCTTAGTAAAATTTAAATAACTTTAACTCTTCAAAATTTCTTTATTTTCATCTGCATTTTTTTACTTTCCACACTTATTCTATATGCATGACACACAAGCCATAAACATACCATTCAACCATAGACACAAGCTAGTGTATTTAAACAAAGCCTTTTTCAAATTTATCACATGATAAATCATTTCCTAAGAAATTGCACAATTTAGATCTTACCACTTTTTCATGAGCACTAGCATATTTTCTCTTAAGTACTTACCGCTTTAATGCATCATATAAATAATCATTTTACCATTCAATCAATAACTTGGCACTTGTCTAGTATCAAACAACAACACTTGTTAGTGTACTTGTACATATTTCATATAATTTCAACATTCATATACTTATTTTTTCGACATGTCACACTTGAGTTTAATACTCGTCTTAACTTACATAATTTCCTTGTATCAACATATCAAAGATAATCATATATGTACATGTCATGATACATATCATTCTCTTACCGTTTCTTCATTACATATATCATTCATTTCATTATATCAATATTTCATATACCATCATTTTCATGAATTTCGTGTATATTTATTCAAATAAAGCTTTTTATTAACTTTTCCTGCCAATCATAATTTCAAATGATGAAATCACTTAATCGAGCTCAATTTTCAATACCTAATTAGATTCTAACACTTAATTTCACTTGGCACTTACCAATGCTTGTCAAATTGGAGAACGACTTACGGATTTGAGTACGTCATTTACCTGATGCCACGATTCACTTCAATCTTGTACATACTTGCCATGGCTTTGCCATGTTTTGTACACTTTATCACATTGCCATAGCTCAATTATGGATTTGCACTTATACACATGTAACTGCCATAGTTTAACCATGGACTTATGTTCACTTTCACAATACAATAACTCAGTACGGTTTTCTTCATTGAAATACCATAACTACATTCCACATCTCGATATGCTTTTCTTCATTGAAATACCATACTTACATTCCACATCTCGATATGCTTTTCTTTATTGAAATACCATACCTACGTTTCACACTCAGTATGGTTTTCTTTACTGAAATACCATACCTACGTTCCACATCTCGGTATAGTTTTCTTTACTGAAATACCATACCTACGTTTCACAAATTAGTATGGTTTTCTTTACTGAAATACCATACCTACATTCCACATCTTGGTATGGTTTTCTTTATTGTAATACCATACCTACGTTTCACAACTCAGTATGGTTTTCTTTACTGAAATACCATACCTACGTTTCACAACTCAGTATAGTTTTCTTTACTGAAATACCATACCTACGTTCCACATCTCAGTATAGTTTTCTTTACTGAAATACCATACCTATGTTCCATATCTCTGTATGGTTTTCTTTACTAAAATACCATACCTACGTTTCACAACTCAGTATGGTTTTCTTTACTGAAATACCATACCTACGTTGCATGCTTTGCCATCGGTCAACCATGGGCTTTCTCGTCAATTCATCACTTATCACAACACGAACGTACTCAATCCTGCGTATCCCTTAATTTGAACTTGCAATTCGATTTTCATACTATTACAATAATCATAATTCAACAAAAAATATATGAAGCAATACATTATATCATTCCCACATTAACAATTAATCACAAAAGTTCAGCCATATGAACTTACCTAGCTAAATTACAGAAATACCAAGATTCAGGGGCATTTTGGTAATTTTCTATTTTCCCTGATTTTTCACTCGATCTTGATCTAAGTTAATAATTTCATTCAATTTATTAATTTAAACAATAAAACAATTTATTTCCTTCAATTTGGTCATTTTTGACATTTTTATAGAATTGCCCCTAAAATTTTACTCTTATTAATTTAGTCCCTGAACATAAAACATGCAAATTAGTCATTTTTAAAATAAACCCATACTAGCTAAATATTTACATATTTTCTTCCTCCTCCTCTCCATTCCACATCCTCAATATATATATAATTCCATTATTAATTTATATGTTCATATCTAGCTGTCCACTTGAGTCATAGTCACTAAATTATTTATATCTTGAGCTACAGAATTCTAAATCAAGATCTGCTTGATGTTTTAGAAACTATACTAAAATATATTTCTGCCATAAAAATTTCAAAATTTATAATTTATCCAATAAGTGTAGTAAAATCTTTAAATTTATCCCTATTATGCTGTTTGACTGCTTTGACCTTTCTTTACTTAAAATTAATTATCTCTTAGTACGGGATTTGGATGATGTTCCCGCTTGTTTCTCTTGAAAATAGACTCATTAATAATATAAAAATACAAATTTAAACCCCAAAGTATTTTTATAAAATTTTTAATGATTTTCCAAAGTTAGAATAGGGGAACCTAAAATCGTTCTGACTTTATCTCACAAAATTTATTATATCTCATAATTTACAATTCCATTGCTTAAATTTAATTTCATATTTTATTCAATCTCTAATTCGATTTCCACAATTTTTGGTGATTTTTCAAAGTGAGACCACTTCTGCTGTCCAAACTGTTTTAGTGTAAAATGTTAATTACCAAGTTTATAACACCCTTATTCCATTTCTCTATAATATTTCCCATCACTTTCTCTTATTTCCCTTCACTAATATATCAAAAACATAGAGCCTTATTTAAGAAAACTTTACTATAACATCGAAAACTCTACTATAACATCATTTCCATGCTTTTTCAATAATATCAAACTTAAAAGTATATTGAAATCTTGATGTTCTTACTTTGTTCTATTGATTTCAATCTTTAACTTGATTTTCTCTCTCCTCCAGCTTCTATTTCTTGAATCTAACTTGATATTCTAGCTCTCCATAGTCTCCTTGTTGTCTTTCTCTCTTGATGGCTATGGAAAATCTTTTGATTTTTAGGTAAAAATGGTGGATTTGTGGTGAAAAGACCAAATTGTAAAGAAAAGAAAACTTTCTTTCTTTCTTCTTCTTCTCACGTTGTTGCATGAGAAAGATGAAGATAATTGTTCATCTTTCTCTCTTTATATATTAAACAAAATAATAATAAAATAATAATAAAATATCTTATTAAAATATAAAAAAACTAATATTTATTTAATTAATCTAAAATATCACCAACATCATCATTGCTTTCTAGATTTCTCTCTCTTCTAATTGATCATTTTGCCCTTTATGATCTTTTAAAATTCCATCCTTGAGTCATCACTTAATTTGGTAAAATTATGATTTAGTCCCTCATAAATCTTCACCTATTCAATTTGGTCCTAATTCATCCATTTTCCTTAGTTTTTAGATCATTCCACCCTAAAAATATTTACACTATTGGTCCTTCAACTTTTTTATATGTACACTTCAACCCTTCAAGTTTTGAATATTTACTCTTGAGCTACAAAACTTTTCTCATTTTTGCAATTTAGTCATTTCTTGAATTAATATATCATAGTATAATTCCCAATGTTGACATAACTCAAAATTTCCCTTTTTGTAACTTTATTCCCTTATTTTTCTATATCAAGAATAATATCATACTTTCTTACTGTAGTAATTTTCGGGGTATTACATTTCTCTACCCCTTAAAATAAATTTCATCCTCGAAATTTCCTTGTTTTCTTTTGATCATGAACTTCATTATCTTTATAATTCTATAGTTCCTTTCTGTATATATTTACCTTGATTATCATTTGTATCTATTCTCTATCATTTCATTTCACAATTTATTTTTAATCATATTTCAAACATGAATCAGAGGTAATCCTTTACCTTGTAATAAAAATTGTTTACTTTTTTCAACAGAGGCCCAGTAGACTAAACAGAACACTTAGGATATATGGAACTGATATAGATGCATTATTAAACAAAGAGTACAAATGTGTTAGTAATTGGAGAGTACTAACGTGCTACTAATCAGAAAATGCACTAAGGTCCCTTAATGATATATCATTAATATCCGAGTAGTTCTAATCTCGTCTACTTGGGCAAATTATATCATGCACACATATCACTTTTACACTTTTCGCATAATGCTCTCATATACTTTAGTCCTTTTACCAATACTCTGCAAATTTATACCTTTTATATCCTTAATACATGTAATATATTTCAAAATTCACTATTCATTCGTAATTTACTAATAATCATTATCATGTACTTCATATATCACTTTTATATATTAATAATTTAGTCCTCAGCACAATATTTTGTATAGCAATATAATTTACTTTTAATAGCACATATAACATAACAGTCATTATCGACATGCTTTATAAAACATTTATTCATACCTTTATGAGTTTCGATTCATCACTTTTAGCATTATCGGAATTAGTTCGGTTGGCAAGCATCTCTGTCTATAAGTAAAACAAATCTCACCAGAATCGGAACATATCACACCATCACAGGTTATATAATGACATGTATTTCTAGACTTTCACATATGTTACATTCAGTCCGAGAACCGACTAAACCATAACTCTGATACTAATAAATGAAACACCACTAACCCTTATCCATTGTTGAGACAGGATTTCAGAGCATTACCAGAATTTACAGATCGTTTAACAGAAATTTCACTTTATAAAATATTCACTCCTGAAATCAATCAAATTTAATCATAATGTCCCATATGTGAGCCATCGATGCCCAATATATAAATTAGAAACATATCTGTGCTAAATCGAAAACTTAGAAAATTTTTTAATCATATTAATTCATTTCAAATATGAGATTTAAATATATTAAGAATAATTCAAAATTATTACCACAATACTCATGAAGATATATTCATCCACTCACAAGGTGAATAAATCTACAACATCACTTATACATATTATTCCAAGCTTAGTAGAATTTAAATAACTTTAACTCTTCAAAATTTCTTTATTTTCATCTGCATTTCTTTGCTTTCCACATTTATTCTATATGCATGACACACAAGCCATAAACATACCATTCAACCATAGACACAAGTTAGTGTATTTAACCAAAGCCTTTTTCAAATTTATCACATGACAAATCATTTCCTAAGAAATTGCACAATTTAAATCTTACCACTTTTTAATGAGCACTAGCATATTTTCTCTTGAGTACTTACCGCTTCAATGCATCATATAAATAATCATTTTACCATTCAATCAATAACTTGGAACTTGTCTAGTATCAAACAACAACGCTTGTTAGTGTACTTGCACATATTTCGTATAATTTCAACATTAATATACTTATTTTCTTGACTTGTCACACTTGAGTTTAATACTCATCTTAACTTACATAATTTCCTTATATCAACATATCAAAGATAATCGTATATGTACATGTCATGATACATATCATTCTCTTACTGTTTCTTCATAAACATATATCATTCATTTCATTATATCAATATTTCATATACCATCATTTTCATGAATTTCGTGTATATTTATTCAAATAAAGCTTTTCATTAACTTTTCCTGCCAATCACAATTTCAAATGATGAAATCACTTAATTGAGCTCAATTTTCAATACCTAATTAGATTCCAACACTTAATTTCACTTGGCACTTACCAATGCTTGTCAAATTGGAGAACGACTTACGGATTTTAGTACGTCGTTTGCCTGATGCCAGGGTTCACTTCAATCTTGTACATACTTGCCATGGCTTTGCCATGTTTTGTACACTTTATAACATTACCATAGCTCAATTATGAATTTGCACTTATACACATGTAACTGCCATAGTTTAACCATGGACTTACATTCGCTTTCACAATACTATAACTCAATATGGTTTTCTTCATTGAAATACCATACCTACATTCTACAACTCAGAATGGTTTTCTTCATTGAAATACCATACCTACATTCCACATCTCGGTATGGTTTTCTTTACTGAAATACCATATCTACATTTCACAACTCAGTATGGTTTTATTTACTAAAATACCATACCTACATTCCACATCTCAGTATGGTTGTCTTTAGTGAAATACATACCTACGTTTCACAACTCAGTCTGGTTTTATTTATTGAAATACCATACCTATATTCCACATCTCGGTATGATTTTCTTTACTGAAATACCATACCTACGTTCCACATCTCAGTATGGTTTTCTTTACTGAAATATCATACCTACGTTTCACAACTTTGTATGGTTTTCTTTACTGAAATACCATACCTACGTTCCACATCTCGGTATGGTTTTCTTTACTGAAATACCATACCTACGTTCCACATCTCAGTATGGTTTTCTTTACGGGAATACCATAACTACGTTTCACATCTCGGTATGGTTTTCTTTACTGAAATACCATACTTAAGTTTCACAACTCAGTATGGTTTTCTTTAATGAAATACCATACCTACATTTCATACTTTCCCATGGGTCAACCATGGGCTTTCTCGTCAATTCATCACTTATCACAACACGAATGTACTCAATCTTGCGTATCCTTTAATTTGAACTTGCAATTGGATTTTCATATTATTACAATAATCATAATTTAACAACAATATATAAAACAATACATTATATCATTCCCACTGTAACACCCCAAACCTGGCCTAGAAGTTATGGCCGAATCTGATAGTGTCACATGGAATTGATTTCAAAAACAAAATTGTCGAGTTAAAACTGTCATTTTGTTTAAAAATCAAGTTTAGACTAAAGTCCCATAAACAGTTTAAAAATCCAAATAAAGTCCAAAAGTCCATAAAGTCCCAAATTACATCAAAAATAACCCAGAAACTAATTAAGAAATAAATACCGAAACTAAGTTTAGAACAGCCTAAATATGTGTCGCCACTGTCTATTCCTCTGCTGCACCAATTCGTCAAGTCTGGGGATTAGCTGAACAGATGAAATAGAAAAGGGTGAGTTTTCGCAAACTCAGTCTGTAATCCTCACAAAAAACATGCATACAGATATACGTCAGAATACAATCATTTATAATCCGGGCCTGAGCCCATTACAGAATTAGTTTGGGCCTTAGCCCATTTAGATACAATCTCAGAATTATATTAGGGCTTTGGCCCTTATCAGATACAAAATGCAGATACAATATATCAGAATCCTACCCACTAGTCTCTATACACCATCTTCGTCCAACCCTATACCCCATGTGGGGATTAAATCAACCCACCCATCCCTACACACCATGCTGTACTGAAATGTGGCACATAATCAGAAGTTTGCAGCAGAGTCGCCAGATAATAGGTTTATTAGCCTTTCAGGCATTTCCTCCGAACATCATCAACCCACTCCGATGCAATGCAACATATAATAAATGACATGCTATTATGCGGTTAACCGTCCATACATTAAGATCAGCATACACGGCCTGGCCCAAAAATCCACAAGCCCGTGTGGCCCACACGACCCAAATTGGTCTAGCCCATATGTCGCACATAGCCTACCTGACCATCACACGGCTGTGTCGCATGCACACGATCTGGCTCGTCGATCACACGGCTTACCACATGGGCGATCACACGCCCGTGTGGTGTTGACAGATTCATTTTTTAGCTTTTATCGAAACCTTATTTTTTGCGTTTTCAGGTACACATCTGTATCATTTTCGATCTTAAATGCAATCCTGAATTTTCAGAACCTATATTCATCTAATACAACATCACAATCAGTCTTACTTTGCAATTAAACAAAATCCCGAAACCAAAATATTCATCCTTAAAGCGATGAACTCTCACCGTAAAACTTTGAATCGATTCACTACGAAACAGTACGAAGGAAGCCTGAAACCCTACGATTTGCTCACGTCTGACTTACGCTTCAAAAGAAAAGATGAGGCAAACACACAAAAATGGAAAGAGAGAAAAAGGAAAACCAAAAGAGAAACAAAAGTAATTTCAGCAGCGAGTGGGGAAGAGAGGGACGACAGAGAGAAAATAGAGGGTGGAGTTTTTTTTTTCAAAAATAAAAACAAATAGGATATTCAGATAACCCCCGAATCTTTTCCCCTAAATTCTTTCCATCCAAATCCCCACTACATCCACTACCGAGAGTTCTAACTCAATCAAAACTCTCTCTCAGGAATGAACAAAAATAATTCCCAACTCGCTCTAAGATTCGAACACAAGACCTCCAGCATAATGATTCTCGACTTAACCACCAGACAAGTAGACCCATCCTAATATGTACTTACAAACTTTAAATTAAAAAGCTTACTGACCAGAGATAGGGATATATTCATGAAAAAAATTCCAAAATTTCCAAAGCTAGGACTTGAACTTAGGACTTCTCGTACACACCTAGAACACTTAACCACTGAAGCAGATACACACTTCTGTCAAACTCTACAAATGCCGAAATCAAAATTTTTTAGGGTGTTACAACTCTACCCCCATAAAAGAAAACTTCATGCTTGAAATTTACCTGGGCAGAACAGATGGGGATATTGATGATTCATCGAATCCTCAGGTTCCCACGTGGCCTCCTCAGTGCTATGATTCCACCACAGCACCTTTTCTAAAAGAATAGATTTTCTTCTCAGAACCTTAACGTCGCGATCTAGAATCTGAATCGACTCCTCCTCGAAGGCCAGATCTTGTCGAACTTCAATCTTCTCAATAGGAATAATATGCGTGGGATTAGAGTGATAGCGTCTTAACTGTGAGACATGGAACACATAATAAATACGATCTAATTCTGAAGGTAGCTCCAACTGATGAGTGACTGGTCCCACTCGTTTCAGAATACGGTACGCCCCAATAAACTTAGGGCTCAGCTTGCCCTTACGACCGAACCTCAGAATCTTCTTTTGTGGTGAGACCTTCAGAAACACGAAGTCTCCCATAAAATATTCGATCTCGCGCCTCTTCAGCTCTACATAAGATTTTTGCCTGTCCAATGCCGCTTTCAGTCGATCTTGAATCAACCTAACCTTATCCTCTATCTTAGAGACCAACCCATGACCCAAAACACGTCGCTCACCCAGCTCAGTCCAACATAACGAAGTGCGACACTTACGACCATACAGAGCTTCCTAGGGTGCCATTTGGATGCTAGACTGAAAACTATTATTATAGACGAACTCAACTAGCGGTAGATAGTCCTTCCAAATGCCTTAGAAATCAATAACATAGCTTCTCAACATATCCTCTAGTATCTGAATCACCCTCTCAGACTGACCATCGGTCTGCAGATGGAACGCAGAACTAAAGTCCAACCTGGAACCCAGAGCCTCGTATAATTTTTTCTAAAACAAAGACGTGAAGCGAGGATTCTTATCGGAGATAATCAAAATCGGTACCCCATGCAGTCTTACTATTTCTGATATGTAGAGCTTATTCAATTTCTGAATAGAATAATCAGTACGAACAAATATGAAGTGGGCAGATTTGGTCAATTGATCTACGACGACCCACACTAAATCCTTCTTAATGGGTGTTAGAGGCAACCCACTAACGAAATCCATCGTTACTCACTCCCATTTCCATAACAGAATCTTAACCGGCTGTAGCAAACCCGAAGGTAACTGATGCTCAGCCTTAACCTGCTGACAAGTCAAGCAGCGGGCAACAAAATCCATAACCTCATGCTTCAACCCTAGCCACCAGTACAATTCTCGGAGATCCTGGTACATCTTGTTTCCACCAGGATGCATAGCGTAAAGGCTACGATGTACCTCTCTCAATATAGCTTGCCTCAAGTCAGAATAATTCGGCACACAAATCTGGCCTCGGAAACACAACACACCCTCAGAATTCAATCCAAAATTCATAGTATTACCACTCTCCATCTGTCGAAATCGAAGACCCAAAGACTCATCATCCAACTATTTACCCTTAATCTGCTCAATCCAAGTCGGCTTAACCTGAAGTTCGACTAATAAGCTACCATCATCCAATAAACTTAGGCAATCAAACATCTCCCTCAGATCGGTCGTAGCCCTACGGCTCAACGCATCAGCCACTACATTGGCCTTGCCGGGATGGTACTCAATGGTACAATCATAATCTTTAAGCAGTTCCACCCATCTATGTTGTCTAAGATTTAACTCCTTCTGAGCGAGGAGATACATGAGGCTTTTATGATCAGTATAGATAATACACTTCTCACCGTACAGATAGTGCCTTTAGATTTTTAGAGCGAATACAACGATAACTAATACCAAATCATGCGTTGGATAGTTTGCTTCATGAGTTTTGAGCTGACGAGATGTGTATGCAACCACCTTACCATCTTGCATCAACACACATCCCAAACCAACATGTGATGCATCACTAAAAATCGTGAACTCTTTTCCAGATTCTGGCAGTATCAGAAGAAGAGCCTCATTCATTACAGTCTTGAGCTTCTCAAATCTATCTTACTGTACATCAGTCCAGACAAACTATGCACCCTTACATAGTAGCTTAGTCAAGGGTGCCGCAATTAGTGAGAACCCTTCCACAAATCGCCGATAATAGCCAGCCAACCCCAGAAAGCTACGAATCTCAGATACGTTCTTAGGCTGTTTCCAATCCAAAACAGCCTCAGTCTTATGAGGATCAACTCGAATCCCCTCAGCAGATACCATACGACCCAGAAATGTTACTTCACGTAACCAGAACTCACACTTGCTAAACTTAGCATAGAGCTGCTTTTCCCTCAAGATCTGAAGAACATTCCTAAGGTGCTCGTCACACTCATCCTTCGTCATCGAATAAACCAATATGTCATCGATGAACACCACTACAAACTGATCCAGGTAAGGTTAAAATACTCGGTTCATCAAGTCTATGAAAGCTGCCAATGTATTAGTCAGTCCAAAAGGCATCACTAGGAACTTGTAATGACCATAACAAGTACTAAACGCAGTCTTATGCACGCCAACCTTCTTAACCCTCAACTGATGATACCCATAACGCAAGTTAATCTTAGAGAACTAAGAAACCCCTCTAAACTGGTCAAATAAATCATCAATCCTCAAAAGTGGGTACTTATTCTTAATTGTTAGCATGTTTAAGTAGTGATAATCCATACACATCCGCATTGTCCCATCTTACTTTTTTACGAACAACACAGGTGCTCCCCATGGAGACACACTAGGATGAATGAATCCACAATCCAACAATTCCTGAATCTGAGCCTGAAGCTCGGTAAGCTCATTCGGTGCCATTCGGTAAGGGCGATAGACACTGGAGCTGTACCTAGAATAAGTTCAATCTCAAATTCCACTTTTTGACTTGGAGGTAAACCCGGTAGCTCCTCAGGGAAAACATCCGAAAAATCTCTTACAGTTCTGATGTCCTTTACCGAAGAATCCCCAAAATCAGAACCCTCGCATAAGCCAAATATGCCTTACATCCTTTCCAGACCAACTTTTTTACCACCAACGTAGAAATCACATTAGTCAGAAAATCTCGACGTTCTCCAATCACAACTACCTCGTCGTCTTCCTCAGTTTTCAAAATAACCCTCTTAGTTGCACAATCCAGACTTACTCGGTGTTTGACCAACCAATCCATTCCTCGAATCAAGTCAAACTCCCTAAACAGAAGCTTCATTTGATCAGCCAGAAAAACTGTCCCTTGGATAGACTGCCCCAAAGGACTCACAACAGTCACCTCACTATAAGTATTCTCATTCGGAATCCCTAATGTTTCAGAAACAATGTTAGCTACATACGAACATGTAGAGCCTATGTCTATCAATGCAAGATAAAGTACATTATAAATTAAGAACGTACCCGTAATAACATTTGGAGCATCTTGATCCTTTCGGCGACGAGCACTATAAACAAGAACAGGCTACCTTGCCTCAGTATGTCCAGTACCTCTGCCCGGTACTCTCTGCTTACGACTCATGCCATTACCACCCCTAGCTTACCCACGACCCCTAGGTGGCTACTGAACTACTCCCGACGGCTGTGCAGTACTAGAACCCAGAGCTTACATCTGATCGGCCCTCAGCGGACACTCTTGAACGCAGTGCTCTGTAGAACCGCATATCAAACATGCCCCAGTCGATCTCTAACATTGACTTGGATGGTGTCTACCACAAAGCCCACAAGGCAAGATCCCAGTAGGTACAACAGGGGGCCCAAATCTAACCGACCTATTAGATCTAGCCTTTTTCTTAGGCCGCACCACAGAACTCGAGGGCTCTAAATCCCTCTTGTTCTTAGCCTTCTCTCTATCTCTGTTCTGGCACTCAATGCGCTTAACGTCTTCAGTGATCTTGGCCTTCTCGACCAGAACAACAAACTCACGCTCCCTCTGTAGAGCTATCAGCACAATCAGGTTATCCCTAAGGTCGTCCTCAAAACGGACACATCTCTCATATCCAGACGCCACCATACCTCGCGCGTAACAGCTCAGTCTCAAGAATTCAGCCTCATGCTCAGCCACTGATAGGTCTCCCTGCGTCGGATTTAGAAACTAACGTTTCCTTGCATCAATATAGCTGGCTCTTACATACTTACTCTGAAATGTTGTCTTAAAATACTCCCAAGTCAACCGTTAGGTCTGGGTGCCCTCCTTAACTGTCGGCCACCACTGATATGCTTTATCGCAAAGCAACGAAAAAATGCCCTACAGTTTCTGCTCAGGGGTAAAATCCAAATAATCCATGATTCTTTCAGTGGCCTCGATCCAATACTTGGTCACGTTAGGGGCGACTCCAGTAACACCCATAAATAACTCATCCCCATTGGACCGGAGTCATTCCATAACTGACCCTCGGCCCCTAGATCCAGCATTGGGCCTAGCGACCCTCTCCAAAATCCTGAGCATAGCCTGGGACAATGCGTCATCCCCAGTCATGCGATCACAAGACCCAATCTCTGTAGCAGGCAACACCAGCATCTTACTTGTGTCTAAATTCAGTATATTATCCATGGAAGAGGATTCAGCTCAAACCCCTCTACGACCTCTACCTCGGCCTTTAGTACCATATCTACGGATACCTCATGCGCTCATTGTCTAATCGAATTTATCTGTATTATAAATTTTATGGATCAGTTACAATTTCAGTATTTATTAATAGATGTTTTATGCAACCAGTATCAAAAGTTCAGAGTTTGTTTTCGTAAATCGCAGCCTCACTACAGTTTTCAGTATACACTAACTAGAGGGTTTTCAGTACAATTTACTACCTATAGTAGTTTTAGAATATACCATCTACAGTATTGCGAAATAAACAGTACAAATTTCAGAAAACTTATAGGATCAGCGCCGGAGACTCTGTGAACCACACGTTTAACTAGAATATTTGAAAACATTTGGAAATAATTCTTAAAAACTAATTTTGGAACCCAAAATTCACAGCGAAAATTTGAACCTGACTCTGATACCACTAAATGTAACACTCAAAACCCTGCCTAGATGTTATGGTCGAATCTGATAGTGTCACATGGAATGGATTTTGAAAATAAAATTATCGAGTTAAAATCGTCATTTTGTTTAAAAACTGAGTTTAGACTAAAGTCCCATAAACAGTTTAAAAATCCAAATAAAGTCCAATAGTCCATAAAGTACCAAATTACAAAAAAAAAATTCAAAAAATAATTAGGAAATAAATACCGAACTGAGTTTAGAATAGTCAAAATATGTGTGGCCACCGTCGAGTCCTCCGCTGCACCATTCCGTCAAGTTTGGGGATTACCTGAACAGATAAAACAAAAACGGGTGAGTTTTCAAAAATTCAGTGTGTAATCCCCACATAAAACATGCATACAGATATACATCAGAATGCAGTCATTTATATTTCGGGCCTGAGCCCATTACAGAATCAGTTTGGGCCCTAGCCCATTCATATACAATCTCAGAACTATACTAAGGCCTTAGCGCTTATCAGATAAAAAATGCAGATAAAGTATATCAGAATCCTAGCCACCAGCCTCTACACACTATCTTCGTTAAGTCCTACACACTATGTGGGGATTAAATCAACCCACCATCCCTACACACCATGTTGTACCGAAATGCAACACAAAATCAGAAGTATGCAGCAGAGCTATAACACCGCTAACCCGTATCCATCGCCGGAATAGGGCTAAAGGTGTTACCAGACATATCTGAACATTATGCAGTCATTTCAAGATCATCATATCATCACAGTCAAACATCAACATAAAGTCCCTTTCTTAGGTCAACTAGACCTGAAACATACATTATCGAACATATAAAATTTTTTCCAAAACTTAAACATTTCTCAAAGTTATACAGGTCACACGTCCGTGTGACCAGGCCGTGTGCCTCACACGGTATTAGACACGCTTGTGTGAATAGGCTATGTGCCTCACACGGCATTAGACACACCCGTGTGTCTAAGCCGTGGCAAAACAGGGCATACATACTGACTTATACCACACGGCTGGAGACACGTCCTTGTACGTTGGCCATGGTCGAAACTGACTTGGGTCACACGGCTGACAACACACATGTGTGTCCAGCCCGCGTAACATTCGAAATGGCCACACACAAATCCGTGCTTCCAGGTTGTGTGCCACACACGGCCACCAGACACGCCCTTGTGTCTAAGCCGTGTGAAAACTGAAGGGAACTGCCTTAATTCGAAAAGATACCTTAGGGGACACACGGCCACGTAACGTGACCGTGTGTCGCACACGGCTGAGACACATGCCCATGTCTCTGCCCGTGTAAACAAAAATAAGCCATTTGCAAGGCCAATTTGCCACCCTTTTTGGGTTATTCCTACAAGCAACCATTAGACATCTAAAGCATTATGATTTCAACCATTTCATACACTAAACGCATATCATTAATGCCATTGTATAAACAACCAAATTTATACTTATAACCATACCATATCATACCAAATCAAAGACCAAAAACACATCAAAACAAACCATAAGTTCATCCATAATTGAGCCATATCACATGGCTAAATATTTACATCACAAACATACCAAAATAACTCTAGCGTATACATGCCATATGCCATATATACAACTCTCAAAACGGTACCAAAAATAGATGTCAATAGTGTGGATGAGTCACTGATGAGTCCCGAATCCGAGCTAGCTTTATAACACTGTATAACAGAAGACACTTCACACAGAAAGTTGAGAGCTTTGTTAGTTCATAGTATAATACATTTAATTCAACATTTAAAAGCTATAAAACATATTAGCTAACACATTGCTCAACTTATATCACTTCTCCACCTCATTCATTACCATTACCCATTTCATACCATTTCTTTAGTTCGCATAATCTTGCATCTATCTCATTCACGATATTAACAACCACATAGGTTCATCTATCTCATACACTATATCATTAAACACAATTATTCAATACATACCTTCATTGTCTCGTATTTAACTATTACATTACCACATCCATGCTCAATGCACTAATTCGTTAGATTGTCTTTCACGTGTAAGAACATCGCACGCTTAGTGCCAACAATCTAGTCGAAGCTATAAGATATCGCACACTTAGTGCTATTACATTATACCGAACCATCTCAATATTGCACACTTAGTGTCGCATATAGCTGAAGCTATTCCAATTCGCACACTTAGTGCTATTTCTAGTTGAAGCTGTTGAAATCGCACACTTAGTGCTGAACATAATCGATTTATCATCGCGTTCAAACCAAGCTCGAATATACAATTTATATAATTCATCAAAACATTAAAACATAAATTGTAATATCATTTATCACGTGCGAACTTACCTCGTACTCGGAATTGACGACTCGAATAGTCTACTCTATAATCTTCGACTTCCCTCGATCTAAATCCGAATTCCTCTTTTCTTGATCTATATATATATATATATATATATTCAAAATTAACTCTTTATTCATCAAATCATTCAAATCAATCCATATATACACTCAAGGAATTTTACAAATTAGCCCTCATATTTTTCGCATTTTGACACTTAAGTCCTTATTTCACAACTACACAAAATACACATAATTCATCAACACTATGCCTTACCCGAATTTTCCCATGGTCCCTAGTAACCCATAACTTTCATTATTTTACATTTCAACCCCTCAATTTACACTTTTCTCAATTTAATCCCTAATATGAATTTTTACTCAAAATCACTTTACAAAACATATATATTGAGCACTAAGCTTTCATAATTCATCATTTAACATCCCAAAACTCATATATTAATCAATGTCATCTCATCAAATTATCAAAAATTTCATGAATTTCAAAATGGGCTAACTAGAACACTTAACAACGATCTCAAAAACATAAAAATTATCAAAAATCGAACAAAAACGAACTTTTAATCAAGCTTGAAAGTAGTCGAATATCAAAACATATAACCATGCTTTTCTTTCTTCAATTTCGGCAAGGATGATGAATAATGACCAAATTTTATGCCTTTGTTTTATTAATAATACATAAATAAGCCATTTTACCATTTTACCTTTAATGAAATAACATTTTCAACATATAATGGATGTCCAGCAATGTCCACTAACATTTAAAATGGTTTATTTACCATTTAAGACCACCATATTAAAAATCCAAAGCAATTTGACATCCTTAACATATAGAATGCAACTTCTACATTTTACGCGATTTAGTCCTTTGTTCAAATTAAACATCCAAACGATAAAATTATCACACAAAACTTTCACACATACATTATCACATACTGTAAACACCAAAAATAATATAAAAATAATTTTTTGACATCGGATCATGGTCTCGAAACCACTGTTCTGACTAGGGTCTAAATCGAGCTATTACAACTCTCCCTCGTTAGGGAATTTCGTCCCCGAAAATCTTACTAGTGAAAAGGTTTGGATATTGTTTTCTCAAAGCATCCTTGGGTTCCTACATTGCTTCTTCAATCCCATGTCGATGCCACAACACTTTCACTAATGCTATTTTCTTATTTCACAGCTCTTTAACTTCGCGAGCTAAGATACGGATTAGTCCTTCATTGTAGGTCATATCAGACTGAATCTCAATCTCAGATGTAGAAATCACATGTGAAGGATCGGATCTGTATCTTTGAAGCATCAATACGTGAAATACATTGTGAATCTTTTCTAGCTCATGTGGCAACAACAATCTACAAGCAACCGACCCAATACGTTCTATAATCTCATTAGGCCCAATAAATCTCGAATTCAATTTACCTTTATGACCGAATCTGAGTATTTTCTCCCATGGTGAAACTTTTAAAAATACTTTGTCTCCAATCTGAAACTCTATATATTTCAATTTCAAGTCCATATACGATTTTATTTTCAAACTTTCGTGGATCACTTTTACTTTCTGTTCAGTCTCTCTGATCAAATCGACCCCGTGTATCTTATTTTCACTGAGTTCGGTCCAATACAATGGTGTACGACATTTACGACCGCACAAAGCCTCGTAAGGTGCCATTTTGATACTCGATTGAAAGCTATTATTGTATACAGATTCAATCAAAGGTAAGTATCGTTCCCACGTGCTTTCTAACTCGAGGATGAAACATCTTAACATATCCTCAAGTATCTGAATGATTTGCTCTGACTGACCACCTGTCTGCGGATGAAAAATAGTGCTAACATACAGTTTGGTACCTAGTGCATCTTGCAGTTTCTTCCAAAACCGCAATGTAAACCTCAGATCTCTATCCGATGCAATAGAAATAGGTACTTCGTGTAATCTTACAATCTGTGAAATATACAAATCAGCAAGCTTATCAAGCATATAATTTGTGCGAACTGGAACAAAATGAGCTGATTTGTTAATCTATCCATAATAACCCAAATTGCATCTTTCTTACTCGGTGTCAACGGTAAACCGGATACAAAATCTATCGTGACTCTGTCCCATTTCCACTCAGGTATCATGATCAGTTGAAGCAATCCAGAAGGTACCTGATGTTCGGCTTTTACTTGTTTACAGACTAAATATTTCGAAGCAAATTCAGAAATGTATCGTTTCATACCATGCCACCAGTAAAGCTGTTTCAGATCATTATACATTTTTGTACTACCCGAGAGAATAGAGAATCGACTATTATGAGCTTTATTTAATATCATCTGAATCAACTCTGGATTTCTTGAAACACATATTCGATTTCAGAACCTCAGACAACCCTCAGCATCAACTCCAAACTCTGAATCCTCATCCAATTCACTCACTAACAAATCGTTATCAAATCTGAGCATCACAAATCTATTGAATGTATAACTGTCTTGCAATTAACTCAGCTAAAACCGAACCATCATCAGACACAACCAAATAAGCATTCATCGCACGTAAGGAAAATGTGGCTTTCGGCTTAAAGCATCAGCAACAACATTAGCCTTTCCCGGATGGAAGTCAATCACAAGATCATAGTCTTTTAACAAATCTAACCATTGACGCTGTCTCATATTCAGATCTTTCTGAGTTATCAAATATTTCAGGCTTTTATGATCTATAAAAACATGACATTTCTCACCGAACAGATAATGATGCCATATTTTCAATGCAAACACAATAGCTGTCAATTCAAGATCGTGTGTCGGATAGTTCTTTTTATGCGGCTTTAATTGTCTTGAAGCATAAACAATAACTTTGCCCTCCTGCATTAAAACATAGCCCAAACCATTTAAACATGCGTCACTAAAGATAAGAAATTCTTTGCCTGATTCTGGCTGAACTAACACTGGAGCTTCGGTTAAAAGGGATTTCAACTGATCAAAACTTTTCTGACACTTTTTTGACCACTCATACTTAACATCTTTTTGTACTAACTTCGTCATCGGGGTTACAATCATAGAGAAACCTTTCATGAACTGTATATAGTAACCAACAAGTCCTGAAAAACTTTGAACTTCAAAACATTTCTCGGAGGTTTCCAATCAAGTATGGATCAACTCGAATACCCGATGCTGATACAACATGTCCCAGAAAACTGACTTCACGTAAGCAGAACTTACATTTACTGAACTTCGTATACAATTGTTTATTTCGCAAATTCTGTAACACAAGTCTCAGATGTTCGGCGTGCTCTATTTCATCACGAGAATAGATCAAAATGTCATCTATAAACACAAACACAAACCGATCTAAATACTGCCTGAAGATCCGGTTCAACAAATACATGAAAATAACAGGTGCATTAGTAAGTCTGAAAGGCATAACTAAAAACTCATAATGTCCGTACCTTGTTCGGAAAGTAGTTTTTAGAATGTCTGAATCTTTTACTCGCAACTGATAATAGCCCGATCTCAGATCTATCTTTGAAAACACAATAGCTTCTCTTAACTGATCAACAAATCATCAATTTAGGGCAGAGGATATCTGTTCTTAACAGTCACTTTGGTCAACTGACGATAATCAATGCACATTCTCATCGTGCTATCTTTCTTTTTCACAAATAGAACATGAGCACCCCAAGGTGGGAAACTCAGTCATGCAAATCCTCTATCGGTCAACTCTTGCAACTGAGACTTCAATTCTTTTAACTCGGTCGGAGCCATTCTATACAAGGCTATCAAAATCGGAATAGTTCTCGGTACTAACTCAATGCCAAACTCAACTTCTCAAATGGGAGGTAATCCCGGTAACTCATCAGGAAACACATCAGAGAATTCACAGACAACAGGCACTGATTCCACTTTCTTTTCTGATACTTTCGAATCAATCACATAACCAAAGTAAGCTTAACCACCCTTTCTCACAATACTCAGAGCTTTCATCGACGAAATCACAGCTGGCAACCCATTCAAGTCACTAGATTCCATTCGAACTATTTTATCATTCTTGCATCTGAAATCAATAGTTTTCCGTTTGCAATTCACAACAGCATCATGCAATGTTAAACAATCCATACCCAGAATTATATCAAACTCATCAAAGGGTAATAACATCAAATCAGCCGGAAAACAAATGTCTCGAAACATTCATGGGCAATTCTTGCAGACTATATAACCCAAAACACACTTGTCTAAGGGGTTCGATACTCTAATTTCAAATTTAGTAGACTCTACAGGCAAAGTCTCACTGGATACTAAATTCACACATATATATGAATGAGTAGACCCTGGATCTATCAATGCAATAACTTTTTTATCATAGAGAGTAAAAGTATAGGTAATGACATCTGGGGATGAAGCTTCCTCCTGTGCTCGAATAGTGTACGCTCGTGCATGTGCTCTAGCATCAGATCTTACAGCAGTGTTTCGTGTCACACCTTTCCACTCGCATTTCCTGTATTTCTCGGTGGTCTACCTCTAGTTGCAGTGTTGCTCGCCCTCACATTCTGAACATTATCTTTTTCAACTAGCTTTGGGCAATCTTTTATAAAGTGATCTCGTGAACCACAACTATAACAAGCTCTGTTATTGCTTTTTCCCCAACATTCTCCAAAGTGTCGTCTTCCACATTGCTGACACTCAGGCTTAACATCTTTTATGTTACCAACACTCGATACTGATATGGCTTGAGCTTTAGGATTAGTATATTGTTTCTCGC
Organism: Gossypium anomalum; assembly: GCA_025698475.1. NCBI lineage: Eukaryota > Viridiplantae > Streptophyta > Magnoliopsida > Malvales > Malvaceae > Gossypium > Gossypium anomalum. The sequence goes on from CM046961.1 coordinate 7,681,596, forward strand.
GATCTCTATTCTGATATCCCGATGATGCTGTCGATCGATTAAAGTAATCTCTTAATTTATTTGACGAGAAATGATAAGATTTATTCATCGATCTTTTCCTCGAATGTTTCACCTCTGCATCAACTTTTCTCTTTTCTTTGCTGAGGTCCTCAGCTTTACAAGCCTTCTCAACCAGTACCATGAATTATTTCAATTCAAGTATCCCGACTAGCAGCTTTATATCCTCGTTCAATCCATCAACAAATCTTTTACACATAATCTCTTCAGTAGACACGTATTCTCGGGCATACTTGCTCAAACGTACAAATTCTTTTTCATATTCAGTAACGGTCATTAAACTTTGTTTCAATTCCAGAAACTCTTTATGCTTCTGATCTAGAAATCTCTAGCTTATATACTTTTTACGGAACTCAGTCTAAAAGAATTCTCAAGTAACCCGTTCCCTGGGAACCACAGATATCAATGTTTTCCACCAGTGATATACATTATCTCTCAGCAATGATACTACGTATTTAATACAATCATCTGGAGTACATGATAACTTATCAAATACTCGAATAGTATTTTCAAGCCAGAACTCAGCCCTCTCGGCATCATCATCAGACGTAGCCTGAAACTATTTAGCTCCAAGTTTACGAATCTTATCAATAGGTGGCTTATTCAATCAGATCGGATCTATTAATTGTGGCACAACTGGGACTTGTTAAGGAATAGGCGGGGGTGGAGGTTGTTGAGAAGCCGGATTCGTACGTACAAATTCCTTAAACCACTGGTTCAGGGTCTAAAAGAAGGCTTGTTTAGCCTCTCCTTCATGACTACTAGCTACTGGTCTAGAGTTGGATTGCACTACTCCTTGAGTGGGATCAGGTGTATTGCTTTAAACATCATCAGCTAACGCTCGTTCAGGATCCATTTGCTATATGAAAAACACATTTTAACTGCCAGTAGTCATCACACTATCGCAATTCATATATATGGCATGTATAGCTAGACTTTCACAGGCTACGTTAGTCTCAGAATCGACTAAACTGCAGCTCTAATACCAATAAAATATAACAACCCTACCCCGTATCTGTCACCGAAATAGGGCTAAAGGCGTTACTAGATATATCAAAACATTATGCAGTTATTTCACGATTATCATATCATCACAGTCAAATATCAAAATAAAGTCCCTTTCTTATGTCAACTAGACCTTAAACATACATTAGAAAGAGGTTGGGACTAAACTGAACACATACAAAATTTTCCAAAACTTAAACATTTCTCAAAGTTATACAGGTCACACACCCGTGTGAACAGGTCGTGTGCCACACACGGCATTAGACACGCCCGTGTGTCTAAGCCGTGACAAAATAGGACATACATACTGACTTATACCACACAATCGGAAACACGCCCGTGTGCATTGGCCATGGTCGAAACTGACTTAGGTCACACGGCCAACCACACGCCCGTGTGTCCAGCCTGTGCAACATTCAAAATGGCCACACACGCCCATGCCTCCAGGCTGTGTGCCACACATGGCCACTAGACATGCTCGTGTATCTAGGCCGTGTGAAAACTGGAGGGTATACTGCCTTAATTCGAAAGGATACCCTAGGGGACATACAGCCGTGTAACGTGACCGTGTGTCAAATACGGCTGAGACACAGGCCCATGTCTCTGCCCGTGTAGACAAAAATAGGCCGTTTGCAAGGCCAATTTTCCACCCTTTTTGGGTCATTCCTACAAGCAACCATTAGACATTTAAAGCATCATGATTTCAAACATTTCATACACTAAACACATACCATTAATGCCATTTCATAAAAAACCAAATTTATACTTATAACCATACCATAATCATACTAAATCAAAGACCAAAAACACATCAAAACCAAACCATAAATTCATTCATAATCGAGCCATATCACATGGCTAAATATTTACATTACAAACTTGCCAAAATAACCCTAGTGTATACATGCCATATACTATATATACAACTCTCAAAATGGTACCAAAAATTGATGTTGATAGTGTGGATGAGTCGCTGACGAGTCTCAAATCCGAGCTAGCTTTATAACACTGCATAACAGAAGACATTTCACACAGTAAGTTTAGAGCTTAGTAAGTTCGTAATGTAATACGTTTAATTCAACATTTAAAAGCTATAAAACATATTCGCTAACACATAGCTCAACTTATGTTACTTCTCCACCTCATTCATTACCATTACCCATTTCATACCATTTCTTTAGTTCATATAATCTTGCATCTATCTCATTCACGATATTAACAACCACATAGGTTCATCTATCTCATACACTATATCATTAACCACAATTATTCAATACATACCTTCACTATCTCATATTTAACTATTACATTACCACATCAATGCTCGATACACTAATTCGTTAGATCGTCTTTTTATGTGCAAGAACATCGCACACTTAGTGCCAACAATCTAACCGGAGCTATAAGATATCTCACACTTAGTGCCATTACATTATACTGAACCATCTTAATATTGCACACTTAGTGCCTAATACGTGATATTCGTGGCAGGTTTTAAATATTTATAATGAATCGTTCTTGAAACTAACTATTATTACAATGAAGGCAAGCGTACCTATCAAACAGTAGTTTAGCTTTAGCAAGACTAGATTGCCGAACCCAAAGGAACTAAAAGTACTAGTATTAACCGTCTTTTTATTATCTAGCCTAAAAATAAGAAGGTTGTTTATCTAACTAATTAACTAAACTAAGAAATCACATAAAGGAATTGGGAAAATACTTTTTAGAAAATCGATTAATTAAGACAATACCCAAGGAAAAATCCACTTAGACTTCACTTGTTATTTGACTATGAATCAGACGATTTATTCATTTAACTTGTTCCGTAGAAATCCCTAAGTTATATTATTATCTCTCTCGAGACTAACAACGTCTAATCCTAAGTTGAATAATTGAAATCTCTTTCTAATTAACACTCTAGAATTGCATTAACTCGATCTATGGATTCTCTTATTAGGTTTCACTCTAATCCGGTAAAATCTTGTCACACTATCTCTAGGCGAGCAATCAACTCCGCTTAATTATGACAAATTTACTCTTAGACAGGGTCTATTTCTCCTCTGAATAAGAGCATTAACTTGAATCAATATCCTAAAATATTAAAACAAGAATTAAGAACACATAATTAAGAACAAGTCTAGCATTTATCATACAATTCAGATAATAATAACAAGATCCGTCTTAGGTTCCATTCCCCTTAGGTATTTAGGGGGTTTAGTTCATAACTATAGAGGAAAACATCTCAAAAGAATAATGAATACAAAATAGAAAGAAACTGTAACAGCCTAATTTTCAGTAGTATCAGGAATAGAGAGTTGAGATCACTAAATCTGACGGGTGAGTTAAAAATTTAATAAATTAATACATATGAGTCAAATGTGAATATAAAAGCATTTTTTTTGAATTAGTGAATTTGGTGATTTAAAAGAATTAATTAGGTAAATTGGGTCAAGAATGAGGTATCGAGACCTCGACTTCATAAACCGAGCCATAAATATTTTTAGAAATATTTATGGAGTGTTGGTGAGGTAGTAATAAAATTTAGTCAGAAAATTTTGACGTTTGGGTGGTTAATTAAATAAAAAGGACTAAATAGAAAAAGGTGTAAAAGTTGCTAAAAGGATTAAATAGCTCAATTGTCAAATGAGGAAGGACCTAAAGTGCAAATAAGCCCAAAGGAGATATTTTGGGCGGCAATAGCTGAGAAAAATCAGGAAATGGGTGAAATAAGGGCAAAATTGGAAAATTGCCAAAATTGGCTAAATAAAAATGGGACTAAATTGGAATATCTAGAATTCTCTTCATTTCACTTCATATTCATCAGCTGAAAAACAGCCATGGAGGAGGGTTCAAGTTGGTTTTCATACTCTAGCCTCATGTAAGTTTAATTCTTGCTTTCTACTTGAAATTTTTATGTTTTTGGACTTTTACAATTGGGTCCAACTTACTATTTCATTAGTTTTTGATTCCATGGCTAATTTTTGAAGTTGTTATGGATGAGTGCTGGAAGTATATGATGATTTAGCATGGAATTAGAGCTTTAAATTGTTTATATTCTAATTTTATTGAAAGAATTGAATAGAAAGTGAATGTTTGGGACCTAATTGTAAAAGAGTTTGAAGTTAGAGTTTTATATGGAAATTCTGAAGTATTAATTGAGAAAATTATCTTAATTTAGGGGTTAATTGAGCAAGGACTGAATTGTATGAATTGTGAAATTTGGGACAAAATGGAAATCAACATTTTGCACTAAAATAGTTTGGACAGCAGCAGTAGTCTAACTTTGAAAAATCACCAAAAATTGTAGAAATCGAATTAGAGGATGAATAAAATATGAAATTAAATTTTATTTAGTCTAGTTTTTTATAGAATAAATTATGTAAGTAATGGAATTGTAAATCATGAGATATGATAAATTTTGTGAGACAAGGTCAGAATGATTTCGGGTTCCCCTGTTCTGAATTTGGAAAATCACAAAAAATAGTATAAAAATAATTATGGGCTTAAATTTATATTTTTAGAATCCTGAATGAGTCTATTTTCAAAAAAAACAAACGGGAACATCATTTGAATCTTGTACGAGGAGATAATTAATTTTTAGTGAAGAAGGGTTGGAACTGTCAGACAGCAGAACAGGGGAGACTTCGATGAATAAACTGTATTAATTGGCCCAACCAAAAATTATGAAATTTTTATGGTAAGAAGAAATATGAGTCTAGTTTCTGGGAAAATTTATGGATCTTAATTTTGAGTTCTGTAGCTCAAGATAAAAATAATTTAGTGACTATGACACAGATGAATAGCTTGAATATTTACATAAGTAGATAGTGAAAATTATGGATAATGTCACCTACAAATGTGTTGTTTATACTAAGGATGTGGATGGAGAGGAGGAGGAGGAAAATATACATATATATATATGAATGACTTGTGTATAAATTGATCACATGCCCGATTATAATTGATAAATTTTGAATTAGAAATGATATAATGTTTTATTTGGAATAGTTATTATGAAATTATGATTATCGTTATAATACAAAAATCGTACTTGTGAGTTTGTATAGTTAAATTTTAGTGACTATTTGTTAATTTTATGAATTTCATGATGTTTTATTTCATATGAATTGATGATAAAATCGTGAATAATGTAAAAGCATGAAAATTGAATAAACGATCAAATTGAGCACTCTCAGTGACATGAATTGATGGAAAAGACAATGGTTGATCCATGGCAAAGTGTGAAATGTATGTATGGTATCATCCATACCGAGTTGTTAAATGTAGGTATGGTATTATCCATACTGAGTTAAGAAATGTAGGTATGGCATCGTCCATACTGAGCTATGATACGTAGGTATGGCATCGTCCATACTGAGCTTGATACGTAGGTATGGCATCATCCATACTGAGCTTGAGCTTGATACGTAGGTATGGCATCATCCATACTGAGCTTGAGCTTGATACATAGGTATGGCATCGACCATACTGAGCTATGATACGTAGGTATGGCATCGACCATACTGAGCTATGATACGTAGGTATGGCATTGTCCATACTGAGTTATGAAACGTAGGTATGGTATTTTCCATACTGAGTATGAAATGTAGGTATGGTATTTCAATGAGGAAAACCATACTGAGTTGTGAATCGTGGCACTGAGCAAACGACAGACTCAAAGTCGTGAGACGTTCTCTAATTTGACAAAGATTGGTAAGTGACATATGAAATTAGTATTGGTAGACTTATGGTTATTATTGATATTGATCTGAAATGAGTGTACCCATTAATATTTAAATGATTCAAGGGGTAAAGTTCTGATATGAGATAATATGAGTTTGAGATGAATTATTACCGGTATATACCTAAAATATATGGAAATGATGGTAAGTGAAATATTGATATAATGAAATGAATGATAAATGTTTATAAAGAAACAGCAAAAGAATGATATGTATCATGATATGTAAAAACGTGATTATCTTTAATATGTTGTTACAAGGGAAATTATGTATGTTGAGACGAGCAATAAACTCAAGTGTGATATGATGAGAAAATAAGTTTATCTATGTTGAATTTATATGAATATGTTCAAGTATGCTAACAAGTTTTGCTATTGATGCTTAGACAAGTGCCAAGCTATTGGTTAAATAGTAATATGTTTATTTTTTTGTATGATGTGTTGAAAGGGTAAGCACTCAAATGAAAATATACTTGTGCCTGTGAGAGAGTGGCAAGTTTTAAGTTATGCAATATCTTATGAAATGACTTATCATGTGATTAATTGAAAAGAGTTATGTTCAAATGCACTAGCTTGTGGGTATGATGGCATGGTATGCTTATGGCCAGAGTGTTATACATAAAGAACAAGGGTGGAAAGTAAAGAAATACATATGAAAATAAAGAAACTCGAAAAAGTTAAAATTATTTAAAATCTTATTAAGCTAGAGATGATATGTATAAATAATGCTGTGGATTTATTTACCTTGTGAATTGATGAATATAACTTCGTGAATATTGTGTGAACCACACGACTAGGCCATACAACCTTGTGACCCCTGCAGTGTTGAAAAATTTTAAATATTTTCAAAATTTTTTTTTTAAGTTCTCGGTTAAGTCCCGATATATATATTCTGGGCCTTGATGGCTCACATAAGGGACACTATGATTAAATTTGATTGATTTCAGGTATGAATGTTATGTGAAGCGAAATTTCTGTTAAATGATCTGTAAATTTTGGTAATACTCTGAATCCCTATTCTGGCAATGGATACGGGTTAAGGGTGTTACACCCAAAACTCCTGAAGGGAAATTGAAGGGAGATCTTCAGTCTTGATGATGAATCCGGCATCTGAGATGGATCAATCGGCTTTTTTCGAGCAATTCCTTCTCCCTGCTCTGTGTCTCCCCTTTTCTCCTCTTTCTAGGGTGTATTTATAGGCTTTGGAATGCCTAAGAGCCCTCAAAAGTGGCCTATTCCGAATAGAACTCTACTTGGGCTTGACAGGGACACGCCCGTGTAACACGCTCATGTGCGATTACTTCAGGCCATGGTCGAGCCTGTTAGATAGACATGGGCGTGTGGTGTACCCGTGTAAGTAGTGCTTCGAGCCTACCAATTTAACACGGCCGTGTGGTTTGCCTGTGTGAGGAAGTCCACACTGTGTTGATTTCGTACGTTGGCCCATTTTTTTCGTTTTTGGCCCGTTTCTTGATCTTTTCATTCTCCTACGCTTTCCTAAGTATAAAACATGAAACTAAAGAATTAGAAGCATCGAATTCACAAAATCTAAGGAGAAATCATCCATAAAATGTGCTAGGCATGGGGTAAAAATATATATAAATTATGGTTTATCAAATACCCCCACACTTATGCATTTGCTTATCATCAAGCAAAATTCTCAACTTATAATCAAAATAAATTCTTCTCAATTTATAATTCCTATCAATAGTATCTCAAAATAATCCATAAGTAATCATACATTGAAAATTCAACCAAAAGAACATCAAAGTTTCAAACATTCCAAGTTGAACATTTTATCACGAAAACATATGTGTTCCCCATTCATCTAAGTGATTACCTGATAAACTGTAATTTATACATATTTCTATCCCACGCTTAGCACATTTTTTGGATGATTTCTCCTTAGGTTTGGTGAATTCGATGCTCCTAATGCAGTAATTTCATGTTTTATACTCAGGAAAGCATAGGAGAATAAAAAGAGTGAGAAACGGGTAAAAAATGGAGAAAATAGGCCAACGTACGAAATCAACACGGCCTGGACTTCCTCACACGGGTAGATCACACGGCCGTGTTAAATTGGCAGGCTTGAAGCACGACTTACACGAGTACACCACACGCCCGTGTCTATCTAACAAGCTCGACCACGGCCTGAAGTAATCGCACAAGGGCGTGTTACATGGGTGTGTTCCTGCCGAGCACAAGTAGAATCCTATTCGGAAAAGGCCACTTTTGAGGGCTCTTAGGCATTCCAAAGCCTATAAATACACCCTAGAAAGAGGAAAAAAGGGGAGACACAGATTAGGGAGTAAGGAATTGCTCGAAGAAAGTCAATTAATCCATCACAGGAGTCGGATTACTCATCAAGACTGAAGATCTTCCCTCAATTTCCCTTCAGGAGTTTTTGGGTTTTCTTTATGTTTTGTATTCATTATTCTTTTGAGAAGTTTTCCTTTATAGTTATGAACTAAACCCCCTAAATACCTAAGGGGAATGAAACCTAAGACGGATCTTGTTATTATTATCTGAATTGTATGATAAATATTTGACTTGTTCTTAATTATGTGTTCTTAATTCTTGTTTTAATATTTCAGGTTATTAATTCAAGTTAATGCTCTTATTCAAAGGAGGAATAGACCCTATCTAAGAGTAAATTTGTCATAATTAAGCGGATTTGATTGCGCGCCTAGAGATAGGGTGATAAGATTTTGCCAGATTAGGGTGAAACCTAATAAGGGAATCTATAGATCGAGTTAATGCAATTCTAAGGTGTTAATTAGAAAGAGATTTCAATTATTCAACCTAGGGTTAGACATCGTTAGTCTCGAGAGAGATAATAATATAACTTAGGGATTTCTATGGAACAAGTTAAATGAATAAATCGTCTAATTCAGAGTCAAATAACAAGCGAAGTCTAGGTGGATTTCTCCTTGGGTATTGTCTTAATCAATCGAATTTTCTAAAAAGTATTTTCCCAATTCCTTTCTGTGATTTCTTAGTTTAGTTAATTAGTTAGATAAACAACCCTCTTATTCTTAGGCTAGATAATAAAAAGACAGTTAATACTAGTACTTTTAGTTCCTTTGGGTTCGAAAATCCGGTCTTACTAAAGCTATACTACTGTTCGATAGGTACACTTGCCTTCATCGTGATAATAGTTAGTTTCAAGAAAAATTCATTATAAATATTTAAAACCTGTCACGAATATCACGTTTAAAGTTTTTGGCGTCGTTGTCGGGGAACCAAGATATTAGGAACAATCGATTTTTATTACTTTAGCCATTTACTTTTCCTGCAATTTAAATTTTGTTCTAATTTTTACTAATTCCTTTTTTTCTTTTTTCTGATAGGTTCTTATAGTTTATGACTAGAAGAAACCCGTCGGGACTATTACTTTTTGATAGTGAGATCGATCGTACAGTTCACAGAAACCAAAGAGAAATAAGGCGAAGCTTAAGATACACAGAGGATGAGCAAGAGGACGATATTCAAACCACAACCAAGGAGATGACAGAAAATTAGGAAAACCTGATACCTCCTGCGATTGCTGTTAATCCAGTAAATCAGAATTTTGCTCCACGCACTATGTATGATTATGCTAAACTACTTGAAGAGGAACTGAATCGAGTATACTTAGACCTGCTATTGCTGCAAATAATTTTGAACTAAAACCTAACACAATTCAAATTATACAACAGTTTGTTTAGTTTGATGGTTTGCAGGATGAGGATCCAAATACTCATTTGGCAAATTTTCTGAAGTTTTACGATACATTTAAAATCAATGGCGTTTCTGACGATGCCATACGTCTTCGGTTGTTTTCCTTTTTCATTGAGAAACAAGGCTAAATAGTGGTTGAACTCGTTACCACGAGGGTCAATTACTACTTGGGAACAAATGACCGAAAAGTTTTTATTAAAATATTTTTCGTCGGCTAAAACGGCTAAATTACGTAATGATATCTCTTCTTTCGTGCAGATGGATTTAGAAACACTCTACGATGCATGAGAAAAATACAAGGACCTCTTGAGAAGATGCCCTCACCATGAATTAGCACTCTGGCTACAGGTTCAAACGTTTCATAATGGCCTGAATCTCTCGACTAGACAAATGGTTGACGCAGCCGCTGGTGGCACTATCAATAACAAAACACCTGAAGAAGCTTACGAATTTATAGAAGAAATGTCACTGAATAATTATCAGTGGCAAGTCATGAGGACAAAGCCAACAAAAGCAGCCAACGTTTTCAACATCGATTCGGTCACCATGCTCTCAAATCAGGTAGAACTTCTGAATAAAAAAATTGATGGCTTTCTTGGTTCTTCACAGGTTCACCCAGTAATGCAATGCGAAGCAAGCGGAGGATCGAGTTCAGAATACCCACCATATGGTCACCACATGGAGAACGAGCAGTTAAATTACATGGGTAATAATCCTCAATCTCAAAACAATCCATATAGTAAAACTTACAATACAGGTTGGAGGAACCACCCAAATTTATCATGGGGAGGAAAAGGAAATTAGAGACCAGCTCAAGGCTTCAACAACCACTTTACCAACAGGAAAAGAAGCCGAACCTTGAAGAGATGCTCACAAAGTTTATATCGGTGTTAGAAACTCGTTTTTAAAATACCGAGACAGCACTTAAGAATCAACAAGTATCAATCCAAGGGATTGCAACTCAGATTGGACAGCTTGCCAAGATGATTTCTAAATGACCACAAGGTAGCCTGCCAAGCAACATTAAAGCTAACCCAAGGGAGCAACTCAACGCGATTACCAGTCAAGATGAGGAAAGGCCAAAGCAGGAAACTATGATAAGTAAAGGTAAAGGTGAGCAGAAACCGGTAAATAAAGAGTACAAACCACGAGTGCCATATCCCAATTTGGTAAATTTCTTAAATTATTAAAGAAATTGCATATTAACTTACCATTTATTGAAGCTATTTCGCAGATGCCCAAAGCATTTAAATTTTTGAAGGAGCTTATAGTAAACAAGGGAAAATTAGATGAGGCGTCGCACGTGAAATTGAATGCAGTTTGCTCAGCCATTTTACAGAATAAGCTACCCGACAAATTGAAAGACCAAGGGAGTTTTATGATTCCTTGTTTAATTGGTAGTTTAGATGTTCATAACGCATTGGCTGATTTGGGGGTAAGCATTAATGTTATGCCTTATAAAATGTTTAGACAACTAGGTCTTGGGAAACCCAAACAAACTAGGATGAGTATTCAGTTGGCTGATAAAACCATTAGATTTCCTAGGGGTATCATTGAAGATGTTCTTGTTAAAATCGATAAATTTATATACCTAGTAGGCTTTGTGGTTCTAGATATGGAAGAGGATAATAATGTACCTTTAATTCTAGGAAGGCCCTTTTTAGCAACTTCTAGAACCATTATTGATGTTGGCACAGGTGAACTCACACTTCGTGTGGGTGAGGAAGCGATCACTCTTCAAGCTCGTAACGTGATTAACACATTGAATAGTAAAGGTGCTATAAATCATACTACTAATACTAATCATGTGGTGCAACCTTCTTCACAGGAACCCCGTTCGAAAAGCCTGCATGAGCCAAGTTCAAACAACAACAAAGGATCTACCCATGAAGAACGAAGGCTACAAATTGAGGAGCTAGACGGATGGTGGACACATAAACCGAGAAAACACAATAAATAAAAACCACGCTATGACGAGTTAAATACCTCACCAAATCAACTCAAAGTTGGAGACAAAGTACTACTAGATGTAGTAGATCCTCGCATTACCACTTCTGAACCAAATGAAGAAATTCCTCTTACGGTACTTAGCATTTTTCCATACGGTATAGTCGAGGTAAGTCATCCCAAATTCGATACGTTCAAGGTAAACAGTACTCGACTTAAATCTTATGTTGATGAAATTGATAGCAGGGATGAAGAGTATAAACTCATCGAGCCACCATGATCACACACCAAAGGGGTAAGTCGAGCTTAGACTATAAATAAGCGCTTCTCGGGAGGCAACCCGAGCACTAATAGTATTAAATCCTTTAAATTTGTCGGGTAGCTTATTTTGTAAAATGGCGGAGCAAACTGCATTCAATTCTACGTGCGAAGCCTCATCTAATTTTCACTTGTTTACTATAAGCTCATTCAAAAATTTTACTACGTTGGGCATCTGCGAAATAGCTTCAATAAATGGTAAGTTAATATGCAATTTCTTTAATGATTTAAGAAATTTACCAAATTATTCGTTTGAACAGTCTTTTTTTGTCGCATTAGGGTATGGCACACGAGGTTTATATTCTGTACTTACCAATTTCTGCTCACTTTTACCTTTACTTATCACAATTTCTTGCTTTGGTTCTTGTTCAGATGTAACTAACCCTTCCTCATCTTGACTGGTAATCACGTTGAGTTACTCCTTTTGGTTTGATTCAGTGTTGCTTGGTAGGCTACCTTGTGGTCGTTCAAAAATTAACTTGGCAAGCTGTCCAATTTGAGTTTCAAGCCCTTGGATTGATGCTTGTTGATTTTTAAGTGTTGTTTCGGTAATTAAAAAATGAGTTTTTGACACCGATATAAACTTTGTGAGCATCTCTTCAAGGTTCAGCTTCTTCTCTTGTTGGTAGGGTGGTTGTTGGAAGCTTTGAGGTGGTCTCTGATTTCCTTGTACTCCCTATGAGAAATTTGGGTGGTTCCTCTAACCTGCATTGTAAGTGTTAGTATATGGATTATTTTGAGATCTTGGATTATTACCTATGTAATTTAACTGCTCGTTCTCTATGTGGTGGCCATATGGTGGGTATTCTTAATTGCTCGATCCTCTGCTTGCTTCGCATTGCATTACTGGGTAAACCTGTGAAGAACCAAGAAAGCTATCAATTTTTTAATTCCGAAGTTCTACCTGATTCAAAAGCATGCTGATTGAATCGACGTTAAAAATGCCGGCTGCTTTTGTTGGCTTTGTCCTCATGACTTGCCACTGATATTTATTTAGCGACATTTCTTCTATAAATTCGTAAGCTTCTTCAGGTGTTTTGTTATTGATAGTTCCACCAGCGGCTGCGTCAACCATTTGTCTAGTCGCGGGATTCAGGCCATTATGAAACGTTTGAACCTGTAGCCAGAGTGCTAACCCATGGTGAGGGCATCGTCTCAAGAGGTCCTTGTATCTCTCCCATGCATCGTAGAGTGTTTTCTAAATCCATCTGCACAAAAGAAGAGATATCATTACGTAATTTAGCCATTTTAGCCGCCGAAAAATATTGTAATAAAAACTTTTTGGTCATTTGCTCCCATGTAGTAATTGACCCTCGTGGTAACGAGTTCAACCACTGTTTAGCTTTGTTTCTCAACGAAAAGGGAAACAACCGAAGACATATGGCATCGCCAGAAATGTCATTGATTTTAAATGTATCGCAAAACTCTAGGAAATTCACCAAATGAGTATTTGGATCCTCATCCTGCAAACCATCAAACTGAACAAACTATTGTATCATTTGAATTGTGTTAGGTTTCAGTTCAAAATTATTTGCAGCAATAGCAGGTCTAACTATACTCGATTCAGTTCCTGTTAAAGTAGGTTTAGCATAATCATACATAGTGCTTGGAGCAGGATTCTAATTTACTGGATTAACAGTAATCGCAGGAGGTATCAGGTTTTCCTAATTTTCAGGCATCTCCTCGATTGTAGTTTGAATATCGTCCTATTGCTCGTCCTCTGTGTATCTTAAGCTTCGCTTTATTTCTCTTTGGTTTCTGCGAACTGTATGATCGATCTCACTATCAAAAAATGGGTTTCTTCTAGTCATAAACTATAAGAACCTATCAGAAAAAGGGAAAAGAAGAATTAGTAAAAATTAGAATAAAATTTAAATTGCAGTAAAAGTAAACGGCTAAAGTAATAAAAATCGAGTGTTCCTAATATCTTAGTTCCCCGACAACGGCACCAAAAATTTGATACGTGATATTCGTGACAGGTTTTAAATATGTATAATGAATCATTCTTGAAACTAACTATTATCACAATGAAGGCAAGTGTACCTATCGAACAGTAGTATAGCTTTAGTAAGATCGGATTGTCGAACCCAAAGAAACTAAAAGTACTAGTATTAACCGTCTTTTTATTATCTAGCCTTAAAATAAGAGAGTTGTTTATCTAACTAATTAACTAAACTAAGAAAGCACATAAAGGAATTGGGAAAATACTTTTTAGAAAATTTGATTAATTAAGACAATACCCAAGGAAAAATCCACCTAGACTTTACTTGTTATTTGACTCTAAATCAGACGATTTATTCATTTAACTTGTTCCGTAGAAATCCCTAAGTTATATTATTATCTCTCTCGAGACTAACAACGTCTAACCCTAGGTTGAATAATTGAAATCTCTTTCTAATTAACACTCTAGAATTGCATTAACTCGATCTATGGATTCTCTTATTAGGCTTCACCCTAATTCGGCAAAATCTTGTCACCCTATCTCTAGGCGCGCAATCAACTCCGCTTAATTATGAAAAATTTACTCTTAGACAGGGTCTATTTCTCCTTTGAATAAGAGTATTAACTTGAATCAATATCCTGAAATATTAAAACAAGAATTAAGAACACATAATTAAGAACAAGTCAAATATTTATCATGCAATTCAGATAATAATAACAAGATCCGTCTTAGGTTTCATTTCCCTTAGGTATTTAGGGGGTTTAGTTCATAACTATAAAGGAAAACATCTCAAAAGAATAATGAATACAAAACATAAAGAAAACCCAAAACTCCTGAAGGGAAATTGAAGGGAGATCTTCAGTCTTAATGATGAATCCGGCTTCTAAGATGGATCAATCGACTTTCTTCGAGAACTTCTTTGCTCCCTACTCTGTGTCTCCCTTTTCTCCTCATTCTAGGGTGTATTTATAGCCTTTTTCGAATAGGATTCTACTTGGTCTCGACAGGGACACGCCCATGTGCAATTACTTCAGGCCGTGGTTGAGCCTATTAGATAGACACGGGCATGTGGTGTACCTGTGTAAGTCGTGCTTCGAGCCTACCAATTTAACACGACTATGTGGTTTGCCCATGTGAGGAAGTCCAGGCTGTGTTGATTTCAAACGTTGGCCCATTTGCTCCATTTTTGGCCTGTTTCTCGTTATTTTCATTCTCCTATGCTTTCCTGGGTATAAAACATGAAATTAAGGCATTAGGAGCATCGAATTCACCAAATCTAAGGAAAAATCATCCATAAAATATGCTAAGCATGGGGTAAAAATATATATAAATTATGGTTTATCAGTGTCGCATATAGTCGAAGCTATTCCAATTTGCACACTTAGTGCTATTTATAGCCGACTCTATTGAAATCGCACACTTAGTGTCGAACTTAGTCGAGTTATCATTGCTTTCAAACCAAGCTCGAATATAGAATTTATATAATTCATCAAAACATTAAAACATAAATTGTAATATCATTTATCACGTACAAACTTACCTCGTACTTGGAATTGACGACTCGAACAGTCTACTCTATAACCTTTGACTTCCCTTGATCTAACTCTGAATTCCTCTTTTCATAATTCATCATTTAACATCACAAAGCTCATACATTCATCAATGGTATCTCATCAAATTATCAACAATGTAATACCCTTTACCCGTATTCAACGCCAGAACAGGGTTCGAGACGTTACCGGACTTATATCATCACATATAAGCACATTCGAATCATAATTATTGCATACAATCTAAAACTTTTCAACATTAATTTATACTGTCCCTTATAAGGCTCAACGAGACCTTTAAACATGCTTGAAAGAAGTTCGGGACTAAACTGATAACTCGAGAGATAACTCAGAAACTTAAGAATTTTTCTTCACTGAAGGGGTCACACGCCCGTGTGCCCCAGCCGTGTCACTCACACGGCCAAGAGACACGCTCGTGTCTCAGGCCGTGTGGATTCAAGGCATACATACTGACTTGCACCACAAGGCCAGACCACACGCCTATGTGCCCTACACACGCCTGTGTCCAGGCCGTGTGTTAGGCCGTGCCAAAACTATTGAGCATTCTGTTTGTGATGTCATCAACCAAAAAAGGGGCACACGGCCAAGGCACACGCCCGTGTTCTTAGCCCGTGTGGCGAATTAAATTCCAAAATTAAGGTGCAGTTTTCACACGGCCAGGGCACACGCCCATGTTCCTAGGTCGTGTCTCTCATACGGCCGAGACACATGGCCGTGTCTCAGCCCGTGTGGTCACTTCGAACCCAAAATACTAAATGCAGGGGACACACGGCCGGATCACACACTCATAGCGCAGGCTGTGTGTCACATACGGCCTAAACACACGCCCGTGTGTCTATCCGTATGGACAGTTCTTAGGCTATTTACCAAGCCATTTGCCACCCTAAACTTTCATACCACTTTGAAGCATTTATAAGCAACCAATTCATGCAAGTGCCAATACAGAATATACCATTTAAACACATACAACATCTAATATACCAAGTAATATCCATATAAAAGCCAACCACATAACAAAACATCATTTGAGCTACTTCATTTCATAACTTCTTTATCAAAACATACAACTTATGAACACTTACATTCTTTCAAAATGTAGTACCAAAATAAGCCAACTCACATGGCTTAACTTATATACCAAAACATATCAAAAGCATGATATTGACTAGCTTAGACATCACCTTATAAACTAGCCTATACATGCTATATTTACAATATCTAGAAGTTCAAAAGTACCAATCAGAAATTTGATAGTGTGATGTGCAACTCCGACTTGTCCGGAACGAGCGAGCTAATGAACCACTAATAAACATAGAAAAGAAAACAGAGTAAGCTTTATAGCTTAGTAAGCCCGTATAATCCAGAATTTAACTTACCAAAACAAATCAATTTAATAAGGTAAATTCAATTCAAATTTCCCAATGCCTATCACAAGCATTTACCAACAAGTTAGTCACATACATATAAATACATGTAACCATGTAATAACTAACTCTCAATATTCAATTCAATGTACCATATCAATATTTCATTTAAAACATATATTCAAAAATGGAACTCATCAGTATAGATCATATTTATGCCCGTTGAACCTATTAGAACTTCAAAGGATACTCAGTGATAAACATCAGTAATCCGTCAATTCATTATCATTTATGCTCTTTCGAGCCATGATCAATAAGCTCTTTCGAGCCGAAACGGTAAGCTCCGTAGAACTGAATCGGTAAGCTCTGTAGAGCTAAATCTGTAAGCCTGAAAGACTGAACGGTAAGCTCATAAGAGATGAAACGGTAAGCTCAAATGAGCTGTGGTGAGTCCACAACAAATGCAGGAGCTTGAGCAAAACGGTAACCCTAGTGACGAGTCACTTGCATTCTATGAATTCATACGATTCAACGGGGCTCGGTAACGAATATAATATGAATCAATAACATTTGAATTTCCAATTTATACATTTCTTAAACATAATTATACATTTCAAATATTCACAAACATATAGAAGTTATACAAACTTACCTCGTGTTGCTCGGATAACCGTCGACTACTCGTCTACTTTTCGTTTCCCCCGATCTAACTACGGTATTTGCTTATCTTGATCTATAATCTATCAAATTAACTCATTTAATATTCATTCAACTCAATTTAGCCTAACATATTCATTTTTGGCCAAATTACAAATTCACCCTAGACTTTTGACTACTTCACAATTTAGTCCTTTATACACAAAATGGCAAATTTATGAAATTTACCCTTAACCCATGTATAGCGAATTTCACATGACCTCCATACAGCCCATATTTTCATTTTTTTCACATTTTCAACCACAAAATTTCTATGTTTCACAATTTAATCCCTAATCTCATTTTTGTCAAAAAATCACTTAACAAAACTTATTTAACTATCATCAAGCTTCTATAATCTATCATTAAACATCTAAGAACTCAAGTATTCATTAATGGAACTTTACAAAATCATGAAAAAAATTCAAAAATTAAGGTACGGGCTAGCTAGATTACTAAGCAACGAGCTCAAAAACGTAAAAATTATCAAAAACCAAGCCTAACACATACCTAATTTGCATAACACAAGGGTCGAACATTTAAAACTCTTTTCTTTCTCTTTTTATTTGAAGTTTCGGAAACCAAGATGAACACATGCATGTTTTGTTTTGTTTTGTTTTATTTTAATTAACATTATTTATCAATTACCATTTTAGCCTTATTATAAAACATTAACAATTACCTAACCATGCACCATATTGTCCACTCATAATATTGATGGACTATTTTCCATGCAAGTCCACTAAAATTAAAAACATAGCAATATAACTTCTTTTTCTAATAGCATGCAAGTTTTGCACCTTACGCGATTTAGTCCTTTTTACCGAATTGACCATCTGAACGGTAAAATTTCTCTACGAAACTTTCACACAATGATTCTATCATACTATAAACCTTATAAAAATAATAAAATAAAAATTTTGATTTCAAATTTATGGTTTCAAAACCACTATTCATATTTGGGTCAAATATGGGCTGTTACAAACAATTTCATGAATTTAAACATGGGCTAGCTAGAACACTTAACAACGATCTCAAAAACGTAGAAATTATCAAAAAACGAACAAAAACGGACCTTTAATCAGGCTTGGAAATAGCTGAATATCTAAACATATGAACCTAGCTTTTCTTTCTTCAATTTCGACAAGGATGATGAATAATGACCAAATTTTATGCCTTTGTTTTATTAATAATACATAAATAAGCCATTTTACCATTTTACCCTTAATGAAGTAACATTTCAACATATAATGGATGTCCAACAATGTCCACTAACATTCAAAATGGTTTATTTACCATTTAAGACCACCATATTAAAAATCCAAAGTAAATTTATAACCTTAACATATAGAATACAACTTTTGCATTTTATGCGATTTAGTCCTTTTCTCAAATTAGACATCCAAACGATAAAATTATCACACAAAACTTTCACACATACATTATCACATACTGTAAACACCAAAAATAATATAAAAATAATTTTTTGACATCGAATTGTGGTCTCAAAACTACTATTTCGACTAAGGTCTAAACCGGGCTGTTACAAGAGCCGCCAGATAATAGGCTTATTAGCCTTTCAGACACTTCCTCCGAATATCATCAACCCACCTCGATGCAATGCAACATATAATAAATGACATGCTATTATTCGGTCAACCGTCCATACATTAAGATCAGCATACATGCTTATTACAGAAGTCAGTCAAACATCATACAATCAGATCATATAATTAGGGGTCTAAGTAATACTTACCGACCCTACAGTAGGTCCACAGTCGACATGGGTGACTCGTGCAACCTTACATAACTTTTCAGAAAAATGGGCCCAAATGCCCATGTGGCCTGCCCGTGTGGGCCCACACTCCCGTGTGGCTCACACGACCCAAATTGGCCACACGGCCTGGCCCAGAAATCCACACACTCGTGTAGTTTACCTGTATGGGCCCACACGCCTGTATGGCCCACACAGCCCAAATTGGTCTAGCCCCTGTGTCGCACACGGCCTACCTGGCCATCACACGGTCGTGTCGCATGCACACGGCCTGGCTCGTCAATCACACGCCTGTGTTCTATCACATGGCCTACCACACAGGTGATTAGATGCCCATGTGGCGTTGATAGTTTCGTTTTTTAACTTTTGCGAAACCTTATTTTCTGCATTTCTGAGTATACACCTATATCATTTTTGCTCCTAAATGCAATCCCGAATTTTCAGAACCTATATTCATCTAATACAACACCACAATCAGTCTTACTTTACGATTAAACATAATCCCAAAACCAAAATATTCATCCCTAAAGAGATGAACTCTTACCGCAAAACTTCAAATCGATTCGCTACGAAACAGTACGAAAGAAGCCCTAAACCCCAGGATTTGCTCACATGTGACTTACGATTCAAAAGAAAAGACGAGGAAAACACACAAAAATGAAATGGAAGAAAAAGGAAAACCAAAAGAGAAACAAAAGCAATTTTGGCAACAAGTGGGGAAGAGAGGGACGGCATAGAGAAAAGGGGGTAAAGTTTCTCTTCTTTTTTTTTCAAAAACGAAAACAAATGGGATATTTAGATAACCCCTAAATTCTTTCCCCTAAACTCTCTTCGCCCAACTCCCCACTACATCCACTACTAAGAGTTCTAACTCAATCAAAACTCTCTCTCAGGAATGGACAAAAATAATTTCCCGCTCACTCTGGGATTCAAACACAAGACCTCCAGCATAATGACTCTCCACTTAACCACCAGACCAGCAGGCCCATTCTGATAGGTACTTACAAACTTTAAATTAAAAAGCCTACTGACCAGAGATAGGGATATATTCATTAAAAAAATGCCAAAATTTCCAAAGCTAGGACTTGAACTTAGGACCTCACACACACACCTAGAACACTTAACTATTGAAGCAGATACACACTGTGTCAAACTCTTCAAAAGCTGAAATAAAAAATGTTTGGGGTGTTACACCCACGTTAACAATTAATCAAAAAATTTTAGCCATATGAACTTACCTGACTAAATTACAAAAATACCAACATTTAGGGGCATTTTGGTAATTTTTTATTTTCCCTGATTTTTCACTCGATCTTAATCTAAATTAATAATTTCATTCAATTTATTAATTTAAACACTAATACAATTCATTTCCTTCAATTTGGTCATTTTTACATTTTTATAGAATTTCCCCTAAAGTTTTACTCTTATTCAATTTAGTCCCTAAACATAAAACATGCAAATTAGCCATTTTTAAAGTAAACCTTTCAATTTGATGTGTAGTAGGTAGGGGTAAGATTTCATTTTTGTACCTGAATTACTCTGATATGAATCAGATTCTGTTAATCTGTTTGATATGAATAAATTATTTTAAGTTATTTGTTATACAATGGGTTTCAAAAAATCACTTTCTATTTGATTGATATTTTTAGGTAATACTCAGACTTAGGCAGATCAGTGCAATTGGGAGCTCGGATAAAAATTATCTTTTATTAAATTTGACTTACTTAAAATTTTGGTTTGAGAGTTTTGTAAATTTTGGACTCTTTAGATTGTTTTGGATTTTAGAACTTTAATTTTGTTTTTTGCTTAATAATGTTTAGTTGACAAAATTCATTTTTATGCAAAATTAATGGTTTTCCAACAATAAACTGTGTTTTCCAAAAGGTCACCCTTTTAAGGAGTCCCCGCTGCAAAATAATAAGTTCTTAGAAAAATAAACCAACAACATTTTTAGTAATAAAATCAGACACGATACATTTACGAATAGTTGGAATTTTAAGGGATTATGCTAATTGTTCAAATTTATGAAAACTAGAATATTCCAACAAAATTACGTAACACTTTCTAATCTGACCATAACATCTAAGCTGAATTTGGAGTGATATACGTCCAATCTATGATCTAGAATATATATATATATAAATATATAAAAGATTAGATAAGATGTATTTCATATTTATTTGTTTATATTCGTTTCAAGTTTCAAAGTAAAATCATTTTGTAGTTTAGTTTTAATAAAGAATATATGTTTATGACAAATACTAACAAATAATTTACCTTTATTTTACTTAATATCCTTTTGTTCATTAGAAAGTAGGTACTAGGCTAAATTAGTCAGGAAAAGAAAAAATATTGAAAATAGGTCGAATTTTTGCAAAATTAGATAAATAGATCAATTTTGAAGAGAGTGTGGGAACATGTTTTTTGCATAGTTGGCAGGAAAGTGCACCCAATTGGACCTGTTTTCCTTTTAAACGCATTTTTTGACTTTCAAAATAAAATCAGTCGCTT
This sequence comes from Gossypium anomalum, assembly GCA_025698475.1. NCBI lineage: Eukaryota > Viridiplantae > Streptophyta > Magnoliopsida > Malvales > Malvaceae > Gossypium > Gossypium anomalum. The sequence goes on from CM046961.1 coordinate 7,703,245, forward strand.
TGGTCATATGGTTAAATGTTAGTGGTTTTATCCTTGAGTCTTAGATTTGATTCCTCTCTTGCACACAATTGTATTTTTTATTTTATGTTGTTTGATACGTATGTGTGTGTGATGATAATGATAAGTTTTAAATTTATAAATGACTGTACTTGAAACTAACTATTATCACGACGAAGGCAAATGCACCTATCGAACAGTAGTATAGCTTATAGTAAGACTGGATTGTCGAACCCACAAGAACTAAAAGTACTAGTATTAACCTTCTTTTTATTATCTAGCCTAAAAATAAAGGGATTTGGTTTATCTAAACTAATTACTAAACTAAGAATGCAAGGAAGTAAATTGGGAAAATACTTTTGGGAAAACTGATTGACTAAGACAATACCTAAGGAAGAATCCACCTAGACTTCCCTTGTTATTTGACTCTGAACTAGACGATTTATTCATTTGACTTGATCCGTAGAAATCCCTAATTTATTATTACCTCTCTCGAGACTAACAACATCTAACCCTAGGTTGATTAATTGAAATCTCTTTCTAATTAAAACCCCTAATGTTGCATTAACTCGATCTATGGATTCCTTTATTAGGTTTCACCCTAATCCGGCAAAATTATGTCACCCTATCTCTAGGCGTGCAACAACTCTGCTTAATTATTCTAGATCTACTCTTAAACAGGGACTTTTGCTCCTCCGAATAAGCACATCAATACTTGAATCAATATCCTGGAATGTCAAAGTAAGAATTAAGAACAAATCAAGTATTTATCATATAATTCAAAAAATAATAATAAGATCTGTCTTAGGTTTCATCCCCCTTAGGTATTTAGGAGATTTAGTTCATATTTGTAAAAGAAAACATCTCAGAAGAATAAAGATAAAAAAACATAAAGAAAACCCAAAAACCCCTAAAGGAAATTGAAGGGAGATCTTCAGTCTTGAAGTAGAATCCGACTTCTAAGATGGATCAATCGACTTTCTTCCAGTAATTCATTGCCTCCTACTCCGTGTGTCCTTTCTAAGTGCCTCTTGGGTATTTATATAGGCTTTAGAATGACTTCAAACCCTCAAAAGTGCCCTTTTTCGAATAGAACTAGACTTGGGCTCGACAGGGACACGCCGTATGACACGCCCGTGTGCGATAGCTTTAAGCCGTGGTCAAGGCTGTTAAATAGGCACGGGCGTATGGTCTACCTGTGTAAGGAAGTTCAGGTTGTGTTAGAGTCTTCTTGAAAGGCACGGTCATGTGGGGTGGCTTTAGGCCGTGTTAGGGTTTGTTAAATAGCCACGGGCGTGTGGTCCACCCGTGTGGTGAAGTCCAGGCCGTGTTGATTTCCCACGTTGGCCCATTTTCTCCGTTTTTGGCCCGTTTCTTGCTCTTTTTACTCTTCTATACTCACCTAAGTATAAAACATGAAATTAAAGGATTAGGAGCGTCGAATTCACCAATTCTAAGGGTAATTCATCCAAAACGTGTTAAGTATGGGGTAAAAATATGTATAAATTGTGGTTTATCATTGTTCTAAGTTTTTTTTAATTAATATTTTTAATACATAAACTCCTTTTAAGCACATTTGTGATTTTTATTTATCTTGTTTCAAGTTTTTTTTTAAATTTTTAATTAATAAAAATATTATTTTTAAGTTTTTTTTAATTTTTTATTCATCTTTTTAATTAATGTCTCTTTTATTTATAAAATTAAATAATAAATATGTAATTATATAATAGAAATATATATTTTATGTATATCATTATGTTAAAAATATTCGAAAATTAATAGCTCCTTAATATATAAAATAAACATCAACTAATTTTTTTGATATATTTTTCTTTATATATAATATTTATATGTCAAATATTTATTTTCTCCACATATATTGTGGGTATGATGATTTCTTATAACACGCATAATCGCTTCCGTTGCCAGATTAGGGTTACGGAGTATCACTGCACGTTTTAGAACATTCAGTAACAATAGCATCAAGTTCACCAGAATAATTAACAATATATATTTTTTAAATAATTCAGATCAAAGTAAACATACACTTATGGGCCCTAAATTGAGCCTATGAGGCCTTAAAAATAGTTTAAGAACAATCAGGGACCATTTCGAAGCAAATCAGAAAGTTCAGGAAAAACTAAAAGATTTTAAAAAGATAGGGTTCACACGGCCGTGTGGCCAAGCCATGTGACTCAACCCAGGCCATATGGTGCAGTGGTAAGCCCATGTGGCCGATCATGTACCTTTTGAAACAATTCCACACGGTTGTGTCGTAGGCTGTGTGCTAGCCAGTGTAACATTTAAAATGCCCTCACACGGTCGTGTCGCAGGTCGTGTGTCAGCCCGTGTGAAAATTGCACCTAAACAAGTTCAGGGCACATGCCCTTGTCCCAGTCCGTGTGTGCCCAAAAATGTCCAAATTCATTCTTGTATCTCACCCAAATGCATAAGTACCTAACCCAATTTATCTCACATGTTCACAAGTCCATAAATACACTTTAGGACAACTAAAATATGCCATTTCTATTCATCAAAACACACTAAAATATCACATACCAATCACATTATAATGTTCATACTATTCATTACCAAAGCAACCATTTATAAACCATACCAACTTAACATGTTACTTTTACTTCATGACCGTTTACACAAACTTACTTAATATGCCATTGCCTTATTACATCATGCCTAAGCTGGTACCATACATCCATGCATCAAATAATTATAAATACATGAAGGACATAAGCATATCAAGTTATACAACATAAGCGATTACATTACACACCCAAAATTCTTTGTATTCAATTTCACCTACCATATTTAATTCATACTAACTTACCATTTCATGTTCATCATTTTACTTTAACTTGAGACTAACATGCATACCACATTAGTTACCCATACCACAACATCAAAGTACATCACATACTCATTACAAAATACTTATGAACCATTACAATCATGACTAGTTATTCCTATTACATGCCATATAGGCCAAGATGTATTCAAAAGCTACCAAATGATCCCCAGATAGTGTGAGTTTTTCATGCTAATCCGATCTCCCGATCCACAACGTATCTATAAGAAATAAGACAATTGATACAAGTAAGCTTTCATAAAGCTTAGTAAGTCTGTCGATTGAACAATAAAGCTTATCAAATCAACATAAATAATAATTCAAATAAAGATTAGTGAACAGAGTTCCTGTCAATCACAACTTTCAATAGACGAGTAGTGATCAGAACATTATTTCAGTATTTATTTTTGAATAATCAATATAGTAAGACCTCATTTCGCATAATCAATGGATAATATTCGTTTAAGCATGCGTTCCATATAATCAGTGGATATCACTCGTTTGAACCTATTCAGTATAATCAGTGGATATCGCTCGTTTGAGCAACTTTTTGTAACAGCCTAATTTTCAGTGGTATCGAGAATAGAGATTTGAGATCACTAAATCCGACGGGTGATTTAAAAATTTAATAAATTAATATCTATGAGTCAAATGTGAATATAAAAGCATTTTTGAATCAGTGAATTTCGTGATTTAAAAGAATTAATTAGGTAAATTGGGTCAAGAATGAGGTATCGAAATCTCGACTTCATAAACCGAGCCATAAATATTTTTAGAAATATTTATGGAGTGTTGGTGAGGTAGTATTAAAATTTAGTCAGAAAATTTTGACGTTTGGGTAGTTAATTAAATAAAAAGGACTAAATTGAAAAAGGTATAAAAGTTGCTAAAATTATTAAATAGCTCAATTGTTAAATGAGGAAGGACCTAAAGTGCAAATAAGCCCAAAGGAGATATTTTGGGCGGCAATAGCTGAGAAAAATCAGAAAATGGGTGAAATAAGGGTAAAATTGGAAAATTGCCAAAATTAACTAAATAAAAATGGGACTAAATTGGAATATCTAGAATTCTCTTCATTTCTCTTCATATTTATCAGCTGAAAAGCAGCCATGGAGGAGGGTTCAAGCTGGTTTTCATACTCTAGCTTCATGTAAGTTTAATTCTTGTTTTTTCCTTAAAATTTTTATGTTTTTGGACTTTTACAATTGGGTCCAACTTACTATTTCATTAGTTTTTGATTTCCGTGGCTAATTTTTGAAGTTTTTATGGATGATTACTGGAAGAATATGATGAATAAACATAGAATTGAAGCTTTAATTTTGATATATGGTGATTTTATCAAGTAAAATTGATGAAAATTGGTTTAGGACCTAATTGTGAAAGAGTTTGGAATTAAGGTCTAGTGTTAAAGATCTGGTTTTCAAGGGTTATGAAGTAGTTTAAAATGATAGAATAAAGTATTAAATGAGAAAAATTAACTCAATTGAGGAGTTAATTAAGCAAGGATTGAATTGTATGAATTATGAAATTTGGGGCAAAATGGAAATCAATATTTTGCACTAAAACTGTTTTGGGCAGCAGCAGTAGTCTAACTTTAAAAAATCACCAAAAATTTTAGAAATCAAATTAGAGGATGAATAAAATATGAAATTAAAGCTTATTGAGTCTAGTTTTTTATAAAAAAAATTATGTAAGCAATGGAATTGTAAATCATGAGATACAATAACTTTTGTGAGACAAGGTCAGAATGATTTTGGGTTCCCCTGTTCTGAGTTTGTAAAATCATAAAAAATTGAATAGAAATAATTAGGGGCTTAAATTTATATGTTTAGAATCCTGAATGAGTCTATTTTCATGAGAAACAAACGAGGACATCATTCGAATCCTGTACGAGAAGATAATTAATTTTTAGTGAAGAAGGGTCGGAACTGTCAGACAGCAGAACAGGGGAGACTTCAATGAATAAACTGTATTAATTGGCCCAACCAAAAATTCTGAAAATTTTATGGTAAGAAGATATGTGAGTCTAGTTTCAGGGAAAATTAGCGGATCTTAATTTTGAGTTCTGTATCTCAAGATAAAAATAATTTAGTGACAATGACACGGATGGATAGCTTGAATATTCACATAAGTAAAGAGTGAAAATTATGGATAATGTTACTTACAAGTGTGTTATTTATACTAAGGATGTGGATGTAGAGGAGGAGGAGGAGGAGGAAAAATATACATATGTGTATGAATGACTTGTGTATAAATTGACCACGTGCCCGATTATAATAGATAAACGTTGAATTAAAAATGATATAATGTTTTATTTGAAATGTTTATTATGAAATTATGATTATCACTATAATACAAAAAAATCGAACGTGTGAATTTATATAACTAAATTTTAGTGACCATTTGTTAATATTATTAAATTTCAATATTATTTTATGAATGGTGATTAATATTTATGTATGTTAATTGTTATGAAAATATATTTAAATTATTTGTAAGTGTTTCGTACTTCTTGGTAATGCCTCGTACTCTATTCCGGTGATAGATACGGGTAGGGGGTGTTACATTTTTTGTATCAGAGCTATGGTTTAGTCGGTTCTCAAACCAAATGTAGTATATGTGATAATGTGATATCTCTCGACTCTAATGAAATTTGTTTTATTTATAGAAAGAGATGTTTTTTTTGTCAACCAAGCTAATTCTGATAATGCTAAAAGCGATACTCAAGTATACAAGTAGAAAGTTGATTATGATGAATCGGTGCCAAAAAAAAATGAATAAATGTTTTATAATACATGTCGATGATGAATATTATGTTATATGTATTATTAAAAGCAAATTATATTATTACATGAAATATTGTGCTGATGATTAAATTACAAAATATATAAATGTAATATATGAAGAACATGATAAGGATTATTAGAGAATTATGAATGAATAGTGAATTTTGAAATATATTACATGTATTGAAGATAAAGAAGATATAAGTATATAAATTATTGGTACAAGGATTAAATTGTAAAGCATGTAAAAATATTATGCGAAAGGTGTAAAAGTGATATACATGTATGAAATAATTTGCCCAAGTAGACAAGATTAGAACTACTAGGATGTTAAGGGACCTTAGCATGCTCTCTGAATATTAGCATATCAGTGCTCTCTGAATATTAGCACGTCAGTGCTCTCTGAATATTAGCACTCTGGTGCTCTCTGAATATTAGCACATCAGTGCTATCTGAATATTAGCACATCAGTGCTCTCTGAATATTAGCACTCCAGTGCTCTCTGAATATTAGCACTCTGGTGCTCTTTGAATATTAGCACATCAATGCTCTCTGAATATTAGCACATCAGTGCTCTCTGAATATTAGCACTCCAGTGCTCTCTGAATATTAGCACGTCAGTGCTCTCTGATTATTAGCACGCCAGTGCTCTCTGATTAGCACATTTGTGCTCTCTGTATAGCACTTCAGTGCTCTCTGTTCATTAGTGTATAATAATGCACCTCCGTATAAGTCCCATATATCTGAAGTGTTTTATCTAGTCTACTGGGCCTCTGCTAAGTAAAAAGTAAAGAAATTTTCATTACAAGATAAAGGATTATCTCTAAGTAAAAAAAAAAAGTTAGTTATGATAAAACAGAACTCGTAAAAAAATACGGATAAATGTTTTATAGTACTTGAGAATAATAAATGTTATATGAATAAATACATGAAAATTAAATTATGAGGCTTTACGATCTATACCCCTTTACTAGTACAATTATATGCAATGAAATTCATGAGATTTATATTCATTAAGTTCAAAAGTAGAAAATGTAAAGTTTAATAGTTGAGCAATTGATAATACAGTCAGAATTGAGAATGAGTTAATAAGTAAAGATGGGTTCTGAATAGAAATATCATGTTTTTTTTTGAAAACTAGCTGAAATATATAGTACCACTGTTAAAGAAAGAAGTTTTTTATAGGAAAATCGATTTATTCAGACATAGTATTTACAGAATAGTTAACTAAAAAATTTCTTTCGAATTAGTTTCTTGAGTGAACTGAATGATGTGAAATTATTAATGACTATATTAGTCAATGAATTGGTGAATAAAAAAAAAGAAAAGAGAAGAAGAAGAAGAATAATAAGATATTTGAACATAGCTGTTACAATTTGGTAATTGGTATAAAATGGTAGATATACATTATATGTTAAAGGGGGAATTAAGTAAGTGGGAATGATAAGTGAAATTAGAAGGAATAATGAAAAGTATATTCAGGTGAAAAGTTTCATGTTTATGATAAGAGTTTGAAGAACGATAAGAGGGTTATAGGTCATTAATGAATTAAAAATATATATACATAAGTATATGAAATCGAAGGGACGATTCTCAGATCAAATGAGGTGTGTAAAGTGTTTAGAAATACATGCCATATAAATCGTGATAGAGTGATGTGTATGATCCGATCTAATTTTTGTTTTACTTATAGACGTAAATACTTTTCAATCGAGTTATTTCAAAAGTGTTGAAAGTGACACTAAGGTGTCCGAGTAAGAATGTGTTTATGATGAGTTGAAACTTAGAATGGTATGAAAAAGAGTTCATGATATAGATGTGATGATGTATGAAATAAATAATCATAAATTGAGAAATATGGAAAAAGGGAAATGAAATAAAAGTTTATCTTGTGATGAGCGCGCCTATGTTGTTTGGTATTTATATGATGTTATGTTGTTGATAAATGTTGTGTTAGACGCGTGTGTATAAATATAAGAGCTAAAAGTCGAGGCTTTACAATCTTCACCCCCTATCATTATGGTATTATATAAAAAAAAAGTTTATGAAATTTATATTGAATAAGTTCACAAGTATGAAACAAAAGAGTTCAAAAAGTGGAATAATTAATAATGTGGTCAGAAATAAGAATGGTTTAACAAGTAAAAAACGGTTCTGGAAGAAATGATAGATTGTTTTGAAAATCATTCAAATTAAGTGATGCCACAGTTAAAGAGGAGGACAATCAACTTATCCAGGTATGATGTTTAAAGAATGTGTTATCAGGAATTCTTCGAGTTTTCTTAAAGAAGATTGGCATTGACAAAGTGTGGATTGTGACTGTTCAAGCTAAATTTTTATATTGATTTTATTTTCTTAGGTAATATTGATTAAGGTCAATGACATAAATCGAGATGTGGTGTTTTGTTTGAACTAATGCCGTTAGTGAACCTATTTGACTAGCATGTTACGGAAATTGTGAAAGATTACGTGTTTGAGTTGTTTTAACAACTTGAAGAGGAAATTGTTTTGAAGGGTTATTATTGTTTGAAAATTAAGATGGAATCTGATGTTTTAATCAGAACAAGTTATTCAGTTGGAAGGTAAATTTAGATATATGCATGTAAATCGATTTTCGAGTTTGGAAATGAATTTTATGTATTCATGGGTAAATAAACGGATAGTCTGGAAAAAAAAATTGCTACATACTTCCTGATCTCAAGAGTTTAAAGTGTCGAATATCACAGAAAAATTTGAATTTAAGACAGTAATGTTGATTTGAGCTATTGAAAGATTGTGAGTAGCTATCGATTAACCTTTGAGAGGAGTAAATGTAGAAATGTATGTTCTGAGTAATGAAGTTTTATTTATTTTGCGAGCGATGATTACTTAATTGGTCCTGTATAATGACATTTAGAAAATTAAAAGTAATCGAGTACTGTGTAAGATTCTTAGGCAACATTACAGGATAGGGGATTTATTCTGAAACCTTAACATCTTTTCTGGTAAGATTTTCGGAGACGAAAATCCCTAAAGGGGGGGAGAGTTGTAACAGCCTAATTTTCAGTGGTATCGGGAATAGAGATTTGAGATCACTAAATCCGACGGGTGATTTAAAAATTTAATAAATTAATATCTATGAGTCAAATGTGAATATAAAAGCATTTTTGAATCAGTGAATTTGGTGATTTAAAAGAATTAATTAGGTAAATTGGGTCAAGAATGAGGTATCGAAACCTCGACTTCATAAACCGAGCCATAAATATTTTTAGAAATATTTATGGAGTGTTGGTGAGGTAGTATTAAAATTTAGTCAGAAAATTTTGACGTTTGGGTAGTTAATTAAATAAAAAGGACTAAATTGAAAAAGGTATAAAAGTTGCTAAAATTATTAAATAGCTCAATTGTTAAATGAGGAAGGACCTAAAGTGCAAATAAGCCCAAAGGAGATATTTTGGGCAGCAATAGCTGAGAAAAATCAGAAAATGGGTGAAATAAGGGTAAAATTAGAAAATTGCCAAAATTAACTAAATAAAAATGGGACTAAATTGGAATATCTAGAATTCTCTTCATTTTTCTTCATATTTATCAGCTGAAAAACAGCCATGGAGGAGGGTTCAAGCTGGTTTTCATACTCTAGCTTCATGTAAGTTTAATTCTTGTTTTTTCCTTAAAATTTTTATGTTTTTGGACTTTTACAATTGGGTCCAACTTACTATTTCATTAGTTTTTGATTTCCGTGGCTAATTTTTGAAGTTTTTATGGATGATTACTGGAAGAATATGATTAATAAACATATAATTGAAGCTTTAATTTTGATATATGGTGATTTTATCAAGTAAAATTGATGAAAATTGGTTTAGGACCTAATTGTGAAAGAGTTTGGAATTAAGGTCTAGTGTTAAAGTTCTGGTTTTCAAGGGTTATGAAGTAGTTTAAAATAATAGAATAAAGTATTAAATGAGAAAAATTAACTCAATTGAAGAGTAAATTAAGCAAGGATTGAATTGTATGAATTATGAAATTTGGGGCAAAATGGAAATCAATATTTTGCACTAAAACTGTTTTGGGCAGCAGCAGTAGTCTAACTTTAAAAAATCACCAAAAATTTTAGAAATCGAATTAGAGGATGAATAAAATATGAAATTAAAGCTTATTGAGTCTAGTTTCTTATAAAAGAAATTATGTAAGCAATGGAATTGTAAATCATGAGATACAATAACTTTTGTCAGACAAGGTCAGAATGATTTTGGGTTCCCCTGTTCTGAGTTTGTAAAATCATCAAAAATTGAATAAAAATAATTAGGGGCTTAAATTTATATTTTTAGAATCCTGAATGAGTCTATTTTCACTAGAAACAAACAAGGACATCATTCGAATCCTGTACGAGAAGATAATTAATTTTTAGTGAAGAAGGGTCGGAACTGTCAGACAGCAGAACAGGGGAGACTTCAATGAATAAATTGTATTAATTGGCCTAGCCAAAAATTCTGAAAATTTTATGGTAAGAAGATATGTGAGCCTAGTTTCAGGGAAAATTAGAGGATCTTAATTTTGAGTTCTGTAGCTCAAGATAAAAATAATTTAGTAACTATGACACGGATGGATAGCTTGAATATTCACATAAGTAAAGAGTGAAAATTATGGATAATGTTACTTACAAGTGTGTTATTTATACTAAGGATGTGGATGTAGAGGAGGAGGAGGAGGAGGAAAAATATACATATGTGTATGAATGACTTGTGTATAAATTGACCACGTGCCCGATTATAATAGATAAACGTTGAATTAAAAATGATATAATGTTTTATTTGAAATGTTTATTATGAAATTATGATTATCGCTATAATACAAAAAAATCGAACTTGTGAATTTATATAACTAAATTTTAGTGACCATTTGTTAATATTATTAAATTTCAATATTATTTTATGAATGGTGATTAATATTTATGTATGTTAATTGTTATGAAAATATATTTAAATTATTTGTAAGTGTTTCGTACTTCTTGGTAATGCCTCGTACTCTATTCCGGTGATAGATACGGGTCGGGGGTGTTACACTTTTAGTATAATTAGTAGACATTGCTCTTTTGAGCACGTTTAGTATATTTAGTAGATATTGCTCGTTTGAGCCCATTCAGTATAATCAGTGGATATTGCTCGTTTGAGGAACTTTCAGTATAATCAGTAGACATTGCTCTTTTGAACATATTCAGTAAATTTAGTAGATCTTGCTCGTTTGAGCACATTCATTATAATCAGTAGATATTGCTCGTTTGAGCAACTTTCAGTATAATTAGTAGACATTTCTCTTTTGAGTACGTTCAGTAGATTCAGTAGATATTGCTCGTTTGAACATATTCAGTATAATGAGTAGACATTGCTTGTTTGAGCCTATTCAATATTCCATTTTTCTTTTTCAAGATCATACTATTATACAATATAAAATTTAAGAAAATTATATTAACAAAGAATATAAAAATCATTAGAAGTATAAATAAAAGTATGAACTTACAATATTGATTTGCAGTAATGGCTCAGAGCATCTGAATCAGTGATCGATGTTATTTCAATTAATTATTTCCATTTTCAATCACACACATTAATATAATCCAAAATTATGCAACTAGGTTCATATAATACATTTATAAATGTACTAAAAGTAAACCGAACGAACTTACCTGACTAAATTGCAGCAATGACAAAGGTACAAGGACTATTAGTTAATTTTCTCTTTTCCTCAATTTTCCACACATTTTTTATTTAAAAATAATATTTTTCACTCATTTAACTAATTCCAACAGTAAAATTAACTCATTTTATGCAATTAAGTCCTTTTTATATTTTTTACAAAATTACCCCAACATTTTATTTTTATACAATTTAGTCCTCAGGTTCAAATCATGCAATTTAACCATCTTATATTAAATCCAAGTTTAGCCCATAAATTAACCCCCTCATTACAGCCCATACTGGTTGTTATTTTGCATTACTATTTTTACATTTTAGTCCTTGAACATTAAAATCAACAAAAACTATTTTACAAAAAGTTCCTATTTAGCAACCAAGCTTAATAGTCTATCATAAAACTTTGAGAGCAACTCAAATTCATCAATGGCACAATCCATACCATTTGACAGTTTTGGAAATTAGTTCTCGAGTTAGCTAGATTAAGCTAATACGAGCTCAAAAACATAAAATTACTAAAAACGGGCAAGATTTACCTACTTAATCGACGAAACCTAGCTTGGCCAAAGGTTTCTCTTCCCAACAATGGTGGAATCAATTTTTGAAGGAAGAAATAAAAAGATGATAGCCATTTTGGCTTTTATTTTATTTACATTTTACTTAATTTCATAAATTACTATTATAACCTTACAATTTCAATAAAATTTTATGCAATTAGCATTGCAAACCGTCCAGTATCTATTCAAATGATATAATTACCAATTAAAGAGGGTTTAATTGCACAATTGGTCCTTCCATTATTTTAAATTTTAACTAAATAAGTTTAATTTCAATTTAATCCTAAACTAATTAGGACTAAATAAACAAATAGTCCAAAAGTTAGTGGATTTAATCATGTCAGCACGACTTGGACTTTTTGACCATGGTTTAATTACCATTTTGGTCCCTTCACTATTTTAAATCAAAAGCAATTAACTTTTACCTCTTTTACAATTTAATCATTTTACCGTAATTAAGCAATAAATCATCAAAATTACTGAACCAAACTTCAATTCACATATAAATCGAATTTGTAAATACGGCTTTAAATTATGGAAATAGGATCCTAATACCTCATTTTCAATAACCACTTGCCTTTTGAACCGAATCACTTATACTAACTTTTAATTCAATTAGTTAAAATCCTCAAATCAAAATTCAATATAAAAATCATTATTGACTCGTATAATTTAAATACTAATTGTTCGAACTTACTTGTCGGACTTGTAATCCCGAAACCACTACTTTTGACACCACTGAAAATCGGGCTGTTACATTTCTAATATTATAAAATGAAATGATTATTTCAAATATAATTATTATTTTTATATGTAAAATATTTCAAAAATAATTATTTTTCATCTACATTGTGGGTATGATATTTCAAAAAAATTTATATGTGAAATATTTCAAATACACATACAAATATATATATATATATATATATATATATATATACTACACTAATGATATGGACACAAAAGTAATTTATTATAATTTAATTAATACAAACTTGAAATTTTAAATTACAATTACAAACTAAATGTAATAAAGATAATGTTTCATGTACTAAAATTGATGGTTCGATGGTATTATCCGTAGGATAAACCATTATGGTGCCCGACGTTGGCGTTATGGGTTCTTGTGACGATCATTGTTATCCTCACCCAGAACATCATTCACAGCACACATCGATGAACCTTGGGTGTGCTAAACATACTCAAAAATTTATATATCCCAAAGATTGGCCTGGGAAGGGTAGAGTACTGGGGTGGTAATGGGCTAAAGATATAAACATCATTGATGATCTCGGATCTGAATGAACAGAACTGAACCAGGAATCTCTAACTAATATACATAGCCTGACGAGCCCGAAAAATAATTATCTACCCTCAAATTCGAATGATGAGAACTACCCCCAGACTATGTATAAGACTACTTGGGTTCGAGCTCTGGCTCGGGCTCAAGTTGGGGTACAGGAGGTGGATGCCCTCGTCAATAGTGTTGGTGCCCTCGTTAGTGCATGTGTGGAGGGACTAGTATCAATTGCCCACCAGATAAATATGGTTTCTATAGCACCCCAATGCCCGACCCGATCACCAAGTCAAGGCATCGGGATGTCACATTTATTGTCGAAGCAACGATTAAAAATTTCATATCAATTTATCATATTATTTCATTAAATGGATCATTAACCTATTTTGATAATAATTGAATTTACGGCATAACTAATTATGAGTTAAAAAAGCTCATTAAAACATCCACAATTGATCAAAGACCAAATTGTAAAGCTTATAAAATTTTTGGATTGTCGTCACGACGCTGGGGTTTCCATGTCGTGACATGGTAAACTTGTCATCGTGACGTCATTTCTATTTTCCTACAAGTTCCACCTTTTATTTTTATTTATTTATTTTTATATCATTACCTAAACCGTATTCAGATGTCATGACCGTCATTTCATTTTACATATCATCCACTTACATCTATTTCTAATTTCAAGTCATCATAAAAACATGATATTCAATCAAAGATAACAGAGTTTATAAAATTAACACAAATATTAAAGTTTTACAAATAAGACCATTGGAGGACTTGCACTGTCAAAAGTAGTTCATCCACTTTATGTATATTTCATTTTTATTTCTAAATTGTACCAATCAATTTAATTCTTCATAAAATTTTATCAAAGATTTCAATATCACATCGATTAATAATTATTCACTTATTATTTTATTAATTCGTTTAAATATACTCAGATGTATTAATCATTCTATCACTTACAACCATTTCGGAACAGTTCAAATCCATCCACTATATATATATATATATATATATATATATCATCCTCCTCATCTCCACTCCATATCCTTTATGTATATATTTATTAGAATTTTTAGCTTTTAGTATATAACATGCTTATGTAATGCCCCGAATTTTGGGCCTAGAAGTTCTGGGTTTTGAGTGTAGGGATAGTGGGAAGGTTGCACACATAAGTTAAGTTGTGCAGTTTAGTGGTAAAATGGGCCTGCTGGTCTAGTGGTTGTGAGTGTGTTGGTTTGTCTCAGGGTTCTGAGTTCGAGTCCCTGTGTAGGAGTTTTAGAAAACATTTTAGTTGTTTCTAATTTTAGTTAAAATAATTTTTTATTTATTTGTCTTTAGTGTTATTATTAATTATTTTTATTTTTATTTTTATTTGCTTTTACTTGGCAAGTTATTTTCTGTTCTGTTTCTTCTTGGTTTTTGTTTTTGTGTTCTTCTTTTTGCTTTTCAGAATCGGTGTTGTTGTGGGGTTGAAGGACCTTGATTTTCTGCTCCTCTGTCGTCTTCTTCACCATCGAAACAAGTGTGGGACTCAACTCTGACTAATCTACTTATCTTTTATTTTACAAGTGTTGTTTCGGCTTTTCGTGAGAATGCTTTGATTCTCTAGTTTCAGAATTTTGAAGGCTGAAAGAAAGTGCAATACTCCATTTTCTGATGTGGTTTCGATAGTACCAAAGTTGGAGGAGGTTTGGTGGCCAAAGTAGTGTTTTCGGGGCTATTCTGGGATGGTTTCATGGCTTCCTCGATGGTCACACGGGGATTTTGGATGCTGGACTCGGTATGCGGAAGACTCAGATAGTTTTGAGGCTAATAAGTTATTATTTGTGGTTTCAGACTTTTATTGGTTATTTAATTTTGAAAATAAGGTTTTTAACATTGTGGTATAATTCTGTTTTACGGTTTAATCATTTTATTATTCTAGTTTTTTTAATACTCGATATTAATTATTTTAGAGATCGAATTAAGAATGACTAGTTCTGTAAGATTTTCTCACGATCACTTCAGTGGTCAATGTAGCATTTTGAATTCGGTCTAGGCTTTTAGGCCGGGTTTGGGTGTTACATTTAGTGGTATCAGAGCCATGTTTGCAAAAACTTGGCCTGTGCTCCTACATTTTCGTGTACGTACGTGTTAGTTTTAAAAAGAAAATTTTGAAAAACTTTACCACAGCAAGCTGAAATGATTGTGTTTTGGAAACATTTATGAAAATAACCTGTCTGAGACTCCGATGCTGGTCTAGGTAAAATTTGAAACTATGCAATTAAAAATATAGACTGTTATTACAACTGTTTCTGTGTTCTGATATTGTAGGCCTTCTAAGTTAGCCCTACGCTAGATATGGCTTCCGAAGGTGAGCGTGATCACGATGAGTCGCCTGCTCCTCCAAAAGGGGTGACTGTTTAGGAGTTGAAGGACAGTGTGAGTTCGCCGACTTTGGGTGGTGATAACCCAGAGCTTGGTACTGAGGCACTGACCCGATTAGTGAGGGAAGTGCTAGAGGGAGTGATTGAGGCTAGAATAAGGGATTCTAGTGAGACACTCTAAGCTAGATGCGTAGATTGTGGAAAAAAAAAGAGATCGCAGTTCTCCAAGGTTGGAGCCTCGTTTTACGAAGTGTGTTAAGACGCGTCTGAGTGATGGTACTAGTGGTACTGGTGGTGGTGTGAGCGTACCATCTTGCGAGCATTGCAAGAGGCGCCATGTGGGCAACTGTTAGAGAAAGTCAGGAGCGTGTCTCAGGTGAGGATCTAAGGATCATCGGGTTTAAGATTGTCCTCGGTGATTTTGAGCCAGGTATGTTGGAAATGTTTGGATGTGTTGATTTGGGTATAGAAATTATGTGTGTTGTATGTGTATCTGCTTCAGTGGTTAGGTGTTCTGGGTATGTTTGAGAGGTTTCAAGTTCAAGTTTGTTATGGTAGTGTTTTGGGATCAGAATGCGCAGCGGGAGCTTAGTGGTGTGATTCATGTTATACTACTGTTCTGTTAGTTGGAAATTTCGGGGACGAAATTTCTTTAAGGAGGAGTAAGTTGTAACGCCCTAAATTTTGGGCCTAGAAGTTCTGGGTTTTGAGTGTAGGGATAGTGGGAAGGTTGCACACATAAGTTAAGTTGTGCAGTTTAGTGGCAGAATGGGCCTGCTAGTCTAGTGGTTGTGAGTGTGTTGGTTTGTCTCAGGGTTCTGAGTTCGAGTCCCTGTGTGGGCGTTTTAGGAATCATTTTAGTTAATTCTGATTTCAGTTAAAATAATTATTTTATTTATTTGTCTTTAGTGTTATTATTAATTATTTTTATTTTTATTTGCTTTTACTTGGCAAGTTATTTTATGTTCTGTTTCTTTTTGGTTTTTGTTCTTGTGTTTTTCTTTTTGCTTTTCGAAATCGGTGGTGTTGTGGGGTTGAAGGACCTTGATTTTCTGCTCCTCTGTCGTCTTCTTCGCCATCGAAACAAGTGTGGGACTCAATTCTGACTAATCTACTTATCTTTTGTTTTACAAGTGTTGTTTCGACTTTTCGTGAGAATACTTTGATTCTCTAGTTTCAGAACTTTAAAGGCTGAAAGGAAGTGCAATACTCCATTTTTTGATGTGGTTTCGATAGTACCAAAGTTTGGGGACGGTTTGGTGGCCAAAGTGGTGTTTTCGGGGCTATTCTGGGGTGGTTTCATGGCTTTCCCGACGGCCACATGAGCGTGCGCCGTGGCGCACGACCGTGTGGATTTGGTAAATTAGGGTTTCGGCCAATTTTGGTGCCACATAGCCGTGTGGCTGTTTTGGGGATTTTTTTCAGAAATCACACAGCCGTGTCCCTTGGTCCACACGGGCGTGTGAGTTTAGGAATTAGGGATTGAGATTTGGGGTCACACGGCCTGGCTCCACGATCGTGTGACTGATTTGAGAATTAGGGATTCCACACGGGCGTTGTTGTGGAACACACGATCGTGTCTGGTGGCCACACGGGCGTGTAAGACCCTCATACGGTTGTGTCTACTCTGCACTTGAACTTAGTGAAATAGGACAGTGTCTTACACGGTCTGATCACACGACCATGCCTCTACACCACATGGACGTGTGCTTCTGTCACACTGCCTTGTGCTACCCTTCACACAGGCGTTTGGACCCCCACACGGCCTGGAGTGCTCTACACGGCCAGAGTACACGGGCGTGTGGCCCTATCTCGCCAAACTTTAGGTTTTAGGTCAAATGCAAGTGCAAATGCGACTCGGTGTGTTCCAACCCCCGCCTAAGCCTTACTGGGGGTAATTATAACTTTGATTTGGGCTTGATATATGTGCATTTGTGATTGGTTGTAAGATAAGTTGATACTGGATTCGAGATACGAAGGTACATATGTTTGATTCAGTAACTGATTGACCGGATGTGTGTGTCTGCTTTTGATTGACTGTCTGAATTTATGTTCTGAATTGTGTACATTTGACTGCATACATACATACATATGCATATATAAATCTTTTTGGGTGGGATGTTGAAGAGAAGGGAGATTTAAGATTTGGCAGTTTGTCTGCATTCTGAAAGCCCTTAATAATACCCAGAGGGTCATGGGCGATCCCAATACCCTGAGGGTCGTGGACATTACTGATAACGGTATAGCGGTTTACCGCCTTACACTGTACCGCATGTACGTTAGCTATGCTACGTACCATTATCTAATCTGGCAGTTATATTGCACGTCTGTATCGCAGTTTACCGCATTACACAGTACAGCTTATACGCTAGCCTTGCTGCGTAGCACATCTGATCTGGCAGTTAGACTGCATGTCTGTATCGCGGTCTTCCGCATGGCACCGTATAGCTTACTAATAGCCCTAATACTCAGAGGGTCATGGGCAGTCCCAATTCCCTGAGGGTCGAGGACAATATTGATGATTATCGTTATCGGGCAACCCGGGATGACGTTCTGTGGAGTATAAGGTTGGATAGGCTTTTCGAGGTCCTACTCGGAGTGCAGGCATGGGTAGATTGATTAAATCCCCATAGGATGTGTCGGGTTGGACGAAGATGGTGTGTTGGTTGAATGGGTGGGTTATTTTATAATTCATTTGCACTCATATGCGTCTGTGTGATGCTGTGACTGCAATATCTATTTGACTGTCTGATTAAATTATTTAACTGTCTGATTGACTGAGAAGTCTGATTTTAATATTTGACTGAAAGGCACTCATGTTTAAAGAAACCTTGTGTGATGGGCTAAGGCTCAACCGATTCTGATTCTGGAAAAAGGGCTTAGACCAGTTTGTAACTTCTAAGAATTTCTGATATTGTGTCTAACAGAGCCATATGACTGTAAAGTTACATATGGTCTGTTTTGTTATAGTCGCTTTGTAAGTATGTTCCACTGCTGAACTATTTTCAAGTTTACTGTATCTATTTCTATTTCGATAGCTAGTTAGTTTGATCTTACACTAAACTCGTATAACTTACCCCCTCTTCTATTTCCGCTTTCAAGTACATTTCAGGATTTTAGATACTAAACTCAGTATGTGGAAAATTGAAAGAAAAGGAAGAGAGGAGGGTTCTTCGATTGCAATGGCTGCTGGGCCACACAACTCTATGTAACTCCACTGCAACTATCACCACATCCACCACACTTTCACTTTAACACTTCAACTTGAAACATCTGAACCTCCATTTGCCATCTGTTTGGTCCTCTCTCTGTCATTTCCTCTGACCGAATCTATTCTGCCCTTTTACGCCACAAACCCCACCCACACAACCAGGTTAATTCTACAGTACGTCTTTCATTTCAACTCCAAATATCAATTAACTACTTCTGTCAGTCTAATCCTTATCTTCAATGTTAAACAACAATTATATAACCAAAATATCTAATTAATAATATATATTCATACTTTGAAATTTCTATAATATTTTTATAATTTGATAATCGATATAAAATCTGACCTAGGGACATGTTATGTAATTAACCCACGAATAAAAAAATAAAAAAGAAACTCAATATAAACGCCAAGGAAGTATACCCTTTTTCAGAGTCATAAACTACTTCTGCAACACCAACTTGATTCAGTCTCGATCTTTCCGCCGTTAATCAGCTACCCTGTCCCTCCAACGTTCTATATTTGATCTCTTTACTCTAAACAAATCACGCCCCCCACCTTCTGTTTTACTTCAATACCCCCTCCCCATTTTTCTACTGCTTTTGGGGTAATGCTGATTGCTTGAACTGCATCCCTTTGCTTCCATACATATTTCAGCTTGGAGATTTGAAGGTGTTTTTGGGTTTTTGCTTGTTTCACCTTTTGGTTATTTTTGATATTACCCTTTGTTTTGATCTAAATATGACTGCTTCAAAGTTTTACCCTTCCTTTATTTCATTGTAGATTTGCTCTTGACTTGATATTTTCAGGGTGGATTTTTTTATTGTATTTTTTTACCTTTTTGTGTTTTTTTTTTTTTTTTTTTGGTTGGGTTCCTTAACCCAAGGAACTTCCTTTTGAGGGAAATTCATTTAATTGAAAATTTGCTTTTGACTTAGTCACACACCATTTGAATTTTGATGTTTTGAGGGTGGAATTTATGGTAACACTTGTTTACCCCTCATTTTTCTCTTTCTTTGATGATTGGTTTCTTAAAATCAGGAAAAAAAAATTATTTTAAAGACTCTGTGGCAACATCTAAAAGCACCCAGGAAACTTCCTTTGAAGTATAATTCTTGTATATAATGGTTGTGGATATATCAAAATTAGGATTCTGTTTAATTGGTTAAAAAATGCTGTTCTATGAAGTTAATAATGATTAATAGGAACATGGATTTTGTTCTGTGTCAATGCCTGGGTTACCTGTTAACCGGTTTCTTTGTCGAATTCATCTTGTTAGAAGAAAGTGATGTCTCTGTATCTACCTATGCAGCTGCATGTGCACTTTGTCATATGCATGGTTTGGCTGGCAGCTGGCCAAAGTTTGCTTATGAGAAAAAAAAAAACATTTTTGGTTAGTGATAGTGATTGGATGTGATTCTCTTTTCAGGAGAACTGAAAGAGATACATTCTTCTGGGGGCACAAAATCCTATAAATATGACTGGTTATATCGTTGGTGCGCTTGTTCCTATTGTTTTTACCCTTCTCCTTCGGAGTTCAAAGAAGGTAAAGAAGCGAGGGGTGCCAGTCGATGTTGGTGGGGAACCGGGGTATACAATCCGAAACAGTCGATTCCCTTCCCCTGTTGAAACATCATGGGAAGGTATATCTACTCTTGCAGAACTTTTTGAGCAGGCATGTAAGCAACACGCAGATAAACCATTGCTTGGAACTAGGAAATTGATTTTGAGGGAGGTTGAAGTAACTGAAGATGGAAGATCCTTTGAGAAGCTTTATTTGGGAGATTATGAATGGTTGACTTATGGGAAAACATTTGAAACCGTGTGCGATTTTGCTTCTGGATTGGTTCAACTTGGTCACAAAAGGGAAGAGCGTGTGGCAATTTTTGCTGATACCAGAGAAGAATGGTTCATTGCATTGCAGGTCTTATACAAAGCTTGTTAATTTTAAGTTGTAACTGAGGTGTGACATGCTTTCCTTTCCACAGATTAGAGAATACAACTAATATGGATCCTTCTTTCAGGCCTGCTTTAGGCTCAATGTGACTGTGGTGACCATATATGCATCTTTAGGAGAGGAGGCCTTATGTCACTCATTAAATGAGGTTCCATCTCTCTTTCCCTCTCTGCGAACATATTTGCATTTTTATAGATTTTCTTTCTTCCATTGCTACCAGTTCTAGTGCAAAGGGTCTGTTGGTAGTTAATAACTTTTCAACGATTTGCTAATTTTCTTTTTATTGAAGTGAAAAATATCATATTAGGAAGCTTATTAAAGGTTACATATACATTTCTATATATATGGTTAAGTTATTAAGTTGGTAATGCACTTTCCCAAGGTTAATGAGGTTACTGAATCATAATAGTATTCCCTGCATCTTATAATGTGCAACCAAGTGGAAAAAGTGATGATTCACAGGGTTAATTCTATTGAAGGTTTTTATGGTTTCCATATTCATTACTCATATTTATTTAAGTATACAATCTTTGCTCTTACAGACTGAAGTTACGATAGTGATTTGTGGTAACAAAGAACTAAAAAAACTTGTCAACATTAGCGGGCAACTTGACACTGTCAGACGTGTGATCTGTATGGACGATGAATTTCCATCCAGTGCAAATGGTAGATGGACAATCTCTTCTTTTGCTGATGTCAAAAGTGTCGGCCGTGCAAGTCCCGTGGATGCCGATTTACCTCTTTCAGCTGATGTTGCAGTTATAATGTATACTAGTGGAAGTACCGGATTGCCTAAGGTTAGAAGCGTCTATTTTTGTTCCAGTTCTTTTGTTCTCTTATTGATTTATGTTAGCAAATAGGTGGTAAGCATGATGTTATCTTTTGAGTCTTGCAAAATGGTTAAGATTAGGCATCCATATTGTTAACCCTATTGAAATACATCAAATTTGTACAGGGGGTGATGATGACGCATGGCAATGTACTAGCTACGGTTTCTGCAGTTATGACAATCGTTCCTGGACTTGGGAGTAAGGATGTTTATCTTGCTTATCTGCCGCTTGCTCATATTCTTGAATTAGCGGCTGAGGTATGTATGTTGTCTTGGATTGGATTATAAAGATTAACAGCAACTTGATTTTGATCTTTGATTATATTTCAAATTTGTATACCTGCAGAGTGATAACATTTTTAACTTTCTTTTTGCTATTGTAGAATTTAATTCCTGCTGTTGGAGGTATCATAGGATATGGAACCCCTTTGACTCTCACCGATACATCCAACAAGATAAAAAGGGGAACAAAGGGGGATGCCACTGTTTTAAGTCCTACCGTGATGGCAGCTGTCCCAGCAATTCTTGATCGTGTTCGTGATGGAGTGCGAAAGAAGGTTAGAAACTTTCAATGCTACAAACATGCAACTACTTTATATGCATATATACTGTGAATAAACTCATTTCTTTCTTGGTTTGTGAACTTTAGGTAGACGCAAAGGGTGGACTAGCCAAGAAATTGTTTGACTTGGCTTATTCCCGTAGATTATCTGCAATCAATGGTAGTTGGTTTGGTGCCTGGGGCCTGGAAAAGTTCCTATGGGACTTTCTTGTCTTTAAAAAGGTCCGAGCAGTTCTCGGTGGTCGCATTCGATTTTTGTTATCTGGTGGTGCTCCTTTATCTGCAGATACTCAGAGATTTATCAACATCTGCCTTGGGTTAGTATGTTTATTTCAATTTATCATTATATAAAGTAAATATACGGATCCTATGGTGCTGCTCTTCCATTCCCTGGCACATAAGCTTGCAGTCAACACACAAGCACATTTCTGTAGTTCTATAACAATTGTTGTTCTGAATATAATCAAGGTGTTGTTTAATGAATCCCTATATTTTATATACTGGTTTACAGAATATACTATATGACTTATAGTGATTTTACATGTAATAAAGAGTTAGAAAGAAAAAGAATGTTGTAATTTTATCAAATGATATAAAATCTCTGAATGCAATAAATTTTAGTACTAAGCATTTTTTTTACATTGAAAACATTCTACTAAGTGGTTTCCATTTAATATTTTAAGTAGCATACTCTCATCGGATTTCATTTTTCAGTGCTCCAATTGGCCAAGGGTATGGTTTAACTGAGACTTGTGCTGGTGCCACCTTTTCTGAGGTTGATGATACATCCGTTGGTCGTGTTGGTTCTCCACTTCCTTGCTCCTTTGTCAAGGTAAGAGATGGTTGTGATTAATTTCACTAGTTTGAGCAGTATGACTTTTGACCTGCTCACATTCTTTACTTCAATGTTCTAAGGAACTCCTTTTAGAATGTCTGGTCAAAGCTTCATTTTCTCCTTGTTATTCTCTCTCTATATGATCTATGTTGTGGGGTTGTTGATTCCGGTTGGTGGATTCATTTCTGACTTTCATCATATTGCATTATGTTTTGTTTCTTTCAGTTAGTAGATTGGCCTGAAGGTGGGTATTTAATTAATGATTCACCAATGCCTCGCGGAGAAATAGTAGTCGGTGGTCCCAGTGTAACACTTGGATACTTTAAAAATGAAGAGAAAACAAAAGAAGTGTACAAGGTAGGCATTCGAACTCTCAAAATCCGCATTCCTTTTCTCTCTCTTAGTTCTTAAGATTCTTAGTAAACTGATTATTTTGATCTTTTTGATGTGGAGAAGGTTGATGAGAGAGGAATGAGGTGGTTCTATACTGGTGATGTAGGACAGTTTCACGCTGACGGTTGCCTCGAGATAATTGACCGTAAAAAGGACATTGTCAAGCTTCAGCATGGGGAATATGTTTCTTTGGGAAAGGTATGAATCAATGTTTCTAGTCAAACAAGGATGTTCTTCGGATGTTCCATGGTAGCTAATTTTATCTTCTACAGGTTGAGGCTGCTTTCAGCATCAATCCCTATGTTGACAATATTATGTTGCATGCTGATCCGTTCCATAGTTACTGTGTGGCTCTTGTTGTGGCTTCCCAGCATGCAGTGGAAGATTGGGCTTCTAAGCAAGGAGTTGCTTTTACTGATTTTGCGGAATTGTGTGAGAAAGAAGAAACTATCAAGGAAGTACTCTCGTCTCTCGTTCAGGTATATCTCTACTCTCTAGAATAACATTCCAGTGATTTAAAACTTATCTTAGTCGTAGGAGGATCTTCGAATTTACCGAATAAATTTTAAAAAGAAAAGACATAAGCTTTTAGGAGGGTGCCTGGATATACATTTTTTCACCGATTATCCCACCCCAATCTTTCATTTTGAATACTGCTTTTATTTGCAGATCGGCAAGAAGGCAGGACTGGAGAAGTTTGAGATTCCGGCTAAAATCAAATTGCTTTCAACTCCATGGACTCCAGAATCCGGGCTTGTCACTGCAGCTCTAAAGATCAAGAGAGAGGCCATCAGGAAAGCTTTCTCTGAAGACCTGGCTAAGTTATATACATAATAGTTTCAAGAGGATTTTGCTTCTTTTTACGTAGGACTTTGCTGATGAATGAAGACTGCTTGAAGATCATCTGATTATACATTCCTCCTTTTGTACCTTTGTACTTGCAGTTCAGGTTTTCTATTCTAAAGAAACAAGCACTGGTTTTTCTTTATTTTAATTTTTATCATTGCAATTCAGTGTTCTCTCCCAGGTTAATTTTAATTCATACCCTTTTCACCTATTATAACCCAGATTTTTTAGCCTTCTACTTGCATTAAATTGATATAGGAAATTGTTGGTATTTTCTAGTGAAGGTTATCTGGGTTAAATGCTGAGCTAATAATTTTTTGTTTGAGTTTGCACAGCCAGTAAGTGTTGAACCCTATTCTAAACCTAAATCCTAACCCTAAAATTCTGCTATAATCTTACTCCTTAAATCTTAAATTCTAACTAACCTTAATCCTCTGATTAGTTTTTATTTAATTAATATAAAATTTTCAAACATCTAGGATGTAGTGATATTTGAAAGATGTTAATTACAAATTTTAATTTATTTAATAAATGCTCTAGTAAGTACTTCAAAAATAAGTTAAAATTATTCTATTTAAAAAAAATACCCTTTTAACAAAAATTATTTCGGCACCAAATTAAAAATTTAAAGAAATATATCAAAACAAATAAGTAACTCATAATATCATTAAAAACCTTTTATTCTTGGATTATAAATATGCCCCTGAGATCTTTTTCCTTCAATGCTTTATTTTTGGATTGGGGACGTAAATCGGTAAAATGAAAAAAATTAGCACCTTAGCATTAAATTACTTAACAATGGTAAATTTAAAAGTTTAAAATTTATTATTTCATGGGTCTAAATTTTATGATGATTGAATTTTTATTGATTTTATATAAAAATATTAAAAAAACAAGAAAACTTAAAATAATTAGATAAGGAACAACAATAAGCAGATGATCAGTTCAAAGGCCAAAAGAAAAATACTTGATTTAATTCAACTCAAACAGATATTACACTTAAATTTGGGTAATGACATTACTGTGCTCAACCTAATTTTAAAGCTCCACATTACTTACCTTTCATATATACACTTGACAGAAACACAGCAAAGACAGCATAAAATGAAAGACTCAAACCAACTAATAGACAGCAATAATCCCATACGAAAACGCTCAGTCAGTCGTTGACAATTCAAACCGAAGACCATCAATGATGCACTGCAGGAAATCACGCAAAAAGTGGAGTGCTGAGTCCTTCAGCAGTCGAAGGCTGTAGGGCACGGATTCTAACATCATATTTTCTATGGTTAGAAGGTTCAGTGCCGGAGGATGAATCAGAACCATCTAAGACACGAGGGTAGCCAGAAGATTTATCATCATAAGCATTACCAATGTGGTTCCCACACTTGCGACAAAGTAGTTTGGTTCTATGGCGGAATAAACCCCACGAGTGCTTCGAAAAGTAGGGTCTGCATTGGAATTCATCGACCTGCGTAAATCTGGTCTCGTCTATATTGAAGAATGATATCATCCCTCGCTTAATCGATTTTCCATATTTAGAGCCGATTGTTGCGGTGTTTCTACTAGAGGAACTTAGGTTTAGCTCATACCCACAAGAACCACAGCTGCAAGAAAGAATTGTTTCTATCATTTTATTGGGGTACGCTAGGATGAAGAGTGTTTGAAACTTATGAGGCATTGCGAGCATGAAACATCCTATACCATATATATTCCATAGTTTGTTTCAACACATTAGGACAGCAGTAGGTTTACTGCAGAAGGGATCATCCTTTGTACTATTGGTAGTATCAAATTAGTCATTTCAGTTTCAAAAAGAAATTCAAAATTAACCGTTCTTCCCTACATATAAATGGAAGTCCTAGAACTTTTAAATCTCAAATCTCATTCTGAAATACTCAAATGACAAAGTATTGGGAAAGTGAAACTATTTCAGCCCTAAAAGGTTCCTCCAAGTTCATCGCCTTCCTTTAGTAATCCAGATCCGACTGAGCAGATGAATTACAGAAGGTCAAGTACTTGTAGTACTACCAAAGGTATAGAAATCAAATCTCAACCCAGCAAACCATAAAAATTGCAACTTTAGATGAATGCCAGAATGTCTGTATGTGAAGGAGTTAAGTTACTGTATATACAAAATAACATACATAATATTTTCCCCAACATGCTAACATGCATATAAGTCCTACAATAAATACTATCAGCCAATAACAACCAGACTACTCCCCCAAGAAAGGCAAAATATAGAGAAGCTTGTCTAATCCGACCACCCGAATCCATAATTTTTAAAACTGATCAAGTAGGCTGCTAATGCAGACAGATTAGCATTCACCAAGATATAGTCAAATCAACTGGTTTTGCAAGGAAATACCAGTGACTAAGCCAATTTCATTATGATAAAAAATCATTTTCACGGTAAAACAAGGTAGTTTTTGGATATGATCCTGGGAGATTTCAATTTCACCATTTGCTACCCAAAGTGGTCCCAATATTGAAGATTTTCTTCTAATCAAAATCTCACTGAAAATTCAGTCTTGTCCTCCATTCAAGCTTTTAATTTAACTCTTAATTAATCTAAATCTGTCCCCAGCTTTACAATCAATAGACACGGTTAAAAACAGAAACTTTACACTATTTAACACAATTAGACACAGTCAACAAAGTCAACTTCCTTAATAAGTAAATAAATAAATAAAAACCCAGGCTATATTATCTCAAAACAAAGAAAACCCAGAACTCAAAATCCAAAAATTCACACATACAATCCAACAAAAGAAAAAAATCAATCAAAATTCACCAAAAAAGAAAAAAAAAAAGAACAAACCTGTAAGTTACATCTCTTTGAGAAACAGAAGAAAAAGAATGGTGGAGATTTCCATTGAGTTGTTGTACATCTTTAACAAAAACAGATTTCTCCATTACTTTTTTTCCTTCTTCCTACAGAATCAACACCTTTGATTATCACTATAACGGCAACTGTGCTAATAAAGCGATTCAACTTTATGAAGTGTTTAATTAACTGCTGAGTTTGTGCGAGGATTTTGAGTGAGGAAACGGTTCCGCCTGAATCGGGTTGACGTTAACGGCTCAATTTTCAGGGACTGAGTTAAAAGGATGAAAAAAAAAGAACAGCAGCAGTTTCTAGAGAAAAGGGAACGCGCTCCTTGAAGAAAAAGGAGAATAAAACTTTAATTATTTAGTTTGGGCCGTCCATTTCATGGTAATGACGTGGCTTATTATAGAAAAAAAAGAAGAAAAGCTTGATTAAGGATTAATTAAAATTAATTAATCAAGGTTAACAAACAGTGTTGAGAGACGTTGACTTGTCGGGTGGCGGTTGGGGCTTATCTTTTAATTTATACGCAAGGATTAATCATTGACGGAGCTAAGAGGGCTAAGCTAGAAATTTTGTTTAGGGTTGAAATTAAATTATAATTTTTACGATAATAAAAATATAATTTTTAAATGATTAAATTAAAATTTTATTAATTTTAAAAGATTATAGTGTAATTTTACTTTTACTTATTTAAAAATTTAAAAATTTTAAATGGTTAAATTGAAAATATTTCCATTTTAGATGGACCGGCCTCCTGTCAGCCTGTAGATTTGCTCTTGGGAGCTAAGATGTTAATTTCAAGTGGGTCAAGTTAAAATTAGACGTGCTACGTAAATTTTTTTTCTTATAACATATATTATGTATGATAATTATACTGCAAAAATTAGATAAATTTTTTGTTCCAAATATATATAATCTCTATAACTTGCAAGTGGGGATGGCTACAAGGAGAAGAGATTAGAAAAATAGTGACGACTCTTTTTATATTTTAATTTTTACTTTCAAAATTTGGTTTCTTTAAAGAAAAATTTCATTTATTATCGAGAATAATTTTTTAATATTATAAAAATATTAGATGGATTTATTTTGATATTTAGGAGGGTTATATAATGTAGATTAAAAGAGAAATTGAAAAATCTTAAACTTTAAAAGAGTTACGGCCCTACTGAGTCTTTTAGTGGCTCCACCATTAGGGTTAATTAAAAGAAAAGAAAATTTATTGTTTTATTTTTATCATAAAGGAAGAAGAAATATTTTGGGCTGTTATTATTAACATTCATTGGAAAGTAATTTATATATATGGATTAAATGATTTTGATAACAGTGATTTAAAGGTAGATTTTACAGGCAAGGCAGTAAAGATTTTTAAAAAATTAAAAAATATATATTTTTTTTTAAGTTTTAAAGGCATAAGAGGGGTTGAAGAACTTTAAAACTATCAATTAAGTTGTTTTAATCCTTATCAATTTTTGAATTGATAATTTTGATGAATGAAATTCTTTTATTAATGTTGCCCGTTAAAAGTTAATGGTGATACTAATGACGCCATTAAAAGTCGTTGAGTCAGTGAATGGATATTAGTGTGATAATCCTGTTAGTATCGACTATATAATTTGTAGATTAATAATGTCGTATCAGTAAAAATAAAAATTTTCATAAAATAAACAAAATAAAATATTTTAAAACTCAAGCTTATCATGAATTAGACAATTATTTGTCTAGGTTTATTTGAATTTGAATATCCATTTGTTCAAAGTCATTTTAAATTTATAAAAATAAAAAATTATAAAAATTATGTAAAAATATAAAAAAATTCATTGAAAATTTTAAAATAATTTATATAAAAAAATCATTATTTTAAAAAAAATCATGTTTTTCACTATCTAATCTCATGAAATAATTATTGTCACTAAAGAATGTATAATTTTTTTAATGAAAAATTAAATATAATTTTTTTATGAAAAATTAAATAGGATTACCCAATTTCATTGTTTTTGTTCCTACCAGCGAGTGAGTGACTTTTTGACCTTTTTATATTTTTCTCATTTTCTCTTCATTCAATTCAAGCAAATTAAGGTCCATAGTAGTTCGCCAGCTTTGGATGAGAAACGAGGAAAAACAATGAAGAAAAATAAGATTTTATAATGTAAAATTTTTAATGATGTTTTTAATTTTATAACTTTTGACGACATTTTAATGAAAAATGATTTTATAATTTTTTGTATGAGAAACGAGTAAAAAATGAAAATTTTTAGTGTTGTTTTATAATTTTTTTTAAAAAATTTCAATGATTTTTTTAATAAAATAAAGAATAAAGAGAGTAAAAAAAAAAAAAGAAATAGAAGAACAAAAATAAAAATATTTACAATGTTTCTTGTTAAAGTGCTAAACTATATCAAACTTCTTATCTTAATGGATATTCAATTTATAACACTTTGCATTGGAAGCCTATCGATACATATGTGTTTCATTAAAACTTTAGTAAGATAAAAACCATGTGGAAAAAAATTAGCGAAGAAAAAAAGAGATAATATATATAACATGCTGCTTCATTAAAAACTTTATTAGGAAAATACAGTGGGATAAAAGTTCAATTAAGGGAAAAAGAGTACAACACACATTTGCTCCATTCCATGATAATATCACATGATATCTCATATTCTACATATTTTAATCTTGAATACTATCTTTTCAAATGATTACTTTGAACGAATTTGATAAACATTTATTCCATCATTCTTTTGGAATACTAGTTTCTCAAATATCAACATGTGATTTAACTATACTAATATATGCATATTACAAATTAGATGAGAAGAAGCTAGTTTTTCAATACAAAATTCTTATCCAATATAATAGATTTAATATATAGAAATTAATGTCCATAGTTTCAATATGATATCAATTACAACGTATATATTTTAAAACAAATAATTTCTCTAAGACTAACTAGAACTGTAATACCCCGAAAATTTTTACAGTAAAATATTATCCGTGATATAGTAAAATAAGGAAATAAAGTGAAAAAAAGGGAAATTTTGAGTTATGTCAATATTGGGAAGTATATTATGATATATTAATTCAATAAAGGACTAAATTGTAAAACTGAGAAAAGTTTTGTTGCACAAGAGTAAATACTCAAAATTTGAGGGGTTAAAGTATAAATATGAAAACGTTGAAGGACCAATAGTGTAAATATTTTAAGGGTGGAATGATCTAGAAACTAAGGGAAATAGATGAATTTGGACCAAATTGAATAGATGAAGAACTATGAGGGACTAAATTCTAATATTACCAAATTAAATAATGACTCAAGGATGGAATTTTAAAAGACAGTAAAGGACAAAATGGTCAATTGGAAGAGAGAAAAATCTAGAAAGTAATAATAATGCTAGAGATATTTTGATATTTTATAATTATTATTAATATTTTAATAAGATATTTTATTATTATTTTATTAGTATATAAAGAAAGAAAGATGAGGAATTCTCATCCATCTTTTTCCATGCACTAACGTGAGAGGAAGAGAGAAAGAAAGAAAGTTTGCTTTCTTTACAATTTGGTCCTTCTACCAAAAATTCACTATTTTCACCCAAAAATTAAAAAAAAAAAAAATCCATAGCTACCAAGAGAGAAAAATGTTAAGGAGACTATGGGAAGTTAGAATATCAAGTTGGATTCAAGAAATGGAAGCTGAAGGAGAGGGAAAATCAAGATGAAGATTGAAATCAATAAAATAATGTAAGAACATCATGATTTCAATATATTTTTATGTTTGATATTATTGAAAAAGCATGGAATTAATGTTAATGTAGAGTTTTCTTACATATGGTCCTATGTTCTTGATATGTTAGTGAAGAGAAAACAAGAGAAAGTGATGAGAAATAGTGTAGAGAAAAAAAATAAGGGTGATATAAACATGGTAAATAATATCTTGCACTAAAACAGTTTTGGACAGTAGCAGTAGTCTAACTTTGAAAAATCACCAAAAATTATATAAATCAAATTAGAGGATGAATAAAATATTAAATTAAATCTTATTGAGTTAAGTTTCTTATGGAAGAAACGGTGTAAGCAATGGAATTGTAAATCATGAGATATAATAAATTTTGTGAGACAAGGTCAGAATGATTTTGGGTTCTCCTATTTTGAATTTGGAAAATCATCAAAAAATTGGAGAAAAATAATTATGGGATTAAGTTTATATGTTTAAAATCCTTAATGAGTATATTTTCAAGAGAAACAAACAGGAACATCATTTGAATTCTGTACGATGAGATAATTATTTTTTAGTGAAGAAGGGTCAGAATTGTCAGACAGCAGAATAGGGGTAGTTTTAAAGAATAATATTTACTTATTGGCTAAACCAAAAATTCTGAAAATTTTATGGTAATAAGATATATGAGTCTAGTTTCAGGGAAAATTAGCAGATCTTAATTTGGAGTTCTATAGCTCTAGATATGAATAATTTAGTGACTATGACACAGATGGGTAGCTTGAGAATTCATAAAAGTAAATAATAAAAATTATAGATAATGTTACTTACAAGTGTGTTATATACATTAAGGATGTGGAATGGAGAGGAGAAGGAGGAAAATATATATGAATATTCAGCTAGCATGGTTAATTTGCATGTTTTAGGCTTAAGGACTAAGTTGAATAAAAGTAAAACTTTAGGGGTAATTTTGTAAAAATGTCAAAAATGACCAAATTGAAGAGAATGAATTGTTTTATTATCTAAATTAATAAATTGAATGAAATTTTCAATTTAAGATCGGGTAAAAATTTGGGAAATGATAAATTACCAAAATA
The DNA here is from genome assembly GCA_025698475.1 of Gossypium anomalum. NCBI lineage: Eukaryota > Viridiplantae > Streptophyta > Magnoliopsida > Malvales > Malvaceae > Gossypium > Gossypium anomalum. The sequence continues at coordinate 7,735,070 of CM046961.1, forward strand.
CCCCTGAATCTTGGTATTTTTATAATTTAGTCAGGTAAGTTCGTGTAACAGAATTATGCATAATTATAAGCCTGAATTAAATATCATACTTGTGAATTGTATTTTTGTCATGCATAAGAAATTGATATGGATATATTTGATAATGCCCGGTAAAATGATACATCTCGTTGAATAAAGGAAAATCGATGGATGTAAGTTTCTCGAATTGGTTGTAGTTCTGCATATGTTGCAGACACACCATAGCTCGAAAGAGCGTCCCGAAATATAGCTCTTCGTGAGCTTCCCGATAGGCTCTTTGTGAGCTTCCCGATAGTGCTCGCTTGAACTTCCCGACATATGGCTATTCAGAGCTTCCCGATAGGCTCTTCGTGAGCTTCACGATATGGTTCTTTGTGAACTACCTAATTTCGGCTCTATTGAGCTTCCATTATAGCCCGGATTAGCTTCCCGATATGGCTCTTTATTAGCTCTCCGTTAAATAGCTCGAGACGGTAAAAAGGATCTAGCCCGGACGGGTGATCCTATCCCGATATAGCCCTTCCGAAGAATACGTGTAAAATGGATTTAGCCCGGACGGGTAATCCAAATTAGGGTCTGAATTTAGCCTGGACTGGTAATCCCGACAATACTCTATGAGTTTATATTACAGGGGATTTAGCCTGGACTGGTAATCCCACTATAAGGATGAGGTTCGCGGGAGTGTGCTCTCTGATATGAAATGTGTAAGACCATGGTTGAAAGATACCATGGCAACCTAATATGAAATGTGTAAGACCATGGTTGAAAGATACCATGGCAACGTGACATGAAATGAATAAGACCATGGTTGAAAGATACCATGGCAACATGTCAGAAAATGAGTAAGACCATAGTTGAAAGACACTATGGCATCATGTCAAAGATAAATAAGATAGTGGATGGGAGACGCTATGACATTTATTGAACAATTGATATTCAGGTAATATGTATCAGATGACGAATGGTTATATGAAATGGTTGTGTGAAATGTTTACAAGAACTGGTCATTTGGAAATATATGTACAAAATAGTTGTATGAAATAATTATGAAGATAGATAAACGAAATAAGTATAAGTACATGGAATATTTTTTATGTTAAGTTTGATATAAACTATTACCGGAATAAATATACATAAAATATATGGAAATGATGGAGCATGAAATATTGATATAAAGAAATAAATGATATATACTTATGAAAAACAGGTAAGAGAATGATATGTTTCATGACATATACATATATGATTATCTTTGATATGTTGATACAAGGAAACTATGTAAGTAAAGACAATTATTAAACTCAAGTGTGACATGTCAAGAAAATAAGTATATCAATGTTGAATTTATATGAAATATGTAGAAGTATATTAACAATATTGTTGTTTGACGCTTAGACAAGTGCCAAGCTATTGATTGAATGGTAACATGTTTAATTATAAGGAGCATTGAAACGGTAAGTACTTAGATGAAAATATAATTTAAGATTTTATTCATCCTCTAATTCGATTTATACAATTTTTGGTGATTTTTCAAAGTTAGACTACTGCTACTGTCCAAAACTGTTTTAGTGCAAGATATTATTTACCATGTTTATATCACCCTTATTTTTTTTCTCTACACTATTTCTCATCACTTTCTCTTGTTTTCTCTTCACTAACATATCAAGAACATAGGACCATATGTAAGAAAACTCTACATTAACATTAATCGCATGCTTTTTCAATAATATCAAACTTAAAAATATATTGAAATCATGATGTTCTTACCTTATTTTATTGATTTCAATCTTCATCTTGATTTTCTCTCTCCTTCAGTTTCTATTTCTTGAATCCAACTTGATATTCTAACTTCCCATAGTCTCCTTAACATTTTTCTCTCTTGATAGCTATGGAAATTTTTTTGATTTTTGGGTGAAAATGGTGAATTTTTGCTAGAAGGACCAAATTGTAAAGAAAGCAAACTTTCTTTCTTTCTTTCTTCCTCTCACGTTAGTGCATGGAAAAAGATGGATGAGAATTCCTCATCTTTCTTTCTTTATATACTAATAAAATAATAATAAAATAATAATAATATATCTTATTAAAATATTAATAATAATTATAAAATATCAAAATATCTCTAGCATTATTATTACTTTCTAGATTTTTCTCTCTTCCAATTGACCATTTTGCCCTTTACTATCTTTTAAAATTCCATCCTTGAGTCATCATTTAATTTGGTAATATTATAATTTAGTCCCTTATAGTTTTTCATCTATTCAATTTGGTCCAAATTCATCTATCTCCCTTAGTTTCTAGATCATTCCACCCTTAAAATATTTACACTACTGGTCCTTCAACTTTTTTATATTTATACTTTAACCCTTCAAATTTTGAGTATTTACTCTTGTGCAACAAAACTTTTTTTACTTTTACAATTTAGTCCTTTCTTGAATTAATATATCATAATATACTTCCCAAAATTGACATAACTCAAAATTTCCCTTTTTGTCACTTTATTTCCTTATTTGACTATATCATGGATAATATTTTACTGTAAAAATTTTCGAGGTATTACAAGAACATAGTGTATTAATTATTACTTTATTTATTCGAATAACAATGCATTAGCTCTTTTGAAGTCTTGAATTAATTTTTTACTATGAACGATTAACATGTTTCGTTGCCATATTGAACATGGGGTAACAATATATTAACTCTTCTAGAGCCTTAAATTAATTTTGCACAACCAAAGATTGGTTTGTTTCAGTATAACAAGAAAAATGTTTTTTACCCTTAAAGATAGTATGCACTATTATATTGTCTATGAGATATATGTTTCCTTCCTTTCAAGGATATTAATTGAATAATAGAATATCTAGGTGTGTCACAGATACATAACCAATGATTTTTAATATATTGAGAATTAATAAGCGTGTAATTTCCTAATTATTTGTGATATTTCTCCCATTGAATGATGTTATTTATGTTCTCAATTATATTATTTATATTTGTATTTTATTTAGTATTTATTTAAGGAATAATTGGAGAAAAAGAAGCTTAAAGTTTATTTTTTGCGGGTTTTTGCATATTAAATTTTCACACAATGCAATTTCAGTATTTTGGCTAGACCTTGAGCTATAGACTTTTGTTTTGGACCTACAAATCGAAGAGAACTGAAAGATCTACCCAAAGTTATTTAACTACTCAAGCCCAAAAAACGTCAGGAAAACACCCAACAATGGCTTGAAAGTTTGGCATGAAAATTGCGACAAAGTCTTAAAAAATTATGCTTTATTTAATTAAGGGTACTTTTGTATTTTTCCCATATATTATTTTTCCCTATAAATAGACACAATTAGGTTAAGACTAACGGGGGAGACGGAGACATAGCCACTCCTAGTTTTATTTTGATTTTGTTTTTATTTTCTTTATGGGTTTCTAAACTCATTTTCTAGTCAAAATAAATTTTGAAGTTTGATCTATAAAGTTTGTGGGATCGAATTGTTCTTAATCCTTTCTTCATTCTTTAGTATTTGTATGTCTTCTAGTTGAATTACAATTATTCAGGTTTGTTAAATATTTAGTTGGTATTTGAAGCTTAAAATAATTGCTTTGTCAATTAGAGGTTTGGTCGATTGGTTGATTTATAATATTTGTGACAAATTTTATAATCGTTTATGTCGTAGTTTATGATTATGTAGGGTGGGTATGTGGTCTAGCTTAAATGAACCTTGATTGTGTGTTTGTTGGTTAGAATTCTCTTTTATTCGTAATGTTTTTGATAGATTAAATCCTAAGTGATCAATACATGTATGTTTGTCAGTAAGAGAAGTAGTTTAATGATGATTATCTTGATTATCAAGAAGGTAAGAAGTGATTAGGTTGCTAGACGATCGTCAGTAACTATAACGAATTTATTAAAAAACATTGATAATCATCTTTGCATCAATGATCAAACCTTGAATCAAACAAGATTTTTGCTTTGACTAGAGTTTTTCCTCATTGATTTTCTTGCATTTTAATTTATCATCTCTTTTTACTTTGCTTTAATTTTAATTTTTAATTTTAAACCCCCTTATCTTATTTTTATTTTACTTGTTTATTAAAGAAATAAAATTATACTGGTCTCTGTGGATAGGAACCTACTTGTTGATATCTACAATTTAAATTTTTAAGTAGGTTTTATTTTTGTATGTCTCGATGACCTACCAAAATTTTGAATATAAGTTAATCTCTTCGCTTTGAAGGGTTATCTTAAGAACTTTTATTACTATCTTCTAAAACTTTCATACTCGATTCTTATAGCTATCTTTTGGACAACCATTTGTTTAGGCTCATTTTAACTTGAATTTTAGAAGAGAAAAAGTTTGAAAAGGGAATTACGAAAAAAATTGAGTATCGTGCTGATAACATGTAATAAAATAAATAATAAAAAGAGTAAAGAACAAGAGAAATAGCAGAACAAAAGAGAAGTAATTATTTGTATTGATCAATAGAGATACTTACAATGATTCTCCAAAGTCTAGGTTTATAAACATAAGAAGTATGAATGGTATAAAACTTTATTCCTAATGACATTAGAGTGTATATCAAACTCCTTATATATTTTTTTATAATATTTTTAATGATTTTTATAATATATATTTTTTATTTTTATAATTTTGGAATAAATCTAGACATATGGGTGTCTAATTTCAAATGAACTTAGACAACGATTTGCCTAGGTTCATTTTAACTTGAATTTTAAAATAAGTATTTTAATTTTTAATTTTTGCTGATGTGACAGTGCTAGGTCAGTAGTCGGTGGTGACATAGATTGTCGCATCAACATCCAATGGTTGACTTAAGACCTTTAATGATCATGTCAGCATTGTTGCTAGTTTTTAATGGTCAATGTTGGTCAAAGGATCTCACTAGTCAGAATTGTAAGTTCAAGGGCTCAATTGAAAGGAAAAGCTCAGGAGGGGCTTGATTGATTTTTTTCAAATTCTTCGAGAGCCTTTTATACCATAAAGCCAAAATTTTAATTAAACTAAATGAGACTTTGGTTGGAACGGTTAAGTTAAAAGTTTAAAACTCATGTGTCCTAAGTTCAAATTTTAGCATATTATTATTTTATAAAAAATGAAAAGATAAAAATACATTCGTATTAATATATGTTACTTTGTAAAAAGTAATGGTATTTTAGAAATTTCCCAACTAAGTTGGTACCCGATTCAGTTGACTCTGTTGGAAAATCAGGTTCAGAAAATGCAGCGGAAAATAGGTTTAAGAGAAAACCAGAGTTTTTAATTTTTTTTCCAAAAATAAGAATTTGGTTGTGTTATCTAAAGTAATAAACACTTAATCAAAATCGTACCTTTATGATTCGTCTAGGATGAACACTTTGACTGAGTAGTCTTCTTTGCTATCCTTAAGCTCACGTCTGTCGAGTATGGGCTCGCTTCGATTTTACCAAAAGAGTAATTTCGTAATTTCTCTAAATTTTTGGGGTTACGTTGTAAATAACAAGAATATCTTTAAAAAATTTCTGAAATAAAATTTTCTAGGATTAGAATTAATCACATTAATATTAAATTAATAAAATATTATCTAGATAAATATTAAATTAAATTAAATATCTTATATTAATATTAAATTCATTAAAATAATATTATCTTTGGAAAAGTTAATTTGAAATCAAGTTACTTGGTAGAGTTCACTAGGAGTTTAATTTTTCCACTGCTTTACAATCGAAAATCTACAGTCACTGGCCATTTGTCGTGCCCTACGGTTCCATCGCTAGTGCGACTCCCGCAGCACCTTGAATCATCGTTGTTTTACCTGAATGGGACTGACCGATTCAACTGTTGTCGATTTGGTCCGAGCCAATGATAACCCGATTGGTCCGGTCCATGCCCAGTTTCATGCACATGACCCGAATCAACCAATTTTTGGGTTTCAATCTCAGGTTTTTGTTCTCAGATTCAATTTTTAATCTCGTGTCTAATTTTAAATTTCAATTACCCATTGAAATAATTATTTCACTAGAAAATTGATTTCTAGAAATATCATATTTATTTTAATTAATTTGATTAATTTGATTTTACTTAATCAAAACTAATTTTTTCAAAAATCATGGAGATTTTCTGAATTAATTTTTCAATAAAATTCTTTAATCAAATTCTCCAATTGAACAATTCTCATGACCACCTAACTTAATTCCACATAGAATAAATCAACTCAATTAAATTATTTCCAAAGTTGTAGAGTTTTCTTCTGATTCAAATGCAGTTTGATTGAGCTTTTGTTGAGGTAGCGAAGGGACCAATTGGACATATACAATTAGGCTCAAGCAATTGCAATTATGTCTAGAAACATCGTTTCGATAATTCACAATTTACTTAATCATAAAGTCAGTCCACAAGAAGTACCATAATTGAAAACTCCTTATTGTATACTTTTTACAAAAGCAATTCATCCAACTGCTTTGTCCAATGACCTCGCCATGTATGTGTTACTCGCATATGATATCCTTGATTGTTTTAAGTTTAAATTCATTCACTCAATACAATCCTATTTTATCTCACTGTCACTATTGTGTTTTCTTAATGATTACTATAATGACTATGATAAATTGCTCGTTTGAGAACTAGCAACCCGTGATCACATTCCAGATTTTTCAATCCATACAATGCCAATGAGAGTATATCATTAGCTCTTTAATCGAGTTATGAATTATATTATTGATAGTAAATCCATGCTATACATAAGCCATTTACCCAATATACTGGCTATCGGTTCGATAATCTTTAGAGCATAAGCCTCCACTTATATCAAAGCACATGAGTTATATACACATGGCCAGTGATTAACTCAAGATTTAGGTAAGCCACAGCATAACGTCACAAGTGAATTAATTCACAAACGAATTCAAAATTAATTCAAATTGGGTCCAGTCCAATGTATCATTCTTCTAATGAGTACATCTACGTCTCTACCTATGGAGTCAGCTGCTCTAATAGCCAAGACTAGCCATCTCCTCAATTGGAATTGTAGATGACATAATAATCCTTCTAAGTATTTGAATCAAATGCTTGCTTTGATTATTTTACGGGATTACAGACTCATTTAGATTATCTACTGAAATAAATTGTGTTTCTCGTAATGTAAACGTTCTTACAGTGCCACTTATCATCAATTGAACTTAAACAATCAATGAACTAATATTTGTTTGTCATAATTTCGTTATGTATGCAAAACATGAAAGATACAAGCACAAAATATATAATAGTGAAATGTGAAATTACCTTTATTTATTTATTCATCGTTCAAATACATAAAAAAATAATTACATGTTCATTATGATATGGTCACATTTTCCAACAGAATCATGATACCAACTCAGTTAGGGGATTAATATAATTATAAATAGATATAGATAAATTAATATAAGTATAGATAATATTGACTAAAATATGGATTTCTAATTTTTTTTTTAAATTTTTTTATAGGTGTTGAGATCAATCATATGTTTTGTGTCATTAAGTTTTTCTAAGTCTTATTATGATTATTGATTGATTAGTAGAACCTCAATACCCATATGTGTTGAGATCCTTGTATATTTTTTGGTAATTATCTTTGTAAAGTTTTATATATTTTGTAATGATTATATATAATGCTTAAACAAACATCTGTAAGTATATGATCCATAGCCAGCTCAAATGATGCCACCAATGCCCAAGCAAATTCAATAGCAAGTTTTCACACAAATGAGGTCGGTGAAACTCTTGCTGAACTTCGAGAAAAGACAAAGGGAAAACAACCAATAGAGGAGTATACTGACTAGTCACAAGAGAAAAACACAAAAGGGAAGCTCATTCTAAACATAACCGTGATTTTGTGAAGGTAATACCCCATGACTTTGCTAATAATGATGCAAAGAAAAGATTGAATGTTGTGTCCAAAAGGAAGCTGTTTTAGAACGACTTATTGTTAAAGAATTGTCGAAACCATTTTTAAATCGGGTTTTGAAAAATGGGAATCGACTTTAAAACAAAAATGGGAGTCGCCACCAATCTTTTTAGGTGTGATTGGATCACCTTTAAAATATTTTGTTTTAAAATCATTAGTTTTGATCTACGAAATAAAAAGAACAGGTTCAGGAGTCGGTTACGTACGAGGAAGGATTAGCACCCCCGTAACGCCCAAAAAAATGGTACCTAATTAATTATCAAATGTTTTTAAGGTCGGAAATTAAAAATTTTAAGATGCAATCCTCTTTAAAATATTTTGATTTTTTTTTTTGAAGATTGGGGTTCGCTTGTATCAAAATATTGATACTAAGTTAGCCTTTTTGGAAATCCCTATCTCGAATAAACAAAACGCCACATCCAGTAAGTTAGGACACAACGCATTGAAATTCCAAGACAGTTGCTTGTATTTTGAAAATCTTAAAAAACTTAGAAGGGTACTTGACTATTTGAACTCAACGAGGAAAAATTGCAACCCAATAAGTTAGGGCACTACTTTTCTCTAAACTTCCAAACACCAAGCATTGCCTTTTTATTTTTGAAAATTTTGAAGTCTCATTTTTTTTTAAATCGAGCATGAAGGAGCATATTAACATAACATACGAGATAAAATATTATAATAATAGCACAATAGCATAAATATTATATACTGATCAACATATATGACAAATTTTAAATAAGAAAAAAATATATGTATAAAACGCAACGTATATTTAAGAAGAACAGGTAAAAACCCATAAACATGTAATTCAACGTATATTTAAACATATAAATGATGCATGATATTCAATTTTGACACATAAAAAAAATGCATTTGAAAGTAAATTATAAAAGTCCAAGATATTGCATAACATATAAAACATAACATAGTAAGTAATCCTAAAGTAAAAGCAAATATTGTATAAAACATAAGTTTTTAAAAAATATGTATAATATAAACAATTGATAAATGGAATGAGCATATATAAAAAAACGGGATATTTAATAATAGAATATATATAAAAATATATTTATAAGAATAATAGTTATATGAAAAATATATAATATATTGGTATATAAAATATCAAATGTGTAAAAGAATTTATATTTATGATAAAATAATTATATAATATATATATATATATAAGTATAAGTTTTGAATAATATGAAATAAGTAATTAATGATAAAATATGTGTATTATACAAATTATAATATTATAATATCTTCAAAATGTGTAATAATAGAATATGAGTAAAGTAATTATTAACATCTAAATAAAGGTACGTATATAATACAAGTTAAAACCTTTAATGATAATAATATATAGATAAAAATATATAATGATATAAAAAAATGACATAATGTAAAATAATTATAATTTATAATATGAAAGTGTATATATGTAAAAATATATATATATGTTAGAATTAAGTGACCCAAATTCTTATTTAAATAAAATACGATGGAAAATAAAATAAAAGTAAAATCCATATAGAACTAGACTTCTTTTATTTTATTTTAGAATAAGGTTTTTTAAACCTTATTAAACTCCATCTATTTTATATTGATTAGGATAAGGTGTTTCAATCCTACTAGAATATGGCTTTGCAAGCTATAAATAGACATAGTCTATTCCTCTTGTATTTGATTCAAATTTTTGACATAGTGAATTTTCTTCTCCTCTGCCCGTGGTTTTTTCCCGAAAGGGTTTCCACGTAAAATTTTATTTTCTTTATTTTTATTTTATTTTATTTTATTTTTTTCACAAATTGGTATCAGAGCTTCCGGGTTGTTCATCTTGATCACGGTAATGGCGTCTTTAAAATATGAAATTCCGCTGTTGGATCGCAACACCAGATTTACGTTGTGGCAGATTAAGATGCAAGCAGTTCTTGCGCAGATGGATCTGGAGGATGCCCTACTAGGGATAGATAAGATGCCTTCGACATTAACAGATGAAGAGAAGAAGCGTAAGGATCGAAAGGCATTAACACAATTGCATCCGCATTTGTCCAATGAAATTTTGCAGGATGTGATGAAAGAGAAGACTGCATTGCATTATGGAAGAGGCTAGAACAAATATGTATGTCGAAAACTCTAACAAGCAAGTTGCATATGAAGCGGCGTCTTTATGCTCATCGCTTGGGAGGAAGGTGCGTCAGTACACTAACACTTAACAAAGTGTTTAAAGAAATTCTCTCAAACTTGGAGGCCATGGAGGTTCGGTATGATAAGGAAGATCTAGGGTTGATTCTACTTTGTTCGTTGCCTCCGTCTTATTCAACCTTTAGAGACACGATTTTATATAGCCGCGAGTCTCTCACAGCTTGATGAGGTTTATGATTCTTTAACCTCGTATGATAAGATGAAACATCTTGTGGTTAAACTCGACTCTCACGGAGAGGGTCTCATTGTTCGTGGGAGACAAGATCGAATACTCGATGATGATCGTGGTAGGACACAGAAAGAAATCATCGTGGTAAATCTAAGGGTAGATCAAGTCTTCAAATAGAGGTAAAACTTGTAACTTCTCAGAAGAAGAAAGGGCACATTAAATCCGAGTGCTATAAGCTACAAAATAAGATTAAAAGGAGGTCAGTGAATCAAAGGGAAAACAACCGTAAAATTCTCGTGAAGCTGATGTTGTAGAAGACTACACATGATGGTGAACTTCTAGTCGCTCACAATGATTCTAAAGTAAGTGAGGAGTGGATACTTGATTCAGCCGCACCTTCCATATGAGTCCCAATCGGGATTGGTTTACTACTTACGAAACAAAGTTAATGCCAAGGTGTGGTTTTGATGGGAAATAATGCTTCGTGTAAGATCGCAGTGTTGGAACAATTAAAGTTAAGATGTTTGATGGAGTTGTCGAACACTTAATGATGTACTGTATGTTCCGAATTGAAAAGAAATTTAATTTCGTTGAGTACTCTTGATTCAAAAGTGCATATACACACACCGAAAGTGGGGTTTTAAAGATTTCCAAAGGGTCCCTTGTTGTGATGAAAGGGCAAAGAAAAACTGCCAAGTTATATGTTTTGCGGTGGGTTCTATCATTATCGTGATGCAAATTGCCGCTTCTCTTCCTTGTCGATGATGATATTATTAAACTTTGGCATATGCGCCTAGGGCATATGAGTGAGAATGGTATGGTAGAATTGAGCAAAAGAGGACTTCTTGATGGGCAAAGAATTTGCAAACTGAATTTCTGTGAGCACTGTGTTTTTGGGAAGCAAAAGAGAGTTCGATTCACTAGAGGAATCCATAACACGAAGGGAACGTTGGAGTATATTCATTCTAATCTGTGGGGGCCATCCAAAGTGCCTTCGAGAGGTGGAGCTAATTATATGCTAACCTTTATTGATGATTTTTCAAGAAAAGTTTGGGCGTTCTTCCTGAAGCAGAAAAGCGATGTGTTTTCCGCATTTAAGTCTTGGAAAATTATGATTGAAAAAGCAGATAGAAAACAGATAAAATACCTCCGCATGCATAATGGCTTAGAGTTCGTCGATGAGTTTAATAGATTGTGCAAGTCGGCGATCGTGAGACACTTGACAGATTCGTCATACTCCACAAAGAAAACGGCATTGCGTAACGAATGAACAGAATCGATCATGGAGAAGGTTCGATGTATGTTGTCAAATGCCAACTTACCGGTTGTTTTGGGTAGAAGCAACCTCTAATGCATGTTTTTTGATCAACCGATCTCCATCCGCTGCCATTGAGAAAAAGACTCCACAAGAGGTATGGTCCGTAATCCTACTAATTATTCTCGATTTAAAGATCTTTGGGTGTCTGCGTATGCTCATGTTAATAATGGAAAATTGGAACCGAGATCCATTAAATGTGTTTTTCTTGGTTATAAAGTCGTGTAAAAGGGTATAAGTTATGGTGTCCTGAAAATAGAAAAGTTGTGATTAGCAGAGATGTTGTTTTTGATGAAACTGCTATGCTTCCTAACTTATCTCTTAAAGACTCTTCCAATAAAGAAAATCAAAAGCAGGTGGAGCATCAGATTAATACAGAGTAGACTCCTCAAGTCAGTACAAAAATTGAGAATAGAGTTGCTTCTATGCCTCAATACTCTATCGCCAAAAACAGAACTAAAAGAGAAATTAAACCTCCAAAGAAGTATGCTGAGGCTGATCTAGTTGCTTATGCTTTAAATGTGGCTGAAGATATAGATGCGAATCAAGAGCCATCAAATTATTCTGAGGCGATTAGCTGTGAAGACTCAGAAAAATGGATGTTTGCTATGGAAGAGGAGATGGAATCACTCCACAAAAACAAAACATGGGATCTTGTGAAACTTCCTAAAGGTAAGAAGACTATTCGTTGTAAATGGGTGTTTAAAAAGAAAGAAGGGACTCCAGGAGTTGAAGAACCTAAATATAAAGCAAAGCTTGTTGCAAAGGGTTACAGTCAAGTTCTAGGAGTGGACTTCTCAGATGTGTTCTCCCCAGTTGTGAAGCATAGTTCGATTCGAGCTTTGCTTGGTATTGTGGCCATGCATGATTTAGAGCTTGAGCAGTTAGATGTAAAAACTACATTTTTACATGGAGAACTTGAGGAAGATATTTACATGCAACAACCAGAGGGTTTTACAGTCTCAGAAAAAGAGGATTATGTTTGCTTGCTGAAAAAATCCCTTTACGGTTTGAAACAGTCACCAAGGCAATGGTACAAGAGGTTTGATTCTTTTATGACTTCTCACGATTTCAAAAGAAGTAGTTTTGACAGTTGTGTTTACTTTAAGGAAAACAATGATGGTTCTTTTGTGTATCTACTTCTTTACGTTGATGACATGTTGATAGCAGCAAAAGAAAAAGGAGAGATAAGAAAGGTCAAAGCCCAACTAAGTGAAGAATTTGAGATGAAAGATTTGGGACCAGCAAATAAGATACTTGGTATGGAGATTCTTAGAGATAGAAAAGCAAGTAAATTGTACCTAAGTCAGAAGGGTACATTGAGAAACTTCTTTGTAGGTTCAATATGCGAGTGCTAAGCTGTTAGTACTCCTTTGCCACCATTTCGCACTTTCATCGGCTTTGTCTCCACAATCGATGATGAGATTGAGTATATGTCACATGTTCCATACTCTAGTACAAAGGGATCTCTCATGTATGCTATGGTTTGTTCACGCCAGATTTATCATATGCGATCGATGCAGTTAGCGTATATATGGCGAATCCTTGTAAAGAACACTGGAAAGCGATTCAAAGGATTTTAAGATACTTACGAGGTACTATCGATGTTTGCTTACGCTTTGGAAGAATCAAGATGGAGTTATTGGGTATGATGATGCTGATTTTGCTGGAGACCTTGATAGAAGAAGATCTCTCACAAAGTTATGTCTTTACAATCGAGGTTGTGCAATAAGTTGGAAAGCCACTTTGCAAACTACAATCGCTTTGTCTACCACCAAAGTTGAGTACATGGCGATTATCGAGGCTTGTAAAGAAGCTATTTGGTTGAAGGGACTCTTTAGTGAACTAAATGAAGACCTTCAAATCAAAGACATATTTTGTGACAAAGAGTGCCATCTTTCTTACAAAAGATCAAATGTTTCATGAGAGAACAAAACACATTGATGTTCGGTATCATTTTGTTCGTGATATTATTGCTCGTGGTGATATTGTTGTGAGCAAAATTAGTACTCATGAAAATCCTGCAGATATGATGACTAAGTCACTTCCTATAACCAAGTTTAAGCATTGCTTAGACTTGGTTGGTGTTCATTGTTGAAGTTAAACCCTTAAGGGGTTTTATGGAAGAGGTGGATAACTTGTTCGCGATGAAGAACTTGTTTATTGAGAATTTGTGTCCAGGTGGAGATTGTTAGAATTAAGTGACCCAAATTCTTATTTAAATAAAATACGATGGAAAATAAAATAAAAGTAAAATCCATATAGAACTAGACTTCTTTTATTTTATTTTAGAATAAGGTTTTTTAAACCTTATTAAACTACATCTATTTTATATTGATTAGGATAACGTGTTTCAATCCTACTAGAATATGGCTTTGCAAGCCTATAAATAGACATAGTCTATTCCTCTTGTATTGGATTCAAATTTTCGACATAGTGAATTTTCTTCTCCTCTCTCACCTAGTGGTTTTTCCCGAAAAGGGTTTCACGTAAAATTTTGTGTTCTTTATATTTTATTTTATTTTATTTTATTTTTATTTTTTTCACAATATATAATATATAAATAATTAATAAATATATAATACAAGTAAAAATATAATAATAATAAATAATAATGTAAAATAATAATATATAATAAATAATAATAATATGAAATAATATATTGTTAAAATGTAAAATAATATAATAGTATAAAGATATATAAACATTATGTGATAAAAATATACTATAATAAATAATAAGTAATGATATATATGTTAAAATATACATTAATGTGATAATAGAAAGATATGAAGTAATATAACATAATAAAATATAAGTAAATAATTATAAGATATATAATACGTATATTCATATTAAAATATAATAGTATATGTATAAAATTTAAAATAAAAATGTTATAAATAGATTAAAAGGAATAAAAGGGATTAAATTGAACATAAATAAAAGTCAATGGCTAATTTAATAATAGAATAACTGAGATCAGACCTAATTGAAGCGGCCATTAAAACCCTAGGGACTCATCGAGAAATTTTCCCTTGTCCCTAAATAGCATCGTTTTAATCCATGACTTAAAACAGTTACTACAAGGACTAAATTAAAACTGAAACATAATATCAGGGCTAATTCATAAATAAAACAAAACAAAATTGTAAACATAAAAAATGAAGGGACTAATTGGGTAATTAACCCAATCCTCAAAAACACGCGGATCCTTCCCCGGTTATCGGGTCAACGCGCAGATCCTAGGGCCTTAAAACGTCGTCGTTTTAAGCTTATCAGACTAAGCTAAAACGGGACCGTTTTGATAGGGCTATATAAGCCAAATTTTAAGCCTAAAAATCATTTTTACACCGGCCCCTTAAAAAAAACTAAAAACGCTCTACAGAGGGGAAGAGAGAAGTCCTCGGCTCTAGCCTCCGGCTACAGTGCAGTGCTTGCACACGCGCCTCACGTGCTGTCGTACGCGGTGGTCTGAAGGTTCAAAAACCTTCGTCTTTCCACAGGTAACCTCTTTTCTTTTAAACGTTACTTTTTAAAAAATATATATAACAAGAACGATTCATATATTCGTAGAAAAGAAAACAAAGTATGGAAAATAATCACCTTCTGAAATATTATTGTAGATGTTTTGTGTACAATGTTTTTGTGACGTGTTTTTCTCTATGTCTGTGTCTATGTATGTTTCTGTTTCTCTCTGTGTATGTATTTTTTTTCTTCTGTCCTTTTTCGTATATCTCCAGCGTACCCCTTTACAGATTTGAGAAAAGGCTTTATAGCCTTAATCTACTGCCTATTTTGGAAAGAAATCAAAAGATTTCTTTCCAAACCCTGTTCTAACCTATTTGCTGTAGTTTTTCTTTGATTTCTTTCCTTTTCCTGCAGGTGGCTGCGAGGATCTCGTGGCGAGACAAGGCTGAGATGTAGCGTTGATGGAGCCTTGACGATGGTCGTGCTGTTCGTGACGTGATTCGGGGCCAAACAAAGGGATGACTGGTGATCGAGGCATTGATGGGCATTGAAGGCTCTTGGGACAGCACATTGAATGGTGGCCTCGATTTGCGGGTTGGCAGACGCTCCCCGAAGCTTCCAGAAGATGTTGCGACGCCACAGTGTTATAGGAAACCCTAGGGTTTCTTGTTTCCCTTAAGTCCGTTGGGCCTTTTGGGCTGTTTTAAATTTGGGCTTGCTCGGTAGCTGTAATTGGGTCATATTTAGGTTTGGGTTATGGGTGTATTTGGGCATACGGGTAGTGATACTTAGTTTTGAAAGTTTTAATGTTGGGCCAATAGTATTTGGGCTCTTGTAAGCTGGACTATGGACATTTTAAATAAATATTATTTATTTAATTCTTTGTTTCCAGCCGGTCAAATGCCTCTTACAGGTTCTTCATCAAAGTCTTCATCAGCTAGCCCTTCTTTAGCTAGTTCTAGGTTGCTGTCTAGCTAATTTTCTTCACTTAAATTAGCATTTGCATCACTTCAACTTCAAACTTTTTCTTCATCAAACCTCACATCCCTACTCACCAAAATCTTCTTAGTTGAGGGATCATACACCCTGTAGCCCTTATTGATGCTGATGTAACCAACAAAGATCCCAGGCATAGATCTTTTATCAAGTTTGGTTCTCTTTTCAGCTGGTATAAGAGTGTAGCAGACACAACCAAACACCTTTAGGTGTGACACTGTTGGTTTGAGATCATGCCAAAACTTCAAAAGAGGTTTTGTCCTTGATAGCAGTAGTACGTAACCTGTTGAGTAGATACACTGAAGTATTTGCTGCTTCAGCCCAAAATTTACCTGGCAATTTACTTTCAAATAACAGACATCTGGTCATATCGAGCACTGTTTAATTTTTTCTTTCACAAACTCCATTTTGCTGAGGAGTATAAACTGTTGTTAGCTGATGATGAATTCCAACTTGCTTACACAACTTCTGAAATTTCTCAGACAGATACTCAGCACCATTATCTGATCTCAAAGCTTTGATCTTACAGCCCGATTGGTTCTCAACTAGAGCTTTAAATTTGCTGAATGCTTCAAACACCTCTGATTTTTGCTTTAAAAAATAGATCCAACAGAATCTACTAAAATCGTCAATAAACAGCATAAAGTATTTGTTGTCATTCAAGGAGGAAGACCTCATTGGTCCACAAATGCCAGTGTGAACTAATTCGAGCTTTCCTCGAGCTCTCCATGCCTTATTAACTGAAAAAGGCAGTCTTGCCTACTTACCAAACTGGCAAACTTCACAAACATCATCATTAACTCAATTTTGGACATGTCTTCAACCAAATTTAATCTATTCAGCAAACCAAGTGACTTGTAAATAACATGGCCTAACCTTTTGTGCCATAAGCTAGCTAAGTCAGTAGCACTAGCATAGGCCTTTTTTTCTAACTGATTTACATCCAGCATAAAACACCAATCAGTCATAACCACTGTAACTAGTATTTGACCAAATGCATCCTCAACAACACAGGAGTTATTCTTGAAAACCAGTGAATAACCCTTCTCAATTAGTTGACCAACACTAAGCAGGTTTTGGTCTATATCAGACACATAAAGTACATCAGAAATAACTTTATTACCTGAATGTGTGCAGATCACTACATCTCCTTTGCCTTTGGCCTCGATAAGGTTGTCATTTCCAACTTTGACTTTGGAAGTAAAGCTTCTGTCAAGATTCTTGAACAACTTTTCATCTGAAGCCATATGGTGAGAACAACCACTGTCAACTAACCAGTTCTTACTAATTTTGTTTGAGGTTGCATAATAGGATGCAAAGAAAACATGCTCCTCTTGAGCTTGAAGGTCTTCAACAGCCTTAGCTTGCATTTGCTGCTGACCTTGTACCTTCTTTTTATTCTTGCACACCTTCTCAACATGACCAAATTGTTTACATCTTTAGCACTGAACATCTGGTCTATGCCAACAGTTCTTCTCTAAATGTGTGGTCTTTTTGCAGTGAATGCATGGTGGAAAGCTCCTTTTTTTAGCATCTCTCTTTGATTTCTCCATTTTATTGAGCAAGGTTTCTTTCCTTTCTGACTTGAACCTGACCCTTCTTTGACCTTTGCTTGGAAAGCTCCTTCAAGATGCTCTTCCTGCCTATTGACCCTTCTTTGCTCAAGTGCATACAAGGAATTTACCAACTCAAACAGTGAGATGGCTGATAAATCCCTCGAGTCCTCCAATAAAGAGATCTTTGACTCAAATTTCTCAGGGAGAGTTGTAACGACCTTTTCAACAACTCTGCTCTCATGGAAATCATTACCAAAGAGCCTAATGTTGTTGACTATGGCCATTATTCTATCAGAGTACTGCTTAATGGTCTCTGACTCTCTTATCTTCAGATTCTCAACATTCTTTCTAAGGTTGATCAGCTGCTGCTGCCTTGTCTTGTCTGACCCCATAAATTCCTTCTTTAGCTTCTCCCATGCTTGCTTTGGTGAGTCACATGCCATTATCCTAGTAAAAATCACATCGAATACTCCATTTTGCAAGCAAACCATTGCCTTATGCTTCTTGGCACAATCTTCACTATGTTACCTTATCTGTGCAATGGCGGGATTAGCCCTCAATGGTGGTGGTTCAGCATCATTCTCTACAACATTCCACAAATCATGTGCTTGAAGGTATGTCTTCATCTTAACTACCCAAATGTGGTAGTTTTCTCCAGCAAACACAGGTGGTGGTGGTGTAAAGCTCATGTTTGTAGCAAACAAACAGACCAACAAAAAACAGCTTCTACTTCTTTTCTCTCAAACACAACCAAGGTCCTCAAAGACTTAGGCTCTTGATACCATTTGTTGGGTTTTTTATACAGGAAGAAAAAGAGAATAAAGTCATCCGGATAAAATATGAAGCTCTTGTTGAAACTAGAGCAACAAAGCAACAATTCCGGATAAAGTATGATATAAGTTTGAGATTCAAAGAAATGAGAGTTGCAAGGAAAGCAACCAAACAAACAGAAGCAAAAGGGATGAGAAAATGAGAGAAAAAATTAGCTAATCTCATTACATTTTCTCCATCAAATGTATGATGTACATATATAGAACTACAACAATATTTTTGACTTGTAGAAGTGAATAAACATTAAATACATCCTAATGATAACATAGGACCTGTCTAGAACTGGAAAGTGCTTGACTAACTTTATCCAGTCAAAAAGTTTTCTGTCAAATCATATACAGGTCACTTGTTACAACAAAATGTACTTCATTCGGACAACATACATACATTTGTAGCTGCTGTATTTCATCCAGGTAACATACATACTGCTATTTGTTGCCACCTTGAACAGAAGCACCAAATCCTTCAGTTGTGGCTGCTAAAAAAGGACAACTCTTGGAACTTTTGAGGAGTGATCTGGACTATTTACCAGTAGAGATGCAAAGACTTGCAGCGAAAAATGCTAAACTTGCTGAGATTATTTGCAATCTAGAGAAGACACCCTAGTAGGGAAGTTGATTTGGCCTTCAGATAAAAAAAGGGGGAGATAGAGTCTGTTAAGGGGAGTTCTTTGTTGTTGTTAGTGAGCTTGTTATTAGTACAACTTTGAAGATTCTTTTATTTTGTTTCTTAGGAAAGATGAATAAATATGTTGCTAATGTTTGAGCATTCACATTGATGAACTTTTGTTTCATTTGTCTTCTTGTTCAGTGATGGATTTTCTTATATATATTTTTCAAGCATTGTCTCTTGAGATCTTTGCATGGTGAAAGAGGAGTTATTATGTTTTGCAAAAAAGCTAAAGAGGTAAATTGTTGGGACCTTGGTTGTCCTCCATAGTATAGTTCTTTCTCATGTTCGAATAGCTTCAAATATATGTTTTGTCTCCATGTCTTATAGCTTGTTTGAATAGCATGTCAGGACAGACTTTTGGACAACAGTTTGGACATCTCTTCAAGACAACTTAAGTAAGTTTCCATTTTTATTTTGATTTTCATGATGTGTTACACTATCAACAAATGATCTCTAAGCTATAATTTATTCTTTGGTCAATAATGTTGATCAATTTTGGAGAGGAAGAGGAGAAAACATCGACTTTACTTATCTCAAGAACTTATCTTTATCCAGGTAGATTAAACTTTAGTTAGTAAATTATTCGACCAATTGTTGAATACTCATTCACTAAACAAAACTTCATAGAGTAGAATTATTTTTTGAACTACATTAACAAAGTTAGTATGCCTACTTCTCTTTCACTCTGTTTTGTTTATTGCCTTTGTTTCAAAGTCATGGTTTAACTTCTGTTAAAATATCTATTGAGACATTAAATTGGAACAAAGGGGAAATAGGTTAATTTTTCAACATTAACTTTTGATTCCAATTGAATCACCATTCGTAATGCATTCAATACACTTCTTATTAGTTACAATCTCATTTTATTTTTATATCATTTCACTTTATAATTGACAATATGCATTTTTAGATCTAATTAAAATTTTCTAAAAATTTCAAAGAAAAAATCACAATTTCCTAAAATTTGGATGCCTTCCCTCAGGCTTTAATCGGTCCGCCTCTGTTTAACCATTCTTGACTGTTATCACTAAATTACTCATTTGTTTATACTTTGCTATTCATTAAGTCATTTCATTGTTTTAATGATTCCATCAATTTGGCTACCTCTCCCACTATTAATTAATTCGTTACGCAAGATTGTCTATTTATTAATGTTGTAGCAATATTTTATTACGATTTACCAATTGACCAAATTTAGAACATGTCTATATACTAATCATTAATTATCCAACCCTCTAACTCTATTTTTTTTTATAAGTAAAACAAACAAATAAAAGTAACTACGTAAAGTTTGTCTATGTGATTCTGTCAATGGAAGAAAGTGCTAGCACCTCCCTTAGAATTTCCTGAAATGTATTTTCAATCCTTGGTTTGTTCCTAACGCGATTTTGGCCAAGCAGTCGACAATTTGGTTGCATTCTCTAGGAAGATAGTGAATGACCAAAGATCTTGCATTCACCAACAGGTGATGAATACGCCTAATGAGAACAGAGTTCGAACTTGTCAAATAAGAATCCTAAATGGTTTAGAACACCTCCATACTATCAGCTTGAATCCTCACACCATCATAGTTCATGTTTTGGATAAGTGTTAAACCATCAAAGATACCCCATAGTTCCATTGTTATTAATCAAACCTTCCATCAATCCTTTCTTGAATCTCTTAAGTCATCATAACTCAGTCCAATAATTTTACTAATTCATCCATATGTAATAATTGATTTAACTCTTTATCGCCTTGTACTATGGTATTTTACAATCATTCATGATAAACTTATTTATCGTATTTATATAAAAAGAATATAAAGGCCCCTATTTTAGAGGTTAGATTGTATTTTGTTTTTTTTTTTTTTTACTAAAGAGACACCACGTATACCTTATGCTAATGTGCAAAGACCAATTTTTAATAATAAAACTAGATGAATTTTTTTTACAGTATAGAGACTAATTTATTCATTTTTTTCAACTTATATATATACCCTTTCTATTAAATATATAATTCAAACCATTTGCTAAATATTTTAATCACAAGTCATCCCAAAATAATTCAAGCATAATAATTAATTGGTAAGTTTAGAATTGAAAAAACACTTGCCTATTATTATTCCAATTCTTCTAAAATGCCTTCGAATTATTGGTCAATCTTTTTCAATCTCCTTAGATTTATCTACTTTCTCATCACTTTTTTCCCTCACAATTTAAAATTGCAATATTAATTTCCAAATAAGATATACATAACATGAACTCCAATTTCTAAGCAAATTATCTAAATACATACTTAACAATGTCATCCCACCTTACTCACTAGCCAAATCTAGCTTTAACTCCCCAAGGCACTCTTAATCCCTTCTTTCTCTTCATCATTGAGTAAGACATCTCACGACTACATGAATGAGCTTTGTACAATCTTTTATATCTTGTTAAGGCTCACGGTTTACGATGGACATCACTAGATTTTCCATGGTTTCATTTGGCTAAGAAGAAGAAACCAATAAATTCTATTGATTCCCCCCCCCCCCCTCTCCCCCACACAATCCGTCCAAGCCAAAGAATAAGAAAAAGTAATATGCTTGCTCTCACCCATCCATCCGTTGGCTTCACATGCACCCATAGGTAGGTGTGAACAATTCCCTCAGCCACCAATTCATGCTTATGACACCTTGCTCACATGTTTCCCCCCACTTTTATGGCTTAGCAAATGAACCATTTAAATATCAAATTTAAGTTAGTGGAGTTATACATCATGGCATTATATTTCCGCTTTCTACTTAAATTACACCATTAATTAACTGATCAATTTCAACTTTAAGTTCTCCCACTTTCAATTAAATTTCAATTTAGTCCTTTCTCCATTTTTCATATATCCTCTTTCACACAAGTCCCTATGTTTATAATTATAATCAATAATATTATTATTATTCTCAAAACTCGAAATTATAGTATTGTATTCTCAAAATTTATTATTTATTCCAATAATGACGAGTTGTATGTTACATATAGAGGCATTAATGTATCTTGTAAATAACACATGACTTAATATAACATTTGTTGTAAGTTTATTGGTAAGATATAACTCTTCTCCAACATGCAAACATTGGAATAGAATTAAAAATATATTTAGATATTTATGAGGGACAATTGGTATGAGCTATTTTGCTCAAATGTTTCACAACCTTAATTAGTTGGATATGTTGATACTGATTTTATTGAATCTACGTAAAGGATGATCTCAAATAAGATCTTTATGTGTGAAGGTACATCTGCGTTCAACAAAACAATCATTAGTTACCATCTCTTCAAATAATATAGAAATAATTTCAATGCATGAAACTAGCTAAGAGTACATTTGGCTAAGGCTAATGGTCCAACATATATCCATAATATATCTAAATTATCTCTATAAGAAAAAAAACCCAACTATCTTATTTGAAGATAATGCAGTGTGTATAACTCAATTAAAAGGAGATAGAATGAAACATATTTTTTCAAAGTTATGCTTCACTTTTGATCTTGAGAAGAGAGATAGTATATAAGTTCAACAAATTCATTCTAGTGATAATTTTACAGATATATTTACTAAGACATTATCAACTTCGGCATTTGAAAGGCTGATATACGAAATTGGAATGCCTCGAATCAAAGATGTTAAGGGATATTGTCATTAGAGGGAGTTCAAAACATGTTGTACTACTTTCTTTTAACTAATAATTTGTCACATTAATTTTTTTTGGTAAAGATTTTTAACAAGACAATTTACAATTGTATATTATTTTTCTTTATCAAATTTCTATCTCACAATATTTTTCTTCTCTTAATAAGATTTTAATGAGACAGTTTTGGTTCATAAATATTTAAGATGGAGTGTTGTAATTCTTATTAATTGTGGAAGTTAATAAATCTTCAAAAGCCCATCAGTTTATGAGAGCAAAAATCCTATAAGCCTAAACATGTTTCAATATGCAATTAAATAAGTACGTTTCAACGAAGACGATGAAATATTTATGTAAGTCTTCATTTATTATTTGTAGCTATTTGAGTACAATGAGGCTTACAAGCTTTGTGAATGGCTAAAGTAAATATATGAAAAGGTTGCTGGGATAAGTTTTAAAATTATATATAATTTTGATTTAATATGTAAATTGATTTATGAACTTCAATTTGGTTTAATTATGCATATGAAATTTTAATTGTGGTTTAAATGTATATATAAAACTTTAATTTTAATTCAATCTTAGAATTTAAAGAAATAAATACATAAATTATTTTTATATTAGATAAATATAATTATTTCTATATGTAACATATAAACATAAAATGATGTTATATCAATAACTATGTTCTATGTTAATAATTTGTGAAGATTGGATCAAATGAAAATCTGTGTATAAAATTAAATATTAAACTAAAATTTATGTATAGTTTTGAGATTTATCCTTTCTTTCGCTTTATATTTTCTTATATGCTCTTTAATATTCGTTAGTAACACATTATTATAAATATTAAATACATTAAAAGTTATAAATTCAAAATATATATTAAAAATTATAAATAATATTATAATTATTTATACTATTATAATAGTTTTAATTGAATTAGATGTAATGAATCACCTAGACATTAAAAAATTATTTAAAAACAAAATTAAAACCATAACTCTTCAAATCAATGGTATTTTTTATTAATTCAGTTTCTAAACTCCTTAAAAATTCTTCAAAATCTGAAATTATAGGATTAAGTATTTTCAAACTCACAAAACTCTAAATTATTACCATGGCAAAGATGAAAATGAAATTAATACATTTTTTATATAATATTTAATACTATTTATAGCTCATTACCAACCCATAATAAGAAGATAATGCGCTTCAGTGTACTCGAACCTACATCCTCCTTCATTGACAATAATATTCATACCAATAAATTAAGACTCAATCGACAAATGGAACTAATACTTAATTAGCAATATTGATGATATTATTGTTAAAGAAAGTTCCAGCAAAGCTGACCCTTTTACACGGTTACACTTACACCATCGTTTTCAAAGCAGCAAATGCGAACAGCCGACAGAACACAGTGCCAATGCCATGTCATAAAGGTTTTTAGAATTAAACAAGTCTTTTTGAAAACCGACCAACGCCACAAGCCAATAAAGAGGCCTTCAAACGGGAATCTAGTTAGTGGCAAATTCCAGGAATTTCATTACCTTTTATTTTTTTCTTTTGCAAAGCTCAGGATTCTCAAGAGAGAATCCTTTGCTTACCCTTTTCTATATAAATATATTCTGTTAGATTTTATCAAGAAACAAGGAATCTGTTTCTTTATTACGTACTAACCCCATTTGAATATACTAATGACAGCTAAAAAAGGAATACCTTGTTAGGAGGTGCTTTGGTCTTTGTTTTGAAGACTGTGAAAGTGATAAATGCTTTAAATGAAGTAGGAACATGAACATTGTTTGGCTTAGGCAATGAAATATGCTGCTGACAATGGCTTGGCTAACACATCACCAATGTTTCCATCGCACAAATTGAATTACCAGTCACCAATATGTCATCTATATACACAATAAGGTATGTAGTAGTGTCACCAGCTTTGTGAGTGAACAAAGAAGGATCAGCCTTTTAGGACTGAAATTGAAGCTTGAAAAGGAGTTGTTCTAGTTGGGTAAACCAATTGGGCCTGCCTAAGACCCTATAAGGCTTTATGGGGTTACAATCAAAATACTGTTATTCAACATGTACAATTCTTCAAATAGATCAACATTAAGCAATGCCTCATTAATATTTACTTGTTTAAGTGGTCATTGATTGGTGGGAGCTTAGGACAGCAATGTGTCAACTAGAAAATCATGTAGTGGTACTTCCTTACAGGTGGTAATGTTTCCGGTGACCATGTACCATTGGCCATGAGAGCATTCTGTTCTGGAAGCACAGCATCTCTTCAAGCTACATTGTTAAGTGCTGCAGTTTGCATTTCCTGTATTTGACTGCTTCATTACGATGTATCTTATTACAGAAGCTAAAGAAACTAACATTTCAGGGATCCACCAGCCCAGTAGAGGTGTTTATGGGCTGGACTAGATCTAAGCATGATGTTATTTTATGCTTACCTTATCCCGACTTAAAATTTTATTTAAGTTCATTTATATTTAAAAATAGTTAACCCAAATATATTTTAGGCCTACCCATATTAATTTTTTTAAAAATAAAAAATATATCTATGCCATTTTAATTAAGTATTTAATAATTTTATATATTTTTTATTTATGAAAATTTTATATATAATTTTTTAAAAGGATACTATTATTAATAGGAACTATGAACAATAATAATACAAATGATAAAATAAAGCACTACAAACTAATGTACAAATGTCTTGTCCGCAAAGTAATCTAAAAACAATATCAAATTGGTAGTAACTGCAACACTCGAATAATTCATAAATAAACAAGAGATACATCAACTTGATCAAATCGTTGAAATTTGTATCATAGCCTCACCATTATCAAATTAACCTGACGAGGAACACCGATCAACCAAGAAAAAACTACCAAAAGCCCCAAGAAACCATCACATCAGTGTTGCACAAAAGGTCAAGTCTCAGATTGCCTATCCTTCTCCTCATCATCTATGATCTATCATGAAAAAACATATCAAGAATGATTCTTAATAGACTTGGCGGCACCTTTATATTGACAAATCTCACATTTACATTAGAACTTGACTAAAAATTTAAAGTAAGAATAAAACCATCACACCTTTTAAAAAATAAAGTGAACAAAACAAAAATCTAGAAAAATGTAGACAAAATAAGACCATAAAATTATGGATAAAACCATGATAATATGGACTGAAATTAAAAAAAATAATATTGCAAAAAAAATGTTTGAGAAATCACGACTAGCCATTAGCCTAAAGGCCAACGCTGTCGCCGACGAAGCAAAGATTTTATTTGAAAAAGTTAAGTATGACAAGAAGAGAGTAGCTAAGGTTTTTCTTAGAATATTCAATTCTCATACGATGATGTCATACATTTAAATTTTATATGTCATAATTTACATAATATAAAATATTATAAGCTTAAAAACAAGTTAGATCAGCTTAGGCTCATGCTTTCGATTTTCAAGTCTAAACCTGATTCATATTTTAAACGGGCCTATTTTTTTGTTCAAATCCTCTCAAATTTTGGACGAGTCTTCAAGCTTAAACGGATAATCCAACTTATGAACACATCTAAAGCCTAATTGTTAGATTAAACTCTGAAGCATTCCTCATCCCAAAAGTATGCTTTTAGTGGTTCAAAAATTCAATACTACACAAGTTAAATAATAAATGCAGAATAGTGGAAGCTTGCTTCAATCTCAAGGGAAGGGTAGTGTGAAGAAGAAGCACTTTTGCTTGCTTTCTGATCACGCACTACAACAACCAAAGTTAGAAACTTCTGCTACGTTTGCATTACAGAAAACAAAATTTTCTCCTTTAGACACATGGTCTCATCTTTTAACACAAATTTGATAAATGTTATCTGTTAAAGATGATTATCTAAATCATTCCAATTAAATTCTGAATTTAATCATTCTGGTATAAAATAATATGTATATACTGCAGTTGACATTAATAAAATCCAAAGCCATCATTATTTTATGTGGAAACTAGGATTGAACCGATCCCATATGAATCCAGTTCAGATATTTTATTTTCACCCATCATCTCCTCAACCTCCATTCTCAGAACATGAATGACAAATAATGACCCAATTGTCTTTGACTTTGTGATTGTAAGTAGATGCTTGGCTTGCTTCCCTCCCACATACCCTATGATGTGATGCCCCATAACTGCATGGAATTATTAATTAGTGTGGGCACTACTGGCACTGACACCGGCGCATATATTATGTATATTGGTTCGATGACATTGCTCTATTATTGGCTCAACGCAACTTTATTTAATCGTACTACGCCCCAAAGACGCTAAAAGTGAATCAAAATTAATGTAGTGTAAAGTCTGTGGTGAATTGGTCATTCTGCATACCCATAAAAACAAGCCAATTTCCCTTTTTCTGTTTCTGGGGCAACACTACTTAATGATTGTGATTTTTGAACTTCAAAGCTCAGATATGAAAAAAGTTACAGTCTGGCAACTTATAAAATGTAGCCAAAATGAATACCCCACCAGTTCCAGCATTTGAATTATTGTTTCAAATTCACTCACTTTTTCTTTTCTCATATTACAAATGGTTGGGAAAACTTCAAATGTTTAAGATTCAAAATCATAATTTCCCATTAATTTTCAAATTATTTTTAACTTTTGATTCTGAGGTTGAATGAAAAAAAAATTATTAGGTTTGAGTTTTTCAATTTAAAAGTTGATATGAGTGTGACAATTATGTTATTCCAAAAACAAAATGGTATGAAATGTGCATCACAGTTATTTCTGTAAAAACTTTTTTTCTCCTATCCGATTTAGATTTTGTTACAAAAAAAAAATATATAAAGATGGTTTGTGGTCGTGATTTACAACATGAGAGTAAGGAAAGTTAGTAAGATGAAGTCAGTTCACACCATAAATAATGCGAAGAGTCACTATGCTAGAAAGGTTATGAGAAAGAGTTTTCATTGAGTAATGTCACTTGCCCTTTCTCCACCCTCGTGAGGAGTATTTATAAGGGAATGAGGGCTAGGCGTGGGTCCCAGTTATTGAGTTACCCTTCCCTTTGTGTGCGATGATAAGATATCATGTGTTAACTTAGAGCACTGTTGGACTCAACTTGGATGAGATTGGACAAAGTGTCTATTGGATGTGATGGATTGATAGATGTTCTTAGGAGCTCTTTCAATATATCTTCTATGGATTGTGTGGGTAACTCGGGGATGATACCCAAGCGATTTTAAGGTAGCGATATAACAATTGTCCCCTCGTCCCCTTAGACAAAAGATGTATTATAAAATGGTCTGGCATGAATCATCTGTTTGAATGAATGAAACGATCGTTGGTTGGATGACTTCCATTTTTTTAAAGTGTCATCATTGTTCCTTCGATCATCATGTCTTCCGCATTGATTACTTTTTGAACATGTGGCTTTCTTTGACTTGTGCTGGGAAGAGGTGCCGTTTCTATTTATCTTCATTTTGCTAAGCGTGCTTACTTATGTTCCTACTTCAATGGCTATAAATAAGGTATGTGCTTTATTCGAAGATTGGTGTCTCTTTATTGTCCTCTTTGTTTGTTGCTATGTAATACCCCATACCCGTACCTGAGACCGGGATAGGATACGAGGCATTACCGAGATTTTTTTAGAATAATCTCAATTAATTTATATTATATAGTATTCATTTTCATGTTTCATGTAACATCCTTTTCATATATTCAATTTAAAATATCATATAAAATACGATACAATACTTAAATTGTCATATTTACATGCTCATTCAGGATATACGAACCTACCTGACTAAATTGAAGAAATACCAAGATTTAGGGTTATATTGGTAATTTATCATTTTTCCAATTTTCACCCAATCTTAAATTGATAATTTCATTCAATTTATTAATTTAGATAATAAACAATTTCAATTCATTCCCTTCAATTTAGTCATTTTTGACATTTTTACAAAATTGCCCCTATAGTTTTACTTTTATTCAATTTAGTCCATGAGCTTAAAACATACAAATTAGCCATGCTAGCTGAATATTCATATATATTTTCCACCTCCTCCTCTCCATTCCACATCCTTATTGTATATAACACATTTGTAAGTAACATTGTCCATAATTTTCACTATTTACTTATATGAATATTCAAGCTGTCCATCTGTGTCATAGTTACTAAATTATTTTTATCTCGAGTTACAGAACTCCAAATTAAGATCCATAAATTTTCCTTGAAACTAGACTCATATATCTTCTTACCATAAAATTTTCAGTATTCTTGGTTTAGCCAATAAGTACAGTTTATTCTTTAAAATTATCCCTGTTCTTCTGTCTGACAGTTTCGACTCTCCTTCACTAAAAATTAATTATCTTACAGTACAAAACTCGGATAATATTCCTGATGATTTATCCTGAAAATAGACTCATTAGGGATTCTAAACATATAACTTTAGGACTCTAATTATTTTTCTACAATTTTTGGTGATTTTCCAAAGTCATAACAGGGGAACCCGAATTTATTCTGACCTTGTCTCACAAAATTCATTATATCTCATAATTTACAATTCAATTGCTTATACCGTTTCTTCTATAAGAAACTAGACTCAATAAAATTCAATTCCATATTTTATTCATCCTCTAATTCAATTTCTACAATTTTTGGTGATTTTTCAAACTTATACTACTGCTGCTGTCCAAAATAGTCTTAGTGCAAAATGTTGATTTTTCTACTTTTAATTTCAAATTAATCCTAACCAAATTCACTTACTTTTTCTATCTCAATTCATACTTCATTTCTATTCAAATTTTGTCCAAACTCATACTGAACTATTAAATTGCCAGCATATTTTCCTAATTTTGAAATTTCATCAATTTAGTCCCTACAACATAAAACTTATGAATTACTTTACAATTCAATCCTTATTTCATTTCTAACTTGAATTCCTATCAATCTAACCCCTAATTCATCTTTTTATTCAACATAAACAATATTTAGAAATCTAATATCTTTCAAAATATTCAATTAATTTCGTCAAAACCTTGTCGCAAAGCTTCTAAAACATCAAAATTAAGTAAAAAGGGCTTGATTGACTTACCTATTAAAGTTTAAAGCTTCAAAACTATTATTTTCCCTTTTCTTTCTTTCTTTCTTTCTTTCCTTTCTTTCTCCCCTGTTCTTCTCTATTTCGTTTCATCCTTTTCTATTCTTTTTTTTCTCCTTTTATTTCCTTTACTTTATATATATATAATAATAATAATGATAATAATAACTTAATAAATATCTAATTAATATCAAATATTTATTTTACATTTGTATCCATTTATATCCACACACTTGTCACAATTTAATATATTTATTATATATATAAAAATCTTATAATTATTTAATTAATAAATATCTTTTATAATCAAATACATGTATTACAAATGTATGTATTTTTATTTATACACTTGTACCAATCATTTCCATACACTTATCACATTTTAATTTATTCATTGTATAATATCAATTTAATACTAATAAATACATTAATATTTATTTAAATAATAAGTAAATACACACATGTATTACAAATGTATTTACACTAATTATTTCACATGTATTTTATTTTTGCCATACACTTGTATCATATTATTAGTATACACTTGTCTTTCTTTTCTTTATTTCCTAATAAAATAATAAAATAATTTAATATCAATTAAATTATAATAATAAATTAATCTAAGAAAATCCTAGATTCTTCCATCTTTTGCAGCCTAAATTCATACATTACGCATAATTGTCTATTTGGTCCTTTTTAATTTCTTTTAATCTATAATTAAACTTTCACACTTCGTTCAATTTGGTCCTTTTACTTAATTACTCTTAATTAAATTAAATTCACTTAATTAAACTCTAATTGACCACTCATTTTACTTCGTAAATATTTATAATAAATATTTACGAATCCATTTTTCAGAAACGGAGACCCAAAAATACAATTTTTCGGCATCGGTAAAATTCGGGTCATTACATGCTATCTTTTATTGCGTGATTGGGATTTCCTTTTTGCCTTATATATTTGTTGCTTATTTGTCTAAAATGACCAGCAATTCATTGATAGAGGATATCATAATTGAAGGTGTAGAGTTATTGTGCACCACAATGATAGAGGAGATGATGGCCATGCTGTGTTTACAATGTCTACAATAGATGCACTATAGGTATAAATTTCAATGTCGCCGAGTGTTCACTGATGGGTGACGACAAAACATATGGAAGGGTGTAACAACCTTAACTTATATCTATCATCGGATTAGGGTTATGCAGTATTTCCGATCAATTGGAAACCATGCAACACCATATTGTTCAATAACTTAAATATATCATTAACCATTCAATCAAATACATTTCAGCCCTAAAAATAACTTAAGAGCAGTTCAGGACTAATCTGAAACAAAACAGGAAGTTTAGGAAAAACATGCAAAAATTGAAAACAGGGGTCACATGGCCATGGGGCCTGTAACACCTTTCACCCTTATTCAATGTCGGAATAAGGTTACAGAGCATTACCGAACTTATCACACATTTAAACATACATCCTTCATACAATTAATCAATTCAATCACAATTAAACATTTCATCCCTAACACGAGCCTATGAAGCCCTTAACATGCATTAGGAGTGGTTCGGGACTAAACCAATAACTTTGAAAGCTCATAGAAACTTAGAATTTTTTTTTCAAAACTGGGGACACACACCCGTGTGTGTAGACATACGAATCGGGACTACATGGCTTTGTCCCAGCTCGTGTCCAACCCCGTGTAACTCACTAACTTGGGTCACACGGCCAACACACACGTCCGTGTGGCTAACCTGTGTACCCTAAAAATGGCCATACACGCTCGTGTGCTAGGCCGTGTGCTAGGCCGTGCCAAACCTGTAGGGTATATTGATTTATGCCACACGGCCAAGTCACAGGCCCGTGTGTGAAGCCGTGTGAAGCATACCGACTTGATTTAAATTTCAACATCAGGGGACACATGGCCGTGTAACATAACCGTGTGTCATACATGGCTGAGACACACGCCCGTGTCTCTACCCGTGTGGACAAAAATAGACTATTTACCAAGCCATTTTGCCACCCATACTTGTGCACACCTACACCAAACCCAATGGCACAAAACATAACATATAATAGACATTTAAACCAGCCAATTCAAACATAAATCATGCACATTCTATACTTCTATTTTACATATACACAAATCATCAAAATATGCAAATATTTGTACCAAAACTTAATTCCTCAATTTATCAATATGACCATTAACAACCATACATCATTTGATCTATTTTCTCAAGCATGTTAACCAATCAAAACTTGGCTAGAGATATCTATTATGCTAACTATCTACAAGCATCACATGTCCAACTTTCAAAACATCATACAAGCCACATACACATATATATAAACATGATTTAAACATACCAAAATAACCCAAAATAAGTCATCACTCATGGCTATATATACAAACCAAAATATAAACATTTACAAGCCATTTCAAATGGCACAACACTTTACGAAATATACCAAAATGACCAAAGTCCCTATACATGCCATATACTCAAACATTAATTCAAAAAGGTACCAAAGTGATAATAGGACAGTATGACGATGTCTCCGACGATCCCCGAATCTGAGCTAGCTTCGAAATCACTATAAAACATGGTAAAATAAACAAAGTAAGCTTTATAGCTTAGTAAGATTGTATGACAATAATAAGCAAATATCACCATTCATTTATCAATTCAAATTAAATGACATAATATACAACAATCTCAACTAACATGAACTTAATCACCTACTTGATCATAAACTCACAACTTCTATTGACTTATTGCTCATATATATATTCGAAAATACCTGTACCAATACTTATCTATTTCTCACCATTTCACATCTTTAATTTATCCGTTGAACCATTCGAAATAAAAGTCGGATACTCGGAAGTCTCGCACCCTAAGTGCCAATATCATGGCCCGAAGCCAAATTAATAAGCTCGCACCCAAAGTGCTAATATCATGGCCCGAAGCCAAATCAATGAAGCTCGCACCCGAAGTGCTAATATCATGGCCCAAAGCCAAATCAATGAAGCTCGCACCCAAAGTGCTAATATCTTGGCCTGAAGCCAAATCAATGAAGCTCGTAATGACATGTCCTTTGTATCCTCATTTATTCTTAAGGTTTAACCAGGATTTCTAACGCCGAATCATCTTCGAATTATTGTCGAATATGTTCGTAATCTCGTATTCACAGTTTATACAGTATCAAAGCATTTAAAATATATTCACACTGAAATTTATTACATACGAACTTACCTCAGACGCAAAAACAGCTAAATGAGTCAATTAATTTGAGACTTTGTTTTTTCCCTGATCTAAGTTCGTATTTCACTTTTCTTGATCTTAATGAGCTATATAACCATGGCCGAATGAAAACCTACACATTTTGGCTTTTCTTCCTTCTCAATTGGTTTGGAGAAGATGACAATGAATAAAAATTGATTTTTTTATTAATTTAACCTGTAATAACTAAATTACAAAAATAACCTTAATAAACATTAATTATTTCAAATTTACCAAGCACTATCATACACTATTATAATAATGGTCTAATTACTACTTAAGGACCTTAACTTTAAGGTTCTATAGCTAATAGATACTTTTAACTAATAGAACAATACTTTTGCACTTTACACAATTTAGTCCTTTTTACCAAATTAAGCATTCATGATATAGACTTAAAATACTAATAAAATAAATATTTTGACCTCGAATTTGTGGTCCCAAAACCACTGTCTGATTTGACTAAAAATAGGCTGTTACATGGCCAGGTAGTGTGAAACTTTCCATGCATGTAACTTTCGAATAAGGGACACACAGCCGTGTCCCAGCCCGTGTTCTCACCTATGTAACTCTCTAAGTAGGGTTACACAACCGTGTCGCCAAGCCGTATGCCTTACATGACTAAGTCACATGTCTATGTCTCAGGCTGTGTGGACCCAAAATTACCTAAAAAAAATCAAGCCATTTCAAAACCATTCCATGCATAACTTTTCAACCCATTCATGCATACTTTAAATAGATCTAAACATCATCTAATCACACATCATGATGCCATTTCAAACATCCTAAGTCAACTAACCAATGTGTCATTCAAAGACACCATATTTGCATCCAAACATCATCTATCTAACATATCAATGTTTCCTTATTTCATCCATGAATACCTAATTCCATTATGTAACTAGAATACATTACAAAATACCATTTCCAAGCCAACATTATCATAACATATGACCACGTACATCGATTACCTAAACATGTCCATAAGCTACATTTCATACTTATCAACCTAGTCCATGTAGGTACTAAACATACCACATTTAACCACCAATCAACCATTCAAAACATACCATAGGATTATGAATTTTCAATCACTAAAAGTGGTCAAGATGACCTTACTTATCAAGCCATACAAGTCCATTATATAAACATAAACTTCAAGATACAACCATAATAATTTAACCATTTAATGCATTCATAAGCCATCAATACAAAAGACTTATACACGCCATTATAAATCTAAACCAAAATACTCAAAACTACCGAATTGATTGTTAGATGGTGTGATAAGTCTCCAACAAGCTTCTAACCAAATCGAGCTTTCTGATGATATACAGGAAAAGAAAACAACTAACATAAGCAATAATGCTTAGTAAGTTCGTATAAAGGCAACTTAACTACTGTACATATTAGAATAAACATCTAAGCATAATTTTCATTATATCTTAAGCTAACTTTCGTTCTATTCACTACACCTCTCATGGATAATTGGTGTAGCCTTGCTTATACATACATATATATATATATATATATATATATATATATATCCTTATAAGCATTTCATATAACTATTTCCCTTCAACATTTCTTCTTACCATAACACTTACACACTTAACATATAATTCTTCTATAATTCATCTTTCGTTTCAAACTTTCATATAAATATATCATCCCTTAATCACTTACTTTCACTAAAAAATGTGGAAACTGGATAAATAGATTAATTATACCTATTAATCATTTACGAAGCACTTTGGCATGCTAATCGTATTCTAGTGATTACTACCTAGTGCGATTAATCATACATCGTAGTGTGAACAGGGACATTTGTGGAAACTGGATCTAAACCATGGAAAAACTAAGGTGTCGGACTAGTCGTCGGCTTTGTTTTTACGACTGTTTTTGTCGAGGTAAGTTCGTATATGGATAGAAATTATTATTTTCCATTTTGGATGAATGTAAATAGTTATTTATGTTATGGTTAAATTAATTGATAAAGATGTGATAAATTATTATTATGGATCAATTAGAGGAATTGATCAAATAAAAGGAAATGTGAACTATTGTTAATGTATTTGGTAATTATGAATTATAGGTTTTCTATTTAAATGTTACTTGGATTAAGGTAAGTTCATAATATTTGATGTGTAAATTGTAAGTTTCTTGAAAATAAATTATTGTTGCTGGTAAATTGTATAAATACATATGAAATTTTATATGTTATTATAGTATTTTTAAATATTGAAATTAAGTTCATATGAAAGTAATTAATGGACGGTAGCAATCCTTGTGATGGTACATTGACAATATGACTATATATTGATATCATATTATGTGTATGGAAACAATGAAGTGCCCTTGATTGATAAATATGTATAAAGGTAATGGATTTCATAAAATGCCCGGTTGAACGTAGTAATCACTAGAATACGATTGGCATGCCAATAGGGTTAGTATGCACGTTTGTACGGAATTCGCACTTCGGTGCCTCTGTTTGCATTAAACCCTTTTGTGTTAGTACCTGTGTTTCTCACTTAAAAAGAATTGCTGATTCCTAGCTTTCAACCAACACGATCTTTTTTGCTATTCTCAAACCCTCTATTTGATTAGGGAATGGACTCTAAATCCTCAACTAATCACACGATGAAAATTTTAACTTTTCGATGGGAAAAGTTAATTCTTTCTATGGGTAAGAAACATAAAATCCGTTCTTACAAAAAATAGAATTTATTTGGGAAAAGTTAATTCATGTTTTTTTCAATGAATTCAATATCTGGACATGTACAACTAACTCGTTTTAATAATCAAATTATTGAACGAGGCTAAAAATAATGTCAGAATGTCGAGGGACAAAGGAAAGATGAGAATGAACAACACGTAACAAATTCGATTTGTGCTAATATAA
Source organism: Gossypium anomalum (assembly GCA_025698475.1). NCBI lineage: Eukaryota > Viridiplantae > Streptophyta > Magnoliopsida > Malvales > Malvaceae > Gossypium > Gossypium anomalum. The sequence goes on from CM046961.1 coordinate 7,771,179, forward strand.
TTTTTTTTCTTACATAAACTTGTTAAATAGTAAGTTTAAGGTAATATTAGTATTGATCAAAAGTATAAAATGTGCTAATATATTTCGATGCCTTGAGAATGGTTGGTGGGATGGTAATTGTAAGTTGAGGTGATATTATGATGAAGTTATAATGATCTATGTGATATTATGAAATAGTATGGTTTTGAATGAGGTGATGAAATGAGAAATATGAACAATATGAGGTATGATGTTACACTAAATTGGAAAAGAATTTGATAGTATGAATATAAATAAATGTCTAAAGAATTGACAATGATTGGCATAATGTTGGATGTATATATAAATGTGTTTGTAATCTCGATACTATGATGAAAATTATGCTTTGGTACATTTTTGAATTGTGAATCTATGGTAAAAGAAATGGTATGATGATAAGTATGTGTAAGATGTTAAGTATGAACAAGTGATTTTATTCATGTTATAATGATGATTTAATACAAGAAGATTTAGCACTGGGCACATATTATTTGGAAAAGTTCTTTAATACCCTTATGGTTGAGAACAAAATTTTAATACCTTGGTGGTTGAGTACATATCATAGTTCCAATTCCCTAATGGTTGTGGGTGTATATTGACATATCAAATTCAACTCTTGTAATACTGTAAGGGTGGTAGAGTTCTCTAATACCCTAAGGGTCGAGAACAATACTTTAATACCCTAAGGGTTGAGTACATATCATCAACTCCAATTCCTTGAGGGTCGTGAGTTTAAATTGATATATTAATTTGTATATCCATTAATGAGTTTGAAATCAATTAATAAAGGCCATCGGTATGGAAATTGCAATTGGATGTTTGACATACGATAAGTTGATGACTATACATTGAGGGTGAACCATTATAAGAAATGTACATGTTATTAATATTGAACATAATATATATGTTTAATTATATGTGTATACGATCACCTATTAATATTAAACATAATAGATATGTTTGACATTAGTGTTTTATGTCTTGAGATAGCAAATATCGAAGTTAAAGGTCCAAAATAGGAGAGCCAATTCTCGAGACCTTTCTTGAGGCATGAGGGTAATTTTCTTAAGGCATCTACCCTAATGTCTTAAGACATCCAACTTTGAAGAAAAAATAAGAAGATAGAGGAAGCATGTCTCGAGACATGGCTTTACTGTCTCGAGACTCAATAGCCTATTTTGTCTATTTGAGCTAGGATTCATATCCTAACTCTGTGTTTGACCACGTATAACCATGGAGTATTACAATTGAGCCCATTTAAGTTATTATACATGTAACATGTTTACACAAGATGAAGTTTTATATTTATACCACGTATGCTAATTAACTGTGATGTATGACTGAAAACAATTTGAGTTGCTTTGACAACGAATGTGATGTCTCATATTTTGATCTGGCAGTCGAGTTGGATGTGCAGTGTCACACATAACTTTTTACTATTTTCTATAGACGGCTCCAATTATTACAACTAAAAATATAAGTGTGACTTATGTTGGTGGTTCACAATGTGAGGTGCGAAGAGCCACTAAGATAAAAGAGGTTCACATTGTGAATGGTATAGAGAGCAGCTATACTTGGGAGATTATGGGGATGAGTTTTTATAAAGTAAGGTTGCTTACCTTCCTCCACACTGGTGAGGGGTATTTATAAGGAATGAAGGCTGGGCATAGGTTCTAGCCACTAAGTTACCCTCCATTAGATGCGATGATAGGATAACGTATGTCAACCTAAGGCATTATTAGAGTCGACTTGGATGAAACCGGATGAAGTGCTTGTGAAATATGACAAAGTGTTTGTCAAATGTGATGAATTGATAAATGTTGTCACAAATTCTTCCCAATACATCTTTAATGGATTGTGTAGGTCCCTTAAGGAAGATGTCCAAACATACTAAGAAGTTGTGTTAGAACTATTCATCACCAAATTCTTGTGGTGGTAAATTGTTCTAGTAAAGGGGTTTAAGGTAGTGATATAATGGATTTAATATTTATGGTGTACTTCGTATAATATTTCTTCGTCCAAACTTGTAACAACCTCATAATTATTTTGCTATCTTATCTTCAAGATGTCTGGTGCAAAATCATAGTATGTTTACCTTCAAAATCAATTAATTAAAAGCTTTTTTTATGCAATATTTATTTTTACTCCTAACTTTTCCTTACTGAAATATACATACATAAAATATGATTGAATAAAGGCATACATCATTGGAAGAAAACATATTTAAATATATATATTTGAAAAAATATATACATAGAATATTGGAGAATAGACATGTAATTTTTTTTTTGTGAGAAAAAATCCAGAAAACTACAAAAATATCATTTAGCAAAAGAAAATGCCTGAAAGCTTATTCTTATGCATTAAATCGTGAGCTATCTCGGGTGGGACGTTAAGAACTTGCAGGTTTCCTTTCTCAATTAAAGCTTGTTTAGCTGAACAGTCCACAACCTAATTTTGTTCCCTCGGGATGTATTGCAGAAGCCATTGATTTTCCTGAGCCATAATATTGTGTATTCGCCTAATTAATGCAGAATTAAAGACTGTTGAAAAACTTCCGATGATGCCTTTAAAAACTTCCAAGCTATCAAAATGAATGGTAACATGATCATAGCCCAAACATTAAAGTAGTTTAAGGCCCTCAAGAATGCCCTACAGTTCTACATTAAAAACTAAACATTTTCCAAGAAGCGGTGAAATCCAATGATCCAATGTCCCTCCTTATCACAAACAATTTCCCCAGATGCAGCAAGTCTAGAATCCAATTGCACTGCTCCACCAGTAAAGAGATGAACCTGTTCTTCGGATTTGTGAACTTCAATATATTGGTCTAGACATCCAGAAGGGTTCTCTTGAGAGGAAGAGAAGAACTGTGATGCCTAACTATAAGATCCTTGAACAATTTCTTTTGAGCTCCAAGGTTTGCCATGAAAGATGTATAAATTTCGGTTTTTCCATATTCGCTAAATGAGCAATCCAAAAAAAAAGCCTAGCTAGCTTTCCTTTCAGGAATCAGTCTATTTCCCTGCAAATTAAGAAGAAACCCATCTTAAAAAAAAAAAGAGAATAAAATTTGGGGTATACTTACCAGGATTAACCTGATTCCAAACATCTTTGGCTATCGGACAATCACGTTAGGTGTACAAAATATCTTCTAAGTGAAAACCACAGATGTGGCACGAAGGGTCATCTAAGATATCCCTCCTAACTCTTTTAACATTACTGAGAATTCTCCCTTGTAGAATTATCCAAATGAAGGTACAAATCCTTTGAGGACCAGGAAATTTCCAAGCCATCTTCTATTTTTCATCATCTAGGTTCCATTCTCCTCCCTTGATGGCTTTATAAGTAGACTTAACAGTAAAACCCCAAACGAAGTGTAATTTTAAGAAATTTTGTTAGGACCTTCTAGAGGAAGTGGAGGGGGAATACCTTTAATAACCTGAATCACATCTTTCGATAGCCAAACTCGAAAGAGATCTAAGTTCCACGAGCTATCCTCAGTAACCATCTCGTACAGAAAGCAATCATGGTTCAAATTAACTTCAGGAGAAATGCGTCTAAAAAGAGGTCCAATATCTAGAATCCAATCATCCTACCAACATTGTATTTTGTAATCGATACTTTGATCTAAGCACACAAACCCAAAAAGCTTCCTTATTAGATACTAATTTAAACCTCAATTTCATCAAAAAAGAAATATTCTATTCTCGAAGGTTTCTCAAACCAATGCTACCACACACTTTTGGTTGGCACATATAATCCCATCCGACTAGAGCTATCTTCTTATTCCTTTCGGATGAACCCTAGATAAACTGTTTAACTAACCTTTCGATTTCATCACAAGTTTTCGTAGGTATTATCATGGACTGCATGAAATAACTAGAAATAGATAAGAGAACTGATTGAGCTAAAGTGATCATTCCTACAAAAGAAAGTTTTTTAGCTTCCTAGCTTTGAATCTTAGCTCGCACTTTTTCCACCACGAATTGAAGAGTGCCACTAGTAACCCTTTGGTAGAGGAAGGGAACACCCAAATAATGTCTAAGGTTATGAACTCGTTGAAACCCGAGCATAGTACTAATCATATCCACTGAAACCTCATCCATGCCTTTAGAAAAGAAAATGTTGGTTTTCCTGGCATTAATTTTATGGCTAGAAAGTGTACAAAATCTGTCCAAAATATCTTTCAAAATTCTGCAATGCTTCGAATCAGCCTTACTGAAAATAGCCAAATCATCGGTAAAAAACAAGCGCGCGATATCTGGCCCATCTCTAGAAAGCCTAATGGGATTCCATTTTCCTTCCAAGATAACATGTTGAATCAGATGATCAAGCCACTCCATACAAAGCATAAAAAGGTAAGGAGAAAGGGGACACCCTCGACGGATACCTCTAGTAAGACTAAATATAGATAATGAAACTCCATTCCACATAACCTGCATAGTAGAATTAGAAATAGAGGCCATGATAATATTTATGAGAAACTCGGGAATACCTGCCGTTCAGAGAGAAGCTTCAATGAATTCCCAACTTACTCTATCATAAGTTTTCTTCAAATCTATTTTAATCGCCATCCATTTCCTCTTTTTCTAGCATCTCATGGAATGAATTACCTCTTGAGCTAAAATGATGTTCTCATTGATATTCTTTCCTGCAATAAATCTCGCTTATTCCTACACAATAATTTCAGGAAAAATATATTTAAAGTGGTTAGCGATTACCTTCATCATCAACTTGTAGAGGACCGAACAAAGGCTTATTGGCCGAAATTGACCAAATGTTTTTAGATTTTGAACCTACGAGATAAGAATAATTAAATTATTATTCATATCGGGTTCAATAGAACTTTCATCGAATATCTTCCTAACCCAATCACAAACCGTACCCCCAATGATGCCACATTGTTTTTGAAAAAAAGAGGCATGAAAACCATCACTACCAGGAGCTTTAAGCGGTGCCATGTCAAAAAGTGCGACCTTAACCTCTTCATTTGAAACTAGTTTTCCCAAAAAGCTAATATCCCTGGGATCAAGTTGAGGAAATCTGTTAGGAGGTAAAGAACCCCAAGGCGCTGGAGCTTCACTATACAATATTTGAAAAAACTCATTCGCTTCTCCTTCGATGACCTCATGATCATAAATCCAATTACCGTTGGATTTTCAAATAGCATAAATGCGGTTACTTTTCCTCCTTTGCAAAGTTCTAGATACTATGAAAAAATTTTGTGTTCCTATCCCCCAACTTCAACCAGTCGCACCTCGCTTTTTACCTCCAAAGAATTTTTTCATGGTGGAGCACGTTTTCAAGTTCTTGACGAAGAGACAAATACACATTATTTAAGTGATGAGAACCAGAATGATCACTGAGCTCCTGAATGCTAGCAATTTTTTTAATAAGATCCCTTTTATTAGTGGTGATATTACCATAAACTTGCTTATTCCATTTCTTGAGTTTGTGCGTGCGCTTACTAAGAGAATTAGCAAAATTACCGGAGCATTCCCAATTTTCCTTAAAAAAATTATCAAAATCTGGATGTTTAATCCACCTAGCTAAAAACCTAAAAGGTCTTCCCCGAGAGAGAGAAATACTCAGATTCAAAACCAACAGAAGGGGCCGATGATCCGATTTAATTTTTAGAAGGTGGGTAATCGAACAATTAGGAGAATTATGAATCCAAACCTCATTACCCAGGGCACGATCAAGTCTTTCAAACAAAAATCCCCTATGCCAAGTGAATGATGGTTCTCTGAACCCTAAATTATGTAGCTCAGCAGAGTCAACAAAATCACCAAAATGTGGACATCTTCTACCCTTAGTGAGGCCTCTAGATTTCTCAGAAGAATCAAGGATCGCATTGAAGTCACCAATAGTCATCCATGAAATCTGACCAAATATATTAGTATTCTTTAAATCATTCCAAAGGAGTTGACGCATTTGCCTGTTGGGGCTACCATAGATAAATGAAATAATAATAGGATTTGGTGAGGGTATCTGCCAAACCCGAGTCAAGATAAATTACGGATGACTACGAACCACCTCAAGACGAACAAAGTCTTTTCATCCTAGCCAAATATTCCTAGAAAAACCAATCGCCTCCACACGATGAGAAAACTGGGATCCAAGCTTAGTAATAGTTTTATCAGCCTTGGCCCCACTTACTATTGGTTCAAGGAGACTAACAATATCAGGCTTATAATCCATATTATATTCTCGAAAAATTCTAGGAAATTTAATATTAGCATAGCCCTAAAAATTCCATGAAAAGACAATAATATTCATTAAATTAATAAACAAAATGAAAGAAAGGAACTCAAACCTAATTTTCAAGACCATTGCTGCCCTCCAAATTAGAACCAACTTCATCAATCTCAGCATTTAAATTTTTACTGAGAATTTGAGGGGATAATAGCCCCACCATCATCTTTAAGGATTCAGCTAAAAGAATGTGTATATTTCCAGAAGTTTTAAATCGACTCCCTCTACCCCATAAAGCAAATGAGGTCTTGAGATTACTCCTATTACCTCTACTTCTTCTATCTTTGGAGCCATTTAATATAGGACCCGAATTCAAATTCAAGAACTCCGTAGACCGCAAAACCGATTTAACCTGCTGATTAGAAGAAATATTATTATTTTTTTAAAAATAATTGTTGAATGCTTACTAGGATATAGAGTATTATCTGATATAGGGAAATAAAGCCTTCAGATTCATCAAATGCGAGATTATAATGTGCTTTAATTTTTTCCAAGTCTTCAACGTCCATAATAATCTGATTTTCAGAATTCGCAATGCCTTGACTACCTGCAGCATTAAAAAATTATTATTTTGTGAATTTGCACATTTCGAATCTGCTACAGCAGAGATAGATAAATTCGTAGTGGGAAATTTAGCTGAATGATCCTCAGTTTGATTGTCCAAAACGTCCTGACCAATTGGCTTTTTCCCCAAAGCTTTATCCAAGTTCACTTTAGGCATACGACCCATTTTTTCTAGTTTTTCACTACCCATGCCCTCCTTCATATTGGATCCACTAGGTAAGCCCAAATCCTCACCACTCCCATGGCCGGCCTTGTCCAAAAATCGTTTAACCTAGCAGTAACTTTCTTATTTCCATTTTCCTTTCAAGTCCTCCAGTATTTAATCTTATATCCCCATTAAGATCTTTTTCCCCCATTAACGCCGTGAAACGTGACCTTAACGGTTGTTGCTTTTGTTTGTCCATAACCTCCACCGTGTAATCTCTTTTCCCCTGTCGTGAATGTCGCCTTTCCACCAGCATCCATGGCCCAAACTCTGGCTCTTTCTCCTTGCTTCTGGATTCGGTTGAATCGCCATCTGATTTGCCTCCGTTTGACTCATCAACTTCGATCGATGATTTGCCATTAGTCACTGTCGAATTTTTCTCTGTTTCAACCGTTAGGCACATATCTTTAATGTACCCATACTTACCACAAGTGAAGCACATAGTCGGGAGGGCTTCATATTCTACGCGTTGGACGGCTCCGTCGACATAAACCTGAGAAATTAAAGGCTTTTCCAGGTTAGTATAAACGGCCAGGCAAGCAAATCTCCCCCTTGTCTGATTATCGGTCTGTACGTCAAGCTTGACCACCCTCCAGATAAGGCTTCTAATGGCTTTTATTATTTACTTTTGTATAGGTGTCCCGGGAGATTCAGTAGACGGATCCAGGCTAGCACCACACTAGATAAGGTTTTGAAGGGCTAAAAAATTTAGTCCACGGCTGAACCGTCAAATATTGGCCATAGACAATCCAGGGACCTTGCGACAAAACTCTGTTGTAATCCTCAACAGATTGAAATTTAACAAAGAAATATCTGTTAGTAGTGTCTATTAAACGAATAGAGTTCACTGGTTTCCACAGAGAAAGAATGCGATTGTGCAGGGCATTGTATCCAATGTTGTGCCCTAGTAGTTTAACAATGACTGTTAATACCATTTCTCTGAATAATATATTCTTTAGCGACTCTGAGAAGGTGATAGCCGGAACACCATCAATAGTGGTCGTGTTTATATCTCCTTCAAGCAACTCAAGATCATTATCGCTCCCTTCAACAGGAACAGTACGATCTAGGCTAGATTTACCAGTGAATCCCCCCAAAAGTTTGTCTTTCCATGATAAATACTATTTTGGATTCGGATCTCTACCCATAGTGATGCCTTCTACAATTGAATTGTCTTTAAATCTCACTTTTTTAGTATTCTAATCACTTTCGGAATGAGAATCACCGTCTCCATTGATACCAGAAAGTTGCGAACTAGAGAGCATCATAAAGTTTTTCTCAATTTATTTTAATAGTCATTAATTTGTTAGTGAGTGACGACAAGTGAACACTGACATGTAAAATATTTTTGAATGTATATATACATGCAACTTTTTTTACCTGTGAGGAGAATTTTTTTATACTTTAGTTTTATATTTTCAATTTTAAAGTTTATCCCATTAAGTGTAGTCTTCCTTTTAATTGGTTAATGCAAGCGTTGACTTTTAAAATTTTCAAACAAAGTAAACTATAAAAAGTAATATATTATTATTTGATGCACCGACCGGTGCATCATGTTTCATCGATATGATTGAAATTGGTCAGAATGAGACGGTACGACAGGTTCGAATTTGAATTTTTATCGATGCAAAAATGATCTTTTGATGTTCCATTTTAACACTGGAACAATGCATATTGACCGAAACGGCTAAAACCGGTGCAAAACCGACATCATGCAAAGAAGACCAATGAATATTAACATTAAATACTTTCATTGATAAATGAAACATGTCTAATTATGATTAGTTGAATTTAAAAATTTGAAAAAAATTATATAATTAATAATATTAAAAGAATAAGAAATCCAAAACTAGAAAATAAAAATTTCAAAAAAAAAAAACTTCTTAAACTTTTTAAACAATTAAAATTTTATATTATAACATTAAGTTTTAAACAAGTAAGTAAAACCTTAAAATTAAGAAATAATTAATTTAAAATCAACTTTATATAATTTATAGTGAGAAATGGCAAGAATTTAAGTATGCCACATAATATTACATTACATTCCATAATTGTTATTTCGGATTGCTATGGTATATATGATTTAATCACATAAAAGTTGAGTAACAAGGTTTACCAAACTTTCCAAAATATGACGACAAACATCAATTAAAATAAAATGTAATGAAAAATTTTAATATTCACTTATAATATAATAAAATAGAAAATTTGTTCTTTAATCTGTGTTTATTTTCAAGTTGCTCTTTAATATAATATAATATAATTTTTTCATCAGTTCAGCTATGATTCAATTGAATGATTTATGTCGATTGATATCGGCGTTATTACCAATATAGGAGAACGTGACTTTAAACATATTAAAACGCATTTATCCTCCTATTTAAAGACTGAAGAAAGATAAATATTTACCTTTTAATAATTTTTTGAATTTATGTATATAGGGAAATCTTTTAAATATTAATTCTCTACTGATTTTTATTCATTGAATTGTTTATATTGATGAATCCAAGCTTTTAATAAGACGTGCATCCAAAAAAATCACATCTTTTAAATCTAGAATCAAAGTTTGGTTCCATTTTCCATGGAAACACTAATTAAAATACAAAAAATAAACTGTTTTAGCCGTAAAAAGAAAAAATTATTACCATGAAAAAGAGTAGATACTTTATAGGCAGCTAGACCAGATAATAATATACCACAAAAGTCCAACAATTTGATGGAGGGAAGTGTGAGCTGAATACCAATAATTAACCTATTTTGCATTTCATAATCATATTATATTATTTAATAAAACTTGTATTTATATTATTTTTAATTACATTTAAATTATATATACCATAAGAAATGGGTACCACATGCAAAAACGAAGTATATCGTTATGCATCTGGGCCTTCACCACTGTATATTGTCCTCCACGTGAATTCCAAGCCATAAAATAGACTAATCAGCTTCACTTTGTGACTCACTCCTATGAACAGAGTTTCAGAAATAGGGTTTTTGGACTCCAGGTTTAGCGGTATCCACTTTATTTTTAAATTCATTTAATGAGAAATAGTTTTATTTGTAATAGATTTACTTTTACTTGAAATGTGTAAATTAATTGGAAAAAAAATTCGAATTTTTATTTTTTTAATTATTAAAAATATTTTCCTTAGAAGAGAAATGATAAATTATTTTATGTACTCTTCCCACTACAATATTTATGATTTCTTTTCACTTATTTAATGATATTTCAACACTTTTTTTTATGTCATTAACATATAATTTTGATAATTTTTTTTTTTTACTTTGAACCTGGAAATCTGAACTCAAACCCTAAACCTTAAACCTTAAAATTACATGTGATATCATGAATCTGATTTAAGAAGATATGATTTTTCTTTTAAATTTTTTTATTTTATATGCTAGGGATAGAAATTACATTTGCATTAGGATAAATATATAGGTGCTTGATAGTGAATTCAATTAGGGTACTCAAAGATGGTAATGATTGTTGGTGTACTATAACGTGTGGAAATTATAGTTGGAACATCTCTTGTCACCTTTGCAGGCAACCTGTGCTTCATATGTTGGCAGTGTTAACTACTACTATACTTTCTATTTTTAACAAATATTTCAGTACCAAATTCTGTGATAATTTTTTTCAGCATGTGATTAATTCTATAATGGATATAATTTTAATATATATCCAAGTTGATAATATAATATGGTGCGGTAAGGTAATCGGTTAAGAGGATTGTTATATAATTATAGTAAAAATAATTTAACTCGGGATTTGACTTGAAATCTGACTCAAAAAATTCATGGTATAAGTAATCCCAGATACTCCATTTGGAAAGGGGAGACACACGAAATGGTCCATGGCTTATACTCTTCTTCTCTTTAATGTTCTCTGTCTTCTTACTCAAAAACTTTCTTCAAGGCCATCCTATCTTCTCTTTTTTCACTCCCCTTGATACATATCAAGAAGGATAATTCATGAAGAATATTTTGAAGCTTTATTTGGCATTTATTAAGAATTGTTATTGAAGATAATATAAGGGATATTTGTTGAATATATATTGATGATAAAAGGTATTTTTCCACCTATAATAAGAAGATTACAAGGCAATTTTCCTTGATAATATCAAAAGCATTTTGTGATGATTTTTGAATATAAATGAATCATGATCATAATTATAATAATTTATGTTTTTTCCAACCCCAAAAGTTAAAAAAATCTTTAAATTTTCAGTGTCAGATAAATACTGTTTAATCTAAAGTGTTAAAAAATTTTACCAACAACTTCTAATCTTTTTGGCAAAGGAAACAAGAAACCTTAGAGTTTTCCTGCGTTGAATAACGCCAGCTAAGAGTATAAAATAACAGCTAGAGAGAGAGAAAAAAAAGCCCAAGAATTAGGATTAAATTGATACATTTTGTAAATGTTGAAGGCTAAATTTATTAGGCTTTTAAGAATTAAAACTAAATTGATAGTAGTTATAAATATTGAAGGACTAAATTTGTTATTAGACCAATAAAATAAATGTTGCGTCAAACTTTTTTATCTAGTGAATAAAAAATCTAATTTCAAAAACTCTAATAACTAAATTGAAAAAAAAATTATAGTTAGATGACAAATAAAAACACTCTTACAGTTGAGTGACCATTCATGTAGTTTATAATGGCCACACCGTCCAGCTGTTTCAATCTTAATGACATAATGACTAAAAAATACGAATCCAAATAGTTTGGTGATCAAATTGAAAGTTTTCATAGTTCAATGACTAAAATAGAAATATAAGAAAAGTTCAGCGACTAATTAAAGAGTTTACCCTTTTCAATTTTTAGCTTTTTACTGTAGCCGAAGTAGGAACTGTTCACCCATGTAGTAACAGTAAAAATTTCTACTTCTTATAGTTTGTTAAGCTCCTTCAAAGCTTTGTTCATGTCTTGATAATTAACCAACTCTTAGCCTTGATGCTGTTTCACTTGTCCTCACCTACGGTAAAGATCCCAATCAAATTTCTTTATCAAATAATCTCTTCTAACCCGAAATTAAATGCGATTCAGCAAGTTCGAATTTAGACTTAATCATGGGTTGGGTCAAGCTGATGCCAAATTTTAGGCCAGGAAAAATGGACCAAAAATTTTGCTCAAACCCGACTTAGATAAAAAAAATGCTAAACCGAGCCTAACCTGGTCCACCTATATTAATTTTTTATATAAAAATAAATTTAAAAAATATAATACATCAAATATACTAAAATATTAAAATAAATGTTTCTCAACAAATTGAAAGTACATTAAAAAAAAGTTTTATACTTAAATAACTCTAAGATAGTTACAACTTAATAAGCAAATGTCTCTAAAATAGTAGCAAAATTAACAATAAAACAAGAGTTATATAATATCCAAACAATAACAATAAAATATTAGCAATATAATAACAAAATGATAGCAAAATAGTAACAGAGAAAAATTTAGATAAATTCGGGTAGAATCGGGCCTGGGCCAAAAAACTTAGTCGAGGCCCAACCTGTTTAGAAAATGGGATTTTTTTTTTTTGCCTAAGCCCATTTTTCAGGCCTATATTTTTGCCTAAACCCTCTCATTTTTGGGATAAGCCTAAGCCTAAGCGAATGGCTCGACCCATAATCAAATCTAGTTTGAACTTACGTCCTTCTACATTAACAATAATACTAATATTATCTCAATGGCAAAATGATTACTTTTGTAACTGGTAAAAACAAGTCTGTGGCATAATAGCAATATAATTAGTGCGACTCGAATTCAGGTCACACCTAAAGCGGTAAACACTCTAACCATTAGATCAACACATTAAATTCAACATATCATATCATTTAATTCACTCAACCCCATAAAATTATTAATTTTTCAATTATTACAAAAATTATCATAATTTACTTGTTTTTTTAAAATATAAAAACCAAAATACATTCCTCACTATAATGAACGAATCTATAAAGTACTTCTGCCATGGGAAATGTAATCAATTTGATAAAAGATTCACTTACTTTGTACTTATCTCATATGGTTTGATGAGTTTATGTATTAAAATATTTTTAAATAAAAAGAGAATTTTACCTTTAATTAATTAATTATTAGTCTATTTATTTTATATTTTGATCATTATTTTATAATTAAAAAATTAAAAATTAAATAATCATAATAATATTTTAATTATTATGAAATTAAATTACAAATTTCTTTATATTTTAATAATATGTTAAATATAATATATATTTTCAATTATATATGTAAGTTTATTTTAAGTTAGAAGTACAGGAAAGAAAATTGCAATTATAAAAAAAATTCATTTTAATAATTATAACTAAAACTAATCATTATAAAGCATGATTAGATTTTTAACTAGAATATCTCTAGACCTAAATTAAAATAAATATAGGGTAAACTACAATAATAGTCATCCAATTATGCCTTTGGCTTTATTTTGGTCACCTAACTATTAACTTTGTCGATTTAGTCACTCAACTTTTTTAGATTAAATATTTAATCACTCTTCCATTAGTTGTTGTTAGATGAGTGACGGAAAGTTAACATAGAAATTTTTTATTGGCCTAATAACAATTTTAGCCCTCCAATGTTTACACATTTTATCAATTTAATCATAAATATAACAAATTCAACAAATTTAGCCCTCAATGTTTGCAAAATTTATTATTTTAGTTTGAATTTTAAAAGATCAATCAAATTATCCCTCACCATTTAGAAAAATTATCAATTTAGTTCTAATTTTTTTAAAAATAAAAATAAAATTATTTGTAAACATTGAGGGCTAAATTTGTTGAATTTTTTAGATTTAGGATGAAATTGATAGAGTATGTAATATTGGAGGGCTAAATTTGTTATTAGGCCCAAAAAAAAGCCCACATAAGCTTCTTGTCACTCATCTAACGACAATTAACGGGAAAGTAACTAAAATATTTAATTTCAAAATATTGAGTGACTAAATCAAAAAAATTAATAATTGAGTGATAAAAAAAACATAGTTGAATGACTATTTTTATAGTTTTCCATACAAATATAGAACCCCTAGGACATACACAAAAATAAATATAGACTTAAAATCTACAAATAATTTACTTAAGACTTAAAATTCTTAAGGTCTTAACCTCTCCATTAAAATGAGGACACTTTGAGATAAAAATCATTTTTTTCCATGAAAATCTTCTAAATAATAACAATTAATTAATTTTACATAAATATAACTTCATTAATTTATCTCAAGGTGAATACATAATAGAATTAAATATAAAATTAAAATACTTCAATTTAATTGAAACATAAAAAAAATTTATAGAAGAAATAAAATATATTTAATTTTATGGTACATCAATGTCTAATTAAATTTTTATTATTTTATGTTAAAAATAAATAATACATAGATAAATTATGACAATGACATAATTGTCCTTTTATTTAAAATTTGTTTAGTAAATAAATCTCAAATGGATTTATGAGATTTTTTTAAAACTTAAGGGGATTAAACAGATATTTTTCAAATCATAAGGGATAAGTGTATCTGTTTTTGGTAGTAATGAAGTTGTCCACCTCTAAGTTTAATTATGCACTTCAATACACTCGAACTTACATATTTCTATGTTAATAGTAATACACATACTAATGGAGTTAGACTCAATCGACTCACTAACACAATATTTAAATATTTTTCCATTTAATTAATAAATCAATCGGTAAGAAAGTATAAGTGCAGCATTTTCTTCTCCAAATCTGAACCGTGTGATGAAATGAATCAAACCCACACAGAAGACAACAGTTAAAAATAGCAAAGGCTTAGACTGAGACACTGAGTAGACAGACACCCACAAAGATTCATTTAACAGACAAATTCAATTAAAGCCTCCATTAATGTTTCTTCTAAGGGAAGATGAAGCCCAGTTTCATTTCAAAAACTAAATGAATAAAGTAATTTGATTTAAGGACCAAAAAGCAAGAAACAGGAAAAGCTGAAAAAAGTTGGTCCTTGTGTTTGAGGCTAAACTCATCATCACATTCAGAAATCACATGCTGTTTATCTTTTGTTTAATACTTTAATACTCCTTTTAAAAGGATGGTAATGTTCCCGTAATCAAAGTTTTAAATAACAGACAAAGCACTTTTCCAACTTTAAAACTTGAATTTAAGATTTTATTAATCTTTCCATCTACCTTATACTATATTAATTTGAATAAAAAACAAAACCCAAAGAAAAAAAAATTTAAAAGCAAAGAAAAGGCCAAGAAATAGAATAGAAATATAGAAGCCTGCATTATCTAAAAGCTTGTTACTTGTTATTGTTTTCTTTTAGCTGATTAGCTACTGACATTCCAGAGATTTTTCCTCCCAGAGTTTGTTTTAAGGTTTTAACACTGAGATTTTAAATCTGAATCCAACTTTGGGTTTTAATTTCTTTTCTGAATCCTAGTCAAAAGGTATTTGATTTGGGTCAGTTCAGCTGCTCTCATTCCTTCAAAATTTTCCTTTTGTTTTATTTTATTTGGTATTTTCAGTTGGTTGCATATCTGGGTTTTATTTAGTTTTTGCTGAGCTTTAAAGAACAGCTTTTTGAGCTTTTTTAAGCTTTGATTTGTACCTCAAGTTTGGGGACCTTTTTTTTATTGTTTGTTTTTTCCAGCTACTGTTACATTAATTATATTTTATTTTTCTTGGTAGTGTGGTTTTTAAAAGATTTGATAGAATTAGATGGGTAGTTCCAGTTTTGTGATTCAAGTAAGTGAGCTTTCTTTAGGGGACATTTCAAAGTACTATTGATGGTAATTAAAACTGCCGCAGTCTATAAAATTTAAAGAGCTTTTTGGGGGTTCTTTAAAAGTTCAATCAATTGTTGTTTAGGCTGGAGAGTGGAGACAGTTAGAGACAAGAGGGTCAGATTTGAAGCAAAGCTGAGAGAGAATAATAAACCCAGAAATGTTGTTGAATTTTTTTTTTAATGTTTTAGATTGTTGAAACGTTTTGCTTTTTAAAGGTTTGCTCATATTCTTTTAGGGAAATAGATTTTGTCCTAGGCTGTTCCTTCTTATCTTTTATTTGAGAAGACTGATTTTCTGGTAACTATGTGGTGACATTTGAACAATGATTGGCTTCTTTTTCCTTTTTTGTGTCTTTGTGTTTGCAGATGAATAGTCCTTGATGAGCTGATTGCTGTTGGACTATTGGAGTTTGATATGGAAAAAAAGAGTTGGTTGTGGAAGAGGAAGTCTTCTGAGAGAAGTCCTGGTGAAACTGAAAGTTCCGGATCAATATCGTCGCAGTCCGAGAGATTTTCAGATGATCAGGTAGTTGGATAATCTCATCCTTAATCATCATCAATTTTAGCTTATATACTTTTCTTTCTTCTTCTCATGATTTAGTTACTAGATTCTTTAGCTATGCTCCCATTAATGTGAATTCTGGAGAGTTTCTGTTTGTATCATTCATGGTTAACTTTGTTTATATCATTCTTTTGAATCCATCTCTCTTTTTCAACTGCCAGAAATTCCTTGATGACAGTTTTGACTTATGCTCCTTTTCCTTATAGCACTGAATTACAGTTCATATTTTTCAACATAGTTGTTTTCTATTTCTCTTGTCAAGTTGATATTTCTATAGTACGACATTAATGGGGGTAATGGGGTTATTTCATCTGATAATCATGTTAGTTACCTATCAATTGCTTGAAGTTCTTGTGCCGTTACTTTGGCGAAAGAAGTAATATCAAGTAGAGGAAAGCATATTGGGAGGTTAAAACTGTGTTTTAAGGTGCTTTTGGTGCAATGAGTGATGCTGCCATTAGGATTAGAGGGTACAAATTAAATGATCTTTTTGGGTAAAGCATCTTTTAATCTGATACCTTAAGCATATTGTCCAAAATGAAAAGTTACTAGTTTTAGTTGAACAAGGTGAAAGTTGATATAAAGCAACCTTCATGATTATTCAGTAGGCATTTTCTAAAGCTACGTGTCGCCTGTCGGTTGAAAGCATCTTGTGAAGCATGATAACAAGACAGGTAGAGACGATGTAGTTACAGTCTCATCTCCGGCTAAAGTTTCCATGTTTCCATTTTGAGATGGTCTGAGCTGCTTTGCTCTCAAATTGTATTCTTGGAAAAATTATAATCCGATGTCTTCACCAGAGATATGCTTATTTCAATCAGATGTAAGTAGAAAATAGAATAAAGCTTAAAGAAGTTATATGTCGATGAGTTGAAATTGTGCCCGAGTTTTCTTTTAAGGAGATAATTTTCTAATTTGAACCAGATCCATTTGGTTTTCTCCAATTTAGATTGATTTTCTTCTCTCTAATTTGTTGAATCAGGAGGCTTTCAAGGCATCATCACCTAATGATTGCACAAAATCACCTGAAGTGTCGTCAAAAGCTTCAGCCGTTCCTGAAGAAGTTAATGATAGCATTAGGAGTTTGACAGAGAAATTATCAGCTGCTCTAGTAAATGTTAGTGCCAAAGAGGATTTGGTTAAGCAACATGCCAAAGTTGCCGAAGAAGCTATTGCAGGTATTACTTTACAAGTTTGGGAACTTGTTCTAAATGGTTCTTTTCTTTTCCGTTCATCTTTGTTTTCTTGGTTATAGTCTACTTACTATAATCTAGTTATATTTTTTATTGAACTTCAGGTTGGGAAAAAGCTGAAAATGAAGTAGTGGTATTAAAGCAAAAACTAGAGACTGCAGTTCAGCAAAACTCAGCATTGGAAGACCGGGTGACTCATCTTGATGGAGCTCTCAAGGAATGTGTTAGGCAGTTAAGACAAGCAAGAGAGGAGCAGGAGCAGAAGATCAATGAAGCTGTCGCGAAGACTACCCGGGACTGGGAAACTACCCAATTTGAACTCGAAAGCCAGTTGCTTGAGCTCCAAAATAAATCCGAATCTGTTAAGTCTGAGCCCCCTCCTCCCTTCAGTCCCGATCTTTTGCATAAGATTGAAGCTTTGAAGAAGGAAAATTCAACCCTCCAGCTTGAGCTCTCATCTCAGTTAGAAGAGTTGCAAATCAGAACAATTGAAAGGGACTTAAGCACCCAAGCAGCTGAAACAGCTAGCAAACAACACTTAGAGAGCATAAAGAGGGCCGCAAAGCTTGAAGCAGAATGCCGAAGACTCAAAGCCATAGGCTCTAAATCGTCCTTCACAAATGACTGTAAATCCCCAGCTGCCTCCTCA
The DNA here is from genome assembly GCA_025698475.1 of Gossypium anomalum. Lineage (NCBI taxonomy): Eukaryota > Viridiplantae > Streptophyta > Magnoliopsida > Malvales > Malvaceae > Gossypium > Gossypium anomalum. Next base: position 7,789,422 of record CM046961.1, read on the forward strand.
ATTAATGTTGAATCCTTCATGGGTAGTCAATCCGACAGCGGAGAACGGCTGCATGTGGTGGACACTGATACCCAAAAGATGAGTGGCTTGGAGGCAAACAAAGGAGAACCTAGTTGTTCCGACTCATGGGCATCAGCGTTAATTGCTGAACTTGATCAATTCAAAAACGAAAAGGTCATCAACAGAATTGTCCCTAGTTCTTCTATTGAGATTGATCTCATGGATGATTTTCTTGAGATGGAGCAACTTGCTGCATTACCTGATACCAAGAATGAAAATCAATGTCTTGAATCAAAAGCTACTGTCAAACAATCCAATGATGGTGATAGCTCTTTGAAGGCTGAGCTTGAAGCCATGATTCATCGAACAACAGAACTTGAAGAGAAGTTGGAGAAGATAGAAGCCGAGAAAGCTGAACTAGAAATTGCTCTTGCCAAAAGTCAAGAAAGTCTAGAAGCATCGGAACTAGAGTTGAGGGACAGTGAATTAAAATTGGAGGAGTTGCAAAGAGAGCTCAGCAAGGCAAATGAAGCAAAGCAACATCTCGAGTCTCAACTCAGTATCATGGAAACAGATGCAGAGACAATGTCAGCGAAGATTGATGCATTAGGAGCAGAAATTGAAAAGGAAAGGGCACTGTCAGTGCAAATTTCAGCTGATGCAAATGAGTCAAAGCAACTTCTTGAGTCTCAACTTGTTAGCATTGAAGCAGAGGCTCGGATGATGTCTGCAAAGGTTGGTTCATTGGAAACAGAAGTTGAAAAGGAAAAGGCATTGTCAGCACAGATTACAGTGAAGTGTCAAGAATTGGAAGAAGAGCTTTCAAGAACGAGACAGGAAGCTGAGCTCCAGCAAACTGCAAACTCGAACGTTGAAGTGAAGATAAAACAGGTAACTCTTCAGCCTTCATGCATTGATGAAATTACACTAGCATAAGACATCTTTATGCAATTATCGAATTTATTAGAGTGTTAAAGTTATGGTATGTTGCATCTTTCTGATAGTCATGAGACCCAATGGCAGGAGGATTTGGCTGTTGCTGCTGGAAAACTTGCTGAGTGTCAGAAAACAATAGCATCTCTAGGGCAGCAACTGAAATCTCTTGCGACACTTGAAGACTTTTTAATTGACACCACGAGCATACCGGAGTTCTCTAGAGGAGTGTCGTTGATTCCGAAATCCAGTGAACCTTGGAAGTTACATTCTAATGAAACATATTCACCGAAAGCAGGTCCAGAGTCAACAAGAGTTGGTGCTGACCATTCTAGCCCTCAAGTAAATAAGAATGATGGAAATGGCAACACTCCACCATCTTCATCCTCGTCTTCAATTGTGTCATCAACTCATGCCAGTTCAGAGAAGAACCGAAATGGTTTTGCAAAATTTTTCACTCGGAGTAAGAATGGGATCCAACTAGAAATTTAAGAGATTTAGATTAGTGTAAAAACAAAGAAATTATTTGTCATTTGAAAAGGTTGTGGTTAAATACTGTTTAATCACCATTAACTAGTTCACCTTTAGGTTGTCTCATATATACATGAATGGTTGTCTGGGTTCTGGATACAAAGTTTGAAGTTGAGAACCTTAATTGCCAGTACCGGGGGCTATAGTTTCTCCATCTTTTGAAGAAAAATACAGCAAGTTCCTTCAAGTTATTAAGAAGTTATTTAGTTGTGGTTGATCATCTAATCCATTTTAATCACTGTGGTTGGTTTCTTGGGAAAAAAGGGAAGAAATAGATATTGTTGGTTTTGCTGCAGTGCTTTGTTTGTGAAGGCTTGCAAATGAAGTTTTTGTCTGGCCTGCATGTTACATATAATTTGATATGGATTCTGTTGTACCATTGGATTCTAAATTTCCCAAAGCAGGAATATTAAATGTTCATTGTTCTTGGAATAAGTAATAAATGATCCCTCAAAAAAGGTATGTAATTAAAGAGCACATGTTTCTTTAATCATTCTTACGAATTCAAGTGTGAAGACTCTAGTTTCTAGGTGACATTGGATGAAGCAATTGACCAATTGATGGAGTTGGTAGGTCTAATTAAACCCATAAATTTGCTAAAACAACCCAATTTGGACGTTAGGTCCTAAGTTACATTTTTTAACAAAGACTGCTGCTTGAAGTGAGTATTCAAAATTATGATTTTAGGTTATATTTATGTATATTTGGAGAAGATAGAATGTAAGGTTATTTTTAATAATAAGATTATATATTATATTATTTAGGTAAGTTATATTATTTTGTTTGGTTTATTTGGTTGAAACTTAAAATTTTATTGTTTAATTTACAGAATATATTGTATTAAACTATCTTTATTATAATTTTTTCCCTACAAGGTTAGTTCTTTAACCTTAGTCAAAAGATATTGATACGAAACTAATAGAGCTCTTCCATTGGATTCCTTATATTCTCATTTTTATTATAGAAACTTAAATCTCATTATGTATCTATTCCTATATATACTACTATAGAAATGGAAAAATCGCATAAAATGCGACTGGAGTGGTAGAGTCAAAGTTGAAAAGAGGATCCTTTTCTTCTTTCTCTCATGAGACTTCCATCTCGCATGGCTCCTAAGTGATAAAAGTAAAGAATTTATCTTCTTTCTTCTTCTTTTTTTGGTTACCTTCCTCGCGTATGTATAATATCGAATTTGTTTGATTTCTAAAACATATTACTAATCTTTTAACTTTTCGAGTAATCCTTCATCAGCTTTATGGGTTGTCTCAGGCCTTACAATTCACCTTTATCTAAGTTCAAGTTAATTATATTTTGTCTCTTACTTGGAGAAAGACGATCAAACAATTTCCAATCATTTTATATAATTCACAAAAAGAACCTCCAGATATTTGATATCTTTCTCTTTGGATGAGATCTCAATTCCAATGATGATTTTATTAGACATCTTACAACTAATTTGCTTAATATACTATTTATATTAAATATGATAACCTATAGTTTTATCTATTTTTGTTAATATATTAAGTTGAAATATTATAATAAATTTAGAAAAAATATATATATGTAAAAAAAAGTCCTACAATGAAGAGATAAAATTAACCAAAATTATAAAAAGGAAGGGTAAAAATATCATAATGTGAAGAATACCTTTGGAATCGTACATTATTTAAGAAAGAGCCGGTATAGAGATTACCCTTATATTTTGAAATCTTGATATTATAGGGAATGTAATATTAATCTTGAGAGACACATTACTAGATAGATTAATTTGGCTTATTTGTCTAGTACGAGAGATTCTGATGTTTGGTTGTCAAAATGTAAGATTATTTCCTGTTATAGAATTTACAATTTAACAAATTTGATTCTTTTAAATTAATTTAAATAGTAAAAGCAAAAGATAAAATTGCTTAAAATTATCTATAAAAAAGATAGTATTGGGATTACCTCTATATTTTTAAAATTTAAGACTGTTGTGAATGCACCTCATGAACATGAAAATCACATTATGGAATGTTATATTTCTACCAACAATGATCTTTGCGAACTAAACGTGAAAATGTTATGTAAGGAGATAAAATTGAAGATGACCCTCAATAAGCGGAATCTTATATTTTAAAGATTATTTTGTCATATAGGGATAACCTCCTTAGTCCTTACCACATCTTCTTTTATAAATTTAATTTAATTGAATAAGCCTTATTTGTCCTTTTTAACGTAAATATCTAAATATCTGGATATTAGCTTCAATTTTAATGGGTACAGTTTTACGTTTGCATTAAAAAGTTATAATAATAAATTTACCTTTTAACATTTATTATTTTTGTTAAATTTTAATCAAATTACTTTCTTTTAGATGGAAAAGTAAAATTTAACAACACTGATGTGGTCACTCTTGTAGTATACCATGTATACTTCATAAAAATAATAAAAATTTAACAAGTTACAAAAATGTTCAAAAAAGTTTTAGAACAATTATCCATGTTAGCACATGTAAATAGCCACGTAGGCTGCCACATTTGTGCTATTAAAGTTATAACAGTTCAATCAGTTTTTCCGTTCAAAAGAAAACAATTTGACTAAAAATTAAAAGTTGAGGGTCAAAGTGATAAAATGGGTAAATATTAAAGGCTAAATTTGTTTCAATGCCAATTAAAAATACATATACTTATTTTTTTTTAATTTTATAAGAACAATTATTATTTATTATTATTTTAAAAAAAATATTTTGAGAGATAAATGTTAATTTACTAATTTTATTGCAATTATAAAAATTCATAGACGACAAATGTCAAATTGTTTGACTTCTTTCCATATGTTAAGAAAAAGCTATAACAACAACAACTTAATAGAATGTGCTTTTAACTGATTTAATGTTTGTTAATCAAATAATAAAATTTTATATTCTAACATGATGATGTATCATATTTGCTAATGTATTGAATAATCTTATATTTTGTATGTAAAAAAAATTATAGGCAAAAAGAATGTTAGTGTTATGTTCAAATTTGTTTTTGCAAGTGAAGCTTACTCCATTAGTTCCTTCCACCGATGATGTATTTTTCGTTGTTCTATTATAGAGATCGGATTAAATTAATTTTGTACTAATAAAAAAGAATCAAATAATATCGAATGCCAACAACATTAACATTTATTGTTTAACAAAGTTAATATTTTAAAATTTTTTTATAATTTTATAAATGAAATGTTTTATTCAAAATTGGATTGCAAATAAAAAAATTTTAAAATGTTAATTATATTATAATTTAATCTTATTTAATTCCTTTCAATAGTAGAGGAAGTAAATTGATTTGGTCGGTTTCACCAATTAACATGTATCAAATGCACAAGATTTAAAATTTCTTTATTAATTATTAAAATTTATATGAATCATTGTGATCAATTCGGTTCTATGGTGTAGTGGTTAGCACTCTGGACTTTGAATCCAGCGACCTGGGTTCGACTCCCGGTAGGACCTTTTTGGTCTTAGAAAAGAGAATCTCAAGAACATAATTTTTTGAATAAGTATTCCCATCTTATTTTGAGATAAAGGTTCAATCGAAGTGTTGAAGCTTGCAACATCAAAGGAATCTGCTAGGATTACATTTTGTAATGGAAGAACCCAAAGAAAACCCCAGAAGTATTTTTGCTAAGGAACGAAAAAATAACTGGAAACCAAACTAAAACCTGGACCAAGGAAATAACAAAAACACATCCGAGGTGGCAAGAAGCCCCACAAGACCAAACATATGTGTCTCAATCCAAGATAGCGCATATTGGCACTTGCATTCACTGCTGAAAATTAAGCTTAGACCAAATAAATGTATAATGTTTCAGCTAAATTTGTGTGCACACTTTCTTACCCTAATAATTTAGTCTTTGGGTAGCTTTCATTTTAACCTTGGAAAATATTCTTCTTTGTTTGCTTGAGTGATATGGGTACTTGATTTTATGGCTTCATTAAGAGATTGGTGCAGTTTCAGGGCGTTAGATGGGGCTTTGGGGTGTTTGCTGTCTCAGGGGGATAAGAACAGCCCGTGGGGCAGCCTTTTTTATGTAGAGGATCCACGGTCTAAAATCCCACAATTTAGAAGGAAGTTCTTTTAGATACATACCAGGCATTGGAAGCCGCCAGATATGATTTTCAGTACTGTGACTGGTGGGCTGGACAAGATTTGCTCACAATCATGCTTCTTCATGAAAAGGTTAAAAGGTCTTTCTCAATCTCGATGTTTATCTCTTTACCTATTAATCTTTTGGGAAGCTTTTATTTGCGTTAGCTTGTTGGATATGGTTGTAGGCAGTGGAAGTGTTGAATCCTTTGGCTCGTGAATTCAAGTCTATGGGCACCATGAAGAAGGAGCTCACAGAATTGCAAGGAGAACTTGCACAAGCTCACATACAAGTAGCCAAAATTAGAGGTTAATGGAACTGCGAGGTAGATAAACTGTGATTCTTATAATTTCTACTAGGAGATGCATGCAACAAGGATTACAGAAAATCCAATGATTCTGGGTCAGACTTGAATTAATTACCTTAAGTATCATAATAATGGTAATAGTAAAAAAAGAACAACCACAATACGTTCGGATTCAAATTGATTGCTTCGAGCCATGGGTTATTTTTTGTGGAAACCAGGATTCGTCCAGAACACCTGCGCACATAGAGCATGTCCTCTGCATACCGAGTGGCCGTACACACTAGACATGCTTTCACTGATCTCCAGTCCATCGATGTGTTTAACCAGTTGTAGAATAAAACTTTCTAGCTCTTGAAACATTTTTTACATATGTCAGAGTGGGAATACACATCAGATGGAAAATGTTTAAAACTGCCATCAACGAGATTGCACAATGTGAAGATGAAGTCATTGTGTTAAAACAGTATTGGTATTCGAACATCTCAGTTTGGTTAAGTTCTTGACACCATCATCAGGGCTCCAAGGATGCTGGGACCCTTATCCTATTGATATGGAATTTCGACCGACGTCGGGATATCAAAGCCTGGGAAAGTACCAAAGAATGCACATCTTCACCAGGTTCATGTATGCTTTTACCTTTCATCAACAAAGACAACAAGACTATTATATAGAATGTTGTCATGGAGGCATGTCTCATTTTTCCATTATTTGGGTAGTGGATTAGCGGGCGTAAGTAGCTAAAAACCTAGTTGAAAATTGAAATCCCCCTTGGCTACATAACCAAATGACTTTCTGACAACATTTGGTAGCTATGATCAACCACTCTCGTGATAGTGCTTATGACTAACCTTTTGAAAGCAGCTAAACTTGAAAATTTTTCAAGAATATGGTCAGTTTTTGCTTTTGTATTGTCTTTCAAGACTTGAGCAACGAGAGCATGTCAGTGGCATTAAGCATTTATATAAGCCTGTGTCTTTCCTATCATTGGTGTTTGAATGGGCAGACATGTATGATACTTTATCAATAAAATTTATTGATATACTAATCAACACCTTATCACACAACAAAGAAACTAAAAATCCAGAATATACAGAAGCAATCTAAACCCCTTATTACCCCATCAAGGTTCTTCACCAAAAGGGAAAATTTTAGATAGCAGAGCCACAAAAGGGGCAGAACCTGAACTCGGGCTCAACAAGCCTGTCACAAAAACGGCAACGCAGAGACTCTGAAACGGCAGCAGATGAAGAATCGATCTTGGGAGGTGGAAAAGACAAATCCTGAGGGAAGAAAAGTTTGCAATTGTTACAATGCAAGAGTGGGTCTTTCCCAGGCCATCTCCAAACAGGCACAAAGAAAAGCTTCAATACTTTCTCGTACTCCACAAGATCAGCTCTGGAACCACAGTTTATGCACCTTCCCACACCTGATTTAAGCACTTGTCTTGCTTGTTGCTCTAATCCACCCACAAAGAAAAAGAACATCTTCTCTTCTTTTTAGTTTTTGAAAGGTAGGATTGTTTGCCTGTGTTATTCTGGGGTTTGATTGCAGCTCTTGCCGGGGCTGGGTTTCGCCTTTTATTGATGAAAACGGAAGTGTAGGAATATGAAGTTTAATCTAAAAAAGGAGCAAAGTGGAGAGTTCTGGGTTTTTCTTCGGCATCAAGGTATTGGGCAGTGACAGGTTCTAGAAATGGGTGGGCCTTTTCTTATTTTTATTTTTATGGAAACTTCATTTAGCAAACAAAAGGTATAAGCAAAACGGGAACACAAGTCCTATCAGCCAAAAGCCCATTAAGTTATAGACTCACTCACCTACATGGAATAGAGAAAGTTTGATCTCATGCCAGTAAAGCCCCAAAATACTAGTAAACCTAATGACACAGAAAAGCACTCTCATTGCTTGAATCAATTCTCGTGATAGTAGAAATATCTCTAACTTGAATCAATAGATGTAATAGAATTTTAGACAAAATTAAGTTCTTGTGGAAGCTCAATAGACCAAAATCCGAGTGGTCCAAAGACATACAAGAAAAAAAAAAAAAATAGGAGCAAGATGGAGAGGCGTTTGTGTGCTTGAAATGAGGGATGCTGGATAACAATTGAATAGTTAAAAACTTGTGGTGTAAGAAATTTTTTTTGAGGGAAATAACATATAGACTTGAGGCGTGACTATTCTTTAGGTTTTAATTTTGCCTCTTAAAACAATAAAAAAACCAGAATAATAAAAATAGCATTATTGAGTTTTATATGTGCATATTGTGTTTTTTTATTAAAGAAAGTGTCACTTAATACATAACTTATGGCATAAGTTATGTTTTTCCATAATATAATAATTATCCAAAAAATTATGTTTCTTCGTTATGAGTCTTTTTCAGAAAGTTATATTTATTCAAATAAATTTGTTCAAAAGCAAATAATAATAATTATTATTATAATTATCTCAAAATATAAAAATAATAATTATATATATAAATGATTTACATCATCAAATTCAAGCTCAAAGTGTCTTATCTTTTTCGCATATACATGTGCATAAAACTCAATAGGTAATCACCCAATTTAATTAACCAAGTTATAAAAAAAATTTCTATTTAAATTCTTCATACTATATATCTTCCTTCAAGAAAAAGGGACATTGCAAACTATTATAGGGGGAAGTGTGTGACTGACTTAAGCAACGATGCAGCAAGGTAATGAGTGGGCGGAAGCACCACCTTGCCTATTTAGGATGAGGCACGTTGCTGACAGGGGCTTAACTGCTGGGCAACTGGACAGAGATGCAAAAGCAGTGTAGAGCAAGAAGAAGCTAAAGGACCGATGAACTTGTTGCTAAACGTCAGCAAGGAGGAGCAAAAGGAGTTGCCTTGGAATTGCAAATGAGAAAAAAATAGGGGGAGATTTTGTTGTGAGTCTCCTTTTATTTTGAAAGTATTAATATATATTTGATATGATTGTGAGTTTGAACTATTTGGTTAAATAAGAAATCGATGGTTCAATTCGTATTATAAAATTATGAGAGGATTGAATCATTGCAAAATTAATTGAACTAATAAAAAAATAATTGAATTGATTTAAAACTATTTGAATAGGATTTTTATTAATTTAAATATTTAATTTTGTGGTTATAATTTATAAAATAAATGTTTGTGTTTATATTATTATTTATTATTTTTCTGATTCTTCTTTGATTTTTTATTTTTATTTGGGAATTGATGGTCTAATTTATTTAACCGTTGACTCTTACAACATTAATATTTTAATCTTTCAACTTGATAACTTGTTAACTTGTGCCTTATTGATACCTAATTTATTTTTGGTACCTAAATGATATTTAAACTTGGAAAATGTTAATCAAGTTGTATTTTATTGTAATTATATTTTGTTTAGCCCAAACTTGAATTGGATTTGAATCTCATGACTTCTCATATTATTATGTCATAATGATTTTATTATTTTATACTTTACTAAAAAAGAGAAAGAAGATAAAAAAAAATAGTTTTTTTAAAAAGGTTTTGAATGAAACAAAAACATCGTAAAATAATCAAAAGATTAATTAAGCTCATAATTGAAAATTACAATGAATATAACCCCTAATCGAAAATTATTATGTAATAATTATAAAAATGTTGAAAATTAAAAAATAAAAAAATATTAGTAAAAAATAAAAAAATTATTAAATCTATATAAAAAAAAAGCCTTAGAAGAAAAATTAAAAAAAATATTAAATCCTAAAAAAAAAAACTTATCCAATAGGACATCTAGTAAATAAAAAAAAAACGAACTAGAGCCTCTTGTTAATGGAAATTGTTGTTGACCGGTTTAACCATTAATAAATGTTGACATGTGACATGCCACATGGTAGTATGTTGACTTGGCATCCCACATCAATATATATTTAAAAAATAAAAATCCTAAAAAAATATTAAACATGTATTCCCATAATGAATTTGGAGACGTAATCATCAAAGTTCATTTGAATCTAGACACTAATATGTTTAGGTTATTTTAGATGCAATTCAACGTATCATAAAAATTGTTAAAAATATAAATAATCATTATTAATAAAATTATAAATAACCATTTTTCTAGAAATTATGGCAACCCTAGTTTACAAACACACAATCAATGCACAATTTCAACTTCGCTAAAACACATAATCAACGTTAAAAATTCAAGAGTACTTTCGAAATTCACATCGTATACATTATTCTTTTGAGAACATTTTGTTTTGTTGATAGTATCACATGTACATAAGTTTATGTTAATGGAACAAGTCTTGTATATGGGAGGAGAAATATTGATTGAATTGAGTAAATTTGAGTTCACATGTGGATGATTATATGCTTCTTTTTTTTTTTTTTATGTTATTTCAACTATTTAAATTCCTTGGATGGTTGGTGATTATGAATTGGAAGTGTTTAAAGTGTGAAATTAAATTTAATAATAATAAAATAAGTGAATAAAATATCAAAAATTATTTTTAGAAATAGAATATAGCATCGCTTATTTGGACACTTTGTTAGTTCAAGTAAAGAGTGTTATATTAACAATGAATTAGATTGGTTCAAGTAAAGAGTGTTATATTAACAATGAATTAGATAAGTTCCAATAAAGAAATATCACATTCCACAAATGTAAATTTTGAACTCATGTCATCTCTATTATCTTGTTTAAAATTGTTTCTAGTTGTATCATACTGTGTTAAAGCTTGCTTGTAAGTTTTCTCAACCTCACCTCCAGAAACAGTGGTATTACTTGTTGTTTGGGGTTTTGGAATCACAATTTTCATGTTGGTTGCATGTCTTGTTTGACATATCTTTCAATATGAAGAACGAGAATTGAACTTGAACACATTAGCCTAACTAAAATGATTAGAAAGTCAAAACCATTCAACTTGTTTTGTAATGTATCTTTCGATGTTGAAAAAATCAATTTGAAGATTAAATTTATTAATTCGAGTCATCTAAAAAGTTGAAACGAGAAATGAAATTAGTTAGTAATTATATTGATTAGGTTATTATACAGGGAGTAAATTGTAAGGTTAATTAAGTGAGGAGATTTGGTTAAAACTTTATGTAAGCCCTTATTGAGCAATTAAGCCAAGGATTAAACGACTAATAAACCATTATTAAATTTGGTTTAGTGGATTGTCATGAAATGATTGCTTGATTGCCACTATTGAAACTTTGAGAAAATCATGACCATTGAATTTTCATTAATTATGTTTAATGAAAATGTAAAATTATAATATTAACATAATTAGTTATCGATCTTTCTCCACCGAAATATCTTGAGGAAAGTTTGGTCTCTCATTTCTCACTACTGCCGTAGCTTATAACTAAAAATTGATGAGTTTTTCCTTTTGATTTTTGTTGGAAATTTTGATATAGATGATAGATAAACATTGCACTAAGTGTTAAAATAATAAATTAACTTAAGTTTTGATTATATCTCCATTGTTGATCACATGGTGGATTGGAAGTTTAGGTGTCATGGGTGAAGAGAACTAAGTTAACTTACGTTAAAAATCATGTTAAAATTGTAGTGGGTGGAGTTTGTTGAAGTTGAATTAAGTTTTAGTTGTATGGATAATTATGTATCATTAAATACCTAGGAATAGGAATTTTGAGAGTCAAATTTAAATTCGATCAAGAAAATTGAAAGATACAGGATTTTCGAATATTAAGGTTTAAAAGTAATTTATTTGTAAAGTAAGCAATTATGCTTGATTGTTGGCTTTATGTTTGTTGAATATGAATTGAATTTTCAAATGTAGGGGTGATAGCAGGCCATGAATAGTTTGTGTTTGCATAATTTATTTTTGCTATATTTATATATTAAATAATTAAATTAAAAAAATAGAAACATAATTGATGACATATATATACATATATATAAATTCATGTTTGAGGACTTGATGGTAATTGAAATAAGATGGAATATACTCAGTTAAACACAAATGGTGAGTTACTACTAATTGAATATATGCATATAATTATGTTTATGACTTTGAGAACTATGATTTGGTATGAAGTTATACAACGATAAGTATACATGAGATGTTAAAGTAAAAATGATGTGATTATGATTGAGTATATGTAATGAAAGTTATAAACGATATGTGACATAACGATATTAGACTTGAATGCTACTATGAATTTATAAATTTAGTGTATAGTTAAATTAATTATATGATTATTAGTAAATTTTATAAAGTTATATGTTTGAAATGTGATATTCGATTGATTTTTTCTTTGTGATTGTAATTTAATTATTAAGGAAAGAGGAAAATGTTCTATTAACAGTGTCGGATAGAGTTACGGGTATAGTTGACATGTCATAGGGTCTGCTTTATCAATTGGTACATATCATTGGTTTAAGTCTCAAGATTAACCATGCAAGTCTTGAAACTAAGTGCCTTGTATCTCGAGACAATGGCACATTGAAACTAAAATAGATTTGTCATGTTTCAAGTCTTGACACAATAACCGCTTGTCTCGAGACATTCAAACATATAGGCTAAATTAAGAAAATAGGGACAGGATGTCTCGAGACATGATCCCTAATGTCTCAGACGTATCTGTATCAAATCAAAATAGTAAATTAGGGAAGGTTTGTCTCTAGACATAGTATCATTGTCTCGAGACACATTATTAAGTTTTGATATTAAGAGTTCGGATTCGAATCCCAACTCTATGTTTGACCCCATGCAAACCCTAAACAATATATACATGAGATCAATTATCATTCATTGAATTATTTTTGTGCGAATAATTAAAAATTATATGCGGTTTAATTGTTCAAATGTTGTGTTATTTGTCAAATGATATTGAATTGGTTGGAATTACTTCGATTATATAATGTAATGTCACATATTTAAACCAAACAATCAAATCAGATGTGGACGTGACATGACAAATTCCTTAAATTCCAAAAATAAATTATCTTCAATATATCAAATCACATTCCATGAATGTAGATTTTGTAGTTATGTTATGTCTATTATCCTATTTTGGATTGTTTCCAACCAATATCATATGGTGTCAAATCTTGCTTGTAGGTTTTCTTAACCTTACCTCTAAAAGCAGCAGTGTTAATGTCCGTTGGGGGTTTCAAAATCAGAGTGTTTTAATAGTTAATACATTGTCTCTTATAAAGATATATATATATATATATATTATAACAATAAATAACTAAAAGATGAGGAATGATATATTTATATCGGTGTAAAATTAAAGTAGTTTTAATCATTTTATATATTTTTATACGATTAATATTTTAGTGATCCAACTATTAAATTTATCAATATAATTGTACTTGTAAAATTTTTAATTTATGTCAAATTTGACATGCATGATTTATATGAATGAAATATGAAATATGATGGTTGGATTGTTAACATAATAATCATACAAAAATATATGAAAGGTGTAAAACTATTTTTGGTGTAGGTGGATCATTTCCATAAATAGTTTAAATTTTATTAACAACAATGTATAACTAAATTGATATAAATATAAATATATTTAATAATAAAAACAATCGATTAAGGATTTTTATTTTACTTCAATGGTCACGGCAATGAAAATAAGTAATATTTTTAATAAGAAATTAAGATATAATAGTTGATTTATTAATTTTTATATTTGAAAAGATATATGTCATAAATAAAATATAATGGAGAATGAATTATTTAAGTTTTATGAATAATAATTTATTTTATCTATGTAAATATAAAAATATTCAATATTTAATTTAATAAAAATAACCAATTAATAAATTATACATTAATAAAGAAAATAATTTTATCGATAATAAAAATAATTAATATTTTATTTCAATCAAAAATCAAAGATTAAATAATTAGTTTTAAAAATTTTAATGAGAAAATATGTTTTTCACTATTTTTTAATATGTTATTTTAATTAAAAAAAACCTTATATATAAGAAAAATCGATAGAAAAGTTAGTTAATATTTAATTAATAAAGACAATCAATAAAGGGATTTTACTTTTTCTTATTATTTTAATAATGATAAAAAGAAGGATTAAATAATTTAAATTTTAGCTCTTTTTTTTTTTTACTTTATGTTTGATAAATTGAAAAATTAAGTGTTAGAAAAAAAATCAGTTGAATTTTTTAAACACATTTAATAAATCATAATGAAAATTTTTAAAAATTATAGAAAATGATAAGTAGATAAAGACCAGTTTATCACTTAATGGGAATAAATTCAATGGTTTATTTTATTTTATTTCATTTAAAATTATATTATCTTTTATCAAACAATTTAATTATATTTAATATTTTATTTTAAATAAAATAATAAATATATTTTATAACTTAAATTCAAACAGTTAATTTTTCGATACTTATTTTTTCAACACTTAATATGTTTGATGTATTATTAAAATTAAATATAGAATATAATTAAATTATAATTACATCATTTGATAAAGGATAATATAATTTTAAAATAAAATAAAATTTGTAGATATTCTACCAGCTTATCATTTACTACAACTTTTTTGTGAAAAAAATTATATCCAATGAGTTATCTAAAGTGTTTAAAAAAAATTAAATTGTTGAAAATATTAATTTTTAATTTATTAAATTTGGAAGTAAAAGTTTAAGCAAATAATGGATGAAGAATAAAAGGATCCTTGGATTCAAGTTTCTGGGAATCTTATGAACAAAAAGAATTCTGGGTGTTGCATATCTAATTTCAATTGTTAAATTGTTTTTTGATCGAAACGATTGCTAAAATTCAATTTTGGAAGAGAAATACTCAATAATAGTTACAATTAGGCCTAATATATAATACAGCCAAAAATTCGAGTCTGTCAAGAAAATTCAACAGCTTACTAAAAGAAAGTGAAATGGCGGTTGGAAAATCCGATCTAACATGGCATCTGGTGGCGGCACAATGGGCACAAATGACTCGTGTCCAGCCACCTAACGATGCAGTGGCTGTGATATACATGTCCGCAAGGCATCGACGCCACTTCTTCACCTTCCAGAACCTCATCCAAACAGATACTACATTCCCATTGTTTCCTTGAACTCAATCCCTCAATTCTCCCCCTTTTCTTCAACGGCAAGAAAGCTTCATCCTCCCCCAATTTCACCCTTTTCAAGGACTGAATAAATGATCTACTAGCCGGCTTGAAATTCAACGCCGCTAATGAACCGTCATCATCGGTGGCCTGAACCAGTAGTTCGACAAGCAAAGTTATCGTTTGGCGTCGGAGGTTAAAAGGGTCGGTGTTAATCTCCCATGCAAAAGACAATATATCATCAATGGCAGTTCGAAGGAAGTCTGGGGATGCACCCGTGTTGGCCAACATTAGAGACACCACCTTTGGGCCGTACTCTTGTGATAAGAACCAGTCTCGACGACATATGAGTGATCGATGAAAGGATTCCAAGGTTGTTCCTTGAGGTGAAACGTATTGAAACGCGAATCCTATGATGAAAACATGGTGTGGGATCCAAGAACAGAGTTGTTCTAATGTACTATCTTGTTCTTGCCTAATCTTGAAACAGTAATTGGAAGCCATGGGAAGGGGATTTGTTGGGGGATTCGATTAAATGGGGCGTTTTTTGAGGGAAGGGGGTTGTTGGTAAGTGAAAAAACAGGTGTTTTAGTCGAAGTAGTGGGCTTTTCTTGATGACGGTTTTTGGAGCAAGAAATCACCGACTCTTATATACGCTTTATTGTCCTTGATGTTCATGTCAGTTGGCTTTTATTTATCCCATCCTTTTTCTTTTCCCAAATTTAACCCTTTGTTTATCCAGTTTTATCCTTTATTATTTATTTTCCTTTTGCACCCTTTTTTTTTTTTTTGTTTTGCCAAATTTAACTCAGGAGTATCTCTTACAGGGTATGGGAATTTGCTATATTGCATGTTCCTACAAATTTTTTTGTGAACAGTTAATAATTCTCAAATCAATTCAACCATTATTAACTCTTTTTCCTTGGCCTTACAGAAATTGAAGGTGAATGATTTGGGGCGTTCACCATTAATGTTGGTTTTTAGTCCCAACTTTTATTCTGATTCAAGTCTCTAGTTGTTCATTTTGATTTTGTTTCCACATTATACTATTTGATTTCACTTATTGCTATAAATTACCATGAATGTATATTACACAAATGTTTTATGACTGAAGTAGCAGTCCTGTAGGTCATAAATGTTGTAACTTAAATTTCAAACTTTTTGAAGGCTCAAGTTACTAACAAGTAATAAAGTTAGAATCTCACTAGTATACACCAGGTAAAGTTTATTTAGCCTTTAAATGGAAAATGAGGGATAACCAAGAAAAAACAATCCCACGAATGGGAAGTAAAAATCTGAATATATATATATATGTATATTTTCAATTATTTTTACTTGAAGTAACTTCCTCTGTAATATCAAGTAGGGTGAAACTACAAAAGCCTCTATTTAGCAAAACTTAGCTAAAATTGGGTTTCTAGGAAAAAAATAATTGATTGAGATCCTAAATATCAGAAATACGTCTTATCTCCAAATGCATCACAAAAGTTGGATGATCATAAACAAACTGATAAATGCATAAACCCAAAAAAAAGGAAAGAAAAGAAGCCCCATTTTCACTCAGAATTGCTGCTCAATATGTATGAGAAACTCCAAGTTGGAAGCCATTTAGATGCTTGTCATCTGACATGCAACTACTTGCTCTGTGCTCCATGCAATGCCGAACAAAAATCTGGTACTATGAGCTGAATCAATCAAACTTGAAATATTATGACATTTTCATTTGGATTTGCCGATGAATGTGTACGAGAAACTCGACATAAGAGGGACCGCTTGCAATCTCGTCTTCTACCATGCATGAGAAGAACAGCATTCCTGGAAAATGTAACAATTTCAAGTCATAACAATGTCATAATTGCACAATACACCTAGTCAACCTATCCACATGTATTTTGGCTAATATTCCACACAGATTATTTTTAAGCAGTATCATAGCTTGCATGAGAGGGAAAGTTTTATGCACTGACCTGATGGATCCCCTTTCTTGCACAATGTCAAGCTGTGAAACAATATAAAGATTAAATGCAATTAACAGAGATATACTTCAATTTTTCTATTAAATAAATGGAATAAAGATTTGGTTTAGGAATAAAGTAAAGCTAAAGAAAGAACCATTAATCATACCGGAGATAGGAACATCTTTGGCGCCGAACCACATTTACTACATCGTTGAACTTCTTTGATAATGGATTGTCATATTGCTGAATCACAAACTGAACATACAGAAATGTTGAGAAAAGGGCCTAAGTGTCCATATTAGGCATGCGAAAGGGTCAAGACACAGAATAACAATGAACAACTAATTACAAATTAATACTCCCATCCTTTTCCATAGTTCCTTCCAAACTTATTACAGGAGATTCACTAACCCAATAATCCTAACAATTGAATCCAAGGCCACTTATTTGAGTGTCATACTATTAAGTTATCAAGCAGAAGACCTTTCAAGACACTTATCATCCAATAAAAAAATCACAAACTCCCATAAATCACAAAGAGAAGTTCACACTATTAAAACAAAAAGGAAACAAAGAATGCAAGACCAAATCCCATCATAAAAGGAGTTTAAAAGCCACTAAAATCAAAACATGGATGTGACCGATTCAATATATAATAAGCAATCTGACCTATAGCATTTAATAGCAAAATTATTTAAATTTGGGTAACAATAATACATTTTCTTATCAAGGCCAATGCATAAATCTGACCAGGCTGGAAAAACAAATTGAGATGCTCAATAATTTGTGTGATTATGGGCATTCTCACAAGTTGTTTCTTTTTAAATTAACCTGTTAGTGAGGATTTATGTAGACATACACACTTCAGGAAAAGAAGAAGAAGAGAAAACCTGAGTAGGGGCTTCATCAACTGAGGTAAAGCCAAAAAGTTGTTGCAAGATGCTTGAATCCACTGAGCTCCCAAAATATATTAAAGCATCCTCACCATTCTCCAGAAAATAGATTCCATCATCGCTGACATGTTCACTAGATAGAGGGATTATAGGAGGAAGAACAGACTCATCTCCTTCCTGTCAAACAAGCATAAACTGTCTGTTAGCATGGTTGAAATACTCTGGACTGTAAAACTAGAAATATTTACCTTTGTACTAAGGTTGTGAATAGCAAACATCCTGGGGTAAACCAATGGCACTGCCAAAGGAGTAGAAAGAGAGGAAACATAATTGAACCAGAAGGAACGGTCATCTATTCTGCCATCATTCCGCAATCCTGTACTCTTTATTAGTGCTGAAAAAAGAAAAAGGGGGAAAAAAAAAACCACCAACATTATCATCCAATGGAAAACATTTTTTTTTTTCTTAAGATGACTGAACCACTGCCATAGTATATTCCAGAATGGTAGAGAGAAGAAGTTTGAAGATGCAGGTTGACTCAAGATAATAATAATGGAAGAGAATGAGATATCCAATAACCTAAGAATGAAATCAGGTATATAATTAGCAAAAAACATATATACCAAGGGTGTATAGGGGAAGTAGCTTAAGGGCCTCAGGAAGAATAAGCTGTCCAGATGATGATACGGTGGCGCAAAATTTACGATATGAAAACAAAATGTTGATGCAAAGATTTGTCACTTGTTCCCTCACTTGCACAAGTGGGCTTGTAGGAATTTCAATGGCAGCTGCATTCAAGGTAAATTAGGAAAAGGCAATACATGGTCAGTAAAGAAAAATGCCTCAATAACTTTTTCAGATAAAAAACCAACACCTCATCTGTATAGAAAAGATTGATTCATAATTTGAAAAACCATGGAGACAAGGAGAATCTTCAAATAATAGTTTGAAGCAGAGAAAACATAACATAAGAGGGCAAAGAACAATTGACAGAACCAATAAACATGCACAAGCAACTCACCAAATAGGTAAAAGAAAGTAAAGGAAGAGGTACAATGCAGACTCAAATACCTCGTTTTAATAAACATGCGAACTGAGTATCCAAGTCAGCAGAGCGAAACAAATTACTTAGCATATTTGTGCATGGCAAGGATAAGTTTGTAACTCGAATTCTTCTTTGGCCATAAACAGTGGTATAGAGAAGGGCACACTGGAAGGTGAAAGCCAGAATATTATAGAAGAGTTAGACCTATCAACTTCATGAAATTAAAAGAAAAGGAAGGAAGCATGATGGACATTAAAAGTCCAGGCAGTATTAAGTTAGAACCTGAAAAGCACATTCAGAACCATCTTGTAATTTGTCATCATGCTTTAGGGTTACCAATATACATTTGTCACAGTCAATCTGCATAACAGAAAGGATTGGTCATGAATGAAACAAATTGATAAAAAAGTCAAATTGCTAGGCGAAACTTAATCATGTCAACAATCCCTCCTAGCAATAAAACATGCAAAACCCCTCTCTCAAGAAAAAAGTTAATACATATAAGAAGCAAAGTGAACAAATTCACGAGTTATAAAAATATGGCCCACAGGAGCACATAAATACATATGCGGCCTGGGAGTATGTTGAATAAGGAATATCTCATAATTGGTTATATGATATTAAATATGAAAACTACATAAAAATTGTTTAAGATAAGGATTGATGTATCAGTATCTTAACCTCAGTTTTTTTCAAGTAACCAAATTACAAACACTCAACACCTCAAACAGATTATGAAGGTATAACTCTTCAAACAGAACGAAAAACAAAGTAAAATTTAAACATACCCATGCGGAAAAATATCTATAAACCAAACATCTATCAAACAACGAAACCAACCATCTAGAAGCATTCATATACAATATTGACTTAAATCACAACACCACAAAAATGTAAAATCTTTTTGATAAAAGATTGTAGAACCATCGATTCAATTTCAAACACTGGAGGAATGTAACTAATATTTTAGTAATAAATCCTTCAATACATCAGTTCAAGAAATAAGACTATTCACCAGGTAGGAGCATTTTGTCCCAAATAATCACCTCTATGAAGCTTATACTTTCCTAAGCTCAAATTCTCAATCATTCTCTAATTGAGAATCAGACAAAAATTGTAGTGAAAAAATTGCTAAAAGACAATAATGACAAATATAACACAGTATTTTTCAAAAAGCACAAACCCCTGGTAGGTCAATGTCGGTCGGAATGCGTTTGCAAAAGTTTCCAGAGTAATCTTGAACTTGAATACCCTACAAGTATTCAAAAGGGAAAAAGATCAAAGTTAAATTACCATCATAATGTGATGAGAATTATCAATATTTCACTTTATGAAACAGACAAAACATCAGAAAATGATACCTGGCTGCATCTCACACGCATTACAGCCTCAAAACCTTGGGGCCTGGTGATGTTCCATCTAAGGTCATTGTAGAGCTTTGCAGAATCAGATACTGCAGAGAAGGGGTAATAATAATACACCTGTAATTTAGAGAGAAAAGTGTTGAAATGCGAGTCTTCCACTCAAAAAATAACGATGTTCTGCTGGTACTGAGGACCCAATACATAGAAGCTCAACAACTACGGATTTGATAGTGAATAATAAATAGATCAATACACAGTCAGGCTCTCAAGTTTCACCAAACATGCATCAGGCCAAAGTTAGTTTACTGAGATGGCACTAATTGGAATAGAATTTTAAAGCCAGCCAACATGCAAGGTTTGCAGCTAGGCAGTTTGCAAACTTTAAAACGTTCCTTCAAACATGCATGCTCTCCTAAATGAATTAATGGTTAACAGATACTCAGGTGAATGCTGATTTGTAATAAAAAATGTACTCTGTTTTACAATTTCAAGCAGGTTTGCAGCTAGGCAGTTTGCAAACTTTAAAACGTTCCTTCAAACATGCATGCTCTCCTAAATGAATTAATGGTTAACAGATACTTAGGTGAATGCTGATTTGTAATAAAAAATGTACTCTGTTTTACAATTTCAAGCAAATTAGTCTCAACAGTTTTTGTTAAAAAGTTATAATTTTAAATCGCAATACTTATTCCAAAAGCTTGAATTTTGTCAAGGATAATGTATATAAGAATTTTCAATAAGACTTTAAAATTATAGAAAGTGAATTAAAGTGAGAGAACAGTGCAGGTGGAAAATCAATTTGAAGCAGCAAGAGTAACAACCAACTTGTACATTCAGCATTTCTACACATGTATGGGTTTTGGGGGATAACAATTTGTATTACATTATCAAGCAGTGAAAGAGGAAAAATCAAGGTAAATATCAATTAATACCTGGCCTCCAGTTGTTCTTGGTATAACGGAGATGGAAGCAATGTCGACATATGTTTGAGTAGTGACAAATACATCAACACAAACCTGCCACATATTGCAATATAAGAGCATCGTAAAATAAAGAGAACTAAAAAGCAGTTATAGCCATAGATCAATGTAATGTAACCAATATGATTTTAACAAACATTCATCATGCAGAAAACAATTTTTTGACCATTTTACAATGATATTAGAAGAAAGAAATTACTTGATATTTACCTGATACTCAGCAAATTCAATTGCCATTGTCTTGAGAATTTTGTCCGCTGGAAGAAGTAATTTATGAGCCTCCTAATCAAATAGAAACGAAAAAAAGTTTATAAAACAGAAGAACAATGTTATCTTCCATCAGGAAAAAAGTAGTTCCAGCTTCAATAACAAGTACTAGGAATCTCATCATACAAACAAATATATTATTGGAGGTTCAATATGAAAGAGCATAAAAACAAGATAATCATATTTGAAATATGAAAGCGTTTTGCTTATTTCTTCTTTCTCCTAGATGGAGACCCACACACACTCACAGTCAAGTGAAAGTCACAAGTCCACCATAAAGGTGACTATATGAGATAACTATACGCAAGTATAATCAATAACCACACCCAAAAGGCCTAACTTTTGAAAACCTACCAACTATGAAAAAAAAGAATACAAGAATTAGAAAGCAAGTCAGTAGCCCAGCAAAAATATCACCTTTCGGATAGGAAAACTTGAATATGGTTAAGCATGGAACTTGAAAGAAGATTATCGATATATTCATCTAAAGATAGAGAAGCATTTCAATTAATAAATCAAATTCTCATGTAGTAACCATCCCAATCTTCTGAACACACAAAAGAATCAATATGCAAGCTAAAAAGTTAAAACAGGTTCCAGAGATGAGATGCAACAGTCATAACTCAGAAGTCAGACAAACAAACACAAGTTTCCACATTTTCGAATGTAACTGTGCAGGGATAACTGCTTCCCTAAAAGAACAACTATTCTAAGCTTAAAAGAAATAAAAAAATAATGCATTATTATTCAAGAAAATGCAGAGATAGAGAGTGAACAATTTTAAAAAGTTCTGCAAACCTTTTCTCCAGCAGATATGTTAGTTCTTCCTTCTGCCTCTCTAGAAGAAAGGGCACCAATGCCAACTGACGGCATGACTGTCAGGAAAATTATATATATACATATCCATTAGAGAACCGTAGAAAAAGATACGTCAACTTTTATGGTATAAGAGGTAAGAACTGTTTGATATACATCTCAAAACATGAAAATGTTTTGTACGTATATAGGCTTACCTGACTGAAATACTAGAAGCTTCCCCCCAGTACTTTTCATGGCCAAGTATGAAGCCTGAAATATAAATAGAATAGTGAGATATAAAATTTTACACGTTTGTATACAGGAATTACCATATATTCTAATTATCATCAGGCCTTACTTTCAGGATAACCATAAAAGTCTAACTTTAATCAGTCATCAACCTTTCTTCATCAAGTACAAAACCAGAAGCCAAATACTTCAAAGCAAGCTAAAGTTACAATCATAATTTGCTTAAGCAGAGGTTAAGTTTTTTGCTTTTAAAAACCATGAAGCAATCACTCTTCATTAGATTCTAACAATAATTAAAGCACTTGTTAACTAGGAAACAGATTAACCTACGACAAAAACCATGTGACTCTAGCTATAGAATAGCAGAAGTTATTTGACTTGCTATACAATTTGGAAAGCATATGCAAATCCCATTGCCACCTGGGGCTAGCTCGGGTAGTAGGATCAGTGGGGTTCGGGAAACTGTGTGATCATAGGCTTGAACCCCAGTGATCTCTTCTGGTATCAGATAAAGATATAAGTTATCTCATTAAGGATTAAAATCTGCAAAGCAAAAGACATGCTATACTAATTTATAATATAAACTTGTAATGACTTACCTTGATTGCAGCACCAAAACATGACTCAGCAGTTGTACTACTCTGAAACATTGTTGGGATGTTTTCAAGCAATAGTTCTAAATGCTGGCGGCACTGAATCCTCGGAACAAAAAAACCAAGTCAGTACAAAATACTTGAGAGGTCTTAAATATGACATCATAGGAAATTAATAATTAAGAAACTTCAACTGGTATAAGAAAAAAATTCTCATATATTAAGAACTAGCCTCAGAAAGCTGAACGATAACATCTGTTTCAAGAGGGGTATAGACGTCTTGTATGTCAGGAACAATAAGCATCAATGGCTGCAAAATTTAAGACATCAAAATCAGCTAACATTTTCAGGAGGTTCTTCAGTAGGTAAAATCAGAGAAAAAGATCATATAAAAATTAAATGCAAAGAGCTTTCAGTGATCAATAAAATTTGGAAATGGACACAATGCATTCCTGTTATATTCAAAATAAAATCTCGATTTCCAGAGACAGAAACAGCTAATGGAGGAAGATGGACCAAGCGAGATGGTCTCCTCAAGAAAACCATGAAGGTTAAACAAAACCTTCTCACAGCAACCCCAATCCCCCCATGTAATGTGGGTTCACAAACACATTTGACACATTATTAGCACCATGTTTCTTTCTATCCCCACCAACCAAGCAGGGGATTTTGAGATAAGTCAAAGCAACTACTGTTTGTTACCATCCCAAGTAACATGGATTCACAAAATACATTTTACACATTATTAGCAACATGTTTCTTTCTATCCCCACAAACCAAGCAGGGGATTTTGGGATAGGTCAAAGCAACTACTGTTACCATCATGATCTTAAATATTGAGATGAGTAAACATAATTTCCACAGTTTAAACACCTTTCTTATATGCGTGTGCTACTTAAACCACTCATAGAATTTACTCGATAAAACCACTTAAATAATAAGAGAACCATCCAAACTGCAAGCACCAAAATCATATATCTGCCCTCCTGTAGGTAGCACCAAATTCAAGCTTCCAACATGCAAGCCAGCCCAGAATGTGTTTAGTTTGCCGTAGTTTCATCAATGCCAATACTAACAAAACGAAATACTTAAAACCTCTTAAATATGTTAGGATATTCTTTAAGTCATTTTTGCTAAATTGACTTCTCTTTCACAAATATATAGCACATGATGAAACCAAGAAAAAGAATCTTCTACTCAGTACAATAATAGCCAGGAAGATGGAATGTTTGATACAAATGGAATGAATGATTGTAACTAATACTGACCTGTTGTAGGGCCCGTTTTAAATTATAAAAATGGATTGTTGAGTCAAATGTTGCTATTCCCACCAAAGTTCGAGGACCTTCCTGCAATAAGCAATTAATACCTCAACCAACTGAATTTCCTTGCCTTGTATGAGTGTTCAGAATGAAAAACGGCAGATGCAAGACCATGTATCAACTCAACCAAAACTGGAAAAGAGATCTCATTCGAAATATAGCTATTACTAACCCAAATCAACAATCCAAATTAGATTTTCAACCATTAGATACTCACCTACAACAAAGCTTAAAATCCTCAGCTGCAAATATCCAAACTGACTCAAAGGTCAAGTGGAGCCATTTACAGTTCACAACCTCTATTTTGTTATTACAACAAAAATTTACATTTCAACTTTTTTCTTTAATGCATAAACAATTTAGTTTGAATTTTCAAGCAAACAAAGAAAAGCAAAACACACAATCAAGAAACTGACTCAAAGGTTTATGTGGTGCCATTGCAACGTCACAACCTCTAATACTACTACAAGTTTACATCTAAAACGATACACTAGATGCAAAATATTGCATTAAAAGCAGTAACTCTAGAACATCTTATCACAACTGAAGAAAAACTAAAAATTGGACCAGAGGGAGAAATGCATTTTAAAAATACAGCTCAGTTCTTATTTACCAAGGCAGAGTGGTGATCAAGAACTTAGCATTGAGATACAATTATGTCTATGAAAATGCTTACACGCATAACTCACACAATAATAACAAGCAAATAGGTCACAGTCATGATCGGTTCTGATAATGGAAACAAACAGTAGAAGCCCATATCTTTAGAAATAAACAGGCAACAATTAATGCACAATTTTGATACAATAATCTAAACCCTTTTGCAATTAACTATTAACAAAAAATAATTGATCAAAACACACAATATAATCTTCTCAATATAATCACCATATCTGCCGATAAAATGCAAAGAGAATAGGGAAAAAGTAAACCATAAGAAGAAAGAACCAAAGACCAGTGATTCTAGAGAAACTCACTGGAAGATCAGAAATGACTTGATTAATGGCACTGCAAGCGGCAGCAGTAGCACCAGTCTGTATGGCATTCATGGATACATCAATTAGGAAAACGTACACAGCTGGCATTGGATCACGGACCTGGACATGAGAAATTCAGAACAAACAAATGAACTATCTTCTTACAAGTTAAAAAAGAAACAAGACAAACCGCAGATGCAAGAAAAAAAGAAACTAAGAAAGCCCCAGGTGAACCTTGATCACAATAATTTCACACAATTAAATTCTAGCAAATGTTAGCACAATTTTTTAACTGTTATTATTATTATTATCATCATCATCATCATCATCATCATCATCATTATTATTATTCAACCTTTGTCATTTTTGGCCATCTTGATCTTTTGGATATTACCCTGAATGCTAGATTAATCAAAGTTGTACAGGAAAGATCTAGTATCTCAACTACTTTACCACAGTATGGCACTTGATCAGATAGAAAAGTGAGGCAAAAAATGCATCTTCCTGCTGGGGAAACATTGCTTTGAGTTGGGTATAGGCATATCATCCTCATTATGCTTTAATCAAATGTTTACTAATCATACCATTCATATATGATCCAAAGATGCCCACATGCATCTATCTTATAATTGCTACTTAAGCATTTAATAAATAAAAAGAGACAGAGAGGGCTACAATTAAAGAAGGTAGAAATTTAAAAGTTAATCAATTAAAAAGTACAAATTTATAAATGTTAACAAACCATGTACTCCTTTGAAGCAACAAATTCAACTGCTCCTCTACACAGCTCAGGCCTCTCATCAGCATCTCTACGCCTGCCATCAGGACCAAGGTTGCAGTGGTAGTCACGAGGAGTTTCATCAGTAAAGCCTGAAAGAAAATAGTACACGCAATTACACTGCCACCTTACTACATTACAGCAACACAATCAGAGAGCAGCAATAGAGAAGAAGGATGTCTTTGGTCATGGTATTTGTTTGATATAGAAAAGGCATTTTATGTGTGAAAAGAGGAAACCTTAAAACTGATAAAGTCCAACAAACTAAGAATAGAAGCATGCATCAGTTTGTAATCTAAGGAACCCTACAGCTACTACCAAAAAAGAGCTCTCAAATCATTATTATTATGACCAGTCTACTATTTAGCTCCCAAAGTCTAAGCACAACTAATCAATGAAGTTTTGTCACTTTTTGACAGTAACACAATGCAACAGACTGGTATGAATATAAGAATAAGTTAAAATACACAAGATACTGCAAAATATACGAGATGAGCACACAAAGATGATTAATACTGACCACATAAATTGCAGATAAACTTCCTTCCCTGATCAATGAACTTCATGAAAGGATTTATGTAACCTTTGCAACGGGAACATCGAACAGGACCACTTTCCCCAAAATCCACAACCTATAGCAAGAAATGTTCAAAATATGATAAGCAGATCAAATTACAAAATCCATTTAAGAACCCGACAGGTTGCATAACAAGCTAGAAGAACAAGTACAACTGGCATTACTTGAATAGGGTCCTCAGACGGATGAGGAAGAGCCATTGGTTGAACTAACAAAGCCAACTGCATAGACGATGTTGTCAAAAGGTCGGCTGTGCAAGGGATCTATTAAATGGAAAGAACAATCAATAAGCACTCAAAACATCACAAAGATTACTGGTGGTGAAACTGCAGTGCAAACTTAATCAAAGTATATAAAAGAGTACCAAAAAAAGCCACAATTAATTTATATAGCTTGTTATGACCTGATTGATGGTGCATCGCATATAACGAGGACTGCAATTCCCAGTGTCTCTGACAATGTAATTGCTAGTAGCAGGCTTCAAAAGATTACAAGTGATCAGGAGAAGAAACAAAATTCAAAATTTAGTTATATGTCAAAGCTGTGATTGCATTATGCATACATGCAATGACAACACAGTAAAGAGAGCCAGAACAATGGGCCTAAGTTAAATGAAGATCAAAAGGAATAGCAAATTAGCAAATTCCTGAGTGAATTAAGTAATTTTCTTTCCGTTCTTCTAAAATGATCAAAGCATTTACCGGAGGAGGATTTGCCGAGTTGCCTTGGCGAGTTTCATACAAAATTGGTGAGGAATTTGGAATGGGCCTTGGAATTTGATTAGGATCAATCTTCGATGGCCCTGATAAAGGGCCTCCCGGTTGGCCCATAGCAGGTGGAATGGTAGTCATAGCTTGATTCGTAGGTGTTTGTGGCATTCCAAACATTCTTGGAGGTTGTGCTTGAGTAGATCCAGGAATAGGAGGCTGGGCTCCCTAAAACAATTCAAAACATTCAGAATCTAATTAGTGATGGAAGTGAAGAACTTCCAAACACCACTTACCAAGCCAAAACATCCTGTACTTAGAATTTCCTGCACCTCATATAGAATGCCTTAAAATGGTTTCCATTTCCAAGACAATTCATAAACCTGGCTCGAAGGTTCTAAATATCCACCAACACCAAAATTTCATATGCCAATTGATAAAATTCAATGTAATTAGTGAAGTTCAATAACCAACTTCCAATTGGTTTTGTTATTATGCAAATGCCATTGGATATACAGTAACAGAATGCCTAATTTTTGCACAGTTCTGTAAGTTTCTGCACAATTTAACTTTCAGCAATTGGCTACAGAACCTCATATTATATCTGCATGTCAATTCTCAAGCCAATCGAATATTTATGATGGTTCAATGAAAACAATATCTTTTTGGATGAATACTGAATGAATGAGATGTTGAAAATAATAATTAGAAAGAAAAAGTTTGAACAACATAGCTATATACTGTAAAGCAATTTACAAGGCATAAACAATTTAATTGTAAAAAAGTAAACCACATCCATCAATTTTCATTCTTCCATTATAAGTGTACTAAAATCTTTCTTCATTTCTATATTGCTTTAGGTTTTCTTCAAATTAACAGCTACTAATATAATGCCAAAAATTCCAAACATCAAAGAGGTGCACATAAAATTTTAGTTACTAAATGCATTATGAAAAGAAAGGAAATCAAAGACCTTGTACACCTTATACAAATTGCTAAAAGACCAACTCAACAACAATAAAATCAATGATATATACTCCAGTTGTTTACATTTCTTTATGGGAAGAATTCTGAAAGCATAAACTGTAAAGATTGTAGTGATAACCTGCTGAGGCTGCATCGGCCAAGTCTGTGGTCCATAAGGAGAACCTGGAGGTGGTGGTCTAGCTTGAGGCACAGCTGAAAATGGTGATGCTGAAGGCATTGGTTGAACTGGTGGGGAAGTAACAGCCGAACTTCCCAAAACAGAACGCATGGTTGGAGCCTGAGCAGGAGCCCTAGCTGACATCATAGTTGGTGGAGGTCCAACAGGAGGTTGTGAAGCACTGGGAGCAAGAGGAAACTGGGGTGCACCAGGCAAAGCTCCCGAAACAATTGCTGGAGGCCCATTACTCAAAGGACCAGCAGGTGCACTAGAGAGGGGCGCAGCTGGACCAGTCAAAGGTGGAGATGACATAAAAACATTCGGGCGAGCACCTGGCATTGGTGGTGCAACTCCACCGCTAGGTGCACCTGAAGATGGGAAACCGCTAGAAGGTAGAACAGCACCACCTGTTGAAGAAAGCAAAGAACCAGGAGGAGGTCTAGACCCAAAAGGGGAAGAGTGACCAGGAGGTGGACCAAGGGGTCTCCCTGGGGGTACATTTGCAGGTAAAGCAGATTGCGGTGGTCCAGTAGGAGGCACTGCAGGTCTTCCCATCATACCAGGTGGCGTACCAGGCCGTGCCATTGGCGGCGAGGCACCGGGGAATCCAGCTGAACCTCCAGATTGAGGAAAGGGAGGTTGTTGACCAAAAGGGGAGGGCCTAGGACCAGAATTGGGCATTGAAACTGGCCGATTTAGGTTCAAATTCTGCATGTTATCAGCTAACGAATTGGGATTGGTTTGATAATTAGGATTAACATTTCGTGGTGGTGGTGGTTGTTGTGAATTGGCGCCGGGTCTAGGTGCCCCTGGAGGCACAGGAGCTGCCATAATTAATCAGAAACAAATTCTAATCCCCTCTTTCAATAACCGTCTATATATTTTGCAACACGATCAAATCTACACAAACCAAAACAACAAAAACAACAATTCTTCAAAAATTCTAAAAGATACACAATAATAGTAATCGCAAATTAACATATAAAAGAACCTAAGATCGAATGAAATAAAATTGAGAAGAATTAAAAAAAAGAAATTAAGTACCTGATATCGGAAAGAAAAGGAGAGGTCGGATATGTGGAAGTAAGGAGATAATTAAGTTTAGATCTGAGAGTAGGGTTTTAGAAGGATAGATCGGAGAAATTAGGGTTTTTTAGGGAAGTATCGAAGCGATCGGAGGTATGGATCTGGGGAAATGATCGGAGAAGGAGAGAGAGACAGAAAGGCAAATAACGAGAGCGAGAGAGAGAGAGCGACGGTATTTTAACGTTGGGGAAGGAATGGGAGACAAATTTGTAATAAATCTTAATTGTAAAAAAGTTATTAAAAAAAAAGGTATAATTAGGAAAGAACACTGATTACTTTCACAGACTTATAATTAACAGCCATTTGGATTTATTTACTGGTTTTTCCTTTTGTTCCATTTAAAAATAAATAAATAAATTTTGTCAAAAAATAAATAAATAAATATGTGACGATGTAGCCTTAGTTCGATTGTAATCAATATTGTTATCCGTATAAAAAGATGTGAGTTCGAATGCGCTGAAGCGCATTATACTCCTATTAAAAGTTGAGGAGAGGCTATAAGTAGTTTTAAGTATTGTATAAAAAAACTTATAATAAGATTAATGTCCAAAAATAATAATAAATAAATTTAATTTATCGTACTTTTTTAAACCCTAAAAACTTTTTTCTTTTTTCTCCAAGTCATTTTGTAACATCCTTAACCCGTATCTATCACTGGAATAGGGCTACGGGAATGCTACAGCAAGTTAACAACAATAAACAAGTAAAATGATGATCATTTCAATATAATTTCTCAAATACCATAAAGTAATTTATTTATAAAAATATCTTCATCTACGAGGCTTAAATCAGGCTTTAGGGACTAAAGAATTAATCTTAAAACCTTTAGGGACTAATTTGAAACAAATTAGAAAATTTCAGGAAAATATGAAAAATTTCAAAAACAGGGGACATACAACCGTGTGGAATGCCCCAGGCCATGTTACTTTCGAAGTTGGGACACACAGTCGTGTCCCAACCTGCGTCTCTACCTGTGTAACTCACTGAGTTGGGTCACACGGCCGTGTCGCAGGCTGTGTGCCAGTCTGTGTAACTCTCTGACTTAAGACACATGGTCGTGTCATAGCACTTGTAACACACTGACTTAAATCACATGACTGTGGTGGCACACGACCGTGTGGTAGCCAGTGTCCTAGGCCGTGTGCACCTAAATAAACATTAAACATCAAATTTACCATTTCAAGTTTTCTTGGACTCTAAGTAATCCATATACCAACCATCAGGGTCATTCAAAATGCCATTAAACAAGCTCAATTCATACTAATTCAACCATTTAAAGTGCTTAACCAATGTACCCTCATTGGTACCACAAGTATACACACTTATCCCACAATACAAATCATCAACCAAAACATACAAATTCACACAACTTAAACTTCTAACCATTATGTCTATCATAGGCATCTCAATTCATAACAATGCATGATAACTTATTAATCAAACATATGCAATAAATCTGTACTAAAGACATCTTCCTTCATTCACATATATTACAATAAGTTGTCTACTTGCACTTAAGCTCATTCTTTATATATATACATACCAAAACAAATGTTCAAAGCTATCGAAATTGGATGGATAGTGTGACTTGAGTGTTGATCTGATCGCCCAACCTTCAAAAGTATCTACAAGAAACATAAATTAACACAAGTAAGCTTATTGAAGCTTAGTAAGTTCGACGTACAGAAATAATAAATTTTACCAAAGTAACTATAACAATTCAATAAAAAATAATTCAATAACAAGTGTTTACTATCATCTATAATGTCAAACTGATGAATTGCATAATTCAATTCAAAGCTCAAATAATAATTTCTGGGAAAACATATATGTCTACAACGGGGTCAACTCAAGATGTCAAATACATGTCATGCCATTCAAAATCATTAAATAAGTTACAATACAACGATTTACGACCTAATGAACGGCTTACAAATATGAGTACACAAGTAATCCAACCGAAACACCCCAACTACTTATAAGAGCTAATCCACCCAATAACACGTCAAATGCTCATAAGAGCTAATCCAACTGATAACACGCCACGACAGTAAATGCCTAGCATGCAAGTTATATATCCGCCCCCATAACACGCCAGATCAGGATAGTATAACAAGAGAGTTCACAACAAATTTTGAACTTCGGTATACTTAGGAAAAATATATAAAGCTCTCCACATCAATCTCCACTTCAACCTCGCATAACACGCCATCATTTAGTTGTACTCTATCTCGCGTTCATTCGGCCCAAGTATCGATATTAACAATATTTTCCCAAACAACTTACATCATCAATAGAATAATTTATATCCACTATTTCATATCATGTCATTGTACAATTCATATAGATATTAAATTACAATCCGTACGAACTTACCTGGACTGAGTTGTAATAGTTGTAGAAATTCATGAACTATTCCGCAATTTTTCTTTTTCACGTATATCAATAGGATATTGCTCTAAAATAGAAAATTCTCAATTATTGGCTTACATTTCATATTCCAATTTATTCTACATTTTATACCCTTTTATTTTTTAAAATTACACAATTGGCCTAACTTTTACAAGTTTTACAATTTAGTCCCTTAACCAAAAAAATTCAAATTAACCATTTTCTCAAGTCAAAATTCATAGAAGAATATTCAAACTTCTAAAAAGTCCACAAAACACATCTTATTCACCACTAAACCTTGAAATTTTGACATTTTAACAATTTAATCCTTAAATCAAAATCTAATAAAAATCACTTCACAAAACAACCAAATACCACAATCAAAGCTTCAAACACATAATTATCATAAAAAAACATACAAGATTCATCAATAGAAACTTCTAAAATTTTTAATAGATTCAAAAACAGAGGTACGAGCTAGCTGGACCTAATTCAATGATCTCAAAAACATAAAAATTATAAGAAACGGGTATCAATTTCACTTACATGCAAGGTATTGAACTTGGCTGATTATCCAAGCTATGCTTTCATGGTTTTTCGGCAAAAGGTGAAGAAAAATGAAGAAGAAATGTCTATTTTTTCAATTTGTTTTATTTAATTTTGATTTATTTACAATTTTACCATTAAACATATATTATTTTATCATTTTCATTTCAATTGTCGTCTAACACTATTAACTAGGGCTAATTACTACATAAGTCCTTCCTCATATAGTAATTAAGCTATTTGATCATCTAAATGTAATAATTACTAAGTTTTGCATATTTTTCAATTTAGTCCTTTTTCTTTAATTAGCTATTTGAAACGTTAGAATTTTTTAACTAAATTTAAATACGACCCTACACGACAGAAATTTATGATCTTGAAACCATTGTTTCTTCACCACTAAAAAATGGGTTGTTACACGTTTGTTTGTTATCTTTTGTTTTGCTCAGCGGCGGTGCCAGCCTCCGGGCTAGCTATCGTCTTTTTTTTTCCCCTCCCACCAACCCTTTTTTTTTTTCTTCTTCTTATTCATTCCACGTGTATTCTCTCTTTTTCAATTTGCAGATATATTTTGTTGGTATATTTTTTGTCTTCACAAGTTATGATGGATAGATGACGATGCTTGCCGTTCGCTAAAACTCCACCGGTCTCCAGTATTTTTTTGGAAAGTGAGTGGCTCTTCATTAGTTTCTTAATTTGTTTCTGTTTTGAGAATATTTCAGAATAATAAATGATTTCACGATTCGATTTGGACTCATGTTGCCTTAAGTTTTATATGTTTTTTTGTTTGTTTTTTATTATTTAATAAGTTTTCAATTTTAAAAGATTTTGTCTGCTCTTGTAGCACGGTTTTTAGTCTTTCTTATGCATGTAATCTTATTTTTACAAGTGATTTTAGGGATGGTTTTTTTGTCGTCCTCTATAGTTTGGTGAATGCTCGATTCTTTTGTCGAATTTTTGCTCGCCGTTTTGGACTATCCAGGGCTAATTTTCTTACCGTGTTAAGTTCTTGCAATCATTCCAGATATGTCGTGCTTGAATTGTGATAAAACCAATTGTCAATGTGTCAGAATGTTCTATTAATGCTGAGGCTAAAACCTTTATGGTGTTGGTGGAGTTTGTCCTTCCCCATCTACAATGAGTGTTTGTTATTTTTTTCCCCTGAATTGTATGGTTCTATTGAATTAATGAATTTACCTTTCAAAATAATAATAAATAAATAAATTTGTTGCATAATTTACATTATGTTGGATTGGGTGAAATACCCCCATTCATTATAGCTATAGGTATTCGTGGCAGGTGGATTTATTATTCAGGTTTATGCATGATATTAATATATTTTATATTTATTCAAGTCCAACTCGATTTAAATTATGGTCTAAACTTTTATCCAAATTCACTCATATTTTTATATTATTGTTTAAATTTTATTAAAAAATATTTATATTATTTTTATTTAATAATTTTATATATTTTTCATTTATTAAAATTTTATATATAGACATATTAACCTCTTTTTTAAATATTTACATTATAATATTATATATTACTATAGTCTTAGTTTTATGTGTTTAAATAATACAATATATAAATAACATAATATAATATATTATTATAAACATAGAAAATGGGCTAGGCTCGAGTCCGACCCATATTTTAAACAAGCCTAATTTTTTACCTAAACTCATTTTTCGAACTTAATATTTTTACAAAAAACCTCCAAATTTCGGAGAAACTTTCGACATTGAGTTGATAGTCTAACCCATGAAAATATTTAATTAGAGTTTTATTTAGTGGACCCACTATGAAGCAATTGCTTGGTTTGTTATAATGAATTATTATAACATATATCGAATGAGCTTTATTTAAGGAAAAATCGTAATAGGCATTCAGTGACTCCCTTACTAAATAGGTTATTTAGGCTATTCAAGTCTCAGGCAAGGGCGTAACTAGGGGGCTAGTAAGGGCCTCGGCCCCCTAAAATGGAAAAAACTTCAATTAGGCCTCTTTAAAATTTATAACAATTTAAATTAGTAAATGTAAAATTGCACTTTGACCCTCCTAAAAATGATACAAATTTGATTTAATCATTTCAAAATTATAAAGATATAGATATTAAAATGGTAAAATTTTATTTTTACTATCGTAAAACTATACAATTTAATTTCAACCCCCTTAAAAAAATTTCCTGGCTTCGCCCCTAGCATCAAGTTAAATACAATTTTGACTTGACATTATCATTTTGCCCCTCACATTTTTAGCCTTTTTATAGCACTCTTGATGCCATCACACTGATTTCCTTTTTTCAGTTCTTTCATTTTGTATGGAAATCTAAAGATTGCTAAATATCACTTTCCATTTTTGAAGCCCATTGTCGCCTTATAACCTCAAACTTTGCCTTCCTTAGACAAGCATTGCAATTTGGGTTTAATCTTGGTTCATAGATAAGAATGGCAAAAATGATTTTTTTATAGCCTATTCTTTTTAATTGAGTTTTTTATTCTTCTATCTAAATTCAACGTAAATTATCTTTTCTTTCTAGTACTTTTCATCCCAAGTATTTTATTTTTACCTTTTGTCATGGACTTCATAGTTTAGATTTAGTTTTAATGAGTCTATGTGCTTTTCTACATTCAAGTGAAAGAGATAGGTTAATCGTCGAAAGCAAAAGTTGTCAAAAATTGATCGCTTCTAAGCAAAAAATACTTAGAACTCTAGTTTGTGCTCTTAAAATTCTAACTTAACTTGTAATTAGTATTAATTTGTTTCCTTAAGATTGTTAGTTGTTGATAAATTAACTTAATTTGGTGGTTGTTGGCACTTGGTTTGATTTCTTATGATAGTGTGTTTTGAGCTAATTCAATGTTGCCATAATATTAGTGTCATGATTTTATGTAAGTTTAATAATTAGTTTAATTGTTAATTTGTTGAAAGTCATTAAACGGATTAATAACAGTCTTTGTGAACATAGATGGATAGCTATTTTAATACAATTGTCATGTCATATGATATAGAGCTATTTAAAGATTTGTCTATGTAGGTTTGTTTGCGAGTGCTCGGGAGTATCGTCTTGTTGTGCTTGGCACATACTTTGTGTGTTGGTGGACTAAGTCATACTTTGCATGCACCTAAGTATCGTTTATCATATAACAATAGGATTTACAAGGATATATATATATATATATATAGTCAATAGATTATTTCCCTTTTGATTGGTTACTAGAGTTAAAAATAATAAATTTATTAAATGTTTTGTTTGTGGTGAGATTGTTGCTAATTGTTATATTAATAACAAAAACTGTTTATATAAAACAAATGAATGAAGAATTGTGAATAATGATAAAGGGCAACGAAATTGATATGAGAATATTTTGTCGAGTAATATGAATATGACTTGTTTTTTGAAGTATTGTTTTAAAACATGTTTTCTCTCTTGTATACTCAAGTATAGATACGATTGTGCATTAACCTTAATTATATGTTAATTTAGAATTTAGTATAACACCAATGAGCTCTAAAATCTCAACATTCAGGTTTTCAAGTCCATGCATAAGTTATAGATGAGTTTGTGGTCAAGCAACATCATTATGAAGAGTCTTCGCAAATCCTTACTTTTCTAAAGACATTACTCGGTGTAGCTTTGGCAGGTACCTAAGATTTTGGTATTTGGTCGATTTGGCTGCTTGAGATTTGGTCGATTCGAATGAATGATTGATCGAACAAGTTACTTTGGGACCACTATGTCGCTTCAGATTTAATCAGACTTCTGGTCGGGTTTGGGGTAGTACAATTTTGGTATCAAAGATATAGTTTTAGCCAGTTCTAGGTCTAAATCGAGTTTGTATAGATAGAGCATCTAATGTACATGCCAGCTGGGAAACTTGAATCGTAATTTTCTAAACTACACGAGACTCTGATGTTGTTTTTCTTTACCTTTAAAATGATTCGAGATGTCTTCTAATTCCAATTATGAACATGGTTATCAATTATTGTAGAATTTAATATTTTCTTGAAGTTTTTCAAAACGTTTTGAACTCTTAAATATTTATGATACTATTAAACAAACTGTTTGTAACACCCCTATAACCCATATCCATCGCCGGAGTGGGTTATGAAGAGTTATCAATCCAAAACACTACATTTGTACATTCATATTTACATAAGTTCATTAGCAATTATATATATATTCACATAAACACAATAGCCGGTTGTTATTTATCATCTAATTCGACTTTCAATAACCTCAAATTATAAACAATATTCAATTCCCTAATTAAGATATCAATTGACAACTTCACAAACAAGGATTAACAAGCTTAAGGCTCATCTAATAACCATTTATAATTTAAAACTTCAAACGTTCGAAATCTAACATTTTACCCATGTGGCCGAATACATGCTTTTCCCCAACTAAGGAAATTTATACACTCACAACTCCATCAATTCATTTTCCACTTAATTACATCAATTCAAAGCTCAATTTAATAAGAACATGCTTAATTTAAATAAAAACAAATTTCCTTTCCCAAAGCATATATATACGGTAACTTCAACTTCATACCTCTCAACAATGAATTCAACTTAATCATTCATTAACATTACACTCATTCGACCATCATATAAGCAAATTTAACATCTAAACAACACCTTCCAAAAGCTATCAAATTATCACAATTTAACAAATTGCCGAATACACATATGTTCAATAATTCATGAATTTAAACCATAGGTTAACTATACAATGCACTTATCAATTTAATTTCATTAACAATTACATAAAAATCACATTAACATACCTTTGATTTATGAAATAACCATGGCCGAATGCCTTGGCTTCTTGTTCTATTTTTCTTTCACTAGTTACGGCAATGGGGAAAAGAAAGATGAACATACATTGTTTTTATCACTCTTTTCTTATTTTAATTATTATTTATGTCATAATATAAAGCCATTAACTATTATAATGCTAAAATAAAATGCATATATTATCTATCAACCATCATTATGGTCGGCCACTATATTAAAAGTGGTCCATTTGACATGTAAGTCCCCCATGTCAATAATTCATGCATTATTTGGCCACTTTAAAATTCACCTATCACATTTTCAAGTCTTATCACATGAGTCCTTTCTTATAAATTAACACCTAATTGATAAAATCAAGGCACGAAATATTCACACATACAAATTCCACATACAATAAGCACATAATATAACATCTAATTATTTTTGCGACTCAGTTTTGTGGTTCCAAAACCACTTTCCGACTAGGGTCAAATTAGGGTTGTCACAACTCTCCCCCCATAGGGATTTTCGTCCCTGAAAATCTTACCAGCGAATAGATTAGGATAACATTCTTTCATTGAGTCCTTTGGCTCCCAAGTCGCTTCTTCAACCCCGTGTTTGAGCCACAGTACTTTCACTAATGAGATTTTCTTATTTCGAAGTTCTTTTACTTCACGAGCCAAAATACGAACCAGTTCTTCTTCATAACTCAAATCAGACTGAATTTCAATCTCTGATGGATTAATCACATGAGAAGGATCGGATTTGTATCGACGGAGCATCGAAACATGAAAAACGTCGTGAATCTTTTCAAATTCAGGTGGCAAAAGTAGTCTATAAGCAACCGGCCCAATCCGTTCTGTAATTTCGTATGGCCCGATAAATCTCAGGCTCAATTTGCCTTTACGGCCAAATCTGAGTACCTTTTTCCATGGTGAAACTTTAAGAAACACTTTGTCTCCGTTTTGATACTCTATATCTTTCCGTTTCAAGTTCGCATACGATTTCTGACGATCTGATGTTGCTTTCAGACTTTTATGGATCACTTTTACTTTCTGTTTGGCCTCTTTAATCAAATGAACTCTGTAAATCTTATTCTCACTGAGTTCGGTCCAAAACAAAGGTGTATGACATTTACGACCATACAAAGCTTCGTAAGGTGCCATCTTGATACTCGATTGAAAACTATTATTGTATGCGAATTTAACCAAAGGCAAGTATTGTTCCCACGAGGCACTAAACTCAAGGATGCAACATCTCAACATATCCTCGAGTATCTGAATAATTCGCTCGGATTGACCATCGATGCAGGGATGAAAAAGCATGCTAAAAATGCAACTTAGTACCCAATGCTTCTTGCAATTTCTTCCAAAACCGCGATGTGAATCTCGGATCTCTATCCGACACAATAGAAATGGGCACCCCGTGTAATCTCACAATCTGAGAAATGTATAATTTGGCTAGCTTTTCGAGTGAATTATCGTTACAAACGGGGATGAAATGGGCTGACTTAGTCAATCCATCAACAATAACCCAGATTGAATCTTTCTTGCTCGGAGACAATGGCAACCCAAATACAAAATCCATCGTGACTCGATCCCACTTCCACTCGGGTATCATGATCGGCTGAAGTAATCCCGAAGGCACTTGATATTCCCCTTTCACTTGTTGACATATCAAACACTTTGAAACAAAGTCAGAAATGTCTCGTTTCATACCGTGCCACCAATACTGACATTTCAGATCGTTGTACATTTTCGTGCTACCTGGGTGAACTGACATTCGGAATAAGCTCTGAATTTCTCAAAACATATAATCGATTTCTGAACCTTAAACAATCATTGCTATCAACCAAAAACTTTGAATTCTCTTTCGAAACACATAGTGCTCGTTTTGCAATTAAATTATCATCACCTTTTTGAGCTTCACGGATTTGTTGCATCAATAACGGTTTTGCTTTTAACTCCACTACTAACACATCATCAGTGGACACAGACAGGTGCACATTCATTGCTCGCAAAACAAACAGTGATTTCTGGCTTAAAGCATCAGCAACCACGTTAGCCTTTCCCGGATGGTAATCAATGACAAGCTCATAATCTTTCAATAATTCTAGCCAACGCCTTTGTCTCAAATTCAAATCTCTTTGAATCATCAAGTACTTGCAGCTTTTGTGATCGGAATACACATGGCATTTTTCCCTGAACAAGTAGTGGCGCCAAATTTTCAAAGCGAAAACAATAACAGCTAACTCGAGATCATGAGTCGGATAGTCTTTCTCATGTAGCTTCAATTGTCTCGAAGCGTACGCTACAACTTTACCCTCTTGCATCAACACACGGCCCAAACCATTCAGAGACGCATCACTGTAGATCACAAATTCTTTACCGGATTCTGGCTGAACTAACACTAGAGCTTCGGTCAAAAGAGTTTTCAATTGATCAAAACTTTTCTGGCACTTTTTTGACCACTCAAATTTGATGTCTTTCTAAAGCAACTTTGTCATCGGTGTTGCTATCACCGAGAAACCTTTCACAAATCGTCTGTAGTACCCGGTAAGTCCCAAAAAACTTCGAACTTTCGAAACATTTCTTGGAGGCTTCCAATCGAGTATAGCTAAAATTTTACTCGAATCAACTCGGATACCCAATGCGAATACAACATGCCCCAAAAAGTTGACTTCCCTCAACCAGAACTCACATTTACTGAACTTCGCATATAACTGCTTGTCTCACAAAATCTGCAATACTAACTTCAAGTGTTCGGCATGCTCGGTTTCGTCGCGTGAATAGAAAATGTCATCTATAAACACGACTATAAACTGATCCAAATACTGTCTGAAAATCCGATTCATTAGATCCATAAAAACTGCAGGGGCATTAGTAAGCCCAAACAGCATCACTAAGAACTCGTAGTGTCCGTACCTCATTCTGAAAGCAGTTTTAGGCACATCAGAGTCTCTAACTCGCAACTGATAATAACCCGATCTTAAGTCTATCTTCGAAAATACTGAGTCTCTTTTCAGTTGATTAAACAAATCATCGATTCGCAGCAACGGATATTTATTCTTTATCGTTACTTTATTAAGTTGACGATAATCAATACACATTCTTATAGTTCCGTCTTTCTTTTTCACAAATAATACTGGCGCACCCCAGGGAGAAAAACTCGGTCGAGCAAAACCTCTATCTGTCAACTCTTGCAACTGAGATTTCAATTCTTTTAATTCGGTTGGTGCGATACGATATGGAGCTATCGAAATCGGTGTAGTCCTTGGTACAAGTTCAATACCAAACTCTACCTCCCAAACAGGGAGTAATCCAGGTAATTCCTCGGGGAACACATCTGGATATTCACAAACCACGGGCACAGTCTCAAGTTTCTTTTCTGATTCTTTACTAATCTTGCAACTGAGATTTCAATTCTTTTAATTCGGTTGGTGCGATACGATATGGAGCTATCGAAATCGGTGTAGTCCTTGGTACAAGTTCAATACCAAACTCTACCTCCCAAACAGGGGGTAATCCAGGTAATTCCTCGGGGAACACATCTGGATATTCACAAACAACGGGCACAGTCTCAAGTTTCTTTTCTGATTCTTTACTATCCAGTACGTACGCAAGATATGCTTCACACCCCTTTTTCACATATTTCTGAGCCAACATCGAGGATATCACTGCCGGTAATCCATTCAAATCGGTAGACTCAACTCGAATTATCTCATTATTTGAACATCTCAAATCAATTATCTTTCACTTGCAATTCACCACTGCATCATGCACAGTTAACCAATCCATACCGAGAATGATATCAAACTAGTGAAACGGTAATAACATTAAATCAGCTGGAAAGCAAGAATCTCGGATCATCAGGGGACATTTTTTACATACTTTGTCAACTAGCACATAATGGCCCAAAGGATTCGACACCCGAATCACAAACTCGATGACTCAACGGTGAGAGTCTTCTTCGGATGCCAAAGTTTCACACACAAATGAATGAGTAGAACCGGGATCAATCAAAGCAATAACATCAGTATCAAAAAGAGTGAAAGTACCGATAATAACATCTGGCGAAAAAGCATCCTCGCGCGCGCGTATAGCATAGGCTCTGGCAGGAGTACGAGCCTCAGAACGTACAGCGGTATCTTTGGTCCCTCTTTGATTTCCACTAGCATTACCCGCATGTCTAGGTGGTCTACCTCGTGTTGCAGTGTTACTAGGTCTCCCACTCGGATCGATGTTACTGCTCGATTAATTTCGACGATCTCGATAAAGTGATCAGCTGATCCTCACTTGAAACAAGAGCGGTCATGAAATCTACAGCTTCCTGAATGCCATTTACCACAATGCTTGCACTCAAATCTGTCCTGACGATCATTGCCGACACTAGCAACATAGGTGGCTCGCGTACTTACAGGGGGGTCGATCACGGTCCTGTCTGGAAAAACCCAAAGTATTCTTAGATCGGCCTGAGTCATCTCTAAATTTCATCGATGACTAACGAAAGGATTTTCCTGAAGATCTTTTACGGAACTCTCTAGCTCCATCATCAGCTTTTCTTTTCTCTTTACCGAGCTCTTCAGCTTTACAAGCTCGCTCAACAAGCACTACAAACTCTTTGATTTCCAGAATACCCACCAACAGTTTGATGTCCTCATTCAACCCGTCCTCGAAGCGTTTACACATGATAGCCTCAGACGAAACATATTCCTGAGCATACCTACTAAGTCTGACAAACTTTTGCTCGTAATCGGTAACTGTCATAGAGCCCTGTTTGAGCTCGAGAAATTCTTTCCATTTCTGATCGATGAATCTTTGACTGATATATTTCTTATGGAACTCGAATTGAAAGAATTCCCAAGTAACCTATTCTCTCGGCACAACTGGAATCAAGGTATTCAACCAATAGTAGGCAGAATCACGTAACAGAGATATAGCACATTTTAAGCACTCATCGGGTATGCACGATAATTTATCAAACACGCGAATGGTATTATCGAGCCAAAACTCAGCCTACTCGGCATCATCACTGTCAGTAGCCTTGAACTCAGTAGCCCCGTGCTTTCGAATTCTATCAACCGAGGGCTTGCTCAATCTCAACGGGTCGACTACCAGAGGTACCACAGGTGTAGGGGTTGTATTAGTTGGGGGTAGGGGATGTGAAACAACCGGATTAGTTTGAACATATTGGCGTTCATCATAGCATAGAAAGCTTGCTTAGCTTCATCATTCTGATTATTAGCATTTGGTTGAGAGTCCAACGGCACTGTCCCGTATGCGGGAGCAGGCGCTACGCTCTCTACATCATCAGCTACCGCTCGAGCGGGATCAAAATTCATTATTATACGAAAAACACATTTCAACTATCAGGAATCATCACACTATCGTATTAACACTTTATGGCATGTATAGCTAGACTAGCATACACTACGTTAGTACTAGAATCGACTAAACCGTAACTCTGGTAAAATAAAATGTAACACCACTATAACCCGTATCCCGCCGGAGTGGGTTATGAAGAGTTATCAATCCAAAACACTACATTTGTACATTTACATTTACTTAAGTTCATTAGCAATTATATATATTCACATAAACACAATAGCCGATTGTTATTTATCATCTAATTCGACTTTCAATAACCTTAAATTATAAACAATATTCAATTCCCTAATTGAGATATCAATTGACAACTTCACAAACAAGGATTAACAAGCTTAGGGCTCATCTAATAACCATTTATAATTTAAAACTTCAAACGTTCGAAATCTAACATTTTACCCACATGGCCGAATACATGCTTTGCCCCAACTAAGGAAATTTATACACTCACAACTCCATCAATTCATTTTCCACTTAATTACATCAATTCAAAGCTCAATTTAATAAGAACATGCTTAATTTAAATAAAAACAAATTTCCTGTCCCAAAAGCATATATATACGACAACTTCAACTTCATACCTCTCAACAATGAATTCAACTTAATCATTCATTAACATTACACTTATTCGACCATCATATAAGCAAATTTAACATCTAAACAACATCTTCCAAAAGCTATCAAATTATCACAATTTAACAAATTGCCGAATGCACATATGTTCAATAATTCATGAATTTAAACCATGGGTTAACTATACAATGCACTTATCAGTTTAATTTCATTAACAATTACATAAAAATCACATTAACATACCTTCGATTTATGAAATAACCATGGCCGAATGCCTTGGCTTCTTCTTCTATTTTTCTTTCACTAGTTACGTCATTGGGGAAAAGAAAGATGA
Source organism: Gossypium anomalum (assembly GCA_025698475.1). Taxonomy (NCBI): domain Eukaryota; kingdom Viridiplantae; phylum Streptophyta; class Magnoliopsida; order Malvales; family Malvaceae; genus Gossypium; species Gossypium anomalum. The sequence goes on from CM046961.1 coordinate 7,833,112, forward strand.
ACATACATTGTTTTTATCACTCTTTTCTTATTTTAATTATTCTTTATGTCATAATATAAAGCCATTAACTATTATAATGCTAAAATAAAATGCATATATTATCTATCAACCATCATTATGGCCGGCCACTATATTAAAAGTGGTCTATTTGACATGCAAGTCCCCCATGTCAATAATTCATGCATTATTTGGCCATTGTAAAATTCACCTATCACATTTTCAAGTCTTATCACATGAGTCCTTTCTTATAAATTAACACCTAATCGATAAAATCAAGGCACGAAATATTCACACATACAAATTCCACATACAATAAGCACAGAATATAACATCTAATTATTTTTACGACTCGGTTTTGTTGTTCCAAAACCACTTTCCGACTAAGGTCAAATTAGGGCTATCACACTGTTAAATGTTTTAAGAAAACTCTATTTTTATGTTTACTTTTATTTTTAAAGGTTTTTGGAAATTTTGAGTGAAATTTCTAAGACGAAAATTTTTAAGGAAAGAATTGTAACACCTCGAAAAATTTTGATATTAGGGTTTTCTCCACTATCAAACCCAAACTCTAGATTTATGACTTGGATATGTGTCCATATGTTTTTAATCATCTGAATTGGTTTCCAACTATGTTTCAATTCTCTCAAAGTTTTCTAAATGTGTTTAAAAATTATTTAATTGTTAAGGAATATATGATTTGGAAAAAAAAATTATACAAGTAAAGAAAATGCTTCGGTAGTACCTTTTATCTGTACTGATCATTAAGATAAGTAAAAGGCATTACAGTCTATTTCAAAAAGTCGAATGCTAAAAAGAAAGGAGGTTGTGCATACTTTTGAAGATGAAGACTATGTATTGGCTATGTTCCAAAAAAGAACAAAGATAGCAACCTCAATGCTATCAAGATGAAGATGCCATTCTTTCTAGGCAAAAACAATCTTATTGCGTCAATCTTCAAACATGAGCCGAGATGAAAAGCATAATAAGAAAAATATTTGTAATGTCATTTTATTACCAAGAGCTCCATTGAAGACTCAAACCCTAATTAAGGCAATAAATTCGGGTTACGAGATGTCAGATTCGTTGCTGGAACAACTTCCGTCAAAATACAGTGAATATATCAACCAAACAAACATTTATGACTTAAACACATTCATAATACAATTCACAACTAAATCTAAGCCTTAATCGAGCTTAAAAAAGCTCTTTTGTTGACACAAGGACCGAATTGCAGAGTTTTGAAAATCCAGGGCCAACGTCGTGATGTCCGACCATTCAACGTTGAGACGTCACAAACTGTCAGCTGACATTGTGATGATGAGAGTTTCTTGTCTTAACATGGACTTTGTTTTGGTACATTTTAGGCCATTTGGTACATATTCCATGCCAAGCCAAACTATTAGACAATTGGTGCATAAATGCACACTTATATCCTGTACAAAACTAGTCCAAAAGTATGTTTAAACATTCATCTAACTATTTCTAAGCTTCTATTCCAACAATTTTCAAAAATTAGGCAACAAAAAAATTAATCCAAGCTATACCAATTCAACTAACCAATCATTGGTTTATAACCTTCCCAAAACATAAAGAGTACATGGTCGTGCCACATGACCATGTATGTCACACGACTGTGTGTCAAACTATGTGTACCAAAAGTACCTTTTAAATCAAGTTATATATGTTTACTTAAGCCATAAGAAATATAATATGTGAACCATTAAGCCTATTCAAATACATCAAAAACTGCCAAAAACATAACATATGTCATTCATCCTAAGTGCCTAACCAATATGCCACAATTATCACCTCAATTCAACCATTCACAACTAAACATTCATCACCATTCATGCCACAGTGTTCATACTTAACAACCACATATGATCCTCATTCCAACTGCCAAGATTTCATCAAACAAAGTTCACCAAAATGACCAAAACATAATTTTCAAATTCATGTCAAAGCATGACAACACACCTTAAAGTTTGATGGTCGCTAAACTAACTAAAAAATTCGACTAAGGCAAACGCACCTATCGAACAACAATATAGTTATGGTGAGACTGGAAATATCATATCCACAAGGACCAAGAGTACTAGTAATTATTATCTTTTTATTATCTAGCCTAAGAATTAATGGAGGTTTTAAACTAAGACTAATTATTTAATTAACTAAAATTACGACAGAGATTAAAGCTGGAAAATACGTTTTGGGAAACTGATGAAGAAGACAATACCCAAGGAAGAATTCACCTAGACTTCACTTATTACTTCTGAATTAGACGATTTATTCAATTGACTTAATCCGTAGAAATCCCTAATTTATGTTGATATCTCTCTCGAGACTAAAAAACAACTGATTCTAGGTTGATTAATTGAAATCTCTTTCTAATTAAAACCCCTGTGTCGCATTAACTCGATCTATGGATTCCCTTATTAGATTTGACTCTAATCCGGTAGATTTATGTCGTCCTTTCTCTAGGATTGCATGTAACTCCACTTAATTATGGGGATTTACTCTTAAACAGGGACATTTGCTCCACTGAATAAGCACATCAAAACCTGAATTAATACCCTAGAATATTAAAACAAGAATTTAAAACTCACAATTAAGAATAAGAACAAGTATTTATCATATAATTCAAATAGTAATAAGATCCGCTTTAGGTTTCATCTCCCTTAGGTATTTAGGGAGTTTAGTTCATAGTAATGGAAAACATCTCAAAATTGGGAAAACAACAAAACATAAAGAAACCCAAGAACTTCTAGGAAATTGAATGGAGATCTTTAGTCTTAAAGTAGATCTTGCTTCCGAGCTGATTTCGATGGTTGTCCTTAAGTATTTTCTGCCTTCTACTCTGCGTGTCCCTTTTAATCCTCTTTTATGGTGTTTATATAGACTTTGGAATGCCTAAAATAGCCTAGAATTAGCTTTTTTCAAATAGAATTAGACTTAAGTTTAACAGGGACACAGTCGTGTGCCACACCCGTGTGAAGATGCTTAAGCTGTTTGTAATCCTGAGTTGGTTTCTAGTCGACACGGCCATGACACACGGGCGCATGGCCTGCCCGTGTACCTCACACGGGTGTGTGGTTTACCCGTGTGGAAGTGCCTAGGTCGTGTGAAACACTAATTTAGGCCCATTTGGTCCACTTTTGGCCCGTTTCTTGCTCTTTTTGCCTTCCTATACTCACCTAAGTATAAAACATGCATTTAAAGGATTAGGAGCATCGAATTCAATGAAAGCAAGGAAAAATCATCCATAAATATGCCAAGCATGGGGTAAAAATATGTATATATTATAGCTTATCAAATATCCCCACACTTAAGCATTTGCTTGTCCTCAAGCAAAATCCTCAACTCACAATTAAAATAAATTCTTCTCAACTTATAATTCTCATCAATAATGTTTTGAAGTAATCCCCAAGTAATCATACATTGAGAGCTTAGCTAAAAGATCATTAAAGTTTCAAACAATCCAAGTTGAGCATTTTAATCATAAAATCATAGGTATCCCCCTTTTATCTAAGTAATTACCTTTAATTCCAAATCGACAAGGGTTGACATCCTCACTGAAGATTCACTCAAATTACTCAAAGTGTTTAAGGTTCCATGATTAAGTACTCAATAGTCAAACATGAAAGTTATTACCATATGCTTGCATGAAAATCAAATCTCCACCACTATAAATGAGATGATACACAAATCAAAAGGTCTTTAAAGGGTTGTAAGGAGGCTTGGGTTAAAGGTGTGGATAAAGGCTGAAAAAGAAGGTTAGAATCGAGGTCGAGTTGATAAATTACCTAACTGGAAAAATAGACTAACACTAAATAATTACATCAATCAAATTTATTAAAGATAAACATGAGCTTCTTCTCAGTATGTGGAATTAAATACTTAAACTCAAACAAAGAACTAATAATAATCAACATAAATGTAAATATATATAATATTTTTCTTTTTTTTTATTTTTTTATTTTTTTGAATGAACGAATAATGAAAGAGAATTATACAACTGAAATGAAAGAAAATAATTAGGCAATTAACCAAATCGAATCTCGACAAAAAGGGAATCAATAAAATAGGAAAAATTCTTAAAAATCAAAAAGTATGATATAGGGGTTAAAATTTAGGGTAAATTAAAAAATGGTTTGTTAAGCACAAAGGGGTTCACTAAGGGTTAATTATGAAGGTAGGCTTTTTGTGAGGTAAGTGGGTTAAAACTTAGGTGCCTTTGTCATCTCAATAAATCAAATCAAAAGTGTGGTCTCGACATGCATAATCGAAGCAAGTTCTAGAATAACAATTCAGTATTGACACACTCATAACCAATAAAATAAGTGAGCAAGAAACATATATGCTCTAAAAGGCTCAAAATCTCACGAAAATTATGGATATTTGATGTTAATCATGTAAATTCAAAACTTCAAGATAATACCTCAATTCAGGAAAACAACCTAGCAATTTTAATTCTCAAAAGTCAACGTATTATGCTTGATTCACTAATGTCTTAGAGTTTAAACAATCAATGCGCAATTGCCTATGATTTAATTCAAAACATATCAATGAAAATCATAAATCAATCAGAATTCACTCTAATAATAAAATGAGAACATTATTTGAAAATAAGATAAAAATTCAGGATTTTTCTGATAATCATATAAATAATCTCCCCACACTTAAGATGTACATTGTCCTCAATGTACAAAGATAGATAATAACAATATAAGCATAATATCAGAAGAGAGGGAGAGAAGCGAAACTGCCTTTAATTTTTTTGATGAAATCCTTGGAATAACGGAAGCAAGAATTGTAGATAAAGCCAATGAAAGGCATGATTCTGAGTTACTAATAAGAAAATAAACACAACTGTAGAAGAGAATTAAGGGAGTATTCGATAATAATTATAAAGATAAACATAGTTCAAAATATACAACATAAGTCTTCAAAAATAAATAAAATAAAAATAAAAATAGTAATAAAATAAATAGACTCAAAGGTCCTCATCATCGGATGCCTCGTAGGTCGACGGTGCTGAAGGAGAGATGTGGAGGTGGTGGCAAATCTGTCTAAGAGTGGCATCGATGCTGTCGAACCGCTCAAAACACTGCTACTCAAAGCGAGTGAGTCACTTGGATATATCTGTCAAAGTGGCAGCAGTGGGGCGGTGACTCGATGGTGGTGGTGGGTCCTCATGATGGGGAGGGACATCATCAATAATATCCTCTAGCTCACCCTGGTCATTAGAGTGAACGAGTTTGTATTGAGGGGAGTCGAATCCACGGTGTCGCTCTATCATCCTCATGTGGATCATACTAGAAATTCCCTAAGGAGACATCTGGCCTGCTAGTGTGAGTGTCGATGACATCTCTGAAGTGTTGAAGAGCCGAAGTGTCGAGCGAGGCAAATCACGTAGGGACCAAGACAGATGAGACCCCTCCTATGGGGGTCCATCTGATGGCAAAAAGCAAACGCTATAAAGTATGCCAGATCAAAGACGTAACCAGTAGCCATGCTCCATAAAAAATAAGCATTGGTGGTGCTAACTACTCTTGTGCTCTCTCTCCTGCCAGTCAACGTGTGAGCTAATAAGGCGTGGATATATCGTAGAACCAGAGAAAGAGATGTCTCCTTCGAGCGACTCAGGTCATAACGGTTCTGACTAGTCGTGAGATCAGTCCAGCAACACGAAGAAGAGTAATGGATGTGACAGTAGAGGTGAAAAAAGTTATCAGCACCTATAAACTCATCAGTGTAGATGCCGAAAGCTGCACCAAACTCAGGGACACTCATATGTCGCACTAAGCCACCAAGTCGAAAAATGATGGTACCGGCCTCGTCATGGGTATTCATCACATGCTGCGGATGGAACGTAGTGCAAAACTCTAAGGTGAGCTCTAAATAGGTGGGCTCAATAATCTCAAATACCGATCCCACGGGGCACTGGTAATGAAAGCACGGACCTCATCAGCTAATCTGACCTGCTCCAATGAGGCCTAGTCAATATATCGGCCCAAACCTAGCGGTTGTACGCGTAAAAATTGAAACCAGTCATCCTGTGGGCTTGACAAAAATTGAAGTAGAGGATGACGAGCTTCGGCTGAGGCGCTTGAGGAGGTTACGCCAGGACCCTTTTGCTTTTTCAAAGCGAGGGCGGCAGTTTTCTTGCCTCGTGTGTTCGTCATGAGAATCTACAATGAAACAAGGAAATATGAAAACAGACGAACTAATCAAGATAGGTGCATACTAATGAAGCTTCGCAGTTGGCTTAATAAATGTGAAAATAATAAAACTCAAGAAATTCATGCTATAACCAATCAAAGGGCTGATATTGAGTACATCAAAACATGAAGCAGCTTACTAACAACCAAATCCCAATTTAGAATAACTAAGATAAGGACAAGTATAATACTACTGAGTAAGATGATATCAGATCAACCACAATATATGCATTTTTTAATTAAATATATGTCTAGCATGTTAAGAAGGGATAAAAATTCAATAGTGGAGAAACAAAATGCATGTTGTATTAACGAAAAACAGGAAAACTAATTATAGATATGACTAAATAAATAAATAAATAAATAAAAAGGGAAATAATAATAACACTAATACTAATGTTAATAAAAAGAGATTAATAAAAATTAATAAAATAATAGAACTAAATGGGTAAAAAATGAAGAAGAAGAATCGACGATGGTAAGGAGGTTCAGAGGGGCGCGCAACAGGAGGTCAAATGATGGGAGGGGCCAGGCGACGGAGTGGTGCGTCGGTTGTTGTGAGGGGGAAAGAAAAAGATAAGGAGGAAGGGGGTTCGGCTAAGGGAGTGGAGGTTGTTAGTAAAGGGAAAAGGGGAAGAAAGACAGAGAGGAAGTTGCGGATAGGGGTTTCGAAGAAAAGAGAAAACAATGGTGGCTGGAGTGTGGGGGGGAAGGTGCGGCGGTGGTTAGAGGTTGAAGACAAGAGGAAAAAGAAGGAAAAGAAATTAGGGTTTGAGGAGTTAAAATAGGAGCACGATCGTGTTAAGGCTCTGTGTTGGGCCACACGGCCATGTGGCTCGAGTTTAGCCTGTGTTTATCGCGAGAATTAAATACTCATTTGTCACACAGCCTGGGACACGCCCGTGTGTTCAGGCTGTATGGTTCATACGGCCGTATTGTACGACCGTGTGTAATGTTGTTCACTTCTCCCATGCCCGTGTGGTATCCTACACGCCCGTGTGTCTAGGCCATGTCGCACGCCCGTGTGGCTCGATACTTGGGAATTTTTACCCTGTTTCCACACGGCCAAGGACCTGCCCGTGTGTCCAGGCCATGTGGGTCATTAGTCCTACATAAAAAACACTAAAAATAGCTAAAATAAACTAGTTAGTGGTGTTAGTGCTTGGGTTGCCTCCCGAAAAGCGCTTATTTAGAGTCTAAGCTTGACTTACCTCTCATTCACATGGTCACGGCGGATCACGGAGTCAAGACTCCTCTTTCTCACTATCAATTATATTATCCATATAAAGTCTAAGTCGAGTAATATTTACCTTAAAAGTGCTGAATTGAGAATGATTTACCTCGACTGTACCGTATGGAAAAACATTCAGTACCATGAAAAGAGTCACTCTATTTGTATTAAGCTCTAAAGTAGCAATTCGGGGGTCCTTTTCATCTAACAATACTTTATCCCCAGCCTTAAATTGTTTTGTTTCATCCTTACGCTCATCATGGCTTCACTTTAATTCATCGTGTACTTTTGGTTTCTCCTTGACATGTGTTCGCCATTCATCTAGTTCGTCGATTTGTAGTCTTCGTTCCTCATGACTCATTTTGTTTTTGTCACATGGACTAAAATGTGCCTCCATCACATTCTTCCTAGGTGTTTCCTGACAAGAAGTTTGAGCCATAATGTTATTCGTATCAACAGAACTTGTATAGCCATCTTGCTTACTAGATAATTTAATCGAATCACGAGCTTAGAGAGTAATCGTGTCATATCCTACATGAAGTATTAGTTTTCCTGTGCCAACATCAATGATAGTCCTAGCAGTCCTAAAATCAAAGGCACGTCACTATCCTCTTCCATGTCTAGAACAACAAAATCAATTGGGAATATAAATTTATCAATTTTGACAAGTACGTCTTCAATAACACCCCTAGGAAATCTAATTGTTTTATCTGCCAATTGAATGCTCATCTTAATTTGTTTGGGTTTCCCAAAACCTAGTCGTTTAAACATTTTACAGGGCATAACGTTAATACTTGCCCCTAACTCAACCAAAGCATTGTTAACATTTAAACTACTAATTAAATAAGAAATCATAAAACTCCCTGGATCGTTTAACTTGTTGGGTAGCCTATTCTGTAGAATGGCTGAGCAAACTGCGTTTAGTTCCACATGTGACACATCATCTAACTTCTGTTTATTTGCTAACAGTTCCTTTAAAAATTTCACTGCGTTTGGCATCTGCGAAAGAGCTTCAATAAACGGTAAGTTAATATGTAAGTTTTTTTAATAATTTAAGGAATTTACCTAATTGTTCACCCGTGTGGTCTTTCTTTGTCACATTGGGGTATGGTACACGAGGTTTATACTCTTTAATGACCAAATTCTGCTTATTTTGGCTTACCTCAACCTTTCCGTTATTTATTACAGTTTCTTGCCTCAGTTATGCTTTGGATTCAGTTAACCCTTTTTCATTTCGAACAATAATCGCATTAAGCTGCTCCCTTGGGTTAGTTCAGTGTTACTCGACAAGCTACCTTGGGGTCGTTCTGAGATCAACTTAGGAAGCTGTCCTATTTGAGTTTCGAGCCCTTGAATCGGCGCTTGCTGATTCTTAAGAGCTGTTTCGATATTCTAGAAATGAGTTTCTAAAACCGAGATGAATTTTGTAAGCATTTTTTCAAGGTTCAGTTTCTTCTCTTGTTGGTAAGGCGGTTGTTGAAAACCTGGAGGAGGTTGTGGCCGTTAATTTCCTTGACTACTCCACGAGAAATTGGGATGGTTCCTCCAACCTGCATTATAAGTGTTACTATATGGGTTATTTTGAGGTCTAGAATTATTACCCATATAGTGGACTTGTTCCTCCTCGGTGCTAAGGTTGAAAGATGGATAATCTGTGTTGTGTACTCTTCCATTCGAATCACACCTCATCACTGGATGTACCTGAGTAAAACCATACAAACCATCAATCTTTTTATTTAAAAGTTCTACCTGGTTAGATAGCATAGTGACCGCGTCGAGGTTGAAAACATCAACTGCTTTGGTCAGCTTCGTTCTCATGACTAGAGCTGATCATGGGCTGGGCGGCCCGGCCAGGCCCGAAGGCCCGCCTGAAAAATGGGAGGGTTTGGGTAAAAATATAGGCCCGAAAAATAGGCTTGGGCAAAAAAACGAGGCCGATTTAGAAAACGAGCCGGGCCTGGGCAAGAGTTTTTTAGCCCGGGCCCGAATTATATATTAATATATTTTTTTATTTTATTTTTAATCATTTTAAATTTTTAATATAACCATTTTTTATTATATTGTAAATTTGTGTATTGTTTTAAGAATTATTTTAGTATCATTTTTATTTGTTTTAATATTTGTTTTTATGTTTATAAATATATTTGACTTATTATATTTTTAAATATTTTTATTTAATGAAATAAACAAAAAAAATTAATATGGGCCGGGCTCGGGCTTAACAATTGTATTTCGGGCTGGGCTTGGACAAATTTTTAGGACCATATTTCGGGCTGGGCCGGGTCCGGGCCTAGTAGACGGGCCTAAAATTTTGTCTGGGCCTGGCCCGAACCCGGCCCGGCCCATGATCACCTCTACTCATGACTTGCCACTGATAGTTATTCAGTGACATCTCTTCAATAAACTTGTAAGCCTCTTCAGGTGTTTTGTTGTTTAAAGTTCCACCGGCGGCTGCATCGATCAGTTGTCTTGTTGAGGGTTCACACCGTTGTAAAAATTCTAAACCTGCAGCCATAGAGGTAACCCATGGTGAGTGCACCTCCTTAATAAGTCCTTGTATCTCTCCCATGCATCATAGAGCGTTTCTAGATCCATCTGCACAAAAAAAAAGATATCATTCCTCAATTTAGCCGTTTTAACCGACGAAAAATATTTAAGTAAAAATTTTTCGGTCATTTGTTGTTCCCAAGTAGTGATTGACCCTCGTGGTAACGAGTTTAACCACTGTTTAGCCTTATTTCTTAATGAAAAGGGAAACAACCGAAGGCGACTGGCATCGTCAGAAACGCCATTAATCTTAAAGGTGTCGTAGAGTTCTAGAAAATTCGCTAAATGAGTGTTTGGATCCTTGTCCTACAAACCATCAAACTGAACAAACTGTTGTATCATTTGAATCGTGTTAGGTTTCAGTTCAAAATTATTTACAGCAACAGCAGGTCTAACTATACTCGATTCAGTTCTTGTTAGCATAATCATACATAGTATGAGGAACAGGATTCTGATTTTCTGGATTTGCAGCAACCACTGGAGGTAGTGGATTATTCTAATTATCAGCCATTTCCTCGGTTGTAGTATGGATATCGTCCTCTCGCTCTTCCTCTATGTATTGTAGGCTTCGCCTTATTTCTCTTCGGTTTCTGCGAGTTGTGCTCTCGATCTCGCTGTTAAAAAGCAAAGGTCCTGACGGGTTCCTCCTAGTCATAAACTAGAGACACCTGCCAGAAGAAAACAAAAGAAAAAAATTAGAAAAGAAAAATTAAATTAAAAACAAAAAGTAAATTGAAATAAAAGAAAAAAATGGCTAAAGTAATAAAAATCAAATGTTCCTAATATCTTAGTCCCCGGCAACGGTGCCAAAAACTTGATGATCGCTAAACTAACTAAAAAATTCGACTAAGGCAAACGCACCTATCGAACAGCAGTATAGTTATGGTGAGACCGGAAATATCATATCCACAAGGACCAAGAGTACTAGTAATTATTATCTTTTTATTATCTAGCCTAAGAATTAAGGGAGGTTTTAAACTAATACTAATTATTTAATTAACTAAAATTACGACAGAGATTAAAGGTGGAAAATACTTTTTGGAAAACTGATGAAGTAGACAATACCCAAGGAAGAATTCACCTAGACTTCACTTATTACTTCTGAATTATACGATTTATTCACTTGACTTAATCCGTAGAAATCCCTGATTTATGTTGATATCTCTCTCGAAACTAAAAAATAACTGACTCTAGGTTGATTAATTGAAATCTCTTTTTAATTAAAACCTCTATTGTCGCATTAACTCGATCTATAGATTCCCTTATTAGATTTGACTCTAATTCGGCATATTTATGCCGTCCTATCTCTAGGATTGCATGCAACTCGGCTTAATTATGGGGATCTACTTTTAAACAGGGAGTTTTGCTCTACTGAATAAGCACATCAAAACCTGAATTAATACCCTGAAATATTAAAACAAGAATTTAAAACTCACAATTAAGAATAAGAACAAGTATTTATCATATAATTCAAATAATAATAAGATTCGTCTTAGGTTTCATCTCCCTTAGGTATTTAGGGAGTTTATTTCATAGTAATAGAAAACATCTCAAAATTGGGAAAACAACAAAACATAAAGAAACCCAAGAACTTCTAGGAAATTGAATGGAGATCTTCAGTCTTGAAGTAGATCTTGCTTCCGAGCTGATTTCGATAGCTGTCCTTACGTATTTTTTGCCTTCTACTTTGCGTGTCCCCTTTAATCCTCTTCTAGGGTGTTTATATAGACTTTGGAATGCCCAAAATTAGCATTTTCTGCATAGAATTAGACCTAGGTTTAACAGGGACACGGCCGTGTGCCATGCCCGTGTGAAGATGCTCAAGCCGTGTATAATCCTGAGTTGGTTTCTAATCGACACGGTCATGACACAGGGGTGCGTGGCTTGCCCGTGTGCCTCACACGGGCATGTGGTTTACCCGTGTGGAAGTGCCTAGGCCGTGTAAAACACTGATTTAGGCCTATTTGGTCCGTTTTTGGCCCATTTCTTGCTCTTTTTGCCTTCATATGCTCACCTAAGTATAAAACATGCATTTAAAGGATTAGGAGCATCGAATTCAATGAAACCAAGGAAAAATCATCCATAAATATGCCAAGCATGGGGTAAAAATATATATATATATTATAGATTATCAAAGTTTAACATTACATACCATTCACATCAATTTGGCAGAAAAGCACAATTCTTAACTTCTCATCATATAGCTAATTGCACATATTTACATGTCACTTATAACTAGGGGTGAGCAAAACTCGATTCGACTCGAAAAAATCGAAAAAAATTAAATTTTGAGTTAAACGAATCGAGTTATTCGAGTCAACTTAAATTTTTTTTCGAATTTTGAGTTCGAATTGAGTTGAGTTTTCGAATTTGAATAACTCGAATAATTCTAATATCAAACTATAATATTTTACATTTTTACCCCAAACTCCCAAACCTTTTTACTTTTCCCTTAAAACTTTTACTCCTCCCCAATCTACCCAAAATCCATTTCCCACCAAAATTTTACTCTCCCATTTACTTTTTCTCAAAATTTTACTCCCAAAAACCTTCAAAACTTTTTATTTTCCCCCATAATTTTTACTCCCTCCCACTTTCCCCCTAAAATTTTTACTTCCTTCCAATCTCACCTCCTATCTACCCCAAATCCATCACCCTCCAATTTTTTTAATATTTTTCCTCCAAAATTTTACTCCTCGTATTTACTTTCCCTCAAACTTTTATCCCCAAAAACTTTTTATTTTCCCCCTAAATTTTTACTTCCCACCCTTGACTCTCAAATAAAAAATCAAAATTATCCAAAAGAAAAAATCACTAAACATAAATAGTAATAATTTTATTTATATCTACTATTTATATTATTAAATTGAATTTCACATTTTATATTATTTATATTATTGAACTATTTAGTCATATTGAATATTTATATTAAAATTGAATTATTAATTATGCCATTAAATATTCATGATAAAATTTTATATTGGTATCAATTTCACATTTTATCTTTAAAATAACTTTTATTAAAAAATCACATTTTTACATTTAATATATTTTTTTAATTCCAAAATACATAGTGACAAGAATCTGAAGATAATTGAAACAACTAAGCAAGCAAAGAAGCTAACCCTTATATAAAAGATTAATAAATAAATTATGAGGTGATGAAAGTTAATAAAATTTTTGATTAAGGCGGACAAATTTTATTACGATGGGTGACAGTGGTTACAAGGACCCAAAATTATTTTTTAAAATTTAACTCGAACAAATATATTCGATTCGATTCGATTTGAATTCCATCTCACTCGACTCGATTCGAGAAAATTTCAAATCAAATTAGGATGATAAAATATGATTCGTCAACTCGATTAACTCGAAATTTTTTCATTCGATTCGATTCGATTCGATCGAACGTTCACCCCTACTTATAACCAGCCAAAATGCGTAAAAATTTACCAAATGAGTTGACGAATAGTGTGAGCTCCAAATTCGACCCTAAAATCATTGGTTTTTGAAAATGAGGTATCGAGACTCGTTTTCATAACCCAAGCCAATATATACGGGGTTGTAATTTAGGTGAATTGAATTCTAGTTCAAAAATTTTAGTGATTGGATGGTTAATTAAGGTACAAAGAATAAATCGTAAGAACCATAAAAGTGGATCGCTATTGATTTTTATGGGTTAAAAAGATTAAATAATATTAAATCACGACTTTAAATGTCAATTAGACCATTACTACTAATGGAGGATGGCTAAGTGGTTATATGTGAGTAAAATAAATGTGAATATATTAATTAAGTTAATATTATATATATGATAAATAAAATAAAAACAACCATCATCACCATTTACTTACTTCTACCGAATTTGTTCAAACAAAAGAACCTTATAAGTCATTTTTGTAGACTTCACATTCGACCAAGCTTATCATCTATGTATGGTAAGGTTTTTGAAACCTGTTTTTCATGAATTTTATGTTTTTAAGGTTGTTGTAGCTTAATCTAATTAACACGGGTATTAAATCGTAAAACTATTAAAGTATTAAAATATTGTCATTTATGGTTTTTTTTATGTTTTTTTATTAAATTACTTGGTTGCAAGCTTAGAATTGATTAAAGTCTACTTTGTAAAGTGAATTTTGTTAGTTTTGATCTTAGGGACCAAAATGAAAATATTTAGAATTGACATGAAATTTTTATAATTATTGAATTTAGAGGGTTGAACATGGATGAAATTGAAATTGGATTGAAAAAACGGAGCTTAAATGTGAAAGATATGATAGTTTCAGTTTTAAGGACTACATTAAATACAATATGAAACTTTAGGGTAATTGTGAAAAGTGAAAGTAAGAAGTCATATACATGAAACAATATGTTATAAGGTATTTAGCACTAAAAAATTGAAATGAATTACTGTATAGATTGAGATTCAGATCAACTACTGTATCAATTGAAATAATTACTTATCACGTAAATTAATTCATTTCAATTACTGTATAAATTGAAATGAATTGCTTTACGTGAAAAGCAATTATTTGCAACGTTCAACAAATGTGAATTTTGGATTCGAGAGGTTGGATTTCTGGGGCACATTGTTTCAACTGACGGTATTAAAGTTGATCCGAGCAAGATTTCTGCTATTGTTGATTGGAAACCTCCGAGAAATATATCTGAAGTCCGTAGTTTTCTGGGCTTTGCGGGATATTATCAAAAATTTGTGAAAGGATTCTCGATGATTGCGACACCAATGACACGACTGCTTCAAAACGTAAAGTTCGAATGGTTAGAAAAATGTCAGCAGAGATTTGAACAATTGAAAGTACTGTTAACTGAAGCACCAGTATTGGTTCAACCGGAATCAGGGAAAGAATTTGTGATTTATAGCGACGCGTCATTAAATAGTCTAGGATGTGTTTTGATGCCAGAAGGAAAGGTTATAGCTTATGCTTCTCGACAATTGAAACCCCATGAAAAGAATTATCCGATACATGACTTAGAGTTGGCTGCAATTGTATTTACATTGAAAATTTGGCGACACTACTTATACGGGGAGAAATGCCACATTTATACGGATCACAAGAGCTTGAAATTTCTGATGACACAGAAATATTTGAATTTGCGACAAGGAAGATCGCTCGAATTATTGAAAGATTATGACTTTGTGATTGATTATCACCCAGGAAGAACTAATGTTGTTGCTAATGCCCTGAGTAGAAAATCTTTGTTTCATTACGAGCAATGAACACTTAGTTGATGATTTGTGATGATGGGTCTATTTTAGCTGAATTAAGAGCTAAACTGGCATTTCTTCAACAAATCTGTGAAGCTCAAAAAGTTAACCGCGAATTGCAAGCTAAAGAATTCAATTTGAGTCTCTTTTTGATTCATAATTTAGTATTGGAACTGATGACTGTTTAATATCCTGAAATAGAATTTGTGTACCGAAAAATATAGAGCTTATTCAGAAAATCCTGCATGAAGCACACAATAGTCGTTTTTCTGTTCATCCAAGTAGTACCAAGATGTATAATGATCTGAAATAGTTGTACTGGTGGTCGGGCATGAAACGGGATATCTCAGGGTTTATTACTAAATGTTTGATATGCAGCAAGTCAAAGCTAAACATCAAGTATCATTGGGTTTATTACAGTCTGTAATGATTCCTGAGTGGAAATGGGATAGAGTTACAATGGATTTTGTGTCGGGATTGCCTCTAGCTCCGAAAAAGAATGATTCTATCTGGGTTGTCGTTGATCGACTAACGAAATCTACTCATTTCATACTGGTACGTACAGATTACTCACTTGATAGATTAGCAGAATTGTACATTTCTGAGATTGTTCGATTGCATGGTGTGCCACTATCTATTATTTTTTATATAGATCTGAGATTTACATCGTGATTTTAGAAGAAACTGCAAGAGGCTCTGGGAACAAAGTTGAATTTTAGTACTGCTTTTCATCCTCAGACTGAAGGTCAGACCGAGAGAGTTATTCAGATTCTCGAAGACATGTTGAGATGTTGTATTTTAGAGTTTGAAGGCAGTTAGGATAAAAACTTATCGTTGATTGAATTTGCGTATAACAATAGTTTCCAAATGGGCATAAAGATGGCACTGTACGAAGCTTTATATGGCCGCAAATGTCAAACTTCGTTACTGGACTGAAATGAGTGAGAAAAAGATTCACAGGGTTGAATTGATTAGAGAAACTGAAGAAAAAGTTAAAACGATTTGCGACAGTTTAAAAGCAGTTTCAGATCGACAGAAATCCTACGCAGATTTGAAATGTAGAGAAATTGAATTTCAAGTCAGAGACAGAGTGTTTTTAAAGGTGTCACCATGGAAAAAGGTTCTTTGATTTGGCCGTAAAGGAAAGTTAAGTCCGCGATTCATCGAGCCGTATGAGATCGTTGAAAGAATAGGGAATATAGCATATCGATTATCGTTACCGTCTGAACTTGAAAAGATACATAACGTCTTTCATGTTTCTATGCTACGTCGTTACAAATCCGATCCATCACATGTGATCCCTCCGATAGATGTTGAAATTCAACTCGATATGTCGTATAACGAAGAATAGATCAGGATTTTGGCTCGTGAAATCAAAGAGTTGAGAAATAAACGTATAGCCCTAGTAAAGTTCTCCGGCATAAACATGAGATAGAGGCAGCTACGTGGGAACCTAAGGAAGCTACGTGAAAACAGTACCTTAACCTATTTAACGGTAAGATTTTCAGGGACAAAAATCCCTAAGGGGGGAGAGTTGTAACAAGTTTTTGGGTCAAATCAAAACAGTGGTTTCGCGACCACAAATCTAAAGTTAAAATATTTATTTTATTATTTTAATAATGTCTACAGCATGATAGAATTATTGTGTAAAAATTTCGTAAAGAAATTTTACTTTTGAATGCTTCATTCGATAAAAAGGACTTAATCGCGTAAAATGCAAAAGTTGCATTCTATTGTTAAAAGTGTTTAATTGCTATGAATTATTAATATGGAAGTCCTTATGATATATTAGTAAATTTATATTGTAAGTGGACATTCTTGGACATTGTTTAAATGATGCTTATGTTTTATAATAAGGTTATAATGGTAATTTAGTTAATAAAGTTTAATTTAATTAAACAAAACCAAAAATTTTGTTATTTCATTCATATTAGCCAAAAATTAGAAGTAGAAGAAGACAAAATAGAGTTCCTTATTCGGCATTGACAAATTCTCCAATTTAGGTACGGATTTTACTCGGTTTTTAATGATTTCTACGTTTTTGAGATCGTTACTTCGTATATTAGCTAGCCCGCACATTAATTTTTGAATTTTTTTCATTATTTTGAAAAGTTCCATTGTTGAATACTTGAGTTCTTTGATGTTTAATGATAGATTACGGAAGCTTGATGATAGTTAAACTAGTTTGTAAAGTGATTTTTGGCAAAAATGTCAAAAAAAGGGATTAAATTGATAAATGTGTAAAATTCATGGATGAAATGTGAAATCAATGAAAAATATGGGTTAATAGGGACCCCATTGAAATTCATCTACTATGGGTTATGGCCTAATTGTGTAATTTTGCATTTTTATGTGTTAAGGACTAAATTGCAAAGTAGTCAAAAGTCTAGGGGTAAAATTTTAATTTAGCCAAAATGAATGTTTTAGGCTACATTTAATTGAATGAAATATTGAATTGGTTAAATTTGATATATTATAGATCAAGATAAGCAAATACCGGAACTAGATCAGGGAAAAAGAAAGGTTGGCGAATAGACGATAGTTTTCATCCGAGCAATACGAGGTAAGTTCGTATAATAAGAATCAAACTTTTATATACTTGTAATTATTAAAATGAATGTGTATAATTGATATACTTGAGATATGAATGCCTTATCGATATAATCTATTGGTTACCGAGCCCCGTTTGAACTGTATGAATTCATAGGATACGAGTGACATGTCACTAGGGTTACCATTTTGGTCAAGCACCTGCATTTGTTGCGGACTCACCACAGCTCATATGAGCTTACCGATATTGTAGCTTGTAAGAGCTTACTATTTTCAGCTTATTAGAGCTTACCATTTCAGCTCGTATGAGCTTACTATTCAGCTCGATAGAGCTTACCGTTTCAGCTCAATAGAGCTTACTGTTCATCAGCTCAAGAGGAGCTTACCGATTATGGCTAGAAAGAGCATAAATGATAATTAATTGATGGATTATTGATGTTTATCACCCGGGTATCCTTTAAAGTTCTAATAGGTTCAAAGTGGCATAAATTATGTTTATACGAATGAGTACTATTATTGAAAGGATTATTGGTTATAAGATTGAGAATGAAATGTTGAATGCTACATAATTTGAGTATTGAATTGTGATAATGGAGGGTTTTATGAATTATATGACTAACTTATGGATGAATGTTTGTGTTTAGGCATTTGGTACATGAATTGATTATACCTTGAATAAATTGCATTGATTGTGTATAAATGGTAAGTTTAATTCTAAATTATACGAGCTTACTAAGCTATAAAGCTTACTCTGTTTCTTTTTGTATGTTTTATAAAGGTTCGTTAGCTCGCTCATTTCGGACAAGTCAGAGTTGCACATCACACTATCCAATTTCTGATTGGTACTTTTGAACTTGTGGATAATTGTAAATATGGAATGTATAGGCTAGTTTAAAAGATGTTAATTATGTTACTTGATATCAAGGTTTTGGTATATTTTGTGTATGATTTAAGCCATGTGATTTGGCTTATTTTGGTACCATGTTTTGGTTGTGTATAAGTGTTCAATTATGGTATGTTTTGGCAAGAAATTTATAGAATGAAAATTTGCAAAAGATGTCTTGATATGTAGTTGACATATGAATAGATTATGCATGATGTTAATTAGGTATTTGGGTATGTAAATGTTAGGTTTGATATGGCAAATAATGTGAATTGAAATGGTTATTATGATTGCCAATTGAGCTATGAAATGTGGTCATTTAGGCTTGTGAATTCTTGTGTGTTTAAGGTGGCAAAATGGCTTTGCAAATAGCCTTTTTTTGTCCACACGGGTAGAGACACAGGTGTGTGTCTCAGTCGCGTTTGACCACGGTTAAGTACACGACCGTGTATCACCTGGTGTTGAAATGAAATGGAAGTCAGTATGCTCCACACGGCTTAGCACACGGGCGTGTGATCGGCCATGTGGTATAAGTCAGTATACCCTACAGTTTTGGCGCAACCTGATACACGTGCGTGTGTGGCCATTTCATAGGGCACACAGGCTAGACACATGGGCGTGTGGTTGGCCGTGTGACCCAAGTCAGTATCCTCTCAGTTTTCACACGACCTAGCACACGGGCGTGTCCTCGGTCGTGTGACACAAGTCAGTATGTATGCCCTGTTTTCACAAGGTCTAAGACACGGGCGTGTCTGCTAGCCGTGTGAGGCACACGGCCTGTTCACACGGGCATGTGACACTTGAAATGTTGAAATTTTTCTAAGTTTCCAAAATTTTCATATGTTATCGATTTAGTCTCGAATGCATGATTTAAACTTTGTATGCTTGATTTATGTACATATTGAATGTGAATGAATGATATTTACTGAAATGAGATGACATTTGATAAATGATTGTTTTGAATTAAGTTACAAGTCTGGTAATGCCTCTTAACCTATTCCGGCGACGGTTACAGGTTAAGAGTGTTACATTACCTACATAACCAAATACATATATGCATAATTTACCAAATATACCTATTCAACCCAACCATCAATATACCTATAAGATTTCCATCATTTAACCATTTCAAACACACATCAAACATGATAAGGCCACTTACATACATATCAAAATTCATCCATCACAAGTCATTCAAATGGCTAGTTCCAATAAAACATTTATATGCCGTCATTGGCCAAATTAACCTATACATGCCATTATAACCAAAATTAATTTACTAATCATACCGAAAAGACTGATAGATGGTGTGATGTTGCTCTGACCAACTTCCAACCAAAATAAGCTTCTGAATTACTATAAAACATGGAAATTAACACAGAGTAAGCATTTAAGCTTAGTAAGTTCATATAACAAGGAAATTAACTTACCATTTAATCACATTTAATGTAAGCATGCTAATATAACCAAACCAATTTGGCCAAAAGCCTAAACACATATGCTCAACATGTTAGCCATGTAACACTTTCCATAACCAATAAACATGGATGTACATATCACTAGGTAAGATTCACATACATGTATCATCCATATCATATTTCAATATATCATGTAATATCATTTCCATGTAATTCAAGTATATACCTGTAATTGTTCATTTCGAACTCATATTGTTTCATATCAGAACTTTGCCCGTTGAACCATTTAAAATATCGTTGGATACATGGGTAGTACACATGAAGTGCACAAATCTGTAATCCGTCAATTCATGTACTTGTATGCTTATACAAGTATGTAAACGGAAAGCTCTTCCAAGCCATATAACGGGAAGCTCATGTGAGCTAAGTACTGGGTAGTTCATACGAGCTATATATCGGGAAGTTCTTGTGAGCCAAATATCGAGAAGCTCATGAGAGCCAAATATCGGAAAGCTCAAGAGAGCTGTGGTGTGTCCGCAACACATGCAGGATCACAACCATATTGGGAACCCTAATGACATGTCATTTGTATCCTTCAAATTTCTAAGGTTCAAATGGGACTCGATAATTATTGGATATGTGATCATAATTACACATGGCAATTTGTACAAATCGCACACAACAACATTCAATTTTAAAACATATAAATATACAATTTTGTTACACGAATTTACCTCAATAAGTTTTTGTAGATACGAAGGCTACTAGTTCGATACTTTTTCTTTGCCTCGGTCTAACTCCGTATTAGGCCTATCCGGATCTATACGAATAAATTTAACTCAATTTAATATAATTCATATTCAATTTAATTCAACACATATCTTTTGTAAAATTACTATTTTGCCTCTATACTTTTAATTAATTATAATTTAGTCCTTAAGCTCGAAAAATAAAATTCATACAATTTAATCCTTATTCAAGCCTACTTGATTTTCATACATATCAATAGCAGCCCATGTATTTCAAAAAAATCAAAATTTTCCCATCAAATTTTCGTCTTTTCAATTTAGTCTCCAATTGATAATTTTATCAAAATTCTCTTTACAAAAGTTGTTTATCTAACAACAACCTTTCATTTTCTATCATAAAACTTCAAAATTCAACTATACTCATCCATAGCAAAACCCTAATACTTTAACGATTTTGTAAATTAATCCCCGAGATAGCTAGATTAAGCTATTACGATCTCAAAAACTTAAAAATCATTAAAAACGAGACAAGAATACTTACCCAAATGGGAAAAATAAGCTTGTTAAAACTCAAGCTTCCATGGCTAGGATATCTATGTTTTTTGATGAAAGATAATGAAAATAGATTTTTTTATTTAATATTACTTTAAATCTATTTCCAAAATTAACCTTAATATTTTCTTCAATTTCCAATGATGAATAATCATGCTTATCCACTAACTCCTCTAAATGGTCTATTTGATATACAAGGTGTAACGCCCCCATGCCCGAGACCGTCGCCGGAGTCGAGTATGAGGTGTTACTAAGCTTAATTTAACATTTTTAGAACTTTGGATTATTTGTTTCTACATTCACAACTTTTAAACTACTTGCATCACAGTCACAATAAAAATCATGTCTCGAGTTACAAAACTCGAAATTAAGATCCGTAAATTTTCCTTGAATCTAGACTCATATATCTATCTACTAATTTTTTTTCTAGAATTTTTGGTTGAGCCAATTAGTACAGTTTATTAGTTAAAGTTACCTGTTTGAGACTTGACTGGTTTGACCTATTTTTACTACGAACCACATTTCTCTCTGTATCATATGACTATGAGGTTTGTTTCTACTAAAACTAGACTCAATAAGGATTCTGAGGATATAAAATACACCACCTAATTATATCTTTAAAATTTATAGTGAATTTCTAAAGTTGGAACAGGGGATTTAGAAACTGTTACGACCCTGTTTCACTAAAATTCAAATATCTTTTAACATATAATTCCTTTGCCTTTTTCATTTGTTTCATGTGAAACTAGACATAATAAGCTTCAATTTGATATATATTCCATCACCAGATTCAATTTCTATGATTTTTAGTAAATTTTCAAACTCGGGTCATGTTGCTGCAGATTCTTCATTTATGGCAAATTTCATCCCTTTTATGAGTTTTTATGCACTAAGTATCTTAATAATTTTCCTTAACATCAAACATAATCTAAACTAACCATTTTCATAATTTATCATTGTCAAACATTTTCTCAACCATTCCATCACCATATCATAAGATCATTTGCACAAAATAGGTATATTGCTATACATGCCATACTTAAATTTACAACCCATTTACCAAAAGTCTTCCAGATAGTGTGACTGAGCCTTCGACCTATCCCGACTCTCGAGCTGGCTTGTCCAAAACTACAATGAGTAAGAAGGAGGGACTAAGCATAAATGCTTAGTAAGTTCATATGCAAATAATAAGTAACATAACAAACAATCATACCAATCAACATTAGCATGCATCACTAAAACACATATCACATTTCTAATCATTTTTCATCATCTTATTACCTTATCGTGATTGTATCAATACTCAACCCGATGGTTAAATACATACCTGTCCAAAATATCCATTTCACATCACTTACCAATACGCCTCTTTACATCTCGAATGTTCCTCCATTTGAGTAAAACTTTACCCGTTGAACACATCGGAATATAATTGGATACATGGATAACTTGCACATAAGTGCCATATATGCAATCAAGCAATCATGTAACCCGCCCATAAGCGAACTCCGGACTCAACTCAACGAGCTCGGGCGTTCGCATCCATAAGTGAACTCGGACTCAACTCAACGAGCTCGGATGCCTAGTTACATCTCTCGAACTCGGACTCAACTCAACGAGTTCGAACATTCGCATCCATAAGTGAACTCGGACTCAACTCAACGAGTTCGGATGCTCAACCATCCTAGTGACATGTCACTTGTATCCTAATCTATTCCTAAGGTTCAAACGGGATTTTCCTCGAACACATATCCTTGCCATCTTCCGTAAAATACCAAACCAATACTCTAGTAGCACTTTATATTTAACAAATAATACAAATAATTTGCATTTTATTCAAAAATAACCACAAAGCATATATCTCATAATAAAAATCAGCATATCATATAATTAACATCAATAATTTACAAATAACAATTATACTACATTATTTACACATGAACTTACCTTGGTACCAAAATACAAAGATTTTGCAATTTAGTCCACAATCTTTTCTTTTCCTCGATTGAGGTCGATTCCACGTCTTTCTTGATCTAAAATAACACATTTAGTTTATTTAATACTCACATTATCAAATTAATCCTTAACTCCAAATTTTGGCAAAATTACAATTTTACCCTTAAACTTTTACATATTTACATTTTTGCCCCTAGGCTCTGGATTAAACTTTATTCCTTATTCTTATGTTTTACAACATGCTGATCACTTTTCTCTTCTATGGAAACATCAAATTCTCACTCTAACAAGCACTTATGACTATTAGGTATTTTTACCGATTAAGTCCTTTTACTGCTTTTTACCTAAAACCGAGTAGCACAAGTTGTCTAACATAATTTAAAACCTCATATTCTATCATAAAACACTAAAATACACAAATTTCACCTATGGGTATTTTTCCAAATATGAACCCTAACTTAAATTATTGCTAGCATAAGCTTTATCGAGCTACCGACTCACTCAAAACGTAAAGAACATTAAAAACGGGGCTTGGAATCACTTACTATGGAGCTTGAAAGCTTGAAACAAACCCTAGCTATGGAGAACCCTTGAAATTTCGGCCTAATGAAGAAGATGGACAAAAATTGGCTTTTAATTTTGTTTTTAATTCATTTTAATAACTAAATGACCAAAATGCCCTTACTACTAAACTTTCCAAAAATTCCTTCCATGTCCTAATTTTGTCCATGAACTTAAAATTGGTCAAATTCCTATTTAAGACCTCTTAATTAATATTTCAATGCAATTTCATACTAAAAACTTCTAGAATGCAAGTTTTGCAGCTTATTCGATTTAGTCCCTACTTTCAAATTAAGTATTTTATGCATAGAATTTCTTCACGAAATTTTCACACAATCATGTAATCATATCATAAACCTCAAAATAATTATAAAATAATTATTTCTATCTCAGATTTGTGGTCACAAAACCACTATTCCGATTAGGCCCTAATTCGGGATATTACAACTCTCCCCCCTTTAAGGATTTTCGTCCTCGAAAATCTTACCGGTAAACAGATGTGGGTATTGATTTCTCATAGTTTCTTCGGATTCCCATGTAGCTTCTTCTATTCCATGCCTTTGCCACAACACCTTCACAAGTGCAACATTTTTATTCCTTAGTTGTTTGACCTCTCGAGCTAAAATCTTAATCGGTTCTTCTTCGTAGGTCATATCTGGTTGTAGTTCAATTTCTGTCGGTGAAACTACATGTGAAGGATCCGAACGATACCGACGTAACATAGATACGTGGAACACATCATGAATCTTCTCTAATTCATGTGGTAATGCTAGCCGATATGCTACCTGGGTCTAACTTTTTCAATTACTTCATACGGCCCAATAAAACGCAGACTTAATTTGCCCTTCCGTCCAAATCTAAGGAATTTCTTCCACGGAGACACCTTTAAAAATACTTTATCACCAACTTGAAATTCAATGTCTTTTCGTTTTAGATCCGCATAAGATTTCTCGCCTATCTCAAGCGACTTTCAAACAATCTCGAATTACTTTCACTTTCTCTTGATTTCTTTTATTAGATCAACTCCATAAATCTGATTTTCCTTGAGTTCACCCAATACAAAGGCGTTCGACACTTACGACCATACAATGCTTCATAAGGTGCCATTTTCAAGCTCGTCTGATAACTATTGTTGTAAGCAAATTCTACCAACGGCAAATATCTTTCCCAACTTCCTTGAAATTCCAATACACAACATCCGAGCATGTCTTCAAGAATCGAATTACTCTCTCGATTGTCCATCGGTTTGTGGATGAAAGGCAAGATCGAAATTTAACTTTGTACCTAACGCGTCTTGCAATTTTTGCCAAAACCGCGAGGTAAACCTTGGATCTCTATCTCAAATAATCGACAATGGTATTCCATGTAATCTAACAATTTCTCTAATATACAAAGTCACCCAACTTGTTAAGAGAATAATCCGTGCGTACTCGAATAAAATGAGTGACTTAGTTAATCACAACTATTACCCGGATGGCATCTTTCTTTCCTGAGTCAATGGCAATCCGAAACAAAATCCATAGTAATCCGATCCCATTTCCATTCAGAAACCATAATAGGTGAAGTAATCCCAAGGCACTTGGTGTTCAACTTTTCACTGTTGACAAATTAAGCATTTGGACACAAACTCGATATATCTCTTTTCATTCCATTCCACCAATACATTTTCTTCAAGTCATTATACATTTTCGTATTTACCCGATGAATCGAGAAATAACTACTATGTGCTTCTTGTAGGATCTTTTGAATCAATTCCTCATTCTTTGGTACACAAATCCGATCTTTAAACATTAAGCACCCATCGTAACCCAGTTTTCAAATCGACTCAGTGTATCAACTTCACACTGCTTTCTCTTGGCTTGCAAATCTTGATCATCTTTTTGAGCTTCAGAAATCTCTTGTAAAAACTTCGGTTTTACTCTTAGCTCTGCTAGAATCGAACCATCATCTGACACTTCCAACTGAGTGTTCATAACTCTCAAAGCAAACAAAAACTTTCTGCTCAAAGCATCAGCAACCACATTCGCTTTTCCTGGATGATAATCAATAACAAGCTCGTAATCTTTCAATAACTCCAACCATCTTCGCTGTCTTAAATTCAAGTCTTTTTGTGACATCAGGTACTTAAGACTTTTATGGTCGGTATATACCCGGCACTTTTCACCATACAAATAATATCGCCAAATTTTCAAAGCAAACACCATCTGCAAATGCAATTCCAAATCGTGAGTAGGATAATTCCTTTCATGAGGTTTTAACTGCCTCGAAGCATATGCCACCACTTTTCCTTCTTGCATGAGCACACACCCCAAACCATTTAGAGAAGCATCACTATACACCACAAATTCTTTACCTGATTCGGGCTGTACTAACACTGGTGCCTCTGTTAATAACTTTTTCAATTCTTCAAAACTCATTGACATTCTTTCGTCCATTCAAATTTAACATCCTTTAGAGTAATTTAGTTATAGGAGCAGCAATTATAGAAAATCCATTTACAAACCGCCGATAATACCCAAATAGCCCTAAGAAACTTCTAACTTCAGTTACATTTTTCAAAGGGTTTCCAATCAACAATGGCTGAAATTTTACTAGGATCAACCCGTATACCATCACCCAAACAATATGACCCAAAAATCCAACTTCCTGTAGCCAAAATTCACTTTTACTAAACTTAGCATACAACCGCTTATCTCTCAAAGTTTGCAAAACTATCCTCAAATGCTCAAAGATGCTCTGTATCATCTTTTGAATAAATTAAAATATCATCTATAAACACCACAACAAATTTGTCCAAGTATGGTCTGGAATATGCGATCCATTAAATCCATAAACACAAAGCAGAGCATTTGTCAACCCGAATGGCATAACTAAAAATTCATAATGACCATACCTTGTTCTAAAAGCGCTTTTAGGCACATCCGACTCTTTTACTCATGAGCTGGTAATACCTGGATCTCAAGTCAATCTTTGAAAACCATGTCGCTCCTTTTAGCCGATCAAACAAATCATCAATTCTTGGCAACGGATATTTGTTTTTGATTGTCACCTTGTTTAATCGGCGATAATCAACACACAACCTCATAGAACCATCCTTCTTTTTCACAAATAACACGGAGCACCCCAAGGTGAAAAACTCGGTCTCTCACAAAACCTTTATCACCAACTCTTGCAATCTGCGACTTTAATTCCTTCAACTCTGCTGGTGCCATTCTATACGAGCAATCGAAATCGAGTCGTTCCTGTATCAAATCAATACCAAATTCTACTTCCCGACTAGAGGCAAACCCGCAATTCTTGAAATACGTCCGCAAATTCACACACAACCTAAGACTGATTCAACTTTCTTTTCAACTTCTTTTGTATTAATTACATACGCCAAATAAGCTTCATAACCCTTTCTCAAATATCTCTGAGCCGACATTAAAGAAATCACACTAGACAATACTTCTGATTTATCTGATTCAACCCGCAAAGTTTCACCGCTTTTCACACTTTAATTCTATAACCTTTTCTTTACAATTTACTATAGCATCATGCAATGTCAACCAATCCATACCCAAAATAACATCAAATTCATCAAACGGCAAACATCAAGTCGGTTAGGAAAGTAATGATCCCAATCATTAAAGGACATTTCTTACATACTTTATCAACAAATCACACATTTGCCTAACTGGATTCGACACTTTAATCATAAATTCGTGTTCTCAACAGTATATTCATACTAGACACCAATTTCATGCACACATATGAATGAGTAGAACCGGGATCAATCAAAGCAATAACATTAACATTATAGAGAGAAAATGTACCGAAATCACATCGGTGAGGAAGCATCTTCACGCGCTTTAATAGCATAAGTTCTAGCCGAGCTCTTCCTTCCGGTCTAACTGGTGCATCCTCAGCTACATTCTTACCGCTTGCTTCGCTCCCAGCTTTTCTTGGATATCTTCCTCTCGAATCCGCCCCACTTATTTTTGTATTCTCAAATTTTTCTTTTTCACTCTCTCTGGCGCTCTCTAATAAAATGATCCGAGAACCACATCGAAAACATTCATTTGCTCTACACGGACCAAAATGATTTCTACCACACCGCCGGCACTCGTGTTTAACAAATCTCGAGTTCCCTACACTGGCTGCCGAAGTAGTCTGAGATTTAGGACCCACATTTTGCTTCTTATAATTCCCATACGATTGCCCAGCTAAAGCTTGGGAACGAGGATTCATATTTCTTGACTTTCCAGGTTGCTGTGAAAATGAACCGCTCATCGGTCTTTTCTTCCAATTTCTAGTCTCACTCTACCTTTTCTTTTCTTTAAGCAATTCTTCTACCTTACAAGCTCGATCAACCAATACTACCATTTCTTTTAATTCAAGAATTCCAACAAATACCTTGATGTCTTCGTTGAGCCCGTCTTCAAATCGTCGGCACATCTTGGCCTCTGTGGAACATACTCTTTTTGGCATACTTACTTAATCGAACAAACTCTCTTTCATATTCTCAGAATCATCATATATACCTTGCTTCACTCAAGAAATTCTTTACGCTTACGATCAATAAATCTTTCACTAATATATTTCTTCCAAACTCTTCTTGAAAGAATTCCCAAGTTATTTTCTCTTTCTGTACCACCAAATCAAAGTCTTCCACCAATTATAAGTCAAATCCCTCAACAAAGATATAGCGCATTTCAAACATTCTTCAGTGTACAAGATAATTCGTCAAAAACCCGGATAGAATTTTCAAGCCGAACTCTGCTTTCTCGCATCATCATCAATATTTGCTTTAAATTCTTCTACCCCTTGCTTGCGAATTCTATCAACTGGAGTTCGTGAAATTTCATCGATCCATACCTTGAGGCGTCGGGGTACAGGTTGAGGAATTGGGGAGGTGGGGAGGTTGTACATTTGGGTTCGTTTAACGAACTCGATGTACCATGCACTCATCATTTGGAGAAAGGCTTCCCGACCCTTTCTCCTCCTCCTCCCGACCAACAGTGGGAGGTGGATTTTCCATCGTTGCTGCTCCTTCACCGAGCTGGCGCATTACTCTCTACTTCATCTCGCCACACCTGGATCGGGATCCATTTACTATAAAAAAATCATTTAAAAAGGTCAAAGTCGTCACACTATCACAATTTATACATATGGCATGTATAGCAAAATCCGTCGTATAAACACGTAGTCCGAGAACCGACTAAACCTCGCTCTCGATACCACTAAATGTAACGCCCCATGCCCGAGACCGTCGCGAGTCGAGTATGAGGTGTTACTAAGCTTAATTTAACATTTTTAGAACTTTGGATTATTTGTTTCTACATTCACAACTTTTAAACTACTTGCATCACAATCACAATAAAAATCATGTCTCGAGTTACAAAACTCAAATTAAGATCCGTAAATTTTCCTTGAATCTAGACTCATATATCTATCTACTAATTTTTTTTTTTCTAGAATTTTTGGTTGAGCCAATTAGTACAGTTTATTAGTTAAAGTTACCCTGTTTGAGACTTGACTGGTTTGACCTATTTTTACTACGAACCACATTTCTCTCTGTATCATATGACTATGAGGTTTGTTTCTACTAAAACTAGACTCAATAAGGATTCTGAGGATATAAAATACACCACCTAATTATATCTTTAAAATTTATAGTGAATTTCTAAAGTTGGAACAGGGGATTTAGAAACTGTTACGACCCTGTTTCACTAAAATTCAAATATCTTTTAACATATAATTCCTTTGCCTTTTTCATTTGTTTCATGTGAAACTAGACATAATAAGCTTCAATTTGATATATATTCCATCACCAGATTCAATTTCTATGATTTTTAGTAAATTTTCAAACTCGGGTCGATGTTGCTGCAGAGATTCTGCTTATGGCAAATTTCATCCCTTTTATGAGTTTTTATGCACTAAGTATCTTAATAATTTTCCTTAACATCAAACATAATCTAAACTAACCATTTTCATAATTTATCATTGTCAAACATTTTCTCAACCATTCCATCACCATATCATAAGATCATTTGCACAAAATAGGTATATTGCTATATACATGCCATACTTAAATTTACAAGCCATTTACCAAAAGTCTTCCAGATAGTGTGACTGAGCCTTCACCTATCCCGACTCTCGAGCTGGCTTGTCCAAAACTACAATGAGTAAGAAGGAGGGACTAAGCATAAATGCTTAGTAAGTTCATATGCAAATAATAAGTAACATAACAAACAAATCATACCAATCAACATTAGCATGCATCACTAAAACACATATCACATTTCTAATCATTTTTCATCATCTTATTACCTTATCGTGATTGTATCAATACTCAACCCGATGGTTAAATACATACCGTCCAAAATATCCATTTCACATCACTTACCAATACGTCTCTTTACATCTCGAATGTTCCTCCATTTGAGTAAAACTTTACCCGTTGAACACATCGGAATATAATTCGGATACATGGATAACTTGCACATAAGTGCCATATATGCAATCAAGCAATCATGTAACCCGCCCATAAGCGAACTCCCTGACTCAACTCAACGAGCTCAAGCGTTCGCATCCATAAGTGAACTCGGACTCAACTCAACGAGCTCGGATGCCTAGTTACATCTCTCGAACTCCGGACTCAACTCAACGAGTTCGAACATTCGCATCCATAAGTGAACTCGGACTCAACTCAACGAGTTCGGATGCTCAACCATCCTAGTGACATGTCACTTGTATCCTAATCTATTCCTAAGGTTCAAACGGGATTTTCCTCGAACACATATCCTTGCCATCTTCCGTAAAATACCAAACCAATACTTTCAGTAGCACTTTATATTTAACAAATAATACAAATAATTTGCATTTTATTCAAAAAACCACACAAAGCATATATCTCATAATAAAAATCAGCATATCATATAATTAACATCAATAATTTACAAATAACAATTATACTACATTATTTACACATGAACTTACCTTGGTACCAAAATACAAAGATTTTGCAATTTAGTCCACAATCTTTTCTTTTCCTCGATTGAGGTCGATTCCACGTCTTTCTTGATCTAAAATAACACATTTAGCTTATTTAATACTCACATTATCAAATTAATCCTTAACTCCAAATTTTGGCAAAATTACAATTTTACCCTTAAACTTTTACATATTTACATTTTTGCCCCTAGGCTCTGGATTAAACTTTATTCCTTATTCTTATGTTTTACAACATGCTGATCACTTTTCTCTTCTATGGAAACATCAAATTCTCACTCTAACAAGCACTTATGACTATTAGGTATTTTTACCGATTAAGTCCTTTTACTCGTTTTTACCTAAAACCGAGTAGCACAAGTTGTCTAACATAATTTAAAACCTCATATTCTATCATAAAACACTAAAATACACAAATTTCACCTATGGGTATTTTTCCAAATATGAACCCTAACTTAAATTATTGCTAGCATAAGCTTTATCGAGCTACAATGGACTCAAAAACGTAAAGAACATTAAAAACGGGGCTTGGAATCACTTACTATGGAGCTTGAAAGCTTGAAACAAACCCTAGCTATGGAGAACCCTTGAAATTTCGGCCTAATGAAGAAGATGGACAAAAATTGGCTTTTAATTTTGTTTTTAATTCATTTTAATAACTAAATGACCAAAATGCCCTTACTACTAAACTTTCCAAAAATTCCTTCCATGTCCTAATTTTGTCCATGAACTTAAAATTGGTCAAATTCCTATTTAAGACCTCTTAATTAATATTTCAATGCAATTTCATACTAAAAACTTCTAGAATGCAAGTTTTGCAGCTTATTCGATTTAGTCCCTACTTTCAAATTAAGTATTTTATGCATAGAATTTCTTCACGAAATTTTCACACAATCATGTAATCATATCATAAACCTCAAAATAACTATAAAATAATTATTTCTATCTCAGATTTGTGGTCACAAAACCACTATTCCGATTAGGCCCTAATTCGGGATATTACACAAGGACCTCCAATTTTAAATTCCATAGCTATTTGATACTTTTAACTACTAGAATTCAATTTTCACTCTTTATGCAATTTAGTCCTTTTTATCAAGCTAGGCATGTAAATGGTAAAATTATTTAACAAAATTTTCATGCGATATTTCTATCATATTGTAGACCATAAAATAATATTAAAATGAATTTTCTTCTGACCTCAGATTTGTGGTCTCGAAACCATTGTTCTAATTTTACTGAAAACGGGTTGTTACACGAGTATATCAATTTGTATAAACAAATAGGTGTTGTGATTAAGAATTAATTCGATGGCTTGATATCCAACATATGTTGCAGATTCTCTGAAGTTAGTGTTAGTAGCATCGAACCAAGCTAGTATTAGCAACCCTGATCCGGAGCTAGTGTTAGCAGCCCTAATATATTTGTATATGTGTAAGTAAACTTGTTTCGTGCAAGTGAGATTAAATTTAATGTAGCCTTAGGCAAAAGATAGAAATGGAAATGGCAATGTGGTAGTAAATAATTGAAAGATTGATATGAATTGAGTTATACATTTTATAGTTGAAGTGTGATTGAATTGGTATATGCTATATGATAGATTGTTCTGTTCTATATGGATAGATTATAACTTCATGTTAAGAACGTACTAAACTCTAAATGTTTGTTGATGTACATATAAAAGTAACATGATGTTGAAGGATTTTCATGCTAAATTTCAATATGTTTTAATTGCATAGATTATTTGGATATCCATATAAGTTAAGTAAATTTCGTATGAACTTACTAAGCATGTTTAATGCTTACTCTGTTTCATTTTATGTTTCTATAGTTGACATTTTGCAGAATGAGTCCATCGGATCATCTCTAAAGCTCACACTATCCATCCATCAATTCGGTAGTCCTTTGATCATTTTGGCCAGTTATAAGTGGCATGTAAATAGGTGTAATGGCTAATAGTTCTGTTGTATTTTGGTTAGTTGAACCATGTATATGCATATATGATTTTGGTACTTGAGCTTGATCCAATTGGTAACAATATGATATATGGAAATGGTACTGATATGGTGATTGTATAAGTAATTAATGTTATGGCATAATTGGATTTGGAAATGAATTGTCCACTGTCGGATTGTTTGTGAGATAATCTGTAATTTTTTAATTTGCGTGATTGTCTGCCACTTATAGTTCACAAGACAGTTCGCGAATGCTATATGTATGTATGAGTTTGCTAAGTTAAATTTCTATAAGTCTATCCATTAGAGTAACCACCATATGTATATACGCGGGTGCTATTCACCCCATGTCTTTACACGGAGTTAAAACACACCATAATAGGACTGTGTGTAAGATGTTTGTACGTGAAGTTGTTTGCATTGTACCTGTTCGCGAGATCTACTTGCATTTCATTTGTTCACCATTTGTGCAGACTGTAGTAAATCTATTGTAATGTAATTTTTTTGTGTACGTGATTGCTCCGGTGACTGTGGTAGCACCTTGTAACTTGGATCCAGTGATTGGACTGAGTAAGAGGTGTTACATATATTTTTCTGATTCCATCTTTTTCTTAAAGTAACATAACTTATTGAGATCTATTTATAATGACCATTTTCAGTTACTTGAACCTCTTCTAGG
The DNA here is from genome assembly GCA_025698475.1 of Gossypium anomalum. Lineage (NCBI taxonomy): Eukaryota > Viridiplantae > Streptophyta > Magnoliopsida > Malvales > Malvaceae > Gossypium > Gossypium anomalum. The sequence goes on from CM046961.1 coordinate 7,866,634, forward strand.
TTTTTTTATTTGTTATATCTTTGGTCTCTTTTTGGGCACTTGTCTCCACAATATGACCTTCTTGAATATTTGCTTTTTTTCATTTTACGAGGATTTTTATTTTTGGAACCAACTGGTTTTCCACACTTCAGGCATGGATTACTTTCTTTTACACTAACAGTTTGCCTTATTGGGACATCAATTCGTATTAGAGCATTTTCAATTGGTATGTAAGATTTTGTAAATCTCTTTATGTTAGTAAATGAATCTAGCAGTTAATTGGCGATGTTTTGCAAATGTATTATCCTTTGAACTTCTTGGTCATATTAAATTGTACGAGGATCTAATTGAGATAATGATGACTCATTCCAAGTAGTTTCTTTTAGCAACTGTATTTTCTCTCCCCCTAATGTTGGGAATGTTGTTTCATCAAAGTGACACTCAACAAATCATGCGGTAAATAGATCTCCAGTTAATGATCCAACATACTTAATTATAGAAGGAGATTCATAACCACATATATTGTAACAGCCTAATTTCAGTGGTGTCGGAATAGTGATTCGAGATCACTAAATCTGACAAATGAGTAGGAAATATTATTAATTTAGTGAGTATAAGTTAAATGTGAAGTTAGGAAAAATTTTGAAATAGTAAATAGTGTACAAATATATATATTAAAATAATAAGAATTGAAAACGAGGTATCGGGACCTCAAAAATTTTAAATCGAGCCATAAATATTTTTATAAATATTTATAGAGTGTTAATAAGTTAGTATTAAAGTTTCGTTAAGAAATTTTAAAGTACTGATAGCTAATTAAATAAAAAGGACTAAATTGAAAAATGTGTAAAAGTTGCTAAAATGATTAAATAGCTCAATTGACAAATGAGGAAGGACCTAAAGTGCAAATAAGCCCAAAGGAGATATTTTGGGCGGCAATAGCTGAGAAAAATCAGAAAATGGGTGAAATAAGGGCAAAATTAGAAAATTACCAAAATTAACTAAATAAAAATGGGACTAAATTGGAATATCTAGAATTCTCTTCATTTCTTTTCATATTCATCAGCTGAAAAATAGCCATGGAGGAGGGCTCAAGCTGGTTTTCATACTCTAGCTTCATGTAAGTCTAATTCTTGCTTTCTCCTTGAAATTTTTATGTTTTTGGACTTTTACAATTGGGTCCAACTTACTATTTCATTAGTTTTTGATTCCATGGCTAGTTTTTGAAGTTTTTATGGATGAGTACTGGAAGCATATGATGAATAAACATAGAATTGAAGCTTTAATTTTGATATATGGTGATTTTGTCAAGTAAAATTGATGAAAATTGGTTTAGGACCTAATTGTGAAAGAGTTTAGAATTAAGGTCTAGTGTTAAAGTTCTGGTTTTCAAGGGTTATGAAGTAGTTTAAAATGGTTGAATAAAGTATTAAATGAGAAAAATTATCTCAATTGAGGAGTTAATTGAGCAAGGATTGAATTGTATGAACTATAAAATTTGGGGCTAAATGGAAATCAATATTTTTTCACTGAAACTGTTTTGGGCAGCAGCAGTAGTATAAATTTGAAAAATCACCAAAAATTGTAAAAATCGAATTATAGGATGAATAAAATATTAAGTTAAAGCTTATTGAGTCTAGTTTTTTTATAAAAAGAAATTATGTAAGCAACGGAATTGTAAATCATGAGATACAATAACTTTTGTGAGACAAGGTCAGAATGATTTCGGGTTCTCCTGTTCTGAATTTGGAAAATCATAAAAAATTGGATAAAAATAATTAGGGGCTTAAATTTATATGTTTAGAATCCTTAATGAGTCTATTTTCAATATAAATAAGCAGGAATATCATCCAAACCTCGTACGATGAGATAATTAATTCTTAATGAAGAAGGGTCGGAACTGTCAGACAGCAGAACAGGGGTAAATTTAAAGAACAAACTGTACTTATTGGCTAAACCAAAAATTCTTAAAATTTTATGGTAATAAGATATGCAAGTATAGTTTCAGGAAAAATTAGCGGATCTTGATTTTGAGTTCTGTAGCTTAAGATATAAATAATTTAGTGACTATGACGTAAATGGACAGTTTTAAATATACATATAAGTAAATAGTGAAATTATTGATAATGTTACTTGTTGCATGTTAGATAAATTAATGATGTGGAATGGAGAGGAGGAGGAGGAAAATATGTATGAATATTCAGCTAGCATGGCTAATTTGCATGTTTTAGGCTCATGTACTAAATTGAATAAAAGTAAAAATTTTATGGGCAATTTTGTAAAAATGTTAGAAATGACCAATTTGCATGAAATAGATTATTTTATTATTTAAAATTACAAAATTAAAATGAAATTATTAATTAAGCTCAAGATCAGGGAAAAACATGTTTTAAGGATCAAATTGAAAAGTGTTGAAATTATGGAAAATTCTGATATTTTATAGAATTCATGGGTTGTTATCAATTTTTTTGAGAATAACGGCTGGGAATAAGGATTAAATTGCAATAATTTTATTTTATTTTAACCTAAGGATGAAATCGTCATTAATTAAAAGTTTAGGGGTAAAATGATAATTTTGTTTAGAGTATTAATTGAATGTATTACAACATGAAATAAATGAAAATGATGATCAAATTTCTTTATAAAAATCTGGATAACTCGAATACGAGATTTGAACGTGGAAAAAAAAAGATATCGGATTAATGAAATTACAAACATGTACAAGCAACGAGGTAAGTTATTGTAACTTGAATTGTATTTTTAAATGCATGAAATATCGATATAATGAATTACCTGATTTATGTTTATGAAGAAATGGCAAGAGAATGATATTTATCATGACATGTAAATAGGTGATTATTTTTGATACGTTGATACAAGGAAATTAATTAAATTGAGACGAGTAATAAATTCAAGTAAAACATATCGAGAAAAATAAGTACGTTAAGGGACAATATGTTTGATTTTAATTGGTTCCAAATATGAACGTTAGATGAAATGAAATATCTGATAAATAAATCGGTAACTCCGGTAATGCTCCGTAACTTTATTCCGGTGACGGATTCGGGTTAGGGGCGTTACATATATTCCCAAACTCCTTTGAGGACCCATTTTTGTGTGTTGCGGTGGAGCAATTAGAACATATATCGAACATCCAAAAGTTCTAAGATGGGAAATATTTGGCTCCTGACCAAAAGTCAATTGTAGTGGAGAGTATTTATTATAACTTGTTAGCCTGATGTACAGAAGTGTTGCTGCATACAAAATAGCATATCCTCAAGTTGTAACAGGGAGTTTTGTTCTCATAAGCAATAGTCTAGCTATTAGTTGGAGGCGTTTGATAAACGATTCAGCTAAATTATTTTGTGTAGGAACATGAGCTACATGATTTTCAACTTTTATCCCAATTGACATACAATAATCATTGAAAACTTGAGACGTAAACTCATTAGCATTAGCAAGAATTGTCTTGATTGTATAACCTGAAATTAATTATTTAAACAAGTAATCTAGCAAATGACAAGTTGCAAGTTGATAACACATATGTGGTTATTTTGTAGATACATCTACAAAAATCATATAATATCAAAACCATCCACATGGTGGATGAATGAGTCCACATTCATTTTAGAAATGCAAGACAGTAACTCTCAACTTTAGCTAGTGAGTTTCTAATAATCAATTTTAATTGAGAACAAGTCACACATGAGAATTCTTTTAAATTAAAGAATTTCTTGGTTCTTTAATGAATGTCGATATAAATACTCAATTAATTTTCGCATCATATATGATCTAGGATAGTCTAGCTAATCACAATAAGTAGTAAATGTATTTTTATCAGTAAACTTTTGGCTTACTTTAACACGCTTTTCAATTATACTAATAATGTCAATATAAATTGTGACAATTGATCATTTTATTGTCATTCATTTTTATATAACCAGTATTATGACATTTACTTTTGGAAATGTCTAAATCAATGTGAAGTTCATAATATCATTAACTCAATAAAAGAAATATAATTTGCAAACAATTATATGCAATATTTACTTTAGGGAATATGCCAAAATCTTCAAATGTTCAAATTGACTTTAATGATAAAAAATGATTATAAAATTTATTATATTTATTACAGACATTCATTTTAACGAATGCGCAAAAAATAATTTAGACAATAATTTAAGCATATATTATATTTCTTACCAATAAGATTATATAGATATCATTCGCTTCAACGAATGATTAATTAGTATAAACCATTGATCATTCTATTCTAAAAATGATCATTTAGCAACATTTCAAATCATCCATCTTCTTCTTATTTATTTGTCAATAATGGCAATATGCTCCATTTTCATAATTGTTATGTATTGCTACATTTACTTCGGGGAATAAAGCAGAACCAGTGGAATGAATAATTTACTTGTTATTTTGTTTAGCCATAAGGAAGCTTGAAATCAATTCAGAATACTTTTAAAACCTGTTTCACAAGAGTTTTGCATCATCAATTAAGTAGAAAGAAATAGTCAAGTAATGCATGGAGTTTATTGTAAATCAAATGTACTGATAAAATTGATATTTAAAATATCAAACCTGATATAATGCTAATGCTAACAAAAATTTCATAAACCGTTGCAAACATGCATGAAATTTACTTTTAAAAAAATACATTTCATGTTTACTAAAACCTTTCCATTTATAATTGCTCATATCATTTTTCTAATTAATTAACAAATGGAATAATATAAAGCATATGAACTATCTTTAACAACTCTACAAAAGTAACAAATTTCTCAATGTTGTATAGTAGGAAAAATATAAGGCATTTACAAAATCAAACCATACGAGTTTTTTTATGCTTCTTATCAAAAAACAATTGATTATACAAACAAGGTCCATAGAAATGCCAATAGTCAAATTAATATAGTAATTCTCATTTTTAAGTCTATAAAAATGTTTTCAATCAAAATAATTCAAGAATTAAAATTGACAGTAGTTGAAATTCTATATTAGAATCAACCCAAAATTTAATTTAGACATTCCTCAAAAATTATCTTTAGAACTACACATGTATAAGTATTGAAAAATTTTAAATTGTATAACCAAATTAATAAGAGATATAAGAGGAACATAATCTATATTTGAACTAAATCAAATTTGAATAATCATAAAATTCATTGGTTTATCAACACAAATTTACATACTAAATATGTTTTAGTCAAATATATTATTTAATTATAGAACTTACGACAACAACATAAATAAGTTAATCGATATTCATTTTCATAAACAAATAAGATGTTTATAACAATAAGTAATCCATGGAAATAAAAATTATAAATAAGACCATCTCAAACATTTAAACCATAGATTTTAAACCATATATCATGTTGATTTAATATTTAAAGATGCCACTGTTGAGAAAAAGTGTAAAGATAGAGATATAGTTAAGTTGATGTACCTTTCTTGTTCAACATTAAGTCTTGATCATTTTATCAAGAACTAAACAAGTTAAACTCTAGTAGTAGACTTTGAATCTATTCAAAATTTATTAATAGTAAACTTTGAGAGTGGATCTTATTTCCCAATTTCATATAGATAGTAATAACAAAATCTTTTACCATGCTTAAAAACATAAAAATAAAATAAGTTAATCAAAACAATTATAATTGATATGAATTAGCTAAAAAAAAGTTAATCAGAAATGAAGCATTAAATAAAAGAAACTTCATGTAAAAACTTAGCATCTTATTGTCTAAGATCTTAGAGAACATGGAAGGTAATTTTAGTTGTCGATAAAAAGAACTATCATTTTGAGCAAGATCATGTTGATAACATATTATAGAACTAAAAAAGGAATACAAAGATTAAGAGAAAAAGAAAGATAAAAAAAATGAAAGGATGAGTCAACTTTCACTTGGGATACCATAAGCTTACTCTATTTATAGGGCTTCAAGTACCATAAGTTATAAAACATTAAGGGGCCACATTAAGGTACTTTATAAATGATTTAAGGGTTATATGATAATGAATTTAAAGGTTATGAACATTTATTATTTAAGGGTTACAATAGAATAAGTTTAAAGGGTTATGTACATCCATTTATCAATGAGTTTAGAACAACTCTCTATTTCACTAAGCTTATCACATTTTAATTTTGTGATACAAAATTTTCAATTTTGACAGCTTATTTTTTAGTGTTTATCATGATAAAAATTTGAAAGAAATATTTATTATAAAAATTTAAATGAGATAGATTTTAGATATATTTTTATAAAACCTAATATTTAAATGTTTAAAAAGTTTAATTTCAAAATTTTCATTAATGTTTTTGAGACACGGAAAATTACAAATTAAAGGTGAGAATAATAAATGATGCGTCTGAATGGGCGCGTTGTTTACCTACGATTACTGTAAAAACAATAATGACAATGAAATTCAATACTATAACGATATTACAACATAAAATAAAAGATAAATTAAATACACCGCACCGCACCCTAAAATTTAAAGTGTGGACCAAAAACTTTACCATCCACTACTCTCTTATGCTATGAAAAAATTACGACATCACAACCTAAAGAAACTTATGGATAAGATAAGCTTTTATATATGGATTTCACAACAAATTCACCTTTGCTAAATTATTTAATTAACAGATTAAATCTGGAGTTGGTAAGGTGCCAAATTATTTGCAACCACTACAAATTACATTGGTAATATATTACATGGCATATCATGGATAAAATGCCAAAAAAGCACACCCATTCTGATTTTGTGATTCATGGAAAAGATTAAGAGCAACTTATAATCCCATGAACAGAGGTGTATTTTATGTAATAAAGAAATACTATTAATTCCAACTGATACATCTATATTTACAAATGCGATATTCTTGATTGCTGAAGCTGGAAGTCTCAGCCCGGGACATAGTAATCCATCTTTTCCACAGGCAGATTTAAATCGGATGTTTCCACCTGAACAACCAAAGACATTGGCGAAATTATTAATTACCAAAAAACACAAATGTAGTAGTCGTGCTGAGAGCTGGTAGTAGTCGTGCTGACTCTTTAAACCTTTATTATTACAAGCTTCCCATCAAGCACAGGATCTTGGCTAATTAGCACTAACTGTTGACTATTTGCGAAATTACTCGATCATAATACACAATTTGTGGTTTTAAAAGAAATTCAGCTAGTCTGCTGGTTCATTATTCAAAGGATCAAAGGGTAGAAGCAAAGTTACCTCTTCAAATGGGACAAAGACAAATGGTGTTAGACCCCTTTTGTGGGACACAGCAGGCACATCTGGGTTGTGAGTTTCATCGTCCTGCCAGCCTTCGACAACTCCAAGGATGTCCTCTTCAGGACCACTGGCTTCATTATCATCCACACCACTAGTAACAAGGGAAAGTAAATCCATTCGATTGTTAGCCCCTGCTGTCGTTCCTCGTAATCTGTACAAGTATGTAATTAAGAAAACTGAATAAAATTGCTAATGGAGGAGATTTAGACAGAGAGAGGAATATTGAGGGAATAAAATATGAAAGAAATACTTGATCAAGTAATTATCCATTAACTACAAGGTATATTCCGATCCAAAGACAGCATTTTGTAAAATGCCAGATATCTTAACTCACTTTTATGGTATTTTGTTTTTATAACTTAGCATTAGGCATGCAATTACTAATTTTGGACGGCTAATAAAATAAATAAAAAAGCAAATAAAAATGCAGGTATGAGACATAAGACCCTTATCCAAAAGCAAATTATTTGGCTCAGGATAATAGTTTTAACTCTAGAACAAAATTTAACAAGAAAGCCTTACACCTCATAGATGAATGGAACAAAAAAACAAGAACAAAAGTCGATGCTTCTTATATTACCTTAAACGGATTCTCAACACAGTAGGACGCATGCCAGGGTACAAGACGGCAGCTTCAACCTACATAATAGAATTATAACAAAATCCTTAAAAATACATATCAAGTTAGTAATAATAGGAAGAGAGTAGAAATTGAATTAAACAACTAACTTAATGTGCATTCAATGAAGCATAAGTGCATCAACCTACCAAATATGATATGATATTCCAAATATTATTTTGATGAAAAGAGCTAACCTTGTTATCTGACAAAGTGTAATGGCCACCAAAAACACAGTCTGCTTTGGATGCACGAAAATTCATGAACTTTGCTGCATCCTTTATTTTTTGAGAGGAATTCTAATAACAAATAAATAGAAATATGAATTAGATTAAGAAAACATGGGATCATATCCAGAACTATAGAAAGTTATAAGTACAAAACAACCTTGTATAGAAATCTGCCAGAAGGAAAAAATCTCAAGTAACGAAAGTAGCAGACCTGCAGAAGTATTAACGAAAAGATGAAAAAGAATTAGAAATAATTTCAGAATAAAGCAATATACAATGATATCTTGGGATGAAGATAAGGGTTAGCATAATACAATGTGAACTGGATTTGTGATCTTCCACTCTGCAACTCCAGCACGAATATAAGTATTCCGACTCACGTAGAGACCTGCAATATGAAAAGCAATGCAAGTTCTATTAAACATAATCAGAAATCCCAAAGGTTTACAACAAAGAAAGGACTGGCAAATACAGAATAAAATTAGGTTTATTCATGCTAATCCATATGCATTGCAAATATAACATGAACACTTGAGCATGGTAGTTCTTTTTTCATGTACTGCAGATTCAACAAATTTCAGGCTAGAATCAGTAGCTGTTTATAACACTAAAATATAATTGTACAATTGTTGGGCTGTTCTTTTAGGAGGGAGGGGAGAGATCCCAAACATGGAGTTTTTGAATGGATATAAAATTGATGAATTCATGAAAGGGAGTCAAATGAAAAATGAAAAAGCTTCAAGATTTTGAATGCCACTTTAAATTGTTTCGATCAACCAATTATAGTGTATGTAAAGGGTGTTGTCAAAGGGCCTTAAGATACAACATATTTTATGTTTCAAATCAAAATCAAACCACTAAATACCTTTCATAAGAGCCATTCTTATACTTGGTTTTCTACAGCAGACAAAGACTAAGGGACTTACTTTTACTTGAGAATGATACCAAAGAGAGTGATTCAAAAATTGTATTTATCTTTTCATATTCTATGTTGGAAAATTTTGATATCTTTATTTAGAGAGATTTAATCAAAAGTGTAGTATATTTAATCGTACCGTTCCATCCAACCAACTTGTCTTTTTCATTGAGTTCTCATATTTTGAACCTCGGTAGGTATCATTGGCAACCCTTTACTAGTAAAAGGGAAAGGTAAGAATGAGTTTGAAATGAAACAGGCCCTCCCCAACAAATTTGCCAAAATTTGAACTAGGGTACTCAAATCTTTGATTCAGGGGGTATGAAATCCCCTTTGCAAATTCTACAAAATACCTTCCAAACCTAGTATCTGAATATCTTTAGACAAGTATTTCAGTCCCCTTGTGTAAAATATCATAGAAGCTTATTTTCCATTCTAAATCTCAAGAATTGAAATCCCATCAACAGGCATTCAAATTCCTTCATATAGAAAGATTCTGAAATTTATTTCCTTTCATCTTTAAAACAATATCCTTAGTTTGGAACTTCACCAAAGCTAATACATAGTTTCTTATGTGCTAGCTACTTATAGATTGATTACGTAATCAAGTAATTCTTTATCCCTTCGACATATTTTGAAAATTATTTCAACAATAGTTCCAAACAAACTAATCAGTCTAATACTCGACAGAATTATGAAAATTGAAGAACATAATCATAGAACTTCTCCCAAGAACAAAATGGCAACATGTGCTAAAATCAGCAAGACCGAGCATAGCACAGAGTTGACAATTTCAAAATAAATAAATGCAAATAGCATACCTTTCTCCCTTTCCCACCGAATATATTACACCCAAAACTAAAAAAAAGTGAGAAAGTACAACTTACCATCAGTTCGTACCCGAGGTCTTAAAAGCCACATTTTCCTCCATGAACCTTCATATTTTGATTGCAAGATCTTATAATTCTCCACCAGGCCAGAAAGCTAAAGAAAAGAGGCACTAGTTTTAAGCATCAATAATTCATGCAACCTAATAAAAGCTTCCATATGGAAGGCGAATTTACCTGCCAAGCCTTTAAGCAGGCTGTACGCCAAAACACAGGGTTACGGATTGTGTACCTCCATTTTCGACAAACACATGATGCCCTTCCTAAATCATATGGAGCCATTCGTACAAAGACCTGTACATTTATTTCATCATTACTCTCTAATTAAGGGGAAAAAATTGGTTCTTCTTTTAAATTGCTCTTTGTTTTAAAGACAAGGAATTCTAACAGTTCATAAGTTGGAAAACTTGATATTTTGCCATTGAAATTAGAATTTTCAGCTCTTACGCAATAAAATAAACTTCAAGATGTCCGTTTATCAACCAAATCACAATCAATTGATTCAAAATCACATTTTCTACATTCACCAGCTCAAAACCTAGCATTTCTAGATGAATAATAAACAATTAGAAGCAGATAGAGAAAACCAAAGTAAGCTAATAACAATTTTTTCAAAAAGAACTAATGCATTGAAATACTTCGAAAAGCAGCTCATCGGGCAAGCTACGATGGATAAGTGCAGGATCAACATATGATCTTCTGCTGGCGCTTCCAAAAGGGGCAACTGGTCTAACATGTTTTCCATAAAGATCTGAAATTTGAAAAGAAAAAGTAACATTAATAATTTACAAATGTTTTATACAAAAAATTTAAGCTAATGGCTTTCAAACGAAAAAAAAAATGAATAAAATCATTATGGAAAATATATGAAAATAAATTTAAAAAAAATACCAAGCCAAGGCCTCTGCGTCACAAAGTACTGTACGGTCTTCAAGCGCAAAGCTGATTCTAATTCTACTTCAGAGGGAACTGTTAAGGCAAAATCTGCAAAAATTAAGTCCATTAATTAACTAATAATAATGTAATTAAAAGAAGAAGAAAACAAGGGGAAGAAGGCGATGAGATGAAACAAAACCAATAACAAAGATTAAAGTTTAAATCATTCTTCTTCATTCTGTAACTATACAATTCGAATAAAAATAATCACCGGAAGCAAAGAAAATGGTGGATTGGAATTTAGAAATGAATGAATTCAATAATAGAAATATAAATACCTGGATTCATGGGAATCGAATCAACTATGAATTTTATGAACCTCAAAGGAAAATTGAAGGAAATCTTCTCTCCTCTTTTTAAATTTACCAAACCCCGATTTTTCCAAATTAGAAGGAAATAAGAAATAAGTGATGGAAAAATGCTGAGAGATTAAATGAAGGGCCCAATCAGAATAAACTAGAAGACACCGACTCGGTATAACCCAAAACATAAACAAAGGTTATCAACGGGTCGACTGAGTCAGCCCAGTCTACTCTAACAAGCCACTGCAACCTACCTTTATGATGTTAGGCCCTTTAAATTTCCACACTATCCAAGTCATGAAGTATTGCTGGCGAAGTGAGCGGAAGATGTTTGAAATATTGGATTGGGTATTGTATTTTGTGAAAGTTGTAAATTTAAGTTTTATATTTTTATTTGATTAATTTTAGTTTTTATATTTTTCGAATCGATTAACTTTAGTTTTGTATTTTTTAAAATATGAAATTTTAGTACTAATCCAAATAGTAGTAGTTAAATCTATTTGATTAATTTCAATTAATAGTCATGTACTTTTTGTACAGTTGTAGATTTATTTCATTTTCTCCAGTTGGATCATTTTAAGTCTCTATACATTTCAAATTTTGAAATTTCAATTTTAACATAAATGATAATCGTTAATCCATTAACTAGATTTTTAGTGAGCAATATGTGAAAATAATATACTGATGTGACATTACACATATGATAATATGTTTGGTGTATCGGATTTTAGAAATAGCAAAACTTTACTTAGGTAGTGTTTGGAAAATCACCTAATAATTAGTTTGGGTGTGATTGCTTGTAATTACACAACGATGGCATGTTTGGGTAAGCATTGTAACGGGTGGGTGTCATTGCATTGGGTGTAATTGGAGTACCCCCAATTACGCTTTCCAATTCTTAGGAGGAAGGTGAGATTTTGAGAAATTACATAAGTCAAATCAAAATTTAAAAATTATTTTTATACAAGTTATCAAAATTATACTATAAACATGAACATGTATGAGTGTTTGAGATGGTTATGACTACACCTGCTCATGGGCTGGGTTGATGCAAAATTTTAAGCTCGTTTTCTAAACCCGAACTTGACTAAAAAATTGGCCTAAAATCATGTCCAAGCCTAGCTCAGATTAAAAATGTTAAATCCGAGCTTGACCAGCCCGTATTAAATTTTTTATATTCTTTTTTCATCAATCCCATGTTTGTGCTATAAATTTCAATTTGTTCATATATGTGTTAATTTCATTTTTTTATATTATATCAATGTTCATTTTATGGTTTATTTTCGGGGTTCATGGTTGTCCTTCTTAATAATGTTATCTCCAATATTCGAATCTACCTTTTTTCCTTAAGAATGTAATGTATTTTACTATTTCACCCAATCACTAGTTGGTACCTTCAAGATTCGAAATTTGTGGCAGCTCCTCTTAATAATCGTATCTTCAATATTCGAACATCTATTTATTTCTTAAAAGTGTAATATGTTTTACTATTGCACGTAACTACTTGTTAGTACTTTTATATTATTTTTAAACGATTTATTATAGTGTTGTAATTTAGAGAATAGTTTATGTATTTATTATATCATAATTCATTACATATTTTGTATTGTTTGTTATAGCTATATGTTTGCTTCTTATCTGTGTTTCTTATTTTCGGGTGTGCGTGTTGGAACTATTACAAGTTTATATATACATATTTGTATTATGCTTATATTATTTTTCGTGAAGTGTGACGCTCTAATTAATACCATATTTTTATATTATGTTTCATTTCAATCTATATCTTACATAATTTGTTGTATAGAAATTAGATCTTTATACGAATCTATCATAAATTAATATAAATAAAATGTTTGAAATTTTATTTAATTAATCTAGTATTTTATTTCAATATAATGCAATTCAAATAGGATAAAAAAAAGTTAAATTCTATTATTAATCCCTTTTAATTTTGTTTTTTAATTTGATTATTTTTAATTTTTATACTTTTTAAATTTTAACTTTCTAGTCCTCATCAAACAAAAACTATAAAATTCATTAAATTAATTTATGATATTTCCTAAATCTGATGCGATAAACATATTGTTATATGTGTAATGCTATTCTAGCTTGTTATTTTCACATATTACTAAAAAAAAAACCAGTTAACGAATTAACGATAACCATTTGCATTAATGCCGAACTTTCAAACTTCAAAAAGTATAGAAACTTAGAATGATCCAATGAGAGAATATAGACTAAATCTACAATTGTAAGCATACATGACTAGTAATTCAATTTAATTGGACGAATTTTGTTTGGGTTAGGGCTAATATTTTAAATTTTGAAAAATACAATGACTAAAATTGATCAAATAAAATATAAAGACTAAACCTACAACTCTCGCAAAATAACAAGACAAAGAAATAATAAATTTATATTTTTTTTGTTAAAACATGTTATTAAAATATTCGTAAAATTTTTATAAAACTAATATTTTAGGCAAAATGTAAAATATATATATATATATATATATATATATATATATATATATAATAGACTAAATATTAATTTTCCTCAAACTTATAATAATAAACAAATATATTATTAAAATGTTATCTGAAAATATATCAAATAACTGGAGAAATTAATTCATAAAGTTGTTGTTGTTATCATTATTATTATTATTATTATTGTTGTTGTTTTTGAAAGAAATTATTATCATTATTATTATTTCATTTTGATTTAAATAAAAGGAATTAAAATAATCAAAAATAAGAATAAAATTGTCAAAATGTTATATTACCGAAGAGATGGTATTGAAATTATTCTTATATTTTAGAATCTAAGATTAATAACTAAGGAAATATTATGTCGGAATCTCACATTATTTTCGAAAATGTTACATTTTTAAACCAAGAACACTCATAAGAGTTTCTTTCGTTGAAAAAAATCTTATAGTCAAAGTTTATTATTTGTACTTGTATAATTTTTAAGTCATTAATTGAATTTGTTTCTTGAGTTAATTGAGCAACAATTTAATTAATAAAGTATTAAATTTTTAAAAAATAATAAATATTATTATTAAAAAATATATTTTTCTATAAATGTATTCTTTTACATATATAATATATAAAAATATATAGAATAAGAAAGAAAGAAAAATGGAATAATAAAATAGACCTCCATATTCATGAAAATTATGATTGAAAATTAAATTGTAAAAATTTTCTCCACCGATAAATCTGATTTTTTACATTAGTTTAAAAATTAAGTGTGAGTTTGGATGAACGGTACGATTACTTATGATTAGTGTAAAAGTAACAGTAACAGTAAAACTAGATACTATAACAATATTATAACATAAGACAAAAAATAAACTAAACACACGCATCATATCCTACAATGCATCAAAACCTACCTTTACTTTAACAAATAATAAATAATCAAACCGATCTAGAAGTCTGTACAGCTCAAGATCTTATCCAATTGGAAGCCCAATCAAATTTCTTAGCCATTCCTTTGTCCAAAATTGTTCGTGACCTTGATATGCTGTCTCTTGGAAACTAATCTAACACGTTTCTCAAATGCGGCTTGACCTTGTCAAATCTATTCTTTTATCTTCGTCACCTTAATTTAAATTTAAATTTAAAATCTTTTCATATAAAAATTAAATTATTTTTACTGATTGAGTCTAAATTCGATTGATATAGTATAATTGTAAATGTAAGAATATATGAATTCGAGTGCATTGAAGCGCATTATCTTTTTATCTATAAGTTGAGGAGGAGCTATAAGTAATTTAGATATAATCAAAACCTATAATGAAATTGTTAAAAAATATATTTTAAGACAATCTTAAAACAACAATCACATAAAAAGTGAAACTTCACGTTAAATTAAGACTGTTTCTCATTAAATTAAAACTTTTATCAATTTTAATATAGGGAAAATATTTAAAAATATATTTTTTTTACAATTATTTCGATTTACATAGATGTTGAGTTTGTTTTTTTGCATAATATGTATAAAGCCTATTGTCTAATCATTCCGTGATGATGTAAAGACATTAATTTGAGCTCAACATAGATGAGTGTAGACGTATTGTTGACAACTTCTCACGATTCCTCATATTGATGTGATGAAACAAGAACTCGACTCATATAGGTGTCAAATTTCTAAATGAATTTTAACGAAGAAGTTGACAATTGTAAAAGCAACTTATTTGCCCTCTGTCCCAACTTATTGTCCTGACAAATATTTGAACACAATTTCGAATAAGATTATATAATAAAGTGGTAAGTAGATAAGATAGAGAAAGAAGATGGACACAATATCTTTTTTAATGTAATTCGGAAAACAATTTTACTCTAAAGAGTATTACTAAATGAATGATTTATTCAACCATTAGTCCAATAACCTATATATTGACTAAAGTTTAACCTACTTTTACACAATCAGTAATTACAATCCTAATAGATAACCTCAACTTGTTATCATAATTCACCCCAATAACATCACATACAATTAATTATCAACTCTCCAAAAAACAAAAAGAGTCAAATTATTTTTTTAACGGAAATGATGACTAAAACATAAATTTTTAATGTTGTTGGCTTGGCAACTCACATGGCAGTCAGTGAACACATCATGGTAACATAACATCATTTATTTTATATATCATGTCAACAAATAAATTAAAATTTGTAAAAATCAAAAAATCAAAATTAAAATTAAAAGATGTAAAAAGGTTCAAGAAAAAAATTCTTTCCGGTTGATAAAAGTGAAAAACTAAAAGAAAAAAATATTTTAAAAATATATAATTTTAAATTAATATATATTTTTATTGTTTTACATATTAAATAAGCTTCATTGACAATGATTACAAAATTTTCAAAAAAAAAAAATTTATTAAAACGAAATAATGCTTATTTATAATGTTTATTACTTATTTAATATTAAAAAAATTAACATTTAACATTATTATAACTAAATAGATTCATTTAACTCATTATGTCCACAACCAAGTATTATATCAATTTAACTTTCGAATTTGGACATTTTTCTAATTTTTGGGTAAATTATTTAAATTATATTTTATGTTGGGATCTATCAATATAAACAATGAGATAGTATATGGTATAGATTATCACACTTTACATTTTAAATGTGAGGCACACCCCACATTTTAATTATCACCCTTTAAAAAGTTATGAGATAATCATTAATGTATAGATTTGTTATATTTTGGTCACTGAATCATTAATTGTCGTTAATAGTGTAACGACAATTTGACATAACAAATTATCATCATTCTAGAAAAAAAAATAGGTCAATTTTCACAAATAGTCCCTATATACTTTATCATTTTGGGAAATTTAATTCCTTAATTTCCTTTTATTTCTTTATTTTCCTCCTCTAATTATTCTCCCTTCTTTTTTTTTTTTCTCTCTTCTCCCTTTCACAACCAATGCTAATGTAAAAAGGAAAATAAAGCTTGGGTTTTAAAATTGCTCCCACCACAAAAACCTTCAAAAATCTTGCTTTTACGGCTCTAGTACTGTTCTTGAGACTGCAGATTAATGAACAGCTCACTCAACTATACCAGACATTGCAATCTGCTTTAATCGGGAACGATTCCGAATCTTTTTGATCTAAGAGAATTATTTGGGTTAGTTACTCGCTTCTATTGTGTAGTAATTGCTTACTTTCATATATTCACATCAACTTTATAGCTGCCTTGGTAATTGTTGTTTATGTTGTCGAAACTCTTTTATTATAACGTAATTGCAGCAATGAAACTTCAATATAGAGTAATTTGTTTTAGTTTTGCATAGAGTGGGTTGAAGCCTTTTCTCATGAATACCAATGTAGAGTCTTTTAAGAAAACAATGAGTTCAAAGTGCTATTAAAGTAAGGGTTTCTACGGATTTTGTGTTGCCCTGGGCAATTTAAAACCCAAGCTTTATTTTTCTTTGTATGTTAGCTTCTGTTATGAAAGGGAGAAGGAGAAAGAGAAGGAAAATAAAGAAATTAAAGGAAAAAATGTATAGGAAAAGGAAGCTAAAAGAAAATAAAAGAAGAATTAAATTGTTAAAAAGAAGAAGTATATTGACTAGTAATACCATTAATGAACGTTAACGACTTAGTTACTAAAATATAATAAATTGATAAAGTTAGCTATTATATCGTAAATTTTTAAAGTTCAGTAACCAAAACATCATTTAAACCATATATATAAGCTTTATAGTTTACCATTTATTTTTTTTGAGTGCTTACAAGTACAAATATAACATACTATAATACAAATACTTGTTCGAGCAATAATCAAGTTAATACAAAGTAAAATTACAAATACTTATGACAAAGTCAAAATATAACAGGATAAAACTTACCCATGGCAACTAGCTATTGTGGGGCTGGAGATTCATACATTACAATAATACATGGTAAAACTTAAACTTAGGTACTCAAGGATGCAAAGTATCAAACTTTTGCCAACAAAACCAATGTTTGGTTAACCTTTTGTTAACTTTTTATCTAATTTCTTAAATGCATAATGAAAAATTAGACTCCTAATATTTATTCATTTTGTCACTTTAACTCTAATTCTATTTTTTGGATTACTTTAACCTTAATTCTATTTTTTGCTCGCATATTTAGGCGTCACATCTAACACCTCTAATAGGAAAAAAGTAACACTTAAACCTTTAAACACTTCCAAGAAACAAAGCAACTTCTCATGATTAGTTTCTTTTTCTCTCTTAACCTCAGTGGGCAAGGTGGAGTGACATTTTCAGGAGGTCTCTCAGATATAATTAGCTCAAAACTCCTAGCAGAACTAGACTCACTCTCAACTAAAGACTCCCCTGCTCTCAATTTCTTTTCAGTTTCTACCAGGTTAACAACTAAATGGCTTTCATTAGGGCATCTGTTCGTGGGAGGTTCTACACTATTAGATACCTTCTTAGGAACTACGATTTTGCAGTTTTTTTGATATTTCAATGTAATTATAATAGCTCGATTTTTTGTAGTATAAAAAATGAGGTTTCAAAATTCTATTTTCGTAAATCAAATTTATAAATATTAAATATAAATACTTATGGAGATGATATAAAAAAATATTAAAGTTTAGTCCTTAGGAGACAAGAACTAAATTGTAAAAATCTTATTGTTATAGATTTTTAAATAGCTAAATGTTCCAAATGATAAATAAACCATTTTGTTTCATCAAATAAATAAACCATTTTATTTCATCAAATGCGCTTTCTTTTAACAACTTAGTTTCATTGGTTTGATGGTTAAATGCTTATGCTTTTCACTCCTCCTTTAGCTTAAGTGCAAATCTTCTCATGTTTGTTTTATTTTTTTTTTCAATGTATGTTGCTTCAACTCTTTTTTTTTTTTTTAATTTTTAACTAAGAATTAATATTTAGGAGATCAATAGTGTTTTTTTATTCCACAAATAATCTTAATTATAATCATGTTATTTTCAAGTTTTTAATTAACAAACATGTTTTTAAGTTTTTTTATTTTATTTTATTTTTAATTCATGTTTTAATATTCTTTATTTATATAGAAAAAATAATAAATTCTTAATTATTTAAGTAAAATATATTTTTTTATATATAAGTATGTTAAAAATATTTTACTTTTTAAAAACATCAATTAATTTCTTTATATATATTATTCTTTATATATCATTTTTATATGTCAAATATTTTTTTTTTCACATGCATTGTGGGTATGGTAAATTCTAGTATTATAAAATTAAATCATTATTTCAAATATCATTATTATTTTTATATGTAAAATACTTCAAATATCCTTATTTGATTTTATAATATTAGAATCTACCGTACTCATAATATACGTGAAAAATAAATATTTGACATATAAAAATAATATATAAAAAAACAATTAATATTTTTAAAAAATAAAATATATTTAGCATAATGATATATAAAAAATATTTTTTTATTATATAATTAGATATTTATTATTTTGTCCATTTAAATAAAGAAGTTATTAATTAAAAATATGAATTAAAAATAAAATAAAAGATTTAAACATATTAAAAACTTAAAAATAACACGTTTATTAATAAAAAATTTAAAAATAGAAAAAGAAAGGCTTGGAATTTTGTAAAAAGTAAAATTTTACACCCAAGGTCGAGGTTTCTAGAATTTTTTTTTCCATTTACTTGTTGCGATAGAACACTTATTATATGTGTATATGTTCAGCACTTTTCCTTTGGGATTTTTTTATTTAGTTACTAGTTTTGTTAATGTAGTCTTTTTAAAAGAAATAGAAGAAATTCTTCTACCCATAAATAATTAAAACCAAATAATGAACTCAAGGAAACAAAACATTACTAATAAAGGGATTTATAAACATAAATCATAATTAAGAGTTATTTAGGTTTTAGGTTTGAAGCTTAGAGAATTTAGAATATGAATAGGTTGCAAGTGATTTGGTTGAGGGAGGAGAGGTAATAAAAAATTTCATGAGAATTTAGTTGGAGAAGCAAGAAGGATTCATTTTCCATGTCTATAAGAGTGTATATAATAGTCACGTGAATGTGAATGTGATAGATATGTGTAACAATTATTGTCATGAACAAAGAGAAAGTTAGAAAACAACCTTTATGAGACGAAAAGTATCCACAAAATCTCTAAATCATAGTCCAAGTAAATTTGGTTAATATTTTTTTCATATTTCTTTTTATAAAACTTAGAAAGACGGTTAAATAATCTCTTTAGGTCGATTTTAATTTTAATTAGGGAAATAGGTTGATTTTAGGAGAGAGAATGTGAAAGCGTGTCCATTTGGACGTGTTTTACTACTACCTGTCAAAGAACGCACCTAGCTGGATGTGTTTTCCCTCAACAGTAACTTCATTGACTTTTTGATCATTGCCTACGCTAAACGGTAAAAAAAAAAACCCTAACAGTAATTTTTTTTTGAACCCAAAACCCTAACCCTGGAAAGAGAATGTAAAAGCGCGTCCATCTGAGCACACTTTATTTTCATCTATGCAGAAAGCACGCCCAGCTGGACAAATTTTCACATTCTCTCTTCTAAAATTGATCTATTCCCCTAATTAAAATTAAAATCGACCGAAAAACCTAAAAAAAAAAAACGACAGACTTCATGTTTTTCACCCCATTGTTGAAATGATTAATTAACTTTGTCTGAAAAACTAGTCACTGTTGGTGGTAGGATTAGCATAAATCCAATGAATTATGGTACACTTTTTTACGAAATCTTAGTTCATAATTGGTTGCAGGAACTATTGAAGGGATAATTGCTACCCCCGCCACCTTTCAATTAAACCCATCCATATTCCCCCGCAACTAATGGCTAATGGAGAATGTAAAAAAAAAAAAATGGATCGCTAACTTAAGTAAAAGGCTTGTCGAGCCTTTGGTAAGCTTTGCCGATTTATAGACAACTTCGCGAACCTTTAAAACTTGGGTAAGCCTTTCATCAACCATTAACACAAATTCATATATACATAAAGCAAATTAAACTTCAACTTTGTAACATAATTACAGCGTGGCGCTACTCACATTTGACGAGCCATAGCGAAGATAAGTACACATGCCACCATTTTCTTTTTTGCTTTAGTAATTGCAAAACTCGTGTGGGACCTCCGAGGCAAAGTATAAAATGCACAAAACCACAAAGGCAAATTATTGACATGCATGATATATCCTCATTACTTTTATTTTTGAAAAATTGAATGTGACTGAAAAGGTTTCGTCTCTAAAAATTTAAGTGGTCAAGTGGAATTCGCTTTGAAAGTAAAGTAATGTTCGCTTACGACAGAGAAATTTCACGGATACTTTTCATCTTGGACAATGTTATTTTTTAACCTTCCCTTTAATTGAAGGGTAATTGTTACACATGTGTCTATCTTTATTACATCCACATGACCCTATAACTACCTTACACTACTAATAAGGTATCATTACATGAGTCCTACCAAGGGCATGGACAAAGAGTCCTTGCTTCTCCAACCAAGCTCCCATGAGATAATCGTGAATTGTATTTGTGAAGCTTATTAATATTTTATATAATTGATGAGTATTTTGTTTTTTTTTTTATCTTAAAATTTACATGAAGTGAGACTTGAATTTATGCCACCAACTTCTTTTAATTTTTTTATCACTTGAACGAAGTTTTATTTTTTATGAGTATTTTATATTTGAGATTTATTTAATCTCATTATTTGATATTTGTAAATACTTTATATATACATATATTAAATGTTTTACAGAAATAATGATAAATTTGAAACAAAACGGTACTGATATATACCAATACTAGTAAAAAAAACTGTATGTCCACTAGTACGATATTGATGAAAAGGCCTTCATGTTTTGGAAAAATAATTTTGGTTGGCCCTTGGCTCCTCCAAGAGGATGGTTTTCGCAGTGAGGATTAGTGTTTTCCCAAGGTCATGATGACTTGGTTTTCTTTAGTTCATGGTGACTCGTTTTTTCAAGTACGTGGTAATTCGATTTCTCAAGTCTAAATGAACTTGTTTTGTCTATGTTTGATTTGAAAGATTTAACATTTTATGAGATTGTGCAAGTTTTTTTGAGAAAGATATGACTGTTAGTATTGAATCCATTACACATGTTTGAGAGGTCCCTTTTGGTGGCTAATGCCGAATAATGTGGCTTGTACAACATCCGTGTTCTTACTAATGTTATTTTCTAGGCTAAGATGTTTTCACTTGTATAGCTTTCATAATTTTTTATGCGATTGTATTTTTTTAGGGAGAATATTTGATGTACTGTCAATGTATAACTCTCATGCACCATCGGTGAATAATAACATAACACTTCATTATTAAAGAAAACAAAAATTAGTGAAGGAGTTATAAATAAATACTAATAACTTTATTTAAACATTATTACATAATAATTAATTATAAATAAATGCTAAAACCTTCAACTCCGTGATCTTAAATCCTAAACCCTTAAACACAAAATCTAAAATGTAGAGTTATTAATATTTATTTATAATAGTTATGTTTAAATAAAATTATTAGTATTTATCTACAAGTCCTTCATATTTTTTGTTTAATTTAATAATAATGTTTCATATTATTATTCATTGATAATAGATGAAACTTATACATCGATAATACATCAAATATTATTATGCTCACTACAGCAAAACAGGTTTTTAGCAGCGTTTGGATAAAAAAGCATCTATAGATCAAGCTATAGTGGCATTTTTGGGAAAAGCGCCGCTAAAGGTAATGTTCTTTAGCGGCGTTTTAAGAAAAAGCACCGCTAAAGGTCATGTTCTTTAGCGGCATTTGTAGTAAAAGGGCTCTAAAGGTTTGTTCTATAGAGGTGTTTTGGAAAAACGCGCCGCTAAAGTTCATGTTCTATAGCGGCATTTTTTTTACATAAACGCCGCAAAATGTTAGCGGCGTTGTCTTTAGCGGTATTTTTTTCTGCGCTTGTAAAAGCGCCACAAATAGTTTTAGCTGCGCTTATAGACCCCAAAAAATGCCGCTAAAAATCTGTTTTGTTGTAATGAAAGTCTTAATTACTCATTTACTTTGATATTAGTAAAATTTCATTTTCCAAAAAAGAAATATTAAATCTTAGACTTTAATTTTTCCCCCTAAGTTTCGTTTTTCTTTTATCTTCTCATAGAATAGTCATAAGTTAGGTATCGAAACACATCTTAAAATCTGAATTTCGATCGACACTTCATAACTATTTGCTAACCTTCGATGTAAAACCCGAAAGTCAATTCTCTCTCAAACATCATATATGATTCGGCAAACCTATCAGATTTGCCCCAGCATCACCATTCGAATTATGGTTTTTCTTTTGGTATTCATGACCATTCGAATTATGAAAAAGAAAGAAAAAAGGGAAAAAATTATGAAAATGATGATGAATTTGAACAAGTTTATGGGAAAATAGGGAATCCAATAAAGTTAAACTAAATGATTTGACAGGTTGGTTGTGACTAAAAATGAATTGACCTTTCACCCATTGTCAACCACACACAATCGAACTCAAAAGCTTTGATAATTTTATTTAAATTTACATATTGGCTGATTTAATTGAAATTAAAAAAGAAAAGAAAAGGGAATCCTACTTTTCAGATAAGAATAGGTGCTACCAACCATAGATTGGAAGATTTTTTTCCCAATTGAGTAATTTAGCTATGTCGTTTTTAGAAAATATTTCGGGTTTTAGATTGATTTTTCTCATATTTAAAAAAATAGATTGATTTTAAAAAAATAAAAAATACGTCCTATAAAGTGCGTTTTTAGTTAATAGTAACTCTTCCCCAACGATAAAAATGTCCAATGGCAATTTTTACTTCAACAACTAATTAATTTGTTATGTAAACTCAAGCCGTTTTCTTCCTTTTTGAATTCTAATCTCATTCTCCTAATTCTCTGAATTCATCTATTCTTTTAATTGTCTCAACTTATTAGTTCTCAATTAATCATTCAATTTCTCTCAAAATCTTTTTTCTTAATTTTATATTTTGTAATTTATTATTTTAATAGCAATTCCACTTATTCGGTTGTATGACAAACACATTTCCGGTGTCCAATTATAAATGGTAAGAAAGTATTATTAAAATTTTAAATTTTAATTAAGTTCACTATTAAGTTGTTAACATTATTAATTTTATAATTTTTTTAAGTTTATATAATCAGGCTGAAGATCGGATTTTAAAGACGTACATACACAATTTAATTGCGAGGGCATCGTGTATTATTGAACAATACTTGCAAGTGTCATGTATGGCCGGGGGGACTAATTTAGACCCCGCAATTCTCAGCGCTTTGGTGGAAAGATGGAAACCCGAGACACACACATTTCATCTTCCATGAGGTGAGTGTACAATTACACTCAAGGACGTAGCTTTACAACTCGGTTTACCGGTGGATGGGCCAGTCGTTACAGGGGTAGTAGGTGTTGACGATTGGAGCGCATTTTGCGAGCAACTATTATACAAGATGTCAGACAAGTTTTTTGATAGCTAGATAGAGATGAAATGGTTGGTAGAAAATTTTAATTATATCATCAACTCCGCGAGTGCTGTTGAAAGAGAATAATACGCCAAAGAATGCCCGATAAATCTCGAAATCTGGTACATTTAAGGTGGCTACCGCAACTTGAAAGAAGCGAGCTGACCCAGATCGGTATCAGCTGTGTTGGCGGCATTATACTGAGAGATGTGTCGGGTGACACAACCACAAAAAATTAAAATCGGTGGTTGCATACTCCTTCGTCAGTCATGGGCATGGTACTGACTACCATTTTTATGTCACCGAGTAAATGCCTCTCATTTTTTCCCACTCGTAATAAGGTAAAATTCATTTGATAATATAGTTAGCATAATATTTTTTTCATTATTATATTTTTGAAATAACATATTATTTGAATAAGTAGAACAATAAGGCAAGCCATGTGGGTATAGCGGATGAGCTCAAAGATATCCGACTATTGTTAGATTAATGATCGGAAGTCGATATTATTTTTTGAATTTTTAATTACAAAATATCTACGTAAAGATTTGAAATTTAATATTAGGTACTTAATAAAATTTATAATTTTGTACTACACTTTGAATGGATGCCATACGTTGATCTATGAATTTAAGAATGCATCCCGGCCGAATTTTTGGCCAATCACAATATCTAGCACATCAGGGTTCCATTAATAGTTTTCACGATGGCTGAGAAGCACAAATTTGATCGAGTTTAGGCAAAGTATTTCGCCGTCACCCTAAGATATCGAATAACTACACAAGGTCGACTCGCGAGGGAGAATCGATGAAGATTGAGAGAAATTACATGCCAAATATATCTACTTATGGAAGCATAGGTATGATTTTATACCTATGTGCTAACCAATTCTTGTACTGGATTTGGCGACCTCTTCGAATTACTTAACATGGTTTACACATCACAGTAAGCCATATCTACTACTAGAGGAGGAAAGGACAAGGCAACGTCATTGTAGGAAGCCAAGATAACCCTGTATGAATTCTTGGTATGGAGTACATGCCTCGATGGAGTCATCATCAACTCCAACCCCACACAAGGCACTGAGGAGGGCACTACCTCTCAGTCACATGGTTCAAATTATTCTGGTTCTTTTACTAACCCATTTTTTTATACAAGCACTACACTTTGAATGGATACCATACGTTGATCTAAGATTTTAAGAATGCATCCCGGCTGAACTTTTGGCCAATCACAATATCTAGCACATCAGGGTTCCATTGATAGTTTTCACGATAGTCGAGAAGTACAAATCTGATCGAGTTTAGGCAAAGTATTTCGTTGTCACCCTAAGACATCGAATAACTACACAAGGTCGACTTGCGAGGGAGAATCGATGAAGATTGAGAAAAATTACATGCCAAATATATCTACATATGGAAGCATAGGTATGATTTTATACCTATGTGCTAACCAATTCTTGTACTGGATTTGGTGACCTCTTCGAATTACTTGACATGGTTTACACATCACAGTAAGCCATATCTGCTGCTGGAGGAGGAAAGGACAAGGCAACGTCATTATAGGAAGCCAAGACAACCTCGTATGAATTCTTGGTACGGAGTATATGCCTCGATGGAGTCATCATCAACTCCAATCCCACACGAGGCACTGAGGAGTGCACCATCTCTCGGTCACATGGTTCAAATTATTCTGGTTCTTTTACTAACCAATTTTTTTATAGAAGCACTACACTTTGAATGGATGCCATATGTTGATCTAAGAATTTAAGAATGCATCCTGGCCGAATTTTTGGCCAATCACAATATCTAGCACATCAGGGTTCATTTGATAGTTTTCACGACGGTCAAGAAGCACAAATCTGATCGAGTTTAGACAAAGTATTTCGCTGTCACCCTAAGATATTGAATAACTACACAAAGTTAACTTGCGGGGGACAACCGATGAAGATTGAGAGAAATTACATGCCAAAGATATCTACTTATGGAAGCATAGGTATGATTTTATACCTATGTGCTAACCAATTCTTGTATTGGATTTGGCAACCTCTTCGAATTACTTGACATGGTTTACACATCATAGTAAGCCATATCTACTGCTAGAGGAGGAAAGGACAAGGCAACGTCATTATAGGAAGCCAAGATAACCCCGTATGAATTCTTGGTACGGAGTACATGCCTCGATGGAGTCATCATCAACTCTAACCCCACACGAGGCATTGAGGAGTGCACTACCTCTCGGTCACATGGTTCAAATTATTCTGGTTCTTTTACTAACCTATTTTTTTATACAAGCACTGCACTTTGAATGGATACCATACGTTGATCTAAGATTTTAAGAATACATCCCGGCTGAACTTTTGGCCAATCACAATATCTAGCACATCACGGTTTCATTGATAGTTTTCACGACGATCGAGAAGTACAAATCTGATCGATTTAGGCAAAGTATTTCACTGTCACCCTAAGACATCGAATAACTACACAAGGTCGACTTGTGGGGGAGAATCGATGAAGATTGAGAGAAATTACATGCCAAATATATCTACATATGGAAGCATAGGTATGATTTTATACCTATGTGCTAACCAATCCTTGCACTGGATTTGGCGACCTCTTCGAATTACTTGACATGGTTTACACATCACAGTAAGCCATATCTACTGCTGGAGGAGGAAAGGACAAGGCAACATCATTGTAGGAAGCCAAGACAACCCTATATGAATTCTTGGTACGGAGTACATGCCTCGATAGAGTCATCATCAACTCCAATCCCACACGAGGCACTGAGGAGTGCACCATCTCTCGGTCACATGGTTCAAATTATTCTGGTTCTTTTACTAACCCATTTTTATATACAAGCACTACACTTTGAATGGATGCCATATGTTGATCTAAGAATTTAAGAATGCATCCCGGCCGAATTTTTGGCCAATCATAATATCTAGCACATCAGGGTTCATTTGATAGTTTTCACGACGGTCAAGAAGCACAAATCTGATCGAGTCTAGGCAAAGTATTTCGCTGTCACCCTAAGACATTGAATAACTACACAAAGTCAACTTGCGGGGGAGAACCGATGAAGATTGAGAGAAATTACATGCCAAATATATCTACTTATGGAAGCATAGGTATGATTTTATACCTATGTGCTAACCAATTCTTGTACTGGATTTGGCGACCTCTTCGAATTACTTGACATGGTTTACACATCACAGTAAGCCATATCTACTGCTAGAGGATGAAAGGACAAGGCAACGTCATTATAGGAAGCCAAGATAACCCTGTATGAATTCTTAGTACGGAGTACATGCCTCGATGGAGTCATCATCAACTCCAACCCCACACGAGGCACTGAGGAGTGCACCACCTCTCGGTCACATGGTTCAAATTATTCTGGTTCTTTTACTAACCCATTTTTTTATACAAGCACTACACTTTGAATGGATGCCATACGTTGATCTAAGATTTTAAGACTGCATCCCGGCTGAACTTTTGGCCAATCACAATATCTAGCACATCAGGGTTCCATTGATAGTTTTCACGACGATTGAGAAGTACAAATCTGATCGAGTTTAGGCAAAGTATTTTGCTGTCACCCTAAGACATCGAATAACTACACAAGGTCGACTTGTGGGGGAGAATCGATGAAGATTGAGAGAAATTACATGCCAAATATATCTACATATGGAAGCATAGGTATGATTTTATACCTATGTGCTAACCAATCCTTGAACTGGATTTGGCGACCTCTTCGAATTACTTAACATGGTTTACACATCACAGTAAGCCATATTTACTGCTGGAGGAGGAAAGGACAAGGTAATGTCATTGTATGAAGCCAAGACAATCCCGTATGAATTCTTGGTACGGAGTACATGCCTCGATGGAGTCATCATCAACTCCAATCCCACACGAGGCACTGAGGAGTGCACCATCTCTCGGTCACATGGTTCAAATTATTCTGGTTCTTTTACTAACCCATTTTTTTATACAAGCACTACACTTTGAATGGATGCCATATGTTGATCTAAGAATTTAAGAATGCATCCCGACCGAATTTTTGGCCAATCACAATATTTAGCACATCAGGGTTCCTTTGATAGTTTTCACGACGGTCGAGAAGCACAAATCTGATCGAGTTTAGGCAAAGTATTTCGTTTTCACCCTAAGACATCGAATAACTACAGAAGGTCGACTTGCGAGGGAGAATCGATAAAGATTGAGAGAAATTACATGCCAAATATATCTACATATGGAAGCATAGGTATGATTTTATACCTATGTGCTAACCAATTCTTATACTGGATTTAGCGACCTCTTTAAATTACTTGACATGGTTTATACATCACAGTAAGCCATATCTACTGCTGGAGGAGGAAATGACAAGGCAATGTCATTGTAGGAAGCCAAGACAAACCCGTATGAATTCTTGGTACGGAGTACATGCCTCGATGGAGTCATCATCAACTCTAACCCCACACAAGGCACTGAGGAGTGCACCACCTCTCGGTCACATGGTTTAAATTATTCAGGTTCTTTTACTAACCTATTTTCTTATACAAGCACCACATTATGCACCACCGTACCATGTATCAATACCATTTGCAGGTGTTTTTTTCACAACACCTCTATCCCCAGCACTATATGAAGTGCCAATGCCGACAACAACACTAATGTATCTGCCATCTCCAACAATTCCAACATTTTATCCATAACCAAGTTATGCAACATCATACACTTATCTGTCAATTGTGTCACAAATACCCCTAGCATCATTGTTCTACCAAGGTGGCCCATCTTCGCAACCACTTGTTACTACAATCGATGATATACAATGGAAACCTAGGACGAAATAGTACTCAAACACGGAGAAACGAGAAAAGATAAAGATAGAGCTCGAGGTGAAGATTAAGATGAAGATAAAAAAGATGAGGTGTCGAACCTCAACTACAAATAAATTCTCCTCGCAACCGACACCCACCGGGTTGTGGCACACATTCGGCCTAATGATGTCCATGAACTTTTTAAAAATTTTTGTTATGAAATTCATCATTTACTTTGTTAACTTTTAATTTGTATTGCGTTACATTTTTTTTCATCCATAATGTACTTATTCCAATTATATAAAAAAAGTTGACCTATTATTTTTTACATCAATAATATACTTATTTACAATCTAAGAAAAAAATTTTAAAAAATTGAGCTATTGTATTCTATTGTATTTTTAATATCAATAGTATATACTTATTTATTCACAATCTACAAAAAAATGAAAAAAAAATTGTGTATATTTTATTCTACTGTATTTTACATAAATAATATATCAATATTTACAATTTACCAAAAATTGAGAAGTAATGAAAAAATGAACAAACTGTTTGTTTTTTGTGTCTTTTCTGTATGTCTATAAAAAATGAATAAACGTGTTAATTCGGTCTTATCCTCAATGTTTCTCCCAAGTGTAGGCATGTTAGCTTAGTATGCCCTAGGTTCCTACAATAATTGCAATCTTGGTTGGTCTATCCTTTCCCAAATATCCATATTATTGCGTATTCGAGTAGAATTCGGTCGACCTTTTGGTTTACGACTCAACTTAATATTCGATATCAACTTAAATAGAGTGTTCGGTATAGACGACCGTATACTTTCATTTGGGATTGGTCGGAATTCAAATTTCTATACTTTATATATGCATTTTAGTTCGTACACTTTGTCAACATAGCTCATGCAATCCAGACATACCGAGTCCCATGTAGCAATTACATGTACACATCAAAAATAAAGTGCTTGAAATTTCCCACAGTCCTAAGTCCTTCATCCTAGGTATATACGATACGATCCCCCGATAATACCTTTGTCAGGTCTGTGGAACTCTGTAACTAAAAATATTTGATTTGGACACGAGTGACACACTACGAACATAAAGTTCACTATTTCTGCATTTTCTTTAATTTCTTTCACTATATCCTCACACCAAACGTGACCTCCCTTTATTTATGCAACATAATTTTTCGCTCTCTTTGGAAATAAAGTTTCTAAGTGAAAATATGTTTATTTGAACATATAGGTTATCAACAAGTGGCACATCCTTTTGAATACGAAATTAATGCATTCCTCTAGGTTCTCTGTCATGTACTCGTATAATAAACCTCTATTATATGATTGAGTCTACTGCTCTTGAGTCCACAAAATGTCTTTTCAGGGTGTCAAAGTTTGGGTTACCAAATAACCTCAATTGTTAGATAGACTGTGCGCCAAAATTGAAATCGAGGGCTGAAACTGATGAATCAATTCCCCTTTGATGATTTTAACATTTCATGATAGGAGCTTTGTAACAATATTGTGAATCCGCCGCACAATCATGTGGTTGGACTTTCTGCTTCTTGTTCTATTCCGAAATTAACTAGAACTATTGACGAACTTGGAGCACATTCATTGATGTCGACAAAGTAGACATATAACTCTAGTAAATCTGATCCACTAGGACAATGTGAATTAAGCATTGCCTCGACCTCCATGTCGTCTCTAAGCTTACTATATCATATTGAATGGGGTTAAGTAACGTTAGATACCTATATTTGAAGCTTGAAATTCTTCTCTATCTTGAAATCCTCACTTTCCTCCTAATTTTGACCAAAGCTCATCTAATTATATGCTCCAATTGAAAGCCAATTTTGTAGATTGGGCTGATACAAAAATGTCCCTAATTTTCGTATCACAAATTTGATTGTTTTAATAAATAACGGCTTTAATTCGTCTACTCATCTTAAACCAAATAACTTATTTCACATGTTTAAAATAAAAAAAAAATTATGTAGAAAAAAGAGTTATGTATAAAAAAGAGTATGAATTATCCAAAAACAATAACAGTGAAACTTACTAGAACTAATTTACTTTGTTGGGTCGATTTTTGAAATTCAGGTCTTTAACATAAACAGCCTTCTCCTTATGAAAATTATCTGCTCCACATTTCAGTATGGAAGTTCTCCAATAGAATGATGGCTTATTTTATAGCAAATACTACCCCCGGATATAAAACATAACTTCAAAATGTTGGAAAAGATTGGACATGACAAGTCTGAAAAACGCTTATTGTTAGAAGTGTTTTCCTGAAAAGTCTAAATAGTTTCTTAAAAAACATGTCTTCTTAGAAGCGTTTGTAAACAAAAAAATAGAATGTGATGTCTGAATTTTATTCGGGATTATCTGGCTCGAGAATCTCTAGTTTAGGGTTATGGTTATGACTTTTTTTATGGGTTAGGGTTAAGGTTAAGGTTGAAAATGAGAGGGAAGAAAACACTCCTTATAGAAGATTCAGCTGAGGTGGACGTATTTTTAGCTGAGATGGCATAAAGGATTATGAAAGCGTACCCTGTAAGATGCGTTTTTAGCTTAGTTGGCTGCCATGCAGGTCGAAAGTGTGTCATATAGGGCGCGTTTTCTTACCTCTCAGTTTTAACCAACCCTAACTTGTGAAAAAAATTCAAAACCCAAAAATCTCAGGATAACTTTCAAACATCATATCCCGGAAGTCCCGATCATGGGCTCCAATATTATTGTGTTTGTTTTTTTAAATTTCCCCCCGATTTCCTATATAAAAGGGGTTTTGTTTCCCTACTCCATCAACTCTCTTGGCCACCGTTCCTTAAAACATAAAAACTTCTCTCATAAATTGTTTTTTTTTGTTAAGTGTTGAAAATTTTGGACAGAATATTTATTTTTGTTTACGTTTAAGGGAGACAATATGATCATTTTAAGGTATGCTTGAGTTTACGATGATACGATGGCACTCGGAGACCCCCACACTTAGTTTGTGATATGGAGATCGAACCATCACCCTATAAGCCCATCACATTGCGACTCGGGCTCTCAATTCATGGTGTTTATACAGTCACAGGTTGAGGTATAACAAGGGCTCCTGATTGACGGTGGTTATGCAGTCACGGTTTAAAGTATAACTTAAGCCCCGATTGACTGTAGTTATTGTTGGATTTGGTGCCTGAGCGTGGTATGTAACACCTCAAACCCGGCTTGGACGTTATGCCTGAATCTGGCGATGTCACATTGAAGTGTTTTTCGTAAAGTGAGATATCGGTGAAAAAATGTCTTATATTGAACCTCTTTGTGATTTGAAAGATGATTTTAAGATGCCTCGTTCATTTTTAAAATGTAAGCCGTTTAGAAAAAAGTCAATCATACTAAGACTTCATTAAATTTTTAAAACGTTATTTCTTGCGGAAGCTCTTAAAATAGGTTGCGTATGCGTGGTATTTTGAAAAACGTTCATCTTTTTGAAAACTCGCATCTTACCCTACTGCTAGCAGTTATAAATAAAATCAGATAAAACCCAAATTAAAGTAAAAATCCATAAAGGCCTTATTATAGTAAAAATACCCAAATAAAATTACTTACAATTTAAAAACCAAAAATGAAAGTATGAGCGGTTGTGTGGCCACCTTTGAGACCCTTGCAGCACTGATCCACCTAAGACTAGGGATTACCTGTACAAATAAACAAATGGGTGAGTTAAGAAAACTTAGTGTGTAATCCCATTCCAAATAAGCAAACAGTGCATATACAGTCTAGCCCTAAGCCCAATTCAGTAATGGTTCAGTCTCAGTTAGAGCCTTAGCCCATTACAATATCAATATCACTTTGGGCCTAAGCCCATCTTAGTGACAGTAGCAGTACAGATATGCAATCAAGAGATCCTACCCAGTTAGCCTTTACACTCCATCTCCGTCTAACCCTGCACTCAATGTGGGGATATAATCAACCCACCTATCCTTACACTCCAAATAGTACCTGTTGCGGCACTAAATAGTATTTACAGCAGAGCTGCCAGTACAATACACTTCCTCCAATCATAATAAAACCCCACCCCATGCAACACATCATGCATCGTGTCATGTCATGTCATAATAGCATATATGTACTCAATACATCTAAAATGACATGCTTATCACAATCATACATCACATAAGGGCATAACAGTTATTTATCAATTAGGGGGTCTAGGTAAACTTACTGACCAACAGTAGGTCCACAGTCGTCTCGGGTGACCCGTGCAACCTTAACAATCTAACAGTGGAAAGGGGCCCAAGGCCCACATTACTGGCCTATGTGGGCCCACACGCCCGTGTAGCCCACACGGCCTATAATGGCCTTGGCTGTGTGTATTGCACAGTCTGGCTCTATAATTTCCATCTGTCCGTGTGCTTTACCCATGTGGGGCACACATGCTTGTGGGCCTACATGGCCCAGTTCAGCCCGAAATGGCCCAAACGGCCTCGGCCCATGAAATCACTCACGGTCGGCCTCAACGGTCAAACTTCCATGTTTATCGGCCCCAACGGTCAAACTCCCATGTTTAGCCATACGAGCCACCACACGAACGAGCGCACGCCCGTGTAGCGTCATTGTTTTCTTATTCCGGCTTTTGTCGATTTTCATAGTTTAGATAGTATTTACACAACTTGTTTACGAAAATGTGTAAAAAGCTCACGAGCACCACAACCTATATTCAATCAAGACACTCTATTAATTTTTTGGCAATAGGGTTAAACAACCCCTCTTAACACTTATCCCAAAATACTAATTATTACTTGCCTTGATTGAACGAATGTGGCTTAGCCAACTTAAACCGTTGACAAAGATTGATTACAAGCTCCTTGGCGAATATCTACAATACAACCGAATCCTATTAACCATTATTGCTCATACACAAAGCTAGAAACAGACACATACCAACTTACAGAAAACACAGAACCAAGGATAGGGGAATGAGGCAATCGACCTACACCAAAAAATGCAAGCTAAAACACACGATATGACAGAGGTAAAAATAGAACAATCGCACCCCTAGCAGAAAACGGCAGTATAGGAAGATGTTAGGTGCAAGACTAATATGGCAAAGAGGGAGAGAGAGAGAACAACCGTGCACCCAAATCGAAAGTTAGACTTACCAAAACACAAAACCAACGAATAGGAATGACCACAGAAGTGACAGAAAATAATGAAGGGAACGTCAGCACAGTGAGGGTAGAAGAAGAAGAAGTAATCGGTCAAGGAAAAAATCGATTGAGAAAAGGAAGAAGGGATATTTGGCCAAAGAGGAAAACCGATTGAAAAAGGGAGAGAAGAAAGAAAATCAGCCAAAGGGATGAAACAGTATAATGGATAGAGGAAGGAGGTTCGACCACTAGATAGAAGGATGAGAACCGTTTGCCAGAGGAAAAGTTGACTAAAAGAGAACCGACTAATCAAGGAGGAAGAACGATAGCCAAAAGGAAGAACAATGTCAAAAATAAACAGAGAAAGAAAATACCCGAATGCACCCCAACAATATTCGGCCTCCAAGCAAAAAAGAACCAAAAGAGAATTGACAGAAATCGAAATAAGGAGCAAATACCAACCCCAAGCCAAATTCTTGAGTGCCTAGAATTTAAATTCGACATCAACATTCCCTCTCACCTGAACTTCCCATAATTTCCTCCCCAAAACCCTCCATACCGTCCACTCTTCCCTCAACCACTTAATTCAAACTTGAGTCAAACACTACAGTGTTTCAGTCAAACACAACTCTTCCACGGTATCAGTAACAAAATAAAACACCCATTGTACAAAGCAGGACTCAAACTTCAGACCTCGGATAACTATAGCACGCCACTTATTCCCTAGGCCAGCAAACCCTTTTTGACATAAAATACCCACATTTATTTAAAAGCCTACTGACTAGAGATAGGGTCTATTCATATAAAAACAAAACTTTTGCACAAGCCAAGGCTTGAACCCAAGACTTCTCAGACACTTCCCAGGATACTAAGCCACTGAAGCAGACATGCATTTGTGTAACACAATCATACAGAAATAAATACTTAGAATTCTTGGGGCGTTACATGGTATACTCGTTTGTAAACTTGTAATTTTTTTGCAGTGATGAAATAATAAAACAAATTTTTGGATTAAATTAATAAACTTTGTATGATTGTCCTCATATAATTTTTGGACGAAAGGAAAAATGAAAACAAATGTTGCTTATTGGTTGTCAAATGTTTAAACTGATACTAAGCAATATTACGTGGTCAGATCGTAATACGAAAAGATAAATTATATTAGTAGATGATCCTAAACATATCCTTAGTCTAATAGAAAATGAGCAAATCAATTGAAAGACTAATATTCGTCTATCAAGTCTAATTGGGGAGATGCTTTGCGTGGACATCGAAACATATGACTCCTAAAAGATAGAGATATAGACGTAACTGACTAGACTGACAATACATTGACTTGGTATAAGAAAAATAGGTCCTAAATCTCTTTGTGGATTTATTCACTTGTTATGTTCATGGTGTGACATACTTAAATCCTGAGTGGATGACGGACTATGTATATGTAACTCATACAATTTGATATAAGTAAAAGCCTTATTTCAAATAGATAAGGAACCGAAAGTTGGTGCGTTGGGTGTATGACTTTTGCATTATGTAGTGCTATTCACAATAGTGTAATTCATAGCCCAAGGCATGGGTAAATGATCTCCTCTCGCTTGCATTGCATGGTTGATGAAAAGTAAATATGGTCACGGGTCGTTCGTCTTTTTGATGGATGACTTTATCATTATTTGATAGTGATTGACTTTTCATGAAGGAAAATGTAACGGTTACTATGAAATAAAATACAATCATATTGGAGAAGGGATATTACCCTAAAGAGATTACAGATATGTCTTTTGAGAGTAACACACTTATGACAAGGTCATTGGACAAACGCTAATCGAGTTGCTTTCGTAATGGTATAACGTTGGAGAGAACTGAGTCATAATACTATAATAAATTGACTTTGTGACTAAATAAGTTTATAATTAATAGGCGAAAAACTGAAACTTAATAATAAATCAATTGAGCCTCAATTGCATATGTCTAATTAGTCTCTCTGCTAATTCGTTGAAACCATAAATGAATTGCATGTTAAATCAAAAGAACAGAAATGAATAGAAATGATGAAATGGAGAAATAAGAAACATTCAGAAATGATTATGGTTTTCTCCAAAATGACAATGAAAATGGTAAAATGAAACCATTTGCACATGAATGTAGTTTTCTCCAAAATGAAAAAGAAAAATAAAAAACAAAAAATACTTAAAAAATGAATTTACGTTTTTTGAATTAAATGAATTTTGAAAATGGAAATAAATAATTTAATCATAGTGAAACATTGAATACAGAAATATTAAATATATTTTCTCATAGATTCTTTTACGGTAAAGTCGTCATGATTTTAACGGAATTAGAATTGGGTTAAGAATATTATTTAATTGTAAATATATTGAAGTTTATTTTTGAAAACTAGAATAACAAATATTGAGTTGGATCAAATTATAAGATATTGGGTTAAAAGCCCCAAAAGCACTTATAATTGGACTAGATATGGAAGAGCTCCAAAACCTCTTATATTATAAGGGGGATGGCAAGCCCTAGTATAATTAACTAGGGTTGTTGCCCCTTACATCTTAGCTGAACTAGGATTTCGTTTTTCTAGTTGAAATAAACTTTTATAATTCAACAAGAGTTCTACATTTTCTCCTTATAAATAGATGGCACCAGTAGGGTTATTAACACAACTTTCAGATATCGTTATTCTTCTTGAAAATAGAGAGACTTTTATTCTCTAATAATTAAATATATTTTTTGGAATAACGATTCTGCCGGTTTCTATTTTGAAAAGAGGATTTTCGTTTTCACCCCAAAAGAAAAGAAAATTATTTCCAGTTTCTATGTTTGATTCTTTTTGTTCGAACCCACACTTGAACCAATTCGTGGCATAAGAATAGCGAAGAAAATCATTTGGTTGAAAGTATGGAACGAAAAGGATCCGTCTATCTGGAAACACAAGTACAATTTCAGTTTAGGGTTTATTACTATAAACATCATAAACATGGTATGTTTTCAAATTTTTATTCTTTTTCTATGTAAGAAAATCATTTTCAAACTGGTTTTTTTCCAATAGTTATGTAGCCACGGTTCAAGTTTAATGCCACCTGAAGAATATGCTTTATAAACCTCATACATAAGTTAGAGACCATACTCATAGGGAAAAATTAAGGGGCATTTCAATATAATCAACTTATTCTTTTTTTTTATCCCCACCAATGCAGTATCATTAAACTCATTGTTGAAAACTTGTGACAGAGTTGGGGGCAAAAGGACTTTTAGGTGGAGAGTTTATGGCAATGGAGAAAAGCTAAAAGTCTTTTCGGAGCGGCAGCGGGTTGTGATATAAGAACTCATTAATAACTACAACTATTGAGGCCTCAACTCGAGTTTTAGCTTTCTCTCCACCACCACAGTTGCTCCCTCCTGAAAGTCCTCTTACCTCCAACTCTGTCATAAGTTTCAAACAATCAGGGTAAGGATATTACTTTGGTGGAGATGGAGAAAAAAAATAAGTTGATAAGCTCCTTTGTTTTTCCCTATGATTATGGTCTTAAAATTATGTATGGGGTTTATAAAGCATCATCTTTTGATATTATGAAACTTTATCCCATGACCGCATAACCGCTATCAATTGGGCTCCTAAGTTATACTCTAACTCGTGATCGCATAACCACTATCAACTAGGAGCCCTAGTTATACTTCAACTCATGATCGTATAACCACCATGAACTGGGAGTCTGAGTTGTAACACGATGCACTTTTATGGTGATGGTTCCATCTCGACATGACAGATGAAATGTGTAGGTTTTCAAGCACTATCACATCAACGTGAACTCAAATATACCTTAAAACTACCACGGTGTCTGCATTAAACATAAACACAAATAAATATTTCTCCCTAACTTTTCAACACTCAATATAAAAAAATACAATTTTAGATAGAGAAACAAAAAACACATCTTATTGAATAAGACGTATTTTTTGTTTCTCTCTCCAAAATTGACCTATTTCACTTAAATATGAAAAAAAATGATCTAAAACTGTAACGCCCTAAAAATTTTTATCTTTATTCTGTGAAATCTTGACACAATGTGTGTCTGCTTCAGTGGTTAAGTATTCTGGGAGTGTGTGTGAGGTCTTGGGTTCAAGGCTCACCCTGGGCAAATTTTGTTATTTTTGGAATAAAGCACTATCTCTATTCAGTGGGCTTATGCTTAACTATCTGTAATTCCATTTCAGAATGAGCCTACTGGTTTAAGTTGTAAGGGAGTCTGTGTGTTGTGTAGAGATCTTGAGTTTGAATCCCTAAGTTAGCGGGGGTAGTAATGTTTGCTCTTTTTCCTGATAAAGTTGGATGGAATTTGAATTCTGAGTAGTGGAGTAGTGGGAGAGAATTAAGGGATTGTAGGAATATCCTTTGATTTCTTTTTATTTTCTTTTTGCTAAATTTTTTCTTTTTTCTCTCGGCCGAAAATTCCCAAACCTCTCTGACGTTTTTTCTTGCACATCTCCTTCATAATTTTCACATTTAATTTTTGTTTTCCTTCTCTGTTGCTGTCGTTTTTTTGACCAATTGTTGCTTTCACGTTTGGATTCTTCGATCGAGTTGGTAAGTTAAGACTTGGGTTGTTAGTGGTAGATTTCAAGTTTTGCTCAATGTTAGAATAATCGTTTTTTAGTGAGTAATCGATGAATTCTGTGAACGGTTGTGTAGGTGAAGGCTGGGAATCGGTAGTTTTCACCCTAATTGTTTAACTTTCGCATAGTTGTTTTGAGGCGGTAGGTGTGGAACGTTGCTCGGTTTAGTTGTTAATATTGTTAAATCAGGGTCTAATAGGACTTTTAGGATTCTATTTTTAGGTGCTGGTGCTCTCGAGAGTGTTTTTACATCGAAACAGTACCAGGTGTTTACCCGAAACGCAAGAAAATGAGTTTTTAAAAAAAACCTGAAAACCTTATTGCCGATGCCACACGGCTGTGTGGTAGGCCATGTGCAATGACATGGCTGTGTGAACGACGAATGCCAGCCTGTACGCAAGACATGGCTGTGTGATGGCCAGTGTGTGGCTGTGTGAGCCACATGGGCTAGGCCAGATTGGGCGTGTGGGCCCACACGGGTGCGTCACATGAGCATGTGATAACTGGGCCAGGCCGTGTAATCCATACAGGCAAGGCCAATCTGGGCGTGTGGGCCCACTTATCTGTCTTTTTTCTTAGGGTTGCACAAGTCATCCCAAACAACTATGGGCCTACTGTAGGGTCGGTAAGGGCTAACAAAACCCTAAATTATATGATATACTCATTGATATTCTATATTTAGCATGATAGTATATGCATGTTACATCTGCATGTAAGCATGTGAGTATGGTTAATATGTATGTCTGAAATTGAATATTCTGTATTTGATATTTGGGTTGGGATGATGTATATTGGAGGAAGTGTTCTGAAAGGCAAATTATGCCTAATATCTGGTAATACAGCTCTATTATATCTGATATGTGTCGCATCGGTACAGCGTGGTGTGTAGGGTTGAGTGAGTGTTTTGAACCCCACATGGTGTGTAAGGATGGTCAGATATGGTGTGTAAAGGATGGGGGTAAGATTCTGATATCTGATTTGTATATCTGTAACTGTATCTATATCTGAAATGGGCTCAGGCCTGAATCTGTATCTGTCTGATTTTGATTTTTCTGTTATATGCATGCTTAATTCTGTATGGTTACATACTGAGTTTATGTAAACTCACTCATTTCTGTTTAATCTGTACAGACATATCGGTGCAACGGAGGACTCAATGGTGACCACTCACCATAAACTGTTATTTTATTTTATAGTTTAAATTAGATTTTGGCTTTTAATTTGAGAGGTGTTATTTTCTAGGACTCTGGACTCTTCAAAACTGTTTGGGCTTTTGGATTTAAACTGTTTAGTCGATGATAGTTTTACTTGAAGACATTTTTTTTTCCTAAAATCTTGAACTATTTTCTAAGCACAACGGTTTTACAAGCTCCCGCTACAAATACGTTTTATCTCTAAATGATTTAAAGAAAAAGGGCTTTGAAATTAATAGTAACAGTAAAGGTTAATGAACTAAAAAGAGTTTTACCTTAACAATAACCGTTTCTTTTAACTCATTACATGTGACACTTTCGGATTCGTCCATAGCGTCTGAGTCGAGTTCGAGGTGTAACATTTAATGGTATCAGAGCCAAGTTATAAAATTCAGCTGTGAATTTTGGGTTTCAAAAATTGGTTTTAAGAATTGGTTTTCAAATGATTTTAAACCTTTCAATTAATTATGTGGTACACCGAGTCTCCGGCACCGATCCAGTAAGTATTTCTGATTTTTGATAGAAAATTCTGAAAACATGGTTGATAGTTTGCTTGAAAATCCTATAGTTGGTACATTCTGAAACTGTAGTGAAACTGATAGAGACTAAAAATTTTGAAAATAACTATGAACTTTTGATACTTTATGTATAAAATATCTGTTAATAAATATTGAGCTGATGAATAAAACTCTTAATGTAGATAAACTCGAATTAGATAATAAGCGCACGAGGTAATCAATGATGTGGTACTCGAGACCGAGGTAGAGGTAGAGGCCGTAAGTGGCTCAAGCTGAGACCTCATCTCAGGACAATATGCCGAATCTGGACACTAGTGAGACACCAGTGTCACTTGCTACTGATACTGGGTGTTAGAGTTGATCGGTTGGGGACGACGCATTGTCCTAAGCCATGCTGAGGATAATTAGAGAGGGTCCCTGGGCCCAATACTGGATCTAGGGCCCGAGGGTCGCTAACTGAGCGACTCCGGTCTAATGAAGCTTAATTATTTAGGGGTGTCACAGGAGTCACCCCTAATGTAGCTGAATACTGGTTAAATCCCATAGAGAGGATTAGAGATGATATGGATTGTACCCCTAAGAAATAATTGAAGGGTGCAGTCTCCTTGCTTCGTGATGAAGCATATCAGTGTTGGTTAACTGTTAAGAAGGGTGTTCATCCTGACCGTTTGACTTGGGAGTTCTTAAAAACTACATTTCAGAACAAATATGTAGGAGCGAGCTACGTTGATGCTCATAGGCGTGAGTTTTTGAACCTCACGCAAGGCGATCGATCTGTGGCCGAATCTAAAGCTGAATTTTTAAGGCTGAGCTACTATGCTCGAGGTATGGTGGCATCGAAGTATAAGAGATATGTTACGTTTGAGGACAGCCTAAGGGATAATCTGAGGGTTCTGATAGCTCCAGAGAGGGAGCGTGAGTTTACGGTTCTAGTAGAGAAGGCAAAGATTGCTGAGGATGTTAAGCGCGCGGAGCGCCAGAACAGGGATCGTGAGAAAGGAAAGAATAAGAGGGATTCGAAGCCCTCGAGTTCTGTATAGAGGCCTTGAAAAAAAGCCAAATCTGATAGGCCAGTTAGAGTGGGGGGGCCTTATTTCTTCTATTTCTTCCACTGGGTTGCAGCAGTGCAGTGATTGTGGTAGGGGCCATCCGGGTGAGTGTTGGAGGCGGATTGGGGCCTGTTTGAGATGTGGGTCTTTAGAACACCATATTCAGAATTGTCTATTAAGGGCTAATCAGGTGCAAGCTCCAACACTAGGACCCGCGCAGCTACAAAGAGTAGTTCAGCAGCCATCTAGGGGCCGTGGAACGGCTTGGGGTGGTAATGGTTTGGGCCGAGGGCAAAGAACACTGGGCCGAGGTGCTGAGCAGACAGAGACGAGGCAGCCTACTTTGGTTTATGCTACATGTTGTTGAGAGGACAGAGATGCTATTAATGTCATCACTGGTACGTTCCTTATTTTTGATGTACCTTACCTGGCTTTGATAGACATAGGGTTTACTCACTTATACATAGCTAGTAATGTATTTAAGACTTTAGGGATTTCTGTGGAGAGCACTACGAGTGAGGTCACTGCATTGAGTTCGTTGGGGCAATCTATTCGGGTTAGTAATAGGGATATACCTTTAGTGGTGAAAGGAACTGTTTTTCTGGAAAATCTGATGGAGCTTCCTTTTGGAGAGTTTGATATAATTCTGGGAATGGACTAGTTGGTCAAGCATCGAGTTAGTCTGGATTGTGCGACTAAGAGGGTCATTGTGAGAATTGAGGTGGATGATGAGGTGGTTGTGATCGGAGAGTGTCGGGATTATTTGTCTAATGTGATCTCCGCGCTTATGGCTGTGAAATTTGTTCGGAAAGGATATGAGGCCTACTTGGCCTACGTCAATTTCTTTGCTTCTGGAGACTCTTCAATTTGGGATATCAAAACTGTGAGGGATCTTTCGGATGTTTTTCCAGATGAGTTACCGAGATTACCTCCTAAACGGGAAGTGGAGTTTGGAATTGAGCTTCTTCTTGGTACAGCTCTGGTGTCTATAACTCCTTATCGTATGGCACTGAAGGTGTTTACAGAGCTTAAAGCTCAACTATAAGGGTTGTTAGACCGTGGTTTTATTCGTCCTAGTGTGTTTCCGTGGGAAGCATCGGTTCTGTTTGTTAAGAAGAAGGATGGGACCATGAGGATGTGTATTAATTACCAGCTGCTAAATAAGTTAACCGTGAAGAACAAGTATCTGTTTCTGAGGATTGATGACTTGTTTGATCAGTTCAGAGGGGCTTTTGTGTTTTTTAAGATCAATCTGCGTTCTGGGTATCATCAATTGAGGGTTAAGGAGGTTGATGTACATCAGACTACATTTAAGACTCATTATAGGCATTACGAGTTTCTAGTTATGCCTTTTGGGTTGACAAATGCACCAGATGCATTTGTGGATTTGATGAACTTTGTATTTTAACCTTATCTAGATCAGTTTATTGTGGCCTTCATCAACGACATTCTGGTTTACTCTAAGACTAAAGAGGAGCAAAATGAGCATATTAGAGTAGTGCTTCAGATTCTGCGTAAAAAGCAACTTTACGCCAAGCTAAGCAAGTGTGAGTTCTGGCTTTGTGAAATGACTTTTTTAGGGCACGTAGTTTCTGTTGAAGGGATCTGAGTCGATCCTAGAAAGATTGAGGCTGTGTTGGATTAGAAACAGCCCAAGAGTGTATCTGAGATCCATACATTTTTGGGTTTAGCGGGTTATTATCGTTATTTTATCGAGAGATTCTTTTTAATTTCAACTCTTCTTACTAAGCTTTTACGTAAAGGTGTCCCTTTTGTCTGGATGGATGCACAGCAAGAGAGCTTTGAGAAGCTCAAGTCTGTTCTAACTCAGGCTCCTGTTCTAATATAGCCTGGATCTGAAAAAGAGTTTGTAGTATACAGTGATGCGTTGCATGTTAGTTTGGGTTGTGTTTTGATGCATGATAGTAAGGTTGTAGCTTATGCATCCCATCAGCTTAAGACACACAAAGGGAACTATCTGACGCATGATCTTGAGTTAGCTGCAATGGTCTTTGCGTTGAAAATCTGGAGGCGTTATCTGTATAGTAAGAGGTGTATCATCTACACTGATCACAAGAGCCTCAAGTATCTCCTTACTCAAAAGCAGTTGAATCTTAGACAACGTCGATGGATTGAGCTGCTTAAGGACTATGATTGCAGAATAGAGTATCATCCAAGTAAAGCCAATGTGGTAGCCAATGCTCTAAGTCATAGGGCGAGGTCTGATT
Organism: Gossypium anomalum; assembly: GCA_025698475.1. NCBI lineage: Eukaryota > Viridiplantae > Streptophyta > Magnoliopsida > Malvales > Malvaceae > Gossypium > Gossypium anomalum. Next base: position 7,910,374 of record CM046961.1, read on the forward strand.
TGAGGGTGATGTTTGCATGCCTAAGTCTATTCGATGATAGGAGTCTATTGGCCGAGTTGCAAGTTAAGCCAATATGGATTGAGCAGATTCGAAATAAGCAGTTAGGGGATGAGTCTCTGGGTTTACGGTTTCGATAGGTTAAGAGTGGCAGCACTTCGAATTTTAGACTGAATAGTGATAGGGCACTCTATTTTTGTAGTCGGATTTGTGTACCAAACGATAAGGATTTGAGGCAGTCTGGTCTGAGGGAGGTACATAGTAGCCCTTATGCTATACATCCCGGTGGTAATAAGATATCTGGTGTGCCAACAAGTTAAGGCTGAGCACCAGTTCCCTTTAAGTTTATTGTAGCCAGTCAAGATTCCCTTATGGAAATGAGAACAAGTGACTATAGATTTTGTTAGTGGGTTGCCTTTGACACCCACTAAGAAGGATTCTGTTTGGATTATCGTGGATCGATTGACCAAGTCTGCTCACTTCATTCCGGTTCGGATGGAATTTTCTCTTCAGAAGTTGGTGAAGCTGTATATATCCGAGATAGTCAGACGGCATGGGGTTCCAGTGTCGATTATTTCTAATAGAGATCCTCGTTTTATATCTCGGTTCTAGAAGAAGTTACATGAAGCTCTGGGGTCAAGATTAGACTTCAGCACTGTATTCCATCATTAGACAGATGGTCAATCTGAGAGGGTGATTCAGATATTAGAGGATATGCTTTAGAGTTGTGTGACACATTTTTGAGGGAGTTAAGAGGATTATCTACCGCTAGCTGAGTTCGTCTACAACAACAGTGTCCAAACTAGTATTCAGATGGTACCTTAGGAAGCTCTGTATAGTCATAAGTGTCGTACTCCTTTATGTTGGACTGAGTTGGGTGAAAGTCGAGTTTTAGATCCTGAGTTGGTTTCTGGGACTCAGAATAAGGTTCGACTGATTCGAGATCATCTGAAGGCGGCTTTTGATGGATAGAAGTCTTATGCGGATCTGAAGAGGCGTGAGATTGAGTATTCTGTAGAGGACTTTGTGTTTCTGAAGATCTCTACGTTGAGTAAGATTTGAGCTTCAATCGTAAGGGCAAGCTAAGCCCTAGATTTATTAGGCTGTATCGGATTCTGAAACTTGTGGGGCCAATTGCCTATCAGTTGTAGTTACCCCTTAAATTGGACCGTATTCATGATGTATTTCACGTCTAGATGTTTAGGCGGTTCCGATCTGATCCATCCCACATAGTCTCCATTGAGGATATCGAGTTAGGCCAGATTTGACCTTTGAGGAGGAGCTTCAGATTCTGGAGCTTCAGATTCTGGAGCGAGACGTTAAGGTTCTGAGGAGGAAGTCTATTCCTTTAATAAAGGTTCTGTGGCGGAATCATAGCCCTAAGGAGGCCACGTGGGAACCTGAGGACTCAATACATCGGCAGTATCCTCATCTATTCTGATCAGGTAAATTTCGAGGTCAAAATTTTTTTAAGGGGTGGCGCCCCAAAATTTTCTATCTTTATTCTGTGAAATCTTGACACAACTGTGTATCTGCTTCAGTGGTTTAAATATTCTGGGAGTGTGTGAGAGGTCCTAGGTTCAAGGCCCACCCTGGGCAAAATTTTGTTATTTGTGGAATAAAGCCCTATCTCTGTTCAGTGGGCTTATTTTAACTATCTGTAATTTTATTTTAGAATGAGCCTACTGGTTCAAGTGGTAAGAGAGTCTGTGTATTGTGTGGAGATCCTGAGTTCGAATCCCTGCGTCAGCGAAGGTAGTAATTTTTGCTTGTTTTCCTGAGAGAGTTGGATGGAATTTGAATTCTGAGTAGTGGAGTAGTGGGAAAGAATTAAGGGATTGTGGGAATATCTTTTGATTTTTTTTATTTTCTTTTTACTAAAATTCCTATTTTTTCTCTCTACCAAAAATTCCCAAACTCTCTGATGTTTTTTCTTGCTCATCTCCTTCATAATTTTCACATTTAATTTTTGTTTTCTTTCTCTGTTGCTCTCGTTTTTTCAACCAATTGTTGCTTTCACGTTTGGATTCTTTGATCGAGTTGGTAAGTTAAGACTTGGGTTGTTAATGGTAGATTTTGAGTTTTACTCAATGTTAGGATAATCGTTTTTTGGTGAGTAATCGATAAATTCTGTGAACGGTTATGTAGGTGAAGGCTGGGAATCGGTGGTTTTTGCCCCAACTGTTTAACTTTCGCATAGTCGTTTTGAGGTGGTAGGTGTGGAATGTTGCTCGGTTTAGTTGTTAATATTGTTAAATCGGTTACTAATAGGACTTTTGAGATTCTATTTTTAGGTGCTGGTAGTCTTGGGAGTGTTTTTACATCGAAACAGTACCAGGTGTTTACCCAATAAGCAAGAAAATGAGTTTTCAGTAAAAGCCAAAAACCTTATTGTCGACGCCACACGGTCGTGTGGTAGGCCATGTGAATGACGAAGGCCAGACTGTGCATAAGAGAAGGCCGTGTGATGGCCAGAGTGTGGCCGTGTGAGCCACACGGGCTAGGCCAGATTGGGCATGTAGGCCACACGGGCGTGTGATAACTGGGCCAGGCCGTGTGATCCACATGGGCAAGGTCACATGGGCTTGTGGGACCACACGGACACGCCATACAGGCGTGTGATAACTGGGCCAGGCCATGTGATCCATACGGGCAAGGCCAATCTGGGCGTGTGGGCCCATTTATTTGTATTTTTCCTTAGGGTTGTAGGGGTCGTCCCAAACGACTGTGGGCCTACTGTAAGGTCGTAAGGGCTAACGAAACCCTAAACTGTATAATCTATTGACTGATATTCTATATTGAGCATGATAGTATATGCATGTTATATCTGCATGTGAGAATGTGAGCATGGTTAATCTGTATGTATGAAACTGAATATTCTGTATCTAATATTGGGGTTGGGATGATGTATATTGAACAAAGTGTTCTGAAAGACAAATTATGTCTAATATCTGGCAACACAGCTGCATTATATCTGATATGTGCCGCATCAGCACAGTGTGGTGTGTAGGGCTGAGTTGGTGTTTTGAACCCCACATGGTGTGTAGGGATGGCCGGAAATGGTGTGTAGAGGATAAAGGTAGGATTCTGATATCTGATTTGCATATCTGTAACTGTATCTGTACCTGAAATAGGCTCAGTCCCAAATCTGTATCTGTCTGATTCTAATTTTTCTATTATGTGCATGCTTAATTCTGTGGGGTTACACACCGAGTTTACGTAAACTTACTCTTTTATGTTTAATCTGTACAGGTAATCTACAGAGTTAGGCAGATCAATGCAGCCGAGGACTCAACGATGACCAATCGCCATAAACTGTTATTTTGCTTTATACTTTAAATTAGATATTGGCTTATAATTTATGAGGTTGTATTTTTTGGGACTCTGGACTCTTTAAAACTATTTGGGCTTTTGGATTTAAATTGTTTAGTCGATGATGGTTTTACTTAAAGACATGTTTTCTAGACTCTTGAACTGTTTTCTAAACAAAACGGTTTTACAAGCTCCCGCTACAAATATATTTTATCTCTAAATGATTTAAAGAAAAAGAGCTTTAAAATTAATAGTAACAATAAAGGCTAATGAACTGAAAAGGGTTTTATCTTAACGACAACTATTTCTTTCAACTCATTTCATGTGACACTTTCGGATTCGGCCATAACACCTAGGCCGGGTTTGAGGTGTTACAAAAACCTTAAATATTTTTCAAAACATACATTTTTATTAAATTTAGCTATAGTTTATGAATATGAAAATAATTCTAACAGTTAAAATTCGTATTTTAGAGATATTAATTTTTATATTTTTACAATACTAACATAAATAATCAAGCAAAGCTTCAGGCTGATAGATATGAAAAACTAAATAAATAAATAAAAAATCAAGGATTGAAGTCAGTCTAAAAAATTTATGTTGTTTGTCTTTTCTTAAATGTGTTTGCTAGTGAAAAAATATATGTATTTTTTAAGTTATTTAAATCAAACAATAAATGAATTTTAAATGAATATGTTCATAAAACATGAATGAATTAAACAAGTTTTATTTGTTTTCGGTTCGTTTATTAAATGAATTTCAAAATCTTATTTAATTTCATTTATTTATCTTGATAAACAAATATACACAAAATAGAAACAAAATTGTTCATGACTTGTCCATTAAACACTCTATTTATTTACAACCCTAATATTAAATCTTAAGTTGACATTAGTTTAAATAAGAAATAAATAATAAATATGGCATTAACGAAAGAATTAAATGTATTTGTTTCATAAAAAATAGTTTGATTGACCAAAATTAAACATTTTTTATTTTAAAAATTGTCTTCCTCTCTTCAATAATTTAAGATATTTTTTGCAAAATAATTCTCTCGTAACATAGGTTTTAGATTAATAATTTGAATCAAGTCAAATGTTAGTATATTAATAATAATAATAAAAATAAAATTTTCATATTCATTTTAATTTTTTAAATATTTATCTCAAATATTATAGTCTTCAATATCATTAACATATATATTTAATAATATATAAAACTTTATAAACATAATTGATACTATTTTAATAAACTAATTATTATTGAAATTTATTTTAATAATAAATTTTAACATAAATAATAATTTTAAAGTTTAAATAGCATTATTAATATTTTATATTAATATTTTATTGTTAAAAAATAAATTATAATTTATTCATATTTAGTAATAAATGTCTTATAATACAAAAAAAGTGTAACACCCCCTAAGCCTAACCTGTCGTCGAAACAAGATTACGGAGCATTACCGAATATTTCAGAACAAATACAAATAATCATATAATAATATAATATACATATCATAATTTAATCATAATGTCCCTTTATTGAGCCTTCGAAGCCTAAATCATGTGTTTGAAACAAATCGGGACTCAATCGAAAACTCAGAGAATTTTTCGTGAAATCTTAAAATTTTTCCTAGGTGCAGGGCACACACACCCATGTATAAGCCGTGTGTCTCACACGGTCTGGTCACATGCCCGTGTGCTAGGCCGTGTGGACTCAAAATGAGCCTTATACATCAAGTTTACCAACCCTGCAAATCTTAAATAACAAGCAACTCATATTCCAAATATTCAACCAATCCAAAACACATTCAAATACTTCTAATATATGCCAAATTTATCAATTTAAAAATCTGATCAATGTACCAACATAGATATTTTACAAATATTAACCAGCTCAATTCATTTAACTTCATTCAAGCCAAATCAAATTTAAAACCAAATCTCAACCTAAAATTTGTATATGTAAAATTCATTTATACCTCAACCAAAATATATCATTTTATAACCTTAGTATAACACATATGTTATATATATATACATATATATATATATATATATATATATATATATATATATATATATTCGACCCATTTCATATTATAGCATCATTACAATTATTTCCTAAAATGACAAACATAACATCTTAGGTTGTCACGCCCCAAAATTCTTATTTTTGTTATTGTGAAAATGTGACACAAATATGTATCTGCTTCAGTGGTTAAGTGTTCCAGGTGTGTATGTGAGGTCCTAAGTTCAAGCCCTGACTTTGGCAAATTCTGTTATTTTTCTGACTTAACCTCTATTTCTGGCTTGTAGGCTTTTAATTAAAAGTTTGTAAGTTCTTACCAAAATGGGCTTGCTGGTCTAGTGGTTAAGGAGAGTGTTGGTTGGTAGAGGGTCAGGAGTTCGAATCCCTGCATAAGCGTAAGGATAAATATTTTTATTTGCTCATCTGTTGGAGAGTTTGAGTTGTATTGGAAATCTGAGTAGGGGGAGTTTGGTAGAGAGAATTTAGGGGGGGTGGATTTTGGGGTTAACAGATTTTCTGAGCATTATCGTTTTCTTTTTGCAAAATTTTGGCTTTCCCAAAACTCCCCACCTTTCTAACGCCATCTCTTCTCTCTTTCTTCTTCTCCTTTCATTTTTCTGTTGTCAAACCCGAATTCTTCTTTCCATTCTTCTTTCTGTTTCTGTCTCTTTTTACTGGCTATCACACCTTCGTTCTGTTGGGTCAATTTTCGTCACATGTTCTGGTAAGTGAAGTTTTTTCTCTCTTTAACTTAAGATTTTTTCAGCTTTAATTCGGGGGTTTTTGACATTTGGCAGTAGCATCTCACGTGGATTAAGGGTCTCATCGTGCTATTGCATAATCAACTGTTTCGAGGTGCTGGGGTAAGCTTTTCATCGCTTAAGGGATGTATTTCTTGTTTAGGATTCAGTTTTAGTTCGATTGATTAAATAATAAATCGAGTGAAATTGGTCAATTATAGGTTCTAGAGTGCTCGGAGATCATTGTAGCATCAGTCGAAACCAGGTGTGTACCCGAAAATGCAGAAAATAAGGTTTTGGCGAAAGCTTAAAACCCCACTGTCGAGACCACACGAATGTGTGGTTGCCCGTGTGGATGGTCGTGTGCCATAGCACATGCGTGTGATCGACAAGGCCAGGGCATGTGCACAAGACACTACCGTGTGGTGGCCAGGAAGGTCATGTGTAAAATACGGGCTAGACTGATTTGGGCCGTGTGGGCTACACAAGTGTGTGAGCCCACACGGTCAGGCTGTATGATCCATACGGCCAAAGCCTATTTGGGCCGTGTGGGCCCACATGGGCTTATGAGCCTATTTATCTGAAATGATTCCTAAGGTTGCAGGGGTCGCCCAAGTCAAATGTGAACCTACTATAGGGTCAGTAAGCGTTACCTAGACCTCTAAATGTATGATTTAAGTGTATGTGATGCATGATAAATTATGTATAATTAATGATATATATATATATATATATATATATATATATATATATATATATATATATGTATGAATGATGGTTGCATAAAAGCATGACATATTGTATGTTTGCATTGCAAAAATACGAATTTTCTAAAAACTAAGGTTTTCTATAAAATAAAGAATTCTACTTAAAATAAATGATTTCCAAAGCTTCTACTAAAAAGATACGTTTGAGTCAAAATAGTGGACACTCATTTTTTTGTTAATTAAATGTTTATAGACAGAAACGGTTTTATCGTCAACTTAGTTTTCAATCACCCTATCATGTGACATCGCCAGATTCAGCCATAACGTCTAGGCCGGGTTTGGGGGTGTTACATTTAGTGGTATCAGAGTCAGGTTACAAAACTCGGCTGTGGATTTTGGGTTTCAAAAATATGTTTTTAAAGAATTAATCTCAAAATTATTTGAAATGATTTGACTTAGTATGTGGTACCTCGAGTCTCCGGCGCCGATCTTGTAAGTATTCTGAACCTGTGATCAGTTTAAACTAAAAATATGGTAGATAGTATATTCTAAAATTACTATAGGTAGTATACTATGAAAACATTCTAGGCAGTGTATACTGAAACTGTAGTAAAACTGATACTGTAGCAAAACTTATAAAAACTGCGATTTGCGAAACCCACTCTAAATTACTGAAACTGTTTCCATAAAACATCTGCTAATAAATATCGAAATTGTAACTGATTCATAAAACTGTTAATGTAGATGAAACCCCGAATCTGTGATGAACGCACGAGGTATCTGCGGACGAGGTACTAAATGCCAAGGTAGAGGCCATAGAGGGGCGCGAGCTGAGTCCTCTTCACTGGGCAATATGCCAAATCTGGACACGAGTGAACACCAGTGTCGCCTATTACTGAGACTGTGTCTCAAGATCGCATGGCTGAGTAGGATGCATTGTCCCAGGCTATGCTAAGGATATTGGAAAGGGTAGTCGGGCCTAATACTAGATTTGAAGGTCGTGGGTCGATTACGGAACGACTCCGGTCCAATGGAACTAAACTTTTTCAGGGTGTCACTAGAGTCACCCCTAATGTGGTTGAGTACTGGATAGAGGCTCTAGAGTGGATTATGGATGACTTAGATTGCACCACTGAGCAGAAATTAAAGGGTGCAGTCTTTCTGTTACGTGACGAGGCTTATCAATGGTGGCGGATAATTAGGGAGGGCTCTTAGCCCAAACGTCTGACCTGGGAGATCTTTAAAACCACCTTCTAGGGGAAATATGTGGGAGCCAGTTTTGTTGACGCTTGTAGGAGGAAGTTTCTGAATCTTACTCAAGGAGATCGATTAGTGGCCGAGTACGAGGCCAAGTTCCTAAGATTGAGCTGCTATGTAATACCCCAAAATTTTTACAGTAAAATATTATCAGTAATATAGTAAAATAAGGAAATAAAGTGACAAAAAGGGAAATTTTGAGTTATGTCAATATTGGGAAGTATATTATGACATATTGATTCAAAAAAGGACTAAATTGTAAAAGTGAGAAAAGTTTTGTGGCCCAAGAGTAAATACTCAAAATTTAAAGGATTAAAGTGTAAATATGAAAAGTTAAAGGACTAATAGTGCAAATATTTTAAGGGTGGAATGATCTAGAAACCAAGGAAAATTGATGAATTAGGACCAAATTGAATAGGTAAAGAATTATGAGGGACTAAATTGTAATTTTACCAAATTAAAGGATGACTCAAGGATGGAATATCAAAAGATAATAAAGGGCAAAATGGTTAATTGGAAGAGAGAGAAATCTAGAAAGTAATGATATGTTGATGATATTTTATGATTATTTAATTAGATATATATTATTTTAATGAGATATTTTATTATTTTATTATTATTTTATTATTAATTATTTGGTATAAAAGGAAGGAAAGATGAAGAATTTTCATCATCTTTCCATGCATGCAACTAATGTTAGAAGAGAAGGAAAAGAAAGAAATTTTCTTTTCTTTACAATTTGGTCCTTCCATAAAAAATTTACAATTTTCACCTAGAAATCAAAAGAATTTCCATAGCTACTAAGAGAGAGAAATGTTAAGGAGACCATGGGGAGTTAGAATATCAAGTTGGATTCAAGAAATAGAAGCTGGAGAAGAGAGAAAATAAAGTTAAAAATTGGTATCAAGAGAACAAGGTAAGTACATCAAGATTTCAATATGTTTTTAAGTTTGTTATTGTTGATAAAGCATGGAAATAATGTTACAGTAGAGTTTTGACATAAGGTTCTATGTTCTTGATATGTTAGTGAAGAGAAAATAAGAGAAAGTGATGAGAAATGGTGTAAAAAAAGAAAATAAGGGTGTTATAACATGGTAATTAATATCTTGCACTAAAACAGTTATGGACAGCAACAGTAGTCTAACTTTGAAAAATCACCATAAATTGTAGAAATCGAATTTGAAGATGAAAAAAGTATGGGATTAAATCTCATTGAGTCTAGCTTCTCATAGAAGAAACAGTGTAAGAAATGGATTTTCAAATTTTGAGATATAATGAATTTTGTGAGACAAGGTCAGAATGAATTTAGGTTCCCCTGTTAAGACTTTAAAAAATCTTAAAAAAAATGAATAAACATAATTATGGGCTTAAATTTATATGTATAGAATCCTGAATGAGTCTAGTTTTAATAGAAACAAACTAGAACATTATTTGAATTCTGTACAATGAGATAATTAATTTTTAGTGAAGAAGGGTCAGAACTGTTAGACAGCAGAATAGGGGTGACTTTAATGAATAAACTGTACTAATTGGCTAAACCAAAAATTCTGAAAATTTTATGGTAAGAATATATGTGAGTTTAGTTTCAGGTAAAATTTACATATCTTAATTTGGAGTTCTGTAACTCAATAAATAAATAATTTAGTGACTATAACTCAAATGGACAGCTTTGAATATACATATAAGTAAATAGTGAAATTATTGATAATGTTACTTATAAGCATATTATATAAATTTAAGGATGTGGAATGGAGATGAGGAGGAGGAAAATATATATGAATATTCAGCAAGCATGGCTAATTTGCATGTTTTAGGCTTAAGGACTAAATTGAATAAAAGTAAAACTTTATGGGCAATTTTGTAAAAATTTCAAAAATGACCAAATTGCATGAAATGGATTAATTTTATTATTTAAATTACAAAATTGAATGAAATTATTAATTTAGTTCAAGATAGGGGGAAAACATGTTTTAGGGATTAAATTGAAAAGTATTGAAATTATGGAAAAATTTTGATAATTTACAGAATTCATGGATTGTTATCAATATGTATGAGAATAATAGCTGGAAATAAGGATTAAATTGCAATAATTTTATTTTCTTGACCCTAAGGATGAAATCGTCATTAATCAAAAGTTTAGGGGCAAAATGGTAATTTTGTATGGAGCATTAATTAAATGCATTAGAATATGAAATGAATAAAAATGATGATCAAATTTATTTATAAAGAACCGGACGACACAAATACGAGACTTGATCATGGAAAAGAAAAGATATTAGAATAATGAAATCATAAACACGAACAATCAATGAGGTAAGTTTGTGTAACTTGAATTGTATTTTTAAACACTTGAAAGATGTGGTTATGTAATGAAAATATGATTTGAATATTCAATTTATGATAATTGATGAAATATTGGTAAATACTCGATATAACTTGAAAATAAATCCCTGTTGAATGGAAGGAAAATTCGATGGATCTCTGAAAAGGAATTGACGGTAAAAAGGATCTAGCCCGGACGGGTGATCCTAACCTGATATAGCCCTCTCAAAGAATATGTGGAAAATGGATTTAGCCCGGACGGGTAATCCGAATTAGGGTCTCAATTTAGCCTGGACTGGTAATTCAGATCCAAGCTCATTAGAGTAATTGTCGTTACAGGGGATTTAGACTGGACTGGTAATCCCACTGTAAGGATGAGGTTCGCGGGAGTGTGCTCTCTGATATGAAATGTGTAAGACCATGGTTGAAAGATACCATGGCAACCTGATATGAAACGTGTAAGGCCATGGTTGAAAGATACCATGGCAACCTGATATGAAACGTGTAAGACCATGGTTAAAAGATACCATGGCAACTTTGATATGAAACGTGTAAGACCATGGTTGAAAGATACCATGGCAACCTGATATGAAACGTGTAAGACCATGGTTGAGAGATACCATGGCAACCTGATATGAAATGTGTAAGACCATGGTTGAAAGACACCATGGCAACCTGATATGAAATGTGTAAGACCATGGTTGAAAGATACCATGGCAACATGACGAGAAAATGAATAAGACCATAGTTGAAAGACACTATGGCATCATGTCAAAAATAAATAAGACCGTGGATGGGAGATTTATGACATCTGTTGAACAATTGATATTCAGGTAATATGTATCAGATGACGAATGGTTATATGAAATAATTATGAAGATAGATAAACGAAATAAGTATAAGTACATGGAATATAATTTATGTTAAGTTTGATATAAGCTATTACCGGAATAAATATACATAAAATATATGGAAATGATGAAGCATGAAATATTGATATAATGAAATGAATGATATATGCTTATGAAGAAACGGTAAGAGAATGATATGTTTCATGACATGTATATATATGATTATCTTTGATATGTTGATACAAGGAAATTATATAAGTAAAGACAATTATTAAACTCAAGTGTGATATGTTGAGAAAATAAGTATATCTATGTTGAATTTATATGAAATAAGTGCAAGTATACTAACAATGATGTGGCTTGACGCTTAGACAAAGGTCAAGCTATTGATTGAATGGTAACATGTTTAATTATAAGAGCATTGAAATGGTAAATACTTAGAAGAAAAGAAAATTTAAGATTTTGCGAAATTTTTTTATGATCCCGATTTAATTCCGGTTGGTTTTTAATGTATGTTCGGGGCTTCAAGGGCCTAATAAAGAGACGTTATGATTATTTTCAAAATATGAATAATAAATGACTCAGAATTATCTGAAAATGTTCAGTAAACTCCGTTAATGCCTCATACCTATTCTGGCAATGGATACGGGTAGGGGTGTTACACGCTACGCACGATGTATGGTGGCATTGGAGTATGAGATGTGTGTCCACTTTGAGGATGACCTCAGAGATAATTTAAGAGTTTTGATAGCTCCGTAGAGGGAACGAGATTTTTCTGTTCTTGTTGAACAGGTGAAGATCACCGAGGATGTTAAACGCGTTGAGCACCAAAACAGAGATAGAGAAGGGGGTAAGAATAAGAGAGATTCGGAGCCCTCAAGTTCTGTACAGAGGCCTAAGAAAAAGGCCAGACTTGATAGGCCAGTTAGAACTGGGCACCACATTCATGCATCGGATTGCAAAACCATGTGTCGATTGTGGTAGACGCCATAAGGGTGAGTGTTGGAGGAGGATTGAGACGTATATGAGGTATGGATCATTAGATCATCGCATTAGAGAGTGTCCGTTAAGGGTCGATCAGATGCAAGCTTAGGGTACTAGCATTGCGCAACCACCGAGAGTAGCACAGCAGCCACCGAGAGGCCGTGGTCAGGCTAAAGGTGGTAATGGCATGGGTCGTGGATAGAAAGCACTGGGCAAAGGTGCTGGACAGACTGAGGTGAGGTAGCCTACTATTGTTTACGCTGCACGTTGCCGAAAGGACAAAGATGCTCTCGACGTCATCACGGATACGTTCTTAATTTATGATGTACCTTATCTTGCATTGATAGACATAGGTTCCACACATTACTATGTAACTAGTAACATATTTGAAAACTTTGGGATTTCGGTTGAGAGCACAACGAGTGAGGTTACTGTAATGAGTTTGTTGGGGCAGTCTATAAGGGTTAATAAGTTATCCAGAAATGTACCGTTAGAGGTTCAAGGGGTGATCTTTTTGGATGATTAAATGGAGCTTTCGTTTTGAGAGTTCGATCTGATTCTAGGGATGAACTGGTTGGTCAAGCATCGTGTAAGTTTGGACTGTGCGACTAAGAAGGTTGTATTGATAACCAAGGAGGGTGATGAGGTAGTCGTGATTAGAGAACGTCAGAAGTACTTGGCTAACGTCATTTCTGCACTCGTAGCTAAGAAACTAGTTCGTAAGAGATGTGAGGCATACTTGGCCTACGTAAGTGTTTATGCTTCTAGGAACTTTACTGTAAAGGATACCCGCACTGTAAGGGATTTTTTAGACGTTTTCCCTGAGAAGCTACCGGGTTTACCTCCGAATCGGAAAGTGGAGTTTAGGATTGAACTTTTCCCTGGTACAGCTCAGGTGTCTATCACTCTCTATCGAATGGCGCTGAAGGACCTTACAGAGCTTAAGGCTTAGATTCATGAGTAGTTGGATCGTGGGTTCATCAGCCCTAGCGTGTCTTCGTGGGAAGCACCGATATTGTTTGCAAAGATGAATGATAGATCCATGAGGATGTGTATTAACTACTGGAAACCAAATAAGTTGACTATTAAGAACAAGTATCCGCTTCCGAGGATTGATGAATTTGATGAACCGAGGGGCATCTATGTTATCCAAGATTGATTTGCGTTCTAGATATCATTAGTTGAAGGTTAAGGAAGCTGATGTGCATAAGACAGCTTTTAAGACTTGTAGTTATGCCTTTTGGGTTGACGAATACGCCAACCGCATTCATGGATTTGATAAATCGGGTATTTCAGCCTTATCCGGATCAGTTCGTCGTAGTTTTCATCGACGACATATTGGTTTATTCAAAGACTGAGGATGAGCATGACAAGCACCTTAGGATTGTTCTTCAGATTTTAAGGGAAAAATAACTCTATGCTAAGTTTAGCAAGTACGAGTTCTGGTTACGTGAAGTAACATTTCTAGGTTATGTGGTGTCTGCTGAGGGGATTCAAGTCGATCCTCAAAAGATTGAGGCTGTAGTGGGTTGGAAGCAGCCTAAGAATGTGTCTGAGATCCGCAGTTTTCTGGGGTTGGCGAGTTATTATCGGTGGTTTGTAGAAGGCTTCTCACTGATTGCAGCACCCTTAACTAAGCTGCTACGTAAGAGTGTACCATTTGTCTGGTCTGATGTGCAGCAGTAGAGCTTTGAGAAGCTCAAGACTACTGACTGAGGCTCCTGTTCTAATACAACTTGAACCTAGAAAGGAGTTCACGATTTATAGTGATGCATCGTATGTCGGTTTGGGATGTGTGTTGATGCAAGATGGTAAGGTGGTAGCATATGAGTCTCGTCAGCTAAAGACACATGAGGTGAGCTATCCAACGCACGATTTGAAATTGGCTGTTGTAATTTTTGCTCTGAAAATTTGGAAGCACTATCTGTATTGTGAGAAATGTATCATCTACACTGATCACAAGAGCATCAAGTACCTCCTTACTCAGAAGGAGTTGAATCTTAGGTAGCTTAGATGGGTTGAGCTGCTTAAGGATTACAATTGTACCATTGATTACCATCCTGGAAAGGCTAATGTGGTGGCCGATGGGTTGAGCCATAGGGCTATGACTGATCTGAGAGCAATGTTTACTCAACTTAGCTTGTTCGATGATGGGAGTTTGTTGGCTGAACTGCAAGTCAAACCAACTTAGATCGAGCAAATTAAGGGTAAACAGTTGGAGGATAAGTCTTTAGGTTTTAAGTTTCGACAGGTGCAGAGTGCCTGTACTACGAATTTTAGGCTGAATAATGATGGGGTGCTCTATTTTCGTGGACGGATCTATGTTCCAAATGACACTGATTTAAGGCAGTGTATTTTGAGAGAGGCGCATAGTAGCCCTTATGTTATGCATCCTGGTAGAAATAAAATGTATCGAGATCTTCAACAGTTGTATTGGTGGCCAGGATTGAAGCGAGAAGTTACCAAATTTATGGCTAGATGTCTGACATGCCAGCAGGTTAAGGCTGAGCATCAGTTGCCTTTGGGTTTACTGTAGCCGGTTAAGATTCCATTATAGAAATGAGAGCGTGTAACGATGGATTTCTGATAAATTGTAATTTATACATATTATTGTTCCATACTTAACACTAATGGAATGATTTATCTTTAGATTTGGTGAATTTAATGCTCCTAATCCTTTAAATTCGTGATTTATACTTAGGTGAGCACAGGAGAGCAAAAAGAACAAGAAACGGGCCGAAAACGGAGAAAATAGGCCGACGTGAGAAATCAACACGGCCTGGACTTCCTCACACTGGTTGCACACATGTCCGTGCCATTCTAGCAGGCTCGAACACGGCCTAAAACAACCTCAACACGGGCGTGTCTATCTCTCAGACTTGACCACTGCCTGAAGTAGTCGCACACGAGCGTGTCCCTGTCGAGCCTAAGTTAATAACTATTCAGAAAAAGGCGATTTTGAGGGCTTTTAGGCATTCCAAAGCCTATTTAAACACCCTAGAGGAGAATTAAAAGAGACACACAGAGTAGGAAGCAAGAAATTACTCGAAGGAAGCCGATTGATCTATCTCGGAAGCTGGATTCACCTCCAAGACTGAAGATCTCCCTTCAATTTCCTTCAGGGGATTTTGGGTTTTCTTTATGTTTTGTCATCATTCTTCTGAGATGTTTTCTTTTACAGTTATGGACTAATCCCCTAAATACCTAAGGGGGATGAAACCTAAGACGGATCTTGTTAATATTTTCTGAACTATATGATAAATACTTGATTTGTTCTTAATTATGACTTTAACTCTTGTTTGAATATTCCGAGATATTGATTCAAGTATTGATGTGCTTATGCGGAGGATGAATAGTCCCTGTTTAAGAGTAGATCATTCATAATTAAGCAGAGTGGCATGCAATCCTAGAGATAGGACAACATAAATCTACCGGATTAGAATCAAATCTAATAAAAGAATCCATAGATCGAGTTAATGCAAAACTAGGGATTTTAATTAGAAAGAGATTTCAGTTAATCAACCTAGGGTTAGACGTTATTAGTCTTGAATAGGGATAATAACATAACTTAGGGATTTCTACAGATCAAGTCAAGTGAATAAATCGTCTGGTTCAGAGTCAATTAACAAGAGAAGTCTAGGTGGATTCTTCCTTGGGTGTTGTCTAAATTCAATCAGTTTCCCAAAAGTATTTCCCTAATTTACTTTCTGTGCAATCTTAGATTAGTTAATTAGTTATTTAAAACAACCTTCATTATTCTTAGGCTAGATAATAAAAAGAAAGTTAATACTAGTACTTTTAGTTCCTTTGGGTTTGACATCCGGTCTGGCTAAAACTATACTACTGTTCGATAGGTGCGCTTACCTTCATTGTGATAATAGTTAGTTTAAATACGATCAATTATAAATTTTAAAACTTATCGCGAGTGACAATCAATTTTGTTAGTGGGTTGCCTTTAACACCCACTAAGAAGGATTCAGTGTGGGTTGTCGTGGATCGATTGACCAAGTTTGCAAACTTCAGCCCAGTTAGGACAGATTATTCTTTGCAGAAGCTGACGAAGCTCTATATTTCTAAGATAGTGAGACTGCACGGGGTACCGGTTTCAATCATCTCTGATAGGGATCCTTGCTTTACGTCTCAGTTTTAGAAAAACATATATGAGGCTCTAGGTTTAAGGTTGGACTTCGGTACTGCGTTCCATCCTTAGACTGATGGTCAATCGGAGAGGGTGATTCAGATACTGGAGGATATGTTGAGGAGTTGTGCTATCGATTTCTGAGGCAGTTGGGAGGAGTATCTGCCACTAGCGGAGTTTACTTATAATAACAGTTTCCAGTCTAGCATCCAGATGGCACCTTACGAGGCTCTGTATGGTTGTAAGTGTCGCACTCCCTCGTGTTGGACTGAGTTGGGTGAACGACGTGTTCTGGGTCCTAAGTTGGTTTCTGATACTGGGATAAAGTTAGATTGATTCGGGATCGACTGAAAGCGGTATTGGGCAGATAGAAATCTTATACGGATCTGACGAGACGCGAGATTGAGTATTTTGTGTGGGATTTTGTATTTCTCAAGGTCTCGCCATGGAAAAAGATTTTGAGGTTTGGTCGTCAGGGCAAGCTGAACCCTAAGTTTATTGGGTCGTACCAGACTTTGAAACGAGTGGGACCAGTCGCTTATCAGTTGGAGCTACCTTCAGAGTTAAACAGTATTCACGGTGCGTTCCATGTCTCGATGTTGAGGCACTACCACTGTGATCCTACGCATATTATCCCTGTTGAGGAGATTAAGGTTAGGCCAGATTTGACCTTTGAGGATGAGCTAGTTTAGATTCTGGATCGTGACATTAAGGTTCTGAGGAAGAAGTCCATTCCACTGGTGAACATTTTATGGCATAATCATAGCAGTTAGGAAGCTACGTGGGAACCTGAGGATGTGATGCATCAGCAGTATCCTCACCTTTTCTGACCAAGTAAATTTCGAAGACGAAATTTTATTTTAAGGGGTTGAGTTGTACTCCCTAAAATTCTTATTTTTGTTATTATGAAAATGTGACACAAATATGTATCTGCTTTAGTGGTTAAGTGTTCTAGGTGTGTATGTGAGGTCCCAAGTTCAAGCCCTGACTTTGGCAAATTCTGGTATTTTTCTAACTTAACCCCTATTTCTAGCTAGTAGGCTTTTAATTAAAAGTTTGTAAGTACTTACTAGAATAGGCCTACTGGTCTGGTGGTTAAGGGGAATGTTGGTTGGTAGAGGGTCAAGAGTTCGAATCCCTGCATGAGCAGAAGGATAAATATTTTTGTTTGCTCGTCGGTTGGAGAGTTTGAGTTGTATTAGAAATCTGAGTAATGAGAGTTTGGTAGAGAGAATTTAGGGAGGGTGGATCTTGGAGTTATCATATTTTCTGAGCATTATCATTTCCTTTTTACAAAATTTTAATTTTTCCAAAACTCCCTACCTTTCTGACGCCATCTCTTTTCCCTTTCTTCTTTTCCTTTTGTTTTAATGTTGTCAAACCCAAATTCTTCTTTTTGTTTCTGTCTCTTTTTGCTGGCTATCACACCTTTGTTCCGTTGGATCAATTTCATCACACATTCTGGTAAGTGGAGTTTTTGCTCTCTTTAACTTACGATTTTTCCAACTTTGATTCGGAGGGTTTTTGATGTTTGGTAGTAGCATCTCACGTGGATTAAGGGTCTCATTGTGCTATTGCATAATCAACTATTTCGAGGTGCTAGGGTAAGCTTTTCATCACTTAAGGGATGCGTTTCTCATTTCAGATTCTTTTTTTTTTATTGATTAAGTGATAAATTGAGTGAAACTTGTCAATTATAGGTTCTGGAGTGCTCGGGGATCGTTGTACTATCAGTCGGAACTAGGTGTGTACCCAAAAACGCAGAAAATAGAGTTTTGGTAAAAGTCAAAAACCCTACTATAGACGCCACACGGACGTGTGGTTGCCCGTGTGGTAGGCCGTGTGCCATAAAACGGGCATGTGATCAATGAGGCTAGGCCGTGCGTACAAGACACGACCGTGTGGTGGCCAGGTAGGTCGTGTGTGATACATGGCCCACACAGGTAGTCTGTACGGGCGTGTGAGATTTTGGGCCAGGCCGTGTGATCCACAAGTCCTAGGCCAATTTGGGCCGTGTGGGCCACACGCGGGCAGGCCACATGGGCGTGTGAGCCCATTTAACTGAAATGATTCTTAGGGTTGCAAGGGTCGCCCAAGTCGACTATGAACCTACTGTAGGGTCAGTAAGCGTTACCTAGACCCATAAATGTATGATCTGAGTGTATGTGATGCATGATAAATTATGCATGATTACTGATATATATGTATACGTATGACTGATGGTTGCATAAAAGCATGACATATTGTATGTTTGCACTGCATTGGGTTGGGATGATAATGATATTTGGAGGAAGTGTACTGGAAGGCTTTAAGCCTATTATCTGGTAGCTCAACTGTAATATACTGAATATGTGCCGCATTCAGTACTACGTAGAGTGTAGGGACGGGTGGGTGTTTTAAACCCCACATGGAGTGTAGGAATGGACAGAGATAGTGTGTAGAGGTCGGTGGGTAGGACTCATTCATCGACACTATTTGCGTTCGACATCTTTGTGATGGGATAAAGCCCTAATGCATATCTGATACTGGACTGAAATGGGCTAAGGCCCAAACTACTACTGAAACTGTAATAGGCTTAGGCCCTAAACTGCATTTGACTGTTTACTACTAATTGCCTATATGCATATTTTCTGTGAGGATTACGCACTGAGTTTACGTAAACTCACACCCTCTGTTTAATGACAGTTCAGTGCAGCAGAGGACTCAGTGGTGGCCACACATATTTTAAATTATTTTACTTACATATATGGTTTTACTTGATTGTGGGGTATTTTTATGTAGTTGGACTTTATGGACTGTTTTGTTTGAATTTTGGGAATTTTATCTGCTTTTACGGACTTACAACTACCACTTAACGAAAATACGAATTTCCTAAAAACTAAGGTTTTCCATAAAATGAACGATTCTACTTAAAATAAATGATTTCCAAAGCTTCCGCTAAAAAGATACGTTTGAGTCAAAACAGTGGATACGCGTTTTTTTTGTTAATTAAATGTTTATAGACGGAAATGGTTTTATCGTCAACTTAGCTTTCAATCACCCTATCATGTGACATCATCAGATTCGGCCATAAAGTCCTGGCCGGATTTGGGGGTGTTACATAGGTACATGCCATTTACCAAAAAGAATTGTACTTCACCACAATTAGAGGTGATAATGGTAAATGGCCAAGGCGATTTGGGCAAGCCCACTTAAAAATTTGTCCAAGCCCTACCCAAATAAAATTGTTAAGCCTGAGAGCTGACTGGCCTTGCCATATTATTATTTTTTACTTATTTCATTAAATAAAAAAAATTTAAAAATATAATAAATCAAATATATTTATAAATATAAAAACAAATATTAAAACAAATAAAAATGATACTAAAATAATTCTTAAAACAATACACAAATTTACAATATAATAAAAAATGGCTATATTAAAATTAAAATGATTAAAAATAAAATAAAAAATATATTAATATATAATTCGGGCCGGG
Organism: Gossypium anomalum; assembly: GCA_025698475.1. Lineage (NCBI taxonomy): Eukaryota > Viridiplantae > Streptophyta > Magnoliopsida > Malvales > Malvaceae > Gossypium > Gossypium anomalum. The sequence continues at coordinate 7,930,195 of CM046961.1, forward strand.
CCGGGCCCGGGCCAAAAAACTCTTACCCGAGGCCCGACTCGTTTTCGAAACGGGCCTCGTTTTTTTTGCCCAAGCTCATTTTTCGGGCCTATATTTTTACCCAAACCCTTCCATTTTTCGAGCAGGCATTCGGGCCGGACCAGGCCGCCCAGCCCATGATCAGCTCTAACCATAATGAGTTCAGGATCGGCCTTGGATGCTAATTCGACAATTTGACTTTAATCTAACCTGCGCACGGGAACAAACCGTACGCTGAGTACAAAATTCAGTAGTATTTCTATAATTCGAATACTTTAAAAAATAATACTATAAAGCATACACATTTAACCATATGTAAACATTAATCAATCAATAATTCAATTCATCCACTTAATCTTCATTTTTCATCAATAACTAATTCAAATAAATTTTCACTTTTATTCACATAACATTTGGCAATAGCAAAACTCTCTTTATGAACTCTTGGTTCATACATATCATTTGCATAATTCAATTCAATATCAAATTTCAAATTCACAATTCAATAACAATCTTATTGCCAATTCATTTATTTACCCCTATTAACAAGACTTAGACTTTGGTGGATACACGGATCCAACCAAAACACACCAGTATGGTATCCAGTGCATCATTGGATAATTCGAAATAATAGAGTGACACCTAGTGTCTCATCGGCCATGCCGAAGTAAGTTGGTACCCAGTATCTTATCGAATTTATCTGAAGTAATAGTTTGACACCCAGTGTCTCATCGACTCGAGGTCGAAGTATCCCTTAACTCTTCCAATCCTATGGCATGCCAACTATATTCGACTTAGCCCGATACAATTAATAGGGTTCCGATTCACTTTTCCAATACAACTAATATTCATTTCAATTCAAATAATCAATATATTCAATATATTTATACCAATTCAATTCAATCAATATAAATTTAATAACTTCATCACATAACAAATCAATCCATTTCAATTGCAAAACACAATAATTTTCACCTCAACACTTACCATATATATAAAGTTGACTTATAACAATTAACAACTAAGTTTGGATTATAGAAATACAAATCAGAATTCTCGAGCTACTCCTCGTTAACTTTGTCTTTTCCTTTTCTAGCCGAGGTCTCCGGCTTAATGTTAACTACGAAAATCGAAACAATAGAAAGTTATCAATACATCACAATTTCACATTGAATATTTCAATTTATACTCAACTTTTGCCTGAATTCCCATTTAGTCCCTAACCAATACTAACTTTATTTCTACAAAACTAATTTCATATATTCATTCAATTACCACTTAAAACTAAATTTAACTCTCTAATTTCACCATAAATCCCTAATTTTAAAATTCTCTCAATTTAGTCCCTATTACTCAAAAATTATAATTTAACTTACAATTCAATCCATATTTTTATTCTAACTTGAAATTCTATCAATTTAATCCCTAATTCTTCAATTTATTCAACATGAACAACTTCTAAAATTTTACTAACTTTTAAAATTTCAACTTAAATCAGGTAGTATTTTGTTCTAGGATTCCAAAAACATCAAAGTTATAAGAAAAAGGATTAAATTGACTTACCAATCAAACTTTGAACCTCAAAACCCTAATTTTCCTTTCTTTTTCTTTTTCATTCTCCTTTCTCCTTCTCTGTTTCGTTCCTATTCTCTGTTTCTTTTCTATCTTTTGTTTCTTTTATTTCTATTTTGTTTTATTATTTCTTTTAACTATTATTTTAATAATATAATATAAATATAATAATATTTTCTTAAATAATAAGTAAGTCTATATATATTACAAATATATGTATAATATTTTTTACACATGTAAATTATTCTTACTATACACTTGTCAACTTTTAGATTAATTACTAATTTAGTCCCTTCACTTTTCTATAATCTATAATTAAACTTTCACACTTTATTGAATTTAATTCTTATATCTAATTAACCTTAATTCAAACTAATTCACCTAACCAAAACCTAATTAATCACACAACTAACTTCATCAATATTTTTAATAAATATTTACGAATCCATTTTACGAAAACGGAGACTCGGAAATACATTTTTTGATAACAGTAAATTTCGGGCCGTTACAAAATGAATATTTAATAGTATAATATAAGTATTTGTTTAATATCTTACTGTGACCTGAATCTTTATTAAAGAAATAATACAGTGATAAAACTAGGGGATTTGATATGATGTAGGTCCAAACATGCTTAAGCATGTTTTCTCTCCAGTTTAATGGTTGAGAGGGTATGGATAAAAGTATGCATTGTATACTTCTTCTTCTTCTTCTTCTTCTTCTTTTTTTTACTTTAATATGCTTTTTTTTATCAATTTTTGTTTGTGTGCCAATGAAAGTGGCCACTTCCATTATCATTGCGCCAGACACATAACTTGTTTTATTTGTTGGCATGTTTGACCAAAATATTTTAATGCTTTGCTTGCATCTTTTTGAGGATCTTGTGCAGCCAATCTCACATTTATCATTGGAGAAGAGACTAAACCAAACAATATTATTTTTCAAGAATTCTTATGTAGTCTACTTACCTTATATATTGAGATATACAATCCATGAAAATATGAGTTGGTTTTATGATATTTTGTATCCTTATATTAAGGATAATTGATTTGATGAGATTTTGGCACATCAAAATGGGTTACAGGTATTTTGTGAAGATGGATTCATGCCTTAAATATGAAAGGCTTGTTCAATTTGCTACTAGTTTTATTGTTGAGGCAAATGTTTTTTAAGTGGATGTCAAAGTGCCATTAGAAGTGGCCCTTTGGCTAACACTTCGACAAGCAACATAACCTATCCTACTTAAAGTAGGAAATCTTTTCGACCAAATTAGTTGGGCAATGGCTTAAATGATTTTGCGGACCTGTGCTAGTCCATACTTGAGTATTCATCTTGGGGAGCAATAAATTTTTTAAGATTGGATTGAATCAAACAATCAAAACCCTTGCTTTTTTGTGGAGATTGGATCGAGAGCATTAAAGACATATCGCTCAACAATCCACTTTACTTTGGTCATCATTAGTATATTATAGGGGTGAGCGTTAATCGAATAGAATAAAAAGATTTCGAGTTAATCGAGTTGGCGAATCTTATTTTATCATCCTAACTAAATTTGAAATTTTCTCGAATTGAGTCGAGCGAGATGGAATTCGAACTTAATCAAATCGAATATATTTCTTCGATTTAAATTTTAAAAAATGACTTTAGATCCTTATATCCACTAACACCTACCCTAATCAAATTTTTCCACTGTAATCAAATTTGTTATTAATTTTCATCTCGTCATAATTTATTTATTAATCTTTTATATACGAGTTAGCTTCTTTACTTGCTTAGTTGTTTCAATTATCTTCTAATTCTTGTCACTATGTATTTTGAAAATAAAATGTGAAATTGATACCAACAGAAAATTTTAACTAGGGGTGAGCATTCGATCGAATAGAATCGAGTCAAATGAAAAAATTTCGAGTTATTCGAGTTGATGAATCCTATTTTATCATTCTAACCAAATTTGAAATTTTCTCGAATCGAGTCAAATGAGATGGAATTCGAATCAAATAGTATCGAATATATTTGTTCGAGTTAAATTAAAAAAAAACTTTGGATCCTTGTAACCACTATATCCCACCGTAATCAAATTTATTATTAACTTTCATCTTCTCATAATTTATTTATTAATCTTTTATATACGGGTTAGATTCTTTGCTTGCTTAGTTGCTTCAATTATCTTCTGATTTTTGTCACTATGTATTTTAAAATTTTAAAATATATTAAATATAAAAAATTTGATTTCTTAATAAAAGTTATCTTAAAGATAACGTGTGAATTTGATACCAACATAAAATTTTAACACAAATATTTTATGGCATCATCAATAATTCAATTTTAACAGAAATTTATAAAGCTTTAATATGATTAAAAATTCAATAATATAAATAGTACAAAATGTGAAATTTAATTTAATAATATAATTAGTAGATATAAACAAAATTACACTATTTAGGTTTAGGGATTTTTTTGAATAATTTTTTATTTGGGGGTAAAAGGTGAAAAAGTAAAAGTTTAGGAGAGCAATAAAAAGTTTTGAGACTTGAGGGAGTAAAATTTTGGGGGGAAAGTAAATAGGAGGAATATTCAAAAAAATTGGGGAAAATGAGTTTGGGCTAGATGGGGGTGGGATGAGAGGGAATAAAAGTTTTGAGGGGAAAGTGAGAAGGAGTAAAAGTTTTAGGGGGAAAGTAAAAAAGTTTGGGAGTTTAGGGAATAAAAGTTTTGAGGGAAAAGTGGGAAGGAGTAAAAGTTTTAGGGGGAAAGTAAAAAAGTTTGGGGGTTTAGGGTAAAAACATAAAATATTATAGTTTCATATTTGGTTTATTCGAATTATTCGAATTATTGAAATTCGAAAATTAAACTCGATTCGAATTCAAAATTCGAAAAAAAATTCGAGTTGACTCGAATAACTTGTTTCGTTTAAATCAAAATTTTAAAATTTTAAAATTTTTTCGAGTCGAATCGAGTTTTGCTCACCTCTAATTTTAATATGAATATTTTATGGCATCATCAATAATTCAATTATAACAAAATTGATAAATATTCAACATAATTAAATAATATAAATAATAAAAAATGTGAAATTTAATTCAATAATATAAAAAGTAGACATAAATTCAGAAAAAATGAAATTTGGGGGAAAGTGAAAGAAAAAAAAGGAAGTAAAAGTTTTGGGGGTTGGAGGGACATAAAAAATTTAAGGATTTAAGGGGAAATAAAAATTTTGAAGGAGAAATAAAAGTAGAAAAGTTTGAGAAAAAATAAAAGAGTTTGAGGGAAATTAACACTACTTGTTAAATACATAAAAAAATTTCAAATTAAAGACGTACAACAAATTATTGGCATTTTATTTTCATGTGATTTCCGAAGAGAAAAAGTGGTCCAAGAAGTTAACCTTTTCACGTGGACATACTTTTGAGTTAGGTTGATATGAAAATGAAAAAACAAAGAACATATATTAATTATTTAGTTCCATTAACCAAATCCAAAACTACTACCATCACTCCATTCGACTGCGTGGGTTTGCCACATTCGAAGAGTCAACTTTCAAATTGATTTCTTTTCATTTTTTTCTTCATTAAAATTTGGGAAGAATAGTTGGCCGGAGTCACTATTAGTGAACAGTGTCATTTGTATACCATGTGCCATGTTTTCGAGGTAACTAATTTGAGGGGAACAAGTTGGACTGAATTAAGAGATTTCAAGTTTACAATAATTTTTTTTAAGGAATGTATACATTTGTCTCCAGAAATATATTGAAGATAAATAGTTTCAAGTCTCTAGATAAGAATTTTTTCTCTTTAAACAACTAAATATCGAAGTAAAAAAAAAAAAAAAAAAAAAAAATATGGTAAGTCTATTTCAAGACATGTTTATATCGAAGTAAACATATAAAAATTAAAATGAAATTCGTCTCCATTGTCTTGAGACATATCTTTGAAAATTGTCATTTGAGTTTAAATTTAAGTCTTAACTCTGAAATTAATTTATCTTAACCCTGTAATTAGATGACATAGATTCTTATGTGTTATGAATGCATGTAATATATACTAATAAATGGGTTTATTGTTTTGAATAATTATTATGAAATTAACTTTTTAAAATTATGTTATCTTAATCTGAGTTGTTTCGACAATGTAATGTAATGACATACATTCAGATCCAACAATTAGATCGAATGTAGGGTGTCACACTAACCTTCAACCTTTTCTCATGTATGATCTCTTCCACACAAACTTTTACTCTATTATCATCTTCAATCTTGCTTCTTCTTTACTAAAACACAAACTTAAGCATCAGAGAGCATCTAATAGCACAAGCTCTAATACTTTTTAGTTCATTCATATCTTACAAATTTACTAATTATAAAACTGAACTCACACCATTTTTCAAGTCCTAAAAAATGACATGAACACATGTTTTTTAATAAATATTTGATTTAGGGTAAATTTTAATATTGGTAACTTTTTTTTTGGTAAAATGAACAAGCTAGAAATTAAACTAATTACACAAGAATACTCAAAGCAATATTATCTCTTGCTTGAACAACAATAGAAATAGTTAGTACCTTCCTTGGAATATTTTTAAACACTTTTAGGCTATGGTTCATATAAAAGGTCATTTCAACCATGCAATCAACAATTTTATTGTAGTCCCTAAGAATATATTGCAAATCCTCAAGTCCTATATTCACCAAAAGATTATGAATACGCCTAATAAGGGCAAAGTTCGAATTCGTTAGAGAAGATTCCTGAATGACCTTGACCACCTCCAAGCTATCTATTTGAATCATTACTCCAGCATATCGCCTATCTTGGATTAGATCTAAACCATCAAGAATACACCACAGTTTAGCATCTAAGACGAAACATACACCCAGGTACCTATTATATCCCGTAATCCACTCCTCATTTTCATTCCTCAAGACTCCTCTCATTGCAGCCTTTCTAGAATATACCTGAACTGCACTATTAGTACAAAGGTTGATCTAATTTTCGGCGTTTGGTCTATTCATCATTTAATAACTAAAATCATATATATTCATCAATGACAACATTCAAAATTTTTAATAAAATCAAAAACTAAGGTAAGGTTTAGTTGAACCTAATTATAACAATCTCAAAAACATAAAAATTACAAGAAACGGGTAAGAATTGAACTCACATGAAGAAAAAATTGAAGAACCAGCTTAAGCTCTCTTCTATGTCTGTTTTGAACCCAATATTGAAGAAGAAATGCCTAGAAAACTATCCAAATCTAATTTGTTTTATTTTAATTTCATCAAAATTACAATTTTACCATTGAATGGCTTTAATTTTATTAATTTTCTCTTATGCCGCCTCATCCATTAAATTTAGGTACAATTATTACTTAGGTCTTTCTTTAATTATTAATCAAGCCATTTAGTCACTTAAATATTAAGATTAACAAGTTTTACACCTTTTTCAATTTAGTCCTTTTTTATTAATTAACTATCGAAACGTTAAAATTTTTCAATGAAACTTTAATACCACCTTAATGACATTCTGTAAATATTTATAAAAATATTTATGGCTCGATTTATAGAAACGAGGTCCCGGTATCTCACTTTATAAAACTACTTGACCTAATAAATCATTATAAAACATAAATTACTAATTAAAAACCTTTTTAAAACCATATTTGACTCGTAAATATTAAATAATAATATTTATGAACTTACTTGCCAGATTTGGTGGCCTCAAACCACTATTTCTGACACAACTAAAAATTAAGTTGTTACACTCTCGTTCCAAAGCACCTGTATAGTAGAGTTCATGATAACAAACATTATAACATTAATAAGCATATTAGGAATACCTGCAGTTGGAAGAGAAGCCTCAATGAATTCCCAATGAACTCTATCGTATGCTTTTTCTAGATCAATTTTGACAGCCATCCAATTATTGTTCCTATGATTGCTTCTCATTGAGTAAATAACCTCTGAGTAATAAGGATATTATCAATAATATTATGTCCTGTCATAAAACCTACATGTTCCTGACCAATGATATTAAGAAACACCATTTTAAACCAATTAACAATAACCTTCATCACCAATTTATACGTCACTGAACATGGACTAATAGGGTGAAATTGAGAGAAGTTCTTAGGACAATGAATTTTAGGAATGAGGACTAGCACAATATCCTTACCAGCAAAAATCAATTTAACCCACTCACAGATTCTCAGTCCAACTAAGTCCTACTGATTTTGGAAGAATAATTTCTGAAAACCATCATTTCTCAGTGCCTTTAAAGGGGCCATATAAAAAAGTGTTGCTCTTATTTCATCATTTCTCACTTCCTTTCCTAGAAATTGAATATCACAATTTCCAAGGTTTGGAAAGGAACTTGGAAGCAAGTTTCTTATGGGTTTAAGTTGCTCGTCGTATAAATTTTGGAAAAAAATGATGACTTCTAGTTAAAGGGCTTTAGCATGATAAATCTATTCACTATTTTCTCCCTTCAAAGTAATAATACGGTTATGTTTCCTTCTTTGAAAAGTCCAACAGTGGAAACACTTGGTGTTTTGGTCCCCCAAATTCAGCCACTCGCATCTAGACTTCTGCTTCCAAAAAAAGCTCCTCATGGTGAATAACTGTAACACCATTAACCCGTATTCGCCATCAAAACAGGGTTTCAGAGCATTACTAGAACTTGCAGATCACCTAAAAAAATTCAATTAAATACTTACTGATTCAATGCATCATATAAATAAATATATTACCATTCAATCAACAGCTTGGCACTTGTAGAAGCATCAAACAGCAACATTGTTAGTACACTAATACATATTTCATATAAATTCAACATTGATATACTTATTTTCTCAACATGTCATACTTAAGTTTAATAATTATCTTTACTTGCATAATTTTATTGTATCAACATATCAAAGATAATCACATATGTACATGTCATGAAACATATCATTCTCTTACCGTTTCTTCATAAGTATATATCATTCATGTCATTATATCAATATTTCATGCTCCATCATTTCCATATATTTTATGTATATTTATTCCGGTAATAGTTTATATCAAACTTAACATAAATTATATTCCATGTACTTATACTTATTTCGTTTATCTATCTTTATAATTATTTCATACAACTATTTTGTACATATATTTCCATATGACCAGTTCTTGTAAACATTTCACACAACCATTTCATATAACCATTCGTCATTTAATACATATTAATTGTATATCAATTGTTCAATAGATGTCATAGCATCTCCTATCCACGGTCTTATTTATCTTTGACATAATGTCATAATGTCTTTCAACTATGGTTTTACTCATTTTCTGTCATGTTGCCATGGTATCTTCAACCATGGTCATGTTCATGTCACGTTGCCATGGTATCTTTCAACCATGGTCTTATTCATTTCATGTCACGCTGCCATGGTATCTTTCAACCATGGTCTTATTCATTTCCCGTCATGTTGCCATGGTATCTTTCAACCATGGTCTTATTCTTTTCATGTCACGTTGCTATGGTATTTTTCAACCATGGTCGTACACATTTTATATCATGTTGCCATGGTATCTTTCAACCATGGTCTTACACATTTCATTTCAGGGAGTACACTTCCGCGAACCTCATCCTTACAGTGGGATTACCAGTCCAGGCTAAATCCCCTATAATATAAACTCATAGAGTATTGTCGGGATTACCAGTCTAGGCTAAATCCCCTGCAACGACAATTACTCTAATAAGCTTTGATCTGAATTACCAGTCCAGGCTAAATTCAGACCCTAATTCGGATTACCTGTCCGGGCTAAATCCATTTTACATGTATTCTTCAGGAGGGCTATATTAGGATATGATCACCCGTCCAGGCTAGATCCTTTTTACCGTCAATTCCTTTTCAGAGATCCATCGAATTTTCCTTTCATTCAACCGGGATTTCTTCCTCTTTTTATCAAATATATCAATGTTTCATAAATTTTCATACAATGAACATTCAAATTATATTCACATCAATAACATGCATTTCAAGCATTTAAAAATATAATTCAAGTTACACAAACTTACCTAGCGAAATTGCAGAAATATCAAGATTCAGGGGCATTTTGGTAATTTACCATTTTTCCAAATTTTCACCCTATCTTAAATTGACAATTTCATTCAATTTATTAATTTAGATAATAAAACAATTCATTCCCTTCAATTTGGTCATTTTTGACATTTTTACAAAATTGCCCCCTGAAATTTTACTTTTATTCAATTAAGTCCTTAAGCCTAAAACATGCAAATTGGCCATACTAGCTGAATATTCATATATATTTTCCTCCTCCTCCTCTCCATTTCACGTCCTTAATTTATATGACATGCTATAAGTAACATTATCAATAATTTCACTATTTACTTGTATGTATATTTAAAATTATCCATCTGTGTCATAGTCACTAAATTATTTATATATGAACCTATAGAACTCCAAATTAAGATCTTATAATTTTATCTAAAACTAGAATCATATATATTCTTACCATAAAATTTTTAGAATTTTTGGTTTAGCCAATAATTACAGTTTATTCTTTAAATTTACCCCTGTTCTGCTGTCTGACAGTTTTGACCCTTCTTCACTAAAAATTAATTATATCATCATACAGAATTCAAATGATGTTCCCATTTATTTATCTTGAAAATAGACTAATTCAGGATTTTAAACATATAACTTTAGGAGTCTGATTATGTTTCTCCAATTTTTAATGATTTTCCAAAATCAGAACAAGGGGAACCCAAAATCATTCTGACCTTATCTCACAAAATTTATTATATCTCATGATTTACAATTTCATTACTTACACCATTTCTTATATAAAAAACTAGACTCAATAAAATTTAATTTCATATTTTATTCATCCTCTAATTCTATTTATACAATTTTTGGTGATTTTTCAAAGTTAGACCACTGCTGCTGTCCAAAACTGTTTTGGTGTAAAATGTTAATAACCAAATTTACAACACCAATTCACACTTTATTTCTATTTAAATTTCATTCAAACTCAAATTTAACTATTAAATTTTCAACATATTTTTCTAATTTCAAATTTTCCTCAATTTAGTCCCTAAAACACAAAACTTATAGTTTACTTTACAATTCAATCCTTATTTCATTTCTAACTTGAATTCCTATCAATCTAACCCCTAATTCATCTTTTTATTCAACATGAACAATATTTAGAAATCTAGTAACTTTTAAAATATTCACTTAATTTCATCAAAACCTTGTCCCAAAGCTTCCAAAACATCAAAATTAAGTAAAAAGGGCTAAATTGACTTACCTATTAAAACTTCAAGCTTCACACCTTGAATTTTCCCTTTTCTTCTTTCTTTTCTCTTTTTCTTTCTTTCCTTCCCCTGCCCTCTGTTTCGTTTGCTTTGTTTCTTCATTTCTATTCTCTTTCTTTCTTTCTTTCTTTCTTTCTTTATTATATATATATATACACACACATGTATTTATACTTAAATAATAGGTATTATGTATTTATTCATGTGTATATTATTAGTACATTTGTATCCATTTATAACCATACATTTGTCATTATTTAATATATTTATCATATAAAATCTTATAATATAATTATTTAATTAATAAATATCTTTTATAAAATAATAAATATCTATTTAATATCAAATACATGTATTACAAATGTATGTATTTTTATTAATACACTTGTATCCTATCATTGCCATACATTTGTCTTTCTTTTATTTATTTTATATATAAAAATCTATTTATTATACAAATATCTTATAATATAATTATAATAAATTAATTTAATATTATTTATTACTAATAAATATATATATTTTATAATTAAAATCTAAGTAAAAATCTTAGATTTTTACTTTATATGCCGCCTCACTTATACTAAATGGCATAATTCCATTTTGGTCCCTTTTATTTTCTTTTAATCTACAATTCAACTTTCATCCTTTATTTAATTTAGTCATTTTTCCTAATTCCTCTTAATTAAGCTAAATTCACTTAATTAAAGCCTAGTTAATTACTCAATTAACTTCATAATTATTTTTAATAAATATTTTCTAATCTATTTTTCGAAAACAGAGACCTGAAAATACACTTTTCCTATAACCTTAAAGTTCAGGTCATTACAATAACATTTTCCAGCTCTTCACGAGTCTCCAACCCAAACTAAATTGGCATACTAGAATCAATTAACTCCATCTTCCTTTAAATGCTAGACAACTTGTTCACTAGATATGTAACAGCCTAATTTTCAGTGGTGTCGGAACAGTGATTCGAGATCTCTAATTCCAACAAATGAGTAGGAAATATTATTAATTTAATGAGTATAAGTTAAATGTGAAGTTAAGAAAAATTTTGAAATAGTGAATTGTGTACTAAAAATAAATATTAAAATAATTAGAATCGAAAACGAGGTATCGAGACCTCAGGAATTTTAAATCGAGCCATAAATATTTTTATAAATATTTATGGAGTGTTAATAAGTTAGTATTAAAGTTTTGTCAAGAAATTTTAAAGTACTGATAGTTAATTGAACAAAAAGGACTAAATTATATCAAATGTAAAATTGTGGGGAATGATTAAATAGCTTAAATGATAAAAGAAAGAGGGTTTAAAAGGCAAATAGACCCAAGGGCTATTTGGGCTGGACGGAAAGGGCATGAAATCAGCAAGAAAATAAGGAGAATTAAGGGAAAAATTGCAAAATTGCAAAATTTACTTAATAAAGCTAGGACTAAAGTGGAATTATCTAGATTTCCCTTTATTTTTCTGCATTCTCATCAGCAAAAATGCCATGTAAGGGTTCCCTTAAGCTGGTTTTTCATATTTTTACTGCAAGTAAGTTCAATTCTTGATTATTTCTTAAAATTTTTATATTTTTGTGACTTTTACAACTAGGTCCACTTGTTGAATTCATTAGTTTTTGATTCTATGAAAGAAATTGAAATTTTCCATGAATATGTGCTGGAAGTATTTGATGATTTGGCATGCAATTAGAGCTTTAAATTGTTTATATGCTGATTTTATTGAAAGAATTAAATAGAAAGTGAATGTTTGGGACCTAATTGTAAAAGAGTTTGAAGTTAGAGTTTTATGTGAAAATTATGAATTTAAATAGTTATGAAATAACTTATAATGTCTAGGAAAAGTATTAATTGAGAAAATTAGCTTGATTAAGGGGTTAATTGAGCAAGGACTGAATTGTATGAACTGTGAAATTTGGGGCAAAATGAAAATCAACATTTTACACTAAAACAGTTTTGGACAGCAACAATAGTCTAACTTTGAAAAATCACCAAAAATTGTAGAAATTGAATTAGAGGATGAATAAAATATGAAATTAAATCTTATTGAGTCTAGTTTCTTATAGAAGAAACGATGTAAGCAATGGAATTGTAAATCATGAGATATAATAAGTTTTGTGAGACAATGTCAGAATTATTTTGGTTCCCCTATTCTGACTTTAGAAAATCATCAAAAATTAGATAAAAATAATTATAGGCTTAAATTTATATGTTTAGAATCCTGAATGAGTTTATTTTCAAGAGAAACAAACGGGAATATCATTCAAATCCTGTACGAGAAGATAACTAATTTTTAGTGAAGAAGGGTTGGAACTGTTAGACAGCAGAACAGGGGTAATTTTAAAGAATAAACTGTAGTTATTGGTTAAACCAAAAATTCTGAAAATTTTATAGTAAGAAGATATGTGAGTAGCAGATCTTAATTTGGAGTTCTGTAGCTCAAGATATAAATAATTTAATGACTATAACACGGGTGGATAGCCTGAATATTCACATAAGTAATTAGTGAAAATTATAGATAATGTTACTTACAAATGTGTTATTTATACTAAGGATGTGGATGGAGAGAATGAGGAGGAAAAATAAATAAATAAATATATATATATATGAATGACTTGTGTATAAATTGATCACATGCCCGATTATAACCGATAAATGTTGAATTAGAAATGATATAATGTTTTATTTGGAATATTTATTATGAAATTATGATTATCGTTATAATACAAAAATTGAACTTGTGAGTTTGTATAACTAAATTTTAGTGATCATTTGTTAATTTTATGAATTTCATGATGTGTTATTTCATATGTCTTGATGATAAAATCGTGAATAATGTAAAAGCATGAAAATTGAATAAATGATCAAATTGAGCACTTCAGTTCAGTGACAAGATGAATTGAAGGAAAAGACGATGGTTGGTCCATAGTAAAGTGTGAAACGTAGGTATGGTATCATCCATACCGAGTTGTGAAACGTAGGTATAGTATTAACCATACTGAGTTGTGAAACGTAGGTATGACATTTCCCATACCGAGTTGTGAAAAGTAGGTATGGTATCATCCATACCGAGTTGTGAAACGTAGGTATGGTATTATCGGTACTGAGTTAAGAAACGTAGGTATGGCATTTCCCATACCGAGTTGTGAAACGTAGGTATGGTATTATCCATACTGAGTTAAGAAATGTAGGTATGGCATTTCCCATACCGAGTTGTGAAAAGTAGTATGGTATTATCCATATCGAGTTGTGAAACGTAGGTATGGTATTATCCATACTGAGTTAAGAAACGTAGGTATGGCATTTCCCATACCGAGTTGTGAAACGTAGGTATGGTATTATCTATACTGAGTTAAGAAATGTAGGTATGGCATTTTCCATACCGAGTTGTGCAATGTAGGTATGATATCTCAATAAGGAAAACCATACTGAGTTGTGAATCGTGGCACTGAGTAACGACATACTTAATTTTGTAAGACGTTTCCTAATTTGATAATAAGTAATCTGATCAGTGAGAAGTGGTAGCTCCAGCTACTTGATCAGTGAGAAGTGGTAGCTTCGGCTACGTGATCAGTGAATAGTGGTAGCTTCGGCTACAAATGACAAGCGATTTTCGTGTAAGACCATATCTGCGATAAGGCACCGGTGTGATATGTGTTTAAGATGTAAGACCATAGCTGAGTTATGACATTTTAGTGAAAAGACCATAGTTATGCTACGACATCAGTGATTATCAGTGAAATTCAGTGTATATCGGTGCAGACCAATGAACATAAGGCGTTCTCCAATTTGAAAAAGTTTTGGTAACTATTATTTGAATTTATATGTTAGATTTTAGTAAACGTTGAAATTTTACATGATTTCATCATTTAGAGATTGTGTTTGACAGGTTATGTTAATAAATTATGAGTATGTGGATCAAAGTGACAGAATTTAAATAGTTAATGAGGTTGAGCTCATTCACATGAATTTGTCATTTGAAATTGTGATTGATAGGAAGAAACAATGAATTGCATGCTATGAATGGTTACACATACTTATCTGAAAAACAATAAAAAAGACGGTTATTGATACATGCAGACATGAGACATTGATATATGAATATGGAATATGTTTGACAAGTGTGTTCATTTATAATTATGGAATTATGTACCTCATGTGTGCTATTTGCATAAGGATGATATTTTAAATACTTTGGTGAGTAAAGCTTAAATATGAAACAGTATGAAATCGAGACAAGTTGTTATGAAAATATATTTAAATTATCTGTAAGTGTTTCGTACTCCTCGGTAATGCCTCGTACTCTATTTCGGCGACGGATACGGTTAGGGGGTGTTACAAGATACCTTTTACAAGTTCCAATGTATCAATAAACAGTTGTATTCCACTGCTTTAGATCACTTGAAATATGGGAGAGGGATTCTGCCAAATTTCCAATGAAATCCCATTAATCTTTAACAAATTCCGGAAACCTCGGATGCTCCAACCATCCAACTTAAAATCTAAAAGGTCTCTCCTTGGAAGTTATAAGATCTGGTCTCAAGGATAAGAAAAGTGGTCTATGATTAGACTTAAGCCTTGGAAGATGAGTAACCAAACTATTAAAGAACATATTCAGTCAAGCATCATTCCCAATAACTCTATTCAACCTCTCAAAAGTCCCCCCTTACACCAAGCGAAGGGTAGGCCTCTAAAGCCCAAATCATGTAAAACGACAGAATCCACAAAACCGCTGAAAAGAGAGTACCTTCTTCTTCTAACCTATCCCTCTTTCTTTTCACTATCAAGCAAGATGGCATTGAAGCCCCCAATAGCGAGCCAAGGAGCAGCCCTCAAAGGAACAGTAGCATTTAACCCTTCCCAAAGTAATTTCGGTTTTTTCTGTCAGGACTGCCATAAACAAAAACAATGAAGATAGTTTGATAAAAAGAATGACCAAGGATCCGAACCAGAATAAGTTGTGAATGTCTGCGAATTACCTCAACTCTAACCGAGTCCTTCCAACCTATCCAGATTCCCCCTGGAAAACCAACTACCTCCACTCTGTGAGAAAAATGGAAATCCAATTTGACAATGATGTTATCAGCTTTTGTACGACTAACTCTAGTCTCTAGTAGACTGACGATACCGATTTATACTCCAAATTATATTCACAAAAAATATACTAAAATTTTATACTAACACAACCTTAATAATTCCATGAAAAAATTGACAAATTCATATTCAAAATATAGTAATAAAAAAAAAAGAATAGGAGAAAACCCAAACCTTAATGAACAAAAGGAGATGAGTTTTACGGCCCTTTCCCATTCCCTATCAGAACTCCCAGGTCACCAACACCATCAATTTAAGATTTCAAATTTAAGACCATATGTGAATATTTTAACTTAAATTTAGTATAATTTAAGTATCTAAATTTATTCCAATTTATGTAACTACATTTGAGAGGGTTAATGATATTGAAAGGCAATTAAAATCAGAAGAAAAACAAAAACAAAATTGAAAGAAGACGAATTGACATGTCTGGCTTTTCGAACATGTGAAAAAATGGCAGTGGAGAGATTGGCCAAGTGTCAATCTTGATGGAACATCCACCCACTGGCCACCGCCTCACCGTCTATATAATTATTTTTAATAAATAAGCAAACAAATAAATATTTAAAAAAGGTAAAGATCAAAATATACATATTTTGATTGGTTTAAAGAAGGTGATGGATGGATCACTCTGGTTGGTTCAGTTAGCATTATAGTCAAGATTAAAATTATCCAAATTTCATTTAAAATTAAATTAATCGAATGAATCGATTTAATTCAATTAATTGATCAATTTAATTTAATTAAAAATCAGTTAATAAATTTTAGAAAGTTTTGTTATTGGTTAATTTGATTCGAAATTAAGTAATTAATATCGAATTTAATAATTAATAATATAAATTATATGTAATTTTAATTTAATTAATTCAATTAATACGAATAATTCGATTATATGAACATTATCAATTTATTTATTTTTATATATTTTATATTTATTTTAACAAAAAAATTAAAAATAAAAATATATAAATTTTAATTAATTTAATTAACCAATCAAATTAATTAAAATATTTTAATTTGATTAATTTTAAAAAAAATTAATTTAATTAACCATTAAAAAAAAAGGTTAAATTAATTAAATTCGATTAATTGAGTGAAGGCCGTAGCTTTGGAGTTTCTACAAATTGGTTTAGATCCCTAGGAAAAGAGGTCGGCGTTGGCTGCTAAAAGCATTGTACTATGACTGCTACAAAGTCTCCGGCAACAATTGAAACTAATTACTAATAATCTTCAAATAAAGAGGCGGCTACGACTTAATCCACTCAACCTTACTTTACCTAACATTCACCATATCACGTGACCAATATAACTACTTATGCCCCATGCTAATAATTTAATAAATAAATATTTATATTAATAATAATAATATGTTTGATTGAATTCCAAATTTTGATTTATTTGTTAAGTCTTCATTTACTCCAAAATTTGGTAAAATTCTACTATTAGATCTTATATTTGTGTAAATTATAGATTTAGTATATGTATTTTAATTTAATTAATTTTAATCCTAACCCAATGATAACAGTTAAATTTGTTCGATTAAATTATGTTATTAGTCATGTATTATGCGTAAAGTTATAAATTTAGTCCTCGTCCACCAATTGGATCATTCCTAGTGGCTATATTGTTTAAAATTTAAAATTTTAGTATTAATACAAACGTCATTTGTTAAATCTATTAATTGTTATTTTTTTTGTAAGTAATTTGTGAAAATAACAAGCAGACATAACATTACACATGTAATAATATGTTTAACACATCAAATTTTGAAAATTATTAGAACTTAACTTAATGAATTTAATAGTTATCATTTGAATAAGACTAACATTTTCAAATTCTAAAAATAGCGGGATTGAAAATGATCAAATTAAAATACATGTGCTAAATCTACAACTTACGCAAAGTAAGGAGTCTAACAGCATAACTTCACCTTTTAATTATAATGGCTAAAGGTGAAGACACATTTATCCCCGTGTATTTATTTTGTATAGTTTTGAGTAATTTATTTTTGTACAACTATCTCATGACATAAATTCATTCAAATACATTATATATTGTACAGGCATGTATACACATACACAAAGAGTGATCCACTTGTATTAATATAAAAATAACTAAAACATTTTGTATATTTTAATAATTATTTTAATTTTTGAGTATCTTCCATACTAGTTTCATAATCTATATTCGAGATTCATGCTGTACTTCCTAACACTATTTTTTTCAAGATTTAAACATGTATTATCTCATTAAAAATTTAAAATCTTTTACTTTTTATTTTTATTTTAATGGACATTGTTATAGGCCAATTTTGGGCCATTCATTACAAACTAAACCCAAATACTATTACCCATAACCCATTACAGTTAAACCTAACTACCCATTCAACCCAATAATTAAACCCATTCCCATATCCCAATTACTAAACCTCAAAATATCCAAAAAAACCCAAATATTTTACAACCCAAATCAGGTTAACCCATTAAACCCCCACAAGCCCATTTACATAAAACCCGATAGGCCCAATACTACCCCAAAATCTAACCCAGCTGAAGCCCAAATC
The DNA here is from genome assembly GCA_025698475.1 of Gossypium anomalum. Taxonomy (NCBI): domain Eukaryota; kingdom Viridiplantae; phylum Streptophyta; class Magnoliopsida; order Malvales; family Malvaceae; genus Gossypium; species Gossypium anomalum. The sequence goes on from CM046961.1 coordinate 7,948,768, forward strand.
CCACTAAACCCTAACCAGCTCTCCACTGAACCTACCCCACTTGCCCATGATAGCCCTGTAGCACCGCCCCACTGGTCATGTCCTTCACCGACCCCTCTGCAGCATCGGCCATGCCCTGAAAAACAATAAACAAGCAAAACAGAAGCAAGAATAGCAAAATAATAATAAAGTATGTAAAAAATATAGGCTATAAAAAGTTATAAAAACAACAAATGTAGAGGTTCCGGATTCGGCAGTTTGAAAGCACAAAGAAATAAGAAATTCATTTCAAATCGGGTCGGGATCCAAAGGTAATTTTCATACTTTTTCATTTTACATTTATATATAAACAAATAAAAAGAGTAACATAAAGGAAATCACTCCGGGCTCTCCCTCTCCCTCTTTTCTCTCTCTCTTTTTTTTTCTCACCTAGTCTCAAATGAGTTTTTTAAAAAAAATTTAGCTTTTATAGGGGACCAAAACGCACCGTTTTGGTCCCCCATTTAACGATAAACAACGCCATTTTGGCCCCGGGTCGGGTCGACCCGACCCGTTCTAGGTCAGGATTCGCGTGTTTTTGTTTAAAAGGGTTATTTATGCTCGCAGCCCCTCCGCTTTTCTGGCATTTATAATCAAGTCTTGCGTTAGTTTTAATTTGGCCCTGAATTTTTGCATTGTTCTCAATTTAGTCCTTTGCACTATGCTGCGTTTTGGACAACAGGGAATATTGCACTTTTGGTCCCCACTATTTTCTCGTGTGTTCAAATAGGCCATTCCTTTTTGTTTTCTTTTTAAATTGGCCCCACAACTTCGTTTCTAATTTAATTTTAGTCCTTTTTCGTTTATTTTTATATTTTTATTAAATATCCTTGTTATTTTTTTTATTATTAGTATTATTATTGTTATTATTATTATGTATTAGCATATATTTTTATCATGTACGTATAAATATATATATATAATTTCATATTTGATATTTTTTATTCACTTTATTTTAATATTTTATTAATGATATGTTTGTTTCTTTTATATTTCAATATTATCATTATTGTCATTATTAGTTTATGTTTTGTTATATATTTATGTTTATAATAAGTATACATACTTAATATATTTGTATATACCTAGATAATATTATTACTAGTTTTTTTCTTAATGTGTATACATTACCTAAATGTTTTAGTATTATGTATATTCTTCATATATTATATATACGTGTTTTTAATACTATACTTTATATATATCATATATTTTTAACGTTGTATTATTATATTTTAATATTATATTATATATATATTTCCATATTATCTTATGTATATATATATTCTTATATACCCTTATATATTATATGTATATTTTAGTATTATATTTTTATATCTATACTTTTAATACCATACTATATACATATTATTATATTTTATTTTATCACATAATTAGTACCCATGTTTTATTATACACATATATATATACTTTTTTATTTGTATTATTTCCGTATGTCATATTATTCATTTTTATACTTATTATTTTCATTATTGCCACTTATATATTATTATTTGGTGTACATACATCCTTCATTATTATTATTAATATATAAATATATTTTCTATGTTTAAAATATTCCTAATATATGTTGCATATGTTCATTTATTCTATGTGTACTTGTATCTAGCATGTATATATTTAGCATTATTGCACATATATGTCTTTTAGGCATTGTATTTTCATACGTCATGTATATATGTCGTATATTATATTTTTTGCATGTTATCTTATGTACATATTATCTGCTATTATTATTACTAAGTATATTTTGTATTTATTCATGATTTGTCTTTATTTCTTTTGCAAATGTCATTGTTATCGTTATTCGAATGTGCTAGTATCCCATGTTAATATTTTTTATCATAATGTCATTATTTGCATCATTTATTTTAAATTCTTACTTTTGGAATCTTTTTCTAATTAATTTCAATACATAAGGCAACATGTCGATTTAACACAAAGTCACTGATTTCATCGCTATGTTGGGTGAACATCAATCGACTCGTGTTAAAACGGTATGTCCTTCTCAAAAATCCAAAGAATTGAAAATTTCTCGTCTTCTTTTAATCGGATCACGACTAAATGTTACATTGAACTCGTATTTTTGAAAATCAAGACAACACGTGTTTATGAGATACCAAATTTTGGGCGTCGCGAGGGTGCTAATACCTTCCTCGCACGTAACCGACTCCCGAACCCTACTCTTTCTCTGGATTTTAACGTAGACCTAAACTCAGCCTTCTTTTCATTTTAAAAATAAAGGAATCTAATAGGTGTCCGATCACACCCTAAAAAAGAATCGGTGGCGACTCCCTGTTTATTTTAAAAATCAAAATTTAGTTTTCAAGTTTTCAATAGATCGCCACAATTAGCGACCGAAAGCAAATTTTTACGTCGCTACAGACATGACAGTTTGTTTTTTTCTTTTTGATATAAGTGTAGAAAATTCAATTTTTTTTCCGACCATGTGATTTTAGTGTTTGGTTCATTTGATGATATTTTCAATCATAAATGGTCTTGGAATTTTATCGTTTATTTATTATTGGTTTTCTTATAAAGGAGATTATACTGTAAGGGCAATTTTAGATTGAGTGGTGTATTTATTTACTATTAGTGTAAAAATAGCAATAATAGTGATAGTAAAGACTGTAACAATATTATAATGTAAGATAAAAAAAGAGAGGTTAAACCAATATAATAAAAATAAATGTCCACCTATTAAGACCCTAAGCTTTTAAAATAAATAGCCATCGATGTTAAAAAAAATATTAAATTGAGTTTCAATTTTAACAATTTTATTACTTTTTAAATTCCATTTTTACAATCTTAGGTTTTGATTCATTAAAAAGTTTGCTTTTTATTCTAAATTTTTTTGTAACACATGTTTCATTCTTTTCAAAATTTATTTTAAAAGCTAAAAATTTACAAGGAAACTAAATTTCAGCATTGTTTGACTAAAAAATAAATCAAATTGAGTTTTAAGGTGTAATTGAGTTTAAGTTAAATTTAACCAGGAGCGACGCTAAGGTGGTAGGAAGGAGTTTTGACCCCATTAAAAAAATGAAAATTTCCCTTTTAAGCTTTTTAAAATTTGCAAAGTTTAAGTTAATATAAGAAAATTTACACTTTAACCCTTTTAAGAATAATAATATTATAATACAATCTTTGCTAAAATAATTTTATAAATCAATATAATAATAATTATTTTATTTTATTTTATTTCTTACAAAATTTATAATTTAACTTTCTTCCTCTTAACAGATTTTCTAACCTTGTCCTTGGTTTCAAAAAATTGGAGTTTTGACTTGTAATTATGTAAGTTTTATCTTATTCAAATCTTAAAAAAATCCTTATTATACTTTTTTTATAAAAGTAACTTGAGGAAATTTGGAGAGGGGATGAGATTTATTAGCTTCAAATATTGTAGTCAATATTTTTTCAATCGGATTGGTAGTTAAATCAGTTAGACTATCAGTTTATTAATACAATCGAAAAATTATTAAAAAAATAAAGGTATAAAATTTGATTCAACCGCTTGATTCAAAACTCTTCTCTAAACTAATACCTCAATCGATTCTCAATTCAATTAGTCTAATCGATCGATTTAACCCGGTATAAACAACATTAATTATAGTGGGATGGTTAAATTGAGGAATGAAAATACTAATATTTTTCATCGAACTTCATTTTTTGTTTTTGTCTTTATTTTTTCACCTAAAATTTTGAATTCAACCCCTAACGCCGCTTTCTTCTATCTTAATTTATTTCTTTCAAAAAAATTTCTATCTTAATTTTTTTTAAATGAGATAAAGTCTGACTTTTATCATAATTAGTGAATCCAGTAAATATAACTTTTTTCATGTGGGAATTTAGAGGTTTTTTTTTTAAAGTAGGTTAAATTATGATCCGTGATATTATTAATTAAATAAAAATATTTAAAATTAAAATTTAATAAAAATTAAATTAAAAATAAATAAAAATATCATCTCTCAATCTCTCTCTCTTTTCATCTTCATCTTCCCTACCAAGAAATTTCTACAGATTTTGAAGTAAACTATACTTTAAATTTCTTCCATTAAAACAAACGTTCACTTTCAATATTAAAATAAACCCTCATCTTTTTTGCCATTAAAATAAACTTTCATTTTCAATATTAAGAACTCAAAATAGGAAAGAGAAAAATTACCAAAAAAAAAAAAAACCATTTTCTCCATTTTGAGAGTGAGACAAGTCGATTTTATGGTGTTTTTATTTTCACAAATGGCTAAGAAGATAAAGATAGAGAAGATGATAAAGGAAAAGGAGGGACAAAGAAAGAGAGATGACTTAATGTTAATCTTAAATATTTTTATTTAATTAAAAATATCACGTATCACAATTGAATTGATTCAAGTTTTTTTTCTTTAAAGGAAATAAAAAAAATTACATAATTTAAATAGCCTTAAAGAAATGGTACATAAATAAAATAAAGTGAGTTTAATGAGAATAGACACCTCATGGTTAAATGGTTATAAACGTCAGCATGGTGATAGTTGAGAAAGCAATCAAAGAGTATAGCATAATAATTTAAAACATGAAATCTTATCTTATATCAATTAAATAAGCCTTGAAAAGTAAATTAATTTGTTAATGCTTAATGCTTAGTGGTGTCACACCAAAATTAAATATAATCAAATGTTTCTTTTCTTTTAAGATTACCCACTTTAAAATCCTTAAATAATCATTCCTTTTACTATCATAAAATATTTAACTAAAGTATGAAATTATTAAAATTATTAAATTGAAAAAAATAATATATATATATATATATATGAATAGTCACATAGTTTTCAATTTGTATTTAATGTTTTTAATAAAATTATTAATTTTTAAAACTACCAACAACCATATAACTTATAATAATTCATCTTCCTCTAACTATCATTATATGTTAGGGAATGTTGGAGAGCTGACGAAGGTTGTGGCTAGTAGGTTCGGGCTATATTTATACAGAGGATTCAACGGTAGCAAATACAAAAATTAGAAGGGCGCCATACATGTACTATCAAATGTATGACTCAAAATCACTGGAAATTGGATGTCAAAAGTATCTGTAACTGCTCCATGCCACTAGTGAAATATAGCTCAACCATTCATGTGTCAACATTGATTGCGGACATGCAAGCCCGGTTCTAGTACAAAGTGTCGTACAAGAAAGCATGGTGGGTGAAACAAATTGCAATGGAGCAGTTGTACAACGACTGGGATGAACCATATAATGAACTTCAATGGTGGATTTTAGCGATAGTGGACTACATGTCAGGAACTGTCGTGGACTTGCAAACGTTGACTTACAGAGGCCCGAATGGACAACTTGAACGGGGGAGAAGAGTTTTTCACTGATTGTTCTGGACGTTCGATCTATGTGTTAAGGTATTCCACTACTGCAAATCGCTTGTGCAAGTTGATAGAACGTGGATTTATAGAAAATACACTCAGATACTACTAATTGCGGTTGCATAAGACAGTAATCGAAATGTTCTATGGATCGCCTTCGCCATCGTAGAGTTGGAGAACTCTGAATCGTGAGAGTTTTTCATTAGGAACTTGTAAAGGCATGTTGTGAGGCAAAGCAACATTTGCATTGTCTCTGATAGATCTAAGGGTCTTATTGCTACGATTTGGCAATCCGTGGTTTCGTGGAGGTCCGTTTACTGCATTCGTCACATCGCTGTCAACTTCCACAAGGAATACAAGAACAAAGACCAGTACAAACAAATCGTGAACATTGGTACAAATATCATAATTAAAATTGTTTTTATGAATATTTTGAGTCCATTTACTAAAAGAAATCGTAACGTGTTTTATCAGAATACATTCACAAGGTACAAGCTAGACCACACCGACTCAAGCATAAGCTGACGAGGTTGGAGACTAAGATAGTGGGGTACAATCCTTCTCTCAGACAGTGGTTGAGTAGCATGGAGTCGTGGCAATGGGCTCAATATTTTGATGATGGCTGCCAATATGGTCATATGACGACCAGCCTCGTTGAAGCTGTTAATTTCATATTGAGGCATATGTGTCACTTACCAATTTCATCAGTTTTCTCAGCTACGTTTTACAGGCTAGCAACTCTGATGCCAAAAACGGGGTTAAAAAAGCAAAACAGATAGAGATTGGACACGTACACGTCGAATATGCCAGGAATGTCATGGAAGTCAATGCTTAGAGGGCGAGGTTGATGTGTAATACCCTTAATCCACATCCGGCGTCAGAATAGGATTTCAGAGCATTACCGAAGCTTATCGATCAAACATACATGAATTACTAACATTTCTTATCCTATTATGTTCAGGTCAAAAACCAATTAAACTCATACATACTATCCCTTATTCGAGCCCTCGTGGCCCAAAATACGCGTTATACACAAATCGGGACTAATTCAGAAACTCAAAGAGTTTTTCGAAAAATAATAAAAAATTTCAAAGCTGCAGGGTACACACGGCCAAGCCACACGCCCGTGTGCCAAACAGTGTGCCATTTCGAAATGGTCTTGCACGCCTGTGTGCTAGCCGTGTGTCTTACATAGTCCAGTCACACTCCCGTGTGTCTGGCCATGTGAACTTAAAATAAACCTTAAACAACAAGTTTACCATTCCCTGCAAGTTTGGACAATAAGCAACTAAAAAATCATTTATTTAACCAATTCAAAACACGATCAAACACATCAAAATTATATCAAAACATACATCCTAGGTGCCTAACCAATGTACCCTTATTAGAACCACAATTATATCATCAAATCATATCATCAAAGTATCATTCAAGTCTAAATTATAAACATACCTAATTTAATCCATTTTACCTAGCTTATGAACACTTAAACACCAAATTAACAGGCCATAATAAAGCTTCAAAAACAAACACATGTATATATATATACCAAACCAATATTAAGTTTATAACCTCATTTATATTCAATCCATAAAATAACTATTAATTAGACACCCTAGGTACATGCCGACACAAAAGTATAAATATCACCACATTTGAGATCGGGATCATTGTTAGATGCTGAATCGACGATCAAATTAAGTACCTAACCTGCGCACGGAAAACGAACTGTACGCTGAGTAAAACTCAATGGTATTTCTATAATCCGAATATTTAAAGATAAGAATTTATAATATACGATTGAAATATAAACACATATTAATATTTATTTATTACAACAAACATATCATATTTCATTTATTTCACAAATATCTTAATTCACATACTTGCTATATAAATAGCTTTTTCACAATTTATTTTCAATTCACTATTTCACTTCCATTTTTCATACCATGCCATGTCAATATCAATCATAAAATTTTATTATTTATTTACCTCTATTAACAAGACTCGGACTCGGAGAGATACATGGATCCAACCAAAACACACTAGTTTGTCACCCAGTGCCTCATCGGATAATTCAAAGTAATAATTTGACACCCTATGTCTTATCGACTAAATCGAAGTAAATTGGCACCCACTGCCTCATCGAATTAATTCGAAGTAGTAAGTTGACACCCAGTGTCTCATCAACTCAAAGTCGAAGAAATCCCTACAATCTTCCAATCCTTTGGCATGCCATCGATATCCGACTCAGCCCGATACAGTTAATAGGGTTTAATTTCACATTTCAGATATAATCAATATCCAATACTGATTTTTCATATAATCACATAACTATACATATATTCATTTCAATTCAAAAATCAATCCATTCAATATATATCTACTAATTCAATTCATTCAATCAATTATCGAAATATAAATTACTCACCTCAACACTTACCGTATACATTAAATAAAAAATATAACAATTAATAACTAATTTCGGATTATAGAAATACAAACCAGAAATTCCGAGCTATTCCTCGTTGATTTTATCTTTTCCTTTTTTAGTCGAAGATTCTGGTACGACGTTAGCTACGAAATTAAAACAATTAAAAATCGTCAATACAACACAATTCAATTTCATATTGAATATTTCATTTTTTACTCAAATATTGCCTAATTTCCAATTTAGTCCCTAAACCGAGACTAACTTTTATTCTTCACATTTAATTCTTTATTTTCATGCAAATTTCACTTCAGACTAAATTCAACTCCCTATTTTCACATAAATTTCTAAATTTCAAAATTTTCACAATTTAGTCCCTATTACACAAAATTTACTATTTGTTTTACAATTTAATCCTTTTTCATTTCCAACTTAAAAATCTATCAATTTAATCCCTAATACTAAAATTATTCAACATAGACAACACCTAAAACTCAATAATTTCTAAAATTTTGACATGGGTCGGGTAGTATTAAATACCGGGATTTCAAAAACATAAAAATTACAAGAAAATGGACTAAATTGACTAACCAATTAAACTTTGAACAATTGAAACCCCTAAGTCCTTTGTCTCCTTCTTTCTCTTTTTTTTTTTTTTTCTTTTTTTCCCTTTCTGTTTCATTTTTGCTTTGTTTCTTTCTATTTCTATTTCTTTTTCTTTCTTTATTTGTTTTTATTATTAATATAATATAATATATATACTTCAACATTAAGGTAAATATATTATTATTATATATATTTTAACTTTAAATTTTATAATAATTTCACCTTATGCCGCCTCATTTATAAGTAATGACATAATTATTTCTTTAGTCCCTTTAATTTTTCTTTAATCTATAATTCAACTTTCACCCTTTATGTAATTTAGTCCTTATATCTAATTACTCTTAATTCAAGCAAATTCTCTTAACCAAAACCTAATTAACCACACAATTAGCTTCGTAAATATTTTTAATAAATATTTACGAGTCTGATTTACAGTAACGGAGTTTCAGAAATGCACTTTCCAACACCCGTGACTATCGGGTCGTTACACGATGAATGCAGAGCTATATTCCCAAAACTTGGAAACGTTTTGGGTGACAGAGTGCATCGATCATCGCTCGGGGATCCGTCAAGGTCCTACGAAGTTTATCTTCGAAACAAATGGTGCAAGTACAAGAGGTTCCAAACACTTTGATACCCGCGTGCGCATGTGGTTGCAGCACATGCAACCTTTAATTTGAATGTCAAATAATATATCGACGATGTGTACACGCTTGAACGTAGATTGCGTATTTGGGGTAACGAGTTCCTCATATTGAGGGATGTATTGACATGGGAAGAGCGCCCGCCTATGTTCAAGATGTTGCCAAATAGGTCACTGCATAGGAAGCTCAAAGGTCAATCGACATCGAGGAGGATTCAGAATGGCATAAATATTAGAGAAGAGCTTGAACCAAAGCGTTGCACCATATGCAGAGCAGTCGACCACAATTAAAGCAAGTGTATTCATTTTTCTCCTTTTTTATTGATTATCCTACCGGTTGATCCGAATCTCAATCTATGCAATAATTCATTTCAATTTATCAATTCTAAATACCTTATAACATCTTATTTCATGTATATGACTTCTTACTTTATCCTTTCGCAATTACCCTAATTTTTTCATTTTCTTCAATTTAGTCCCTAAAATCAAAACTATAATATCTGTTTTCAAGTTCACCCTTCTTTAACCCCATAGAAACAGTAATTACAAAATTTCATGTCAAATCCAAAATATTTTTATTTTAGTCTCTAAACTCAAAACTGACTAAGTTCACTTTACAAATTAGTCATTAATCATTTCTAAGCTTAGAAGCAAGCTATTGAACATAAAAAACTATCAACGAAAAACTTTTAAAACTTTAATTGTTTTATGATTTAATATTCGGGATAGCTAAATTAAGCTGCAACAATCTCAAAAACATAAAAATTATTAAAAAATAGGCTTAGTGGTGGAGCAAAATGATGATGATGATTTCCTTTATTTTATGTTTTATTATAATTTAATTTTTATTTTAACATATAAATTCAACAAAAAGCTAAACATTAACCGCCCACTAAAAGGAATATGTTTTAATTACCACTTAAACCCCTTAACAATCTCTAATTAAATCTTTTAACAAAAGACAATCAATAATAATTAACTTTTATAGTTTTTACAATTTAGGCTTTATATTTTAATTAACCATCCAATCACTAAAATTTTTGGACAAAAACTTAATCCACCTATATAACCACTTTGTAAATATTTAATAAAAATATTTACGGGCTTAGATTGTGGAAACGAGTTCTCGATACCTCAATTTTTAAAACCACTAACTTTAGGGTCAAACCACTTATATTTTAACTAACTGTTCAATTAGCAAAGGTTATCATATCAAATTTTAATATAACACTATATTTAACTCGTAAATATTATTATTTAATACTTACAGACTTACACATTGGAATTGTGGTCCCAAAACCACTATTTTCAACATCATTGGAAAACAATTTGCTACACATTCTGAGCAAGAGATGTCACCTATGGACACGGAATCTAATTTAATTCAAGCATCAATATCAAGAATTAAATTTAATATAATATACTCATTTGAAGATATTTAAGTCATTTTTAAGCTTACTTTAAATTTTAGTTACAGTATGCGGTTGTTCGGGTCTTAATCGGGGCAAAATAGGGCAAACAGGGTCAATTTCATGACACTAGAATATGTGTACCGAGGACAAAATACCCACTTGGGTCTCCCCTCCTTCAATATCACAACATTGGAGGTCAGATATCGTGACAATGGGCTGGTATCATGATATCGAGCTTTGGATATCGCGATATCGTGATACCAAAGACAAAATACCTATGACATCTTTACATTTCCTAAAAACAAGTTATAGTGAATATATATTTGCTATTATAGTGAATTTATATTTGCCCGTGATTTTTTATCCTTTTCGGAGAGATTTTCCATATAAATATTTGTGTTCGATCTTTTCAATTTTATTTAATATTTTGATTGTTCGTTGCTTAATCGAGTTTATCCCCAACACTTTTCGACAAGTAATGGAAGTGATTCCCTTGATAATTGGTAAAATAGTTACTTTCTCATGTAGATGGAAAGTAAAAAAAAAATATAAGACAAAATTAATCTTTCTTTTTATTTGTTTTTTTGTGTATTAACTTATTAATCATAAGAAAAACACATTAACAATTAGAATCAAAAGAATCACAATGAATTGAACATACCAAGATAAGATTATTTTTTTGATAAATTATAAGAGGAGGATTAAATCCTAATAATACACGGCTAGTACAATTCAAACTCAAACTTAAACTACATCTTAAATGATAAACACCTTTGAGTAATAGAACAGTATACAATATTGCAAGGTAAGGTGTTATTAAAGAGGTAAAATTGAGAGAAAGAAAATGAGTATCAAATTCAAAGGCAGTGTGTCAATCTGTCTCATTGAAAACCGCTACGCAAAGTGGTGGGCCCAAATACTGCTGCATTTCGATGCCTTAATCGACCAACTCTACATATTTAATTTCTTACATCCATATTCTCCCACGTGACTATTTCTCTTAAACCACATGCTTAATTCTCTCTCTCTCCTCTCTGTCCCTCTGCCCTTTTTAAAAAAAACTCTGGCTATCCATTCTTTCTCCATTCATTTTCTTTTCTTTCTCTCCAAACATGTATTCTCTAAAATCATATGTTTTGGTTTTAAGCTTAATCTTTATTCCCTTTTTGGCTAACAATTTTCTTGTTTTTGTTAACTCCATAACTGCTTCGTCTTCTTATTCTTCTTCGTCGGGTAATCAATACACCACTTTTTTCAACGCTATATCTTCTTCCACCAATCCCAAGGCTTCCTTAAACTCCGGTAAGAACCAAACGACGTCGTCTCTGAGATCATCCAGCTTCTGCTACGTATGGGACGTGACCTGCTCTGAGGAGGTGTTGGGCCTGGCCCGGGAGCCCGACAACGTCGAGTGGATTAAAGGGTTGAGAAGGAAGATACATGAGAACCCTGAGCTAGCGTTTGAAGAGTACGAAACCAGTAAACTCGTTCGATCCGAGTTGGACCGTATGGATATTGAATATAGGTACCCTTTAGCCAAAACAGGTATTCGGGCTTGGATTGGAACCGGTGGCCCGCCCTTCGTTGCCATCCGAGCTGACATGGATGCCCTTCCTATACAGGTACATATACTTAGGTTCCTTCTCTTCTTTTTTAATTTTTATATTCGTATACATCTATGTATTTTATAACTATATACTGTATACTTGTACATACACATATACGTAGACATACATGTATACCTGTAAAGGGTTCTGACTTCTGGTAGGTGGTTCATGATCATTGTATTCATTTATTTGATTTGGACTTTGTAAGTTCAGAAAGTTTGAGGGTTTTAGTTTAAGACTTTTGTGTATGAATTTATTTTAGTTGGTTGGATATGTTTTAATTTTATTTTACATTTTTTTGATAACATGAGGACAAGAAATGTACTTTTAAATTAAATAAGACAAAAAATAGAATGTACAGTTTTCAATGATAAGATTATCTTGACATAATGATAAGAGATCTTAAAATAAATTCAATTTTGTATTTTGAAATTCAATTTTGTACTTCGAAATCCGACGGAATCTTATAAACTTGTAGGGTAGTGGTCCCCATTGAACCCTCCAAATTTATAATTTGATTTTTTTTATATATCTAAATAATTTAGGAAAATTGCCATACCTTGTTTTCACTTATGTGGAGTAATTTAATTTTAGGAAGCTGTAGAATGGGAGCATAAAAGCAAAGTTGCCGGGAAAATGCATGCTTGTGGCCACGATGCACATGTTGCAATGCTTGTTGGTGCTGCCAAAATATTGAAGAATCGTGAACACCTTTTGAAGGTAAAATTCAAGTTCTAGTCCCTTCTTACGCATTGAATGCATCTAGTTTAAGTGTGTATATCTCAATGGCAATCAATTTAGATGCAAAGCTAAAGCAACAAGTTTAAACAAACTCAAGATTAATCCATTTGATAAATGGGTAAAGAAAAAGTACAAAAAAGAAAATGACGAGCCATTTAGGCAAGAAATGTAGTGTTGGCTGGTGATAAATGGAAAGGGCACCCAATATTTGTTTCCTAGCAAACTATTTGACCCTGGTGCATGTGTAGCCCTAAAAAGCATGTGACGGTTACATGTTTCGTTGTTTTTGTAATGAATTCCGTCACACATTTATCTCTACCTTTCGCCTTTATCTTCATTGTCATTTGGCTGACTCACATTTTTGCCTTCTTTTTTTTTTCTACCTTTTTCATTGTTATCACAAGAATTCTAACTTAATAATAATGTTTTCTGAAAAATAAATTCAAGCAATATGATTTTTCAAATCTTCACCGATAAGGAAATGTATCCCTTTCTCATCACATGGCCTGCTTCCCCTTTACATCCCAATCAAATTTGATGGATTGTTTAAGTTTTAAAAAGATGATAGATTAGTCATAAAATTGGGGTTTAATCTTACAATCGTTTATCTTTTTAAAGAAGACTTACGACAAAAAAATTAATCATTACAACTAATTATAAATATACTAATTCCAACCGATAAACAACCAATACCCTTATATACAAATATATATATATATATATATAAATACTTTAACGCGATTAACTTTAACTACTTTCATTTATATCAAATGAAATTTACCATCAAACATGGGTTGCCCGTTGACTCATGGCTACATTTTAGGAATTAGTGATTGAATCTATTCTCTCTCTCTTTTTTTTTTTTTCACCCTTTTCGTCTCATGCTTTTTGGAACACTAGGCCATCTTTTTCATCTATAAAATTTGAACCTTTAGAGGTCAAGAAAGGGGGAAAATTGCTCCTCCAAAAGGGGAAAATAAATTAAGTGCTAAAATCGAGTAATTATTTATTTTTCCCTTCAGCTTTACAATAAAATTTATTTTAACTTTCTATTAAAATTTTTTCGTCTTTTTCAATGGTATACACATGAATTGTCACGTAAATATTATGTTAGTAATTAATTAATTTTTTAATATTTAAAATTTTTAAAATATTAAAAAACATTAAGAAATTATTAACATTATTGAAAGTAGAAAAATTATTTTTAAATGGTATACACATGATTGCCAATCTGCAAAGTTAACAGACATTAACTTTTCGATGCATTTTGTGGGTGTTTTGACAAACAATGCATGTTTAAGGGTTAAAAAAGACAAAAAATTAAATAAAAAGCTAAAATATATTTTTTTTATAAAATTGGAGGGTCAAATAAACAACCTTTGTTTTCAAATTGTTTAACCATATATTCTTATATATATAATTAGGGTTAGAGGTGAGGCTGTTAGGGATTGAACCCGAGCGCTCATGTCACAACACAAATGCTTTCGTTGTTAAGCCAAGAGGTTGTTGGCAAGCATATATTCTTATAATTATCACTTTAAAACCTATTAAATAATAACATATCATTCAAAATAAAATTCTTAATAAGATCTAACATAAAATTAAGTAGATTAACTTTTTTAAGAAAAAAAGAAAAGAAGATATCATGTTATTTTTAGTTTATTGAGTAGATAAAGTTATAAACCCTAGAATGCATCAAATATTAGCTTAAAGAAATATATTTTTAATTAAAGCATCATAACTTACTTTCCATCCTATGCCTACCTTTATACATGGGAAGGAATCTTGATCAAAGACATAAAGTTTTGTGGAAGAAGAATAAAATTTTCCCTAATGTTTTGTTGTACATGTTGATAGAAATTCCTGCAAGTCATAGTTAAAGCTTGTTGAAAAAGGCAGTACATGAATAAGATGTATTCTTTCTCTGGATTCATGGCCGTGTATATATTCGTATTGAATACGGATATAGTCCAAATACATACAGCTGGATGGATATTCATATATTATAGTCTCCAGACTGGGACATAAACCTAAGTTGCTTGCTCAATAATGTCCAATCTCTGTCCTCATTTGTATAAAATCGTTATTTTATGTTTTCTCTTTTCCTTCGATCTAACCACGTGTGATTAATTTGGTTTTTTTATCAATCAAACCAACATTTAACATTATAAAAATCAATTAATATTCAACTATTGTAATTTGTATAAGTGTGTAAAGGGTTACATTAAAAAAATATCTGCATTTTCTATCAACAATTTGTTTGGTCGTGGGAAGCTTTAAGAAGAAGACAAATATGGGATAATTTATTTATACAACACTAGCAGGTTTTATTTTATTTTTCAAATTTTACTTTACAAATGCTTGCTATTTGTTTTTGTTATTATTATTTCTCAAATAAATTGTGTTCACTCAATTATTAATAACAACAATAAAATATTAGAAAAAGATAATTTATCTATTTAATATTTGTTTTTTTCAATTATCAGCGGGTTAACATAAATTTGAAAAATCCAAAATTCAAAGATTATTGGGTAATAAAAAAGACAAAAATAAATAATTAAAAAATTATTTTAAAATTTTTCATAATTTACTAATAATAATGACCAAAATTCTAATATTTCTATCATAGTATTTCTATTTTCTACCGTATTTGTTCCTATTATTCCTTTTTAAGTAATATGTTTAATTAAATATACTTTGGGTGTCTAGGGAACTGTGATAGTGATCTTTCAGCCGGCAGAGGAAGCCGGAAATGGTGCTAAGCGGATGATCGGAGATGGGGCATTGGAAAACGTAGAGGCCATTTTTGCAGTCCATGTATCTCACGAACACCCCACGGGAATTATCGGCTCAAGGCCTGGTCCTCTTCTTGCCGGCTGCGGCTTCTTTCGAGCTGTTATCAGTGGAAGAAAAGGCCTTGCCGGCAGCCCCCATCACTCCGTCGACCCAATCTTGGCTGCATCAGCTGCCGTAATTAGTTTACAGGGAATTGTTTCTCGTGAATCAAATCCATTAGATTCCCAGGTCTGAGTTTTGTTTTATAAATTTCTCCAACATCCAAAACATGGGGAAATTTTTTTAAATTTGTTTAAATCTTGTAATTCAAATGCATGCAGGTCGTCTCGGTCACTTCTTTCAATGGAGGAAATAATCTTGACATGATCCCTGAAACGGTGGTCATCGGAGGTACTTTCAGGGCTTTCTCCAACGCCAGTTTTTACAATCTTCTCCAAAGAATCGAAGAGGTTCGTTGCAGTTTTCACTTTAGATTTGAAGTCCTGATTTTCACGATTCTAACATTCTTCGACATGGAAACACACACAGGTAATCGTCGAACAGGCCAATGTTTTCCGATGTTGGGCGACGGTCGATTTCTTTGAAAAAGAATCAACAATCTATCCCCCAACAGTGAATGACGACCGTATGTACGAGCACGTAAAGAAAGTGGCCACTGATTTGCTAGGACCACCAAATTTCAGGGTGGTCCCTCCAATGATGGGTGCGGAGGACTTCTCCTTTTACTCCCAGGTAGTTCCGGCAGCTTTCTACTACATCGGCGTAAGAAACGAGACCTTGGGATCGACACACACCGGTCACTCGCCGTATTTCATGATCGACGAAGATGTTCTTCCCATTGGTGCTGCAGTTCATGCCACCATTGCTGAAAGGTACCTCAACGAGCATGGCTGAAAAAGGAAAGAGGCTTTATATCTGTGGTTTATTTATCCCCAACTGGGGTGAGCACTGATTATTGAGAGAATTGGCAATGCATGTGCTCTGGTGATTTTGATCATAGTTAGGGTGGTGGAAAGGGCAAAGGTTTTCAACTTTTGGCGATGTAAAGAACTGAGCAGAGGATGCCATACTTTGCTTTTTTAACTTGCAGCAGTGTTAAATGTTTCAATTAATGCTAAACTATATTTCTGTTCAGAGCATTAAGATGCTTTAACCAGGCAAATATTTTATGATTTCCTTTTTTTTTGTTGAAATTTAATGCAACCGACTACATTGCCTCGGTCAAGATGAAATTTGGTCGTGATTGGCTCCGGGCTCGGGGTTTCTGAGGTCTTCTTTTCTTTTTTGGGCTCCTTCCATTGTATTTCTTCTCCCTTGTATGGAGCTTATGAATAGAGAGAAAAAATTTAGACATTCAAAAAAGGAAAAAGATAAATTGAGCATTGCTTGAATCATGGAAATTTAAATATGAATTTCTTGTAAGAGTAATATTAAGTTTTAACTCTATTGGTATAAGTGTTGTTGTGAATATAGAAGGATACAGATTTAAGTGCGTTGAAATTCATTATCTCCTTTCTATAAGTTTGAGAAGGAGTTATGAGTAATTCTAAGCATTGTCTAAAAAATAGTCAGATATAGTCCTAACCTATAATGAGATTGTCAACAAATATTTTTTTTAAGTTGCCTTAAGGTGATTTCGAATTTCTTTATGTTATGAATAACTTATTAAGTGGATGTCCATCAACATTAAAATAAGTTTTGATGTACTTTAAATTCTAATAGTCATTAGAAGTATATTTTTACTTCTTATGCCTACAAATAGAGACTTTGGAGAAGCTTTGTAAATATTCTTATTGATCAATAAAATACGCTCTCTTTTGCTCTTTATTTTCTTCGTTCTTTACTCTTTGTCTATAATACTTTCTTTATAATTTTATTTTTTGTTAGTTAGTTAGTGATAAAAATAAGGCTTAATAACAAATTTGGCCACTAACGTTTATATGTTTTATTAAAATTGTTCTAATTGTATTTTTGAGCTTTTTTTTTTTTTTGCCGTCAACCTTTATTCTTTCTTTTTTCAAATTGCTTTTTTTTTTAATAGATTTGATGAAAGTACTGTTAAAAAAGTTAACGGGATGATGTGAAATTTCATATGTGAAATATTTTTCATGAGATATAATTTATTACTTAGATAACCAAATAAAATATTTATGTGTGGAAAATAAATAAATAGATCATGAATTTTAAAAAATAACTCTTACTTTAAAGAAAATAAACATAATTATTTAAAGAAAATTTCAAAATGAATGCACGCATTCAGTATTCTCGGTTTAATTTATTAATTATCTTTTTGAATCCTCTCAGTAAAGAAAAGTATGCATTAATTTTGAAACATTTTTTTAGATAATTACGTTTATTTTCTTTAAATTAAGAGTTATTTTTTAATTTCATGTATGATTTATTTATTTTATTATTTTTCACATATAAAGTAATAAATTACAACTTATTAAAAATATTTCATATCACCCCCGTTAAATTTTATAACGGTACTTTCATCAAATCTGAACAAATGGTTGTTCAGATTCAAATGAACAAGATTTTTAATTTTTATTTTAAAAATTTTCCGATATGGCATGCCAGATATCATCTATTGGTGGTTATCGTCAGCCACATCAACATCATTAGCTATCAAATTGTCTCAACTAACTATTTTTTTAATGAATTTTTTTTTTATCATTAAAGACTTAACATGATATAATTTAAAAAAAAAACTTAATTATAACTATTTTTTAATGAATTTTTTTTTATCATTAAAGACTTAACATGATATAATTTAAAAAAAAAAACTCAATTGATAATTAGGGGTCCTTTTAACTCTTAAGCATATATATATATATATATATATATATATATGAGAAATGTTGGGCTACAGATGTGGAAGCTCAATTTCAGCTATTCCTTTGGACTCTACTAAAAAAACACACAATATGTTGAAATTTGATGTCTTCATTACCAACTACCAAGTGAAGCCCAATACAATACACTCTTACCTTTTATAAAATTTAATTTCAATTTTGCTTTTATATTATAGAAATGATGAAGAATCATCTTTTCAAATCTAAACCCAGAAAGGGCAAATTTGATCGCATGTCCCATCATGAGCGGTCTGGTGGGTCTTAGTATTACAGTTTTGACAATGAAAAAGAGATAAAGTATAAAGAAACAATGTATGAACTTCAGCCAAAATATTGGACTTTGTCATCTAATTTTCTTCTTCCTTTTTTAGGGGAAGTAGTCAAGGGATCTTTATTCTTTACAACCTCAAAGCAAGAACTGAAAGAGATGACCTCAAAATTCAATACCATGTGACCTGATTTGGTCCTTTTGTGGGTCCATCCATTGTCAAAGCCTAAAAAGAAAACAAGAGATTTTGTTGAAGAACTTTTGTGGATTTTCACGCATGAAGTTTGATAATCATGACAATCATGGGTCTTTAGGTGAAAGCAATTTGTGTTTTTGGAAGAATTTCTGGTTTTTTTTCTTAATTTCATTAGCACGTGAGATGAAAATCTCAATAATCTAAAAAATAAGTAAAAATGTATTTAGAAAAGGTTATATATTTTGAAACCGAATGTCCATTTTGAGGGCATGGCCTTGTGGGGGACTGCAAACACCACAATTGACATTTTAAAGGTAATCAAATAACCTTATTGTTTCGTCAATCATTCTAAGGCATGCGGATACATGACAATATACCTTTGTTAAGCCTAAACTTGGATGGTTATGCAAACTTTTGAGATTTTTCTTACAAATCAATGACGTGTTGGGGCTTGTTTTCCATGAAGGCATATTTCAAATATTCATAACCCACACTTAGTTCTATTAGTTTGCCATTAAAATATTTTCTGGAAAATAATTTACTTTTCCGGAAATGATTTATTTTTTTAGTATTTGGATGAATCTGTATAAAATATTTTAAAATATTTTCTGTTGTTCGACAAATTTCCTGAAAATATTTCATAAAAGTTGTTTTTAATTAAACAAATGTATATTTAAGAATTTATTATCTTTTCATTGTAATTGAGTTTATTATATATATATATATATTAATAAATTTATATTTTAAATTATTTTACATATATTGCAATAATTTATTTATAAATAAATAAATCAAATTAAATATATAATAATACTCAAATATTAAGCTAGAATATTAACCGTCATAAATTGAAAATAATCAAAGTCAAATAAATTATTTCTAATTGTGTTATAAAATAAAAATAAAAAAGCAAAGATTGAATAATTATAAATTAGCTTCCAAACCACAATTAATACTAGAAATTAATAATATTATCCAAATGCATAATTAGTAGTATACCACATGATAACAACAACATTGTCCAAGTGCGTAACTAATATTACACCACATTAAAGTATCAATATCTTCAACCTTGAGAAAATTTTTGAAGCCAAATTTTTCTATGCTTCTTACTTTTAACTAAAAAAGCTTTGGCCTGGAATTCATGACTCACAAGATAATTAAACACACTACAAAGGAAGTCATCATCAAATCCTTTTACCTCCACCGACATCACTTCTTCGTAAATATGTGGTGTCTTATCTACAGTAAATTGTTCCAAAGCATTAGCAATTTTGCCAAGTTGTTCACCTACAAATTTAATTTGTTAATCAACGACACTTTCTTGAGCATTTTTTCTTTTACGTTTAGATGTGCCAAATGAAGATACTTTTGTTCTTACCTCCTCAATCTCTTCATTGTCGCAGTCTATAGGCACTGAATCTTGGTTACCATCATCCAAATCTATATCAGCAAATATTCTAGCAAAACTTCCTGTTGCCATATCTTTGCCAACAACCAAAACCATTTCATCATAATGATCAATGCTTTTATTCAAAAAGGGTTTATACTTCTTGTGTGTCTGTTGGATATTATATACAATTAGAATAACAAGTAAAAAATAATTGAAATATACTTAACATATATATACATATATTACCATCATTGCTGCATCATATGTCGTCCTATCACATGTGATCATTTTCATGTTATCATTCCATCCAAAACCACTTTCAGCCCGAATTGTGCATATAATCTGCCACTGGTTTTTTACAGTCATCAAATGATTTTCCACATGCGTCGCATCGCATTGGACTTGAAATCTTTTAGAAATAACCATGGCAACTTGATTAATTAAAATTGCTTTGAAAGTGTTAAAAGGCTTATTTCCTTCCTGGGCCTCCTCTGCTAGAATTTCAAGAAAAAGATGTTCCATTGATTTTGTCCACCTGAATTGTTTAGAGGTCCCTTCTTTGTTGCCCTTATCCATTCTACATTAATAATTATTATTGTCAATCATTTTAATATCCAACAAGCTTAAAACATAATAAATTCAATATCTAACAAATTCAAGACATAATAATTTCAAAATCCAACAAACTAATTTCAATATCATTATCCAACCAACATTAACAAAAAAAAAACAATTTTAATACTAAAACATTCATAACATAGAAACAATAACCCTAAGCCCTAAACCTACCTAATATTTCTAGCCATATAATCAGTCCACATAGTTTGTGTAATTTCCTCTCTCTTAGTAGACCATTCTCTTGCTTCTTCTCTTTCTTCTCGCTCCGTAAGAGTTGGTATTATCAAATCAGACTCAGGCTCCTCGTATAATCCTTGATTAAGTAAATCATTAGGATCAACTCCCATTATATGATTATGAATGATATAATAAGCCAAAACTATATCTACTTGAGTTTGAAAATTCCAAAATGGTTCACCATCTAATACACGAAATCGTTTCTTCAGAATCCCAAAAACACGTTCAATAGTGATTCGCAATGATGAAAGACGAAGATTAAAGAGTAATTTGCATTTTCAGGCCCATAAGCACTAAACTCTTTTAAATGATATCGGACACCACGATATGGGGTAATCTATCCATTTCGGAAGCCATATCCAGTATTAGCAAGATAATATTTACCTACAATTTTACAAAACATAATTATTATTAATAAATTATGAGCTTACTAGAACTATTTGGTATTTAATGTTAATTATTACCTTCCAGAATTCTTAATCCTCTTGGGTGTGAAAGTGCATCACTTAAAATACGAGAATCATATGCACTACCTTTCCAACCAGCTAAAACATAGGAAAATTTCAAATCAAATGTAATGGTAGCCAATACATTTTGTGTCGTCCCCTCTTTACGGCTACAAAATCTTCCTTAAATGCTAAGTGGAACGGATGCATGGACATTGGTTCCATCTAATGCTCCAATACAATCTTTAAAATAAAGATAAAACATTAGATTGTTTCTGATTTCATGAGGAGTTGACTCATCAAGTAATCTAATAACTAGTTTATACAATTTCAAAAATAGCTCTTAATACAACCCTAAAGTAACGGTGAATTGTCTCAATTGATCTATAATATCTAGATCCAATCACTCGAAACCTTACATTATGACCAATTATATGTAAAAATATAACTACTTGCTCTCTAATATTCACCGATTTAGTTGATTGTAACAAATTATTCCTACTAAAAATATCACACAAATTAAAAAAGACAATCGGTCTCATCCTTATCACCTCAATACAATGCTAGTCACCACCATATAAAATACTATTAATAAAATTTTCTCTTTCATAATCTCGATTCACACGAGGGTGAGAAGCAATTTCCTTCCTAGTTTTTAATTTTTTAATCCAAAGAACCTCAAAAGCTAAAACTGAAGCCACGACTCCGACAATTGCATTTTGATCTTGATTACGATCCATTTACACAAAATAATGCCACATAAATATTTGATCACTAAAAAAAAGATACAAGCTTTTCATAAGATCACATATATGACTAAAGCTACCATGACTAAAGTGCATACATACATATATGAAAGTTTCTCAAGTAATGATAAGATAATTAATTAGCTGTCTAAATGAGATTTGCTGAAAAAAGAAATTGGATTAAACCAACTAGGCCAATAATTAAAATAGAACCCAATCACAATGTTCCATTTTTTTGGCATTTTATTCATTTCGTTACTAAAGCAAATGTAAAGAAATAATAAAAAGATAAAGATGAACAAAATAAAGGCTTTCCGTAATAATCTACAAACTTTATGGTTAAATTTGTGATATAATAAGATAGTGGAATAATCAGTGTTCAAGCAGTTCCCTTGAAAATGGAGTCCTTTGACCAAAAAGAGAATGGAGTCCCTCAATTTTAGTATTATATTATTTATTATCTCACCTTTCAGAAAGTGGTTAATTTAATTTAATTTATTTATTATAACTTTATTTTCAAAGCTTTGATCTCAATAACATAATTTTGTCAAAGGGGTATTGAATAAAAAAACAAACAAACATTCTATTAAATACAACTTGTATTGGTTGCAAAGAGTTAGTTGTTGGAAACCGAACTTGAAAAAATTATTTTTAATGGAGAAATGTACTAACATGATAAGGATTATTGGATGCCTTTAAAAGCATTTGACTTTATCAAAATGAAGAAAAGTCGAAAGTATATATATTCAAACATAAATATGAATATAAATATACTTTTTTTTTCAAAAACTATTAAAAATTCTGAATACATATAATAGTACTCAGGCTTTGAAAAGAGAACGGCTTTGAAGTGCTAGTGCCAGTCAAGTATAGCAGGGTTTACTAATGTAGGGTAGTTAAATGTAAGTAGAACGGCTCTATCCTTGCGAATCAACAAATAAGGAAGTATATTGCAACAAAGACATACTATTACTATAGTATAAGTTAATTAATTTTATCTAATGATAGTCTGTCAAGAAACCATTGTAGAATATAGACTAGAATCAAACCATTGGGAGCCATGACAGACAACTCAGGCATGAGAGCCCTAACTAATCATAGCAAAACAAATAAGCTAGTATAAAATAACACACTTATCAACAGACTTACCGAATCCTAGGTTCTAGATGGAAACTAGTAATCAAAGTAAAAGAGCAGTAGGAAAACAGACTATGAAGAATTCATAAAAATAAACAAACATTAACTATTGCGTGCAAAACTGCCAAATGCAATCCTCAGAACAACAAAAGGAAAAAATGAATGGGGGTTATGGACCATCTTCATTCACTACTAATAGTCATTTTTGGATGCTTACAAACTTTTTATTTGCAACTAAATACTCAAGGCATACTAAAGTTATATGTATAACACTCATGAAAAGATTTCCAGTAATAGTACTAATCAGGATTGTGATATTATAAACATCAATTTATCTATAGACTGATGCTAATGGGTCATAGAATAAACATCAATACTAAAGAAGAATCGGAAGCATGGAAGCGCTAATCCTTAGTGTTACTTCTGGACAATTTATCAACCAACTTGTTCACCATATCCTAGCAATGTGGGCCAAAATAGGCTTGCTTAGTGATTCTATCACACCCAAAATTTGAACTACTTATAGGCATTAAATTATTGAACTTAGTTCCCCATCTTAATCAGTTTCAATACCATCATGCATCAGCTAAGCATAGCTATCTACAACAAGCCATCTCAATAACCCGCCTACAGAGCCATTGCCTCCTACTAAAATGAAGGAAAAAGCTTTTACTTCACAGAATTTCTGCTTGTTCTGTTGTTAAACAAAACATAAGTGCCTTTATACATTTATGCTTAAACTCAATCAAGTATGGGAATTGCAGAGGTCTCTTCATTCTTTTTTACCACAAACAAGCATAAATCTATATAACCTAGATTTTATACACTCCATAATCATACTTATACCTCTAGTGACATAGCTCTAACAACTACAACTACAACTACAACAACCATCCAATTCTTTTAATCTTTACTGACCAACTAAATTCATTAGGAAGATAATTTCTCTCTTGATGGTTACATGTACCTACTTATTTTACCACCCACCTATTCAATCCTAGCTTCAACTTCTTGTAAAAAGTAATTTTTGCTCTTTTCTAGAGATGTTAGTTACAGTGGAAAAACTTGATTGAGCTCAAAACAACATATATCCATTCAAATCACATAGAAAGAGAAAAAGAGAAACTCACAAGTGGCCATGGAGAAAGCAACGAATTTACAGAGTAACTAAAATACAATAACTTTGAAGAATAAAAATAATCAAAATAAAAGATAATGCTATACCTTGATAGGATTGGAAAGCGAGATTTTGGGGTTTCTTCAAAATACAGACTTGGTAAGGATGACGAGATGACAAGACTTAGATTCGGAGGTAAGGCCAACAAACAAAAATGAGGAGGAGAGGCGGAGGCTGATGGACAAAGAGGAAGGAGAATGACTGCTGTGAAGAGAGTGAAGGAGAATGATAATTTCACTTCAAAAAATCAAAGAAAAAAAAAACAAATCATACTAGAAAGGGTAATAGAAGAGCAAGCATAAACTTTAAAGAATAAATTAATTCAAGACTTGACTAAGAGTAATGCAAAACCCAGAAACATAGATGCAAAATCCAAACAGATTCGTCAAAAAAAAAAAGAATAAGAAGATTTAAAAGAAATTGAATGAAATAAAGACTGATTAAATAAAGCATAAAAAAAGTTACGTTGATTGAGATTCAGGAAGGGAAGTGGATGAAAAAGGAGAAGGAAGATGAAGAACGGAAGGAGGAAAGAATTTATGGCAAGAGTGTAAAAAGATGGAAAATGTCTTACAAAAATAAAATCGATAAGACATTTTCCCTAAAAACCCATTTCATTTACCCGTGTTTTAGATTTTTTTTCCCATAGTAATTTATTTTCCATCAAACAAATACAATAAAATAAGAAAAATATTTTCTGAAAAATATTTTACCGACAAACAAACGGAGCCTTAATTTAATCATCTATTTTACTATTTCGTCAAGTCTTTAGTGTTTATGGTTGCGGTATGAGAATGCTTGATGGAGTCTCATTGAAACTTATTGTGTTTCGTCTAACAATTAATAGACATAGGGTTTTCAAAACCATTTTATATGTTGTGCTAATAGTGCAAAAGAGAGTAAATTATTGTACTAGAAAATCACACTAGGTTTAGTTCCTAGGGAAGATTGGAGGGGTCACAAACAATCTCACTTAAAACCTAACCTCCTAGACAGAATCTCCCTACAATGTAGTTTAATAGCACAATATATTACTACAATTATACCCTACAAAATATTGAAAGAGAAATAAAAAAGTAATAAAGAACACTAGAAATTTGATGAGGTTCGGCAAATTACACCTACATCCTCAAATACTACCAAATATACTTCACTACAAAAGATACAAGTGAAATATTACAAATAAGGAGAGAGAAAATTTGTCTTATGAAGAACATAACAAGTTTTTGGATGATTTAAAGATGGAAAAATAACCCCCATTTATAGTAGTACAAAACCTCCACAACTTTGTATTTTTATATGTGAGATTGTACTATTTCAACAAATCTCCACCTTAACAAATTTCTACATCTTCAATCTCCTTGCAAAACAACATTTGATAGTTTTTTCAAATTTCAACCTTCAAGTTTTAACATTAATTAAGTCCAAACATAGTATGAAACTTGACTTCAGTCACAACCTTAGTCATCATATCAATAAGATTTTCAGTGGTTAAACCTTTCTGGATCTTTACTCCACTTTCTTCTAGAATCATAGGTTGTAATCTGAAACTTTACTCCACCTTTCTAGACCTAGACATTTGAGTGAACATAATCCAAGAAACCTTTAGTATCATGGATTGCAGTCCCAATCTTCACCATTGTCTACTTCCTTTTGATACAATGCTCACAAAAATCCAATTTATAGATTCGTACTCATTTTAATAATCCTTGATTTATGAGTAATTTCAAGCATTTTTCACCTGTATGCCCCAAGCGTATATGCCATAGCTTAAGTGTTTCTAACTCTTGTTCAGTTGATGTCGCATCAATTGTCCCATTAATTATACTACCTAGATAGTGGTACAAGTTATTATTCTTGCGAACCCCCTTTATTACCATGCATACACCAAAAATAATCTTCATCATATCATCTTTAGCTCTCACTTCAAAACCTAATGATTTCAAGGTTTCCATAGAAATGAGATTCTTCATCAAATTCGGCACATAACAAACATCATGTAAAGTTATGATCGATTTATCATAATTTTTTAATTAAACAGAACCAATCCAATATGTGGTAAGAGGAGTATTATTTGTTGTATAGACATCTCCACCCTTTAGTTCTTTAAAATCGAAGAATTGCTCTAAATGAGGACACATATGATAGCTACAAGCTGAACCCAACATCCATGTATTAGAATGGCTACTTACTGATGTAACAAGTGAGAGATCTGAATCTTTATCATCACACTTAACAACATTTAATTCTACTATAGTTTTTCCTTTATTAGATTTACCCTTATTTTTCAAATTTGGGTAATCTTTCTTCCAATGTCCTTTTTCTCAACAGAAAGCACACTCATCTTTACTTAGCACACTCATCTTTACTTAGTTTCCCTTTTGACTTGGATATCCCCCTCTGTACTTTACAAAGGGTGTGTAAACAACCCCGGACTATCAAAGCTTCTGTATATCCAATTAAATTTCCTTGATTTTCTTTCTTTCTCAGTTTATAACTGTATAAAGCTAAACATACTTTACTAAGAGATACATCAACCTTTCCTATTAAATGGAAAAGTTTTGAGGAGCTTAAACTCCTTAGAAAGTAACCCCAATAACATCAAAGTCAAATCTTTATCTTTGAAAGTTTCATCCATATTCACCACATCAATGACTAATTTATTAAAACTAGTGATGTAGTCATTCATAGTAGCATCCGAAACATAAGTGAAGCGAAACAACCTTTTCATCATGTGGAACTTATTTTGATTATTTTTTTTAAAATTTTCTTCTAGGTCTAACCACAACTTATTTGCAGAAGTCTCCTTTGAAGGCACGACCAAATTGTACCACATGCCAAACAATTGATAGTCTTCCAATATTTCTCCTCCACACCATTGATTTCTTTTCATCAATGACAATATCTAGACCTTATTGAAAAAGAGCATCTACAACCTCCTTTTTCCACATACAAAAACGACTCGTGCCATCGAAGATCTCCACTGCCAATCTCATATTTTCTACTTTTGATCTTGCCCACATGGACGATGTTGGAGTTGTCGTTGTTGTAGATGTGGATCCTTTTGGATTATCCACCATTTTAGCCATAATTGTAACAACCTATTTTTCAATGGTGTCAAAAATGGTGCTTTTGGAACCTCATTTTCGACGTTCGACAAGATTAGTATTAAAGTTTATTAAAGTTTGGTCCCTTTTTGTCAAATTGATAGTCAATTAAGGAATAGAAATTAAACTGTAAAAGTTAATCATTATAGATTTTTAATTAACCAAATGACCAAATGAGTAGTTATCCCTTTTTAATGTGACAACTGGTGGTGGATGACAAATGGAACCACCAAATTTGTTAACTATGTTTAAGGTTAACTTAATTATGTTAACTTAATTATGTTTAATTAGATTAATTAAAAGTTAAATTAAGTATAAAAGATAAATTTAAAAGAAAAATAAAGGAATTTGGTTCATTTTCTTCTTCAAACTTTCAAATTAGCATAAAGAAGAAATAGGGTTTGGAAGCTTTCAAACTTTCAGCCTTAATTAGGTATGTTCAATTTAGTCGTTTTCTTGTAATTTTTATGTTTTTAAGGTAATGAGAGCTTGATTTAGGTAGCCCATGTACCAATTTGTAAAACTGATGAAGTTTATAAAATTTTCCATTGATGAGTTCTTGAAGAAATTTGTATTAAATTGTTTGATTTAAAGCTTAAAAATGAAAAAGGACTAGATTGTAAAATTTAATCGCTAATTTTTGAATATAGGGACTAAAGTGTATAGAATTCAAATTTGATGTGAAATTTCTAAAATTATTGATAGTGGATGGTCTTAAAAGGATGTAATTGAGATCAGTTTCGAAATCGAAGCTAAAATTTGAAAGTTATAGTAATTTCGTTTTAGAGATTAAACTGAATAAAATGCAAAAATTTTGGGGAATTTGAAAAGTGAAATTGAAATGATCCATGCATATGATAGAATATTATAAACTATTTGAAATTAAAAAGTTGAATTATCGTATAGATTAGGAATTGGATCAAATAAAAAATAGTTGGGGAAAAGATAAAATTGTTGAATAGTCCTTAAGGATCCAACTTAATTGTTGATTTTTCTAGGTAAGTTCATATGGTATGGTTGTATTTAAATTGTTATGCATTTGAATTATGAATATGTGTATGTTTGATTGTAATTTGAATTGCTTGCGATTCGGTACAAAAGGTGAGATATAGACTAAATTGTAAAGAAATGGTAATATGTGTTAAATATACCCAAGTGAACGTAATACATGCATGCTTGTATGGGAAATGTGAGTTGTATAGGATATGAGATTGTATTGAGATTATTACAGATTATATTGTGATCTAGCATTTGTTACAAATCATCAAGTATTGAATGTCCCTATGAAGACCTTGTGTGGTGGATGGGCATATTGTTATACTATTTTATAGATGATTACCTATAGGCTTTGCATTTTGGTGCCCTAGTGTGGTGTAGTTGCCCATG
This sequence comes from Gossypium anomalum, assembly GCA_025698475.1. Lineage (NCBI taxonomy): Eukaryota > Viridiplantae > Streptophyta > Magnoliopsida > Malvales > Malvaceae > Gossypium > Gossypium anomalum. Next base: position 7,977,970 of record CM046961.1, read on the forward strand.
TATCCAAATCTGTTCACTTGAGTTCATTGGGCTAAAAAGGTTAATAGAAGTGAAAAATGGCAATGGAAGTTATGTGTTTGTTATCTAATTGACTAACTGTTGATTTGATTATGGGACTAGTTTTGAATTGGATTGTTATAGTTTGAATTGCCATTTGCTGTCATTATATGTTAACTCACCTTATTGATATATGAATTGCTATGTTTAAGCAAACTTCGCCAAGTTAAATAACTTGTTGTATCAAATTGTAAATTGAGGTAAGTTGATGTTTAATGCCTATAAACTTATTGAACATTTGATATGCTTACCCTGTTTGTTTTTCTTTTCCCTTGTAAATCATATTATGGAACTCGTCAGGCTGGATCAACTCAAAGCTCACACTATCCTATCACCTACTCGGTAGATGGTTAATCATTTTGATCCTTGGGTTTTTGGCATGTATATACAGTAAAACCTCGATAAATGAATATTTGATAAATTAATAATCTCGATTAAATAATAATTTTTTTCGGTCCCAACTTGGCCCAAGGGGATAAAATAATAACCTTGCTAAATGCATAAGATAATAATTTTTAGAAAAATCCTTAAGGCCCAATGAAAATATAAAATAATAATTCATTAAATATACTGAAAATTTTATATACAATACATAAAACTAAAGTGCTTTCTAGACAAATCTTATTTTTTTTTCAATTTTATTCTTTGCTAAAATATGCATCTAAAGTTAACTACTGTTTCTTTGCATGTGAATCAAATACAATTTCATTTATAACTTTTAGAAGGGCATAAACCAAATCTGGTATATTCTTCTTGTGTTGCATTAAATAATTCTTCAAGGTATCCATAACTAGAAAAGCCTCTATTGGAGAAACATGTAGTAAAACACAATTGTCATCTAGATCTTGCTCGTCATCAACTAGAACATCCATTACTCCTTGAATAATTTCTTCATCCGCAGGTGACTCCATCAAAGATTCATTTTTACTTGGATAATTCAAAATCTACTCAACATCCATGGCATTCTTATAGTGTAAATCAGAAATTACTTCTTTTAATTTATGAATGCCTTCAACATCACAAATTTCTTGTTTGAGAGGCATATCCTCCTCGGATCGAATTTTGCAATGTCAGAAACAATTTGCAATAGTTGTAGGCTTCACATCAATATTCCAAACACCATTAATAAAATGGATTGCATCGAATACATTAATCTTTTTAGGATTTATTTCTCCTTTCTCGTAACCTTCCAAGATGCTAGAATAAGAACGAGGCCGATAATAAATCTTAACTGCTCTAATAATTCCAACATCACATAGTTGAATTTTTTATGTTGAATTTGGAGGCAAAAAGGATAATTCAACATTTCTCAAGCCTTCAATAACCTTGGGATGGGCTGGGCAATTTTCTACTATAAGTAACACATTTCTACCAATCATTCTAGCATCAAACCATGGAACAAAATATTGAAAATGTAATCCAATCATCCATGCTTTTTTGTTGGCTCGATAACGACAGTTAAGATTGTCAATATTCACATGTTTAAAGCATCTAGGATTAGCAAACTTACCAATAACCCAAAGAGGCACTTTATCTGAACCATCCTCATTGCAGCAAAGCACAACAGTAAGTCTTTCCTTGTCCTTTTTTCGACCTTCTAATTACTTTGTAGCTAGTGAATGATCTGCTTGCAAACAATAAAATAAGTCTGTTTCATCCAAAAATAAGTATGTTTCATCCATATTATAGATATCCTTCCAATCAAAATCTTCCAATTTAGCTTTTATTTGAGGTAAAGCATCTTTAATATTCTCCATAACAACTGAACCACTTTCACCAAATCTTCTATAAGACTTAATCCCACGTCTTGCCTTGAACCGTTCTAGCCAACCAACTGAAAAGATAAATTCAGAATTTGCATCACCATACATTTTTTTGCAGAAACTCTTTTGCTTTAGTTTGAATTATTTCTCTAGTCATGTTTACTTTCTCTTTGTAACACCTCTAACCCATATCCGTTGCCAAAATAGGGTTATAGAGCATTACCGAAATTTATAGAACAAATATAATTAATTAATGTCATTTACTATTCAAATCCTAAACCAATCATATTCAATCATATTGTCCCTTAAATGGATCCTCGAGCCCTAATGTATGCGTTAAAAACAAGTCGGGACTGAATCGGGAACTCAAAATTTTTTGCAAAATTTCAAAAATTTTCCTTAGGTACAGGGCACACACGCCCGTGCGGTTAGGCCATGTGAGCCGTGTCCCAAGCATGTCCAATTTTGAGGGGTATACTGACTTGGTCACACGGTCAAGCTACATGGCCGTGTCTTTGCCCGTGTGAAAATACCTGAGCATTCTGTTTTGAAAATTTTAAGATGCAGGGGACACACGGCCAAACCACATGCCCGTACACATGACACACGACTGAACACACGCCCATGTCGACAAAATAAGGCCATTTCCAAGCCTTATTTCTCACCCAAATTTATCTTGCACCTATATTAACATTTTAACACATTCCCAAACCAATTCAAAACATTTAAATCAAGCTAAAACCAATTCTTTTGCATGATATATAATCACATATTTTTAAGTGACCAACTTACCAAATTGGTCAAATATTCATTTAAGCATATTTATACCTAATATGTATATCAATTCAAGCACACAACAGATATCAACATAATATGGTCTCATACACATATACATCAAAACATACCATCACTAGCCATTCCAACTGCTAATTACAACAAAAATATTAATATGCCATCATTTGGTCAATTTAACCTATACATGTCATTATTCCAAGGGAAATTTTACTAATTATACCAAAATGACCTGAATGATAGTGTGATCTTGCTCCGACCTACTTCCAACCTTTACGAGCTTTCGAGTACTATAAAATAGAAGAAATAAAAACAGAGTAAGCATATTATGCTTAGTAAGTTAGTATAACAAAAAATCAACTTACTAATCATTTATATTTAAGATAAGGAACAAAATTTATCTAAAGAAATTTGGCAATTTGCCTATACACATATAATCTCAAGAAACTTGTTAGTCAGATATTACATATAAACATCAAGGATCAAGGATGAGCTTATCATGTAATAACTTTCATAAACATATGCTTTTCATATCATATTTTCATATAACATGTACATTTCTATAACAAATCATCTTAACTTCAGTTTAACCATGTCAAAACTTTACTCGTAAAATTTATTTGAAATATCGATGGATACACATGTAGTACACTCAAAGTGTACAAAACTGTAATCTGTCAACTCATATTCAGGGGTACCCATTAGGCGACATAATCAGGAAGCACTCTCTTGAGCCATATAACAGGATGCTCATGTGAGCCATGTAACGGAAAGCTTATCCAGGTTATAACAGGAAACTCAAAAGAGTTTAAAACAGGAAGCTTATTGAGCTTCATAGGTAACTCCAAAGAGTTATTATTAGGGAGCTCTGGATAGCCATATAATAGGAAGTTCAAGAGAGCCATATCAGGAAGCTCACAAAGAGCTTATATCAAGACGCTTATAAAGAACCGCGGTATGTTCGCATTATATGTAGGATCCATATCGATCATTTAACAGGACGCTCACAAAGAGTTGTGGTATGACCGCAACACATGTAGGATCATACCAATCAGGATACTCGCAGGAACCATGTAACAGGAAGCTTGAGAGGGCTTATAGCAGGTTGCTCATAAGAGCTATGGTGTGTCTGCAACATATGCAGGACCATGACCAATACAGAAAATCCTATATCCATCGAATTTCATTTATTCAAACTGGACTTATTACTTTTCGGGCATTATTGGACATATAATCAATTTCATACATGAAACATTTATACAATTCATATATACAACATTCAATTCAAACATATTTATATACATAATTTAGTTACACGAACTTACCTCGATAATTGTTCGTGTTCGTAGGCTACTAATCCGATACTTTTTATTTTTCTCGACCCAATTCCGGACTAGGTCTATCCGGATCTATATAAGTAAATTTAAATAATTTTAATACAATTCACATTCAATTTCATCCAATTCACATCCTAGGCAAAATTACAATTTTGCCCTATACTTTTAATAAATGACGATTTCGTCCCTAGGCTCTGAAAGTGAAATTCATGCAATTTAATCCTTATTCCAAGCCTAACCAAATTTTTCATATAACAATAACAGTCCATGTATTTCAAAAAAACTAGAAATTTTCTATATTTTTTACATCTTTTCAATTTAGTCCCTAAATCAAAATTTCATGAAAATTTCCTTTACAAAAGTTGTTTATCCATCAACAACCTTTTATTTTCTACCATAAATTTCAAAATTTCAGCATACTCATCCATGAAAATTTTTTTATACTTTGATAACTTTGCAAATTGATCCCTAAAATAGATAGATTAGGTTATTATAGAGGTGTTCATGGGCCGGGCCGGGCCGGGTTCGGGTCGGGCTCAACTAAAAAATCATGCCCATTTATTGGGCTAGGGCCGGGCCGGGCCTAAAATTTTGCCCAAGCCCAACCCGGATAAAAATACTAAAACTGGCCTGCCTACTACTGCCTCAGATTAATTTTTATATTATTTTTAAATATATATAATACATCAAAAATACTAAAAATATCAAAATAAATATTTCCCAACAAATTGAAAATAAAATTTGAAAAATATGTAAACTTAAATAACACTAAGATAAATGCAACTTAACAAGCAAATGCTTCTAAAATAATAAAAAAATTAACAAATGCCTTTAAAATAATAAGAAAATTAACAATAAAATAAAATTTATACAATATCCAAACAATAACAACAAAATAATAGCAACATAATAGTAAAATGGTAGCAAAAGATATGAGATTATTTTATTCATTTAATTAACTTATCATCCATTACTTTTTCAACTTTACAATTTAGTCCTTTTCTTTTTTTAATTTTCCATGGATGAATCATCATAAATATCTACTAACTTCTCTTAATGGTCTATTTTTCATATAAGGACCTCTAATTTTGAATTCCATAGCTATTTGATCCTTTTAGCTACTAGAATTCAACTTTTGCATTTCATGCAATTTGGCCATTTCTATAATTAAATATGAAATAGGTAAAATTTTCTTATCAAAATTTTCATATGTTATTCCTATCATAATGCAGACCATACAATAATATTAAAATAAATTTTCTTTCTAACTCGAATTTGTGGTCCCGAAACCACTGTTCCGATTTCACTAAAAACGGGTTGTTACACTCTTGATATTGGAAAAACCACTCATACAATACATTCTCTAATTCAGGATAATTGGCTTATTTGTGCCTTTTAACATTGATATTATTTATCTCTTTTGACAAATATTCAGATGACTTTTTAAGAGTATTTGATGTTGTTGATTGGCTAATAAAGAGATCAAATGCTTGTTGAACCCACTGTTCCAAATCTTTTTTACTTGAAGAAGGATGCTCATTTTTGTACTCACATAATGCTTTTCTCATCTCATCTGTAAATGTAGACCTTTTTACACCTTTCAAATGGGAAGCCATAGAGGAAAAGATTATATGAATTACAATATTTTGATACGTACATGTGTTTATTTTGTATGTAGTATTAATATGTCAGTAAAAATAATAATGCAATACAATGCAATAGCAGTAACACAACAAAATACCTATAATCGGACAGAGTTGAAAATTAGAAGAAGAATTTTGTTAAGGTCTGTATGAACAGTTTTCTTAAGACAAATTTGACCTCTCCTTGGTGCTTTAAGTAATATTGGACGTCTGTCTTCTAAGATACAACAACAAATGATCCCAGAAGTAGCACAACAACAGTGATCAATCAAACACAATCTTGCATTTCTCTATAACCATGAGGAACTAATTTAGAAGAAATTTTTTATATTGATGGTTTTTTATGATGTGTTTTAGAAGTCTCCTAACTTGGCTTTATATAAAAGAGAGGAAATGAATAAAGGGATTTAGACCAATTCATGAAGAGTTTTGTTGAAAAGTTAATAGATATAAGTGAACAGATACAATAAATGAAAATATGCAATATTAAATCAAAAGCAGTGAATCTGTTCACCAAGAGATACAATTGTTCAAAAGATATAACTGTTCATCAAGAGACAGAATTATTCTTTAATTTAAGCATCAATTTATCATTCATCTCTCAACAATTTTGAGCATGTTATATAGAATATAAATCCATTATTTTCCAACAATCCCTCACATGAATGAAATTGATGGATCAACGAGACTTAAAGACTCAAAGAGGTGATAGATTCTACATTCTATATTTGCATAGGATAGGTAGGCATAAACCATCGAACCTTTCCTTGTGAAAGTATATTTACTTTACTAGTTGACTAGTAGACGCGATGTCCTTAAACTGTTTTACCATTTATGTAAACAATGACATACCTCACACAAATACCTCCCTGGCAAGATTTTGGTTTACATTGGTATGTTCATATGACCGTGAACATCCTCCTGGTTTCGCAAGAGCTTAGAGAACCATGCCCCAATAGTCTCCTTAAAGTAACCCCACTTCACTCTCACATAGGTGACTTACGTTGTTCGTTTCATCGAAACACACAATGGTCATTAAAAGCATTGCTTAACATTTTCCACCTTTTAATCATTGTTTTCATCATAGGAATGGACTTGGGATAAGAACTCCCACAGCGACCTCACAAGCTCTATGCAAGTAGGTTGTCCCATTAATCCTAGATCTTGGAATCTCCACTCAACTAGGTTGGGTTTTCCTTCACATAGCACCTTAAATGTTCATGGGCTTTAGTCTCATTCCTCTTGACGTTTTATCAACTTGATCTGGGTTTAACCTTTTGGTTAGCGGATCCACAGTGTTATCTTTTGATCTTACAAAATCAATAGAGATAACTCCAATTGAGATCAGTTGTCTAATGATATTGTGTCGACGACACATGTGTCTCGACTTACTATTATACATTAAATTCTGTGCTCTACCAATTTTTGTTTGGTTATCACAATATATGCATATTTTGGGCACAAAATTTTGCCATTCGGGAATATCCTTTAAAAAGTTTCGTATCCATTTTGCCTCTTCTCTAGATTTGTCTAGAGCTGCAAACTCAGATTCTATTGTGGATCTGGTTATAATCATTTGCCTTGAGGATTTCCATAACATAGCTCCTCCTCCCAATGTGAAAATATAACCATTTGTGCTTTTGGTATCTTGAATATCAGATATCCAACTAGCATCAGAGAATCTTTCTAGCATAGTAGGATCTTTGGAATAATGTAACCTGTAGTTCTGAGTATTTTGAGATATCTCAGTACCCTCACAATCGCTTTCCAGTGGTTCTCCCCTGGATTGCTTGTGAATATGCTTAGATCAAGCTATGAAGTGAAAGCGATGATCAGTCTCATCAGAACTTATAAGGTACGCTAGACTGCTTATGACTTTTGCATATTCCACTTGGTTAACACTTTCACCTTTGTTTTTGGACAAATATTGACTTATATCTATAGGAGTTCTGGCTACACCAAAATCATCCTTCCACATTTCTCAAGAATCTTGTCTATGTAGTGTAATTGAGTCAATAAGAAACCTTTAGATGACCTTTTAATTTGGATACCCAAAATCATATTAGCAAGTCCTATGTCTTTCTTGTCAAATCTTGAATTTAACAACTTTTTGGTACGTTTTACCATTTCATTGATACTTCTAACAATGAGTATGTCGTCAACATATAAACATAGAATTACATATCCATCAACAGTGGTTTTGACATACACACATTTGTCATACTCATTAAGTGTAAATCCATTTGATATCATGACACTGTCAAACTTTTCATGCCACTACTTTGGTGCTTGCTTAAGTTCATACGAAGACTTCACCAATCTGAAAAATTTTCTCTCTTACTCTGGAGCTACATGACCCTCAAGTTGTTCCATGTAAATCTCCTCATCAAGATCTCCATGTAGAAAAGCTGTTTTAACATCCATTTGATGAATTTTTAGATTTCTCAAAGCGGAAAAACAAGTATTATCCTTATAGAAGTTATTCTTGATACAAGAGAAAATGTATCAAAGTAACCAATGCCTTCATTTTATCTATAACCTTTTATAACCAATCTCACCTTATACTTACCAATAGTTCCATCTACTTTCATTTTTCGTTTGAAAATCCATTTAGAATTTAGTGGTTTAATTCCTTGAAGTAGATCCACTAATTTCCACATATGATTTTTCATGATGGAGTCAATTTCACTCTTGATAGCATTTTTCCAAAAAAGTGCTTTCAGATGAGCATATAACTTCACTATAAGTTTGAGGTTCCATCTCTAGCATATAAGTTAGAAAATCTAATCCAAAGGACTTTTCCACCCTTGCCTTTTTAATTCTTGGCTCTGTCTTGACTCCAACCTCTTGTTGAAAGACTTGACTATCAATAGTCTTTGAAGTTCATTTTGTTAAACTTAACCTAACTTCCCTAGTCTTACAAGGGAATATATTTTCAAAGAATGAGGCATGTTTAGATTCCAATATTGTATTCTTATGAATTTCATAATTTTTTAATTCATGCACAAGAAACCGATATGCATTGCTGTGGTGTGCATAACCAATGAAAATAAAATCCACCATTTTAGGACCTATTTTTATTTATTTTGGTAAAGGAACCGTTACCTTTGCAAGAAACCCCCATACTTTCAAGTAATTGTAAAAAGGTTTCTTACCATTCCATAACTCATATGGTGTCATATTTTTTTCTTGCAGGGCACCTTATTTAAAAGGTAATTCGTTGATAATACAGCTTCCCACCACATTTTCTGTGACAACTTAAAACTTCCTAGCATTGCATTTATCATTTCCTTTAGGGTGCGATTTTTTTGCTATGCTACTCCATTGGATTAAGGAGAGTATGGTGGTGTCACTTCATAAATAATACCATGTTGTGCATAAAATTTACCAAATGGTTCAACATATTCATCACCACGGTTACTTCTCACCCTCTTAATTCTTTTATTAAGTTGGGTTTGAACTTCCTGCTTATAGAGAACAAATTTCTCTATAGCTTCATCTTTACTTTTAAGCAAATATACATGTCAATATTTTGTGCTATCATCAATTAAGGTAATAAAATATTTATTCACTCCTCTAGTTTGAATAAACTTTAAGTCACAAATATCACTATGCATTAGATCAAGTGGTTCAGTATTTCTTTCAACAGATTGAAATGAAGACCTTGTTAGTTTTGCTTCAACACACGTTTTACATTTATAATTATAATTAATGTGAAAAAAAAGAATGTGCTCCAAGTTAATTAATCTACGTAAAGTAACAGAATTAACATGTTCGAGCCGACCATGCCATAAATCAAATGACTCAAGTATATAAACAAAAAAAGAAGCATCATTCGTTTTCATAGTATTAGCTTTTACAGAGATAGCATTGAGTTTCTACATATCATTTAATACATATCCACTTCCTACAAACAATCCTCCTTTTGAGAAAACTAACTTCTAGGATTCAAATACCATCTAAAGCCATGTATATTTAGGAGGGTCTTAGAGACGTAGTTCTTGTGTATGTTAGGCACATACAACACATTTTAAAGTTTCAACTCTTTGCCAAAAGTTATCTTCAAAATCACAGTGCCTTTCCCCTTGATATTGGAAGTTGCAGCGTTGCCCATATAGAGCTTCTCCCCTTTCTCACAAGGAACCAACTTAACAAAGAAGTCATTGTCACAAAAAATATGACGTATGGCACTAGTATCAAGCCACCATTCTCTTGGATTTGAATCAACCAAGTTAACTTCAAAAATCATAGCGCATAGGTTAAGATCATATACTTCTTTAGAAATATTTTCCACAGCATTGACCTTGTTTGTTCTGACCCTTTTTGGAAGCTTACAATCGGATGACTTGTGTCGCATCTTATTGCAATTAAAGCATTTTTCTTAGAATTTTGGCTTCTTGAAAACACCACCTTTTGGTCCTAGTTTAGACCCAATCTGAGAATGTTTTCTTTTCTTGGAGTCCTTCTTGACTTCTACCACGTTTGCCTTGGCAAAGATAGGATTGGTTGTTTCGTTTATCCTTTTAGTTGCACCTCGATTGTCTTCGGTGCTTTAAGTAATGTTGGACGTCTGTCTCTCAGGATACAACAACAAACGATCACAGTAGTAGCACAACAATAGTAATCAATCGAACACAATCTTGCCTTTCTCTATCACCATGAGGAATAAAATTAGAAGGAATTTTTGATGATATGTTTTGGAAGTCTCCTGACTTGGCTTTATATAGAGGAGAGGAAATGAATGAAAAGATTTAGATAGATTCATGAAGAGTTCTGTTGAAAAGTTAATAGATATAAGTGAATAGACACAATGAATGAAAAGATGTAATATTAAACCAAAAGCAATGAATCTGTTCACCAAGAGATACAATTGTTCACTAAGAGACAAAACTAATGTTTAATTTGAGCATCAATTTATCATTAACCACTCAACAATTTTGAGCATATTATATAGAATATAAATCCATAATTTATTATTCAAAATTTTTATTTTATTAATAAAATAATATGCCTCAAAGTTCTAAACTATCCATTATTTTCCAACAAATTTAACAAGGTTCAAAAAATTACACCTACGTCCTCAGACACTACCAAATAAGGAGAAACAATGCTTATTTATAGTGGTACAAAACCTCCACAACTTTGTATTTTTTTAGATGTGGGATTGTGCTATTTCAACATTATATGCATTGAACTGACCAAGAACTTCGAACCAATTGCTCAAAGTTGCGAATGGAACCTTCAAGGAGAGACAAACATCAATTCTTTGTGCTTTCTCATAAAGTAGTGGGAAAAGCTTTATATCCAAAACTCCAAGAACATTCATGTAGTTGTTATGATGCATTAAAGTGCAGCTGGATCCGTGTCTCCTTCATATATTTCTTTAGGGAACTTGAAGGTTTATGGCAGATAAACACTTGTTATCTCAAGCACAAAGGGGTTATTAGAACAAGATACCTAGTCCATATCTTCAGCCTCAGGTGTTAAAGCTTGAGTGTCTCTTCTTAATGCCTTTATCTCATTATGCAATGTTTGTTGTTGTGGTGGAAAGAATTGTTATAGCCAATAGTTAGGTAAAGATTATAAGCTTAACCCTAGGCATTTAGAGAAGAAGCAGCTTTGTTATGTTGGGTTTAGAACTAGGGGGAAGGGTTGATATAACCTCAACTCTCCTATAATCTCAGTATCTTGGAAAAGTTGTTCCTTATATTGTTTACATTGCTATTCATGTCTCATGTTCTACAACATCATTTGATCCCTTAGATCTCTCATTTGTTCTTGAAGCTCTTGAAATTGTTGGGAGCAAAAGTTAAGGTTCAAGTTTGGATTTTGGGCAATATGATCATGAAATGTAGGCATTGGGAATATGTTTGGTGAGGAGGAAATGCAACGTTGTGTGTAGGTTGTTGATGATACCCGTTTTCATAGGTGCCGCTATAGGGGTTGTAAGGACAAGTTGAGTGAGGATTACTTGTTTGGATAACAGGTAAAGTACCAAGATTAATGGACACAATAGGTTTTCGTGGGTGTTCTCACTAGGATGAGCCATATCGTCCACACTCATTGCACTAATTTTTTAAGGTATAAAAAAAAGGAGATGGAAGATGTCAATTCACATGGTGGTGAATTGCTAAGAGCCGTTAGAGAATGAAGAAGATTTATAGTGCATAAAGGTGGATAATTGGATAAGAAAATCTCTTCTAAGGCCAACAATGACCTCCCATTAGCCTGCATTTATCTATCATGGTTGGCAATTTAAAGAGCAGAATAGCCTTCCAGTTATGCGGCGATGTGATTAACATGGACTAAGTAAGACTCCATATGTAATCCATGCAAAGAATAGTCCAACACTAGTTCTTGGTAGGGTGAATCGAGAAAACTCCATGCCCCATATGCCTGCGAGATTTATAATCAGTGAGGTGACGTCTTTTAGCAAAGCTGTACCTGATGAGCTCATGATTCTGTAAAATAAAGATGACAAAATATGCTCGAATGATGTATTGATAACAATGCCACATATTTCCTAAGGATGTTGCCCGTATTTGAAAATTGAACTTGCTATGGTTGAGTTTGGCAAAACCGAGAAACTTTTTTTAGGGTAATTTGGTGATGTAATTTTATAAAATCAAATGATTCCCAAACTTTTACGTTAGCTCTTTAAATTGGTCTTAGAAGTATACGTCTTATCTAAACTTTATTTTAATCACTTCAATCATTTTAGCTTTGACTCTGTCGTCGGTTCAATTTAAACCGATAATCATGGATGATTTTGTGTTTGCTTATTACCCCACTCCTTGTTTCTTGGTTACTAGAATCTAATTTAATTTTAGGATAAATTGTTGGTTCAATTAAAATGTATAGTTTGAAGTCAATTCTCATCATTTATAGGTTATTTTCAAATTTATTTTGATTATTAATTATTAAAATGCTTATTATAATTTATATGTTAAGATTGGATTTAAATCTAGAAATACGACAACTCATCACAACACCAAAGCTTTTGCTGTTATAGTTTCATTTAATAATACTACTCTTTTTTACCGTAGAAAAACTATTGTTTTTTTGGAACTAACATTAAACTAGCCTATTTTTTTTTTAATAACTAACAAATTAATCCAACACGTTAGAAAATGATAAGTAGTCATGTCAAAAAAAAAAAAATCTTAATCGAGGTTTTAAAAATTAAATCATAATCGGATCAAATGGATTATAAATATTTAATTTTATCATTCGACAACTTAAACGGTCAATTCAATGATAATCTATTTAACAAGACTCTTATAATATATTTTTAGTTAAATAAACTCTTAATCTATTATTTTTATCCATGAAACCCTTGATTTTAATATTAAAATAAAAAATACTTTTGATTTTTTAAGTTAATTTACATTATTGTTGTGAAGTTTATTAAACAAAAAATAAAATTAACATTTTGATTTTTTTTTTAAAGTGTTTACATATATAACACACTTAAATACTCCTTTAAATTTTTTTTATTAAGTATATATAATTTCTTGCATCAACAAGAAATTAAATAAAAGCTTGAAATTTAAAATATTTTTTAAATATTAAAATAAACTATTTTATGAATAAAAATATAAATTAGGGTTTATTTAATTACAAAAATAATTTAACAATCTGTTTAAATAAAATAAAATGCAGTAGTTTAAAGCTTTTATATATTAGCTGATAAAGATTTAAGACACTGAAATAGTAAATGGATAATTAGCAATCTCCCACCAATCTTTGGATCCCTAGTTTCATGGGAAAATGGGAAGAGCACAAAAAATCCTTTATAGTTGCAAATATGAAACAATGTTAAATAATAAATATAAATATAAAACTAATTATGTCATAATTTCAAGTTTAGGTATCAATAAAGTCAAAAAGAAAATTTAAATACCAAGTACAAATTCCTAAATCCAGGTACCGTCATATATATTAACTCTATTTAAAAATTCTACAACGAAATAATTTCATTTAAAACAATTATATAACTTACTAATTTGTTAAAAGATATTGTTGAGTTTAAAGGTAAAATTCTACTAAAAATTTTACTTTTTTGAGAAAAAGCATTTCATTAGTAAAAAAAATTATATTTTTCATCCTTCTAGTTTCCACTCATTCAAAGCCTTAATGTTTTGAGGCCAATTACAAGATTAAATTAACACCAATTCTTTTTTTCAATACTATGGAACATATTCTTACTATAGTCTTTTTAATAAAAATAAATTTAGTCATTAATATTTACTCTTTTGTAATTTTGATCTTAGTTCTTTTTCTAAAATCACTTTGCTTTCAATATTCAAAGTTTAATCAATTTATTTTTTCTAACATAAAAGTTGACTAAACCGTTATGACTCTAACAACATTAATGTGGTAACTCACATGACAATCCGCATGTATTTTATAGAAATTAATAAAAAAGCTATTAAAATTTTTAAAAAAACTTGATATAAAAATTTAAAACTAAAATAATCAATTAAGTAAATGTTAAAATTGTCCTAAATAAATCCTCTCATATAATATTTTAATTTCCTTTCTTAACTATTTATTCCAAGTTTCTTATCTTTGAACATATCGAATTTAATTTCTGCAAAAAAGAAAAGAAAAGAAATCTATTATATGTTTTAGCCATAGCAAGCAAAGAAATTCAAAATTAAAAGATAGAGGACTAAAGGAGAAAAGACTAAAAAAAATAATATTTAGAATGGCAAAGAATAAGATACCTTACTTTTCAATGCTTTTAATTGTGATTAAATTCACATGATTCCATTTTGATATTTCCCACAAATCAATTACCTTAGAAAAGCTCAACAATAATAATCGGTTCGTAAAATGGAAAAGATAAATAACGAAGTAATTTTTATTTTGGGAAGCCAATATATTATTCAAATACATATAAATATATACTAATTAGACTTGATTATGAGTCGGGTTGATGTAGAATTTTAGGCTTATTTTTAGGTTCGGGCCCAGTCACCTAAATATGGGCCTAAAAATTTTGCCCAAACCCAAGCCATATTAAAAATGCTAAACTCGAGCCTGACTCAGCCCCGCCGTAATAAATTTTTTAGATTATTTTAATATAAAAATAAATTTAAAAAATACAATACATCAAACGCACTAAAAACATTAAAATAAATACTTCTCAACAAATTGAAAATACAAAAAAAGAAAGTATAGGCATGTGATTTGGGCCAAGCCGGGCAAAAAAAATCTACCCGAGACTTGACCCATTTAGAAAACATGCTTTATTTTTTTGTCCAGACTCAGTTTCAGACCTATATTTTTATTTAAATTCTCTCACTTTTCAGATAGGCTTTTAAGTCTAGATGGATGGCTCAAACCCATAAATAGACTTAATACTAATGAAATTTTGATAATGTAGATTAAGATTTTAAAGATTTAATATTTCAAGTTTAACTCTCACTTTATATAAATAATGTGTAAAATTATATTTAAATTTATTTTAGTTTGAATCTATATCAACAAATAAAAAATCATTCTCACAATTTTATCTGCAAATATATGCCCATATTCTCAACAAACAAAATTATCAAAACCAACCAACATGATGTGGGAAAAAGTGAAAGTTAATTTTTTTTTTCCAGATATTTGAATTAAGTTCAAATTTTGAAGCTGATATTATTAAGAGAACTTTATCTTAATATCACTTTGATCCGAATAAAATTATACTTAAACCGTAAAACACGTAAAGATCCGTATGATTATAAATAAAAAATATAATAACCAACAAAAATGAAAAAAAAAAAAAAAAAAAAAAAGAAGGAAGAAGAGATTGGCCAATTAGGGAATTACCTCATTACAAAGGGGGATGGGATAGTAATGAAATTAGAGGGCCATGGAACTTTAATTTAAAAGGGCGACCACATTGACGTGTTGAAACTTAATTGAGGTTTGTCATCAACCGTAATCATGCCGTAACTAAATACTAATTAAAAGCATTCAATTTGATTCTGATTTCGTATCAAGTGGGCCCTACCCTCATTAAACTATATATTCCCATCTCCTTTTTCTAGATTTTCCTTGCAACCTTTATTCATACAAGTCTTAAATTTTATTTTTGTAAAATTAATATATTTATATAATAAAAAAATTTAGTTGAAATGGTAAAATAAATATATTATTAAAAACAATTTTATTATTTATGTATTTTTTATTTTTTATATAAAAGATATAAAAAGGTAAAAACACTTTCAAAATAGTATAATTTACTTTATATAATAATAGTATTTTAGTCATCACCTAAGTAAATTAGTATCTGGTTGGTTGATTCGAGATACCAACTTAATCAATGACTTAATATAAAGTATAGTTATATGTACTTGTCTTTTTATCTTGTAATGCACAAGAATATTATATATATATATATATATATATATATATATATATATCAATTAAAACTTATTATTTTTATTTTTAAATATATTTATGAATGATAATATATATAAACGAATTATTCTACAAAAATTGTTAAAACTAATCAATGATAATATTGAGAGAAATTTAAAATAAATATTCACGTATCAAATCGAATATATGATATATTTTATTAAATAGATAGAAGAAAAAAATTTACATAAAAAACTATTGAAACTATTGAAGAAAAGGTTGAAAAAAGTTTATGGATATTAAAATAGCAAAACGAAATATTAAACATAGAAAAATAACTCATAAAATTTAATATTTATGATTGAAAATAATAAGTTAAAAATAAAATATATAAAAATAATAATCAAAGTCTGCTTGTTAGCACGTTTAGGTTTTTCTCTCTAATTGTCAAAGTAGCACGATTGAAGGTATTCTCTGCTTTCAAAATTTTTAAGGTTTTGACTAAAGAAAAAATTGTGAAAATCTTATCAAATAAAAAATCTATGGAAGACGAAATAGCAAATCTGAATCTTGTTTACAAAGAGTAAGAATCGGTTCAATGGCAAGAAGACGAAGATGATTGTGAAGAAGAGTTCAATTTATATCTAGTAGGAAAGGTTCTGACAAACAGCGTTGTACACTTTTCGTCAATGAGGAACGTTATAGTAGAATTATGGCATCTACTAGAAGGGG
This sequence comes from Gossypium anomalum, assembly GCA_025698475.1. Taxonomy (NCBI): domain Eukaryota; kingdom Viridiplantae; phylum Streptophyta; class Magnoliopsida; order Malvales; family Malvaceae; genus Gossypium; species Gossypium anomalum. The sequence continues at coordinate 7,994,650 of CM046961.1, forward strand.
TCTCCATCATAGAGATCGAAGAAAAAAGAGTTTTGTTCCGATTTTACAATGAGATAGATCTGAAAAGGGTTGTAGATAGTACAACCTGGTTTTTCAACAAGCACTTGATTATCTTTCATTGATTGATGAAGGGAGAGGACCCGGTACAAGTTTCCCTTTTTCACACTAATTTTTGGGTGCAAATTCATAACTTACTGTTGGGATTTATGTCTGAAGGGATGGCACGACAGTTGGGGAATTTCATCGGGGAATTCATAGAGTATGATGCTACTCTAATAACAAGAGGAATAAGAAAGTTCATGCGCATCAAGGTTCAACTGGATGTTCGGTCTCCACTGAAGAGGAAGAAGTGCATCATATATGGACAAGATAAATATACTTACACGAAAATCCAATATGAGAAATTATCCCTATTCTATTTCTTATTTGAGAGGCTAGGGCATGAAGAGAGTTTTTGTCCTCTTTGTTTAACCTTGGGTTCACCAGATGTGGAGTTTTGGTGGGATATCTCACTGAGAGCTCCTCCAAAAAGGGCAATATCAGTTACAAGTAGATGGTTGAGGGAGGTACTAAGGGAGGTGGGTAAGATTGGGATGTACATGGACAAGTACAGGGATAGAAGGCATGTTGAAGATTCATTTGTTGATCAATCTAATAAGATGGGAGATAAAGGATTAAAGGATGATCCAAATGTGAGGTTTAAAAAAGGAGGCCAAGTAAGTGAAGGACATAGATATGGGATAAGAGGGGGATTAGATTACAATAAGATGAAGAAGATAGATACGAATTTGGAAGATAGACCGATAGGTTTATTGGATAGGAAGAAAAGGCAACGAGTGCATCAAATGGGGGGACAAGAATAACAATACTTCAATGGATAGAGAGTTGAACAATGAAAAAATGACAAATGCTAGTAAATAGGTTGGTCGGTTACAATGAAAACCTCAAAGTTGGAATGTCTATGGTCTAGGGCAACCATGGACAGTTAGAAGTTTCAAAAATAGATTCAGACAAATTCAGCCTCATCTTTTGTTCCTTATAGAAACAAAAGTTAGTTCGAGAAGCATAGAGGGGATAAAAAGGAAGTGTGGTTTTGTAAAAGGGATGGATGTGAGTGCGGAAGGATCGAGAGGAGGACTTTTGCTAGGATGGAAGGACGATTTATCTATAAATTTAAAAAGTTTCTCTAAATCTCATATAGATGTTGAAGTGACTGAAGAGAATGGAGAATATTGTTGGAGGTTTGTTGAGTTCTATGGATCCCCAATGGAACACTTGAGGGAGGACTCGTGGAATATGCTTAGGCAATTGAAGAAAAGTAGTCAGTTATTGTAGTTAGTAGTAGGTGATTTCAATCAAGTGATGTTTTCATTTGAAAAAAAAAAGAGGGGGATGGTTAAGAGAAGAAAGATAGATGTCATCTTTTAGAGAAGTTTTGGAGGAATGTGACTTAAGTGACTTGGTTTTTCGAGACAATAGTTTACTTGGGAGAGGGGAAGATTGCTGGATAATAACATAAAGGAAAGACTTGATAGAAGATTGCAAACTCAGCATGGTGGGATAACCTTCCAGGCTATTTAGTGTGTCATCTAAATCATAGTTTTTCGAATCATTGCCAGTTTTAGTGGATACATTACAGGACAAAAGGGGAAAATCAATATGAGGAGAACTTCTATTTCGTTTTAATATAGATTGGGTTTTGGAGAAGAAATTTGATAAGGAAGTTAAAAAGGGATAGGATTCAAATGAAAAGAGCTTCTAGAAAAGCTAGTCAATTTGGATAATATCTTAAAAGAATGAGCAAAGATTAGCAAAGGACTCCCTAATAAAAGAAAGAAGGACTTGAATTTAAGACTAAACAAGTTGAATAAGGAAGACCCGGATGAGGATTGTTTGGTAGAAATTACAAATGCTAAGCTGGCATTAAATATAGAAGCTGACAAGGAAAAATTAATTTGGGAGCAACAAGCAAGAGCAACCAAGATATCGTAATACCTCCTTTATCACAACTTTGCCTTGTACCACAAAATAAAAAAAAAATTATGTAAAAAGATTGGAAGATGAGAACGAAACATGGGTCCAAAGGGAAAAATAGTTGATTAAGCTGGCAACAAATTATTTTAAAGATATTTTTTTTTCAAAATTGGTGCAGAACTCTGAAAGATTAAATGTTGAAATTTAACCATGCATAACAAGAAGCCTTAATGAGGAATTAATGTATGAATTCAAGGAAGACGAAGTGGTGGAAGCAATGAAGTTGATGGCACCACTTAAGGCTTCAAATAAGGATGACTTTTCGGTATTTTTCTATCAAAATTTTTGGCATATCGTAGGGAAAGATGTAATTGGATATTGCTTAGAAGTATTGAATAGTCACGAGGAGTTTGAAGAGCTAAATAGAACTAACATTGTGTTAATCCCTAAAGTGTCAACGTCAAAGAATATAGGGCAGTTCAGGCTTATTAGCCTTTGTAATGTAATTTACAAAATTATTTCGAAATTAGTGGTGAATAGATTCAGGAGAGTACTTAATCTTTGTATTAAAGACACACAAGGTGCATTTGTACCAGGGAGTCAAATTACTGATAACATTCTAATGGCATTCGAAATCCTGCATTCGTTCAAAAAGAAAAAAAAAAATAAGGTATTTAATCTTTTACATAAAAATCAGATACGAGTAAAGCCTATGATAGAGTAAAATAAGGTTTATTAAAAAGATTATGAGCTGTTTAGGTTTTTGTAATGACTAGATATCACTGATTATGAGATGAGTTAAGAGTATTTCCTACTCAGTAGTGCTTAATAGATTTCAAGAAGTAGATTTTAAACTTACAAAAAGACTAAGGTAAGGGGATCCTCTAAGTCCATATTTATTTATAATTTGTGCGGAAGGATTTTCTAATTTATTGAACATATCTAGAAGGGAGGGGAGAATTGATGGGGCGAGAGTGGGAAGAGGTGTGTTATCAGTAACTTATCAGTAACATAGCTAGAAGGAGTTATGGCGATGAAACCAATGGTGAATGAGTATGAGAAGGTATCAGGTCAACTTGTTAACTTTGATAAGTCAATAATTTATTTTAGTAGCAATGTGTACAATGGCGTAAGGGACTAGATAGGAAGTGTCTTGGGAGTTCAAATTTCAAATAATCTGAAGAAGTATCTCAGATTACCAACAATAGTAGGAAGGCAAAAAAACAATGTGTTTGTAGACATCAAAGAAATTTTTATCAAAAGAATGAAAATTTTGAGTGTGTGTAATCTATCGATAGGAGGAAATGAGGTGTTTATTAAATTTGATTTACAAACCATTTCAATTTATGAAATTCAGTGTTTTCTGTTGCCTGTGTCATTATGCCAAGAGTTAGAAAATTTGATATACAGATTTTGGTGCTGTAATTTAAAATCTAATAAAGGCATACATTGGTGCTGTTGGAATACTATGTGTATCCCAAAAGTGCGAAGGTGGATTGGATTTAAGGAGTTGTCATAATTTAACATAGCCCTATTGGCAAAACAGGGATAGAAGCTAATTGTTAATCCTAACAGTTTACTTGCACGAGTAATGAAAGCAAAATATTATCCTTTGGAAGATTTCATGAGTACAAGTTTAGGGTCTTACCTTTCATTTACCTAGCGTAGTATTTAAAGTGCCCGTAGTCTATTGAAGAGAGGAACGGGATGGAGGATTGGGAATGGTGAATCGACGAACATATGGAATGATGTGTGGCTGTCAAGTCCTAGTGATAGAAGAGTAAAAATTTAGAATATTGATTTAAGGTACAAAACTGTTACAGATTTAATAGATAGTGAATCGGTTACTTGGAAAAATGAGGTCATTAGAAGACTGTTTAATGAGGAGCAAGTTAATAGAATATTATTTATCCCGGTAGTAAGCAATATGCATGTAAATGACATAATATGGAGGGGTAACAATTCTGGAGTTTACACTGCAAAGAGTGGGTACAAATGGCTCATTATAGAAGACCAAAACTTGCTAGGAAACAACAATACATTCCAATTTGAATATACAAGAAATTACTTTACAAAATTATGGAGCCTTAAATTCCCAACAAGATTAGGATAAATCTATGGAAAATAACCAATAACTATATGCCTACTCTAGGTAACCTAAAGCTTCATAGGCTTAGGGAAGATGCACTTTGCCCAATCTGTAAGGAAGAAAAGATAGTAGCTCACTTATTCCGAGAATGCACATTCACAAAATTGGTTCTACATGAGGTAGGAGTGGTACCCTCGCGCACAAACATGAATCAAAATTGGAAACAATGGTCAATGTTAGAATTAGGAAATAACAGCTTACAAGATGGCATATATCTAGCTATTTCATTCTGGGTGATATGGTATAATAGGAATAAGCTTTATCATGAGGAAGTAAGGGAGAGGGTGTTGGCTGTAGTGGGATTTATCAAAGCATACATATCAGAATTCAAACAGTTGGAAGAGTTATCCAAGAATAAACACAAAACAGGAAAGGAAAGATGGGAACCACTAGAAAGGGAGCTAGTTAAAGCCAATTTTGACACATCCTACTGGTAATAGTTAAACAGAGCTATATCCGAGATTGTAATCAAGAACAATGAATGATTAGTAACAGGATCGTGTATTTACCCGTGGGAGAATGTTAAAGATCCAACCATTGTAGAAGCATGGGCGTGCCTACAAGCAGTCATCTTCGCGGAAGATCTGGGCTTTAGAGAGGTAACTGTGGAAGGGGACACGCTAACGGTGATTAAGAAACTAAGATCTGCAGAAAATGATAGATCAGTTAGAGGAAATATAATAAAAGAAGAAAAGGACAGAATTCCCAGATTTAGAAGGTTATCTTTTTGGCATGTATCCCAGACGGCGAATGAAGCGGTACATGTAGTGGAAGTGAGAGGACACCAGTATGACTCCCTAATTTACTGGACAGAAAAAGTTCCTACAAAAGTGAAGCATCTCATCATAAGTGATAGGAGGAGATTTCAAAAAGGATAGGCAAATGTTGATTTTTCTAAGTTCGGAGAAAGTACTAGTGGTTAATCTCCGAGGAGCTTAGTGGTTTGAGGGGCTGGACAAGACTAAGAAGGCATTAATGAAGATTTTGAGAGAAGCTAATTTCTCAAGAGGCTTTCTCAAATGCAAGAAAGAGGTAGGGTTTTCAAGAGAAGATTAAAAGGGCTTTTTAGGATTTGTTTTATTTTCGTTTTGCTTTAAGTTTTAGTCTGTAACTATTAGCTTAATTGTTAAGATTTGCATTAATTGTTTTCGGCGCTTAAAATTACCTGAGATACCACCCAATTTAGCCATTAATTGTAGGGCAATTGTAAGGACGCTGGTGGGCCAAGGGCTTTAGGAAATTACTTTATTCTTATCCTTAATAAATGCACCGGTTGATTGGAATTTAAAATATATATAACTTGTAATTATAACTTAGTATGATAAAAAAGTTGGGTAACAATAAAAATCCTTTGGTAATCTATAAAACATAAGCACGAATGTAATGGGCCAAATCTGCCCGGGCCAACAACCAAAAACCAAAATAAATAAATAAATAACCAATTAAGTGTCCACAAGTCCAAATTACATAACCCAGATTTAAACCCAAAACATTTAAAACCCGACCCTAATACAACCCAATAGCCCAGTCACAGGCCCAACAACTAACATTAACCTAGACCCAAAAAATAGAGCCCGATAGGCCCAATCCTTTGAAAGTTCTTGGAAACCCTAACCCTAGCCCTATTCACTCGGCGCCGCAGCAGCCTCCAGCACTACCATCGCTCACGCCTCCACGTCGACACGACCATACCACCTCCGTACACGCCACAGCTGGCCTCGTATCACGTACATGCAAAAAAATAAGCAAACGACAGAAGGACAACAGCAAATAGGAAAAAATGAAAAAAAATTGTATTCTTTTATTATCTCGGCTATAAAGCCAACAAAACAATGTATTTTCAAAAAAAAGATACGGGCAGTGAATACAAAAAGGAAAGCGATTAAAATCCTTAGAGGTGATTTCCAAATCTGTTTTTTCTTTCTTTCTTTTTTTTGCTTCTTGCGATTGGCTTGCTACTTAGGCATGAATACATGAAGTGGATACCCGAATCAACGCCGATGAGAGCCCAAACATCTCGAAAATATATAGATATGGGCGAGGGTCGAATGGTATCGGGATATTGGTTAAATCTTCCAAGTTTGTTTCATTTTTTAAAGAATATCATAGGATTCGAAATTTGTTTTTTTTAAAATAAAAAAATAAAAAAAAAGAAGCAAAGTTTCCAGATCTCCATTGTCACGGCCTCGGTTGGTGAAATCTGGCCATTGTTCACGCCATCGGCCATCAAATGGATGGTGGTTTGACGGCTGCGTGCTGAACCAACCCTAACAGAGCAGATTAAGGGTTCTTTTTTTAAAAAAAAGGGGAGCTTAAAGATTATCAGCGTTTTGAAAGGCAAATAAATGGAAATGGGGGTTTTAATATCAGGTTTAGAAAATTGTGCCTTTCCATGGGGTAAAGACCTGCATGTTGACCGTTTTGCAGGCCAAATTTATATGTGTTTGCTTAAATTGGGAGATTTGCATGCTGACCCCTCTCGTTTACTCTATTGTTGAACTAGGCCCTATTTGTACTTTAGTTGTTTTTTTAAATGGCACCTGGATTAAGAAATCATATCAATTTAGCCCACGCTTCTATGCAGTATTTTGAGATCTGGATTATTTCTAGATTTGGTCCCTGAGCATTCGCGTTCGTGGCGTGCTAGTCCCTTTTTATATTTAAATGCTCTATCTTATTTACAAATTATCCCTTTAAATTTTATTCAGTTAGAATTAAGTTTTTATTGATATAAATTACTACTTTAAATCCGTTTAATATTTTTTAGGTGTTGATTTATTTTAATAATTTTGCTTTGTTTTTAATTGGATAATTATTTTGGAGTTCTTTTTATCATATTATTTATGCATTTAGTATAACATCTCATTTAAATATTTTGTGTATATTTGTACATGTACCGTTTTAATAGCTAAGCTGTCATTTTAAAATTCATTTTTGTGATTATAAAATTATTGTTTGAATTTCCTCTTTATATGATATAATTCTAATATCTTTAAATACTTTTATACATATTTATACACATGTAGTAAAAATAATTTAACCTTGTGTGCATTTCCATGTTTTTACAAATAATTATTTTTCAAGTTATTTATGTATATATGATTTGTAAATCTATCATGCTTCTAAGGTTATACTTCACTACACATTTTCATAATCTTTTCACATTTTGTACATAATTTGATTTTTTATTACATATAAATTGCCAATTTTAAACCAATATTCTTTAATGTTTAGTATGATATTCGATTAAAATATTCATTTCATAACATATATTTTAATGATTAAGTATATATCTCTAGGTTGTTTTTACAAATAGTTTTAAATTCAACAATTTGTATATTATAAATTATGCGTTCATTTATTCGTCATTATTTTAAAAAGGTCCTATACCACATTGACTTCCAAATTCCATTTTGTTTTGTACATGTTTTGTTGATTGATTTATATGGTGTCATACATTGTCGTTGCATGTTATTCATTGTTTTGTATTGTTATATTAATTATTCTCTATGCATGATCGAAATTGAATTATATTTTTAAGTTAGTTATGCTTAATTGCTTATTTTGTTAGTCGATTAAACAAGATACATTATCCTCACTCATCAAATATCGTATCTTATGCGTATGTATTATCCCATATCATGGTTTTCCACTTGGTTCACGAAATTCGGTTTTACAAGGTTCGAATCTTTAAAATTAATTCCGTTTTATTTCAAGTCGAATTATTGCGTTTTAAGCTAGTTTTATAATTATTCATTTAAAAATTCTTTAAGCGAAGGTGATGTTCGATATTTGGCAATTCGCGGAATCGTGCCCTATCGCGCTGGGTTGCAATTTCTCGTTTGTTCAAAATAATCAAACGTCCCTTTTGAATTTCACTCACGTTTTCTAAAAACTCTTCAAAATAAAGGTAATATTCGATGTTTGGCAATTCGGGGAATCGTGCCCTATCGTGTTGGGTTGTAATTTCCTGTTTGTCCAAAATGATCGAAGATTCCTTTAGAATTTCACTCATACGCTCTAAATTCTAAAATAAGGCAATGTTTGATATCTAGAAATTCGAGGAGTCGTGCCCTACTGTGCTGGGTCTCGATTTTCTCGTTGGACTAAATAATTGAGCATCCTTTTGCGATTTTCAATATATAAACTTTTGGAAGTCGAAATTTATCGTGTTCTCGAGGATATAAAGGATCATGTCCTATCGTGCTGGATGTGATGCTACATTCCTCTGAAACAAGGGAATTTTGACGACCAACTTGGGTTTTTTCAAATAAAAAGAACCACACTTCAAAAACTCTTTTAAATCTCAGACATAAGGACGATATTTAATCAATTTGGTACCAATTTTGGGCGTAGTGAGGGTGCTAATCCTTCCTCATACGTAACCGACTCCCGAACCCATTTTCTCACATTTACGTAGGCCAAAATCGTTGTTTTAGTAAAAAGAAATATTTTATTTAAAATAACCAAATTTTTAGGTGATCCAATCACACCTAAATAAAAGATTGATGGCGACTCCACATTTTTCATTTTTTAAAGTCGATCCCCGTTTTTCTTTAAATTAAAAAAAAATGGTTTCGACAACGAAAATTTGAGAGATTAAAAACAAAATAAAGCTTGTAAAAGAGAAGCACCTAATTGAGTGCGAGGGTTTAATTGGGTCTATTTTTTTCCATTGAAGGTTTAATTATTTATTTTATTCATCTAGTTAAATAATTTCCCAAAATAATTAAATTAATTCTTAGATCATTTATTAATTACCATTATTAAAATAACATGCATACATTTATAAGATATCAATGATCCCTTAAAATTTTAACCGTTCATCTAGTTTAATCACTTTTATCTCAACATTCCCTTGTATCTCCAATAATAAAAATGATCATTATTTTTCAAAATAACTCTTAAATTGTTTGTTCAAGACAAATGATACATTGTCATGTTCCATCTTTATAAACTGATCAATGCTATTAAGATGATGCCATTAGCTCTTTATTAGAACACACAACAGTTTCAACAAGAAACAAGATCAAGCATTCAACAATTTCAACAGAGAATTTAATAGTCTCAGCATGAGACAATGTTATTTCAACATGAGACAAAAGCAAGCATTCAAAACCTAGAGAGGTAGATTAGTCAACTAGTGACTACAATAAATAGATTAGAATATCAAGAAGACGCGACTGAAAAAAAGGTGGTTACTCTTAAGGATTCAATTGATCAACCTAATATCTACAAACTGAAACCATTCATGATAAAATCGACTTTCCTAAAAAGATTTTTCAAATCCAAAGAGGAAGAGGAGGAAATTCTTGAGACTTTTGATAAATTCAAAATGAAAATAGGAGACAAAGTCTTGAAGGAAGAAGTCAAGGATGACATAATAATGCAAGATGATATCTACCTTGTTGTCTATACACATTGATTTTATCTTTGCTCCAAATAGATTTGAACCTAACAAAAAATTGAAGGTGCTAAAATGTCTTCCATGAATTTTTAGTTTTAATACTTGATTTACTTTTAACCATTTTGTAATTTCTGTAAGTTATGCTAAACAACTACTTTCCCTTCAACCTCATCAGGCACTTTTATTGTGTTGGATTATAATTGGGTGTATGAATGGTTGGTTAAAGAATCGACAGGGGAACGACACTTCAAAGTTGTCTTGACTTTCGGTTTATGCCTAATGTTCGACTTTATTAAGTCAAGACATTGCTCGAACCAATACATCCTTTACTAGCTCCTGCTTCTTTCCCCCACACATCCCTCGCCCCAACACGCCCCAATGCCTAGATCCCTTGCGCCCAACCCACAACACCCCCAATGTCCCATGGCCACATGCCTTCTGTAACGTCCCCTAACCCTATACCGTCGTCGAAACAGGATTACGAAACATTACCAGTCAATACAGTCTAATTTCAGTCATTAATTAAAATAAATATTCATACCCATCCTAGTTTTAAGATGTTGTCCCTTTAATGGGCCCTCGCGGTCCAATATGGACAGTAAATTCAATTTGGAACTAATTTAGAATCAATACGAATTTTTTTTTTTTATATTTCAAAATTCATACTATATACCGTTGTCAACCATAATTTACTTATTTCATCAATACTTTTACAACTTAAATGACTCCTATTAAACATCCTAGGTACATGCCATTATCAATACTCAACATACTTTACCTCATTGAATTCGGGATCGATGCGGAATGTTTGATTCAACGATCTAGCCTTAACTTAACTGCATGCGAAACAAACCGTGCAATGAGTATACACTCAGTGGTATTTCTATAATCCGAACACTTGATAATATAACAATTAAACTTAAAATCACAATAACAAATATAACTATTCATTTATTTATTTTATAAATAAGTTTCATTTACTTACCATAAAAATTCTATACAAGCCATATAACAAACACAACAACATATTTGCTCAATTCTTTTCATTTGCTTACCGTATAAATTCTTTACAATATATTCACAATTCATTTGTATTCACACTTTCCTTCTTAACAATATACTATTTTAATTCATTCTAACATCAATCATCATCCATTTGAACTTCACTCATTTCATGAACCTTTTGGTTCATGTTTTCAATCTCATATCTCAATTTCAATTCTCAATTCAATTTCTCATTTCATTCCAATAGCTCAATCAATCAAATTCACTCGATTTATCTTTTCACTTATTTACCCCTATTAACAAGACTCGGACTCACGATAGATACGTGGATTCCTCCCAAACACACCGAATATCCAACCCAAACACACCAAAATATCCAACCCAAACACACCAAAATATCCAACCCAAACACACCCTAATATTATAAATCCTCCATAACACACCATTATATCATATCCTCCCAAACACACCAATAAGGCATTAAATGCCTCTTCGGATAAACCAAGTATATAATAACAAACAAACATCTTCTCGGCCGAACTACAAATCTCCTCATCACATCATAAATCCAATGGCATGCCATTTGTATCCAATCTGTCCGATACTGTTAATAGGGTATTTGATTCACTTTCTCAATTTAATAAATCTTTCATCAATATACCATTCTAATAATCACATATATTCACACATTTTCATAATTTCATACATTTTCATTCAATTCAACAAATATATTTCAATTATTCACATTAATTCATAATTCAATACAACTCAATTCACTTTTCAATATCAAATATTCAATTATCACAAATCTCATATATTCATATCAATTCCCTCATATTCCAATCAATATAATTTTTCAATATAACATTCATTCAATATTCAAATTTTTACATAAATCATATATATAATATATTTCAATCAATATAAATTCAATCAAAATGATTTCAATCAATATAAATTTGATAAATTCATCACATACCAAAATCAATCCATTTCAATTGTAAAACATCATAATTCTAACACTAACAATTTTCATATGTATATAAATATAACAATAATGACTGAGTTCGGATTATAGAAATACAAACCGTAATTTTTGAGCTAACTCCCGTTGACTTTGTCTTGTCCTTCCTTAGCTTGAGATTTTGGTACCACATTGACTACTGAAATTAATACAATTCATAATCATTAATACATTACTAATTTATATCTTGAGTTACAGAATTCTAAATTAAGATCCGTTAATTTTTCCTGAAACTAGACTCACAAATCTTCTTACCGTAAAATTTTCAGAATTTTTGGTTTAGCCATTAAGTACAGTTTATTCTTTAAATTCACCCCTATTCTGCTGTCTGACAGTTTTGACCCTTCTTCACTAAAAATTAATTATCTCACAGTACAGAACTCGGATAATATTCCCGTTGATTTCTCCTAAAAATAAACTCATTAAGGATTCTAAACATATAACTTTAACCCTCTAATTATTTTTCTCCAATTTTTTGTGATTTTCCAAAGTCAGAACAGGGAAACCCGAATTCATTCTGACCTTGTCTCACACAATTCATTATATCTCATAATTTACAATTCAATTACTTAAATCGTTTCTTTTATAAGAAACTAGACTCAATAAGCTTTAATTATATATTTTATTCATCCTCTAATTCAATTTATACAATTTTTGGTGATTTTTCAAACTTAAACTACTGCTGCTGTCCAAAATAGTCTTAGTGCTAAATGTTGATTTTCTACTTTTAATTTCAATTTAATCCTAACTAAATTCACTTACTTTTCTATCTTAATTCATACTTTATTTCTACTCAATTTTTAACCAAACTTAGACATAATTATCTATTTTTCATCATAAAACCATAATTTCAAAATTCTTTCAATTTAGTCCTTAAAGCATAAAACTTATGAATCACTTTACAATTCAATCCTTATTTCATTTCTAACTTGAATTTCTATCAATTTAGCCCTTAATTCATCATTTTACTCAACATGAACAATATTTAGAAATCTAATAACTTTCAAAATATCAACTTAATTTCATCAAAACTTTGTTCTAAAGCTTTTAAAACATCAAAATTAAGTAAAAATGGCTAAATTGACATACCTATTAAAGTTTAAAGCTTCAAAACCTTGATTTTCTCTTTTCTCCCTTTCTTTCTTTCTTTCCTTTCTTTCTCTCCCTGTTCTTCTCTGTTTCGTTTCTTTGTTCTTCTTTTCATTTCTTTTATTTCATTTCTTTATTTTATTATTAAACTATTATAATATTTATTATTTATACATCGTGTATATTTATTAATACACATGTATTAATTTATCACCTTACACTTGTCATAACTTTTATTTATTTAATTAATTAATATAAAATAATATTATTATACTATACTTTAATTATTATTATTTTACTTATATAATAAGTAAATACACATGTATAATACATGTGTACCATTTATATTTGTACACATTTAACTTATTTTAACCATACATTTGTCACCCCTTTTGGCTTATTTCCTATTTAGTCCCTTCACTTTTCTTTATTCTATAATTAAACTTTCACACTTAATTCAATTTAATCATTTCCACTAATTACTCTTAATTAAGCTAAATTTACTTAATTAAAGTCTAATTAACCATACAATTGACTTCGTAAATATTTTTAATAAATATTTACTTAATCTATTTTTTAGAAATGGAGACCAAAATTCACTTTCCCGATAACCGTAAAATTTGGGTCATTACAATTCTCCCCCTTTAATAAATTTCGTCCTCGAAATTTACTCAAAAAAGGTAGTAGGGTATAAAAGTCTCACTTTGCTTTCTTTCGGTTCCCATATTGCTTCATCAAGTGTTGTAACTTCACATTGCAATCTAGTATCTCAATCGGTTCTCCTTCTTCGTACAATGAATTAATTTAAATTTCAATTTCCCTTGTCAAGCTAACATATAAGAGATTTGACCTACATTTTCTGAGCATCACAAATTTTGTGTAGCTTGAGAGTGAAACCAATCAATTCATTACCGACTAACTTTTTCTATAATTTCGTGTACCCAAGCGAACGAGAATCCAACCTATCTTTTCAATCTCTTCCACTCTTATTCAATTTCACAAATCAAACAAATTTTGTATTTTTATTTTTTCTCACCATATTCAATCGAATCTTGTGAAGTTTTACATTTCAATCATATAAAGCTTCATGCGATCGATAAACTATTATTACATCCCTCAAACTTCTTATATTTGTTCTAGAGTCAGAATATAAACCATGTATTTCAATCAGAAATAATAATAAAAATTACCATACCATGAATCTGACGATCTCAAAAACCCATATTTGACATAATTTATTAAGTAAGAAATTTATTCATATCGAGACAAAATATGCAGACTTCACCATACCTTTAATGATCATTCAAATATCATCTTTCTTTTCGCAGATAGAGATGATTTCAATCCAAACCCATATAAATTCTATTCCATTTCCATTCTATTATCATTTTTAGTTGTAACAGTTCTGAAGGTATCTGTATCTGATATAAACATTTATATACAAGTTCAAACTACCGCTTTTCATTCCAAGTCATCACCACATCTGCTTCGAATCACAGTACAACTTATTTCTTCCAAAATGTATAGACATGTTACTACTATAAATTTTATACAAAAATCTTCTGTATAAGTTTCAGAATTCTTTGGTACAAATTTTCTATCTCTACATAACAGGCAATCATTAGATTCAATCAGAAACATTTAATCAAAGGTCATTTGTATACTATACCCATTTAACCGATAACTCGTTATCACATTTTTGAGCTTTGCAAGACTGTTGTAAACAAGTCAGTTTAACTTTTATCTCAACTACACTTGAGCCACCATCAAGTAATAACAGTCGGATGTCCATAGCTTATAACACAAAAAGCAAACTTTCAATTCTAAATATACATACCTTCATTTACCTTTTCTGATGATAATCAATTATCATTTCTTGATCTTTTAATGCAAGAACAATAACTATCATTTCTAAATCAAGTATCAAATAATTCTTCTCATGTAATTCTAACTTTCCAAAATATAATTTATTAGTTTTTTTCTTGCATCAAAACACTACTATCCTCAGTAAGTCACAAGTTTCTTGATTTGGATTTCAAACTAAACTGAACAAATGCTTGATTAAGCGAGCTTTCAACTAATCGAGAACCTTGCTAACGTCTATCGATCATTCCAATTCCACATCTTTCGTAATAATAACCGACTAGTTTTAGAAAACCTCGATTTCAAATATATTTTTCACTATCATTTCAGTCACAAAATCTATAGCATATTCAACTTCTTCAATCAACGATGAGTTCGAACAAGCTTTGCGAAACACATCGAAATTCTCTCACACTATTGTCACTGATTTAAACCTTAACTTGAATACTTTAATATTCAATACATAAGCAAGGTAAATACCATGACCCTTTTTCGGCATATATACGTGGCGGCATGTTCAATATCACAATAGACATTTAGTTCAATCTTCTCTCGATTCAACAAAACATTTCATCATCTTGATCTTGCAACATAATTCGTTTATAATTTATCACAAACATCGTGCAAAATTAACCATTCCATTCTCAGAATCACATCGAACAATAATAATATCAAATCGATCAGAAAACAGTACCTTAGTATCATTATCAAATAGTTTATACAGATTCTATCAATCAATAAATCTTGACTGGAAATTTGATACTTCAACCAAAAATTCAAATAACTCAACAGGCAAATCTTTAATGGATCTTTGTAATGACATCCGACAGAGAAATATCTTCTTTTATACGATTAACATATGCCGTGGCTGATGTTCATACTCCAGATTTTTTAGTGAAGTCCTTTATCACACTTCGACTATCACCCATATTTCCGGAGTTATAGAGTAATCTGCCTCTGATAGCTGTGTTACTCGGTCTTGAATTCTGAATAATATCTTTTCAACTTTCCTCGAGCAATCACTAAAATAATAATAAGAAGAATCATGTCTAACACATATTCCATTCATTATTCTATATTATCCAGCTTCTGTCTTCATTTAAACCATCTTTAAACCATTTGTATCATACGGTTTCTATCGGAATACACCCTCTGCTATACTTATTCAATTAAACAAATTCCCTTCATACACAGTTACGATCATATGATCCTGTTTAAGCTTCAAGAATTCTGTACATTTCTGATAAGAAATCTCCAACTGATGTATATATCTTTCAGAACTTATCTCGAAAAATTTCCAAATAACCCTTTCTCAATCACAACAAAATCAATATTTTCCACCACGGCAAGTGAATCTTTTAACATGAAATATCATACCTTTCTAACATTTAATCGATGAACAGAATAATTTATTTACAATCCCGATAATATTCTCTAACTAGATTTTCAGTTCTTTCAAAATCATTTTCAGCTTTAATTCTCAATTCATCCACACTATATTTACGAAGTATTAGTAACAGATAACTTACCCGTTTAGACAAACTCCGTACCTTGAAGCACTTCGGGACCGATTGAGAAACAGGAGGGGTAGATGTCGTGCTGAGATACAATTTCTTTTTCATCAGCATGCAAAGATTAGTTATAATTCTAAATGATTTATATATTATCTATTTCTCTATTATTTCATCACCAACAATCAATAATTAATTACTTATTGAGTTAATACTCAATATTACCGATTCGATTTTCATTTAATTCACCAAACTATTCATCTCCATTATATAATTCATAATCAATGCCATCGATATGTTCATCTAACATTTCAACTATAAAACAAGATTACCAAACAAATATATCAAAGATCCGATCCCGACTCAATTTCGACTCAATCATGGCATGTACTTCCGAATCTTTTCATGATTTGACTTAATCCTAGAATCGGCTAAACTCGGTTAGCTCGATACCACTAAATGTAACGTCCCCAACCCTATACCGTCGTCGAAACAGAGTTACTAAAACATTACCATCGATGCTGATCTAATTTCAGTCATTAATTAAAATAAATATTCATACCCATCCTAGTTTTAAGATGTTGTCCCTTTAATGGGCCCTCATGGTCCAATATGGACGATAAATTCAATTTGGAACTAATTTAGAATCAATACGAATTTTTTTTTTATTTTCAAAATTCATACTATATACCGTTGTCAACCATAATTTACTTATTTCATTAATACTTTTACAACTTAAATGACTCTATTAAACATCCTAGGTACATGCCATTATCAATACTCAACATACTTTACCTCATTGAATTCGGGATCGATGCGAATGCTTTGATTCAACAGTCTAGCCTTAACTTAACTGCACAGCGACGAAACAAACTGCAAACACACTGTATACACTCGATGGTATTTCTATAATCCGAACACTTGATAATATAACAATTAAACTTAAAATCACAATAACAAATATAACTATTCATTTATTTATTTTATAAATAAGTTTCATTTACTTACCATAAAAATTCTATACAAGCCATATAACAAACACAACAACATATTTGCTCAATTCTTTTCATTTGCTTACCGTATAAATTCTTTACAATATATTCACAATTCATTTGTATTCACACTTTCCTTCTTAACAAGATACTATTTTAATTCATTCTAACATCAATCATCATCCATTTGAACTTCACTCATTTCATGAACCTTTTGGTTCATGTTTTCAATCTCATATCTCAATTTCAATTCTCAATTCAATTTCTCATTTCATTCCAATAGCTCAATCAATCAAATTCACTCGATTTATCTTTTCACTTATTTACCCCTATTAACAAGACTAGGACTGACTGATAGATACGTGGATTCCTCCCAAACACACCGAATATCCAACCCAAACACACCAAAATATCCAACCCAAACACACCAAAATATCCAACCCAAACACACCCGGAATATTATAAATCCTCCATAACACACCAAAGATATCATATCCTCCCAAACACACCAATAAGGCATTAAATGCCTCTTGGATAAACCAAGTATATAATAACAAAACATCTTCTCGCCGAACTACAAATCTCCTCATCACATCATAAATCCAATGGCATGCCATTTGTATCCAATCTAGTCCGATCTCATTAATAGGTATTTGATTCACTTTCTCAATTTAATAAATCTTTCATCAATATACCATTCTAATAATCACATATATTCACACATTTTCATAATTTCATACATTTTCATTCAATTCAACAAATATATTTCAATTATTCACATTAATTCATAATTCAATACAACTCAATTCACTTTTCAATATCAAATATTCAATTATCACAAATCTCATATATTCATATCAATTCCCTCATATTCCAATCAATATAATTTTTCAATATAACATTCATTCAATATTCAAATTTTTACATAAATCATATATATAATATATTTCAATCAATATAAATTCAATCAAAATGATTTCAATCAATATAAATTTGATAAATTCATCACATACCAAAATCAATCCATTTCAATTGTAAAACATCATAATTCTAACACTAACAATTTTCATATGTATATAAATATAACAATAATGACTGAGTTCGGATTATAGAAATACAAACCGTAATTTTTGAGCTAACTCCGTTGACTTTGTCTTGTCCTTCCTTAGCCGAGATTTTCGGTACCACATTGACTACGAAATTAATACAATTCATAATCATTAATACATTACTAATTTATATCTTGAGTTACAGAATTCTAAATTAAGATCCGTTAATTTTTCCTGAAATTAGACTCACAAATCTTCTTACCGTAAAATTTTCAGAATTTTTGGTTTAGCCATTAAGTACAGTTTATTCTTTAAATTCACCCCTATTCTGCTGTCTGACAGTTTTGACCCTTCTTCACTAAAAATTAATTATCTCACAGTACAGAACTCGGATAATATTCCTGTTGATTTATCCTAAAAATAAACTCATTAAGGATTCTAAACATATAACTTTAACCCTCTAATTATTTTTCTCCAATTTTTTGTGATTTTCCAAAGTCAGAACAGGGGAACCCGAATTCATTCTGACCTTGTCTCACACAATTCATTATATCTCATAATTTACAATTCAATTACTTAAATCGTTTCTTTTATAAGAAACTAGACTCAATAAGCTTTAATTATATATTTTATTCATCCTCTAATTCAATTTCTACAATTTTTGGTGATTTTTCAAACTTAAACTACTGCTGCTGTCCAAAATAGTCTTAGTGCTAAATGTTGATTTTCTACTTTTAATTTCAATTTAATCCTAACTAAATTCACTTACTTTTCTATCTTAATTCATACTTTATTTCTACTCAATTTTTAACCAAACTTAGACATAATTATCTATTTTTCATCATAAAACCATAATTTCAAAATTCTTTCAATTTAGTCCTTAAAGCATAAAACTTATGAATCACTTTACAATTCAATCCTTATTTCATTTCTAACTTGAATTTCTATCAATTTAGCCCTTAATTCATCATTTTACTCAACATGAACAATATTTAGAAATCTAATAACTTTCAAAATATCAACTTAATTTCATCAAAACTTTGTTCTAAAGCTTTTAAAACATCAAAATTAAGTAAAAATGGCTAAATTGACATACCTATTAAAGTTTAAAGCTTCAAAACCTTGATTTTCTCTTTTCTCGCTTTCTTTCTTTCTTTCCTTTCTTTCTCCCCTGTTCTTCTCTGTTTCGTTTCTTTGTTCTTCTTTTTCATTTCTTTTATTTCATTTCTTTATTTTATTATTAAACTATTATAATATTTATTATTTATACATGTGTATATTTATTAATACACATGTATTAATTTATCACCTTACACTTGTCATAACTTTTATTTATTTAATTAATTAATATAAAATAATATTATTATACTATACTTTAATTATTATTATTTTACTTATATAATAAGTAAATACACATGTATAATACATGTGTACCATTTATATTTGTACACATTTAACTTATTTTAACCATACATTTGTCACCCCTTTTTGGCTTATTTCCTATTTAGTCCCTTCACTTTTCTTTATTCTATAATTAAACTTTCACACTTAATTCAATTTAATCATTTCCACTAATTACTCTTAATTAAGCTAAATTTACTTAATTAAAGTCTAATTAACCATACAATTGACTTCGTAAATATTTTTAATAAATATTTACGAATCTATTTTTTTAGAAATGGAGACCCGAAAATTCACTTTCCCGATAACCGTAAAATTTGGGTCATTACACCTTCACTTGTATTTTTTTTTCTTTTTCATTTTTCATTTTTATTTCTTTTTGTTTATTATTATATTTCTTTTTGCTTTTGTATCATAAGTACCACCACACTTGATAGAACTAGTTTCTGATGCATCAAGAGGAGCAGAGGATAGGTTTACTTCGACCTACACTTTCAAAGCTTAAATAAGGAAGTTTCCTAATTCTTCACTTACTTTTTGGACATTGAGGACAATGTTCGATTCAAGTGTGGAGGAGTCAGTTAATTTGCATGACTTTTAGTTATTTATTTATTTTTTTGAATGTTTTGTTAGCGTTTTTTTTTCAGTTTTTGCATAGTAGTTTGCATGAAATCCTAACTTGTTGAGATGTTGAAATATTTTTATATGTCTTTGACAATTGTGAATTTGTCATAGTGAATATTTTCGAAACTTGCATGTTGACTTGATATAGAGTGTGTAACTTTAATTTATACCATTAGGATGTTTTTAGAAAAAAAAATTAAATGCTTAATTGTGCATATTTATAAATACTTTGAGCTTCATTTTTATCTTATGATTGTTTAAGGGTATTGGCGAAATGAGTTATTTCGAAAAAGGACTTTGGTACTCTATGCTCAGTCGAATCCAAAGGTAACTAAGTGTTTAGTGTGTGAGTCTAATCTTTCCTTATTGTTATATTTGACCCTAATCCTTAAAGTTCCAAGTGACCTTCAAGCATGTTAAAACTTGATTATGTTCTCTTGTTTATTCTAATACTTCTTATTCATTAGACATTATTAGAATGAATGATTGCACTTGAGCACGAAGGTCTGTTGTTTCCAATTTTTCTTAATTGTATGAATTGTTGTTGTTGCTATATTTTGCTTAGCATACAAGATATCATATTTATCTATGAAAGCATGTTTACATGTTCCATTGGTATATAAAGGTATTGTCGAAACTATTTTTTTGAAAACGGGAAATCGACTTTTGAAAACGAAAAGTTGGGAGTCGCCACCAATCGTTTTTAATAGGGTGTGATTGGATCACCTCAAAACACAGTCGTTTTTAATAAATAAATAAAATTTTCAAAACGATGATTTTGGTCTGCGAAAATAGAAAATCGGTTCGGGAGTCAGTTATGTACAAGGAAGGATTAGCACCTTCGACACGCCCAAAATTGGTACTTGATTGATTATTTAGTGTCTTAATGTCGAAAATTAAAGATTTGGACAGAGTTCAAAACGCAATCCTCCTTTTATTGGATTTTAAAACATTTAGGTAAGTCAAATGTGTATTAAAGACCATCTCACCTCAAGGTAAAACATTACATCCAGTATATTAGGACACAACATTTTTTACCCTCAATTGTAAGCTTGCCTTTAAAACGTGCGTTTTAGCCTTAAAAGGATATTTGAATATTCAAGACAAACAAAGAAAGCGAAACCCAGTACGTTAGGGCACGATTCTTCGAATTCTTTAAATACCGAACATTGCCTTTATTTTAAAATTTTTTTAGAGAAGATCAATGGATAAATGAATTAAGGACATAGATTTTTTTTAAAATGATGATAATAGACAACATGAAAATAATAATATGAGAATAATGCTAACCATATATAAATAATAAAAAATAATAATAATAGTAATTAATAGAAATAATTAATAAAACAACAGTAATAATAAATACAATAATGTAATAAACATTGTGCTAATAGTATTAACAATAATATTAAAAACATGATGATAATAACAAAAAATATGTTGACGATAACATTAAATATGGGGATAATAGTAAAAAAAAATTGGAATAACAATGTTAAATTAGTAACAGTGAGAAATAGTAAATAATAATAATTTGATAAAAAATGGTAACCAATAATAAACAATGGTATAAAAAATAATATAATAAGTCTATGTATAATAGAAATTTATATTTAAAATAATTAACTTAAACTTAAAAATATATATATTTACATAATAAATATATAATAATAAATAAATAATATAATAATATGAAACATAACTCAAATTAATTAAATTAATAGAAAATAATAAAAAAAACAAATATAAAAATAATGAGAATAAAGCTCAAATTAATTAATTTAATAGTAAAATAACAAAAATAAAAAAGGGGTTAAATTGAATTAAAAATGAAAACTTTGGGGCCAAATCAGAAAGGAAATAAAATCAGAGGTAAACTCCCTCTTTTCTCCCTTCTTTCGTTTGTGTAAAGAAAAAATGTGAATGCCAAAGTAAACAAAATTGAATAATATAAAAAGTTACCTTAAAAATCTGATTTGTATTCTCTTTGATTTCGTATGTGTATTCTCTAAAAAATTCCCCCCTTACAATAGTTTTTCCATGGCTTTTATAGCCAAATTTTACAACTTATAACAAGTAGGGTGATGGAGTTAGTGGGGGTGATGGAGGTAGTGGATGGTTTAGTAGGGTGTGGGGGTGATGGAAGTAGTGGATGGTTTAGTAGGGTGATGGAGTTAGTGGTCGGTTTAGTGGGGTGTTTAATTTGGGCTGGTTTGATTGGGCCCGGGCAGAAATTGGGCTTAACAGGTATTTTCAAGTTTCGATTTGGGTTAAGTAATTCCTAGGGTTACATTTACATTTGCATTAGCATTTTATATTTGAGGACAATCATGGTTTAAGTGTGGGGTAATTTGATAAGTGCATAAATTTTAATTTATTTGTGATGTTTCTCCTCTTAAGTTATGTTATTTAAGTTCTTAATTATATTATTTAGACTTATATTTTATTTATTATGGATTTAGGTAAATAATTGGAGGGAAAGGTGCTTAAAGATTATTTTTGGCAAGTTTTTACGGATTGGACTTTCAACACAGTGCTACTTCAGTGTTATGGCCATAACTTGAGATACAAAACTCCATTTTGGGCTCATAATGTATGTCAAAAACTACAGCATTAAAATTATCTTTGCATCGATGATCAAACTCGTGAATCAAAATCAAAATTTTTACCTTCAATTAGATCTTCATCATATCGGTTTTTTTTTAATTCAAATTGTGATATTCTTTTTGATGTTTTAATTATAATTTTATTTTTTAATTTCAACCCCTTTTGTTTTTATTTTATTTGTTTTTACTAAAGAAATAGAATTATTACTTGTCTTTTTAGATTCGACCTTGCTCACTGCTATACCAAATATTTATATTTTTGTAGGTCTCGACAATCGTACAAAATAACTTCAACCATACGATGCATAACCCTCTCTAATAGAGGGGACTTTGACAATACAATACTCAACTCTCGCACTTTTTTAAAATTAAGGTATTCTCTATATCCATTTCACGGTCTATAGAATCTAATACTTTTAATGTTTGTGATTCTCTCTCCCAATAATATCTTCTTCAAAATTCAAACCCAAATCTTCGGTAAAAAATTAGGATAGCATGAAAACTCCCAAAAAAATTTTATTGGTGATTATGTTGATATCATTTGTAGCCATCATGCACTAACATGTGATATGATTTAAACCGAAATACATGTAATTTTATATCACGTATGGATTTAGTATAAATGAATCCTCATGTTGATTGGAGCTATACCAATGTTTTTCAATGACTATTTATAGTAATATTTTATATTAAAAATACTAATAATAGATAATATAGTATTTTAAAGATGAATCATATTCTAATACTTTCCCCAGAATTTTAAAATGTGACAAACAGTAATACATATTGTTGGTGCATCCCAATCAGTTTTAATATATTAGATTTATGCCTTTCTGAAAATACATCAAAATAGGGTTTATGAGAGCAGTGATCTTCAACATTTTAATATGCATGATTTAGAAAAGGTTGTGTTTGTTAGCTTGCAGAGGAGCAGCAATAATGTCATCTTTTCTTTGCAATATTTTGTGTTATATATGGGATGAATGAATTGAAGGGTTGATTGATCCAAAAAGAACCAACAAGCAGCAGACAAATCTGATACAAAAGATCTCATCAGAACAGGTAAAAAAGGATATAATTTATCTACCACTTTAAACCTCAATCCATTTCCTTTTTTCTTTTTAACTTTAGGTGAAAAAGTGAAAGTAAAAACTATTTACTTTAATTTAATTTAGTAGGAGGTAATCCCATTTTTTAACTTTGGCCAAATGCAAATATTACATTTTTGGCCCCTCCAAAATTAAAAACTTAATTTTCTTCTCTATCATTAAAATCAAACATGATGAAAGCAAATAACTTTCCTTTTCCTTTGTTTCCAATTGTTCCCACTGTTTTCTTTTCCTTCCCACTAAACATAAATTTAATTTTAAACCCCACATTGAATGGCATTAGTTGGAGCACTCTCTTAACTAGAGATTAATCTGTTTGCTTCAAAATAAATAAACATTTATATCTTGACATGAATTAAACTAACTTATCCAAGAAAAAATGTTTAAGAATCTCAAAACTTAGGAGAAATGTTGGTGATATATTGAAAGATGATGAAATTACATGAAAAAGTAGTGAGAAAGTTTGTCAAACAAAAAGTTTGTATTTGAGATTATATATGAAATTCTTTTAGCATGTAAAAAGTTGGGATATATTTATATTTTATTGTAATCCATCCTTGACGATCTCAAGTCCTTTTATTGACCAACAAAAGTAGGTCATTACTATGTTTTTGAACCCAAAAATAAATAAATAAATAAATGTTTGGACCAACCCATTAGAAATTTCTTCCCACCCTTTGTAAAAGCAACAGTTTGTTTCTGTTAATCAGACCCCACAAATACCTAGATTTAATGAAATTTGATCTCTTTCTTGGTGGCTTTTCTTAATGAATTTAAGGTCATATATCAGTTCAGACTCAACAAATCTTAATATTTAGTGAAATGGGACCCCATATTTGCTACCCTTTTTTAAAACCAACTGAAAACTGAAATGCTAGCTACCTACACATTTTAATTTAATGGCTGAAACAAGCAAGCTCCACCTTTTAATTTATACCTAAATTTTATTAAATGAAAGGGTATGGACTTTATTTGGGCAGAATTAAATTATAGGGACTCACTTTTTTTTAAAAAATAAAATGAAGTAGAGCCTTTTTCTAGGAATTTAACCTTAAGTAATCTATCTAATAAAAGAAACTTAGATGCTTGGGGATTTGCTTTTGGATAAAGAAAAAGATTGCATCAAGATTTTGGGCTGATTTTTTCCCCTTATTGCATGATATTGACAATCCCCCAAAATTTTTTTGTCAAAATGTGCACCATACTTTGTTTATTATTGTCATCAAATGGTGGAGGATGATCTCTCCTCTCCTTTTTCTTTGATACAAAATTAATTAATTAATAATTAGTTCAAACATTTATAAATAAAAGATCATTTGGATCCCCATATGATACTCATTTAATGTAATATCATAAAACAAGCAAAGGTTTTTAACTTAATTCAAAATGAAGATACTTATCTAATACATCAATAGATTTGGTAGGCTCATTCATAAATGCGTTATGTCACATCTTTTAATGCAACATTTTAATTTAATAAAGGTAAATTTATACTTTAGTCTTCTTAAAAATGATTAAAAAATTGATTTAATATTTTTAAAATTATATAAGTTATTAAAATGGTGAAATTACATTTTCGCTATCATAAAAATTATAATTTAATTTTGATTTTTAAATTTCTTTTTTTTTTTTTTAGTATTGAAATAGTGGTGGATATAAATAAATATTCAAGTTGTTAGCAAATTGCACTTTTCCCGTGTGCTGTGAAATGTTAGTGAATTAACTGCCCCATAGCAACACAATTTATATTTAATGTCTCTCAATCTATATATGTACATACATAAAAACCCAAATAAAAGACGATCAAAATGGGAGCATATCATATTTTCAAAAAAAAAGAAAAAAAAAAAAAGGAAAACAACTGAATCATGATGGTGATTTCATCCGATGGTTCATGTATTCCCATACCTTTTTACCCCACATGTTGTAGCAGCACGTGGCAGACAACCAATGGGGACCCACACTCAATGTGTAAAACTAGATACGGCTGCCAAGTGTCAGCTTAATATTTAAAGAATTTGAATAAAAAATATTAATTTCGAAAAATGAGTTTAGATAAAAAAAATTATTTAAAATATGAGTCTGGTTAGAATTTGAATATTCAAATTTTAAGCTTGACCTCTTGACTTTTTTCAAGTTTATTTTATAATTTTTTTCCTTTTTTAATGCATTATGTAGGTAAAAAGATTTTTCTAGTCTCTCTTAATTTTGAGCAAATTGGTTACTCAAAAAAAAATTAAAACAATATAATCTTTACCAATTTTAAAAGTGAGCAACTAAGGATAATTAGTTATAACAACTAATATTTTTCACCTATTATATATAATTTTCTTTGATATAGTAACAAATTAAACTCTCAAAATTTACACATTCTATTATATATATATATTTGAAGCTAAAGTTTTTTTTATCTATTCTTTTTGAATTTTTTTAGACTTTTAAAAATTTTTAAACATTTTTTCATGTAAATTTTATTTAGAATCAGGACTAAATTAACAAAATATGTAAATATTGATGGCTTAATTTGTTATCATATCAATCAAAATTATATACAGTTAAATGAAAAATTAATTATCCTCAACTGTTCAATTTTGAAATTGACATGAATTACATTGCTCTAATTTTTTTAAAGAGATCAATTTGTTCAATATTTCATTTAATATTTTGAGAGAGGCTCAAAAAGTGTTTTTACCTATAATGTAATCTATCATATAAAAATATAATAAATTATACTATAACGTAAGTATTTAAAAATGTATTAAGTTATATATATATATATATATATGAAATGATAGTAATAAAAATGTGTAAATAATTACCAAATATTAAATGAAATATTTTTATGAAAAAAATAAATAAAAATATGAGTAGATCTAAAACAAGCATTAACTAATTATTTACTGTATAAAAAATTAATTATTTACAAATATAAAAGAATTTAGATAAAAATTGAAACTTATATTAGCAATTAAAAATAAGTTGTCATACAGAGTTATATTTTTACAAGAAAAAAAAAAGTAAAAATAATTTTTAATTGAAAGCCTCGGATATTTGATAATTAAATTAAAGTTGTAAATAAAAAATAAAAGTCCCGTAATTTAAATTGAGATGAAATTCCTTAAAAAGTGGTAAAAGAAATTATCCAAGGCATCGGAAGAAAAGGGTAGATTTTAGGACAGTACCAAAAAGTGGGCCCATGAAAGAGATCGTATTTTTATAGGGTCCCACATCGAAGATTTCATACTAACTTAAGTATTTGTTTAGCGGGACCCTTTTATTTATTTCATCTTCCCTTTACCCTTTAGACATTCTTTCTTCCTTTCTTTTCTTTTTAATCTGTGGTCCCTTTTTTCCTTTTATTTTTATTTCCATTTACAATGTTTCAATTTTCAAATCTTTTATTATTATGTTTCTCTTGTTTATGCAAATAAACAAAAGGCTCTAGTTTGGGCTACTTTTTATTATCTCGATTGAATCTTAGTTTAATTTATGTTGATATTGTTGTCAATGTAAGAGGATATGAGTTCGAACGTACTGAATCACATTATTATCTTATTTATAAGTTGTTTTAGGCATAATATAAAAAAAAACATATATATCAAAATATTTTTAAAAAAATTATGTCAACAACTTCTTCCCTTGATATTTAATAATAACAATAAAAAAATTTTGAATGGGATTTTTCTTTTTGTTAATTAGCTAAGCAACGGCATATATGGCAAAGTTTATTTAATTTTTTTTATTATTATTGAAAAAGGTTATTGTGGTTATCATTTCACCATAAAGGTTAATCTTGTAGAGGATTAAGCCAAAGGTTGCTTTTTCTTGCAATTTTGAACTCGATTATTGAACCTCAAGATTCACAATTATTGTCAAAACTTGGTTTAAATTGCCAATTTAGGCCAATAATTTGTTGGTCCCTCGTGGGCTCTTTAACCAAGTTTAGGACTTTTTGACAATGAAAGAATACCTAAAGATATTACAATTTACTCTCTCTTTTTTTTTTTTTGGAGGAGAGGGGGTTTATCATATTTGACCTTAATACTTTATATAAAATTCAATATGATATCTTCTTTTAAAGCATGTATTATCATTTTGTTTTGATGATCAAGTTCATGAGATTAACACCCTTAATTAATGTAGTGATGTGATGACATGTGGCAAATAGAATAATATTATAATGGCACTTCATCATTCAACATCTCATTAAGATGTTCATGTGGCATAGATATTAATTTGGCGTCACCCATCCTCATTTATTTTTCAAAAAATAAAAATAAAAGCACCAAAATTAATCATTTAAAAAGAAGTGACAAGGAAAACGTTTTAAAACATACAATTTTGTAAAAAAATGGAAAAATACATTATCTCTAGAAATGAAATAAAAGAAGGATGCAAAAGGAAATCAATATTTTCCATGGATAATTACTAGTATTAGTAATACTTTTGTTGCCAACAATTTAGTGTCATAGTGGTAGAAGTGTTGTGTCAACCTATGTGATATTTTGCTTCATGGATAATTTTTGACGATAAGTGTGAAGTTAAAAATTTATTTTACGAGTCAGAGATAAATCATAATTATTTAAAGAGATTAAAATGTATTTTCATTATTATACTAATTTAAAATTCGTAAATTTTAAAGAGATTAAAAAATATATTTACCAATTCTTAGGAGGGCCAAAGCATTGGCTACTCTTTATCTACTCTTTATCTACGCTCTTGATGATTAATTGAGTGCCATAAATCTTTAGAATTTATTTCATTTATTTTAAATAGTTTT
The DNA here is from genome assembly GCA_025698475.1 of Gossypium anomalum. Lineage (NCBI taxonomy): Eukaryota > Viridiplantae > Streptophyta > Magnoliopsida > Malvales > Malvaceae > Gossypium > Gossypium anomalum. The sequence continues at coordinate 8,023,233 of CM046961.1, forward strand.
TTAACACACAAATTATTAAAATAACATATATTTAAAATATATAAATAAAAATTTATAATAATCTTATAATTTTATTTGTAAAAAATTAATACCAAAACCTAAATCTTAATTATTCACCCTTGTTAACTTTAAAAAATATATATATAGAAATGCAAGGGAAAAGAGGAAAAAAAATGATGGGTCACAATCTCACAATCTGTTAGTTGGAACAAATTGATCCCACCAAGTCTTAAGCATGCAAAGCAACATTGATATGACATTGATTTAATATATATTTTATATTACAAAACCCTAACCAAAAAGACCAAAGACAGTAATATTTAAACCTCTTAATTAAAACTAATAGTAGTTTTATTAGTTAACCATTCTTTATTTTGAAAAAAGAAAATCAAAGCCATCAAAATCAAACCCCAAAAATCAAAAACCTTGCTTACACTATGATGACTAAATGGCAACAAAATCTGGCACTGGATTTTCCTTAGCAATCAAACAAAATCCAAAGCAAATAAAAGAAAAGAAAAAAAGAAGAGAAAAAGACAGAGAGAAAAGAAAGAGATAAGTGGTTGTACCAGCACATGTTGTAGAGAATCTAGTGAGAGATCACAATTTTTTTCTTTTCCCTTTTCTTTTGGTTTTATAATCAAATTGGTCCCTAAATTATTACTCAATTCCTACGTAGATACTTAAAGATCCGTTTTACCAGAAGTGGTACTAAAATAGACATATTCATGGGTAAAATTACCTGCCCGAAATTTGGGAGAGTTTGGAAAAAAAATATTAGAGCCCTTCAAAATATGGGTTGTCTTCAAACTTGATCTTCAAGGTTCGTGCCCAGCTCAACCCTTATACACCTATATGCTTTTTTTTTTTTTATACAATATTAGGGTTAAAGATGGGGTCACACGGTTTGAAATTTCAAAACTATAATTTTATCGAGTTTAACAAAAAAGAATGTGTCAGTATCTGCCTACCCATGTCATGGAGTTTTTTATTAAATTTTTTAGATAAATTGAGACAAAATGATAGTATAAGTATTAATTCAAACAAAAAAAATATTTTAAGTCCTAGGAAAGAATCAAGGAATATTTTAGGGACGAATTTGCAAATAAAGCATTTCCTTTTTTTTTTTCTCATAGCTTGAAATTTCACTCTTTGGTCTTTTCCTTTCCTTTCTTTTCTTTTCTCTTTTCTTTTCTATTTGCTGCAAAATACAGTTGCCCCTTCTCACCTACTTCATAAAAACCTATGGGAAACACCCTTTTTTTTCCTTCTCTCTCTCACACACACTCTCTTCATTCATGCTCCATCAAAAGCATACCAATTCTCTTTCCTTTCCTTCTTTCTTTCTCTTCATAGCAGTTAGTTGTATAAAAAGGCCTGCAAGGACACCCACCATAGAAACAAAACAGTCCAACAAACTAAACAGGTTTCTTATCTATGGAGTTGATGAAATCATCAGACAATATTATTCAAGACAGAACCCAACAGCAGCATAAACAAGAACCAGAAATGCAGGCGCAGGAGGGACAACAAGAACAAGGACATCATTTTCATGTATTGGCAGTTGATGACAGTGTTATAGACAGGAAGTTATTGGAGAAACTCCTCAAAGTATCTTCATACCAAGGTGAGTATATAGTATAATATGTATGTAACCAGTGTTTGGTTCTGAATGATTGTTGATTGTTTCTATATGGATATGTAATTGCAGTGACCTGTGTGGACTCTGGGGATAAAGCTTTGGAATATCTTGGTCTGTTGAATAACCCGGATTCTGACTCAACAGCTTCTTCTTCTTCTTGTTCTTGTTCTTCTTCTTCTTCTAACTCATCTTCTTGTTCCCAATCTTCGCAACGAGAGGTATGTTCTTCAATATTATACTATAAGCAATATTCAATCCATTAATTTGGTTTGATGATAAAAGATTTTGTGTTTGTATATAACAATGACCTCTCATTCACCTTATTCAAAACGTAAGTTTTCAACGATAAGGTTTTGCTTGGATGGGTGGGCACCAAAAAAAATTAAAAAATATATACATAAATTCTGAAATAAGAGAATTTTTTTTTTTCTATATGCAGGGGTGAAAAAAGATCATTTTTTAAAAAAAATAAAAAATTAAACTTTTTCTCTTATCAAACTCCTTTTTTTTAAGAATCTTTTCACTTTATCAGACACACTATTGCTTATGGTACATTGAAACTCTCTTTCTTCTTAGAAACCAATTTGCATTGAAGGACTTATATATTTTTATATTTTATTTACACATTTACATGTTTAGGAATATGAATGGAAAAGGAAAAATAAACTCTAACCATTATAGCTTTTATAATATGCATTTACATGAAATTAAGTCCCTCTAGAGATATTATTTATCTTACTTTTCACATAAAATTTTTCCCAGTAGGACTGAAAGCTAAATGCATATTATAAATCTCTGTTGGTCTAATTTAATTTCATCATTCTATGCTATATAATATAATTTCACCCCTGGAATTTTTGAGTTTACAATGTTTGTTTATTTACATGATTAATACTAACATTTCTTTTCTCATCAAATGTAGGGACTTAAAGTCAACTTAATCATGACAGACTTTTGTATGCCCGGAATGAGCGGCTATGATTTACTCAAACGTGTTAAGGTCAACCAATCCTTCTTAAACTCTTTGGATTTAATTTATAATGTATATAAATTATATGAATTCTTGGATCAGTAAGTTTGGATTTGGATGGGCGGTATGTGTGAGATTAGATACTATAACAATATTGTAGCATGAGAAAAAAAAAAAGAAGCTAAACGCATCGCACTGCACCACCCGCTCATCCACTAAACCAAGAAATCTATTTCAAGAAAGAAAACATACTATTGCCTCACATGCATTGAAACCTATCCAACTATTCACTCATCTTCACTACTATTACTATTTATTTTTATTAAACAATTTTTTTAAAAATATTTTAATTGAATTAATTTTCATAGAATGATATTATTAAGGCATTGTTTACGGACACTAATAGAATATTATTAATATCATTTAAAATTTTTTTATGTTTAATAACAATATACTAATAATATGTATTTTATAAATATAAGCTTAATTATTATTATATCGGTTAATATTATATATATGAAATAATATTTTTATTTATTTTGAATGCTGAAAAATAATATTTAATTAAATTTATTCATGGATCGAATGATAACGAAAACTATTTTTATATTGTTTAATGAAGAGCAAATTTGGGAGAAATTTGTAGCTTTTAGATATGGAAAAAAAAAAAAAATGCCCCCAAAATGTTTGAAGGGCCATATATGATTTTAACAAATAATTCCCATTTGGTTGGAGGACTGAAGTTTAAGATTAATTCAGTAGATCAGTAACCATTATTTATATTTTCAAATATTAAAATAGTTTCATTGGATTTTGCTTACATCTGCAGGGATCTTCATGGAAAGATGTACCAGTCGTGGTCATGTCATCAGAGAATGTTCCTTCTAGAATTAGCATGTACATTTTATTTATTTATATACAATTAATTATTTAAAATAATTAATTGATAATAATTAAAACGGCAAATGGTAGCAGGTGCCTGGAAGGAGGAGCTGAAGAATTCATGTTAAAGCCTCTTCAATTATCAGACCTAGAGAAAATTCAAGCTTACCTTCTCAAATCCCTTCATCTTTCTTGCACAAACATTGACAAAGATGATGATGACAACAACGCCGACGACAATGGTGATAATAACAATGACAAGGTCGTCAACAACGATAGCAACATCGACAAAGGTAATAATAGTACGAGTATGAACAATAATTTTAGCAAAAGAAAGGCGTTATCTTCCGAAGATACGGAGAGCCGGCGACCTAAAATAAAAGGTTTAGCGGTTGCGATATGAAAAAGGGTATAAATTAATTTAGAGTTTAAGATCAATGACACTCCATTTTCCTATACTGTGGGGTTTTATGCATTTACTTGGTTATTGCTAATATCAAAATTAAGAGGCGTTACTTTTAAGGTATTCTTTTTAGTTACATTTATCAATAGGACTTGAATCCAACTCAAATACCTGAAATTTTTTAGACTTTGATCTAATGTTTCCACGATTCTTTCAGGCTACTTAGTAAGAATCAACATTCTCATTGTTAGAAGATCACATGACTTAGAGAAGCAACTAAGCAAATGAGAACCGAGAAACAAAGAAAATGAAAATTGAGTATAGTTTGATTCTTGATAACCAACTCATCTGATTACAACTCTTTGCATAATGCATATTTATACACCAATTGTAACTAATGATAACAGAAAGAGTAATTGAATTAACTGACATTAACTAACTGAATGTAATCGAATTCAACAGTTTTGACTTTATAGTCTAATATTCTCCTAGTTTTCTTCTTCCTAAAGAGAGAAAATACAACAAGATCCTAGCTAGCGAACACCCAACTAATATCTTAACATCTAAAAACACCCTGAAGTGAGTAGTTTGGTTAAAATATCAACCACTTGATCTTCTAAGGAACAAAATTAACTTCAAGTTGACAAAGTGAATATCTAACTCAACATGCTTAATTCGAGCATGATGAGTGGGATTAGCTGCCGTGGAAACTACTTAAGTGTTGTCACACCAAACAAGTGACTTGCCATTAGTGGGAATATGTAATTCCTTCAGAGACTACATTAGCAAGACTCCTGTACTCTGCCTCTGAAGTGGACCTCAAAACTACATTTTGCTTTTTAGATCTCCAAACCATAAGATTGCCTCCCAAATAGACGCAAAAACCTGATGTAGACCTGCAATCTTCCTCACAGGCTACCCAATCTGCATCAACATAACAAATTAACTAAGAATTGGTTCCTTTATAGAAGACCCTATAGTCCAATGTGCCACATAAGTACCTTAGAATTCTTTTGATTGCCTTCCAAATAGTATCAAAATGTGAGCTCATGTATTGGCTCATCTTATTCACACTGCATGCAATATCTAGTCTAGTAAGGCAAACATATTGCAAGGCTCCCATAATACTTCTATTATTGATGACAACCTTCAACAAAATATTTCCTTGAAGGAATTAACTTAGGGAAGCTAACCATAGATGTAGGAATAGATTGAGCTTCCAACTTAAAGGCCTTAGTCAACAACTTTGTGATATACTTTCTTTGACTCAAGAAAACACCTACTGGCAGATGTTGAACTTCCACTCCAAGTAAAAAATTAAATTGCCCTAAATCTTTCAAAGAGAACTAATGATGAAGCTTCTAAGTGAAAAGAACAATATCAAGATCTGAGTCCCTTGTCACAATTATATCATCCACATACACAATGACAAAAAGTTTTGACTGAGTTGTAACCTTGATAAACAAAGATGGATAAGCAATAGATGCTTGAAATTGAAGTTGTGAAATAAGAAACCATTTTAGTCTGTTAAACTAAGCCCTAGGCGCTTGCTTAAAATCATATAAAGATTTCTAAGGCTTACAGCAAGTTCCTAACCAGAAGGACTTTCAACTTTGTAGAGTATGCCTCGCATTTTTTGGTCGAAACAAAGTTGACGTCCTAATGAGGAAGAGGTGTCGTCTTAACGACACGACGACCAACATCTCGACAAGAAGAGACGTCTCGTCCCCACGATGTAATGAAAGGCATCCTAATGAGGCAGTAGCCACGTCACTACAAGGCAACGTGTTATACAATTTTTTTAGTTTTCTTCTTCCAAACAAATTCTGATTATTTTTCCAATCAAACTCTAATTAGTGTAGGTTATTTTAATATTATTTGACCCACGAATTTAGCTTATAAATAGACCAATTTTCATCTTAGAAACATAACCCATAACACATTTAGATATTAGCTTTTACAAGCTTTCATAGGATTTTGTATTTACATTTTGAGGATTATTATTTTCAGGTTTAAGGGTTTAGTTTTATCTCCATCTCTTGTGCTCTCATTTATTATAGTGAAATCTCCTTTTGCATGTGATTTTTTTTATCCTTTTCAGAGGAATTTTTTCACATAAATATTTATGTTTGATCTTTTTAATTTCTTCATTATTTTACTTATTTGTTGCTTAATCGTGTTTATGCCCAAAAAACTTCAAACCCTGGAGGCTACACCATATAAAATGCTTCAGTCAATATACTATTGAGAAATGAATTATTGACATCTACTTGCCCAAGTGACCAACCATTTATGATTGCAACAACCAATACTGTTCAAATTGTTGTTGCTAGCATCGCATGACTAAAAGTTTCATAGAAATCATAGCCCACCTGTTGTGAGCATCCCTTTGCAACCAGCCGAGCCTTATACCTGAAAACTGACCCATCTAGATGTCTTTAAACTACCACTTGCACCTCATTGCTTTCTTGGCTAATGGTAAAACTTCTAAACACCAAGTCCCATTTTTAGTCAAAGCCTCAAGTTCTTAATGCAGAACTTCTCATCAGATTGGGTGTTGCATAGCTTTATGAATATCAGTTGGTCTAACCTCTAAAAGATTAGCTGACTGAACAATATATGCCTTAGGTTTAAAGATGCCACTTTTACTTCTGGTAATCATGGAATGGGAGTTAAAGGTAGTGAGTGGTGGTATTGGTAAGGATGAGGACGGAGGAATAACTTCAGCTAAGATGGAAGAAGGAATAGTAGTATTAGTTGAGGAGAAGAAAAGGGCATCAAGGGTAGCTAAAGTGGGTGAAGGAAGACTTGATGATGATGATGTAATAGGAGAGGTTAAAAAAGAAGTAGACAAAGGAGTGGGTAAAACTGAGGAAGAAGAGTGAGATGTCAGCCTAGGTGTGACTGCAAGAAAAGACATAAGGAACTAAACAAGCTTTCTAATAGACACTGATTTGACATGTTTGATGAATGAGATGGGATGGGGTTGGGTAAACAAAATGGTGTAAGAGAACACAGTTTCATTAAATCGGATATGCCTAAAGATATAAACTTGACCACTAATATCAAGACACTTATAACATTTATGAGAGGGAGAGTAGCTAAGAAACAAACAAGGAAAAGATCTAAATTACAGTTTATGAGAGTTATAGGGTCTAAGGTGGGAATAAGACAAAAAACCAAAGGTTCTTAGAAAACATAATTAGGTTTAGCATGAAAAAGTTTCTCATAAAGAGATGTACTTGTAAAAACCTTAGTAGGTAACTTGTCTATAAGGAAAATGACACTGATGAAGGCATCATTCCAAAACCTAAAAGGCATAATTCCTTTGCCAAGAGAGAAATATCAACTTCTACAATTTGCCTATGTCTCCTTCCTACAAGACCATTCTGCTCTGATGAACGTGGACAAGACAATCTATGAGGAATATCATGTTGTTTTAGATTTAAGTCAAAGGAGAGAACTCTCCACCATCATCTGTTTGAAGCAACTCAACTTCACACCTAACTACCTTTCATTTTTTCTTTCGAAGGGAACGAAAAAGGTCAATAGGAAACCTCTTAACTATCTACATAACTGATCCCCCAAGTTAAGCTCTTTAGAACATCCTAAGAGTAAAGACAACTCAAGAACCCTGTCATATTCTAAGGCTATTTTCGTTTGTTCTACTTTAGTAAAGCGGTACAATGTGAAACATCTTTCATGGAACATCTCTTAAACCATAGGACAATAGTTGTTCTTAATGAAAGTTGTTTCTAAATAATGGTTATTTTGACTTGTTTCAAACCTGATTTATTTTCAACATAGTTATTCTCAATGTAGAGGTTTTTATGAACAAGAGTTGTTTTGTAGTGATGCTTTTCTTGATAGAGTTTGTTCTGAATAATGGCTCTTCTAGAAAAACACACTTGTTTTAAATATAAGTTATTTCAAACAACGGTTGTTCTAAACATAGTTATTCCAGAAATGCTAGTATTCTAAACAAGAGCTATTCCAAACTTTAGTTGTTCTCAACAAAAGTTATTCTCAAATAACAACTACACTGGATTGACAACTATTCTAACTAAAGCCCTATTCTAAACATAGCTATTCTTGAACAACAATTATTTTGAACAATAGCTATTCTAAATAAGAGTTGTTACTTTGAAAGAGATATGAAGTGAAACAACAATGCTAGTTGTTCCACGCTTGGTAGCATAATTTCTTGAAATATAATATTGTTTATCTCAAAGAAGAGATAAAATGTTAGTAGCAAAAATTGAGTATATACAGTTGCAAAAAAGTACCAAAACTCTTGACAAAATGAAATTTTGAATACCAACTTAAGAGAAAGTGTCAACTTCGGAGGGGGGCTAAATGCATATTTGAGTCTTATAAACACATAATATTATTTATATAAATATATATTATATATTATTTTGTATTTTGTACTTTTTCATAATATGTAGTTTATATTTAATTATATGTGTTTGAGGAATTGATAGAATGTGTAAATATTGAGCACTAAATGTGTTATTATATCAATTAGAAAAAAAACAACATCATCACTTCCGTTTATCATCTAACAGAGAGTGACCGAAATAGAAATGATCTAAAACATGGGTGACCCGAATAGAAATGATCTAAAATGTTAGTGATTCAATTAAAAATAGAAACATGATCTGAGGCGAATCGAGGGGGGCTAGCAGGGGCCCCGACCCCCTTAAAATGGAAAATTATTATTTTGGTCCTTTAGAAAATTTTAAAATTTTAAATTAGTAAAAAAAATTTGCACTTTGGCCCCCCATAAAATTATGAAATTTTAATTTAATCCTTTAAAAATTATAAAGATATAGACTATTAAAAATTAAATTTCATTTCAGCCCCCCTAAAAAAATTTTCTGACTTCACCCCTAAACACACTAATAATTAATTAAAAATATAAACAAGCTAATAATTACTTCACTAATTCAATAGTTTTACTCAACTTTTCCTAATTGATCGCTTCTGACTTTGTTTTTACATGATTTATAATGATTTTTTTCAAAAAAAACTCAAGCAACAGAATACTATTTGTTAATTATTCATAATTACTATGAATTATTAATATGAAATTGAGGTGTTATATCTTTGCAGATAAAATTATGAAAAAAAAAAAACTTCTTTTTGGTTTAATTTATTTATATGTTTAATATCATATTCAATTTATTTATAAATTATATCTATTATAAATATTTTACATATTACATATTATTATATATTTTTCTAATTTCTATTTTTGAATACATTATAAAATACAAAAATGCATGGATATTAATTCAATCCATCTCATTAATATTTGTACTACAACCCTTTAATTGATTTTCCTTCGTTTAGTTGGATTCTAATTTCGATATATGAAACTGCAATCAAAATCAAGTAAATAATGAATCTTCATGTCATTGTATTGAGACTATTTTTCAAATATATATATATATATATATATATATATATATATATATATATATATATATATATATCATCAGTATTTTATCGAATTAACTAGTAAAACACCTAGAATCAAAAGTGATCTTAAAAATCAATCGTGCCTTATAAAAAATCTAGATAACATATTCGTTTTGAAAAAAAAATCAAATATTATATTTTCATTATGATCTTATAAAACGATAAGTACTTAAATGTGTTTGTATTATTAAAAAAAAAAACTAATAGATGAACAAAACAAGTTTAGTACAGTTACTTAAATTGTGTTTTGATATCATTTTTTTTCAATTGGGTATCCCTTCAATTATTCTTCAAACTCAAAAATTAATTCATCATAGACATATTTTAAGTAATGGTGTGTTAGATATACCAAATTATCATTGCAAAACTTGAGATATTATTTTAGTTAATGACCCATATTAGGGGCCATTTACCTCTACCTAGAGGTGTGCACGAAGGCCCGCCTGAAATGTGAGAGGGTTTGGGCAAAAATATAGGCCCGAAAAATGGGCTTGGACAAAAAAATAAGGCCCGTTTAAAAAATGGGCCGGGCCTCGGGTAAGGTATTTTTAGCCCGAGCCCGGCCCGAACACACTAAAGGACAAAAAAAATCTGCATATTTTTTTATTTTTTGAATATTATTTTCTTGTTGATTTCTCCATATTTTGCTACCATTTTACTATTATATTGCTATTATTTTGTTGTTATTGTTTAGATATTGTATAAATTTTATTTTATTGTTAATTTTCTTATTATTTTAAAGGCATTTGTTAATTTTTTTATTATTTTAGAAGTATTTGTTTGTTAAGTTGCATTTATCTTAGTGTTATTTAAGTTTACATATTTTTCAAAATTTATTTTCAATTTTTTGGGAAATATTTATTTTGATATTTTTAGTATTTTTGATGTATTATATATATTTAAAAATAATATAAAATTTAATACGGCAGTATAGGGCGGGCCTGGTTTTAGTATTTTTATCCGGGTCGGGCTTGGGCAAAATTTTAGGCCCATCTTTTGGGCCCGACCCGGCCCGAGCCCAATAAATGGACATGATTTTTTAGTTGAGCTCGACCCGAACCCGGCCCGGCCCGGCCCATGAACACCTCTACCTCTACCCAAGGCAACAGAGAAACTTGCCTAAGTGATGTGACCGAACTAGATAGATATAACGTAATTGGACCTTAAAAAAAGTAAATGAGTGGCTTAATATTAAGGTTTTAGTGAATAAAATCGACATAGATTTGGATTGGGTTTAAATATAATATTAACATAATATGAGTTTAGAATTTTGTCAAAATTTATTATATTTGTAAAAGATTAATTCAAGTCTATTTTAGCTCACTCATATTATTTTATTTTAATATTTAATAATATTTATTGATTTCTTTTATACAATCATCTTAACATTATTTTAATATTTATATTAGAGTTGTATCATATATATTTAGTATATGTTTATTATTTTAATGTATTATAATTTACATAATATAAAATATTATAAACTTAAAAACAAGCAAAGTCAGGCTGAGTCAAGCTAGGTCAGGTCATAAATGTTTAAGCCCAAGCTCAACTCATATTTTAATGAGGTCTAATTTTTTTCTAAGTCTATTTTTTGAATTTAATATTTTTAGTCCAAACATTTTTAAATCCCTTCATTCGACGGGAGGAAATTTATTTTCCAGTCATTTTCTTTCAGATGAAATGACATGTAAGTTTTGATGCACAACGTTATAGGGAAAGAAAAGGGGTAGACCAGACCCATAATATTGTTGATTTGGTTACAAATTCATAATTAAAGTAGAATATGTTATAAATTTATAATAAATTATTTAATTTGTTATATAAAAGGAAAAACCGAATTTCGACCTATGGAAGTTGTATTAAAATGGATTCTTGGTGGAAGCTATATATATATATATATATATATATATATCTCTGAGCATTTTAAATTTAAATTTAAATTTAAATTTTATAGGAGAATTGAGATACAATGCATCTTATCTTGATTTTAAAGATTAAACAACTCATTTATCTCAAATTTTATCCTCACCAACACAAGAAAATAGATGAGCATTGGGTAATAACTTTGATAAATTGCAGCATTTGACAAGTAAAACCTTTCAAAACCATAACCTAAATAAACAAGAAAAAGGACTTCTTTTTAAGCCTGTTTCCAAGTCTATCTTTTCTTTTAAAAAATATAAATAAACCTGATAATATACAAATACAAATACATAAATACATTACGAAAATATTGTGTCGTGTATATATTTAATTTAAGCAACGGACAGAGAATAAAATACAAAACACGACAGTCCCAAAAAAGGACTCATGTCATAACATAATTTACTGGGTTGGATTCTCTTTCCAGGGAAGAAAAAGACGTTGACATTTAACCAAAAGAGCAAAAATGGGGAAAGTTAAAATAATCAATAATTACCCAGAAGAGATGTCAAAATGGCCAACACACCAATAATAATTATGATATTTAGAAAATAGTTGGTTGGTAGAGGCTTATCTGGGCCTCCCCCAAATGATTCATATTCTGCTCGAATCTTCTGCTTCATGGAATCTGATAGCTCTCTCTGCAATTCCAAACACTCGTTCAATTCATTTATTACAAGACAGAAAAAGTAACAGAGCAAAATTAAATAAAGTATTTGAGCTTACGACCTTTCCTGTTGAGTACTTGGCAGCTACAAACTTCTCCGGTGCAGCTTGTACTGGGGTATCATCTAACACAATACCCTGATCTCAATTGTAACAAACCAACATTCAGATCTTCAAGGAAAATCTTGCGCATTAGAGTCTAACTCAATGACTACTCTTAGGTACTTGCCATACTAAAAAAATTGTACCTTTTACGTACGATAACTATGAGCAACTTACAATATTTCAATAACACTGGAATTCACACAGAAAAGACCCTATCATTTATCTTTTGCTTATTCTAAGATGTCGTTGATCCGTTCAGAGAAAAGTCAACTTCTTATTTGTACCTAATACTCACTAAAAACTTGGGCGAGGCATGTTTAACAAGCAACTGTATGCATGCAGATCTTCCCCAAATGTCAAAATAGAACACCATTTTGATAGAAGGAAAAGTGGGGTTAATAGTAACAAACGCCTAGCACTTTTTACTAATTAAACTTTCTTTTTCATGAAAGTGATAAACATTAAACACGCATCTATCCATTACAAACAAACCTCTGGAGGATCAAATTTGGCCCCAAGGTTGCTAAGTTTGGCATGTGCCTCTGCATAATCCTTGAAGAATGTCTCTTGATCTTCAGCGTATTTCTCAGCATATACCTGCGAATTGTGTACTGTTTAGCCAAGCCTACGATTATATTTCTTACCGGTTAAGATTGAACTCAGTATATTTACCTTGAAAGAGGGATCTTCAAAAAGAACAGCATCAGTTGGCAACACAAGCAAATCTTCATCCCTTTTTGCTTTAATGTCCTGTACGGATACAAGAGAGTCTTAACACTTTTAAATCTCCCTTACTCAAGAAGAGAAACTGATTTCAAGTTCAAACCTTGAAGTATGAATTGTCAAACTTCAACCATTGCACTGTCCAAGACTGTCCTCCTGGTGTTCCTGGCCCATCGTTCTGTTATTCAAGAAGGAAAATCCAATTTAAGTCCTTCATCGCAGTTATTGGCATACTCGCAACTACTAGAACCACCACCATTCCTGTTCCACTTAGGAAAGCATATCTTTGAAGACATTAACATATGATATGACTGGCAAACTATGCAACCCCGAACAATTTGCTTACTAAATTCAAGAAAATACGGATAGCTATCTGAGGCTGAGTTAGTGGAACCAAATTCATTTTGTTTGAACACTCTCTGAGCCACCGAATTTTCATTCTTTCGAGGATTCAATGTCATGATAAGCTTTTAAAGTAAGTTCAAATTTCTTTCTCCTGGCTCACCTCTAGAAAGTCCGATAGTTAAATTTTAAGGGTAATCTTAATAGGAAAGAACGGTCCTTCTAGAACCATATGATTCAGCATGAAAAACAACCAAGATAGCATAAGTAGTAACTTAGATCTGATAGAAGAGGCGTTTCTTTCTCATACGTTCTGTTCTTACGAAATATTGACCTCATGTGTTTGTTACTGATCATATCTATTGACAGGTTTGGCATCAAGAACTTCAAGAGGTTGGCAGGCCAGTTCTTAGTCAAGGTTCAGATTTGATCAAATATTTGGAGGCAGTCCCCCGTATTTATCCTATTGAAGCCAAATGCATCTAGGATAAGGGGACTGCTTCTCTGAGGAACATTAATTTGCTAACTAATGGCACTTTGTATCTTCTATGGTAAGTACAATAAACTATAACGGTAAGCATTTGCCCCAAAAATTTCTAGCCTCGATCAAGCATCAGAAATGATAAATAAACGACTGAAGTTACTGAGACAAAGATTTTTCCTATCCATATCAACACAGGCAGCTTAAATACCGTATACTTGGTTTCTGGTTTACCCCAACCGCTACGTTCTGGTCTGGACCTCCCAAGAGTGTGTGCACCAGATAATGCAACAATTTCCTACATGTCAGAAGCTCAGATGATTAAGATCATTGTTCCATCATAACAAGGATTTTTACAATGTTTACCTTGTCATTTAATCCCATTCGGTAGAAAACCTCTCGTAGATGATCAGCAGGTGAAGGCGGTCCAGCATCTAAGCAACAGAGAAACGCTATAAGGTTAGTGGTCTCTAGACATAAGCATAAGCGAATGCATTGGTACATATGAGGGAAAAAGGAGGCATAAGCAATACCCAAATTATGCTAATAGTCTGAAGTCGAAACAACCTAGAAGCATGAAGTGTGCAAACGTAAGGCAACATAAAGCTATGTTAATAATATTCTAGGTTCGTAGGTGAACAACTGTCATACAATAACGGCTAAATCATGGTCCACCTGTTTATCTTTAAGAATCTAGTATTACTCCTCTGAAAATTTTAAGGATCCCCATATTCTTATTAATCTACAATAATGTCATTTCAGGTATTTGTTGCTATATGCTGTAGATTAGGGAGCACCTAGTTATATCTCTTCCTTTTCCAGATAAAGATAAATTATCTTTTAACCATAACCACTTCACAACAGTGCAGTAAACTTCCCAGAAATTCAGAATTAAATGGACTAAAACAAGACACGTTCAATTCATTGTCCAATCATTCAAGCCAGTTAGCAGCCCAACTTGCCAATGGATTATGTGCCTCAAGTTTCCAGTTACATTTCTTAATTTAGGAATCTCCCCGCAATTTAAATTGACATGAACAATCATGCACCATTATAAGGTTCACTTGCCAGGTAGCCTGCCCTCCTCAGGACACTCATTAGGACCGGAGACATCCACCCTTCCATATTTCATGGGAATTTTGGGTCCTCCAGCCTCCTGAATTACATGTCGATTCTTAGTACAACTACAAAATCTATCAAAAAGATATACATTCAAGAGTAACAGCAAGCAAGACCTCAATAGCAGTAGCACTAGCCAACTGGAACAAATCAGCAAAAGTTACATCAGAGTACTTGTCCTTGATAGGCTGAATAAGACTCAATGCATTCACTAGGCCTGAAACAAAAGATTATGAGACAACAGTGATACCAATTACCAACTAACTAATTACATTGTATAAGTAGACAAAGAACATGTTACCAGCATTGGCGGCATGTTTTAGCTCTACTTCAAACCTAAGACTTCCATTCACTCCACCCCTTTGTGGCCATTCCTCAATGTTCTTGTTGTAGGTACCAGCATCATGCCATCCTAGGCGAACCTGGAGTGTATAAAATCAAATTATAAGTATAGAAAATAAACATCGTTTATCCTCGGCTAAAACTAAGTACAATATACACGTTTTAAAAGAAAATGATGAATGATCTTGTAAATATGCACACTCACTGACTCTCAGTTTTTCTATCCTCTTAGCATTGTAATTTGAAATTATTTGTTTCTATGTATTAGAGTGAAAAATAATCACCCTCATGTTTTCTTGCTCATGGCTTTACTTTTCTACCTAACGTACTCAAAATTCATTTTTTTAAAACTTCTCCACCTTTCTCTTTTCATCCTTTCACTCTACATATTATTAATGCTGCTTAAACTGAAGCCACCCTTAATGCTCTACCTAAACTACTAATAAGTACTTCATTTCTTCAAATATGAAATAAATTTCATTAAATTCAAACATTTATTCGCAATATACCGAGAAATCTTTCTTCTATGCTAAAAACTCTAAGAGCATAGCGACATTATTCCCAAGAAAGAAAGTGCAAGAATTAAGACATTAATACCAGAATAGGATGGCAGAACTGAGAGTTGAGAAGTTGCTTGAGATCTTCTCTAGCACTCTTCAACTGATCAGGATTCGAAGCTGCACATTTCGGACTTGCAACTCTGCCGAATCCTCTGCTACTCGACACATCAACTGCCGATCTCCTCTATTTTATGAACAAAAAACAAAATTAACTAAAAAGAAAAAGAACATTTATATAAATAAAAAAAAAAAAGAAGAAAGAAAGAACTAGGGAATGTGAAAGGAGGAATTCACCTGGTGGGGAGAGAAATGAGAAGATAGAGGAGAGAAAGCGAAGGGCTTAAAAGAGGAAGAGAAAGAAAGGAGAGAAAAAGAGGAGGAGGGATGGAGAGAAAGTCGAACTCCGGGGGAGGAAGATGCTAAGATTCGAGAAGAGGCGGTGGTGCTTAGAGACGAAGTCATTGGCCGACGGAAGCTGCGGCGGTTGAGGAGGTTGTGCGCGACGGCGAACGACAGTTAGGAGCTTTTCAGTAATAGTTTTCACTTTCAGCTAGCTGTGATAATGGCTGTGCCATTTGGCTCTCCGCGTTGTCTCCAATTGTTTTGGATTAAGAAGTCGTTATTTTGGACCAATGGCAAGCCCCCAAATCCCAAAAAAAAAAAATTGTTGTCCAAACGGTTTTGGTAACATCCGATGCATTAAAAACTAGTTAAAGTGAACATAACTTTAAAATGTTAGAAAATAGTTAATGAATTTTCTAAAAGTTTTATTTAAGTCATTAAGCTATTAAAATTATTATTGCATAGCTTTTTCTGTTCGCACGACTTACATTAAACAGAAACTCTTGTTCTTTTTCTCTTCTCTAGTTTAATTTTTTTTTCATAAAATCAATTTGAAAGTTACGAATCTGTAAATCAAAATCTAAACAACATTATTATCCAATCTCCGACATTGATCATCAAATCAACATGGATTTAAAGTATGCTCTACTCGCCGATGGACATCAATCCACTGTACCAATCATCAAATTGTCGTTTGGAGCTCGCTAACTAATTTTTTTTTTTAAAAAAGAACTTATCAGCCTAGTTACTTAAATAAAATTTATTGAATAGTTCAATGACTTAAAATGAAAATTTTCGAATAATTTAGTGACTATTTTGTAACTTTTTGAAGCTGAGTGGCCAAATCATTAAAGGGTAATGACAAAATTTTCATATCAACTATTTTTTTAATACTATGCCTAAAATTACTCATAAACCCTCTCCAATCCATAAATAGAAGGAAAATGTACTTTAGTGTACTCAGATAGGGGTGTTCAACCGGTTAACCGACCCAAAATAATATTAACCGAATTAAACGACCCTTCAAAATTTTTAACAGTTAACCGAACCGAAATTTTTTTGGTTAATTCAGTCGGTTAACCGAATTAACCGAAAATTATATTTTTTTTAATTTTTTGGTTAAAATAAGTATAAAATTAACCGAATTAATCGAATTAATCGAATTAACTGAATTACCCGAA
Organism: Gossypium anomalum; assembly: GCA_025698475.1. NCBI lineage: Eukaryota > Viridiplantae > Streptophyta > Magnoliopsida > Malvales > Malvaceae > Gossypium > Gossypium anomalum. Next base: position 8,040,401 of record CM046961.1, read on the forward strand.
TTAACCGAATTATTTGTATAAAATTATATGTTTTTTATTTTTAGTTTTAGTTTTAGATTTTTATTTTTATTTATTAAATTATTTGTAATTTTTATGATTGGGTTGAGTAATTGGGTTGGTTTGGGTACTTGGATTAATATATATTAGATTGGGTATTTGGGTTTATGTTGGATTGGATTTGAGTGAATAGTGGGCTATTTATATATTATAATTTTATTTATTAATTTTTTCGGTTAACCGAAAAAATTCGGTTAACCGACCGGTTTCGAACCGAATTAACCGTTAACCGAAAACTCAAAAAATTATTAACCAACCCCCAACCGAATTAATTCGGTTAACCGACCGATTAACCGAATTCGGTCGGTTAACTGAATTTTTTCGATTTTACCCTAATTTTGCACACCCCTATACTCAGACCCACATCCTCTTGACAACAATGTCCATGCCAATCAAGCTGAGATTCAATGGGCTATTTTTCTTATAAATTTAAATTTATCAATTTCATTTTTATCTTCTTCTTTTTTTCGTTTCTTTCTTTATTTTTCTTCTAAATTTAAATTAAAATTTTCCTAGACCCCCGTAAGCTAAAAAAAATTGTCAATCAAGTTTATCTCCTTCCTAATTAAAAATTTTATTCAAATATAAATAAAATTCAACAAAAAAATATGAGATTCCTAAAATTCCCATTTTTTATTTTCAGAATCGTGTTCGTCTCTCCTCCTATGATACAAAACAATGAATGTAGTGAAAAACTATGATATTGAAAATCATGCTAACAATGATATTCAATACATTCAACATGTCACACAAATAAACAACAGAATACATAATTCGCTTAAGTCACTCAATTTTTTTTCAAAAAAAAAATTAAGTCCTTTTTTTTTACTCAATTGAGTATTTGAACTTTCAAAATGCATCAAAAAGGCCCTTAAATTTTTTCAAAAAAAAGCAATTAAGCCTAGGGGTGAGCATTTGATCGAATCGAATCGAATCGAATAAAAAATTTTCGAGTTAATCGAGTTTTCGAATCTTATTTTATCATCCTAACTTTATTTGAAATTTTCTCGAATCGAATCGAATATATTTGTTCGAGTTAAATTTTATAAAATAATTTTGAGTCCTTGTAACCACTGTCACCCATCGTAATAAAATTTTTCCACCTTAATCAAAATTTTTATTAACTTTCATCACCTCATAATTTATTTATTAATCTTTTATATACGGGTTTGCTTTTTTGTTTGCTTAGTTGTTTCAATTATCTTCAGATTCTTGTCACTGTGTATTTTGGAATTAAAAAATATATTAAATGTAAAAATGTGATTTTTTAATAAAAGTTATTTTAAAGATAAAATGTGAAATTGATACCAATATAAAATTTTAACATGAATATTTAATGGCATAATTAATAATTCAATTTTAATATAAATATTCAATACGACTAAACAATTCAATCATATAAATAATATAAAATGTGAAATTTAATTTAATAATATAAATAATAGATATAAATAAAATTATTACTATTTATGTTTAGTGATTTTTTTTTGGATAATTTTAATTTTTTATTTGAGAGTAAAAAATGAGAAGTAAAAGTTTAGGGAGAAAATAAAAAGTTTTGGGGAATAAAAGTTTGAGAGGAAGTAAATAGGGGGAGTAAAATTTTGGAGGGAAAATATTAAAAAAAAAATTGGGGTAGATGGGAGGTGGGATGGGAAGAAAGTAAAAATTTTAGGGGGAAAGTGGGAGGGAGTAAAAATTTTAGGGGAAAATAAAAAGTTTTGAGAGTTTTTGGGAGTAAAATTTTGAAAAAAAGTAAATGGGAGAGTAAAATTTTGGTGGGAAATGGATTTTGGGTAGATTGGGGGGTTGGGATGGAAGGGGAGTAAAAGTTTTGAGGGGAAAGTGGGAAGGAGTAAAAGTTTTGAGGGGAAAGTAAAAAGGTTTGGGAGTTTGGGGTAAAAATGTAAAATATTATAGTTTGATATTCGAATTATTCGAATTATTCGAGTTATTCGAATTCGAAAACTCAACTCGATTCGAACTCGAAATTCAAAAAAAAATTCGAGTTGACTCGAATAACTCGATTCGTTTAACTCGAAATTCAAATTTTTTTTCGATTTTTTCGAGTCGAATCGAGTTTTGCTCACCCCTAATTAAGCCCCTACTTTTTTTTGCACTCAATTTGGTACTTGAACTTTTAAAATGCATCAAAAAGGCCCTCAAACTTTTTCAAAAAAAGCAATTAAGCCCCCTTTTTTTTTTGCACTCAATTGGGTACTTGAATTGTCAAATGCATCAAAAATGTCATTCGTTCATTAACTTTAACAGTTGACCGTTAAAGTTAACTGCCCCTCATTTTTTTCAATTAATGTCATCTTGTGTCATAACCACGGTGTGACATGTGGCAAAAAAATATAAAAAATAAAAATCAATAAAAGTTATATAAATTATTAAATTTTAATAAAAATTATTTAAAAATTAGAAAAATTTGTAAAATTGTAAAATTTTATAAAAATCATAAAAAAAATTATAAGATGCATCAAAAAGGCTCTTTAACCATTAACTTTAACCGTTGATCGTTAAAGTGAACAACCCCTAGTTTTTTTCCAATTAAAGTCATCATATGTCGCAATACAATGTGACACATGGCAAAAAATGATAAAAAAAATAAAAATCAATAAAGTTATAGAAAAATTATAAAATGATTCTTTTAGTACGATAATTTTTATAATTTTTTTTACGAATTTTACATTTCTTTACTTTTTTATAATTTTCTTCTGACTTTATAAAATTTTATATATTTTTTTCTATATTTCTATATATTTTATAATTTTTTATGATTTTATAAAATTTTACATTTTTTGTAATTTTCTTTCTAATTTTTAATTTTTTAATATTTTTCATTAAAATTTAATTGAAAAAAATTAGGAGCAGTTCAAGTATCTAATTGAGTGAAAAAAAGAAGTAGGGGTTTAATTACTTTTTTCAAAAAAGTTTGAGAGCCTTTTTGATGCATTTTAAAAGTTCAAGTACCCAATTGAGTGCAAAAAAAAAAAAAGAGTAAGGGCTTAACTACTATTTTTTAAAAAAGTTTGAGGGTCTTTTTGATGCATTGTGAAAGTTCAAGTACCCAAGTGAGTGAAAAAAAAGTAGGGACTTTATTGGTTTTAAAAAAAAAAATTGATGGTTTTTTACACCTTTAAGCCTACATAATTTCTTTTATTCTAGAAAGAGACATTTGTAGATCCACGTTCAAATCAACAAAATATTTTATTTTCCAAGGCTTTTGAAAGAAACTAGTATCACTAGAAAGAGTAAAAACACTGACAACTTTTATCCCCATCTACAACAAAGTTAAAATATATTTTTCAATTAAGACACAATAGCATAGTCAGAAATTTTTTTGTGGAGGACCGGAATTAAATTGTATATTTTTACGATAATAAAAATGTAATTTCATCATTTTAATAATCTATATCTTTATAATTTTTAAAGGATTAAATCATATTTTTATCATTTTTGAGGGATCAAAATGTAAATTTACTATTATTAATTTAAAATTTTATAAATTATAAAGAGCTTAGATGAAAAAATTTCCAGTTTAGAGGAAACCGATGCCCTTGCCAACGTCTTAACTCCGCCATTGCCCAGAGGAATAACATGGCAAATAATTACACTTAATTTTTGGGTTAGGGTCAATTTCAAGGCTTATTGGGGTTGTGTAAAAGCACAAACTTTGAAATGGAAGAGATCTTCTGGTGGACGGTGAAGATTGAAACTTTTCAATTTCGAGGTTTAAACTTAGATTTGCAAGATTTGAAGTTGTTTTTAGGTGAAATGAGGTTAGAATTTACTTGTCCACTTTTTACACTCAACAAAAGTTGTGTACATAACCAAATCTTGAGGGGGCATTTGTAGGGTGAGAAATTTTAGACCAATAGAATTTGTCATATGTCATTACTTTTTATCTCGATTTAAATTTAATTTAATTAATAAAGAGATAAATCAAGAAATTAATTCCTTTTAGAACTCTTTTATAAAGAAACCATATTCTTTAATGATTATTTTCTCTAATTAATTAAACTAATATGAGATAAATAATAAATAATTTAATTTAATTATTATAGAACACTTAAATGAAGAAGTTAAATTTTACTTATTGATTAGCATTATAGAAAGGGATCACATCCAAACCATTCAATACAAAAAATTCATAAGTTTAGAAGTCTAGAAATCTCTGAAGAAACTAAAGAACTTGAAAAAATTCTGATGACCACTATATCAGTTCTGAAAAGGTGGCTTCTGGTCCAATTCAACCATGGAGAGTTGGTCAGAAAGTTGTTTCCGAAGAAAGTTATCTTTTGATCATGTTCAATTGAAGAAAGGAGGTCAAAAGTTGTTTCAAGAGCAAGTCACCACAACACTTAAAACAAACTCAACCATCCAAAGTTAAGTTTAGACAACCCTTTATCCAAACTCTCTCCAAATTTATTTTCAAGATCAAGTCTCGATAACAGTTAAAATGGATATCATTGATTTAAGATTAAGTCTCAACAGCCCTTGAATTCAAATCAATTTAAATTCTCAAGCAAACATCTCCCCAAATTCAACTTCAAGATTAAGTCTCAACGACTCTTAAAGCAAATCGCATCATTCCAAGATCAAGTCTAGACGGCCTTTGGACCGAAGCTCCATAAAAAAGAGGAATCAAAGGAGTTTTCTTTGTATTAAAGAAATCCAAAAAATTTTATAACACTCCACACTCGGCTTGGACGTTATGACCAGACCTTGAGGTATTACGCTTCCCATTTGAAAACCCAATTTAAAATCTAGTTTTGGAAAACGAGTGATTTGAAGTTACTAATTTTAGCTAACCTCTTATGCATTTTTAGAGCATCTCAAGTTTGAAAACACTTATTTTACAGTAAAATCACTTAATCATTTATTTAGTATAATAGCGAAAATTTTTAGAGTTTTAGTTTTGAAAACCAAATTCTAATTTGATAATTCGTACAATTTGGCATTTTTACGTTAAAAATACCAAAATCTGCCAAAATGAACTAAAACCATAAAGCAAAGTCCAAAAATGGATTTATAGTCTAAAAGTCCAAAAATGAATTAAACATAAATCGTTTTATAAGATTAACTAGAAAACCAGTCCAAGCTCCTAGGCCACTCGATGCTAAGTTTGTTGATTACATGAGAAGTTAGAAAAATTGGGTGAGTTTACAAAGCTTAGTGTATAACTCACCCCATACAAACAGAATGTAACGTCCTGATAAATTTATTTTTGTTTCTCTAAATATTTGACATAAATATTTGTCTACTTCAATGGTTAAGTGTTCTAGGTGTATGTGTGAGGTTTTAGGTTCAAGTCTCGCATTTACAAATTTTGTTATTTTTATGATCCAAACCTTCCTCTTATTGAGTGAGCTTATATTAAATTCTCTGTCAATTTTTATCAGAATGAGCTTGTTGGTTTGAGTGGTAAGGGTGTTAGTATGTTGGAGGTCTTGTGTTTGAATCTTTGCGTGAGCGTGGGTATTAATTTTTCTCTGTTGACTGATAGAGTTTAATGAAAGTTTGAGGGGGTTGGGCGATAATGGGTTAGTGGGAGAAGATCAAGGAATTTGTGTCATATATTTGATTTTATTTTTTTATGTTCTTTTTCAAAATTTTCTCTTTCCACTCCTCAAATTTTTCCTCTAACGTTTCTTCAACTTTTCTTTGTGATTTTTGACATTTTCCCCCTTTTTTCGATATAATCGCTATTTCATTCTTCTTCTTCGATTTTGTTGGTGGTTCTATCGTTTAATCATGCTATTGGTTTGGCAGGTTCTGTAATTTGTTGGTAAGTGAGCTTTGTATTTCTATAACTTTTGGTTTAGGATTTTGGCGATGAAAATATGTAGTGGTTGATTAGTGGTATTTCGTACTTAGGAGCAGATTATGGAGTAGAGAATTGCACTACAACGATTTAGTGCGCGTTATAGGCGATTTATCAATGGAGGTAAGTTGGCACCGTGTTGATTCTTGTGTCAAAATCATTAATCAATCTGCTAAATCGATGTTGGGTATTCTATTTTTAGGTTTCGAAAGGCTCGAAATTATTTTCGCCTCAAAATCGTACCAAGTGTGTAATACCCCCTACCCATACTCATTGCCGGAATAGGGTACGAGGCATTACCGGAGTTTACGAATATTTTTTTTTTGAAAAATTCAATGTAATCCCTTATACAGATATCTAACCTTCCCTGCAATATTAAATCGAAACCAATCCACATCAACCAAATCAATTCAACATATTTTCAAGATAAATTCATGTATATTTATAAGATAACGTCATCACATATCTAAAATCAGGTTGTTAACCATACTAATGGCTAACTTTACATTCATTTCACGTTAACATTTACTTTGTTAGCTTATACATGCCATTGATTTCCAAAATAAAGTTTCTTTATATACCAAATCCCGAGATTGATAGTGTGATGTGTCTCTCCAAATCCGACCTCCGAGCTCTTAACACTACAAAACAGGGAAGGGAAGGTGGTAAGCACTTTGTGCTTAGTAAGCTCATGTAACAAGAATTATACTTACCTAATATTTTCAGTACAATACAATAAACATTACATATATCCATTCAATGCATTATTACCCTAACATGCACAAACTCAACATTCAAGTTAGTACAATAATTTCCATGTATCAATAATATATATCATGATTGATGAGCTCATCAATACTATGATTTCCATTCCCTTGTTATTTTTCCATATTTATCCCGTTGAATTACTCGGAATTTCGATGGATTTTCAGAGGTACACTTTTAGTGTACAAATCTGGGTCCGTCAATTCATATTCATGTGCGCACATTTCCATTTCAGAGAGCACACTCCCGCGAACCTCAACCTTGCAAATGGGATTACGGTCAAGCTAATCTCCTAACATAAACTCATAGAGTATTGTCGAATTACCACCCAGGCTAAATCCCTACAACGACAATTACTCTAATGAGCTTGGATCTGAATTACCAGTCGAGCTAAATTGGACCCTAATTCGGATTACCCGTCCGGGCTAAATCCATTTTCCACATATTCTTCGGGAGGGCTATATCAGGATAGGATCACCCGTCCGGGTTAGATCCTTTTTACCGTCAATTCCTTTTCAGAGATCCATCGAATTTTCCTTTCATTCAACCGGGATTTCTTCCTTTTTATCAAATATGTTAATGTTTCATCAATTTTCCTATAGTGAACATTCAAATCATGTTCATATCAAAAACATACATTTCAAGCATTTAAGAATATAATTCAAGTTACACGAACTTACCTTGATACTTGTTTGTAAACAATAAAAATCTACTAATCCCGAACTTTTCCTTTTCCTGATCTAGCTTCGTATTTGAATCTTCCGGATCTAAATAAATAAATTTAATTATCAATTTAATACATTTCATGTTCATATGCAACATTCTCTATAATTCAACTATTATTTATAGTTCATTCAAAGCTGTCTACTTGAGTCATAGTCACTAAATTATTTATAACTTGAGCTACAGAACTCCAAATTATGATCCGTTAATTTTTCCTGAAACTAGACTCATATATCTTCTTACCATAAAATTTTAAGAATTTTTGGTTTAGCCAATAAGTACAGTTTATTCTTTAAAGTCACCCTTGTTCTGCTGTCTGACAGTTCTGACTCTTATTCACTAAAAATTAATTATCTCCTTATAAATAATTCAAATGATGTTGTAATTTTTTTTCTATTAAAACTAGACTCATTCAGGATTCTATAAATATAAATTTAAACCCCTAATTATTTTTCTTCATTTTTTTATGATTTTTCAAAGTCAGAACAGGGGAACCCGAATTCATTCTGACCTTGTCTCACAAAATTCATTATATCTCAAAATTTACAAATCCATTGCTTGCACTATTTCTTCTATGAGAAACTAGACTCAATAAGCTTTAATTTCATATTTTTTTCATCTTCTAATTAGATTTTTACAATTTATGGTGATTTTTCAAAGTTAATCTACTGCTGCTGTCCAAACTGTTTTAGTGCAAGCTGTTTATTACTATTTTTCCCCTAAACTTTTAATAAATGATAATTTCATCCCTACTCAATTAGCCTCTCAATTGAGCTTATTTTTCTCAATTAACACTTTATTGTATCACCTTAAACTATTTTACAACCTTTAGGAATCAGAATTTCAGAAATATACTTTAATTCCAAACATTTTCACAATTAGGTCCTAAAAATCAATTTCCATTGAAATTACCTAATAAAATCATCTCATAAACAATTTAAAGCTTTAATTTCATTCTATTTCATCATAAAATTACATAACTCAACCATATTGACTTTCAATTTCATCCATGAGATCAAAAACTAATGAATTTAATAGTAGGACCTAGTTGTAAAAGTCTTAGAAACACAAAAATTACAAGAAAAAGGAAAGGATTAACTCACTTGGTGCAAAAATTATGAAATACCAGCTTAGAGAATCCTCCTATGGCGTTTTTAGCTGCTGGAATTGAAGAGAAATGAAGAGAAATCTAGATATTTCCTATTTAGTCCTAGCTTTATTTAGTTAATTTTGCAATATTCCAATTTTGCCCTTAATTAATCAATTTTTCTGCTGTTTTCATGCCCTTGCCGTCCAGCCCAAATAAATTTTAGGTCTATTTGCCTTTTAACTCCTCTCTCATTAGACAATTAAGCTATTTAATCATCCTACCCATTTTTACACCTTTTACAATTTAGTCATTTTCATTTAATTAACTATCCAAACATTAAAATTTCCTAACGAAATTTTAATACCACATTACTACCATTTCATAAATATTTATAAAATTATTTTTGACTCGGTTTTACGAGATAGAAGTCTCAATATCCTATTTTTACCTAATTTATTCAATAATTTCTTTTTCTAACTAGCCACTAAATCGATAAAATTTTTCTATCAATATTTTCATACGACTTTCCTATCATATCAATTTTCATGCAAAAATATTGAAATAAATTTCTCTTTAAATCGGATTTGTGGTTACGAAACCACTGTTCCGATAACTTTGAATTTAGGCCATTACAACTCTCCCCCCTTTAAGGATTTTCGTCCTCGAAAATCTTACCGGTAAAGAGGTTTGGGTATTGTTTCCTCATTGTCTCCTTCGGTTCCCATGTCACTTCCTCAATCCCGTGCTTTTGCCACAATACTTTCACCAAATTTATCTTTTTATTTCTAAGCTCTTTTGTCTCCCGTGCCAATATCTTGACTGGTTCTTCACTGTAAGTCATATCCGATTGAATCTCCACTTCTGTCGGAGAAATAACATGTGAAGGATCTGATCGATATCATCGTAACATAGATACATGGAAAACATTATGGATTCTATCAAGTTCCGATGGTAATGCTAATCGATAAGCGACCGGTCCAATTCTTTCTATGATTTCATAAGGCCCGATAAATCTTGGACTCAGTTTACCCTTTCGACCGAATCGAAGGACTTTCTTCCAAGGAGACACTTTCAGGAATACCTTGTCACTGACTTAAAATTCAATCTCTTTTCGTTTAAGGTCGGCATATGATTTTTGACGATCGGAAGCTGCTTTTAGACTATCCCGAATAACCTTTACTTTTTCTTCTGTTTCCCGGATCAAATCAACCCCATGTATCTTCCTTTCACTGAGCTCTGTCCAATATAACGGTGTTCTACATTTTCTCCCATACAAAGCTTCATACGGAGCCATTTTAATACTGGGTGATAATCATTTGTTGTAAGCAAATTCAATCAAAGGTAGATATCTCTCCCAATTACCTTCAAATTCTAGTATACAACATCGAGCATATCTTCCAATACTTGAATTACACGCTCGATTGGCCATCCATGCGAGGATGAAATGCGATCTTGAAATACAACTGAGTACGCAAGGTTTCTTGCAATTTGTCCCAGAAACGAGACGTAAATTGGGGATCTCTATCTGATATAATGGAGACAGGCACTCCATGTAACCCGACAATCTCAGATATATACAGTTCAGCTAGTTTATCTAAAGAATAATCCATACGTACCGGAATAAAGTGCGCTAACTTTGTCAATCGGTCAACAATCACCCAAATAGCATCTTTTTTTCTCGGAGACAAAGGTAATCCCGATACAAAAATCCATAGTGATTCTTTCCCATTTCCATCCTGGTATAGTAATTGGTTGAAGTAACCCTGAAGGTACCTGATGCTCAGCTTTAACTTGCTGACATATTAAACACCTTGATACAAACTCAGAGTTATCACGTTTCATTCCCGACCACCAAGACATCTTTTTCGAGATCATTATACATTTTATTACTCCCGGATGTACAGACATATAGTACCGCTGTGAGCCTCGCGTAGAATCTTCAGATGAGCTCAATTCGAGGTACACATACCCTACCTCGAATAATAAACAACCATCGTAACCAACCTGAAATTCGAATCATTACCCGACTCACACTGTGCCTGTTTAACTCAGTAACTTCTCATCATTCTTCCGAGCTTCACATATTTGCTTGTAAAAATGTCGGTTTAGCTCTCAATTCAGCTAGGATTGAACCATCATCGATCGATGATAACCGTAGTCATAGCTCAGTAAAGCAAATAGAGATTTTTGGCTTAAAGCATCAGCTACAACATTAGCTTTACGGATGGTAATCAATAATCAAATCATAATCCTTTATCGCTTCAAGCCACTGCTACTGTCTCAAATTCAAATTTTTCTGTGTCATCAAATATTTCAAGCTTTTATGATCGGTATAAATATGACATTTCTCACCGCACAAGTAATGCCGCCATATCTTTAGCGCAAAAATACAATAAAGCAGAATAATTCAAGATCATGTAATCGGATAATTTCTTTCATGTGGTTTAATTTGTCTTGAAGCATAGGCTATTACTTTACCTTCTTGCATCAAGACATAACCTAAACCATTTAATGAGGCATCATCAGAAATAACAAATTCCTTACCCGGTTCAAATTGCACTAATACAGTGCTTTCGTTAATAGATCTTTCAATCGGTTGAAACTCTCATCGACATTCATCACCCCATTCGAACTTTACATCTTTCTCGCAATAATCGAGTCATTGGAGAAGCTATCATAGAGAATCCCTGTACAAACCTCCAATAATAACCAGCTAAACCCAAGAAACTTCTAACTTCATATACATTCTTCGGTGGACTCCAATTGACAATAGCTGAGATTTTACTCGGATCTACCCTGATGCCTTCGGCAGATACAATATGTCCTAGAAAACCCACTTCTCGAAGCCAAAATTCACATTTACTGAATTTAGCATACAATTGCTTCTCTCGCAGAATTTGTAACACAGTTCTCAAATGTTCTGCATGTTCTTCTTCATCCCGAGAATAAACCAAAATATCATCAATGAATACTACCATAAATCTGTCTAAATACGGTCGGAATATCCGGTTCATCAAATTCATGAATACTACAGGTGCATTAGTTAGCCCAAACGGCATAACCAGAAACTCATAATGCCATGCACTGGTTCTAAAAGTCGCTTTTGGCACATCCGACTCCTTTACTCGTAGTGATAATAACCCGATCGAAGATCAATCTTTGAAAACACTGTAGCACCTTTCAACCGATCAAATAAATCATCGATCCGGGAGTAACGGTACTTATTCTTTATAGTTACTTTATTAAGTCGTTTCAGTGAGTCGATACACAATCTCAAAGACCCATCTTTCTTTCTCACAAACAGAATCGAGCACCCCAAGGTGAATGACTCGATCGGATAAAACCCACACAACAAGTTCTTACAATCGTGTCTTTAACTCCTTTAATTCAGTAGGAGCCATATGATACGGAGCTATGGAGATCGGAGTAGTTCCTAATCAAATCTATAGAAAATTCTACTTTTCTTTCTCGTGGCAATCCTGGTAATTCCTCTGAAACACATCGGAAAATTCACATACCACTGAATCGCTCAGATTTTTGACTCGAGATACTTTGGTGTCAAGTACATAAGCCAAGTAAGCATCATACCCTTTTTAACATACCTGCAGGTCGCCATTACAAAACCACATCGATAACCCCTCTGTCTGATCGATTTAACCCAAGCAACTCACCATTCGACATTTTAACATAATATATTTATGTCTACAATTTACTATCTTGCATCATGTTTGGGTTAGCCAATGCATGCCCAATATCACGTCAAATTCATCAAATGGCAGTAACATCAAATCACCAGAAACAATAACCTCTTACAATCGGTGGACAACTTTTACAAATTTTATCCACTAACACGGATCGCCCAGGGGTTCGAGACTTTAACCACAAATTCGATGAGGTTCAACAGATAAATTTTTAACAATTGCAAGTTTAACACATATATATGAATGCGTAGAACCAGGATCAATCAATGTAGTAATATCGATGTCAAGTAAAGAAAATGTACCGATAATAACATCGGTGCCGAGGTATCTTCTCTGCGCACACGAATGGCATATGTCCTAGCAGTGCTCGTACCTCGTGCCTACCGCAGCGGTATCTTTTGTAGCTCCTCGACTACCGCCGACATTCTTCGGATGGTCGAGGTGGTCCGCCTCGAAAACTAGATTACTCGGCCGATATCTGCTCAACTTCTTTTTAACCCTTTCTGGACAATCTCGAGGAAATGGTCAAAAGAACCACATCGGTAACAAGCCCCACTCTTAAATCGGCATTCACCAAAATGGGTTTTATTATAGTCTCGACATCTTGGCTTAGGGTACCAACACCGCCAACACCGTAATCGATGGAGTGGAAGGTCTTGGATTAGTATGTTGAGAACCTCGCTCTCTACCCGAATACCAGTGGTGAGGTAGAACGATCTTGGTATTTCTTCGATTTTTTTGAGGCGTAAAACCGGATTTTCCCATTGGTCTTTTACTAAAAATTCGAGCTTCCTCTCACTGTTTCTTTTCTTTTACTCAATTCTTACGCTTTATAAGCTCTCTCTGCCAATGTAGCAAACTCTCGAATTTCAAGAATTACGATCGAGAGTTTAATGTCTTCATTCAACCCTTCTTCGAATCGTTTGCACATTTCAAACTTCTCGATGCACCCATTCTCGAGCATATTTACTCAAGCGAACAAATTCTCTTTCATACTCGAATCTTGATCATTACCCTGCTTTAGCTCAAGAAATTCTTTTCTCTTTTGATCGAGAAACCTCTGATCGATATATTTCTTTTTAACTTGGTCCAAAGAATTCCCATGTAATTTCTTCTTTCGGAACAACTGAAGCTTTAGTATTCCACCAATGGTAAGTCGTGTCTTTTAGCGATGAGAGGCACATTTCGGACATTCTTCTGTGTACAAGATACTTCCTCCGTAACCCGAGTAGTGTTTTCCAACTGAGAATTCAGCCCGCTTCGAATCATCATCAATCGCTGCTCAAAAATTCTTCTACCCCCATATTTTCAAATTTTATCTACAGAGCTTTCCTTTTCTCGATGATTCAAGACTGCACTGTGGGATCTCTGAACCGGTGGCACCGGAGGAGGAGCAGGGGAAAGCTTGAGCTTGCTGCACTACAGGGTTAGTTCTTAAATATTGACTAAACCATTCATTCATCACTTGAAAGAAGGCTCGCTTTGCCTCCTCCCCTTGGCCCTCAGATACGGGCCTTGTACTACTAGTTACTTCGGCTTCCCTCTCGTGCTGCTTACGAGCTGGAGCATGACTCCGCTTCCTCAGTTGAGCTCTGGTCAAGAGACATTTACTATAAAAAAACACATTTAAATGGTCGAGATATCACACTATCAATAATAATTTAAATGGCATGTATAGCTAATCCCGTGTTTGCTACATCGGTCCTAGAATCGACTAAACCGTAGCTCGATACGATCGAAATGTAATACCCCTACCCATACTCATTGCTGCTAATAGGTACGAGGCATTACCGGAGTTTACGAATATTTTTTTTTTTGAAAAATTCAATATAATCCCTTATACAGATATCTAACCTTCCCTGCAGTATTAAATCGAAACCAATCCACATCAACCAAATCAATTCAACATATTTTCAAGATAAATTCATGTATATTTATAAGATAACGTCATCACATATCTAAAATCAAGTTGTTAACCATATTAATGGCTAACTTTACATTCATTTCACGTTAACATTTACTTTGTTAGCTTATACATGCCATTGATTTCCAAAATAAAGTTTCTTTATATACCGAAATCCTGAGATTGATAGTGTGATGTGTCTCTGACCAAATCCGACCTCCGAGCTCTTAACACTACAAAACAGGAGAAAGGAAACAGGGTAAGCACTTTGTGCTTAGTAAGCTCATGTAACAAGAATTATACTTACCTAATATTTTCAGTATAATACAATAAACATTACATATATCCATTCAATGCATTATTACCCTAACATGCACAAACTCAACATTCAAGTTAGTACAATAATTTCCATGTATCAATAATATATATCATGATTGATGAGCTCATCAATACTATGATTTCCATTCCCTTGTTATTTTTCCATATTTATCCCGTTGAATTACTCGGAATTTCGATGGATTTTCAGAGGTACACTTTTAGTGTACAAATTCGGGTCCGTCAATTCATATTCATGTGCGCACATTTCCATTTCAGAGAGCACACTCCTGCGAACCTCAACCTTGCAAATGGGATTACCACCCAGCTAAATCACAGAACATAAACTCATAGAGTATTGTCGGGATTACCACCCAGCTAAATCCCTCGCAACGACAATTACTCTAATGAGCTTGGATCTCAATTACAGTCCAGCAAATTCGGACTCCTAATTCGGATTACCCGTCCTGGCCAAATCCATTTTCCACATATTCTTTGGGAGGGCTATATCAGGATAGGATCACCCGTCCGGGTTAGATCCTTTTTACCGTCAATTCCTTTTCAGAGATCCATCGAATTTTCCTTTCATTCAACCGGGATTTCTTCCCTTTTTATCAAATATGTTAATGTTTCATCAATTTTCCTATAGTGAACATTCAAATCATGTTCATATCAAAAACATACATTTCAAGCATTTAAGAATATAATTCAAGTTACACGAACTTACCTTGATACTTGTTTGTAAACAATAAAAATCTACTAATCCCGAACTTTTTCCTTTCCTTGATCTAGCTTCGTATTTGAATCTTCCGGATCTAAATAAATAAATTTAATTATCAATTTAATACATTTCATGTTCATATGCAACATTCTCTATAATTCAACTATTATTTATAGTTCATTCAAAGCTGTCTACTTGAGTCATAGTCACTAAATTATTTATAACTTGAGCTACAGAACTCCAAATTATGATCCGTTAATTTTTCCTGAAACTAGACTCATATATCTTCTTACCATAAAATTTTAAGAATTTTTGGTTTAGCCAATAAGTACAGTTTATTCTTTAAAGTCACCCCTGTTCTGCTATCTGACAGTTCTGACTCTTATTCACTAAAAATTAACTATCTCCTTATACATAATTCAAATGATGTTGTAGTTTTTTTCTATTAAAACTAGACTCATTCAGAATTCTATAAATATAAATTTAAACCCCTAATTATTTTTCTTAATTTTTTTATGATTTTTAAAAGTCAGGACAGGAGAACCCGAATTCATTCTGACCTTGTCTCACAAAATTCATTATATCTCAAAATTTACAAATCCATTGCTTGCACTATTTCTTCTATGAGAAACTAGACTCAATAAGATTTAATTCTATATTTTTTCATCTTCTAATTCGATTTTTACAATTTATGGTGATTTTTCAAAGTTAGTCTACTGCTGCTGTCCAAACTGTTTTAGTGCAAGCTGTTTATTACTATTTTTTCCCTAAACTTTTAATAAATGATAATTTCGTCCCTACTCAATTAGCCTCTCAATTGAGCTTATTTTTCTCAATTAACACTTTATTGTATCACCTTAAACTAGTTTACAACTTTAGGAATCAGAATTTCAGAAATATACTTTAATTCCAAACATTTTCACAATTAGGTCCTAAAAATCAATTTCCATTGAAATTACCTAATAAAATCATCTCATAAACAATTTAAAGCTTTAATTTCATTCTATTTCATCATAAACTTACATAACTCAACCATAGTGACTTTCAATTTCATCAATGAAATCAAAAACTAATGAATTTAATAGTAGGACCTAGTTGTAAAAGTCTTAGAAACACAAAAATTACAAGAAAAAGGAAAGGATTAACTCACTTGGTGCAAAAATTATGAAATACCAGCTTAGAGAATCCTCCTATGGCGTTTTTAGCTGCTGGAATTGAAGAGAAATGAAGAGAAATCTAGATATTTCCTATTTAGTCCTAGCTTTATTTAGTTAATTTTGCAATATTCCAATTTTGCCCTTAATTCATCAATTTTTCTGCTGTTTTCATGCCCTTTCCGTCCAGCCCAAATAAATTTTAGGTCTATTTGCCTTTTAACTCCTCTCTCATTAGACAATTAAGCTATTTAATCATCCTACCCACTTTTATACCTTTTACAATTTAGTCATTTTCATTTAATTAACTATCCAAACATTAAAATTTCCTAACGAAATTTTAATACCACATTACTACCATTTCATAAATATTTATAAAATTATTTTTGACTCGTTTTTACGAGATAGAAGTCTCGATATCCTATTTTTACCTAATTTCTTCAATAATTTCTTTTTCTAACTAGCCACTAAATCGATAAAATTTTTCTATCAATATTTTCATACGACTTTCCTATCATATCAATTTTCATGCAAAAATATTGAAATAAATTTCTCTTTAAATCGGATTTGTGGTTACGAAACCACTGTTCCGATAACCTTGAATTTAGGCCATTACAAAGTGTGTTTCCAAAACACGAAAAATGAAGTTTCAGCGGAAGCCGAAATTGCCTGCTGTCGAAGCCATACCTAGAATTATATCAAAATCATCAAATGGAAACAACATCAAATCAGCCAGAAAATAAATATCCCGAATCATCAATGGACAGTTCTTGCACACTTTATTAACCAACACACACTTGCCTAAAGGGTTAGATACTCTAATTACAAATTCAGTAGACTGTACAGGCAAAGTCTTACTAGTTACTAAATTCACACATACATATGAATGGGTTGATCCTGGATCTATCAATGCAATAACTTTAGTCTCATAGAGAGTAAATGTAACGCCCTTAACCCGTATTCGTTCTCGGAATAGGGTAACGAGGCATTACTGAACTTATACACTAGCATTCGTATAAAACTAAGTAAAAAATTTACATTCTAAATTAAAACTTCTCAAATTTTATGATAAAGTCCCTAATTTAGGCCTACGGGGCCCAATACAAGCTTCAGAAGTGGTTCGGGACTAAACCGGCAACTTTGAAAATTTTACCTAGAAGATAGGGGCACACGCCTGTGTGGCCTGGGACATGGCCGTGTGGCCAGCCCGAGGGGATCCCATGCCCGTGTGGCTAACCCGTGTGGAATTCTGACTTGCAATTTCTTAAGTTTCAAAAGGGGCACACAGCCTAGGCACACGCCCATGTGGCTAGGCCATGTGGTAAACTGATTTTTCACCATTTTTAAGCCATTTTCACACGATTTTGACACACGACCATGCTTGAAACCCGTGTTTTTCACACGACCAAGACATACGGCCGTGTCTTTGGCTTGTGTACTATCCTGACTTCATATTTGAGGATGCAGGGGACACACGGTCATATCACACGCCCGTGGGCTTACCGTGTGGACGAAAATAGGCCGTTTTAGGCCACTTTTCTTACCCTTTCATCCATTACCTGTACTTAAACACAATTATACACTAATAGAGTTCAACCAATCAATTATTTCAAGCCAAACATGTCTATTTCATTTTCAAACACAAAACATTACATTCAACTTACTTTACATACTTAATCATTCATACAATTACCTTGTCAAATCAACCCCTATACATGCCACATAAATCAAAAAGTTGTTTAACAAAATCTACTGAAATAAATCTGATAGTGTGATCCTTGATGTAGATCCGATCCTCCGTATATATATAAGTCAATCTACAAAACAAATAACATACACAAGTAAGCTTATAGAAGCTTAGTAAGCTCATAGGCATAAATATAAATCTTGTCGAACATTGCATACAATCATATATCCATTAGTTTAACTAATTCATCCTGCAAATCACAATTTCATTAATGACTCATTTGGATAATTTCCATGTTGCTATTCACAAATTTAATTCCTTTGGGCCCATTTCCCATTTACTTCCATTGTCAAATTAGGGAACAGTAATGGAATTGAGTGCTTCATTATCACATTGCCATAGTAAACTATAGGCTTGCACATTGTCACATATCATACATCGAAGCCATAGCCCTGCCATGGTCTTACACGGATCACATATCATACCGATGCCATATCCCAGATATGGTCTTATACGGAATCACATTATCACATTACACCGATGCCATAGCCCAACTATGGTCTTATACGGGAGCACATATCACATTGCACCGATGCCATAGCCCAACTATGTCTTATACGAGAGCACATATCACATCTTTTTCGTCAATTCATCATGGTCACAGAACAAAAGCACTCAAAATCATTGTTCCAACTAATTTGTACCTTTAATTATTTATTATTTCATAATTATTACGATTTGATAATATTCATTTACAAAAATATACCATAGTATTCATTAAATTTTCATAATAAAATATTGAATTTTGTCATATGAACTTACCTGGGCTGATTTGCAAAAGTCGTAGAAATTTAGGAACTATTCTTGTAATTTCTCTTTTCCACGATTCACTTCGTTTTCTTGATCTATAATTATAAAATCATTCCTTCATTAGCATCTATTTCAATTCTATTCTAATTCACAATTTATGCCCTTTAAATTTTTGAAATTACACTATTACCTTAAACTTTTTAGTTTTTACAATTTAGTCCTTACTTAATTTATTCATCGATTGAACTAATTCCTTTCAAATATCATTTTATCTAAACACTAAAAACTACTTCACAGCCTTTTACATTCCAAACTTCAACACAAAACCCTAATTTCAACAACTTTCACAATTTGGTCCTAAAATTAATTTCTATGAAAGTCTCTTCATAAAATCATCATATAATAAAATTAAAACTTCAATTCCATGATAAATCATCATAGAATTTCAGCACTTATTCATGGAAACTTTCAAAATTACCCATGAAATCAAAAACTAATGAATTAAACAAGTGGACCTAGTTGTAAAAGTCTCAAAAACACAAAAATTACAAGAAACAATCAAGAGTTGAACTTACATGCTGTAGTATATAAAAACCAGCTTATTAAAAGCTCTCTAATGGTGTTTTTAGCTGATGAAGATGAAGAAAAATGTTGAATTCTCTAGAATTACCAACTAAATCATATTTTACAATTAAATTTTTACCCTATTTCTAATTTTGTCCCTTGTTCACACTTGATTTTTTATTTTTCCTGCACACACATGCCGTCCAGCCCAATAATAGGTGTCTAATTGCCATTTAGTCCTCCTTTAATTATTACTACAACTATTTAATCACATCTCACAATTTTACACTTAATTCAATTTAGTCCTTTTTACCCAATTAACTACCGAAACCTTAAAATTTCTTGACAAAACTTTATTACTAACTTACTAACACTCCATAAATATTTATAATAATATTTATGGCTCAATTTATGAATTTGAGGTCTTAATACCTCATTTTTATCCCATTTTATCTACAACTTCCTTTAATTCACAATTTCACTAATTCAAAAATATTCCCAAGTCACACTTAACTTTTACTTACTACTATTTAAACTCACATGTTGAACGTAGTGATTTCAAATCACTATTCCAACACCACTGAAATTTGGGCCGTTACAGTAAAAGTACCAGTAATAACATCTAGAGATTACGCTTCTTCGCGAGCGCGAATGGCATAAGCTCGTGCAGGTGCTCTAGCATTAGATCTCGCAGCAGTGTCTCGTGTCACACCTCTACCACCACTCACATTTCCCGTGTTTATGGGTGGTCTACCTTTAGTTGTAATATTACTTAGCCTCTTGTTCTGCATATTATCTTTTTCAACTAACTCTGGGCAATCTTTAATAAAGTGATCTCGTGAACCACAACTGTATCAAGTTCTATTATTATTTTTCACCCAGCAATCTCCAAAATGCCATCTTCCACACTGTTGACACTCAAGTTTAACATCTTTTATGTTGCCAACACTCGATACTGATGTGGCTTGAGTTTTAGGGTTGGTGTATTGCTGTCCGCGATCTCTATTCTGATATCGTAATGAAGCTGTTGATCGGTTAAAATAGTCTCTAGATTTATTCGATGAGGAATGATAAGATTTACTCATCGATCTCTTCCTCGAATCTCTTGCCTCTGAATCCACCTTTCTCTTTTCTTTGCTGAGATCCTCGGCTTTACAAGCCATCTTAACTAGTACTACAAATTCCTTCAATTCAAGTATCCCGACTAATAGCTTTATATCTTCATTCAACCCTTTAACAAATCGTTTGCACATAATCTCTTTAGTAGATACATACTCTCGAGCATATTTGCTTAAACGTACGAATTCTCTTTTATATTTTGTCACTATAATCCGACCTTGTTTCAACTCCAGAAACTCTTTATGTTTCTGATCAAGAAATCGCTGGCTTATATACTTCTTTCGAAACTCGTATTGAAAGAATTCCTAGGTGACACGTTCTCTCGGAACTACTGATATCAACGTTTTCCACCAATGATACGTATTGTCTCTTAACAGGGATACCACATATTTGATACATTCATCAAGAGTACAAAATAATTCATGAAACACTCTTATTGTATTCTCGAGCCAGAACTCAGCCCTGTTAGCATCATCATCAACTGTAGCCCGAAACTCTTCGGCCCCGTGTTTACGTATCTTATCCACTAGCGGCTTACTCAATCGAATTAGATCTAACACTTGCAGCACAACTGGAACTTGTTGAGGAACAGGTAGGGGTGGAGGTTGTTGAGCAGCCAGATTCATTCGTGCAAATTTCGTGAACCACTCACTCATCACTTGGAAGAAGGCTTGATTAGCCTCTCCCCCTGGCTACTAGAAATAGTCCTAGAATCGCCTGGCACTGCCCCTTGAGCGAGAGCGGGCGCATTACTTTCCACATTGTCAGCTACAACTCGATCGGGATCCATTTACCATATGAAAACACATTTTAACTGTCAGGAATCATCACACTATCTCAATTTATATATATGACATGTATACCTAGACTCTCACATGCTACGTTAGTCCTAGAATCGACTAAATCGTAGCTCTGATACCAATTAAATGTAACACCCCTAACCTGTATCCGTCGCTGGAATAGGGTTACGAGGCATTATCGATCAATACACATTATTCACGTACATTTATACAATCATAATCAAAATCCATTCAAGTCATTCACATTGTCCTTTATAAGGTCTTACGGGACCTTAAAACATGCTTAGAAGTGGTTCGGGACTAACCGATAACATTTTCAAACTTTAGGAAACTTAGAAAATTTTCTTTGTTTTCAGGGTTACGCACCCGTGTGAACAGGCCGCGTGCCTCACACGGCCACCAGACATGCTCGTATCACAAGCCGTGTGAAAACAGGGCATACATACTGACTTGTAGCACACGGCTGAGGACACGCCCGTATGTCAGGCCGTGTGAAATCTAAAGGGTGTTACTGATTTGGGTCACACGGCCGACTACACGCCCATGTGCGAACCCGTGTGCCACACACGGCTAGTAGACACACCCGTATGTCTAGGCCGTGTCAAAACTGTAGGGTATACTAACTTTAATTCGAAGGGTACCCCAAGGGACACACGGCCGTGTAACATAACCGTGTATCGCACATGGCTGAGACACACGCCTGTGTCTCTGTTTGTGTAGACAAAAACAGGCCATTTGCAAAGCCAATTTGCCACCCTTTTCTCATGCATACAAATCAACCTAAATGGTACCATTTCAAGACATGTATAAGCAACCAAACCCAGCCAATTCATATATATTCCATGCCATCTATGTACAACCGTTTTAACTACTCAATTCCACAACCAAAACATACCAAAATTATTAAACTTGCATAACTTTTAAATGCATTTCAACATCACCTTATCACCTATTTCATGCCACAAAACTTATCATTTCAACATCACATAATCAAGCCAACTTAAATGGCCATATCCACACCAACATTTCCATCAAAAGCAAACCAAATCATATGGCTAATATCATGACTCAAAACATATCATAATGACACTAGCCTATACATGCCATATTGTAACACCCTAACCCGTATCCGTCGCCGGACTAGGGTTACGAGGCATTACTAAACAAAAAAAAATTCCAAACATTCACATATTCATACAAGTCATACTCATAAATATATTAAGCACGTGGCTAATTAAATATTAAACATACTTGATTTATCATATTGCATTTACAAATCATACCTCAAAATTCAACCGAATCTATACCTTTCAAATAATCAATTTTCATAAACAAATATAAACATACGCATATACTTTCATTATATACCCAAACCATCATTCAAATTAACAATCAAAGTACATGTATATATGTACACATAATTATCAATTTTGCAAAAAAATGCATATAATGCTCATAGTGTACTATTACATAAAATCACTATTCAAATGGTCATTTGTCAATGTCTCACTTACAAGCATTATTAAACAATAAAATCTCAATAATTCACCATTAATAAACTTATAACTAATTATAGTACTTATACATTTTTCCATGCAAACCGAACTAAACTAATCTTTGCATATTCGAATATAGGCATGCCTCATATCATGCATTTCTAATATACATAAAACATACTAATACCTGAGCTCATCTTTATAAATGAATAAACAAACATCAAAATTAAATCATCAAACCATATTTATTTATATTTATACATATCAAAACTGAGTGACCAACCACAGCCAATTCCACCTATCATCATTTTTCTTTCAATTTTAATTTATTACAAACAAATATACATTTGCACATGAAAATATGTATAAACATCTTATAAGTTACATTTTCTAAACTCATTATCCAAATATATTTTACCCAAACCAAAAACCTAAACCGAAACAAATAATTATGTCATAAAATTTAAATATATATATGATGATCATTACATCAATCCACTTTCAAATATACTAACATCAATAAACCATTTTCAAACATACCACATATATCACATACTTCATTCACATATAATTTATAACACATCAACTAAAAGTAAGCTCAAACTATATCCAAGTATGAACGAATCTATCATGAAAATTAAGTCATTTTCGCATGGCTAAAGTTATACATATTCAAGGTCGAACAAAATACGTATTAGCCTATACATGCCAAAAGTTTGAAAATAAACTTTTAAAAGTACCGAAAGTTGACGATAGTGTGGATGACTTTAATAACGATCCCCGAGCTCGTAACTTACAACCAAAATCTATAAAACAGAGTAACAAAAACACACAGAGTAAGCTAACTTAGCTTAGTAAGCCTTAAGCAAATTAAACAATTCAATGAATAATCAAAACATTCAAACTAAACAAATTATATCAATAATATTATACTTTTACACAATAAGATACCTTGGCCGAATGTTCAATATCAAATACATATCACTACATAAATATTTCCTATATAACCGATTATACAACATCAAATATATCATCACATACATACTTACATGTATGGCCGAATATAGAAGTTAAATAAAACATCATATGTAACCTATAGTTCAACTTCAATAGAACATCACAAATGGCCGAATATGCATATTCAAAATAACTTCACATAAAATCGAATATATAAATTCAATATAATTCACTTGTAATCTAATAATCAAGTTCAATATAAGCCTACATATACTTACCTATGTGGCTGAACATATACAATGTCATTTAACTCAATTTCAATTGCTTAATATCCACAATAACCTGAACTCTTATAATCTTGGACTTGAAAGCAAATCACCGGTATAAAACCTGCTAGGTATAAACCTGAATTTCACACCGGCACAAGGCCTGCTAGACTCAAAGTCTGATATTTATTCACTGGCACTAAGCCTGCTAGACACAAAGCCCGATTAAAGTCACCAGCACAAGGCTTGCTAGGCTCAAGGCCCGAATATCACAAACATAAAATTTTTCCACAACATTTCATATATCGAATCATATAATATTCCATGCAACACATACACACTTTCAGAGATTTTGATATCATTCAAATTACAACTCAATCACATTGATTCATTGATAATTCTCGTTCGGCTAACATACTAATATATTATAAAATTTGAATCATCATAGTAAATCATTCTATGTTCAAAATAAACCATGTTTAATTACTTAAAAACTTACCTCGGATATCGACGGACGTTACGAATCGGCTATTCGACTATTTTTGTTTTTCCCCGATCCAAGTCTGATTTCCTTTTTTCTTGATCTATATAATTTCAAATTAACCTCATTTAAATACAATTTCATTAAATTTAATCCAACAACACATAAATGGACAAATTACCATTTTACCCCTAATATTTCATACTTTTACAATTAAGTCCAAATTGCACAAAACACAAAATACACCAAATCTCATAACAACATAGTTGAGACGAATTTTCAACATACTCATACTAGTCCATTTATTTCATTTATTTTTCATTTTAGTCCTTCAATTTATTATTTTTTCAATTTAGTCCTATTAACTCAAAATCATCAAAAACTTCAATACAAAACTTGTTAATCTAAACCATATTTTTGATATTTCATCATCAAACATCACAAAACACAAATATTCATCAATGGCATAACACCAAATATTCACCAAAATAAAAAATTCAAGCATGGGTCGAGTAGCATTCGAAGCAACGATCTCAAAAACGTAAAAATTATCAAAAACTGAAGTAAAAACATACCTTGATTTAGCTTGAGAAGTAGCCGAATGCCTAACTCTTTTCTTTTCTTTTTATTTTACTAGTTTTGGTCATGC
The DNA here is from genome assembly GCA_025698475.1 of Gossypium anomalum. Lineage (NCBI taxonomy): Eukaryota > Viridiplantae > Streptophyta > Magnoliopsida > Malvales > Malvaceae > Gossypium > Gossypium anomalum. The sequence goes on from CM046961.1 coordinate 8,065,489, forward strand.
CAAGATAAAAGAACCATGGCCTTTTTTTTTTTATGTTTTGTAATATAATAACCTTTTAATTCAATTACAAATTTAACCTTTATTAACTAATATAAAACCATCATATTACATGGTCACTACCGTCCATCTAATTAAACATGGTTAAATTGCCACTTAAATACTTCAACTTACAAAGCCATCAACAATTTGGCCCTTATGCTTTTAACTATCAAATTTTCATTTTACGCGATTAAGCCCTTGTATTTAATTAAGCACACAAACAATCAAATTTTCATACGAAACTTTCACACTTGCTAATTCACATATAATAAACACGGAAAATAATATTTAAATATTTTTTTGACTCAGATTCGTGGTCCGAAAACTACCGTTCCGATTAGGGTCTAAATCGGACTGTTACACATATACCATATATGCAAACTTCAAAAGTACCAACAAATTGTTCAATAGTGTGATGGTGTATTCCCAACGATCCCCGAGTCCAAGCTAGCTTCGATACTCTATAAAAGAAAGACAAATAACACACATTAAGCTTCATAGCTTAGTAAGTTCATACCAACAATACTCAACAATTCATAAAATACAAATCATCAATTAATAAATACTTAGTAGTTCTCATATCATCATTCAATTCTAATTCATGACCATTTATCGTGTATATACAAATTCATCAGCTTCATACACATGGTATCAACTACCACATAGGTATAGTACGTACCTGTACTTTTCCGTATTTATTTATCTCATTCTCACCTCTTTGTTCAATACATTAAATCGTTCGAAAATCTTTCAAAGCTTTAAAAACTCACACACTTAGTGCATAAATTGTTTAGCTGAAGCTACAACGATATCGCACACTTACTGCCATCACATTAAACAGAAGCTATCTCGATATCACACACTTAGTGCCACTAAAGCCGAAACTATTCCAAATTCGCACACTAAGTGCTGTATATATATAGCCAAAGCTATCTCGAAATGCACACTAAGTGCCAAATATAGTCGATTTGTCATCGTATGCATTTCTAGTTGCATTTATACAATTTATGCATTATTAAAGCATTAAAAACATAATTGTAACAATGTTTATCACGTACGAACTTACCTCGTACTTGAAATTTGATGAATCGGATTGATTACTCGATAACCTTCGATTTTTCCCGATCTAAATTTGAATTATTTCTTTCTTGATCTATATGTATTCAAAATTAAATCATTTAATCACCAATTCATTCAATTTAATCCAAAAACACATAATTTTAGCCAATTTACACTTTGGCCCTAAACTTCCACATTTTAACAATTTAGTCCCTATTTCATAAAGACACAAATTACTCAAAATTCAATAAGACCTATGCTTGGACGAATTCTCTATAGGTCCCTAGCAGCCCATATTTTCCATTTATTTCACAAATTAACCCCTCAATTTACGCTTTTCTCAATCTCAACCCTAATTGACATTTTTGTCAAAAATCACTTAACAAAACTTGTATATCTATCATTAAACCTTCATAATCTATCATTAACCATCACAAAGCTCATAATTTCAATAATGGCACTTCACAAAATTATCAAAAATTTCAAAAATTAGGGTATGGGCTAGCTAGTATTCAAAGCAACGATCACATAAACATAGAAATCATCAAAAATCGAGTAAAAATGGACTTATAATTGAACAATGAAGTAGCCAAAATTTAAAAACCTAAAAATGGCTTGTTATTCGCTTCATATTCGGCCAAAAAGATGAGAAATAAGCTTAAAATTGATTTTGTGTTAATTAACACATAATAATTTTACAATTACTATTATAACCTTAATTAAAGGCCATCAAATTCCATGATATTAAGCCCATTTATGTCCATTCTCACTATCAATGGTTTAATAACAACATAAGGACCTTCTATTTAATAAACCATAGCAATTAAGCACTTTAAACAAGTAGAATGAAACTTTTTCATTTTATGCGATTTAGTCCTTTTTTTCAAATTAAGCTATTAAACGATAAAATTAGCTCACAAAATTTTCACACATACATACTCACATGCTATAAACATCAAAAATAATATTAAAATAATTTTACGACCTCAGATTTGTGGTCCCGAAACCACTGTTTTGATTTAGTTAAAACTAGGCTGTTACACCAACGAAGAAGAATTCCTAACGCTTTCAATTTTCTGGAAGATTAATCGCTTCTAATTCTTCACCTAAATCCAGGATTTCCAAACATTAAAACTATTATCACACAATATAAGAAATCATATCCAAGCATGTGAAAAAAACTCATTTACAGAATACAGGTCTTAAATCAACATCCTTACCACACACGGCCAGCAATCAAGATTGAAAAGGACTTGATGCAAAGTAACTCAACAGCAAAAAGATGAAACGTAATGAAACGACAAGAGAACATAACAATAACTGATAACAAAGGGAATTGGAAACGTGAGAATAATAAAGAGCAAATGTGGAAGAAAGAAAAGGAAAAGAAAAAAAAAATGAAAGAATGAGGAGTGAAGAAGAAAGTGACGGCAAAAGAGAAGGTGAAAGAGTGGGTAAGTGATTGAGAGATTTCTCGGGAGAGATTTTCTCCAAAGTTATCCCTATTAAGATTCCCAAAATCTTTATTCAACCCACTTTCAAACACATAGGCGGCATAGACACGAAATAGCAAAAATAATTTCACTATACACATACAAAAATTGAACATAGGACCCTTAGATAAGGTAAAGTCTTACCACTAAACCCGCAAACTCATTCTTGTCAATAGACACTCAGAATTTAAAATAAGCCAACTCTTCTAAGTCAAAGGTTGGAACAAAAATAATAAAAATTCAAAGAAACATATTTGAACACAAGACCTCATACACATAACCAAAACACCTAACCACTAAAGGAGATCGAATTACTTAACATGATTTAACAATTCAAAACAAAGAATTTTAGGGTATTACAATTTTACTCTTTTCAAAGTTCATAAATAAAATTTGATTCCAACTTTTCGAATTAATTTACGACTCAAAATTTATGTATACAATGTCTTAATGCTATTTTTTTAATTATGAATTTATCAGTTCTATGTTTATCTTTGTACCGTTCTCATATTATGATTTTATGAATTTTTATTTAATTAGCTTTCAATGTTTCAAGTGTTGCATGTGATTTTATTTGTCTAATTAAATATTGTGTTTTTATTTGTAGCAATTAGCATAAAATAATTTTTTTATTTAAATTATTGAATATAATTAAAATATATTCAAATATTATAATAAAAAAATTTAAATTATCATTAAAACATTTTTAACAAATTCAACAAATTTGAAGTGCGAAAATTGTTTATTAAATTTATGGTTATTAGATTTAATGGGGTTGTTTCAAAGATGTTAGTGTAGCAAGAATCTATCTCCCAATTTGTTTTCCATGGGGAGATTGTAAGAGAGTTTTATTGAGGTGTTGTCTTGTTTACAGGGTTTTAATGTTTTATTTTATATTTTGGAGTTAAATATAATTTTGGGTTATTTACGAGAGGTCCCTAGCATATTTTGAATTAAATTTTTTTTTGATAAAAGTGATATGCCGCACATTACAATTGGGCCACGTATCAAGTAATATCATAAATTAGAAGGAAATTAAAAGCTCAGGTACCACGTTAGATAAATTAGAAGTATCACATTTGTCGATGAGTATTGATCCAATGACCCGTCAAACAATAGCAAGTATATTTGTAAGTTTTCCCTTGCTAATCTTAAATAAATTTAAAAAACAAAAGCATTTATAAAATAATAATAAAAATATACTATGATAAAGTGAAGCTTTCACGTTAGACAATATAATTTAAAATTAAAAAATCTAAATATATAAAGTAAAATGATTAATTACCTATCATCGATTAAAATGATATTCCACCTCTTTATTTCCTATCCGAATTTGTCAATATTATTAATCTTAATAATTTTTGTCCTCCACATTTTTTTTAAGTGATGAATGTTATTTATAGTGATAAAATTTAATTTTATCTAAGCCTAATTTTGATTAAAACAATTTCACTTATTTAATAACAGCTAAACTCATTTTCACTATTCAAAAATCCAATTCAATGTTGATTATAAATATAGATATAGATTAAAAATGAATTATAATAATTAATTTTACATTATTAATTATTATCATATTTAAAATAAAATCTTATTTATATATAAAATTATATTTATTTAATTAAAAAAATTAGATTTTATTATCTTTAATTTATTCAATTATATTCAATAATTTTATAGATTTATAAATTTATTAATTAATAATATATTATGTTATTTTTTAAGTAAAACTTTTGAAAGATGTGATCAAATTAATTAATTTCACATTAATACATTATTATATTAATTAATATTAATTTTATTATTATCACATAATAATATTAATAAATTATTATTCTAATGTTAATTTAATAATATAATTAACAATAAAAGATATTCTCATTAGTTCAACAGTTTTTCCAAAATTGTGTTTATATATTTATATATATTATAGATAATTAGCTTCTAATGTCATATGTGTTGCACATAATTTTACGCATTTAATATTTAATTAGTTTTTTAAAAAATATTATACTTTTAATAGCAACAATTAGTGTAAAATAGTATTTCTTATTTGAATTATTGAATACAATTAAAATATACTAACTTGTCAATTAAAATATTATAATAAAAAATTCAAATAATAATTAAATCATTTTTAACATGTTCAACATACAATATAGTTTTACTTTATGTAAATAATGCAAAATAAGATTATTCCAAATAATAATTAATTAACATTAATATTAATTAAGTGATAGTTAGTGTCCTTAGAATTCTATTCAAATAATAACTCTATTTAAATTAATAAAATTAGCACAACTTTTGTTTACGTTTTTACTAGTAAATTACAATTATAAGTATAATTATCACAACATCTTTTTTCCTATATTTTATGTTTAGATTCCTATTCAATGAATAATTCTATTTTAAAATTAGCACAATTTTTTAAATTAATAATTATAATTAAAATTCTAATTATTTTTAAATGGGTAATTGTTCAACTTCTATTAAGTAGTAGGATGGAAAATAAAGTGTATTCTTGTCGGTTCAAAATTTTTTAATTAATAATGGTAAATTATAATTATAATTATAATTATCACACCTTTTTAACTAATACTTATTCTTAAATGTGTACTTATTACAACCTTTATTAAATTTTAATTATTTTCAAATTCATAATTATCGCAACTTTTTTTATTATCGTTTTGAAACAAGAATGACTGATTATTATTAAAATTAAAACAAGGCCCGGTCTGTAAACCAATTTACGTTTTATAAAAGAAAAGAAATTTATAATGATAAAAACTAAGCTTGCTTGTAGAAAGGGACATTTTTCTTGTTTTTATTATAACACACACTTTTTCTATTCTATAAGGACTAAATTGCATTTTGAACTAGAATACACTTCCTATATTGTACTTTTACCTAATTATCTGCATTTATGAATTAAGGTTAGGTGAGACTTTCCTGTTACTCATTTAACATAAAAGATTGTCGTGTTGGGATTGGATATTTTTCAATTGTTTTGGTAAGCTGCTGCTTTTGGAGTTTTAGGTAATTAGCCTAACCACCAGTCCTATTCCCATGAAAGCATTTGCATTTGATTAAGAGAGAGAGGGACACCAATTGCCTGCCCCACAATGTAAAAGACTTGCGAAGTTGCATGCATAAATTAAAATCCAAAAATATGTGTGTGTATATATATATATATCAACAAGCAAATGTATTATATCGTAAATATGAGAGATTAGATTCGATCTCAAAAAATCTCATTTTCTTTTTCAATGATGAAGTCAGAAAATTTTCTTGAGGGGCCGAAATTAAATTGTATAATTTTATGATAGTAAAAAAATATAATTTTATCATTTTAATAGTCTATATTTTTATAATTTTTAAAGGATTAAATTAAAATTTTATCATTTGTAGAGATTAAATCTCAAGTTTGAACATAGTAGAGGCGCTAAATTTGAAAATTGACCATTATTTTATAATGATTAAAATTATTTACACTTATAAGGAAATCAAAATATAACAAATTAAAGTGTGGGGCATGGGCATTGTTGCTAATGTAGGAGGATGTGAGTTCCAGTGTGCTGAAACACATTATCCTCCTATTTATAGTTCTTGGAGAAGGGCTATGCTTAGCTTTAGGCAAGTACCAAAACTGAAAATTTAAGAACACTATTGTCACATGTAGTGGTTAATGTGAATTTTCTAGATGTCTCGAGGTGTTGATAATCTATAGTTAAAAGAATGCCCCCAATTAAAACACATGGCACACACCTACTAGCTTTATTTTTCATTTTCAAAAAATGGTCTTTCCAATATTCTTAAATTCAAGGTTTAATCTTTTTGCTTTAATTTTTAACATAATTTGGTTTTTATATTTTTATATTTTTATTGATTAATTCAAATAGTTAAAATCATCAACTTTTAAATTAAAATATTACTTTGGTTATATAAAGTTTGAAAGTGAATTTTTAAATCCATAAAATAAAAACCGAAGGACTAAATTTTAAATGTATAAAGTGTAGAGACTTAGAGTCATGGTCGTTTGAACTGATTGAACCAACCGAGATACCAATCCAAAGAGAGACATCAGACTGGTTGACTTGCGAACTATATAAACTAGTAGTTTGACCAATTTGACCATCATTTTTGTTTAAAAAACTTTACAAAGAATATATTCAATCTTCAAATTTTACTCTATAACTTGATACAAACAAAGAATCAACTTAACACAAAAGCACGAGTAGACGATAATAATATACATATATATTTTATTAAAAAATATTAAAAGAAAATATTTGGAAACATAACTTTCTTAAATGAATATATAATAATATAATTTATTAATTAAAACTAAAATAAAAACCATAGGTACGTGTAATTATATCATAGTCATCACCTACCAAAACATTATAAAACTAATACATACATACAACTTGCATTATATTTAATTCCGTGTTATGTCACCATTCAATTAATGATATTTTTAATTCTTTCAAAGAAAGACAAATTTTTATTTAAAAGAAATTAGTAATATAAAATTTCAGTCTTAAATTATGTGTACTTTTCTTGATTCACGCAAATATTTCTAGTTACGAATTTAATTTACTTATGATTGCCTATATTTTAGGGTAAACTACATAAGTAGTAGCTGAATTATGAAATTTTTTTATTTTAGGTACTTAAAATAAAAGTTTGTAATTTAAACATCCACGTTACATATTTCGAATATTTTGATCACTCTTGTTAAAATCACAAAAAGCAAGCTGACGTGATAGTTAAAAAAATTGATATAATGACAAATTTAGCCCTCAACTTTTACATATTATATCAATTTAGTTCTATTTTTAAAAAAATTAACCCTCAAAATTTATAAACGGTTTCAATTTTATCCTAATTCTAAAAATTTAAAGAAATATATAAAAATACATAAATATTTTCCAAAAAATATAATAATAAATTTAAATTTTATATTAATATTAATATTAAATGAATATAATTATATTAACATTTATTTTTTTACTACTTCAATCAAAGTTTTATTTCAACAATTTTATATAATTCAATTCTATTGCATAATTAGAGTGCATTTAATATTTTAATCTACTGATTAAGTCTCAGTTCGATTGGCATCGACATTGTTACTCATGCAAGATGACGAGGGTTTGAGAGCATTGAAACACATTTACCCTCATATTTAAATGTTGGGAAGGAATTCTAAGTAATTCTAGGCATTGTATCAAAAAAATATTTTTAATTTGATGTATTTACCTATTTAAATATCTTTTTTCACATAATTTAAATCATTTTTTCATTTTAGTTTTATACTTATTGCATTTATATTATTATTATTATTAGTTTCAAACATTACATTTTAAACTTGTGTTTTAAATATGTGATTTTCACACTACGAGAGTGTGATAAGTATTTTCTAAACAATACTAAATAATATATTGTATACTTTGAGAATTAGATATTTGAGGATGAAACACCCAAGGTAAAGGTGGTTGCAACTTCCTAACTTCCAAGCCTGGTTTTCTCAACTAAAAAGTTAACAAACACACAACACCATCATTGTTAAATTTAGATCCAAAATTATTAAAAATTATAACTATGAAACCAATAAATATATATTAATACAATAAATTATATTGTTGACTTAAAAATATATATATGGCATTGTATATTAAAAAGTAAAAATTTCATTCATTTCTATAATGGTATAATGATAATTTTAGCTTTCAATGTTTTTATTTTTTATCAATTTGATCTTGATTTTTTTTTTGAATTAAATTTTGACCCTTAACCTTTAAAAAAAGTTGAATTATTTTTCTTTAACAAAAATGTTGATTAAAATATTATTTTTTAACGAAGTTAGCGTGGCAATCCATATGCCTATCCATGTGAACTTCATGCTAACATGTCACTATTTGTTTGATATGTGATCAACAATTAATTTTAAAATTACAAAAATATTCAAAAACTATAAAATTCCAAAGAAATATAAAATGTTCATAAAATTAAAAAGAAGTAGCATGAAGTTCACATGAATTGCTATGTAAGTTGTTATGTTTAAAAATTTAATGTTAGTTTCTGTTAAAAAAATAATCTGACTCTTTTTGAAAGATTGATAGTTAAATTCGACTCGTTTTAAACCATTTAGGACCAAATTGAACTAAAAAAAATGAAAACTAAATTAAAAACAATATAAACATTAACAACTAAATTTATAATTACCCATAACCCCTACCCAACTCTTAAATTGGAGGATAATGTATTTCAGTATACTCCAACTCACGTCTTCCTATAATAATAACAATACCTATACTAATCAAACTAAAGTTAAATCTGCAACAAATTTTTTCTTTCCATTAAAAAACAAAATACATAAAACATAGGACAAAGTGATAGGGCATGGGCATACGGCAGCATAGTTTATTGATGTCCCCACTATTCCTTAAGCAAGAAACTAATCAAAAGCTTTTTTTTTTCCCTATATTAGTATAACTTTAATATATAAAACCATATTATTGAAAAGGTATGTTTATATTATTTTATTTTATTTATAAATTATATCGTTTTTATTTTTCTGTTTTTAATAACTTTTTTTATTATTTTTAAATATTTTCAGACAATGTTTACAAATGTCTTTTTTAATTTTTTTGTCAATTTTTTATTTTTTTAATAATTTCATTTTAAATATGATTTTAACAAATAAATTTTTATTTAAATTATTTTTTATTAACAGGTTTGTAATGGATGGAGAATCATCTTTTAAAAAAAATTAAAATTGAATGTGAAACTTAGCCAAAAACTTTGATTTATGTAAATTGCAAAATCAGTTTTCATTTTTTTAATTAAAAAATTTGCAAATTAGTAACATATATTCTGTAATACATTTAGAATGATATTATCCATGATTTCTTAAAGAAAAATATTAGTTTTTATAACGATGTTGACATGAAAACTCACATGGTATCTACGTGTATTTCATGTTGACATAGTACAATTTGTTTTATATGTTTTATTTAAGTAATTTTAAAATTATAAAATATTCAAAAAATAAAAATTCCATAAAAATAAAAAATAAGCATGAAGTACACTTGTATTGTCCTGCAAACAGTTATGTTTGAAAATATAGTATTTTAGTCAATATTTTTGTTAAAAAGATTTGTTTTTTTACTCTTTTTGAAAAGTCGGTGGACCAATTCAACTCATTTTAAAAGATTGAGGGTCAAATTTAGTTAAAAATTATAAAAATTAAGGGCTAAACTTGTCATTATGCTAATATAATATTATTGGTTTTATTGTATTTTTAGGAAAATTAAGTGAGTAATTTTTAGAAAATGGATAATTGTTTTAAGGTGATGTTTTATTAAAGTTTAAAATTACTAAATGTAAAATAAAAAATGGTAAGAGGTTTTTTTTATATATATATATGAGAAATGAGGGAGAAGAAGAGATTTATTATTATTTTTGTATAAGATAAAATAAATGTTTATTACATACTTTAGTTTATGAAGTATATTATTTTTTCTATTTTAATATTTAAATTTTTTTGGTTCACTTTAATCTCTAATGTTATTAGATGTCTCCGGTTCAATTTTTTGGATATTAAAAAATAATTGAGATATCCAACCAATCATATATTGTCACGTGCATACAATGACATTATTATTCGAAAAAACCTTAAAAAATATAAAAAAATTAAATTTAAAAAATACTAATATAAATAAAAAAATATAATTATTTGAAAAATAAAAACATGTTAGAAATTTGTTAAAATGATAAAAAATAATAAATTATTAAAATCTATATAAAATTATAAAAATCATTAGAAATTTTACAATATTGTAAAAAAATTATAAAAGTTAGTAGAAATAATAGAAAATTGTAAAAAAAAATTTAAAATTTTAAAAAAATTGGTAAAAAATTTGTATATTAGAATAAAGTACACATACGCTAATCACATTAAAATATAAAAAAAAAACTTGATATAAAATGGTATATTGTAATACAATAAAATTTTATAGAAACTGTATTTTAAAAATATTTTAATAAAAATTGAATAAATTATTATATCAAATGTTTAATATTTTAAAATACATCAATTTTTAAGACTTTACAAGCGTTACTAGAGCATGCTTATTTGACTTGGTTCTCTATTTAATGTCTCCATCCATCATCGTGCACATGCTCTTTTTATTTTGTACTAAAATTTTTTTAGAATGGTCAAACACTTGACACTAATTTTTAAGATATTGGTTTAGAGATAAATAATTTGTCTTGAGATAATAATAAAATTGAAATAATTAATAATAATATTTAATTAAAATAACATTATATTTTATTGTTTAAAAAATTTGAAAAAAATTTATCCAAATTTTATAAATTGTAAATTTTGATTGATTGAATTATAAAAACAATTATCGTAAGTGGTATTATTCCAAGAGACAATGACCAATGTTCAAGCTCTAGTAAATGTGATCTATAAAATTTTAAGATGTTAAAATTTCTAATGTTTTAAAAAAATATTAGTAAACTTTTTGTACTTTTATATTGTTTTTGTAATTTTATATTTTTATTAAGTTTTATAATATTTTAATAAATTTTTATTTTTAAAGATTTTAAAGATTTTTTTAGATAATGGCATCACTATAACATCGTCATATAACACGTGGCATCATATGATTGACTGAATATCCTAGTTGTTAGTTTTTAACTCCAAAAGATTGAACTGAGAACGTTTAGTAATTTTAGAAATTGAAGTGAGCTAAAAAACCTTTAAGAACTAAAGTGAGAAAAGTAATATATTTCAGGGACTAAATTGTGCATTAAGCCTGAAACAAATATTATTGAGGAGTGGGTAGTTTCTTAAGTGATTTTTTAAAGGGTGAAAGTATTTGGGAGGTTAATGTATTTTATGAATTGGATCAAATTAATCCTTTTATATTTAAATGGATTAATTTAGTCCATATACTATTAAAAAAATCAAATAAGTCTATATTGTAACAGAGTTAACATTTACTAAACTTAAATAAGTAAAACGTCATTTGGTCCATTTAAGTAAATGATCATCTTCTCCAAAGAGTTTTCAATTTAAAATAACATTTTTTATTATATAATTTTATGTAAGTTTAGTGTTTACTTTTTTTTATTAATCATATATTTAATTATTTGTTTTTAATTTAATTTATTTTTTTAGTTTTTTAAGATAATGTTACTTGATAATTTGAAAAAAAAATTATACGTGCCGAATTTTTTATTGGTCAATTTAGCAATTCATCGTCGACGTTAACATGTACCATAATAAGACACATATTGATAGTTTAAGTACCATATTGAACATTTTCAAAGTACAAATACTACATAGACATTTAATAGAAGTACATGTATCATAATAAAAAAAACACATTAATAAATTAGGTACCACAATAGACATTTCAAAGCATATACCACATTGAAAATTTTATAAAAGTACATGTACTATAATAAAATACTTATTGATAGTTCAGATAGAACATTAGATGTTTTCAAAGTATAAGTAACATATAAGATATTTTATGAAAGTATAAGTACCAAATATGATATTAATCTCAAAATAATATAATTTATTTTGTAGAATAATTATATTTTAACCATTACCTAATTAAATTGGTGTTTGTTTTATTTTGTAAATCAGCTTAATTTATTTTCTCTCTCAAACTTTACAAAAAAAAAAAAAAAGAGTCATTTTATCTTTTCATTTAATTTTTTACTTTTTTAATCCTTAAATTTGTGTTGTTTATCAAATCAAATAAATAGACAGAGAAATTAACTTCTGTTAAATTTGCTAACGTGACGATATAAACAATTAATTAATTTTTTAAAATTAAAAATATATAAAAAATTTTAAAATAAAAATATTAAAATTATAAAAAATATTTTTAATTTAAAAAATTAATTAATTACTAATAGGTGAATTATCACGTCTACAAAATTAATAAATTTTAAATTTTTTAAAGATGATTTCATAAATAATATAAATTAAAAAATATATAAAAAATTAAATAACTTACAAAATAAGTTATTATGCCTATAAATCTATAATATAAATAAATGTCACTTCACAAGAAAAAAAGTCATCACATCGGTATAGATAGAGAAGAAATGTGAAAAAAACCCTAAAACCTCGATAATTTAAATTTGTTTTCTTTAGTATAATTTTGATTTTAGCGGACACCCCCAAATTTGACAAAAACAGCCACCACCACATTTTATTTACGTAAATTTAAATTACCCAGAATTCAATATTTTATTTGTCCAAGACAGCCGGAATAAAATTAAAAGAGAGCCCATCAGGCACGCGCTCAGTTCTACGCGTGTTAAATAACTCTCGGTAATGGGTTGACGAATGACGAAGGAACGCCATAGATAAGGCGCCAAGTCCACGACTCCTCCACTATATATATATATATATGGATGCGGCTATATCGTTACTTTTAACGTGACGCCTGCGTTTTCTTTAAGAAAATCTCAATAAAAGAAAGGCAAATCAGTATTGTCAGTTTTATTTTGCTCGCCTCTTCTATAAGCATCAAGTTCAAAGTTTGAATCTAATATCGGTTTTGTTATTGTTTTCTCTGAGCTTTATTTTTGGATAATAATGGCGAGCGAAGTGGAGAAGAAGGCGGTTTTCGATATAGATTCTGCGACGGAAGTGGTTCAGGAGTTGAGAGCTAGCTTCGTAGCGGGAAAGACTAAAGACTACGAATGGAGAAGGACTCAGTTGAAAGCCATGTTGAAAATGATGGACGAGAACGAGCCGCAAATTATCGCCGCTCTTCGCGACGATCTTTCCAAGCCGGAACTCGAATCCTCCATCTACGAGGTCAAATAATTTTTTTTTCATTTTAATTTGTAGTATTTATTTCAATAATTTCTTTTTTTTAAAAATTGATTTTAGATTAGAATTGTTTTTTATTTGATTAAATTTTAAATTTGATGAGAAGGCGGTGGAGTTATATCATGAACTATGGATCATAGTATTAGTACGGAGTCAATGGGCGGCTGAAAGTCAGCTATTTCCGATACTTGGTGCCCAATCAACTATGAGTTTTTTTAAATAAAAAAAATCATTGTGACTTAATTCAGATTTTAATTGTAAGTTTAAGTAAAAACTTTAATTGATAGTCGACTTGTCTCCAGAAATTAGAATAAAAGATTTGATGGTTCATATTTGGTTCCTAATAAAGAACTTCAACTACTTTTTTTGTCTCTAAAGCTGTTTTTGCTTCAATTGTTTAAAGCTGATTGGCTCTGTTTGTTCTTTTCCCATACAAATAGATATCCTTTGTGTTAATTATAAATTCTTGTGAAACCTTGCTTCGCGTTAACTTTCAAGTGGGTATCCTGAAATTCATGAATCACGCAATTGGGAAATTTTTGGAATTAAAGATTGTTTTTTTGGTGTGCAATGTTTTTAGAAGTTCAAAAATGCGTGACACACTTGAAATCTTGGTGGAAAGAAGTAGCATTTATGACATGCAAACAGTTGGCTTTTCTCTCACGGAAATGGTCGGTCATTTTCAGGCTTTAGAAAATAATTGCTAGCCATTAAATACTCGATAGTTCTAAACGGGTAGAACTCAAGTACTCCAAGATTTTTTGCTAATCCAACTAGCAGACATTGTCAGGATATGTACCGACAGGATGTAACTGTAACCAGAAAATCTATCCGTTTTTGGTGTTTTCTTTTTTTTTTTTCCAGCCTTTTTTTCCCTACAGAAAGTTGATAGTTCCACTTCGACGATTCTTTAGAATTATTACTTTCTGGCTTTGGGTTGGATAATTGCTGAGTTCAGCCTTAACTAGTAGAGTTGAACTTGAATTTGAATGCAGGGAATTACTTTAGCAGCTGGATAAAAACTGGAAGAAAGAAAATAGTTACACACTGACACACACAGAGACATGTCTTGCTATCTATTGTTATTTTGAACATAATTTGATGATTGGAGTTTTGGCTATTACAGATATTCAACCCCAAGGATAATTATAACTGTGATTTGTGAAGGATTAATGTGACAGCCACTGAATAATAGGGAATCTAAAATCTAGATGAACATTGATTATTTCAATTCTAAAGAATTATTTCAACTTTCAGCAGTTATCTGATTATAATGATAATTGTTTGCTACATGTTTAAAAGCAGAAGTATCTGAGCGAAGTGCTTAAGCTTATATCTTCATCGAAGTTGGTTTTCTGTGCTTAAGTTGATTAATTTAATAGCTAATGAAGTTCAACAAGGAGGTTCTTTATTTAGGTTTTCTAAACGGTTCTTCTCGGTCTTAGTGTCCATTTTTTTATTAAGTGCTTTGATTAGCTTCCTACTATATGTTTTTAGGCTTTTAACTGATAAAAAACAATTATTAAGATGACTTGTTCAGGAGGAACTGAAATATTGTCACATGGACAATTTTATCTGGAGTTGTCTTCTCTTGTTAAATTTGTATAATTCTTAGTAGTTGACATTTTAGACTACACCTGATTGTTAAAATCTAGGAGTATCATGCTATTCTGAAACACGGTACCATGGAGTAGGCAACACTATATTAGTTGTTTAAACTTAGCCTCCAGAATTTACTTCCATAGTTCTTCTCTATTAAGTCCCAAATGAAATACTACATTTTTGGCCTTCCTCTGATTTTGGCTTGGTTTACTCTGCAGATAGCAATGCTAAAGAACTCTTGTAAATTGGCACTGAAGAAAATGAAGCATTGGATGATGCCAGAAAAGGTAAACTTTTTCAAGACCTCTCAGCTGGGTGGAAGCTTTCATGAAGGATTCTTCTTGACATTAAAAGAGTTGAATATGATTAGCTTTCCCTTTTCTGCAGGCAAAAACTTCATTGGCTACATTTCCATCATCCGGTGAGATAGTATCTGAGCCATTGGGTGTCGTGTTAGTAATCTCAGCATGGAACTATCCTTTATGTATGTTGAACATCCTTAAGGACATGTCCAGAACTGTCTTTTGTCTTTTTTTTCTCGCCCCCTCTTATATTTAATTATTGCATTTCTTCTTTCAGTGCTGTCTCTTGATCCAGTTATTGGAGCTATTGCAGCTGGTAATGCTATAGTCTTAAAGCCATCAGAAATTTCTCCAGCCACTGCATCATTGCTTGCAAAGCTGGTAGCAAATTACATGGATAGCTCTTGCATAAAGGTTGTTGAAGGGGCTGTTCCTGAAACAACAGCACTACTCGAGCAAAAGTGGGACAAAATAATGTATACAGGTATCTTGTTCAATTCATTTAGCATCCTTTTACCTACTCCTCTAGCTTGATCTTTTATGTCAAAATGATGCACACTTGGACAATTGGATTATAGGGTTATAGGGTTCATATGTGCATCATGCTTCAAGAAGTTTTCTATCAAAGATGGTGCAAGATTGTAGCTTTCTAATACTTATTACCAAACAGTTGGGAAGGATTGGATTTGAATTCTTAAATTGTGCTAGTGAAGAAGAGATTGATGGCGACAATTGATGAGTTAAAATGATTCCCCTTTGTCATTGAAGAGGTTATCTTAATAAGCACTATTTGTAGATTCTCCTGGCAATCCTTTTCCTCGCTAGGATATATGTTGATTGTTTGTGGTTATCTTTTTACACTGGCTGCTACATACCAGGCCAACATACTCAACCGCCATCCTTTATCTGGTTTGGGACAAGTGAACTAAAAAGCACGAAACATTAGGGCTTTAAGCTGGGCTCTAATAATTGAAATCTCACTTCGACATGAATCTTATTCCTCCTCGAGTTAATTAGATAGAAATACAGCAAATCCTTAATGGGATATGTAGAAAGTTGCATAGTTCCTTGGTTGGCTGAAGCTAATGTGTATAATCATGATAAAGACTGTTGAAGATTGCAATGCTTGTACTACTCAAGATTTTGTTGGAATAAGGATGTACAATTGGCATAATGATGCTCTATAGTTTCTTACTTTAGGATCTGGAAAGAACTGAAGATGGTTTTAGAGGATTTCGCTTTAGCATATTAGATATATTTGATGCTTTACAAAGATACTGGTGTGGTGATATGCTGTTTTTGGATCCTCTTCAATGATGGTATGCCTTAAGTTGTGTTTTCAAAAGGATTAACTCATATGGAAAAATTTTAGTGCTCTTCCAGAAGTTCTAAGTTCCAGTTTATGGTTATTATTGATGCATAAGGGATTGTCATGATGTAGTATTTCTATTATTTCATTTCTGATAAGAAGTTTTATGAATCAAAACACCCTTGAATTTTTAGGCAACGGAAGAATTGCACGCATTGTGATGGCAGCTGCTGCAAAGCACTTAACACCAGTTGTTTTGGAGCTTGGAGGAAAGTGTCCAGTTATTGTTGATTCAGGCATCAATTTACAGGTAAGGGTAATGTTTATTTTACCATGATGTCTGCTTTCTTTGTAACTTACTGACATTTTTTTGTGTGTATTTTTAGGTTGCAACTAGGCGGATAATTGCGGGCAAGTGGGGATGTAATAATGGACAAGCCTGTATTTCTCCCGACTACATCATTACAACAAAGGATTATGCTGTGGAGTTGGTAAGGTTACCTGTTTATGTTTACATTTGTAATCTAGTTCTTTTCAATCTTTCCTCTCAAGCACTTTTCATTCTGCAGGTAGATTCTTTCAAATGTGAATTGGAGCGATTTTATGGCAAAAATCCATTGGAGTCAAAAGACTTGTCTCGCGTAGTGAATTCTAATCACTTTGCCCGTTTGCTAAAGCTTTTGGATGAGGACAAGGTTTCAAGTAAGATTGTCTATGGAGGTGAAAGAGATAAATCGAACTTGTGAGTTCTAACCTGGGTTTTGCTTCACTTTTTAAGTGAACTGAGCATTTTAACACTGTTAATATTTTTTTCTTTTAATGGCACAGGAAGATTGCTCCCACTATCTTGCTTGATGTCCCACAAGATTCACTGATCATGAATGAAGAGATATTTGGTCCATTGCTTCCAATTATCACGGTAGGAGCTAAGAGCATCAATTCAGTTAAAATTTTACTATTTATTTTTAATTTGCTTTCAAGTTTCTGTGCGTAGCATTTGTGCTTGAAAAATCCAGAGTCTAAGCCTTTCTTATTACTTGAGCAAAAATAATGTATATCCTCTTCATCAAATTAGAACACGAAGGATAGACCTGCTCCCCTTGTACTCGCAATTTAATTTATGAAGTAATAACTAAGCAATACTTTTATGAAAAGCTTGTGAGGAAAAAGTTCCATTTCCATCTACTTGCAAACAATGAGATATACTTGTGGTTGTAGCAACTTGCTTTATGATTTTTCTTTATAGAAAGAAAGGACTGGCAGAATTTATACTAATCTGGGAAATTTAATTTATACCTTGCTTTTCTTGTGGTTGGTTTTATAACAGATTGACAAAGTGGAAGACAGCTTTGATCTGATAAATTCTGGAACAAAACCACTAGCAGCATATATGTTTACCAATAACAAGAAGCTGAAAGAGAAATTTGTTGAAAAAGTCTCTGCAGGGGGATTGGTTATCAATGATACTACTGTACATGTAAGTATACTTTAAACTTTTGGGATCAATGTGGCCATGTGTGCATTAGACAAGTTACATTTGCATGCATTTACCTTCAAAAGTGCTGATAATCTCCATGGCTAGGTTGCAAACCATCCCTTAAAATTTGACTAATGAGAGCATATGGAGTGCCTTCTGATGGTCAAATTGGTATATTAAAAAACAAAATGTCAAATTAGGTTTTGACAAACAATTTTTTTAATGAGTTATAGTTCTTATTATGAGAATCTCTAGAAGAATGTCACTAGGGACTTTCAAGTCATTGGTGACAGCAATTTGTACTACCTCCTTCGAGATTATTCAGTCACAAATAATTTCTAGAATAAATTTAGCAGGGGAAAACATAATCATCTAAGTAAATTATTGGTAGATAATTTTTTTTTTTAAAATTTAAAAATAGGTGAAGAATCCTACTTTGTTTGCTGCTCTTATAATCTTGTGTGTAGGGCCATCTGCACTATTATCACAAAAGCATTGCTTCATGGATGCTTGCTTCTTTTGGTAATCTTATCCTTCAGTATAATACACCATTTTGGTGCTCTCGGATACATGTTGCTATTTGAAATAATCAAATATATCTGTTGTGGAATTTTTATTCATTTTTTGCTTCCCTACATGGATTTTGATGTAGGAAGCATATCCTCCTTTTGTTTCTTTCTAATATGTTCATACTGTTTTATAAACGCCAACTTGACCATGGTTATTTGCCCATTGTAGTGCATTTTAAGACACTACATGGATTTTGATGTATTCTTTTGCTTTCTTTCTGGCAAGTTCATACTGTTCCCCACCAAAAAGAATATGCCAAGTTCCTTTTGTTTTTAACAAATGCTGAAAAATACATAGTTGCTCCTATTTTTCAAAAGAATGAACTTCTCTAAATTCATTTTCGCATGCTTACTGAACATTAGAAGTATATGTGATACACACCTGATATCGTTTTCAGCTTGCTGAGCCCACTTTGCCATTTGGAGGAGTCGGGGACAGCGGAATGGGTGCGTACCATGGGAAATTCTCCTTTGACACTTTTAGCCATAAGAAGGCTGTTCTTTATAGAAGTTTTGCTGGTGATGCACCTCTAAGATACCCACCGTACACGAATGGAAAGCTCAGGTTACTAAAGGCTCTTCTTGGTGGTAGCATATTAGGCATAATCCGTGCTTTGATGGGATGGTCTAAGGCTTAAAAAAGAAAACCTATGTGGCTATCTCTGTTGTAACTTATTATTATTTTTTTCATGTTATGCAATTTACTGATTTCAATATATTTTCAAGCATGTAAGTCAGTTTAAAGACCACGGTTGTATAGTTTTCTTTTTTCGCTTAAAATCAATGTGATGTTCATAATGTAGGTATCATGATTTGAGAATCATTTTATACGAATGAATTGGCACTGATGCAGTTCAACATTGTAAAAATGTGTTGATTTGATGATAACCTTGCCTGAGGTGGTTTTGTTTACTGCAGAACTAACATGCTTTGTTCCAGTTTGAAAGGTACCATTACATTTACATGTCTAACTGGTATTGTAAGTGGCATCATATTGGACTGTTATTCTGCCAGGTCCCATTACATTTATGAAAATGTTAAAAATGGTTTGATTTTAGCTGACTGGTAATGACCAGGTGATATATTCCCTGTTGAAGTATCTGCGAAGCACCTGACATTACATTTTACAATGAAGGGAAGTCTGAAATACTGTTGCAAGAAACATATCCACAAGTAAAACAAATTCTGAGACTCCTAAAGAAACTAAAACCACATTCATGAAGAAGAATCCCCTAAAATTCTAACTGCGGCGGCTCGTTGTTCATCTGTGAGCTCCGTTGGGAAGTTAATCAGGAATCTAACTTTTAAGTTCCCTCTGCTTGCTGCTTCTTTTTTGGTTGGCATGCCCTGGCCTGTGATTATCTTTTCATATCCAGGGTGAATGATTTCATCTATTTTCAGTTCCATTTTCTCCCCACCCAGTAAAGGTATGGGAAGGCTGCAACCTGTTAGAGCTTTCACCAGAGGAATTTCAATCGTTAACTCCAAATCATCACCGTCTCTTCCGAAGATAGGATGTTGTTTCTCGGCAATAACGAATGTGACGTCAGCTGCATATAATCGAGGTACTTCGTTTCCCATTCCTTCAAATGTAATCTTTGTTCCTTTCTTCCATCCCGGCTCCACGTTTATTGATAACATCTCCTTATGTTCAACTCTTTGCCTGCAGATCATAAACAGATCATCAATTTCAGTCAAGACGATGGTTAAGGTAATGTTTTTCGGATTACAAACCCGGATTCTGTAATAACGTCCCTTTTGATCTTTATCTTCTCGGTACATCCATAGCACAAATCTTCAAGCGTGCATTCGAGTTGCTTCTCAATTGGTGGTGGTTTCACCACCCCGGTTGAGTTTGAGAACATGATGGGGTTACCATTCGGGCGGCTCGTGCTTCCTGACAGCGGCTCAAATAAGCCATTTCTATCTGTTGTTGTGCTTCTTCTCAGGCTTCCCTCCTTATTCTGTGAGGAAGGCTTGGGGCTGGGGCTGGGGCTGGGGCTGCGGCTCCTCTTGCTTGCACCCTTTGAGTTTGTAGAATCTTGGCGAGAAAAGCATGCGTCCATGCTTCGATACTTGAAAAAACCTTTAGAACTCCGACCTTCGGATCTCGACCCATCGCTATCGCTTGTCCAGCTGCTAATTCGGAGAATTTTTTGTCCATCTACATTCTCATCTGGAGAGCCCTACAACATGAAAAGTTTCTCTCACGTTTACAACCCTAATGAGGATTCAAAGAATCACCAAATTTTCAGAAATTTTAAATTATTGTTTAGACTTTTACATATTATTATTGCATTACATTGTATTGCATGCATGGAGATTTAACGTAGAGGTATACCTGGGAAGGTTGGTATATGGGTTGGTCGGAAGAGGAGGATTTCTTAAGACGAAATCGCCATGATCGTAAGACTCTGGTAATCTCCCGTAAACTGAAACCTTTCTTCTTTTGATTAAAAATGGGGACAGGTTCTTGGTTCAGATGATTTACCATGGGAGACAACAACCAAAACCCCCCGAAAAAAAACAATGAAAGAAAGGCGAAGGCAGCAAGAAGAAAAAAGAGGATTAGATGGATAGAGTTAGACCATAAACCCAACACCAGAAAATTGCTTGGATAATTTGTCAAATATTTAAGCCGGGGGATATTTTCTCCTGTCTTTAATTAGCAAACGCTGTGACTAATAGATTAGAGAGCCTATATATTTTTTCAACTTTTTATAATTTTGCTCTGTTTTCTTTTCCTTTTTAAGCTCCAAGCCTTGACTTCACGTAATAGGATAAATCTTCCATAACAAACAATAACGTGTCCGAAATTTTAATCATCAAAGTCGACCAAATTATTAGATACACCTTCTCCACTACTTATCCAATTAAACTGATCCACGTCACATTTTCTTTTTTATGTCATATTGCATATATCCTAATCCTCTAGCCCCACTCGGTTGTTTTTCTATCAAAATACCTAACAGCAAAAAACCAAATCTAAATCTTTGCATGGTTTTCATAGCGGAGAAAAATTTGTCAATGAAAGCTTACAAATAAATGAGAGTATATCATGTTCCTTCTAAATTGTATTGGTTTTAGTTTAGGGTTTTTTATACATCGTCTTGTTGGTAAAAAAGCGACTCATGAATTGAGTATCGGTTGCATGAAATGCTCCGATCAAGATAAATATCAACTTTTTGCATTTTTTGTCATAAAGAAAACTCTACGTTAGAGTGCATCTGTGGCACCCAAGTTTTTTGTATAATTATTGTATTGCACAAAGTGGTCACTTGGATCTAGAGGTGTTTATGGCCGGGCCGGGCTCAATAAATGGGCCTAAAATTTTGCCCAAACCCAACTCGGATAAAAATACTAAAACTCGGTCCCGGCCCGGCCCGTCTGTATTAATTTTTATATTATTTTTAAATATATATAATACATTAAAATACTAAAAATATCAAAATAAATATTTTCCAACAAATTGAAAATAAAATTTAAAAAATATGTAGACTTAAATAACACTAAGATAGATGCAACTTAACAAGCAAATGCCTCTAAAATAATAAAAAAAATTAACAAATGCCTTTAAAATAATAACAAAATTAACAATAAAATAAGTTTTATACAACATCCAAACAATAACAACAAAATAGTAGTAAGATAATAGTAAAATGGTAGCAAAATAGAGAGAAAACAACAAGAAAATAACATTAAAAAAAAAAGTGTAGAATTTTTTGTCCTTTAGTGAAATCAGGCCGGGCCCGGGCTAAAAATACCTTACCTGAGGCCCGGCCCATTTTTAAAACGGGCCTTATTTTTTGTCCAAGCCTATTTTTCGGGTCTATATTTTTGCCCAAACCCTCTGACATTTCGAGTGGGCCTTCGGGCCGGGCCGGATAGCCCAGCCCATGAACACCTCTACTTGGATCTCTAGTACCGGCATAAGGTTTTTTTTTTGTGTGGCGGTTTGTATTTCACAGCTATCGAGGAGCTAAATGATAATTAGAATAAGAGGTTCATCCCATATCATCATACCTAGTTTTACAAAGAGATTGCATTTCTTTTCTCAAAGCTTTGCATCTTCTAGAAGGGTGTTTTGTAGCTATGGCAACACCATTTGCGGATAATGCTCCTCATGTCTAAATGGTTGAAGCATTTTGTTGATTGATGTCTTTTTGACGTTGGTATAATGGTTGTTGTTGCGATTTTCATTCGCTATGTTAGGAGTTTGAGTTTGGGTTTTAAGTGGTTTGTTCTTCCAAAATGGGGTATGTTATGTTTATTATGTCTTAATATTAATATTTGATAAATTATTGAAATGGCCAAAATAATTATTTATGAAAATAAACAAATGTCATTCATTATCTCTATGTTAGATTGACTATAATGGTTTTTATATGAAAAGTAAAATGTATAAATAAATATTGATTACTTGATAACCTAAGGCTTGTTTAGTATTAGATTGCTTTATATAGATAGATTATAATAAAATATATTAGTAGGTAATCTAAATTGTTCACAGTCCATAGAATCAAATTGAGCAAATGATTGAAATAATATGAGACTATTATGTTATCTATAAGTCCAGTCAGGGAGATAACTTTTTATTTCCATCAGAGTTGGATTGACTCTCAAAAATAGAAATGTAGATGTGATTGTTTGGACTTACAATACATCAGACATAATTCAAGTTGAATTTATCCTAGATCTATTTATGGGTTTATTCATTTGTAACATACATGATGTGACTTACCTAAATCCAAAGTAAGTAAATGACAATGCATATGTAACCATGTATTTTGATATATTGAAAACTTGTGCTTTCATCTTAGTGGTTCAAAGTTGGAATGTTGGGTTTATGACTTATGCATGATATGACTACACTTACAATAGTGAAATCATAGCTTGATAAAGATTAAATGATATCCTCTAATTAACATTGTATGAATTATGAAAATGGAACATGATAATAGGTCATTTGTCTGGGACAATTGATTTTATCATTACTACTACAAGTAATGATAATTTTCATTATTGAAGATACAACAATGACCATGTGATAAAATGGATCTTATTAGGTAAACAAATTTAACCTAAAGGGATTTTGGATATCCTATGAGACTAACACATATTACAAGTTCATTAGACTAAAGCTTGACATGGGTAACTCATGTAATGGTATAAAATGGGGAGATTAGTCATGGTACTTTTGTTGGGAAACGTGCCAATATTGTAGTAAACATGTACTTTTTTTTGTAACCCCCTTAACCCGTTTCTGTCGTCGAATTTGGGTTATGGAGTATCACAATAACATTTTAAACATTTAACATTACTAATTACAAATATTCAATTATAATTACAAATAATCAAATCACATTCCATTTATAGCAAACATACATTTATTGGCTTTAAATCGAGTTTACGGGGCCCTAAAAATAGTTTGGGAACATTTTGAAGTCAAATTGAAACAAAATAAAAAAATCTGGCCAAAGTTGAAAATTTTGAAAACAGGGGGCACACAGTCGTATGGCTAGGCTATGTGTCATAGCCCAAACTGTGTGGACATTCGAAGTCCAGAAACACAGTCATGTCCTAGCCCATGTGTCCGCCAGTGTGTTTATTCAAATTAAGGTCACACGACCGTGTCTCAGACTATATGACAAACTGTTTTAAGACACACGGCAGTGTGGCAGCCCATGTCCCAGGCCGAGTGTATCACAATTTGCTTCTAAAACAAGGCAATTATCACACATGTCTTGGTTAACAAGTCAAGCCTAAAACTATCCTCTAAACATCATCAAATATACTTCAAAACAACTTAAAACATGCCAATTTCATACAACCTAAGTGCTTAAACAATATGCCGCCATTGACACCATATTTCAATCATTACATACAAAAACATTCAACCTTAATCAAATCTTACATTTATCTTACACCACAATTAAGAATCATAAATTTTAATCACCATATCCTACCATATTTCAACTCAAACAAAAAGAATTAAATCATTTACTTCTTAAAAGATCCAATTCCAAAGAACATAAAACATCAACCATACGCAATATCTTCTACACAAAAAATACATACATATATACACCTAAACATCAATAACCATCAATCCAATTTATCTCAATCCAAAATCACTTAACCTATAACATATACATCTAAAGAGTCAATCTCATAAAACTTACTTTTTTTAACCACATCTATATATAAGCATCATCTCAAGGCAAAATATAGAATAGAAGTTCACTTGACAACATCCAATACAAGTAACTTTCACTAAGTTCAACTATAAACCAAAAGATCATTTATCTAAACATTAAAATCCTATGTACATGCCAAGACACCAAAAAGAATACTTCACCAACGTTGAGTTCGGAATTATCGCTGGATGCTGAGTCGACAATCAAGATAAGCACCTAACTTGTATACCCAAAGAATAAATCATATATGGAGTAATTCACATTAATCTCTAATATTATACACATATTTAATAACTACAAATTCAGAATCCATAACATGTAATGTTTATTTTCACATAGTTTACTATAAGATACCTTATGAATGTTCCATACTCATTTCATCATATCCCTCATTTACCAACCTTCTTTAATGGATCGATTAATCATTATCAATATAGATTATCTTGTTACTGGCACCTGATGCCTGACGAATAAACTGTAACATTGTTTTGTGCCCCGCGCTAACTGGATAAACTGACAATAGGTGTGCCTTGCACTAGTCGGATAAACTGAAAATGTTTTGCGCCCAACGCTAGTAGGACAAACTGGCGATAGGTGTGCCCTGCACTAGTCAGATAAACCGACAATGTTTTACACCCAGCGCTAGCCGGATTAACCGACGATATAAATGTTTGCCCAGTACTATTTAGATAGACCGACAATGATTTGCACCCAGTGCTAGTCGGATAAACCGACGATATCAAATGTATGCCCAACACTAGTTGGATAGACCGACAATGATTTGTGCCCAGCGCTAGTCGGATAAAACCGACAATTACATAGTAATTTCATAATCCACATTTTCCTTATTTCATAATTCAAGCATTTGCATATATAAATAAATATAATTAAGATATCAAAGTAATAATTAAATTGTTTAAATAAATAATAGAGTTTGAGTTCAAGGACTACGAATTTACCTAAATTGAAACGGTCGTAAAACAGCGTCAAAAACTAATCCGATAGTTTGGATTTTCCTCAATTCAATTTCAGTTGACAAGTTCCTTGGTCTAGATGATAATTTCATCCGATTAATATAATTTCAATCCTCAAATAAACATTTTTATCGAACTAGACCCATCACCATTTTACACAATTATCCCGACATATTATCTTTTATGCTATTTAATCATTAATCTTTAAAATTAAGAATTTGTTCCATTTACTCCTTTTCCATGTTGGTTGAATATTCTAGGGACTTATTACAATATAAATTAACCATGCTTTTATAAAAATTCCTTGAATTTTTGGCATTTACACATTTAAGTCCTTATACTTTAACAGTTACTAAAATCACTTAACAAAAATACTATTTCTAATTACTACACCCATGAATCCCTCAACTACATTCACAAACATGCTTGAACAATTCATGACAGTCCTGACTTGGAATCAGGAGATATTGGTCAAGACCACCAAAGGGTCATCTTCTTTTACATCTAAAATGTCTTTCTCATCTCGCTCTGAGAATCGACCAATCCATGGAAAATGTTTGGGCTTTTTTATTGTGGCTAAAACTGGCAAAACACTCCTCATATGGGCCTTCTACTTTGAGTTTGAAAAGACTTATTTCACGTGTTTACCTCCTATTAGAACATCTATAATTCCCCTAAATAGCTTCTTCCCCTACTATTGCTTTGTAATCCTGATGGTCCCGCTCCTTTGTCTTGATCCTTGTTCACCTGATAGGGGCCCTGAGCTAAAAATTGATTAAGATGCCCTTTCAGATTGCAGTTTCAATAGAATTCTTCAAATGCACACATTGCTCAGTTTGTTTTCCTCGAGCATTGCAATATTTGCAATGATGATTAGAGTTGTTGGCTCTCTACCTGATCAAATATCTAGCCAGGGGAGTAGTTGAGTCATTGATCCTGGCTCCTTATAACTGTGGATGGGTCCTTGGCAGTTTGTGGTATAGACATTGTCCATCTGCTGACTGTTTCTCTGTCTCGATTAGTTATAATGTCCATGCCCACATCTTCCTATATTTGAATTGGTCTTTGGCTGCTAGTAGCCTTGAAATCTCTTAGGAGGCGATCTTCACGAATAGTTGCTTTGGCAAGATGTTGTACGAAGGAATCAACACGAACTTTTCCAACTTCATCTTCTTCTTAAAACTTATGCACAATTTTGTATAGAAGAGAGATTGGTCAGAGTATTCCTGATAATAATGTGCCTTAGATGCTGGTGAAAGGTCCCCGCAATGAAGGCATGAATTGCCCATTCACCAATGACTCCCTTCGTGGCCGTGGTGGCCACACTAGATCATTTGACATAATTAGAGAATGACTCATTCGCTCCTTAACGAATAGTCAACAAGTATTTTAGAGACTGTTGGAGCGTTTTGTTGGCTAGAAAATGACTCATGATGTAACACCCCAAACTCGAACTAGATGTTATGGCCGAATCTAGTGATGTTACATGAGAGTGTATTTAGAACCATAGTTACCCTAACCCGTTTCAGTTAGTATCTTTTACTTACCTCAGAAAAAGTGTATTCATTGATTTGCTTGAAAACATTTCTTTATACGCGAAAGCTTAAAAAATACAACTAAAGTTATCATGATACGTTGCAGTTTCAAAATCCATAACTAGTAGTTCAAAATCCCGAATTTAAATCTAAAAGTCTGAGCCCAGAAATTACATAAATACTCCCAATCAAAGTAGTTAAAATAATAAAAGCATTAAAAACCATAAAACCAGAGTATATGAAGCAGTGGTCACCGTCGAGCCCTCCGCTGCACCAATCCATCTACTGCTGAGGATTACCTAAAAGATAAAACAATAAAGGGGTGAGTTTTCGCAAACTCAGTGTGTACATCCCCACGGGCAGCATGCATACAAACAGATAATAGAGTACAGATAATTCGGGCCTGAACCCTTTTCAAAATCGATGTGGACCTTAGCCCACTCAGGTACAGAATCAGAACAATCGGGCCTTAGCCCATGCAATTATCGCATGCATAACAGATTAGATTATTAGAGAAACATGCCCACCAACCCTGCACACCATCTTCGTCCAACCCAACACACCATGTGGGGATAGAATCGACCCACCCAGCCCTACACACCAGATATGGGGATATAATCAACCCATCCAACCCTACACACCAAATGGTACCGTAACCGACACATAACAGATGCATGCAGCATAGCTGCCAGATAACAGGCTAAAAGCCTTTCAGTCTTCTTTCTTTTCACCACAATCCCAACCTAATGCAATGCAACATAAATAACGTGGCATGCTTATATGCAGATATCAGATCATACCATCATCAAGTCAAAATAGGTATACAATATCAGACAGATACACATGCTTAAAATTAACATGCTTTTGCATACAATCCAGTAAAAAATCAGACTATGGGATCTAAATAACGCTTACCGACCCTAAAGTCAGGTCACAGTCGACTTCGACGACCCATGTAACCTTACAGAACATTTTAAACAAGTTGGGCTCACATGTTCGTGTGGCCCACACAGCCCGAATTGGCCTTGCCCGTGTGGATCACACCGCCTGGCCTAGATTCCCACACACTCGTGTGGTTCACCAGTGTGGGACCACACGTCCGTGTGGCCCACACGGCCCAACTGATCTAGCCCGTACCTCGTACACGGCCTAGCTAGCCTTACACGCCCGTGTCTGTCATGCCCGTGTGGCATGGGCACGGTCTAGGTCGTTGATCACACGGCCGTGTATCGCCACACGACTTTTACATGGGCAATCCACACGCCCGTGTGACGTCAACAGTAGCGTTTTTAGCTTTCTTCGAAATGTATTTTCAGATCGATTTGAGTACACAACCAGTATCGATTCGAAGCTAACGTAATCCCGAGTACTCCATAACCTATTATTGAATAGTATTTCACCCTTTTAATCACTTAATTCGAGTTACCAAGAAACAGGCAAATCCTGAAAGTTAATGACAGCGTTACCTTAAACGAAAAACGGTGATTCCTCGCTGTTTAGAACATCGATTAGTGATCCAAAGAACCCTGATTGTCTCCTAAACAGAAAAAAATTCTTAATAACCCAACATTTACTAAAAAGAAATAGAACGTATCTCCACACTTACCAAAACGCGTCTCCAAAGACGAAAGTAAAACTATCGAAAAGAGAGGAAATGGAAAGGAAGTGGTGTAAAGAAATTTCAGCTGCACAAGAAGGGATTTTCGGCAAAAAGAAAACAAAGAGAAAGAACGTAGAGAGGGAAAAATAGAAGAAAAAATTTAGCAGGGAGAGTTCTTTTGGGGAACTTCTCAGAAAAATCTCATAAACCCTACATTTTTAGTGTTTTAGTTCACCTCCAATTCTATCACAGCCTTAGTGGCAAAAATAATGCCCAAGCTAGGGTTCGAACACAAGACCTCTAGCATAAACCCTTGCCAGTTAACCACTAGACCAACAGGCCCATTCTGTTAAGTTTTTACCAATAATTTCTTTTAAGCCCATTAACTGAAAGTCAGGCTTTATTCTAACAAAGACCCAAAGCTAGCCCAAGTTAAAGTTTGAACTTGAGACATCCCAAACACACCCCAGAGTCTCTAAACACTTAAACCAACATAAATTTTATGCCAAACCAATACAAAACAAATGTTCAGATACCTCAATGCTCAACAATCATAAAAGCTGAATTTACAAAAATTTGGGGTGTTACAACTCTACCCCCTTAAAGAAAATTCGTCCTCGAATTTTACCTGATCAGAAAAGGTGAGGATATTGCTGCCGCATCGAATCCTCTAGCTCCCAAGTAGCCTCATCAGTGCTATAATTCCACCACAGCATCTTCCCTAAAGGAATAGCATTCCTACGCAAGACCTTCACGTCGCGGCCTAAAATCTGAATAGGCTCCTCCACGATTGTCAGATCTGGTCTAACTTTAATCTCTTCCACAGGCAAAATGTGCGTGGGTTCAGAGCGATAGCGTCTTAACATTGAGACGTAGAATACGCCATGTATACTATCCAACTCTAGAGGTAACTCTAACTGATATGTGAATGGCCTCACTTGCTTCAGAATTTAGTACGACCCAATAAACTTATGACTTAGCTTACCGTTACGTCCGAACCTCAGAACCTTCTTCCATGGCGAAACTTTAAGAAAGACCAAGTCCCCCATAAAATACTCAATATTCTTCCTCTTCAAATTAGCATAAGACTTCTGTTTGTCAAAAGCCGCTTTCAGACGCTCTCGAATCAACCGGACTTTATCCTTAGTATCTGAAATCAACTCCGAACCCAAAACACGTCGCTCATCCAACCCAGTCTATCATAAAGGAGTTTGACACTTACGACCATAAAGTGCCACATAGGGTGCCATCTGAATACTAGACTGATAGCTGTTATTATAAGCAAACTCTGCCAAAGGCAAGCACTCCTCCCAACTACCTCAGAAATCCATAACACATCCCTTCAACATATCCTCCAGTACTTGAATCACCCTCTCCGACTGACTATCTGTCTAAGGATGAAAAGCAGTACTAAAATCTAGACGAGAACCCAAAGCCTCATGAAGTTTTTATCAGAATCGAGACGTAAAATGAGGATCCCTATCTGAGATGATCGAAACAGGAACCCCATGCAACCTCACTATCTCAGAAATGTACATATTATCTAGCTTTTGCAGGGAGAAGTCAGTCCTAACTGGAATGAAATGTGTCGACTTGGTCAATCGATCTACGACGACCCAAATAGAATCTTTCTTAGTGGGTGTTAGAGGCAACCCATTAACGAAGTCCATCATTACTCGCTCTCATTTCTACATCTGTATCTTTACTGGCTGTAGCAAACCCGAAGGTAACTGATGCTCAGCCTTAAACTGTTGACAAGTCAAACAACGAGCAACATAATCTGTCACCTCACATTTCAACCTTGGCCACTAGTACAACTCTCGAAAATCTTTATACATCTTGTTCCCACCCGGATGCATAGCGTAAGGACTACTATGCGCTTCCCTCAGAATCGACAATATCAAATTCTCATCATTAGGTACACAGATCCAAGTTTAGAAACGCAGTACCCCATCACTATCAATTTCAAAATTAGTAGTAGCTCCAGCCTCAACCAAACAAAATCGCAATTCAAGATACTTATCCCCTAACTGCTTATCCCTAATTTGATCCAGCCACGTCGGTCTAACCTGCAACTTAGCCAAGAGACTCCCATCGTCATAAAGGCTCAATCGAGCAAACATTACTCTCAGATCGGTTATAACCTTACGGCTTAACGTATCAGCCACCACATTGGTCTTACCAGGATGATACTCAATACTGCAGTCATAATCCTTAATCAGCTCAACCTACTGACGCTACCTAAGATTTAACTCCTTCTGAGTGAGGAGATACTTGAGACTCTTATGATCGGTGTAAATGGTACACTTCTCACCATACAGATAATGCCTCCAGATCTTTAATGTAAAGGCAACTGCAACCAATTCTAAATCGTACGCCGAATAGTTAGCCTCGTGCGTCTTAAGCTGTCGAGACGATAGGCAACTACCTTACCGTCTTACATCAAAACGTAACCCAAACCCACTTGTGACGCGTCACTGTACACTACGAAGTCTTTACCAGGCTCAGGCTATATCAGAACTGGAGCCTGAGTTAACACGGTTTTGAGCTTCTCAAAGCTCTCCTGCTGTGCATCAGTCCAAACAAAGGAAACTCCCTTACGTAGTAACTTAGTCAATGGCGCTGCAATCAAAGAGAACCCTTCTACAAAACGTCGATAATATCCTACCAGTCCCAGAAAATTACGGATCTCAGACACATTCTTCGATTGTTTTCAATCCAACACAGTCTTAATTTTATGAGGATCAACGTGTATTCCCTCAGCAGACACCACATGTCCCAAAAAGGTTACTTCCTGAAACCAAAACTCACACTTAGTGAACTTCGCATAAAGTTATTTCTCATAAAGGATCTGCAGAACTACCCTGAGATGCTCATCGTGCTCGTCCTCAGACTTAGAGTATATCAAGATGTCATTGATGAACACCATTACGAACTGGTCTAAGTATGACTGGAACACAGGGTTCATCAAGTCCATGAATGTCGTTGGTGCATTAGTCAACCCAAAGGGCATAACTAGCAACTTGTAATGTTCATACCGAGTCCTAAATGTCGTCTTATGCACATCGGCCTCCTTTACTCTCAACTGATGGTAACTTGACCGTAGATCTATCTTAGAGAACACTAAAGCCCCTCTGAACTGATCGAATAGGTTGTCTATCCTTGGAAGTGGATACTTATTATTGATCGTCAACTTATTCAACTGACGGTAGTCGATGTACATCCTTATTGTACTGTCCTTTTTCTTTACGAACAGAACAGATGCTCCCCATAGAGATACATTGTGACGAATAAATCCATAATCTAGTAACTCCTGTATTTGAGCCTTAAGTTCAGTTAGCTCTTTCAGTGCCATACGATAAGGGGTGATAGACACCGGAGTTGTACCAAGAATCAACTCAATCCCAAATTCTACCTCACGACACAGAGGCAATCCTGGTAGTTCCTCTAGAAAAACATCTAGAAAGTCCTTCACAGTACGGATGTCCTTAACTGAAGAGTCCATAGAATCAAAAACACTGATGTAGGCCAAGTATGCCTCACATCTTTTTCTCACAAGCTTCTCCGCTACCAACGCAGATATCACAGTAGATAAATAATTTCATCGTTCCCCAATTACGACTATCTCGCTTCCTTCCTCGGTTCTCAAAATAACCCTCTTTTCAGCACAATCTAGACTTACACGATGCTTCCCTAACCAGTCTATGCCCAGAATCAAGTCGAACTCTCCAAACAGAAGTTCCATTAGATCAACCAAGAATACCGTTCCTTGGACTTCCAATAGAACGTCTCTAAACTGTTTACTAACCCTAATAGACTACCCCAACGGACTCACCACTGAAATCTCACTAGAAGTGCTCTCTCATGGAATTCCCAAAGTCTTAGACACAGAGCATACAACATAGGAATGTGTAGAGACTATGTCTATCAATGCAACATAAGGTACATCAAGAATTAAAAATGTACATGTGATGACATCTGGAGCATCTTTATCTTCACGACGACGTGCGGCATAGACAAGTGCAGGCTGCCTCGCCTCAGTCGACCTAGCACCTCTGCTTGGTACTCTCTGACCTCGACCCATACCGTTACCACCCCTAGCCTGCCCTCGGCCCTTAGGTGGTTGCTGTACCCCTCTTTGCGGCTGCGTAGTCTCAACAACTGGAGCTTGCATTTGGTTACCCCTTAATGAACAATCCTTAACAAGGTACTTAGTCGAGCCACACCTCAAACAAGCTCTAGTAGCCCTCCAACACTCACCTGGGTGGCGTCTATTACAGAGCTGACAAATCGCCACCCCAGTAGACGTAGCAGTAGTAAGCTCAGCTCTCACGGGCCTATCAGACCTAGCCTTTTTTTTGGCCTCATCCCAGTATTCGAAGGCTCAGAATCCCTCTTAGCCTTCCCCTTTTCACGATTTTGGTGCTCAGAGTGCTTCATCTCCTCGGCTATCTTGGCCTTCTCGACCAAGGCGGAGAAATCCCGCTCCCTCTATGGAGCTATCAGAACCCGCAGACTATCACGGAGACCATCCTCAAATCAAACACAGCGCTCATACCACTATGGCCCTCGCATAACGACTCAGTCTCAGAAATTTGGCATCATACTCGGCCGCTGAATGGTCTCCCTGAGTGAGATTCAAGAACTCACGTCGCCTAACGTCGGTACAGCTGGCTCCCACATACTTACTCTGATAGGTGGTCTTAAACAAGTCCCAAGTTAACTGATCGGGCTGAGTGCCCTCTTTAACGGTCAGCCACCACTGATACGCCTCATCTCATAGCAATGACACAGCCCCCTTGAGCTTCTACTCATAAAAAAAAGTCTAGATCGCCCATGATATGCTCCGTGGCCTCCATCCAGTACTCAGCCACACTCGAAGTAACTCTAGCGATGCCCCTAAATATCTCAGCCCCATTCGACTAGAGTCGTTCCGTAATCGACCCACGGCCTCTAGGCTCAGCATTAACCTTAGCGACCCTCTCCAGAATTCACAGCATGGCCTAGGACAGTGCATCGTCCCCAGCTGCATGGTCCTGAGACTCAGCACTAATCTCCGTAACAGGTGACATCGGTATCTCACCAGTGTCTAGATTAGGGATCGTATGCAAAGGACTCAGCTCAAATCCCTCTACGGCCTCTAGTACCCCGTCCATGAGTACCACGTGTGTTCATCGTAACTATCGAGTTAATTTGTATTTAGAATTTTATGAACATCAGTTTACAGTTTCGATAATTATTAGTAGATATTTTATGCAATATAGTAATAGAGTTTCGGAGTCAGTTATCGCGAGAAACAGTCTCACTACCGTTTTGATCCACACTATCTAAAGTGTTTCAGTAAGGTACTATCTACAGTAGTCTCACAACACCTATACAATATTTTTAGACAGATACAAATAGAATTTCAGTATAAGTATGCTTTCAGACAATACATATCAGAGTTTCAAAGAACTTACAGGATCAATGCCGAAGGTTCAGTGTACCACATACTTGTTATTAAAAATATTTCAAATCGCTTTACAAATCATTTCTGTAAAACCAATTTTGAAACCCAAATCAACAGCCAAGTTTTACAACCTAACTCTGATACCAATAAATGTAACACAAACTCAGCCTAGACGTTATGGCCGAATCTGGCGATGTCACATGAGAGTGTATTTAGAACCGTAGTTACCTTAACCCGTTTCAGTTATTATCTTTTACTTAGCTCAGAAAATGTGTATTGATTGGTTTACTTGAAAGCATTTCTTTATACACGGAAGCTTAAAAAAATAAATAAAGTTATCGTGATACGTTGCAGTTTCAAAATCCATAACCAGTAGTTCAAAATCCTGAATTTAAACCCAATAGTCTGAGCCCAGAAATTACATAAATACTCCCAATCAAAGCAGTTAAAATAATAAAAGCATTAAAAACCATAAAACCAGATTATATGAAGCAATGGTCACCGTCGAGCCCCCCGCTACACCAATCCATCTACTGCTGGGGATTACCTGACAGATAAAACAATAAAGAGGTAAGTTTTCGCAAACTCAGTGTGTACATCCCCACGGGCAGCATGTATACAAACAGATAATAGAGTATAGATAATTCGAGCCTGAGCTCTTTTCAAAATCGGTGTGGACCTTAGCTCACTCAGGTACAAAATCAGAACAATCGGACCTTAGCCTATGCAATTATCGCATGCATAACAGATCAGATTATTAGAGAAACATGCCCACCAACCCTGCACACCATCTCCGTCTAACCCAACACACCATGTGGGGATAGAATCGACCCACCCAGCCCTACACACCAGATATGGGGATATAATTAACCCATCCAACCCTACACACCAAATGGTACCGTAACCAGCACATAACAGCTGCATGTAGCATAGCTGCCAGATAACAGGCTAAAAGCCTTTCAGTCTTCCTTCTCTTCACCACAATCTCGACCCAATGTAATGCAACATAAATAATGTGGCATGCTTATATACAAATATCAGATCATACCATCATCAAGTCAAAACAAGTATACAACATTAGACAGATACACATGCTTAAAATTAACATGCTTTTGTATACAATCCAGTAACAAATTAGAGTATGGGATCTAAATAATGCTTACCGACCCTACAGTCAGGTCATAGTCGACTTGGGCAACCCGTACAACCTTACAGAACATTTCAAACAAGTTGGGCTCACACGCCAGTGTAGGCTCACACGCCCGTGTGCACAGCCCGAACTGGCCTTACCCGTATGGATCACACCGTCTAGCCCAGATTCCCACACGCCAGTGTGGGACCACCTGTGTGGCCCACGTGACCCAAGAGATCTAGCCCGTTCCTCGCATACGGCCTAGCCAGCCTCACACGCCCGTATCCGTCGTGCTCGTATGGCACGCGCACAGTCTGGCTCATCGATCACACGGCCGTATATCACCACACGGCCTCCACACAGACAGTTCACACACCCGTATGGCGTTGACAGTAGCATTTTTAGCTTTCACCGAAACGTGTTTTCAGATCGATTGGAGTACACAACTGGTATTGATTTGAAGCTAACGCAATCCCGAGCACTCCAGAACCTATTATTGAACATTATTTCACTCTTTTGATCACTTAATCTGAGTTACCAATAAACAGGCGAATCCTGAAAGTTAATCATAACGTTACCTTAAACAAAAAATAGCGATTCTTCACTATTTAAAACGTCGATTAGTGATCTACAGAACCCTGATTGTCTCCTAAATAGAAAACAATCTCTTAATAACCCAATATTTACTAAAATGAAACAGAACACATCTCCACACTTACCGAAAGTGCGTCTCCAAATATAAAAGTAAAATTATTTAAAAGAGAGGAAACAGAAATGAAGTAGTGTAAAGAAATTTCGGCAGCACAAGAGGGGATTTTCGGTAAAAAGAAAAAAAAAGAGAAAGAACGTGGAAAGGGAAAAATAGAAGAGAAAATTCGGCAGGGAGTGTTCTTTTAGGGAACTTCTCAGAAAAATCTCATAAACCCTACCTTTTCAGTGTTTTAGTTCACCTCCAATTCTATCACAGCCTTAGTGGCAAAAATAATGCCCAAGCCAGGGTTCGAACACAGAACCTCTAGCATAAACCCTTGCCACTTAACCACTAGACCAGCAGGCCCATTCTGTTAAGCTTTTACCAATAATTTATTTTAAGCCCATTAATCGAAAGTCAGGCTTTATTCTAATAAAGACCCAAAGCTAGTCCAAGTTAAGGCTTGAACTTGAAACCTCCCAAACACACCCTAGAGTCCATAAACACTTAAACCAACATAAATTTTATGCCAAACCAACACAAAACAAATGTTCAGATACCTCCATGCTCAGCAATCACAAAAGCCGAATTTATAGAAATTTGGGGCGTTACACATGAACTGCTTGACTAGTTGTTCAAAAGAGTGGATTAATCCTTAAGGTAATGGCAAGTGCTACTGTCGGGCCGTGTGCGAGAGAGTCATGGAGAAGGCTATGCACTTCACTCCATCATATGCCCCCAATATATTCATATGATTGTTATATCAGGCTAGATGGTCTTTTGGATCCCCCAATCTATTATATAGGAACTTCAAAAACTTGAAAGAGTTGGAGATGTGGTTTTTCAAAACTTTATGTGCCAACGGTTCATTAGAGTAGTTCCAGATTGATTCGTCTGTTTTTACTCCTTTCATTTCTTGCATTAGCTCTACCCTGAAATCTTGGAGTTGTTCTTCTCTGGAGAGGTTGTTGCTGCCTTGAGAATGTTGAGATGCCGCTGGAAGGTCGGCCTTGTAGAGGCCTTCCAAATTGCCAAGCTCATTATATCTTCGGAGCAAGGATTGAGCTCCATCTTCCTGATATTTTGAATTTTCTCGTTTGAGGACCTTCTGTGCAGCTCTCAACTCCATAATGAGTCGTTTATTCTAAGTATTTCTTTGGTTAAGAATGCACTATTTTTCTTACTGCTTCTTAAAATGACACTCTTGCTGAGAAAATGTTCTCCTAGATATCGTAATTTCTCTTAGGTTTTTGAATCGTAGGGCTACAGACTTGATGCTTGCTGGTGAGAACCTTGGTCCAGCTAGATAAGAGACATAGTTGTGAGACATGTTACTATTTCTTGCAAACAACGAACTATGTGATCAAATCGCTCAGGGAGTCGATGAGGCATTGTAGAAATTGGTGGAGTCGAAGCAGTTGGAGGATTGGTGGGGGTTGGAGGCTAAAGGATCCCTTAGAGCCTTTATTAACTACTCTAAGGTGGGGAGAAAGGCATTCACGTACTATAAAGAAATTTCTGCAAAGGTAGAAAGGGGAATCTGAATGGTGTTCAATCTAGTGGAGACTTCTGGAACAAGTGGAATAGGTGAGCTGGAAAGGGTAGGGGAGTTAACTTGGTTGGCTGGGTCATTGGTGAAGCTATGTTGTCCATGTTCACCGCGATAATTGTTGATACAATGTACAACAAGGGAGGAGTACATATTAGGCATTAGCCTATAATTTGACACCCATCGTTATTTATTTAGTTGGATGGGGAATTGGGGGAGTGAAGGAACTGGCTAGGAGAAAGGGAAAAAAAAAGGGGGGGAAGGGGAAGGGGAAAGAGAGAGAAATAGAGAAAGAAAGATATAATGTCAAATTGTGATTTTGGTTCTTTTATTATACTAAAATATGAGATTTAGTCCTTATAATTTAATTTGACATGATTTGTTAATATACTTTTATAATATAATTAGTTAGTCTAAATAATTAACACACTTAATAATTTTACTTAAATTGTTGAAGTGGATTTTTCCTTAAAATTATCATTCCAATAAAATAAAAGAAATTCTATGTTAGTATGATTAATTAGAAGGTGATTAAGCTATGATATTATTAGAAGAGATGTTTTTAAGACAATATATACGCTATTATTTTAATTGAAATAGTTAAAAAGTGTCAAAAAAGAGTGAGAAAATTATTTCAAAATTAAAGTATACGGACATAATCCTAGATTTTAGCATAATAGAGGGACCAACACTCTGAGTTGATCAAGAAAGAAAAGAGAAAAAAAAGGATAGAAAAACAACTAAAAGAGAGAAGATTTGTGTGGTTATTTTTATTTTTAAGTTTAAAGTATTATATATTTATTAAAAACTAACTTGAGTTTTTAGTATGTTCAAAAAATGATTCTATATTTCTACATTGTATTTAAATTGTTTTCTTATGTCACATTTAGAAAAATTCTAATTTTTTTATATATTTTTATAATAATTCAATTTATATAACATATTCATTCGTTTGTGTCCATGATTTTTAATATAAACATTTATACATTAATAGTTTTTTATATAGAGTTTTATAGGTTTATGTTTTTTTTTGGGTAGTGTTTTTGTGTTAATTAAATTAGTTATTGAATAAATTTAAATTTGAATTTATTCAAAGTTAAATCCCTAAAATAATTAGTCTGCACAAGCAAATTTAATGTCCATAATTTTCTATAAAATTTAATTTTAACAATTGAAAATAGACAATATGTATAGTAATTTATGTACTCAAAAGAGTTTCCAATTGCAAGTAAATACGTAATTAAAATGATTGATGCAATCGACTTGATAGTTGATATATGCAGTCGATTCTAATTAAAATGCCATAACACATTAGTAATATTATTCTAATTTCAAAATTTAAATAAATAGTTATTTATTAAAATTAAAATTAAATATAAGCTTTCATTATATATAATCAAATTAATTATAAAAGAAATTGTAAATCCCCAACTTCAGCAGGGAGTTAAAACAAGTAATCAATTAACTCAATGAACATGCAAATAATAGTTACAAACCTTAATTAACATTGATTTATTTTATTATTATTATTTGATAAAGGTGAAATTTTTTAATTCTATAAATAAGGTTAGAAAACCATCAATATGTAATTGATATTTATAAAATTAAAAACTAAATAAATGAGATACATGATCATTTCTTAAAATCTTACTTATGAAATTAACATCATAATTTTTTATTCTCATTTGTGAAATTAAAAAAACTTCACTGTCACAATATTAAATAATAATGCTATTTTAAATTTAAGGTTTTATATTAATATAATATAACAAAAAATAATTTTAATTATATATTTTTTAGAAATAGCACTAGTATGGATATAAGGAAGAAGCACAAATTCAGCCATTTCCATCATTATTCAAGGCAATACTTGGTGCAAAAATGCCCCCATTTCACCACATTTTTGCAATGCCATTTTTCCTCTTAACATGACACTACTTTGCTACTCCCTAATAACTTATCTGTACAAAACAAAACTTCTAAACAGCTTTTATATTCCCCTACATATTTAAGGAACCTCTCTGATTCTCCTTTTTAATCTCAATTTAATAAACATTTTCATACTTTACATGCTAAGCATTTACTGCAAAACTGGACCTTGGATAGATAGATATATATAACAATTTACTTACACAAGCAAATGGGAACCGGTAGCTGTACCTGATAGTATTAATATTATATCCTTCAGCTGTAAATTTCTGCACCTGGTTTCATGGTGGTTGCTTGTATGTAGACAAATAATCTTTGTAACCATTTTATATGCTATCTTCGTTCGAAATCATGTTGGACCAGATAATCTCGATTTCAAGCGTTCTTGAAGACCCGTCTTTGTTGCTATCATGGTTCAGGCTGAATAAACCGCTATATACTCCCTCCGTCACGACTTTGTCTATTTGTATAGTCACTCTTCCTAGAGTTGTCTGAAAAAGCCAACATCTCCATCAGCAATCAAAATGCAAAACATTTGAAAGATCAGAAATATAACTGTTCATCTGAGCACCAAGTATCACCATATCAAGGCTGCAACAACTGAACCGTAAATTCAGCAGAACATTGGAAATTTTATTTTACCTTCCCGAAAGTATTTTTGCTTTTGCAAATGATATGGAGTTTTTGTCCCTTCGGGGGCACGTCAAAAGCCCATGTAAAGGCTTCTTTCCATTCTGGAGAAGTACTGTGGCTCACAACCTAGTAATCATGCAAAACAACTAATGTTAAAGTATAGGCTTCGGTCGTAATAAAATAATGCAATAACATAAGAAGTTTCAGATAAGAACCATGGCGCAGATTTGAAAGCTATGCAAAAGGAATTGAGATTCTAAACTTGCTAATAAATTCTTGTTCTGAATAAATGTTTCTGGAGATATTTTACTGAATAAATGAAATGCTAAGCACTGAGTTTCTGATAAATTTATACCTGCAAACTTCAAATTTTTTGAACAAAGAGAAACTAGAAAATCTTGATAAGTTGATGAAGTCATGCATGCCACAAATACAGTATAAAGTGGAAAATGCAGGAGCCATAAAATAAAATAAGAAATGGTAATATGAGAAAACCCCTATTTTCTAAACTCTAGCAAATGGAAATCAATGCATAGCTATAACTAAATTAGAGACCAAAAAGGGCTAAGACATGGAAATTTTCCTAAAAATAAAGAACAAGATTCAAGGTTTCTTTCCAACGACTTTTAAAGAGTTGTTACCTTGGTTTGCCTGGGAGGACCATTCCCTATTGTCAATCGGCAAAATGCATTAGTGGCTCCCATGGCTTGCTTTAGGTTGTTCCCCCGCTTGATGGTAACAGTCAAACACCCTGGTAAGCAGTGCAATAGGTTGTCTGCTCTCTCATGGAAGCTCGGAGGACAGGTTTTCATCAGCATTTGCAAAATAGGAATTGCTTCAGCTGCAATCATGGACTGAGATTTCGCAATTTCTATAGGCATGGTTGACCAAGAATGTTTTAACAAGCAGAGGGTGTCTAATACAGCTTCCTGGGCACCCTCACTCCCGGACTTCAGTGCTCCTATGAGATGGGGAATACACAAGGTAGCCGCTTCAGAAATATGGAGCTTAGGAAAGTTGGCAAATATCACATTCAATGTTCTCAAGACTTCTTCATTAATAGTTGCAGCAGACCACAAATCTCTCTCTAGGGCAGCTGCACGGCAAAGTGACTATGTATTTCAATATTAAAAAACAATGTTGAGAACCAAGACAGGAATTTTTGCAAAGAGAAAAGTAAGAACTTGAGCTAGATATTGTCCGTTGGCTGAAGTCTTTGAAGTGTAAAATGGTCATTGTATAACATGAGGATAAGAACTTCAGACAAATATGAATTGAGCCAAGTTTCAAGCAAATGTAGAACGTTTCAAAATGAAACCAGCAAATTGTAAAAGCAAGAACAAATTGTTGCAACGTTATATCACCTGTCAATGATCTGATGAGCTCATTTGATACATATTCCTGAAGGGTGTGATTAGAGAATAAGAATTTGATAAGCAATGCTGCCTGCACAGCAACATCAGCATTAGGAGAAAGCAGAAGTTCCTCAATTACTAATATGCCACCGGCTTCAGCTACAGCTCGCCTATTAGTTCTACTCCGCATAACAAAGTTTTGCAATGCACAAATTGCAACCATTTTCATGTCTTCTGTTGGCTGATCCTCGAGTAAGCTTACAAGTGCACGACATGCAGAAACAGAATCACTCGCTCTAGCATGTCCTTCATGCTGGGAGAGGTCTCCAAGAGCTAAAGTTGCAAGGAGCCTCCCAGACTCAGATCTTGTCTGTGGGTCTAACAAATACTGTGCTAAGGGTGCAATGGCATACTTAGAAACCTTCATCTCTCGTACCCTTACATTGTTAAATAAAGCTTCAAGCAGTCTTCCGGAAGCTTCTTCACATTGGTGAGATCTTAGAAGATCCAACAATGCATCTATAGCTCCTGCTTCAGTCATTTGTTCAACACTTAAAGGATCGCTCCTTTCATGGACGATTAAGGCATTAAGAGCCACAGTAATGGTGCTCTCAAGTGTGGAATGCAACATTTTGACCAGAACAATTATTGGAACTTTAAAATAGTACTCGGCATTGAAACGCAGAACGTTGGAGAGAACCAAAGCAGCTGATTCCCAAAGCACATGAGGAGGATGAGGATCATCTTGAATGATGACTTTTGCAAGCTCAAAAATACCTCCAGCATCAACAACTGCCCTTGGCCAACTTGAAGAGATCTTTTCCAAAGCTTTAATAGCTGTTTGCTGCAGATTCAGTATACCAATTCCTGCAAGCTGCACAAGTGGCACAACTGCACTTTTTGTCGTGATGTCTTGCTGAAAATGTTCCTGTGCAAGAAGATGAGTCAATAATTCAGTTCCAAGTTGCTGGATAGCTTGCGATGGTGATTCCAAAAATGAAATCAGAGGTTCAATGACTTGACTGGGAGTCAATTTCAGAGTTGCAAGGCTTTGTGGCTTCTCCAAGATATTTACAAGTGCTTGCAAGGCACTGTGCTGTCCCCACAAAATGAAATCTGGACGAAGTAAAACCATGAAAAGAGGCTCCACTATTTTTGCAGCATCTGAACTTCTAGCAATGGCATTATTATTTGTCAAAATCCGGAACAACTCAGCAATTGAGGAGCACAATGAACTGGACACAAGAGGGAGTAGCTCGAGACAATTATCAATAACACCAGCTTTGACCATGTCTAATTTGCGCGGTGTGCAGTCTTTCCCCAACTTTATGAGTGCACATACACTGGCCTCAATAATCAGATGGTTTCTCCCAGAAATCAAGCCAACAAGGAGATCCACAATGTCATATGCTGCTGCAAGCTCCACATGCTGCTCATCATCTAACAATCTCTCAAAAGCACAGATTCCGGACTCCAAAGCTGCACAACTATCAGACTGTATTAGAGAAATAAGTGGCTGCATGCATTCAGAGGCTAACGGATTTGATCTAAACTTAGAAATTCCAAAGAGAATAAAACAAAGTTGTGCAGCATTCCTTTTCAATTCCAAAGATGAAGCAGACAATAAGATTTTGTATAGACTCTCAAGTGGGTTTCCTTCAACATCGGTCATTATAGCCGCTTTTAAAGTATTTCCTGAAGTTAATTTGATCAAGGAAACAAGAGCAGCCTCTTGCTCACTCTCATATGCAGCAGAAAGCATGTCAACCAGTGGTTGTACTGCCTTCCTAGCTAATTCAGAATCTCTAACAGTTTCAGCATCAAAAATTTGATGGAGAGCCCTTGCAGCACTGAATCTAGCGTTTTTTGAACCCAGGCGCAGAACAGCTATAAGTTGATTCAATGAGCTAAGCGATGCTTCATATCGAATAAGATCCTGATGGCCAAATAATATTCTTAGTAATTCACATATATCAGCCTCTGTTGAGTCTTGAGGGCTTAAAGATAGATATTTTGTTAATGCATCAAGAGCTCCAGCTTCACCCATAATTAATTTATTTGTATCGCTTCCATCTGCTATGTGGGTTAAGAGTTGAACAGCAATTGGAGGGGCTCCGGGCCTATCTGGTATTGGTTTCAAGAGATCCACTAAAAGAGGAATAGATTTCCGTGCAGCAGAGCCAACTCTCACATCTTCAATTTCAAAAAGAGTTTCTAGAACAACTTGACCCGGATTCTGTCCTAGAGAAAATTCTTTGGACAAAGCAAATAAGTTAGGCATATCTGATTCCATGTATCCAATCAACGTTATCAACCCAGCAATCGCACCTGAATTTGCAATGACAAGATTTATTCCTTTGCTCCCACTACAAACTAGACTAGCCATTGCCTGAGCAGCAAAGTATCTGTCAAT
This sequence comes from Gossypium anomalum, assembly GCA_025698475.1. Lineage (NCBI taxonomy): Eukaryota > Viridiplantae > Streptophyta > Magnoliopsida > Malvales > Malvaceae > Gossypium > Gossypium anomalum. Next base: position 8,109,672 of record CM046961.1, read on the forward strand.
AACCTCTTCAGATCTCAGCAGAAGAGCAAGCGAAGGTATGATACACATGGTTTCAGTAGACAAAACAACATTTTCATCTTGGAACAAGATAGCCAGAAGCAGGGCGGTAATCCATATACCTTCAGTATCCTCAAGTTCTGCCTGTAAATACACAGTTTTTAGCAAGGAACATTATGTACCAAGCATGATTGTACATCATATCAACAACAAAATTAAGCAATGATTTTAAGAGCAGGGAATTTATATCACATCCCATCTATTTAAAAAACATGTTCTCACTTTCACTCCACAATCATGTCAGCATTATATTCTTCCTCACTTTTTCTCAATTCTATGCTGTAACATCCAGAAGATACCTTGGTCAGTTTGTTATACGCATCTACAATCATGGCATGTTTCGCTAGCAAAAATATACCTTATACTTGTATATAAGACATATAAGACAACACTTGGATAAGCTCCAGAAAAAGAAATCTGTACTGCATATAACAAGAGCAAAGTGTAACTGAAAACCTATTTAAAGTTGGTGCAAGTATTTAACCTTGCAGATACTTTTATACACTCTAGTCTGTGAGCATAGTTACATGACAGTATAATATTAAGTATCATTGGCCTGAAAATTGAAAAGGAAAAATGAACTAGACTTAACGCATCTCACACTATCCCTCCAATTTTTGCTTATTTAATTATCAAAGACCCATATTTTAAGCTATGCTAGAAAGCCAATAAGTTTACCTTGTTAGTCCTTTTCTGAAATCAATCAGAATAAAAGAAGAGGTAGTTCAGCATCTATTCCAGAGGTGGATTTTATATATAGAGAAAGGGAGGGGTGGATATACCTGGGGATTGGAAGCATAGCTTGCAAGCTTGTCAGAAAGCACCTCAAGTCCACCAGCTTCCATTATGGTAATTCTATTTTTCGAAAAGCAGGAAGATAGAATTGACAATAACCATAAAGCAACAGTTCCACCCAATATAGTAGCTGGATCAGGAACATCAAACTCCTTGCCTTCCTGGAATGCAGTTCTCTCAATAAAGTCTCTTGGGGCACTGACTTCAACTTCTAAAGAGGTACATCTCGTATTCCTCTTCACCATTTCCACTAAAGCTTCTACTAGAGGTGTTAAGCACCCAGATTGATCAAGTACATCCAATGACTGCTGTTTGTGTTCTTTCACACTACATGTAAGAAGTGCAGCCCCTCCAACTCTGACTTCCAAACTAGTAGAATTCATTGTTCTATTGGCTAGTGAACCAATAGAACTTGATCTTGCAACCAATTGATCACTGAGAAGAACTGGTTGCTCCCCACAAAGCCTAGACAAAATTTCTATGGACTTATCTTGCAATGCAGGAGGCCCCTCAGCAAGGCATTGCACAAGAGGCTCTAAACTTGAGGGAGACTCGGCAAGTGCAGACCAAGGCGGATAACTTAAATTGATGCCCTTTTTTGTTCTACACAAGAGTGCAACTACTTCTAAAGCGTCAGCAGCATCAGTGGTGTCCATAGTCATTGCATTTAAGGAATCAACAAGTGAAAGAACAGCAAAACGACACTGAGAATTTCCTATAAGCACATCACCTACTGGAAAATACTTGAGTAATTGATAAAGAGCCCTTGATGCATTCTTCTTACCTTCTGAAGTTCCATCTCCGAGCACTCTTGTCAAAGCCGGAACAATATCTTCAGCCAGTGCTTCTGCAGCAATATGGGAATCAGAGAGAAGATTGGCCAAGGCAGAAACAGCTGTTTCAGCAGCACCTATGAGCGAAGTTTTTGTTAATTTAATTAGAGGCTTGACATCTGCTGCTGCAATGTAAGCCATTTTATTAGCAGTTTTTGACTTGGTTGGGCGAGATAGAGCACCCAATGCTCGAGCCGATTGTGTTGCAACATCTTGAGCCTTGCTGGACAGAAGCTTCATACAAGGATGCACAATTTCATCAGTTGCAAGACTATCACATATATCTTGTCTTGTGCTAAATAGATCAGCTAGGACAGAAGCTGCATACTCTTGAGTTTCTTCATTTGCGGAGTTGAGAACCTGAACAAGAGATTTCAGTCCTTTGTTAGCAGCAGATCCCTTATGCACAAGATCCTCATGCAGTGCCATTGTGAGTAGGTGGCCCAAAACTCTAATTATATGGGCCTTTGAGCTTGGAGTATCTCCCAGGAGCAAAGCTAATAACTGATTAATAGTGGCAGAATCAGCTGTTCGGACAAGCTTTGTAAGAGCCTTAGCTGATGCTTCTTGCCCTTTTGGGCCACCAATTCTTAAAAGCCATAAGAATGCCGGTACTGCACCTGCACTTTCAACACAGGCACAAATATCTTCACTGTGACAGCATAAATTCCATAGAATATGAGCTGCATCCTCCCTAGCCTTCTGAGATCCTGTCTCCAATAACTGCACCAATGGAGGAATCCCACCAGCAGCAGTAATGGCCCACTTACAGTCGTCAGCCTGATTAGTCAAGATGGCCAACAACTGTACAGCATACTCTTGGTGCTGTTCACTGGATAGGCCCAACAATGATATGAGCAGCTGAATACCTTCTCTGTTACCAATAGCTTCCCAAATACCAACTTTATCACAGCATAAGCTGGTTAAATAAAGTATTAGATGTTCATGAACATCAGCAGCAGCCATTGTTATGAGCCCAATAAGAACCCATTTTGCTTCCGCATGATTGAGCCATCGTGAGAGGTAGGTGTTACCATACAAGCTTGCCATGGCCTCAAGGACACGATCTTGGACTAGTTTATTATCACGAGGCTTGAGTAACATAACTAATACATCCTCTACTTGTGCTACATCAAAGGGTTCCTCATCGAGACCAGAAGTCTGCTCAAACACAATTAAAGCATAAGCAAGTGCTCCTACTATGTCAGCAACAGGTGCAGCTAAGCAAGAAGATTGTGATAGTTCTCCAAGATACAGTATCAAATCAGACATCCCTCCGCAAATATTTGCTAAAGCATGTGTCGCATGTCCCTGCAGAGCCTGGGCATGCTCTCCTTGCATGCACTCTTTAGAAGGAGCAACTACAGCCCCAATGAGAATATGAACACCATTCGCATCTACAATGGCCTTCTTTGCTGCATTTGACCTTAAAGAAAGAGCTTCCAAAGCATCTGCAGCACTTGCACGGACAGAAGTATCATTATTCTTACCTACAAGATGAAGCAAGACTTTGACAACTCCAGAATCTATTACTTTTGGGATGCTATCACTGAATGCCAACATCAACCGGGCCAAAAGGGAAGCAGCATTGGATTGAGCAGCAGCATTATCAGAAGAGAGAAGACCCACAATGATATCTACTCCTCCAGCCTCAAGTGTAGCTCTCCAATAGTCATCCTTCTCACCACAGAGGTTCCTCAAAGCTCCGGTAACAAAACCTTCTACCACTTTGTCCTGTTTGTTTGTTGGACTGAGCTGTTCCCATAAAGTTGGCACTACACCTTCTGTAACAAATATTTTCATACCAACATGATCATCTGAAAGACCACCAGACGAAACTTCAAATATTGCCTCTGCTGCTGCCTTCCTGGTCTCAGTTGATTCAGACTTCAAAAGTGAGAGTAATGGTGGAATGCATCCACCTAGAAGCACCTTTAGCCGTAAGTCCTCATCTTTGCATAACACAGTCAGAATTGCAGCAACATTGAGTTTTGCTATAGGGGTGCCACTCCTAAGAATGGATATGAACAATGGCATTGCTTGGCCATGTGAACCAATAAGTGCTCTTGCTTCCTTTCTTGCTCTGGCAATACCCAGCATCTGCACTGTTATAAGTTCTTTCTCACTGGGTGAAGACATGTTGGCATGCAGTTGCTCAATAAAACGAGCAACTGTACCCACTGTATCATCAAGATCATCCGCTGCAGTGATTCCATATGATTCCCTAGATGTAAACCACCAATTCATTTGTCCACAATTAGCATTAAAAGAACCAGAAAATCCCAAAACACTTAAAAACATCATAATAAAAGAGAAACTATCCCAATTCTCATTGTATAGAGATGATCTCTGCAGATTCATAGTTAGTTTCATTTCTTCATCTTCATCGGGATATTTTACTTAACTCGCCAGCCACATTAGCTCACCTCGGCTTATAAGAAGATGAGGGTCCACAGTCTTGCGGTTCAGGGGAGGGAGACTTTGACATTACCAACAAAACCCACTTTAGCTTGCTCCTTGGTCTCCTGCAGAATTAGACAAACAAATATTCAACTAGATGACCGCTGGATCAGTCCATCAAAAAGCCAGAAAGTTGTCACATATAGAACACAACGTTTAATTCTAATAAGCTTATTTCTCATATAAATCTTTGTCAAGAAGTTCACAACTGTGTTATAGGAAATTATCAATTTCACTAATCCACCCCAAAACCCTATGATTACAAAATCAATAAGGAGGAGAATCGAAAAGGGACTATATTAGACAATTCCCAATTTCCCAGATATGAAAATTACACAGCTGATACATAACCAAATATAATCCAAATTCTGCATCTTCAAAAAAAGTAAAATAAAGCAAAATTCAGCTGTCAAAATCAAAATGATACCTTTAAAAAAACTTACCTTTGCTAAAAATGCAAATGCTGAAGAACTCCCCACTTTATTACTAACACCAAACCCACCTTCTTCTCATCCCAAGAAGCATTATCGTCACTTTAACACTTCACCATTGAACCCAATTTTGCCCCAACATAACTAAAACTCAGAAAATGTAGTAATGCTACTAGGCTAACTCACACTTCAGAAGTAAGTAAAAGTTTTTGGCTTTCTTATTTACCAAGTACTAAAAAGAAAAAAAAAAAAAAAAAACAGATTTCAAAAATGGAAATTGAGTGACAGAAAAGAATCAGATCTTGAATATCAATTTATTGAAACCAAAATTAAAGAAGATGATAAAAAAAGAGAGTATTATTACTAGTAATATTCAAATGAAATTTTGATGAGAAAAAAGAAAATTGAGAAAGAGTACGGAGATCAGATCAAAATAAGGAATTAACTGTATCCAACGAAAAAAAACAAGTGTCCTTTCCTTAACTGTCAAAAAAATTAAACAAATAAATAAAAAAACAATTTTCCATAAAAATGGAAAAACAATAAAAGGAAAACAGTACTCCTAAGATACCTTAAAATTCAGTGTATGATAATGAAACCCAAATGAAAGCTACTCCCAAATCAAATATAAAACACACAGAAAGAGAGTTATCATAAAGAGTTCACAAATAGAGAACAGTTAAAAAAATAGACACAATACAAAGCAAAGAAAGAGAAAGTCTGGGTTTTTTTCATTCCTTTTTTTTTTTTAATTTTTAAAGTTTATTCTTAACATTTCTTTTTACCATCTTGTACGATTTGTTTTTATGTTACTAATTTGTTTGTTTTGTGCTTTTTTTTTAATTGAAAAATGTCAAACATTGGGAAAGGGGAGATATCAGATTTGCAGGTTTACCATTCTATAACTGTCACTCGGACTGGTAAAGTCAGAAACAGTGAGAAAATAACTGTCATTTTCAGCCCTATCAAAAAGAAAGATAACAATAAATTAATAGTGAGTTTGGAGACCCATAATATTTAATTTTATTATTATTATTATTTTTATATTATCTATAAATGTATCTCCAAATTCACCCTAAATTTGGAAAAGATGAATTTTCATTTCACATATTTCATAATTTTAATATTAATATTTTAATAGTTTTCAATATAATTATATTTATGAATTTAAATTTTCAAATCGATCTCATATATTTATCGTGTTCATATAAAATATTAAGCGATTTAAATTTATTTACATAAAATAAATGTTTTTTTATTTTGATCTTGACATGAATGATTTATATAAATAAAACATAAACTATGCTAATTGAATTGCTAAAGTATTAAATTTGTCCCCATTACTTTAATTGAATTTATCAAAATGACATACATGCTCTTTTGTAGTTTTTGGCTGTATGTGTATGTATTTCCCTGCATTTGCAGCTCTCCCTTTGCTTCTGTTCCAAACCTTAGTGTAAAGGTTGGTGGTTTGCGGCTTGTGTATGTTAGCTTTAATGGATTTTGGCTATTTTACCAAATTAACTCAAAAACATTTGATATGTATAAAAACGATCTAGGTTTAAAAACAATCACTAAAATGACTTGAAATGAACAGTAAAATAGGGTTTTGGCCTTCTAATGGCTAGCACCACATAGTATTTTGGCCCCATGATTGCTTAATGATTGTGTCAGACTTTAAAAAATTAAATTTTTTGGTTATGGCCTTCCAATGGCTAGCACTAGGGTATTTTTTTAAATTGTATTATACTGGTATACAAAAATACCAGTATTTAAAAAAATTGGTTCTGGCCTTCTAATGGCCGGCACCATGTACGAAAAAAATTCAATTTTTTTTTAAATACTGGTAGTCTGGTGCCGACCATTAGAAGGCCAGAACAAAAAAAAAAATTTAAATACTAGTTGTCTGGTGCCGGCCATTAAAAGGCCAGCATCAAAAAAATTTTTGAATTTTTTTATTGCATATCTGGTGCCGGCCATTAGAAGGCCAGAACCAATTTTTTTTTTAAATATTAGTATTTTTGTATACCAGTATGATACGATTTAAAAAAAATACCCTGGTGCTGGCTATTGGAAGGTCAGAACCAAAAAATTCAATTTTTTAAAGTCTGACACAATCATCAGGCAATCATGAGGCCAAAATACCAGGTGGTGTCGGCCATTAAAAGGCCAAAATCCCATTCTACTGTTCATTTCAGGTCATTTTAGTGATTGTTTTTTAACCTAGGTCATTTTTGTAAATATTAATTTTTTTTCGGTCAGTTTGGTAAAATAGCCACGGATTTTACACATTTAAAATTTGCATTATTGCTCGTGCAATTAGAGCATCCCCCTTAGTGTGTATGAAGTTAAAATCTGCTAATTATAGACTTTACTTTCCTTTATTGTGTGTATTAAGGACGAAAAGAAAGAAAAGAGAAATGGAGAAATATAAAGATAATAGAAACGGGGGAGAATGATTGCATTCTACAAGCAATTTCGACACTAATTAAGATGTAAGGCATCTTTGATGAAGGTAGTATATTGGAACAAGAAGGAAGAAATGATTCATCTTCTAGTGCAGGTTGTAATTCAAACATAACGGCTGAAGGTGTCAATCTTAGGGATGAGGTTGATGTTGAGTCTTTGAATGAAGGTGTCCATAACGATCATCTTATATTAAAGTTAAAATCAGGTGCAATCACATGTATGCGATTCAGAAAGATTGATGCATTGTTAAACTATTATCAAGAACAAGCCAAGTTGAACAATTTTAGTGTGGTTAGGAGATCAGTGTGCAAAAAAGGGTTCTGAAGTCCTCAAGTATGCTTTCTTAACTTAAGATAAAGGTGGAAAAGCTAGTGACAATAGTAGTAGCAAAAGAAGTAGCTATCATGCAACAGTAAATGTTTATTAGATAATGATGGAACATGTTGTCTAACTAAAGTAGTGAGAAAACTTTCTCATGAATTGCTTTCAAACATGTCTAGGCTTGTAGATGCATGTTTCAAATGAATTAAAGAGGAATCTTAAGACAAATGATATGGCTAGCCTTTGAATTTGCAAGCACACTAAATTAGTCCAAGTTCAATGAGGTGAGCCAGATGAAATAGACAGTTTACCAAAAGATTGTAGAAACTATATTCATAGAAATAGGAGGTTGATTCTTAGGAGAGCAATGATAAGTCATCACACAATTTTTTTTGCGAAATGCAAAGGAAAGATAGGGACTTTTACCACCGAATGGCTATTGATGGTGATAGAAGATTGAAAAACAATTATCTAGATTTATCCCCAGAGTAAAACAACATACAAGGCCTTCCATGATGTTATTAGTTTCAACATGACTTATTGTGTGAACAAGTATAAGATGCATTTCTTTAATTTATGGGAGTTAAACACCATGGTTAGTTTATCTTTCTTGGGTATGCTCTGATTTCATGTGAAGAAGTAGCAACATTTAGATGGTTGTATTCAACGTGACACTCTGTTATGGGAGACATTCATCTTTATTATATTTTGATTGACTAGCACGAAAGCATAAGGCAAGCGATCAATGAGGTAATGCCTAGTGCAACTCATAGATTCTGCGTATGTCACATCTACACTAAGTTGCCTGCGAAACTTAAAGGAGTAAAATGTAAACACTCCATTAACTTGTATTTTACCAGTATAAATATTGTAAATACTAAAAGATAAGAATTTATAAAGTTTAAATTTCTTAGACTCTTATCTTGTACATAGACACGAATCTTAGTAATTGATGTAATTCAATCTGTATCATTAGATCTAGGGGAGCTCAACTATAAATATAGGTCTTCCCCTCATTTGTAAATCATTCATTGTTCGAGTAATCAAATATATTGAGAGCATTTACTCAAACATATTGTCTGCATTGCTTTCTTGAAGCTTTTTTTTCGATTAGTTGCTTCTTTGCTTTTTTAGCTTGCTTTCACTTTATTTCAGTGCTTTAGAAAATTTCCTTGTGTAGGGAAGTGACTAAGGCCAATCATCAAGAAAGACCTCAATTGTTGCGCGACATAGGTGTCTGTGTGTCGCAACATTGACCTTCCATCACCTTAAGGAAGTAAACTTCACCAAAAACCCAACTTGAAGTAACTTGTCGTTGAGGTTGTGATACTAAGTGTGGGGTGCCACGACATTAAGCCTCAAAGTCATGATTCCAAGCCTTCGAGGCAAGCCAAACTGTGACAACCCGAATTAGGGCCTAATCGAAATAGTGGTTTCGTGACCACAAATCTGAGATAGAAATAATTATTTTATATTTATTTTGAGGTTTATGATATGATTTCATGATTTCGTGAAAATTCCGTAATGAAATTCTATGCATTAAGCGCTTAAGTTGAGATTAGGGACTAAACTGAATAAATTGCAAAACTTGTGTTCTAGAAGTTTTTAGTATGAAATTGCTTTGGAATATTAATTAGGAGGTCTTAAATAGCAATTTGACCAATTCCTAAGTTATGGACAAAAGTTGGACATGGAGGGAATTTTTAGAAAGTTTAGTAGTAAGGGCATTTTGGTCATTTGTATATTAAATGAAATAAAATGGGAAAAATAACACAAAATTTGGTCATCTTCATCACTAGTTGCTGCCAAAATTTGCTATCCTCCATATCTAGGGTTTCTTCAACTTTCAAGCTTCATAGTAAGTGATTTCAAGCCCCGTTTTTAATGTTCTTTACATTTTTGAAATCCTCGTAGCTCGGTTTACCTATTTCTACTATTATTTCGAGTTAGGGTTTATGTTTAAAAATTTACCCATGAATGATAGGCATGTATTTTGATGTTTGATGGTAGAATATGAATGTTTGAAGTTAGGAGAACGATCTTTTCTAAGCGATTTTTAGCGAAAAACGAGCAAAACGGCATAATCGATAAAAATACCTATTGTTCATAATTATGTGTTAGAATGAGAATTTGATGATGCCATAGAAGAGAAAAATGATCAGCATGTCATTAAACATAAGAATAAGGGCTGAAATTAAATTTCCGAGCCTTGGGGCAAAATCGTAATTTTGTAAAAGTTAGGGGCAAAATGTAATTTTTGCATAATGTGATTTTGGATTGAAACAAATAGTTAGAGTGTTAAATGAACTAAATGTGTTGTTATAGATCAAGAAAGGCGTGGAATCGACCTCTCTAACGGGGGAAAGAAAAAGCTTTGGACTAAATTGCAAAATTTCTATATTTTGCACCGAGGTAAGTTTGTACGTAAATAAATCATCGATTTCTTTTATGTTATTGTATTTTGATAACATGTGGAATATGGCTGCCTATCAAATGGTTATTTGATGTAAGTTAGAATTTAAATTGATTTCTGACAATTTAGTAAAATGTTAGAAAAGTGAGAAATTTCCTGTTGAACCTTCGGAATAAAAACGATACAAATGAACTATTGTGTGGTCACGTGTGTAATACTAAGTGCAGGCTACTATGTGTACCAGATTATTGGTCGCATGTGTAGTACTAAGTGCAGCTACTATGCGTGCATTCAAAACTCGTGGTCACGTGTGTAGTACTAAGTGCGAAGCTACTACGTGTACCAGATTATTGGTTGCATGTGTAGTACTAAGTGCAGGCTACTATGCGTATCATATAGCTTCGGCTACAAGTGTGGAAATGGGAAAATGTTCAAGTAGTTGTGTATCTGTTGTTATTCCGATGAGTTCAACGGGCAATCGATTAAATGAAGATACATGTGAAAGTGATTATGTGATGAATAAGTGCAAGTATATGTTTATTTGAATTTATGAGCAATATGATCGATATGTGAGCGAACCTCGGTAAAATGGAAAGGATTGAGCGAATTATGTAAGAGTGAATTTTTGTAGTAAAACAATGTTGGACAGCAGTAGTTGCATAATTTTGAAAATTCACCAAAAATCATGGAAGTATAATTAAATCTCAAATAAATTATAGAATTAAAGCTTAATGGGTCTACTTTCATATAAAAGAAACAGGGGAAACAAAAGACTTCTATATTATGTGATAATTGAATTCTTGTGAAACAGGTTCTGAATGAATTTAAGATCCCCTATTTTGACTTTATAAATTCACCATAAATTGTACAAAAATTATTAAGAGTCATACCATACATGCATGGATTCCTTATTGAGTCTATTTTTAAGGGAAATAAACGGTATGGTCGTTGGAATCTTGTACAGGGAGAAATTTTGTTCGTAATGGACAGGTGTCAGAGTAGTCATACCCTGAAACAGGGGAGACTTTAACTAATAAACTATACTAATTGGCCCGACCAAAAATTCTAGAAAAAAATTAGTAAATAGAATTATGAGTTTAGTTTCAAGTAAAATTTACGGAATTGAATTTTGAGATATGTAGCTCAAGATATGATTTTTCTTTTAACCGGGACTCTAGAAAATAGCCTGTCATCAATATATCTAACCATATACTAGTATGATTGTTTTACTTTGATAAATTATATATCAATTTAGTACTTACTTACTAAGCTATATGCTTACCATCTTTTCTTTTTCTTGCTTTATAGAATTATTAAGCCAGCTCAGGATTTTGGAGATCGTCGGAGACTCATCTACACTATCAATACTTTTTGGTATTTTGTAATCACTACTTTGGAATTATGGCATGTATAGAGAGAGACGAATCATTTTGTTATATGTCATAATTAATTTGTTTTAAAGTATCACTTTTCTAAATTTTAAAATCTACATGTATCTATGTATATCTGTTAATGCTATCAACTTTAGTCTAAGCTAAAGTAAGTAAATTGAGTAAGGTCAGGTTAATGCATGAATTCATGTTTTCGTGAACGGTAATGCTCCGTACCTTATTTCGGTCTAGAATATGGGTATGGGGTACCAATAATTTGGTACACGTAGTAGCCTGCACTTAGTACTACACACGTGACCACAGTTTTCGGGTACGCATAGTAGCCTGCACTTAATACTACACATGCGACCAATAATCTGGTACACGTAGTAGCCTGCACTTAGTACTACACACGTGACCACACAATAGTTCATTTGTATCGTTTTTATTCCGAAGGTTCAACAGGAAATTTCTCACTTTTCCAACATTTTACTAAATTGTCCGAAATCAATTTAAATTCATAGCTTACATCAAATAACCATTTGATAGGCAGCCATATTCAACATGTTATCAAAATACAATAACATAAAAGAAATCGATGATTTATTTACGTACAAACTTACCTCGGTGCAAAATATAGAAATTTTGCAATTTAGTCCAAAGCTTTTTCTTTCCCCCGTTCGAGGTCGATTCCACGCCTTTCTTGATCTATAACAACACATTTAGTTCATTTAACACTCGAACTATTTGTTTCAATCCAAAAATCACATTATGCAAAAATTACATTTTTGCCCCCTAACTTTTACAAAATTATGATTTTTCCCCAAGGCTCGGAAATTTAATTTCAGCCCTTATTCTTATGTTTAATGACATGCTGATCATTTTTATCTTCTATGGTATCATCAAATTCTCATTGTAACACATAATTATGAGCAATAGGTATTTTTATCGATTATGCCGTTTTGCTCGTTTTCGCTAAAAATCGCTTAGAAAAGATCGTTCTCCTAACTTCAAACATTCATATTCTACCATCAAACATCAAAATACATGCCTATCATTCATGGGGAAATTTTTAAACATAAACCCTAACTCAAAATAATAGTAGAAATAGGTAAACCGAGCTACGAGGATTTCAAAAATGTAAAGAACATTAAAAACGGGGCTTGAAATCACTTACTATGAAGCTTGAAAGTTGAAGAAACCCTAGCTATGGAGGAGAGCAAATTTTGGCAGCAACTAGTGATGAAGATGACCAAATTTTGTGTTATTTTTCCCATTTTATTTCATTTAATATGCAAATGACCAAAATGCCCTTACTACTAAACTTTCTAAAAATTCCCTCCATGTCCAACTTTTGTCCATAACTTAGGAATTGGTCAAATTGCTATTTAAGACCTCCTAATTAATATTCCAAAGCAATTTCATACTAAAAACTTCTAGAACACAAGTTTTGCAATTTATTCGGTTTAGTCCCTAATCTCAACTTAAGCGCTTAATGCATAGAATTTCATTACGGAATTTTCACGAAATCATGAAATCATATCATAAACCTCAAAATAAATATAAAATAATTATTTCTATCTCGGATTTGTGGTCACGAAACCACTATTCCGATTAGGCCCTAATTCGGGTTGTCACACAAACATTGAACTAAAAGGAACCCAATGGCCAATTGTCCAGGTTGCAATACCAGCAAGGCCATGTCGTGACACTAAGTGCCCCCTAAGACAATGTCATGCCCATTGCTACTGATGTCATCAAACTTGGTGACTGAGTTGAATTGAAATCATATATTGTACAAATTGATTTATAGTGGATTACTCTATGGGAAAAGCTTCGCAAATGTAAAAAAATTTTAAAATGTGCAATCAAACTTTTATATTCATATCTTATTTTTATGCAACCAAATGAATGAATTCTCCCTTCTTCTTCGATATATAATTATAAATTTTGAAAAAATTTTGTAAATATCATATATTTTTTATAAATGGCACATAGTTTTCTATTAATGAAGGGATAATATACTCTTTTGCCCTTGAAATTGGCAAGTAAGCTCTCTTTGTCATGTATGCTTTTTTTTTTTTTCACTTTAGCACTTGAACTTGACAATTAGGTCCATTTTGGTCCCTAAACTTGAAAATTATAAAAGTTTGATGATGTGGTACTCTGATATTATGCCACATCATCACTTGAAAATTTAAAATTTTATATAAATTTTCAGGTGATGTTATTGTACAATCTCAGAGTTTCATATTCAGTATTTTAATAATTAGATCGATGGTTGAACTAGTCAAACCATTGGTTCCCGATTCACCTAGTTTGACTGATTAGACCTCCAGACCAATAATCACTAAATAATTAGTTAAAAATTCATAAAAATCTAACAATTTAAAAATATATGGATTTTTGTCCCGGTTCAACCTATTCAACTATCAGTTTTTGTCTCAATTTTTAATTTTTACCAATTTCAAGCAGTTTCTGAGTCAACTAATTCAACCTCTTTGTTCGGACCATTATATGGGTCAGTTCTCAGTCTGTTCAGTCCAGTCTTATTCTAATAACATTGGTCACATCATTAAATATTCATAGAATCCAAGTTCATGGATCAAAATGGGTTTAATGTCTAAAAATAAAAAATCAAAGTGGACCAAAAAAATATAAGTACTAAAATGAATCTAATAACCAAATTCAGGGCTATAAATGATACATTCACCTTTGTTGTCTATTATTTTCCCGTTCTCTCTTGTTGCATGGATTTATGAATGGCAACCCCTACAAAATAACTCCACGTAAATATATAAAATAAAAGAATAACCTTATTTTTTATTCATCTGAAGAAAATAAAATAAAATAATACAAGGAGTTTTGTAAGTCTGTCATCTATTATTTTTATAATCGGCTAAAATTATTAACATTAAACAAATTGAGCATGTTGCCATCAAAATCTTGATTTCTTTGAACCTTGTTTGATGACCATATATACTATCCCTTCATTTATTATAACATATCTTATCGATGGTCCAAAATTATATGAGATGGAATATTTGTGGATCTTAAAAACACCAATTTGGTCAAATTTCAAAAGGGTCCTAATTGGATACCACAAATAATAATTATATTAAGGCATAGGCCTAGGATCAGCAAGTTGTCAAGTCCAGCTTTAGGTTAAGAGTCATTTTCTTTAATTTTGAGGATATAAATTTTACAATTACTTAACTAAAGCCCCACAATTGGCTTGGTTTTCTTTGATCCCTTCTTCTACTACCATTTTTTATTTTCCCATTACTTTTTTGAAATGTAAATTATATTTCGTAATAAAATTATAATATGGGTAGAATGTGATTTATTTAGCTGAAAGCCTAAGATTGAAATTCAAGTGTTTGATTGACGAAATATAAGATTACTTAAAAATACTCTCACTCAATTGTCCTTGTTATAGAATTTGGTCTTTTAACAAGTTTACTTCTTTTAATATTTTTAGTCTAAATTTCCATAAAATTATGATTAATTTTTACTTTTTTATTACAATTTATATATTAATAAGTAAATATATGATGTTGAAATAAATATATTAATATATAAATAAAATATAATAATTGTAATTGTAATGTATGACATTTATCAATTCACTATTTTTTTAATTAATCTTAAACTTTATTTAAGAAAAAATTTAAAATAATAAAAACAAAAAAATAATTAATTCAAAATTAATTAAAATTTACCAGTTGACTATTAAGTAATATTTTTTTGGTTACACAAATTTGATCTGGATTTACATGGAGAAGTGAGAGAAAAAATTGTAAAATAAACTTCTTTTTTTTTTTTTTTTTTTTTTACTCTGGCATTATTATTTCTGAAGGCAGAAATGTGCATTGGATCTGTATTATTATTATTATTATTATTCCTAAGGATTAGCATGTGCAAACGGAGAGATTGGCTGCCATCTTTTTATTTATACATAAAATTGTTGTGAAAATTGTACTTTTCAAATTTTTTTATTCAATCAGAATTTTTATTATTTTTAAAATACTCGTATTAGACATTTGTTTTTGAATATTAATCTCATTATAGGTTATTATCATATCTGTTTTTTTTATACAATATTTAGAACTACCCATAATTTCTTCCCAACCCTTAAATAAGAGGAGAATGTATTCAATGTCCTCCTATACTAACAATAATGTCAATATCAATCAAACTAAAACTCAATTGAACTTGTATTAAACATATTTATTTTTGGAGGTTTCGAGATTCTTCATCATAGTCCAAGATTTTAGGAGAGAAGAAAAAAGTGAAAAGAATAGAGATAAAGTCAAAATAAATCAAGATGATTGTTTAAGAAAACTTTGGGTCTATTATTTGAAAACAAACCCCCAAGTTTTATGATTTGACCCTTAGCACAGTGATTTCGTCAAGCTACTTATTATTTTTGGACTAATTGAATGAATCAATAAATAAGAACTATATGTTTGATTGACTAAATCTTTTTATGATTATTCTCAATGGGTTTTTGCATGAAAAAGTAAAATATATAAGAAAATATATGTTCCTTGATTACCTAAAGTTTAACTGATAACATTATATGAATGCAATGACGGAGCCTAGTAGAGGCCTAGGGACCATGTCCCTTCCCAATGTTTAAATTTTTTACAATTTAGCCCTTTGTAAATATACTATGGCTCTCCAAAAAATATAAGTAGCCCCCTAAGGTTTAAGATTTTTGCAATTTCCCCTTTTGTATATATACTATAGCCTTTCCAAAAAACGATTGCTTATATGTTTAAATCGATTGTTATGGTGGAATACTTCTTCTTCTTTTGAATCGATTGTTTATATGTTTAAATCGACTATTATGTTGGAATACTGTTTCTTTTGAAATAATTGTTTATAAGTTTAAATCTATTGTTATATTGGAATATTACTTCTTTTGAATCGATTGTTTATATGTTTAAATCGATTGTTATGTAGTATGTCTAATTTTAGCTTCCCTCCCCCCCCAAGATTAATATCCTGGCTCCGCCACTGTATGGATGGATTATAATGTGAGAAGACAACTTATAATAATAGGTAATCTAACTTGTCCATAGTCCACAAAACCAGATTGAGCAAATGATTCAAATAAATAAGGGAATATTATGTCATCCATAAATTCCAAATAGGGAGATAACTTGTCTTAGCCATCAAAATAGGTGATTCCCAAAAACAGAGACATATATATGATTGTTTGTACTAGCAATTCATCAAATTGGACCAAGTTGAGTTTATGGATTTATTCATTTGTAACATTCATGGTGTGACTTATCTAAATCATGAGTAAGTGACAAATCATGTGCGTATGACTCATATACGTTAGGTATATGACTTGTGCATGGCGTGGCATGACATTACTTGCAATAGTGGATTTCATAGCTCGAATAAAGAGTAAATGATACATTCTCACTAGCATTGCATGGATTATGAAAAAAGAACATTGTCACAAGTCATTTGTTTTATATGAATGTCATTACTATTTGTAAGTAGCGACCATTTTCATCGTAGAAGATACAATGGTGACCATGAGATAAAATTAATCAAAATAGATGAATAGATTTAACCTAAAGAGTAGTAAAGAGATCAAATATATCTTTTGATGATTACACACATATGACAAGGTCATTGGACAAATGCTAAATGCTTGTAGCTTTCATAATGGTATATAATAGGGAGATTCATTACTATTTGTAAGTAACGACCATTTTCATCGTAGAAGATACAATGGTGACCATGAGATAAAATTAATCGAAATAGATGAATAGATTTAACCTAAAGAGTAGTAAAGAGATCAAATATATCTTTTGACGATTACACACATATGACAAGGTCATTGGACAAATGCTAAACACTTGTAGCTTTCATAATGGTATATAATAGGGAGATCAATCATGGTGCTTTAGTGGAATGATTCAATGACTAAATATTTTTGTAATTAATAGATGAACAATTATAATTTAATTACAAATCATTTAAGTCCTAATTATATATGTTTAATTAGTCCCTCCGCCAACTCAATACAACTTTGTACCACTTGCATAATAAGAATTGGTTGAATGATGGATGAAAACGATGAATGAGAAATAGATTGCATAAATTACTATTTGTGGTAAATGTATTCTTAAGAACATAAGAGATGACTTGGAAATAAATTCAATTTCTTTAGGGTATTACTTAATTGTATGAAATTAAATAATTGAGTTTAAAGTGAGAATTAAATTAATTAGTTGTCGTAGTTATATTTTAATTGGCAATTATACTAATTTACATGTAGATTCTTTTATGGTAAAATTGTCATAATTTTAACAAATTAGAATAGCTTAATTCAATTAATTAATATTAAAAATAATTATTTATGAATAAAAATTTTAAGTAATTGAGTTGAATATTTATATGAACTTTTTTTTTACGGATCAAAAATGAAAAGTGCATATAATTAAACTCAATACAAATCTGCCCAAAACCCCCATTTTGGGTATGTCTGCCATGGCACACAAGGAGTCCGCCTTGGTGCCACTAACTTCTAGGCCTAAGGGAGTCTTAGTGAACTCAATTTCTATTGAATAATTATATGTATGTACCCACTTCAAATATAATTCTTGTGATTTTTCCTCTATAAATAGAGACTATGGGTGTCGAATTAAATATATATATACATACTGAAGGGAAACTCTGTTGAAATTTAACGAAAAAGTATTTGAATTTGTTGAAATTTATAAAACTAGTGATTTGGTGCTAAAGCAACGTCCACTCCCCTGCCCACCAAATTTGTATGGAGACTGTTTCTATATTTAAGGTGTTAACAATTTATTAAACTGTTTATCTAGGCCATGTTGACTGAATTATTGATATCTAGCTCATTATGAAATATCATGGTACTTGAAGAATATTATATCGGTGATTAAATTGATTTGAAATTTTCCAAGACAATCCCTTGGATTATGCACTTTAGATTGGATCACGATTATATTGGATGAGCTACTAAGAGTGCATATTTACATTATGTGTTATTATTATAATGTAATATACTTGTCTTATTGCTTTATTAGAGCGATTGATATAAATCTTGATATGTAAGCAAGTCTCACCATTAAGTCTATATATTCAAGAGACTTACATATGTGTATGTATGGAGAGTTTTTGACAATTAAACTGTTCTTTTGAGAATATTATTGTACGAGTGCTATTTTTTTAAGTAAAACCTTGTATTGTGGTAGAAGGATTTCTCACCATCTTAGGCACCATTTCACCTAAGTAATTTGATTCTCGGCAGCGTCTAAGTTATTTCAAAGTTGTTTTTCTTTGAATCCAAATAAATTCTATTTACCTAGTTTATTTTGTTCTAAATTTGTGAGATCATAATTACAATCTCCTTAGCAATTATAATTCAATTGTTTTCCTATGATATGAATACTTAAATTTGTGTAATGATTTTGTTCATGACCTTTCATTTTTAGGAGATTGTTTTTTATGAATATTGTTTTTAATTTCACCTGCCCATAGGAGAAATATAAATTTAAAAAATCTTAATTTTAGTTTATTGGATCGTGTCCATATAAAACACATGATTAATATTTAAATTTTAGTACATTAAGTCATTAACTCTTTTTTTTCTTAAAGTGGAGGTTACAATCGTATCTATCCCTTTGGCAACATACTGAGTGAGTTTGTTGGACTCAATATTCCTTTTTATTTTGTTTATCTTCTGCTAATTTCTTCTTGTAAGAAAGGATATATAAATATATATATATATATATATATATATATATATATATATATACTCATGTATTGCTTATAACTAATGAATAAAGGAAATGTTGTAGATAGTGGGACCTGAAAATTGAAGTGCATACTTATTTAATGTCACTTTTTAAAATGATCCCATTAACTAATTAACCAATTTTTTAAAGAATAATGCCACTAAAAGCTAACCCTTAACATGCATGTATTGAAGAAGCACTAACCATATTGAAGTTAGGTGATTCAATTATGTAAGTTAAACAAAAATTGATAAATCAAAAATTAGAAAAATTCGGTAATAAAAAAACTTAAGCCCTTCTCATTCTCTCTTTTACTCATTTTCATCCTCGGCCTTCCGTTCGATCCACATTATAGAAGGCTCATTAAGAGCCCAAAAATACTTGGGCTTCAAGGAGGGGTACTTGTTTCAGTTTTAACCCTAAAAATAGGCCCAAAATAGAGTACCAAATTATGGAACTCTATTTTACGCATATTTAGAAAAAGAGAGGAGGAAATATGTATCATATGTAAAATCCAAGATATGCTTTTGACATTTATTCCAATATAAATATATAAAAAAAAAAATTAGATACATATATCTCAAATAACATAAATTATTACTAAGAATTTTGAAAGAAATTATGGAATCTTTTTTCTACTACAAAATACAAGAATTTTGTGGAAAGCCTTAAAGTAAAAAGACCCTCCCAAAACTTTGTTTTTTGAACTTCTCTTCCCCCCACCCATTTATCATGTACACACACCCCTAAACACGTGATCACAGATTATCTGTACACATGCCTATTCTAATCTCTACTTTTCTAGATTGCATAAGATCCCAACTTCCACCGTCCATCCATTCCCATCTGCAAAAATCCAACGGCTCCCCCTACCTTACTGCAATATTATCAATTTCAATTTTTCAATTCGTTATTTAATCTATGCGCAACCCTTCTCAGTTACACTCATAGACTTTCAGTCTCGTGTAACCCTGAAACGCAGTTCACCATCACCCTTTTGACTTCCAACAATATACCCCTTTTTATTTTATATTTTTCCCCTCTAAAATGGCTTCTGCAGGTACATGAACATGTCCTGGAGCGGGGACAGCTGATTATTACTCTGGAAATGGGCAGGAAACCCGTTCTCAACAGTGGCATCCATGTAATTATAAGGGAAGTCAAGGGCATTGGTGGTGGTGGTGTTGGTAGCACTTCCCCAGTCCTTCCATTGCGGCTCGCTTTGAACCTCGCACGTGAACTCCGGTGACACCACGTGCTCCGAACAGCTTGAGTCCGTGTGGAGTCTCGGAACCGACTCCGACGTGTCGAAGTACACGTAATCGTTAACTAACCCCGTAGGAGGCGGGGGCAGATGGCGCGCGTCCACGCCAAGTGTCGCTATATCCGGCTTCTTGTCTTCAATCTCCGTCACGGCAGAGCTTTTGCCAATGCTTCCTTGCGGTGGCTGTTTCTCGATGGCGCCTTTCTTGTTATAAATCCGGCAAAGCACCCAATCGTCCAACTGCATAAACGAAAAATAAAATTCAATTTAACTGAAATATTAAAAATAATCACAGTTTTAAATTCAGCATTTATTTTTAATGATAAGAAGGAATATTTTCCTAAATGGGAAAGGAATAATTGTGTGGTCTGGGATCGGTTTTGAATGTCGTTATTGAAAGTGTGTGAGGTGTAAAACAATTTAATGGACCACACTGTCCTGGATCAATGTATCCCTTCATGTGGGTCCCGATGATTCGGTGAAAAGCCCACTGAATAAAATCCAACTTGAATCTCCACCACATGATTGAAAAGATCTTTTCTGAATCACAAGGTTTCTAGCTGGAGGCTCATACAACCGTTCTTATCTTAGTCACACTACTCATGAACCACGCCTCATTTTCTCGCCGCCAACTATGAAAAAAATTAAAAATTATAACGGTGGGCGGTAAATCCAGTTGGCAATTTCACAAGTATGACAAGACCAAAACGGCCATTCCGCCTCCGGTTTATCCCTAATTAATCTATACCAGGCAGTGAGAAGAAAAAAGTATCCGTACCCTTAAACTGTTCTTCTTGCGAGCTGATCGGTCCACGTCAGCTAACCGATACTCGTGCATAATCCAATTGGTTTTCTCTCCTTTAGGTGCCTTCCCAGCGTAAAACACCAAAGCCTTCTTAATCCCAACCGGCTTCGGCTGCCCAATCGGTTTGTCAGCTCCGGTTGCCTTCCAGTACCCAGAACCAGCTGCCCGGTTAGGCCGTGAACCGTTCGGATATTTCCTATCCCTCGGGGAGAAAAAATACCATTCTTTCTCTCCGTACAACGCCAAATCTGTAAATTTAAACATTTGAATCCACATTAAAATTGAAAACGCTTTAGAGAGATTAAATATTAGAAAAAAGAAAAGAATGAAGGAACTAACGAAAGAAGTACCTGGAAGGTCCCAAGGATCGTATTTGTAAAGATCGATTTCAGCGATAATCGGCACTGCGATGGACTGCGATGCACATTTCCGGCAAAGATAGTGCATCACAAGCTCTTCGTCGGTTGGATGGAATCGGAATCCAGGTGGTAGCTGTAAATCCGATGCTGTCATTTTTTGAACTTTTCACCTTGAAGGTAATAAACTAGTTTTTGAGCTTTTTCACACTCGCTCTAGGTGTTTTTCTCTACAATCTTCTTTGGTATTCTACGCGGTGACGGCTCTTGAAACTTAAAACGCAAGGGATGGAGGGGAATATATATAGAAGGAGGGAAGGGGCCACGTGGCAGGGGGAGGTTCTACAAAATCACGCGGGTGAGAACTGATAAGGTTTGGTTGTCGTTTTTGGGGAGAGAGAAAAAAAGGGGGATGAATTGGGTGACGGGGGGACACGTGGAAGAGAGGGAAGTGAAGTGCGTGCATGTTGACAGCCCACATGCGGTGATTTTGTCATTGCTTACGCCACTTGTTTTGGACTGATGTGGCCTCACACCACTATGCCAAACGGTCCTCGGGATTCGCGTCAGATCGGCGTGGTATTTTGTTCTCAAATTGTCCCGATGTCGATAAATTGGTCTTTTTCTGAAATTAAAAAAAAAAAAAAAGAAAAACATTTTTCATGTCCTTCAATTATAATTTCCAGCCTTGGAATACATTTCAAATAAATACTTAAACACAAAATAATAATATGCTAAAATTAAATACAGAAATTAATTTAAAAAGCATAATTTAATATTTTATAGTAATTAACTTTATTGAAATATGAACCGACAGTTTTACGATGGACGAGGATTACACGTCAGCCACCCCGTGCGGTCATCATAATCAACTGCTACGACTGACTCTGTGTGTGAAGTAGAACATGGTCAACGGAACTATTGTTTTTTAGAGGATTTGGGAAATGGTTTTAACACTTCCATAGTCATTTTATTATTAGAAATCAGTATAATAATTTATTAATTAACTACAGCGGTAAAATTAAACTATAGTCTTCATGTGAAATAAAAAATTGATATTTTCACATAACCGTAAAATATATCTTTCAATTTAACTGTGCTTTAGTTTTCAGTCATGCGTAAGTAATACTTTAAACAAATTGATTATATATATAAATGGGTTAACGTAAAAAAAATTTTAAGAAGAGTCGAAATTAAATTTTAATTTTTATAATAGTAAAAAATATAATTTCATCATTTGAATAGTTTATAATTTATAATTTTAAAAGATTAAATTAAATTTTTATCATATTTAGGGAGGATTAAAGTGCAATTCATCATGGGCGATTTTTTTCTATTAATTGCAAAACAAACAAATCAGTTTAATTTATATAATTGTATTTTAGTAATCAAGTTGAATTATAAAATTTGAATTTAATTTAAGGCGTAATTAAAGAAATTTTAATATTTGTGAAGAAATACGTCACCTAACTCTTTATTCATAGTCGTCAACCCTTTGACTTTGCTTAACATATAATGGTAAAATAACAAGAATAACCCCATTTTAGTATTTATATTTTTCAATTTCATCCAACACATATACAAGAATTCTAGCATGTTATTATTGTGTAATTAGGAGAGAGTGATTAGGTATAATTAGAAGGATGTGTGTAATTAAGGAAAGTTATAATAAAATAGTGGGGGAGACCTAAATTTCAAAAGTTCAACGACATAATTTCAAAGGTTGACGTGTCAACGGTCTACGTGGATAAGGATAACGGAAGTTGCTGAGCAAGTGCCGAAACCGCCCTCTTCTTCCACTCCTTTCACTTAAAAGCATGTTGTTTTCTGTCACTTAAAAGCATGTTGTTTTCTGTCACACCGCCTCAACTATGATTTCAATCCATGCTTTTCAATTTATACCATGTTTTTGAATTTTTCTTTATATTTAAAATATTTTAATTTAATTAAGTATTTGAGTTTAGTTTCAATAATTAATTTAGTATTTAAATTAAATAAAATTTTATGCCCTGATAAATGTTTGACACGTGTGTTTTAGTATAAAAGGAAATAAATACTTAATTGGGATAAAAAACTTGGGTATCAAATCATATATTGAAGTGAAACTCAAGTACTTAATTGGGACAAAAAATTCAAATATCTAATTGAAAAAGAAATGAAGAACCGAAGTTAACATTGAAACTAGACTCAAGTGCTAAATTGACACAAAAAATTTAGATACCAAATTGAACATTATAACCAAACTAAAATACTAAATAATATATTAACCCTTTACGTATAGACATTTGGTTCAAGTTATCCTCTCTCTCACCCTCATTTGTATTGAGTATGTAATTATTGCCCCTTTCTAAAATTTTATTTCAAATATATATAAAATATAGTATTATATATTTGGTATGTAATTCTAATATTTAAAATATGATTTATATATTTAAGATAGAATTTGAACAATTTTTAAGAAGGAGCTTGAAGAATTCTGATTGGTCCAAAATTTTTCATTATATAACTTGAGACCTGGAGGCTCTGGCATTATAAGGAAGGATAAGTTATGGAAACGATGAAGATTCAAGTGAATTTCAAACTCTAAACCCACTGTTATGGTCTATATTGTTAAGCATGTCATGTTTGCATAAGCATGAACTATGATAAAAATGAACATGCATTGCATGATATTGGGTAAACGTTAAGGGAATAGATGAAGTTTAGGAAGGGAAATGGGGAGAGAACCTATAGTTATCGCCTCGGGCGAAGCTCTGGACCTTGCGGAGGGAATACTGCGACTTTCGAGCATCTAGATTAGGTGGTGTTAAGGAGGTAATGGGAGTATCAAGCTTCCTAGACTTTTAACTAATCATTTTATAATTTAATTCAACCCAAGATGTAACGGCCCGATTTTTTAGTGGTGTCAGAAATAGTGGTTCGAGGCCACCAAATCCGGTGAGTAAGTTCGTAAATATTATTATATAATATTTACGAGTCAAATATGGTTTTAAAAAGGTTTTTGAATTGAAAATTTGTGTTTTATAATGATTTATTAGGTCAAGTGGTTTTAGAAAGTGAGGTATCAGGACCTCATTTCTATAAATAAAAATATTTACGGAGTGTCATTAAGGTGGTTGTCGAAAGCATTTTTTTGAAAAGAACGGGGAATCGACTTTGGTTTGAAAATGAAAACGAATGTAGGAGTCGCCACCAATCTTTTTTGTTTAGGTGTGATCAGATCACCTGGAAATTTGGTCATTTTAGTAAAACATTTCGATTTACCTAAACAACGATTTTGGTCTACGCAATTTGAGAAAACGGGTTCGGGAGTCGGTTACGTACGAGGAAGGATTAGCACCCTCGTAACGCCCAAAATTGGTACCGAATTGATTAATTAATGTCTTAATGTCGAAATTTAAAAACTCGGAAAGAATTTAGGAAACGATTCCTCTTTTTATTAATGTTAATTTTGCAAAGATGTTTAGATAAATCGATGCAGATGTTAGAGGTCTTCTCGTCTCGAAGTAATAAAACGTCTCATCCAACACGTTAGGACACAACACTTTAAACCCTCGAGAGTAAGCCGATCTTTTGATTTTTAAAGCCCATGCATTTTAATTTTAAAAGGATATTCAATTATTTTGGTTAAACTAGAAAAATTGAAACCCAGTAAGTTAGGGCACGTTTTTTCGAATTTCCAAGCATTGAACATTGACTTGTTTAGAATTTAGAAAATACGAGTGAAATTCTAAAGGAATACTTGATTATTTTGAACAAACGAAAAATCGAAACCCAACACGATAGGGCACTATTTCCCGAATTTTCAAATATCGAGTATTGCCTTTGTTTTAAAGAATTTTTAAATGAATAATTATAAAAATAGTTTAAAACGCATTGATTTGACTTGAAATAGGAATGAAATAATTAGTTTTAAAAAGTTGGACCTTATAAGACAACATTTCATAAACTGAGAAAAACAATGATCATGAGACCATATACACACATAAAGTACTATACTTGGTGAATGAAGATATAATAACCTTATTTAACCAGCTAACAAAACAAACAATTAAATATAACTAATCTAAGAAAAACGTAACTAAATTTTCAAACATGGATGAATAACAATTGATATAACAATACAAAAATGGATAAATAATATGCAACAAAAATATATGGAATGATATAAAAACAATCAATATACAAAACAATATAGAAATTAGGAGTCAATATAATGTAAAACGAATCAAAAAACATTAAATATATGAAAAATTTTAAAATGAACCATATATACTAAGGTTTGAAATAATTTAAAAAAACTATAAATGAGTATTAGAATAAATATTATAAATAAAAAATCGGAGCAAATAATGTACAAAGTATTTTAAAAAATAAAACATGTCCATTTAGAATGATCGAACACATATAATTAAAAATAATCATAAACAATGCAAATTAGATAATAGTACATGAAAGGAATTTGAATAATGGAAATACAATAAAATATATTTTTAAAATTACTATAAATGAGTATTAGAATAAATATTATAAATAAAAAAATCGGAGCAAATAATGTACAAAGTATTTTAAAAAATAAAACATGTCCATTTAGAATTAACAAGACACATATAATTAAAAATAATCATAAACAATGCTAATTAGATAATAGTACATGAAAGGAATTTGAATAATGGAAATACAATAAAATATATTTTTAAAATATAAACTACATACACCATAAAGAAAATATAGATTTAACAGAGATTATATACATAAAATAATATGGGATTAATAATGTATGTAAAATAAAGCTAATTTTAATATAAACCATATATATATATATATATATATATATATATTTATATAATATAAAGGTAATTTAAAATAAATATTATACAATATTTCAAGACAATATAATATAAAAGAGAATTTTGAAACAATAATTTTAGAATTTAAACCGATAAATAAAAGAAATAAACAAAGTGAAATTATTATAGCAATTCAAATGTATATTTAAATAAATATTTAAAGATGAATATTAAATGAAATTTTCTAAAAAATAAAGAATTACACATGTTGAAACGAAAAGAAAACTTAATTGAAATAGAATTAAACTAACAAAGATAATTAATAAAAATAAAAATAAATTAATGAAACTGACATAAGGACCAAAACGCAATGTGCCTGAATGCACAAGGGCTAAAAGTGCCAATGTTCCCAACCCAAAAAAAAGCACTCAAGCACGGACTAGATTGGAGTGGCGCGCAAAGTTCAGGGCAAAAAATAAAAGAAATGGAATAGGATTAAATTAAAGGTGGTGCAACTGGGAGGGACTGTCCGCAAAATTACCCCTTTTAAATGGAAATGCGCAATTCTAGCCTAATGAACAGGTCAACACACGGGTTTCCACCCTCTTAATTACACCACTTTAAATTTAATATAGCTTTTATTATACATTTATATTTTAAAAGCTTATAAAACCATTTTTCTAAGCAAAAAACCCCCCGAAATTCCTTACCCTTTTAACTAGGGTTCCAATCAACAAACTTGCAGCAGCCGAAACAACACCAAATCCGGTGGCCGACAGCGCAGACGGTGGCCTGAACCCGCCAACGATGGAGAACTTTCAGCCTGGAGATCTCTCTTCAACTTCGATTGCAACGAAGTGAGAAGAACCTTCGGCATATTTGCAAGATAAGGCTCTCCTCTCTCTTTTTCTTTAAACAAGATTGATTTCTTTGTATTTGATTTGCCCTCCCCTTTTATTCTTTTTTCTTTTGCGGTAGATAAATCAAAGGAAACAGAAATTAAATCAAAAGAAAAACGAGATTAAAATCACCTTGTAGATACTTTTTCTTTTCAAGCTTTTTTGTATTGATTGATTTTTTGTTTTGTTGTGTGTGTGTGAAAAAAATACAATATATCCTTGTATTCCAAAAAATCCCCCTCTTTTTTTAATACAATCGGTTCTCTCCCCCCCTTTTCATTGATTTTTCCTTTCAATTTTATAGCCGGTTCAAGGTTTGCTACTGTCTTCTGCTAGTTTTGCCTCTGCTTTTGCGTGTTTCTTTGCTCTCTGCTTGCTATTTTGCGTGCCTAGACGAAAAGTGATGGGACGGGGCGGAGGGTGGTTGAAAGGTGTCGGATGGGGCAATGGCGATGGAGTGCTTTGTACTGCGGCCGAAAGTTGGGGGCTAGGATTTAGGGTTTCAGTTTTTTTACTGAAACTTGGTTAAGGTTTGGGCCTATTGGGTTTAAGATTTTTTTGGGCCTATTTTATTATTTTAGTGTTTGCATAGGCCTGGGCAAATTGGCCCGCTTACAGCTGCCCCTCTTTGCTCATTGTCGTGTAGCGAGAATGAGCAAAGACATCAAAGAGGGCCAATTTTGCCTAGTCTCTCAGAACCGTGACTTCTTCGGTGTTCTTCTTCTTTGAGGTAGCTTCACTGCATTTCCAGAGGTATAAGAACTGTTGCTTTGATCTACTCCACTGCGACTACTCATAGCTTTGACCCATTCCACTGTAACTTGGGGTTTGTGGCTTTAATTTATTCTTCTGCGATTAGCTTGATCTGTTCCATTACAGCTTTAAGGAGATAAGATCTGTAATCTTCAACCTACTCCACTACAACCTTAGGGAGCTAGGATGGTCGCTAAATCGCTTTCACTCGCAACTTAAAGCCGATCTTCAATCTTCAACCTACTCCACTACAACTTTAGGGAGCTAGGATACTTAAATCTGCTTCACTGCAACTTCAGAAAGCCAGATTCACTGAAACTTCAAGGAGATCTGCTGTAACTTTTAGCCGCTCCAACGCCATTTCAAGGAAAAAAGATCCACTGAAACTTCAAGGAGATCTGTTGTGGCTTCTAGCAGCTCCAACGCCATTTCAAGGAAAAAAAGATCCACTGAAACTTCAAGGAGATCTGTTGTGGCTTTTAGCCGCTCCAACGCCATTTCAGGGAGAAAAGAATCCACTGAAACTTCAAGGAGATCTGTTGTGGCTTTTAGCCGCTCCAACGCCATTTCAGGGAGAAAAGATTCACTGAAACTTCAAGGAGATCTGTTGTGGCTTCTAGCCGCTCCAACCCCATTTCAAAGAGAAAAGATCCACTGAAACTTCAAGGAGATCTGCTGTGGCTTTTAGCCGCTCCAACGCCATTTCAGAGAGAAAAGATCCACTGAAACTTCAAGGAGATCTGTTGTGGCTTCTAGCCGCTCCAACGCCATTTCAGAAAGAAAATTCATTGAAACTTCAAGGAGATCTGTTGTGGCTTCTAGCCGCTCCAACGCCATTTCAGAAAGAAAATTCATTGAAACTTCAAGGAGATCTGCTGTGGCTTTTAGCCGCTCTAACTGCATTTCAGGGAAAAAATATTTGATTTCCAACCTGTTACCCTACTGCTTAGAGGGTTAAGATCTATAAATTCAGCCTGTTACCCTACTGCTTAGGGGGTTAAGGCCCCTCATCTTTGATTTGCTCCACTACTGCTTAGGGAGACAAAATCTGTAAATTCAATCTGTTACCCTACTGGTTAGGGGGTTAAGATTTGAAAGATTCAGCTTGTAACCCTACTGCTTAGGGGGTTAGAGCACATTATCTTCGATCTGTTTCCCTACTGCTTAGGGTGATAAGATCTGTAAATCTCCGATCTGCTCTCCGCCAATACAGAGATACCAAATCTGCTATCTTCGATCTGCTCTCCGCTAATACAGAGACGCCAAATCTGTTATCTTCGATCTGCTCTCCGCCAATACAGAGATGCCAAATCTACTATCTTCGATCTACTCTCCGCCAATACAGAGATGCCAAATCTGCTATCTTCGATATGCTCTCCGCCAATACAGAGACGCCAAATCTGCTATATTCGATCTGCTCTCCGCCAATACAGAGATGCCAAATCTACTATCTTCGATCTGCTCTCCGCCAATACAGAGATGCCAAATCGCTATCTTCGATCGCTTCTCCGCCAATACTGAGACGCCAAATCGTTATATTTCGATCCGCTCTCCGCCAATCTGAGACGCCAAATCATTATCTTCGATCCGCTCTCCGCCAATACAGAGATGCCAAATCTACTATCTTCGATCTGCTCTCCGCCAATACAGAGATACCAAATCTGCTATCTTCGATCTGCTCTCCGCCAATACAGAGACGCCAAATCTGTTATCTTCGATCTGCTCTCCGCCAATACAGAGATGCCAAATCTACTATCTTCGATCTGCTCTCCGCCAATACAGAGATGCCAAATATGTTATCTGCTTCAATGAAGGTCAGATCTGCTATGCTTAAGCCTGTTACCCTACTGCTTAGGGGATTAAGGCACATCAATCTTCACTGTCCTTGAAGAACTTGACCTGTGTAATGTGTATGAGTCCATGCCTAATGATTAGGATGCCACGACTCGAATGAGCCAAACGTTCCTAGGTAGATGTGTATGAATGACGTTGGTATGAATGCAAAATGTCATTTTTAATGCTTGACTTGACATTACTCGTCGTTCACCGAGGTTTTATTGTTGACGTGTTATCCTGTCGTCTTGTTTGACTAGCATTCTTAATAGAAAACTCGAGGAAACAATCTCATCCGCTCGACAAGCTTGCCCCACCCAAACTTTATGGAATTTTACTTATCCAACCCACTTCAACTCATGGTATAGGATTTGTTTCATCTTTAATCAATTTGATCTGCACACCAATCCTCGGTGTAATGACCCATTGTATGTGCTCGATATTTGCATGAAGGTAGAGTATCATTTTTCTTTTCTCGAGAATGAACCCCCTTAGGTGACATTGCTCATCACTTGTCGGGTTGTATCATCGATGAAATGTCTTGTCTTTTTGTTCAACCAATAAAAATCCAAAGAGATAATCATTTTTCTCCAATATTTCCAACCCTTAGGCTTGGTGAGTTCTAAATGATGGTCCTGCTTTGAGTTCCTATACTATTTAGAAGTTTCAGAGTAATATACAAAACTTCTTTTGTGAAAGTATTATTGGTCCATTAATCGCCATTTCAATGCAAAATGCTAGAAAAAAAAGATCAAAACAATGGACAATAAGGAAATTGATTGAGAGTATAGCTCGAAATAAATTAATCAAAGATTGCAAATGCAACAAGAAGGAAATTAACTCAAAATGAGTAAGTTAAACAAAGATAGAAATGCAATAAGAAGGAAATTTATTTGGACATATTTTGAAAAGAATAAGGTAATCAAGGATAACAAGTTCAAGAATGGGCAAAATGGAAGCTAGGTGCCCTAGATATCGCAGCTTGAGCTTCTCTGTACCATCTTCTCAATGAGCTTTCTGAGCTCAATATGTGTTTAGGGGATCCGGAGCATTTTGTCGATGCCCCAGAACGTAGCATACTTCTTTATTGTTAATTCAGGCATAGCAAGACTGTTCTATGCTCCACTTTGATCCAAATTTGAGCCGCTTTTTTTCGTTTTCAACTCAAATCCCTTTGGTCTCAAGGCGCCATTTTTGGTTTTCGCCTTGGCCTCTCCCTTTTTTTTTTTTTTTTTTCAAGGTTCCCTTTGCGGGTTTTCGCCTTGGCCTCTCACTTTCTGAGTGAAATACTTTTTGACGAAATCTGAATACACCGATTTGGGCAGATCTTTGCCATCTATTTCGGTCAATATTAATGCCCCTCCAAAACAGGCCTTCTTTACTACATGTGGTCCTTTGGCATCCACTTTCCTCTGAAGTCCTCTTGCATAGGAATGATCTTCTTCAATATCAAGTTCTCCTAATAGAATTCTCCAGGGTGAACCTCTTCATCTTAAGCTCGCATCGTTCATTGGACCGTGACAGATGGCTTTCAACCTCCTTTCTTCAAATTTAACTAATCGTATCGGGATTGGATCCTTTTTGCCTTATCCAATTTCAATTCTAGCGAGGCTCAGAGACAAGAAATCTCTTCTTCAAAGTCGTTTTTTTTATCCCATAGACAAATGAAATGTGTTGCCCCGGCGAAGGTCTTGGCCACTTCTCGATGAGCATAGAGGGTAAATAATGACTTCATATGCCAATTTTTACAAGTCTCGGTCATCTTTCTCATGATTTTTAGTGTGTTGTTGGGTTCTTCCTTTTTTTCTGTTTGTTTTTTTTTTTTTGGCTTTTTTTTGGCCTTTTTTTTCGGGTTTTTTTTTTTGTGCTTTTGCTTTTGCCTTATAGTACCTAATCTTTGAACAGATCAGAAACTTTTGACATTGTGCGGTTGTGTTGCACATGATCTCTTCTCGGTTTTTTTTTTGGCACCCTTTTTTGGAATTTGATGATCATCGACTTAGTAATATTGGCATATGAAACAACTTTTATCCCTTTCATGAGTAATCGACGACCCGAAAGACGAATCGATACTGCTAGAAGCTTTCAAAGGGGTCGGCCTATAAAATCCATGCTCCACCTATAGAAAATCTGTGAAGAAATTGAGGAGGCATGAAAGTTCATCTTTTTGTTTGGCATTCACGACTTAATCTGCTACAATCCCCTTTTATGTTGGATCAACAAACACTTAACTCATGATTAGCTTGACTAACGTAAAACCATTAACATGTGTCCTTTTGATACTCATACTGCACTTTTTAGCATCCATAGGCCTTAGTAGCCTGCATATCTTGATACGATCATGTGAGAACATCTTTGACTTTTTGGGATAACTCAATGATGTCTTGTTTTGTCTTTGTGGTGATGCAGACTCTAATGTTTGCCTCTTTCTCTTGTCTTAGGCTTGCTGACCACTGACTTCTTGTAAAGTAGGATCCTCTTTTCTAATCTTATTCTACCGTCCTTAACACATCAAGAGATAGGCCTGCATCTCTGTCATCTTCAAGGTTCTGAGATCCCTCTAGACACATATCTCGCTCAAAAGGTGCCTCTGAGTTAGTAGCAACGTTGCTCATATCGTTGATATCTGAAGACCTGTTGTAGGTACGAAAGCAGATTCCAAAGAATAAATGATTCTAAGGATGATTATTTGTATGATATGATCATGAATGAAAGAATCTAAGAATAATTGTTTATATAGTATGAAAGGGAAAGAATAAAAGAATGGTAATGACAAACATGCATTTCATTGAAATAAGGATTTTGGATATATGCCTATTTCACAAAAGGATTCTTGTTGCTTCTAGGCTTAAAACAACAAGTGTATTTTGAACATTACCCTAGATTAGTTCTAAAAATACAAGAATCTCTTTCACAGTCCCATCGTTCAAAACATCCTAAGTACGTAACGGCAGAAGCTTGGAAAAGTCTACTCCTGTGTTCCCTTTTCTGATACATCATTAATGTTTGGATTCCCCGATACCAAGTCCTGCATTAGAGTCCTGAGCTCGATGCACTCTTAGATCTCATGCCTCTATTCATTTTGAAACTCACAATGTCTACCTCTTTAACAGAAAGGTTGGATAACAGATTTCCTGCTCCAGAGGGATCATCGAACTTCACGATACCCAATTTGATAAATCTTTCAATTAGCTTTTTAAAAGCGGTACAGTTCTCGATGGAATGCCCCGTGATTCCCGCATGGTATTCACATTGACTACTTGCATCGTACCATTTAGGGTATGGATGTCGTATTGGTTCTATGTAAAATGGGGATACAACATGTGCATCGAATAGAATGTGGTATAGCTCCCTGTACGTGATTTGGATGGGCGCCAATTGGGGTTTTTCTAAGTTCGGTCTTGAATTGGGTTCTTGCCTTGGGGAGACCTGATGGCTAGTAGTTACTGTCCTTGGCTGGCTTACCATAATCGACTCCAAACGACCCCTGTCATGCCTACCTGTACTATTTTCTTTCCTTTCCTTCTTCTTAGGGGCCTTTAAAGTCCACTCTCTTGTTTCTTTTGTTTCTGCCAGAACGACCGGTTTAGCTTGCTCATCTTCTAGACTAGATCCTGTACCTATTGGAAAGCTCAACAGTGTCGATGTATCTGTCTGAGATTGGTGTCCGATAACGGCGGATACCCCTTGCGTGTCTGGTTGGGTCAGGACGCTTATTGGTTTAAGACTTGGTGAATAGACGATCTCTTCATTATCATCCTCACTATCGACCACTGGGCCGCTCCTCTTTCCAAATTCTCTGGCCAGTAACTGGGTTAACTGGCCCATCATATTTCTTTGGAGTTTTAACATTTGTTCTCGCATATCTTGTTGAATCTTGATCAATTGCTCTTGCATCTGTATTTGCCTTTGCTCCATTCTCTCTATCCTTTGGTCCATATCTTTTATCGGTTCTGAAATAATTTTACCTAATTAGGGCCCTTTAGTGAAAGTTTAATGCGAATGATGCAATGCAATGCAGATGATGCAATGCAATGCAAATGCATGGGATGAATGCAAAGGAAAGAAAGATGTTGATTTTGAATTAAATTCCCTTAGAACAACTTTTCTAGATAACAAATTCTTTTACATAAAATGGATTACGTATACGGCCTTGCTTTCATATTCTGGACGAAGACACTGATCCCATTTCCTCGTGAAAGTCTGATTTAGCAAGTTTTTGATAAATGCCTCTACTGGCTCCTTTTACTTGATTCAGGCCACCCCTTACTATCATCGCAGTGTTGATTAGCTTTTTTAGGAAAGTGGAGACGCGACGGCCTTTGAATAATCTTTATCAGCTTGAACCATTAGGTAAAGTCTTGTTTTCTTCTACGAACTATTAGCCTTCTTCTATCGTGTACACTTGGGCCACATTCGGACAACCGTATTGTAATTCACTTTATTAAGAAATTTGTTTTCTTATGAAAAACTGTTCTATTTGGAAATCGAATGTCAATCAACACCTCATTTCTATGATGATGTAATACAATGTAGTCGTAAACAAACAAACACAAAACACGTTAGTACAGAAATAAATAGCAAATAAAGTACCTATTAAGGTGATCACTAGAGGTTCGGAGTGGCTCTACCTAGGGTAAGCTCCTAGGTCTCTCTATATGTGGCTCGGTTCTAGAGTAAAGGTACCCGAACCAGTAGATTCCTCGATCCTCACCCATTATAGGCTCATATAGACCGAGTTCGGTTCAGGGGGATACATTTCCTTATGACCATGCGGAGATGAAAATCTCACGAAATCATAAGTACGGATGTACCCCGGAAGCAATCCACTAGCCCATGCGGAGGTGAAAACCTCACGAAAGCTTAGTTTCTTACTCCCACTTAGAAGGTGTGACCACAACGGTCATGCAATGCAATGTGCGAGGAGATATGTATAAGAAAAACCCGAGGCAATAAAGAAAATAGGAAAAAAATGTAAACCGTAAGAAAAACGGACGAAAAGCAATGAAAAAATAAATTTCAATTTTCGACAAAGGACAAAAATCGATCAATTTATGGCTCGACTCTCAAAGTTCCCCAGTGGAGTCGCCAAGCTGTCGAAAGCATTTTAACTAATCATTTTATAATTTAATTCAACCCAAGATGTAACGGCCCGATTTTTTAGTGGTGTCAGAAATAGTGGTTCGAGGCCACCAAATCCGGTGAGTAAGTTAAGTAAATTTTATTATATAATATTTACGAGTCAAATATGGTTTTAAAAGGTTTTTGAATTGAAAATTTGTGTTTTATAATGATTTATTAGGTCAAGTGGTTTTAGAAAGTGAGGTATCAGGACCTCATTTCTATAAATAAAAATATTTACGGAGTGTCATTAAGGTGGTTGTCGAAAGCATTTTTTGAAAAGAACGGGAATCGACTTTGGTTTGAAAATGAAAACGAATGTAGGAGTCGCCACCAATCTTTTTGTTTAGGTGTGATCGGATCACCTGAAATTTGGTCATTTTAGTAAAACATTTCGATTTACCTAAACAACGATTTTGGTCTACGCAATTTGAGAAAACGGGTTCGAGTCGGTTACGTCTTTAGGAAGGATTAGCACCCTCATGCGCCCAAAATTGGTACCGAATTGATTAATTAATGTCTTAATGTCGAAATTTAAAAACTCGGAAAGAATTTAGGAAACGATTCCTCTTTTTATTAATGTTAATTTTGCAAAGATGTTTAGATAAATCGATGCAGGATGTTAGAGGTCTTCTCGTCTCAAGTAATAAAACGTCTCATCCAACACGTTAGGACACAACACTTTAAACCCTCGAGAGTAAGCGATCTTTTGATTTTTAAAGCCCATGCATTTTAATTTTAAAAGGATATTCAATTATTTTGGTTAAACTAGAAAAATTGAAACCCGAGTAAGTTAGGGCACGTTTTTTTTAATTTCCAAGCATTGAACATTGACTTGTTTAGAATTTAGAAAATACGAGTGAAATTCTAAAGGAATACTTGATTATTTTGAACAAACGAAAAAAACCCAAACCCATACGATAGGGCACTATTTCCCGAATTTTCAAATATCGAGTATTGCCTTTGTTTTAAAGAATTTTTAAATGAATAATTATAAAAATAGTTTAAAACGCATTGATTTGACTTGAAATAGGAATGAAATAATTAGTTTTAAAAAGTTGGACCTTATAAGACAACATTTCATAAACTGAGAAAAACAATGATCATGAGACCATATACACACATAAAGTACTATACTTGGTGAATGAAGATATAATAACCTTATTTAACCAGCTAACAAAACAAACAATTAAATATAACTAATCTAAGAAAAACGTAACTAAATTTTCAAACATGGATGAATAACAATTGATATAACAATACAAAAATGGATAAATAATATGCAACAAAAATATATGGAATGATATAAAAACAATCAATATACAAAACAATATAGAAATTAGGAGTCAATATAATGTAAAAACGAATCAAAAAACATTAAATATATGAAAAATTTTAAAATGAACCATATATACTAAGGTTTGAAATAATTTAAAAAAAAACTATAAATGAGTATTAGAATAAATATTATAAATAAAAAAATCGGAGCAAATAATGTACAAAGTATTTTAAAAAAATAAAACATGTCCATTTAGAATGATCAGAACACATATAATTAAAAAATAATCATAAACAATGCAAATTAGATAATAGTACATGAAAGGAATTTGAATAATGGAAATACAATAAAATATATTTTTAAAATTACTATAAATGAGTATTAGAATAAATATTATAAATAAAAAAAATCGGAGCAAATAATGTACAAAGTATTTTAAAAAATAAAACATGTCCATTTAGAATTAACAAAGTACACATATAATTAAAAATAATCATAAACAATGCTAATTAGATAATAGTACATGAAAGGAATTTGAATAATGGAAATACAATAAAATATATTTTTAAAATATAAACTACATACACCATAAAGAAAATATAGATTTAACAGAGATTATATACATAAAATAATATGGGATTAATAATGTATGTAAAATAAAGCTAATTTTAATATAAACCATATATATATATATATATATATATTTATATAATATAAAGGTAATTTAAAATAAATATTATACAATATTTCAAGACAATATAATATAAAAGAGAATTTTGAAACAATAATTTTAGAATTTAAACCGATAAATAAAAGAAATAAACAAAGTGAAATTATTATAGCAATTCAAATGTATATTTAAATAAATATTTAAAGATGAATATTAAATGAAATTTTCTAAAAAATAAAGAATTACACATGTTGAAACGAAAAGAAAACTTAATTGAAATAGAATTAAACTAACAAAGATAATTAATAAAAATAAAAATAAATTAATGAAACTGACATAAGGACCAAAACGCAATGTGCCTGAATGCACAAGGGCTAAAAGTGCCAATGTTCCCAACCCAAAAAAGCACTCAAGCACGGACTAGATTGGAGTGGCGCATAAAGTTCAGGGCAAAAAATAAAAGAAATGGAATAGGATTAAATTAAAGGTGGTGCAACTGGGAGGGACTGTCCGCGTAAATTACCCCTTTTAAATGGAAATGCGCAATTCTAGCCTAATGAACAGGTCAACACACGGGTTTCCACCCTCTTAATTACACCACTTTAAATTTAATATAGCTTTTATTATACATTTATATTTTAAAAGCTTATAAAACCATTTTTCTAAGCAAAAAACCCCCCGAAATTCCTTACCCTTTTAACTAGGGTTCCAATCAACAAACTTGCAGCAGCCGAAACAACACCAAATCCGGTGGCCGACAGCGCAGACGGTGGCCTGAACCCGCCAACGATGGAGAACTTTCAGCCTGGAGATCTCTCTTCAACTTCGATTGCAACGAAGTGAGAAGAACCTTCGGCATATTTGCAAGATAAGGCTCTCCTCTCTCTTTTTCTTTAAACAAGATTGATTTCTTTGTATTTGATTTGCCCTCCCCTTTTATTCTTTTTTCTTTTGCGGTAGATAAATCAAAGGAAACAGAAATTAAATCAAAAGAAAAACGAGATTAAAATCACCTTGTAGATACTTTTTCTTTTCAAGCTTTTTTGTATTGATTGATTTTTTGTTTTGTTGTGTGTGTGTGAAAAAAATACAATATATCCTTGTATTCCAAAAAATCCCCCTCTTTTTTTAATACAATCGGTTCTCTCCCCCCCTTTTCATTGATTTTTCCTTTCAATTTTATAGCCGGTTCAAGGTTTGCTACTGTCTTCTGCTAGTTTTGCCTCTGCTTTTGCGTGTTTCTTTGCTCTCTGTTTGCTATTTTGCAGGCCTAGACGAAAGTGATGGGACGGGGCCAGAGGGTGGTTGAAAGGTGTCAGATAGGGCAATGGCGTGTGGAGTCTTTGATGCAGTGCCAAAGTTGGGGCTAGGATTTGGGGTTTGATTTTTTTACTTGAAACTTGGTTAAGGTTTGGGCCTATTGGGTTTAAGATTTTTTTGGGCCTATTTTATTATTTTAGTGTTTGCATAGGCCTGGGCAAATTGGCCCGCTTACAGTGGTATTAAAGTTTAGTTGAAAAAATTTAATGTTTCAATAGTTAATTAATTAAAAATGACTAAATTGAAAAAGGTGCAAAACTTGCTAATTATAATATTTAAGTGATTAAATGGCTTGATTAATAAATGAGGGAGGACTTAAGAAATAAATAAACCAAAATTAAAAGGTGAGGTGGCATATGAAGGAAAAATAATAAAATAAAATGGTTCAATGGAAAAATGGTAATTTTGATGAAATTAAAAATAAAACAAATTGAATTTAAAGGTTTTCTAGACATTTCTTCTCCAATTTTCAGCGAAAAACAGCCATAGGAGAGAGCTTAAGCTGGTTTTTCATACTTTTGCTTCATGTGAGTTCAATTCTTACTAGTTTCTTGTAATTTTTATGTTTTTGAGATTGTTACAATTAGGTCTCTAACTAAACTATACCTTTGTTTTTTTTTTTTTTTTAAAGATTTTGGAAGTTTCCATTGATAAATATTAGATGTTTTTGATGAATAACATGGATTTACAGCTTTGATTATGTTGTATGATGATTTTATAAAGTGATTTTTATTAAATATTGATTTTAGGATTAAATTGTGAAAATGTTAAAATATTAGGGTTTGATAATGAATTTTGAGTTTATTAGGGGCTATATGAAGGCCTAGAATATATGGATAAATTATTGGTTGAAAAATTTGTTAAATTGATAGATTAACTAATTAAGGGATTAAATTGCAAAAATTGTAAAAGTTGGGGTAATTATGTAAATTCAAAAAAATAAAAGAGTATCAATTGTAAAGTAAATTGGAAATGAAATATATACTAATAAGTGAGTAATTTTATATTCTAGATCAAGATCCCGTAGATATTCGTGAAAAAAATAGCATAATAGCCCATGAACTTCTACAATTACTACAATTCAATCTAGATAAGTTCGTACGGTTAAAATTTTATATTTGTATAAATTTGATGAACGATATTATGCATTTATTTTATTGTTGGAAATGATTCATTGTTGGAATTATAATATTAAATTGGATATTCGATTTGAATGGAAAGCGAGATTTGAATACATTCGTATTTTGGTAGATGATGGTATTGGAAAGAAACAACGACATTTTTTCCAAGTAAACTGGGGTTCAGAATTTGTTGTGAGCTCTCGTGTTTTACTTTCTGCTCAGCTCTTATGAGCTTCTGTTCAGCTTTCGAGCTTCTGTTGGCGTATTCGGGAGGACTAGCTCTTATGAGCTTTTGTTGACGATGTACTCTTATCTGTAAGTCATTCTTTGAATGGAAAATTTCGGTAAAGTGATTTATTTAATGAATTTGAAAGACATGTTATGTATTTTTGTATTGATTTGAATATGGAGGTATTTATCAATTGAAGTTGTGAATGACAAGGAGTTGACATGAATGATTTTATTTATTTGACTTGTTATAGTAGGTTCGGTAAGATCTATGTTTAACTCGTCAAACTTACTAAGCTTCATTAAGCTTATATGTGTTGTTTAATGTCTTTGTAGATTTTCAGAAAGTTGGACGATCGGATCAGCACTCAAGTCACACTATCCAACTTATCTCGGTAGTTTTTGAAACATTAAATACGATTTATATGGCATGTATAGGCTTTTGTTCGATTTTGGTCAAATTTTAGCTTATGTAAATATTATGAATAATATTTTGTTTATATAACCCACATATACATTGATATGAAATTAAGGTATAAGTGTGATGTTAGTATAAGTGTTATATGTATGTATATAATTGAGTTAAAGTGAACTTTGGTAACTTGGTTAGATAGGTTAATTAGGTGAGTTTGGATACTTGGTTGACATGTTTTAAGTTGTCATATGAGGTGCCTAAGGGCATATTGGTTGTATGTGGTGATAATACATGTTTAAGACATAATTTTAACTTGTGTTTAAGGCCTTGTTATGGCTTGTTGATATGCAATTTGTTGAGGCTAGGTTGGTGTCAATTTGGGTGAGAAATGTGGCTTAAAAAATGACTTATTTTCGTCCACAAGAGTAGAGACACGGGCGTGTGTCTCAGCCGTGTGTGACACATGGCCAGGTGACACAGCTATGTGTCCCCTGTATCTTTTAAGAATGCAAGTCAGTATCCTCACACAGCCTAGCACACGGGCGTGTGACTTGGCCGTGTGACCTAAGTTAGAGAGTTACACGAGTATGGACACAGGCTGGGACACGGACGTGTGTCCCTATTTCGAATGCCCACACGGCCTGGCCACACGACCGTATGACCCCTGAAGCTTTGAAAATTTTCAATGTTTTCCGAAAAATTCTCTGAGTACCCGATTTAGTCCCGACTTGTTTCTAACACGTATTTTGGGCCCCGAGGGCTCGTATAAGGGATAATATGTTTGATTTCGATTGGTTTCTGACATGAATGTTATATTATATGAAATATCTATTTATTGATCTGTAAATTCCGGTAATGCTCCGTTAACCTTGTTCCAGCGATGAATACGGGTTAGGGGTGTTACACAAGGCATGTTTTTCTATTCCCAAAATAAATATTATTTATAAATTAATTTAATCAGATAATTTAATTTTCTAATTAAATGATTTTCTCAACCAAATTCTAAAATATATTTAATTTTTATGTTCAACGGATTCACAATAACTAATTAATTTAATTCTATTTTCAAACTTCAACTATTTAATTAAATAATAATTCAAAAAACTTAAATTAATTTTCAAGTCATTTCTATACTTAGTCTGAAAAAACACATTCATTTTTGAATGTGTCTCATTTATCAAACTTTATCATTTTCATTCATTTCTATTCATTTGACTCTTTATGCAATTCATTTTTGGTTTTAACGAGCTGGTGGAGGACGAATTGAACATATATAATTAGGGCTCAAAACTTTTCACCTTTTTAATTATAAACTCATTTAGTCCCAAAGTTATTCCATTATAACCAATTGAACATATATAATTAGGGCTCAAAATTTTTCACCTTTTTAATTATAAACTCATTTAGTCTTAAAGTTATTCCATTATAGTATCGTGTCTGAGTTCTCTCTAATTACACACCATTACAAAAGCTACTCAATCTGGGATAAATTCATTCTCCCAATATGATCCTACTTTATCTCATGGTAAATATTACATCTTCCTTCATAAAAAGTTAACTACTATCAAATAGTAATTAAGTCATTTATCATACAGGTAAATGACTTGTGACTATGTTTACTTTTCATCTATCATGTAGTGTCAATAACAAGATATCATTTACCCATTTCTTAAAATATGAATTTCATTATTGTGAATGATGCTACATATGACAAAAGTCATATAACCAACACATCAGCTTTGGGGACCTTATCTATTTGAACTCGAACTTTTACTTACTTTAAAGTAGATGAGTCACACATACATAGTCTATCATCCACTTAGGATTAATGTATGTCACACTATAAACATCATAAGTGAATAAATCCATACACGGAATTTGGATTTATTCTACTTGGGTCATGTTCGATATACTGTCAGCCTAGTTAATCACATCTGTATCTCTATCTTCTAGGAGTCATCTGCTCCTATGTTCAAGACAAAGTATCTCCCCAATTGGATTTGATAGACGACATATTAGTCTTTCAATTGATTTGCTCATTTTTTATTAGACTAAGAACATGTTTATATTCATATACTAATATAAGTTGTCTTTCCGTGTTACGATCCGATGTAATACCACTAGACCTGTTCATGGGTCGGGTCACTGGCCTGGCTCGAAGGCCCGTACGAAATGTGGGAGGGTTTGGGCAAAAATATTGGCCTGAAAAATGGGCTTGGACAAAAAAAATAGGCCCGTTTAAAAAAACAGGTCGGGCCTCGAGTAAAGCATTTTTTGCCCAGGCCCGGGCCCGGCTTGAATTCACTAAAGGACCAAAAAATCTATTTTTTTAAATATTATTTTCTTATTGTTTTCTTCCTATTTTGTTACTATTTTGTTGTTATTGTTTGGTTATTGTATAAAACTTATTTTATTGTTAATTTTGTTATTATTTTAAAGACATTTGTTAATTTTTTATTATTTTAGAGGCATTTGCTTGTTAAGTTGCATCTATCTTAGTGTTATTTAAGTATACATATTTTTTAAAATTTATTTTTATTTTATTGGGAAATATTTATTTTGATATTTTTAGTATTTTTGATGTATTATATATTTTTTAAAATTATATAAAAATAATATAAAAATTAATATGGGCAGGCCGGGTCGGGCCCAAGTTTTAACATTTTTATCCGGGTTGGGCTTGGGCAAAATTTTAGGCCCATTTTTCAAGCCAAGCCGAGCCTGGGCCTAAATTTTTAGTTGAGCCTGGCCTGAACCCGGCCTAGCCCATGCACACCTCTAAATACCACTTAGCATTTGTTAAATGTTACATAACCAATGAGCCAATATTTGCTTCCATTTTGTTTTGCGTGCAAAAATCATTGAGGACAATATACAAATGGTATTAATATAATTAATGGATATTATTAATAAATCAATTTGTTCGAAAACTACAAGTGTACGTAAATGAAAATACTACACTTAAGGTTCCAAATCCAACAAACTATCCATAGGCTTCAATAAAATGACCTATATCATCCCTCAAGTTCATACTCCTTCGATCCCCTAAAGATCACTTATCATTAAGGTCGTCCACACTGACTTGTATTGACTACTGGGTCAAGAATTGTTCCCCACTAGCTTATTTCCTCCCAATAAAACCATATCACCCTTCCTTGTACATATCACTTCCATTCAATATATCTCTCCACCCATCATTAGAAGCATGCAACTCTCATATGTGTTAGAAATTATTAAAAAAACAAAAAAAGGAAAACTCAACGTTGAAATCTCATCATTGACTCTTGAACATCTCCTTATCAATCCAAATCGACTCCACCATGATGCTAATCCTCCACCTTCTACCCATCAACTGCACAACCACGAAAGAAGGAATATCAAAGTTACAATAAACTAAGACAACATTCTTGTAATATCAAGGCTTTCTTTATTTAGGGTAACATCATCAACTTAAACAAATTTCCCTCAGGTTTCCAAAT
This sequence comes from Gossypium anomalum, assembly GCA_025698475.1. NCBI lineage: Eukaryota > Viridiplantae > Streptophyta > Magnoliopsida > Malvales > Malvaceae > Gossypium > Gossypium anomalum. The sequence goes on from CM046961.1 coordinate 8,152,944, forward strand.
GCTTTAAAGGAGTTTTCATGCGATATGTCTATATATGGATATTAAAGAGATTGACCCAAAATTCAACCCCTCCAATTCTCCATAATAGGTTTAAAAGGTTTAATTTTATCAAACCACATCTCAAAAGACTTAGATTTCAACTAACCACAACCTTATCTCTCTAGAATCAAAGAGAATAATCACTGAATTCACATCCCATGGACATATTTTACCAAGGACCCCATCGTACAAAAAAGTTTGTTGGACCAGCATCGAATTATACATTTTCTTAATGCTCAAACCCTGACAATCATTAAGCCAATACATATTCCCTTTTATGAATCCCAATTTCAAAAGACTCCAAAGATCTTTTTAATTTAGGTTAAATCATCCTCTTTTTTGGTCTTTCCTAGCAATAAAATGTAACTCCATCTTCCTAGCCTGAATCTCCAAACTCTTAAACACCAACAACGTCCTCTTAGGTGTGTTTCCCACAAGAACATCCTTGTAAAACCTATGATCATTGAGCATGTTACAAGTTTCTTAACATGGTCCTTCTCTTCCCACATCAAAACCCTTCTCTTCACCATTACTCCTATCGCCTTTCTAGACCTTGACTCATACATATTGATTCTAAAGCCAATCATAAAATGATTTTTCCCTTCAACAACAACTCTTTTTGTAACACCCTTTAACCCTTATCCGTCGTCAGAATAGGGTTACGGAGCATCTAGACAATCCAGATCAATTACGAATATTAAATAAATTAAATTGTCTACACATTATAAATTAATCATATTGTCCCTTTTATGAGTCCTCAAGGCCCAATATATGTATTTAAAACGAACCGGGACTTAATTGGAATATCAGAGAATTCTTTGAGATATTTTAAAATTTTTCCTAGGTGCAGGGCTCACACGCTCTTGTGGTTTAGGGACACGCCCGTGTGACCCTATAATATGCTCGTGCTTCAGGCCATGTCCTACCCCGTGTAACTCTCTGACTTACCTCACACGGCCAAGCCACACGCCCGTGTGCTAGGCTGTATACCGCACACGGATGAGACATATGCCCGTGTCTCTGCCCATATGGCAATACCTGAGCATTCTGTTTTTAAAATTTTAAGTTGCAGGGGACATACGGCTTAACCACACACTCATGTGTAAGTCGTGTGTCTCACACGGTCTGGCCACACGCCCGTGTTTCAGGCCGTGTGGACTCAAAATGAGCCTTATACAACAAGTTTACCAACCCTACAAACCTTGAACGACAAGCAACTCACAATCCAATCTTTCAACCAGTCCAAAACATAATTAAATACATCTAAAACATGTTAAAACTATCAATATAATGATCTAACTCATGCATGTTCATAGATATCTAACATAAGTTATCTAATCATTTCATTTAAATACCATTCAACCAATTCAAACTAAACCATATAAATGGCTATATTATAAGACATATGTTTATATAAATAAATCAACCAATATCATTTTATACACCATTAATAATCACATCTCAAAATGACATCAAAAGACAACCTAGGTGCATGCAATTCTCAAAAGAGAAAATACTTCACCACGTGTTTGAGTTCAAGATCGACTTTAGATACTGATTCACTAATCAGACTTTACCTGACCTGCGCACGGAGACAAACCGTATACTGAGTATACACTTAGTGGTATTTCTATAATCCGAATACTTATTAAAAAAATTTATAATTTTATATACATAATCATACATAATAATAATCATTCAATAAATAATCAATTTCATAAACTCATCTTTCAACTCACAATTGCTATTCAATAACATTTCATAATAAATTTCTCAATTTCAATTTCAATATAAATATTCATTTCTTATTCAATATCATTCATATATCCCAATTAACACGACTCGGACCCCGACGGATACACGGATCCAACCCAAACACACTAGTATGGCACTCAGTGCCTCATCGGCCATGCCGACGTAAAACAATACGGTACTCAGTACCTCATCGGATTTATCCGAAGTAATAATAATACGACACATAGTGCCTCATCGACTCGAGGTCTAAGTATCCCTTAACACTTCCAATCCTATGGCATGCCAACTATGTCTGACTTAGCCCGATATTATTAATAGGGTGTTTCAATACATAATTCAATTTCCAATCAATATACAATTTCAATCAATTCCAATTCAATACACTTTTCAATCATACACATACTTTCACAAAATAATTCAATTCAATGTCAATATATCAAACTCACCTCAATTTCACGTACGATACATAATAATAAATACAACAAATAATTTTAGTTTTCAGATTATAGAAATACAAACCGTATTTTCCAAGCTAATCCTCGTTGACTTTTTCCTTTCCTTTCTTAGCCGAGGTCTCCAGCTCAATGTTAGCTACGAAAATTGAAACAATTAAAATTTATCAAAACACTACAATTTAACATTGAATATTTCAATTTATATACAACTTTTGCTTTAATTCCAATTTAGTCCCTAAATCAAACTAATTATTTTCTTACAAAATTAATTCTATATCTCAATTCAATTTCCACTTTAATCTAATTTCAACTCCCTAATTTCACCATAAAACTCTAATTTCAAAATTCTTTCAATTTAGTCCCTACTACATAAAACTTATGATTTGTTTTGCACTTTAATCTTTTTCTCAATTCTAACTTGAAATTCTATCAATTCAAACCCTAATTCTTTAATTAGTTCAATATAAACCACATCTAAAAATCAACATATAAACCACATCTAAAAATCAACTAACTTTCAAAATTTCTACATAAATCAAGTAATATTTTATTCTAGGATTCTAAAAATATCAAAATTACAAGAAAAAGGGCTAAATTGACTTACCAAATTAACATTGAATCCTTAGAACCCTAATTTTCCCTTTCTTTTTCTTTCCTTTTTTCTTTCTCTCTTTTTCGTTTCACTTCTTTGTTCTTTCTTTCTTTTTATTTCTTTTACTTTCTTTTATTTACTTTATGTATTATTATATTATTTTAATATATTAATATATTAATATATTATTATATTATACTTAAGTATTAAGTATAAATATATGTATATTATACATACACATGAAATAATATTTTCCATAAATTTGTCACTTATATCCCTTATGGTTTATTTGCTAATTTAGTCCTTCAACTTTTCTTGATTCTATAATTCAACTTTTACCCTATATTCAATTTAATCCTTACACTAAATTAACCTTAATTCAAGCTAATTCACCTAGCGAAAACCTAATTAACCTCACAACTAACTTCGTAAATATTTCTAATAAATATTTACAAATCCGTTTTATTAAAGCAGTGACCCGAAAATATATTTTTTCGATACCTGTAAACTTCGGGTCGTTACACTTTTCATATCTTCTTCACGGTTATACTAAAAAAAAGTGTTGAGATTTTGTGCTTTTAGTGCAGTGATTTCATCACTATGCTTGTAGATTTTCTGTAATGACCCGAAATTCACGGGCACCGGAAAAGTGAGTTATAGGGCCTCCGTCTTAGTGAAATAAGTTCGAAAATAATTATTAAAAATATTAATGAGCCTAGTGGTGTGTCTAATTAGGATTTAATTAGGTGAAATTAGCTTAATTTAGAATAATTAGCAAAAAGAACTAAATTAAAAAAGGGGTAAAAGTTTAATTCTAAAGTAATAGAAAATAAAAAGGATTAAAATGACAATTAAGCCATTGACTACAAATGAGGCGGCATATTGGTGAAATAAAATCAAAGATTTTTTTAGGTTTTATATATCATAATGATTATTATTATGGTTTTATATTAAATTATTATAATTATTAATTAACATTATGGTTTTATATTAGATTATTATTATTAGCATTATTATTAAATAAATAAATTAAATAGTAGATAATTGTATGGTAATAAAAATATACATGTGTAAAAATTACATTGGTGCATTTGTAATTTAAATACTTAATCACTTATAATTTAAGTAAAAAGATATTTGTTAAATAAATAATTAAATTATTAAAATTATGAGATTTTTGTTTGAGAAACAAATTAAATAATGACAATGGTAATAAAATTATTGGTACAAATGTAAAAATAAATATGTATCCAAATGTAATATTAGTATTTGTTATGAAAATAGATATTTATTAAATTAATTAAATATAAAATATAAATATAAAACAAATAAAACGCAAAAGAAGAAAAAGAAAAAGAAAGTTACAGAGAGCATTCAAACAGAGGAAGGAAGAGAAGAAAAAGAAAGAAAAAGGGAAAATAGGGTTTTTGAAGCTTGGAGTTAATTTGGTAAGTCAATTAAGTCCTTTTTAGTTAATTTTGATGTTTTAAAAGCTTTAAAACAAGATTCTGATGAAATTAAGTTGATAGTTCAAGAGTTCATATGTTTCCAAATATGGTTCATGTTGGACAAATTATGGAATTAGGGATTTAATTGAATGAATTCTAAGTTAGAATTGATTAAGGGATTAAATTGTAAACTAGGCTATAAGTTTTATGTTGTAGGGACTAAATTGAAGAAATTTCAAAATTAGAGAAATATGCTGGAAATTTTATAGTTAGATATAAGTTTAGACAAATTTTGAATAGAAAAAGAGAGTGAATTGGATTAAGAAAATAATTAAGATTAGTTAGGATTAAATTGGGAATAAGGTAGGAATTGTTTAGAAATTTAATTATTTATTATAATTAATGCTGTAAATAATAATGTAAAATACTATTATTTTCGTAGCCAACAAAGAACCTGAAGCATCGACATCGAAAAGGAAAGGAGAAAGTCATCGAGGACTAAAACGGGAGAATTACGGTGTGTATTACTATAATTCAAATTTTAATTATTATTGATTGCTGAATTTTTAATTGTTATGTATGGTAAGTAAGACTTGAGGTAAGTATGTGAAATTGATATGAATATTGAGTGAAAATGAAAGTGATGTAAATTGAATCAAATTGAATTGAATAAGTGAATTATGGAATATGTGATTATTTGAAAAGTGTATTGATTGAAAAATGAATGGTGATTTGAATTGTGAATTGAAAGTGATATAGAATTGAGAAAGTGAATTGAATACCCTATTAACTAGTCGGGCTGAGTCGAATATAGTTGGCATGCCATAGGATTGGAAGTATTCAGGGATACTTCGACCTCGAGTCGATGAAACACTGGGTGTCACTATATTTCTTCGGATAGATTCGATGAGGTACTGGGTACCAACTTTACTTGGCTAGGCCGATGAGACATTTGGTGTCAACTATTACTTGAACTATCAGATGAGGCAATTGGGTGCCATATTGGTGTGTTTGGTTGGATCCGTGTATCCGCTAAAAAGTCCGAAATTACGTTAATAGGGTGAAAAATTGAAATGTGAATTTGAGGCATTGAAATGAGAAAAATAAATTGAATTACGAATTGAAATTGGAATTGTGATAGTAAGAGAAAAGTATGAAATGTATGTTCATAAGTGATATAAATTTAAGTTTGAGAAAATACACTGATTTATGAATTAGTACATATGACATTAATTGTTTGGTATTTTAATATTTATGTTTTTACTATTGTTGATATAATTTGAATTATGGTAATACCACTGAGTATATCCATACTCAGCGTACGGTTGTTTCCGTGCGCAGGTTAGTAGAAGTCAAGTGTCCCGGCTCAGCATCCAGAACATTCCCGACTCCAACACAAATTTGGTGATGTATATTTTTCTTTTGGGTAAAGGTGGCATGTATATAGGTGTTGTTTAGTCACTTGAATATGTATATTACTTTCGGTAGTGAAGATTGAATTATAAGATTTAGATGGTTAAATGAAATGGTAAGGAAAGTATATGATATTTTGATACATGAACATTAAGTTGTTAAATGAATGAAGTTTTTAATCAATTTGGACTGAAGCTATGATAGTTATTAAGTAAAAATTATGTTAATGATATAATTATTAGTTATATGAATGTGAAACATTGGTGCTAGTTGTTTTAGTTTGAATTTGTAGGAGGTTTTGGGTAAAAATAAGCAGAAATACTGCCGAAATTTTTATAAAAAAAAATTCGAAATACTCGAACAAGTTCCGTTCTACTTTTAATACGTGTTTGAACTTCGAGAGTTCAATATAGGGACTAAATTATTATATTATACTATAAAAGTTATATTAATTGTAAATTATTCGTAAGTTATCTGATATGTTCCGTAATGCCTCATAACCTCGTTCTGGCGACAGTTTGGGGTTAGGGGGTGTTACATTTTCAAACAAATTGGTTAATAAAGTACCACAGTTAAATTATTATTTTTTGTATAATTTTCCTCAATGGTTTTTGCATGAAAAGCAAATTGAACAAATCAAATATTGGCTCATTGATTGCGTAAGGTTTAACTAAATTGAGTTGCATCATAGGGATGCATTATCATACAAGAAGGCAATTTATATTAGTATGTAATCTAAAATTTTCATAGTTTGAGGAACCAAAATTAGCAATTGATTCAATGGACTATTATGTTGTTTATCAAGTCTAATTTGAGAGATACTTTGTCTTCAGTACTGGTAGGTATGATTGTCTAGATTGATAGTACATTGGACATGACCCAAGTTGAACATACATTAGATTTAGTTTAAGGATTTATTCATTTATGACATTCATATTGTGGCTTTCCTCAATCCTGAGTAAATAACTAACTATGTGTACTTAACCCATATGCTTTGAAATATTGAAAGCCTATGTTAAATTGGTATCAAATTCAGAAGTCGGTATGTTGGGTATATGTCTTAGGTAAGCCATGGATTCACTTCAATAGTGGAATTCGTAGCTTGATTAAAGAGTAAATGGTATCCTCTCATTGTCATTGCATAGATTGTGAAAAAGGAACGTGACCATGAGTTCTTTGTCATGGATAAATGATTGTTATTACTATTCGTTAGTATTCATTGTGACATATGCAATAACGAACATGAGATAAAATAGGATCATATTGGGTGAACATATTTAACCGAAAAAGAGTAAGGATATTCTATAAGGATAACACGCTAATGACAAGGTCATTTGACAAAGCATAAATTTAAGTTGCTTCCGTAATGGCCTATAATGGGGAGATCAGTCATTACACTTATAGTGAATTGACCATGACAAATAATGTTGTAACTAATAGATGATTAGTCGAAACTTAATTACAAGTTATTTAAGCCTTGATTGTGTATGTCTAGTTAGTTCCTCTACTAGCTCAACATAACCCTATTTAGATTGCAAATTAGAATTGATATGATAAATAATAGAAAACGAAAAATGAGAAATTTCATGAATTACTGTCTGTGGTAAATGCATTTGTTCTAAAGGAACAAGAGATGACTTAGAAATTTATTTAATGTCTTTGGATTATAAATTTAATTAATTGTAATTAAATAATTAAGTCCAAAGTGAAAATTAAATTATTTAGTCATCGTAGTTTTACTGAATGAGACAATTAAATTTATTTACTCATATATTCTAATACGAAAAATTTGTCACGACTTTGGCAAAATTAAAATTAGGTTGAGAAAATAATTTAATTGAATTAATTATATAAGCTTGTTTTAATTTAAAATTAATGTGAATATATAATTGTTCCAAATACATGAAAAACCTAATGAACCCAATACTATTAAAAGTTGGGTGGCACATTGTGAGAATCTCAATGCCTGTGCCACCTACCACATTGAGTCCTAGAGGAACTCTTGACTTTCTATTAAAATATTTTTTTTCCTCTCCTTGTTTAAGCAAAACTCTTGTGATTTTCCCCTATATATATAGGGACTAAGAGGTAGCCAAAAATACATATTAGTCATACGTGGTACTTTTTTGAAATATATGGAAAATTTATTCAACCTCAAATAAATTCCATTTTTCGCGAGTACTTGAGATACAAATTTCAATATTGATTTACCATAAAAGAAAGTGAATATTCTTCATTGGAAAGTTACGATTTTTATTTTGTATTTAGTTTTAAATAAGAGTTCACTCTTTTAGCAACTAAAGATTCGAAAATAACGAAAAAGGTCGTCCGATTCAAAATTACGATTTTACACTTTAATTCAGAAACACATGCACTAAATTTAATAAAATTTTATTATTATAGATACAAAGATTTAATTTTATGAAAAAAATTTAAAATTTCGTTATGCAACAAATACACGTTTCATAAATGTTTTGTTCCAACAGAAAAGCAAACGTGCAGTTGAGCATCCTATGTTGAACACACTTGTAGTCTATGTACGCATACGAAACCTTCTCGTACATTTCAAAACCCTATTAATGGAGATCATAAAAACCCCAATATAATATAGTGTATTTTATATGGCTTTAGTTGAATTTTCTAAAATAAATAAATAAATATAATAAAAGCCGAGGTGTTTTTTACGTAAAAAATCTTAAAAACTACCCATTACATCATTATTTCAAAATTAAATCAAAATTTATTTATAGTTTAATAGGATTCATAAATCACAATCAACATATAAGCATGACACAACTATTCCTAGAGTAGCATCTCTTTCAAACAAAAAAGTCAAAATGTAATTTTTATTACTATATTTTCTTAAAAATTAAACATAATTTCACCCTGTCAAGGCTTATTCTTGCCTGATACCTACGTAATAATCTAGGATTAACAATTTCTCTAATTACCTAAATAATGGAGTGTGGACACGCCGTGATTGTGAGCAGAGTATCGTCACTGTCATGGGACTCAAGGTGGCTAACTTCCTGATACCCAGACGGTCGGCTCGGCAATGTTATGATGATGCCTTGACTTTGTAGCAAAACACGTGGCTAGGGAAAGGTCTGTCCTTTTGTCGATTTACGTGGCAGTCTTTTATTGGTTGGTAATTTAAATTAGTGGTCAATTTAATTAGAATTAGAAAAAGAAAAAAAAAAGGACAAATTTGGACCACCTAGCGGTTTTCATTTAAAGTGTGAGAAATGATAAAATTCCAGATTAGTTTGCATTTTCGAGAATGAAAAAGAATTCTCACTGCATCTGCCTCTCCATTATCTCCGCTTTTCATTTTCTTCTCTCTTTTTGCCAAATGATAATGATTTAAAAACAAACATTGTTTTAATATGATTAATTTTTCTAATTACAAGTACAAATTTGTGTAGTATTCCTCGCATTTTGAATGAAATATGGTTCACGTCGTCACGAAGAAGAGTCAACGTCACAACATGATGACGTGTTTCTCACTTAATCGAGTTTTTTCTCTTAATTAAATTCTGCTATCTTTTTCTAGTCAAACTCTAATAATTTTAGGAATGTTTTAATCATATTAACCCACAAATTTCGGTCTATAAATAGGGCTTTTAGCAAACGTAGAAGGCTTGATTCAACGGCACAACAAAAAGAGAGTTTAAGAGAATTTTGTATTTTAGCTAGAGAGGTTTGTAATTTTTCAAGGTTTAGGGGATTGTTTTTTTCTCTATCTTGTACTACTCTTCGGTTATTTGTCGTTTAGTGAAGTTTTTTATCCTCTTTAGAAGTGTTTTTCCACGTAAATATTTATGTCCAATTTTTTTCTATGCATTCTTATTCGTTGCTTGATTCGGGTTTATCCCAACAAAACTAACTATTAATTTACATTGATTTTTTAGGGATACAAAGTGATTCTCTACAAATTGAAGGTAGAATTGATATACACTAATATTTAAGTATAAACTATTTGCCATTTAAGTATATATACATATGTATAAATTTAAAATTTACAAGTACAATTACATTTAAAACCAAATCAAAACTGTTTTAAATAAAATCTATATATGATTTACATAATGTAGGAGTCAAACTTAAAACATTAAAATTCTAAAATTTTTACGTTTGTCAATATTATCAAGATCTCGTTAACTATATTAAATAATTAAATATATAAGTGATTGCAATAAACAATAATTAAAAAAAGTAATTCACTTTTTTTTTAAGTTTCCTTTTTTTAGTAAAAATTCATTTTAGAAAGAGAGCCATTCCATCTTTTTACACAACTTTGAAAACATAATTGTCATATTTTATGCTAAAAAAGGATTATTATGATCGCAATTTTTTAAATCCAGGTAACCCATCTCCTTAATTATATTTAATAAATGAACGGACACTTATTTTAAATTTCGTTTGTAAATTTAGGTTAGGTTCGAATGGATGGTGTGTTTATCTGTGATTAGCGTAAAAACAGCGATGGCGGTAAGATTTAAATACTGCAACGATATTATAACATGAAACAAAAAATAAGCTAAATGCACTGCATCGCACCCCACCACCTATCCAAACTCACCCTTAAAATGCTCATCGAGCATGTGATAATAATCCTACAAATGATTTTTTATTATATATAAATCATATGATTAATTTTCTTAAATGTCTCGTGGTAATTTTTATGTTTAAAAGCAAAAAGATAGGTGAAGAGAATGACAATAGGACAATTTTTTTTAATAAAAACTTCAATTTAAAATATTAAATTAATTTAAATAGCACCCACCCGTGGAGAAGCCTACCCTATAACCTGGTAATAGAAAATATGAAAGAAATAGATGGAATAAACTTGAGCATATTTGGTTAGCGGTGAGTAAAACTCGATTCGACTCGAAAAAATTGAAAAAAATTTGAATTTCGAGTTAAACAAATCGAGTTATTCGAATTAGTCGAGTTATTCGAGTCAACTCATTTTTTTTTTTGAATTTCGAGTTCGAATCGAGTTGAGTTTTCGAATTCGAATAATTCGAATAATTCGAATATCAAACTATAATATTTTATATTTTTACCCCAAACTCCTAAACCTTTTTACTTTTCCCTCAAAACTTTTACTCCTTCCCACTTTCCCCTCAAAACTTTTACTCCCCTTCCATCTCAAACCCCCAATCAACCCAAAATCCATTTCCCACCAAAATTTTACTCCCCTATTTACTTTTTTTCAAAATTTTACACCCAAAAACCTTCAAAACTTTTTATTTTCCTCTAAAATTTTTACTCCCTCCCTCTTTCCCCCTAAAATTTTTACTTTCTTCCATTCCACCTCCCACCTCCCATCTACCCCAAATCCACCCCACAATTTTTTTTTAATATTTTCCCTCCAAAATTTTACTCCCCCTATTTACTTCCCCTCAAGCTTTTATTCCACAAAACTTTTTATTTTCTCCTTAAACTTTTACTTCTTACCTTTTACTCTCAAATAAAAAATCAAAATTATCCAAAAAAAATCACTAAACATAAATAGTAATAATTTTATTTATATCTATTATTTATATTATTAAATTAAATTTCACATTTTATATTATTTATATGATTGAATTGTTTAGTCGTATTGAATATTTATATTAAAATTGAATTATTAATTATGCCATTAAATATTCATGTTAAAATTTTATATTGGTATCAATTTCGCATTTTATCTTTAAAATAACTTTTATTAAAAAATTACATTTTTACATTTAATATATTTTTTAATTCTAAAATACATAGTGACAAGAATCTAAAGATAATTGAAATAACTAAGCAAACAAAGAAGCTAACCTGTATATAAAAGATTAATAAATAAATTATGAGGTGATGAAAGTTAATAAAAATTTTGATTAAGGTGGAAAAATTTTATTACGATAGGTGACAGTGGTTACAATGACCCAAAATTATTTTATAAAATTTAACTCGAACAAATATATTCTATTCGATTCGATTTGAATTCCATCTCACTCGACTCGATTCGAGAAAATTTTAAATAAAATTAAGATGATAAAATAAAATTCGAAAACTCGATTAACTCAAAAAAATTTTATTCGATTCGATTCGATTCAATCGAATCCTCACCCCTATATTTGGGGATGCTATGCCTAAGTGGGTGTTGAAACCACAATTTAGAAATTTGACTATGGTGTGAAAATTAAGACAGCAATATCAGACAAATTGGCGGCTGTGAAATTTAGTCAGTTTCATTACCAATAATAAATAAACGTGTTCATTTCATCTAGACAAATAACGACACTTTCTCTTTCTTCTTTCCAAAGGAAAAGAAAAGAAGTTTCAGTAGCACAATAAATGTAGACTAAAAGTCAAGCAACCCTACTTTTAAACAATAATTTCTTTTCTTATAGACCTCATCATCAAACCCTTAAATGACTTTTAAATTATAGGAGTTTTTTAATTAGGTATTTAAAATTTTTTAGTAAAAAATATGATTAAATTAGCTATATCTTGGACAAAAATATTAATTAATAAAATATATCGATTTTTTGAAATTTTAAAAAATAGACCGTGTTTAAAAAAAAGAAAAAGTGAAAGCGCGATTAACTAGATAATTTTTCAATAATTACAAATTTTTACACACTTTTAAAAAATACCTATTTGACCAATTAATTTTTGTAACATATTCAGTTAATTTAATCTAAAAATATATTTAAATTATTATTTCGTTATTTTTTAATTTTCTATTATAAACAAAAAATTTAACCAATTAATTTATGACATCTGTCAAAAAAAATTATAAAAGAAGATTGTATATGCCAGTCAACTAAATCAAGGGTAAGGGTCCACAAAGAGTTTGAGAAGATGGACGTAGTTTTCATAGTCTCCACCATAGACGGGGAAATGGAAAATTAATGTGGATGGTGGTCAGAATTTGAAATATGGTATAAGTATGGCTGGTGGTGTGATCTGAGATGCATATGGTTTGTGGTATTTGGGATTTGCAAGGAATATAAGATTGTGTAACGCATATGAGGCAAAACTTTAGGGGCATACTTGATGATCTTGAATAAGCTTGAAAGCTCAGTTGTTGAGATATGTTATTAAAATGAAATTGTTTATAAGTGTTGCACCATATTAAGGGGAACCTAATAATTAATCAGCCGAAATCGCACGTTGTAAATGCAATTCAAGATTTGTTGAGGCATGATTGGAATGCCAGCTCAACTCATGTGTATCGAGAATGCTATAGGTTGGTTGATTGTTTAGCAAAGGTTGCAGAATGAATGAACATTAACTTTCACCTTTGATCTCAAACCCCTGATTTTGCTTTGAATGTGCTGCATGAAGACTTCCTAAATTAATTATTGTGTAATAGTATGGAATGCTCATTTTTTAAACAAAAAGTATTAATATTAATATTAATATTAATATTAATTATAAAAGGAATCGATTATATATATTAGATTATGACAATACTATGATATGAGTGAAAAACAAAATTATGAAAAAATATATTTATTAAAAATTAAATGAGGTTTTAGTTGAAATGGTAAAATAAATATTATAAAAATTAGTGTTTTAGGTCCACTATGTGTGTATTTCTATTTTTGTATAATGATATAAAAATATAAAAAAAAAACACCTTTAAAATAATATGATTTACTTTGTACAATAATAGTATTGTAGTCATTACCCAATTAAGTTAGATGCCTAATTGACTCGTGCAATTAACTTAATCAAGAACTTAATATATAGTAGAAATAAGATTATGATTTCACTGATATATTAACTACAATTAAATATATTACAAAAATTAAGAAATAATATTAAGCTATAATTGTTATCATATTCTATTCTAATTATACTTTTTTTTTTCATATTTTATATTAAACTACAATTCTTCACATATAGTTCATGTTTTATATTTAATATACTTAAAAATTATTTAATACATTGCTAATGGAATTTTTTAGACTTTGCGAGTGAGTAGAAGGTTTGATAAATATATTATGGAGTGTAGTAATTTTTTTAAAAAAAATAATTATATAAATAAATATGGTACTAATTACACCCTTAATCTACTTGTAAAATTTAAAAAACACTACTCCCAGTATACCAATATGAAATAAATATTATATTAAACTCCATTGTTGAAGAAATAATAGATAAATTATTTGAATTATATAAAACAACACCTTTGAGTAAGTAATCATACTTTAGATATTTTAAAATTTTATTATTATAATATTAATCCATATAATTAATTACAAATCTGTAAATATTATGTATAATTTTTTCACCATATTTTACAAAAATTATAAAATAATTTTAATTATTTTAATTAATAACAAAATTGAATACAAAAAAAGCAATAAATATATTAGTTAAAAACATTACTACACATGTCGGCAAGTAAAATGTGTAGTACTAGAGTTTTTCACGCCCGACAAAGTTCGATGTATCTCAACCCCCTTCCAAACTAAAGCCGTCACAGGACTCCCATCTTTTTTAAGCTGTCGGTTTAATTTTTTTCTTTTTGAAATTTTATTATTTCAATCAATTAAAATAATAAAAATCTATAAAAATATTTATTTATACTAATAATAATTAAAATAAATTTATAAATACTCACTAATAACAGTTTTTATAATAAAATTTTATTCATAAAATATAAAAATGCTTTTTTACCTTAATAATCTAAAAAATAATTAAATATCAAAATGAGTCACCATACAAATTAATTACCGAAATGTGTCATTTGTTACAGTATTTTTTGGTGCCACTTGACTAGTTAGCAGCACCACATGAGTTTTTAAAAAACAATAATTTTTTATTAGTGTTGCCAATGTCTCAAACGGCACTAGATTATAATATAATTAGTTAATTTATTAACCATATTATTAAACAGATATTTTAATTCAGCATGTAGAATGTGTCGTTGTGAGTTTGATTTCTACAAATAGTGTTATTTTTTCAAAAGATAATAAAGTAAAACTTATCTTTTGGTGAAAAAGATATTATCTATAGAAATTAAACTCGCAACCGCTTAATTAAAAACCACACAAATAATTATTTTGTAATATAATAAATATAATAGCTTTAATGTCGCCAATGTGATTAACAGCACAAATAAAAAAATTAATTTAAAAAAAAACTCATGTGGTGGGGCTAACCAATCGAAAAATATTACAACAAACTACCCATTTTAATAATTAATTATATCTTTTTGAATTATTAGGGTAAAAAAAGGGCAGAAAAGAATTTCCCGTCGTAAGAAAAAATTCGCAATTGGAAAGGCAGTGTGAAAAATGCTTAAAATCATATGATTACCTCAACGAAATTAATTAATAAAAAATTATTATGTAAGAAAAGATCTAATGATTCCATAATATAAAAAAAATTGTCCTATTGTAACAAAGTGGTTGCCCCACATGCACCATCAAATTATTATATTATATGGTTTTAGCTTTATTAATTTAACGTGTTTTCAACTACGATCTTACGGCGGCGCCGAAAATAACTGTTTTACGTCAAAATCTTTAACATTAACCGTTGGTGAATCAATATTTTTGAAAATATGATAAAATTGTTTTCAAAATGAAAGAAATAAATTATTTATTTTAGATTAAAGTAAAAAAAAGCATCTGAATAATGTTTACATCCGTTAATATTATGATAATTTATTATAATACTCTATTAATATTTGATACATAACATATTAATTTTAAATATTTTTAAGTAATTAATGTTAATTATTTGTAATTTAATTTAAATATAAAAATTATATTTTAAATATTTTAACTAACAGTGTATTAAATATTTTTTTATATTATATATATTTAAAACAAATTCCAATAAGAAAATAATTGTCTGTCTTAAATAAATATTATGTAAAATATATTAAATTATAAATGAAGGATAAAAACTTTATTTGGCTACAAAATGTTTTTATTTTCTTCATTTTTAACTCCAAAACTTGCCTCAAAACTATTTTTTTATTCTAAAAATACTTTTAAAAAGTAATACTAAATAACACCTAAGATGTTGAAATGTTTTATTATTTAAATAATAATTAACTAAAATGATATTATCAATTATTTCGCATCTCAATCAATTAAAAGTTTAATTTATCGAATTTGACAGATGATTCCATTTTTTTTTATTGATTTTCTGTATATTTCTTTTATAAATTCATTTGTAAAATTTTAAAAAAAATAAACTCTATCTTACTATATTAAATAATAATTTTTATTTTATTGTTTATTTTTAATTTTGTTAACATCAGAATAGATGAATGGACATTATGAAATAAAATGAAAAAAATTAGCCCAATAAAATTTTTGCTTAATCGCAATGTCGAGGTTTTAGAAATTTTGGGATTTTAAATTTAACTCTCATCTATATTATTATTTAAATTGTTAATTGAGTAGGTGTTACGAGTTAATCGGATATTAAATAATTAGGAAAATACGAAAGCGTACTTTTGTAATTAAAATAATTTATATTATTCTAAGGTACATTAGTTTTTTTTTTTTTTTAAATCTATGCATAATTTGCATATGATAGAATTTAAACCCATAACATTTACATTAATAAAACTTTAATTTTACCACTTGACCAAAACTTTATCTTGAATTGTTTTGTCCATTTTACTTTTATTATGCATATTTTATTACCTCAATCAATTATACATCTATATTTACTATTATTCAAACCTGTGATGGAATAGGCGTCACAGGTTAATTTGATACCAATTTAATCTTAAAAAGATTAATTTACTATATCCAAGGATTGGACATGAAGATGGGTGACATTGAGGGGGAATTTTGACTTTTGACCAATTACACTTTGCCCCTTAAAAATGATAAAATTTTGATTTAATCCTTTAAAAATTATAAAGACATAGGTTATTAAAAATTAAAATTTAATTTCGACCCCTTAAAAAGAGTTTCTGCCTTTTTTGTGATATTCTTTTAATAAGCAGTTGATTATTTATATTATATTATAGGGTTAAATTATTATTTAGAGTCTTAACTTGGTAAATTTTTTTATATTGGGGTTTGAATTTTTTTTTTGTTTAAGTTAGGTCTTAAATTTGTGAATTGTTCTCACATTGGGATTTGGACTTGACAACTTTTTCCATATTGGGATATGAACTTCTTTTTTAGTTCAAGTTAGGCCCTGGACTTGGCAACTTTTCTCAAATTAGGGCTTGAATATTTTTTTTGTCCAAATTAGGTCCTAAACTTGGCAATTGTTCTCACGTTAGGACTTGGATTTCGCAACTTTCTCAACATTGGGGCCTGGACTTTTTTTGTCCAAGTTAAGCCCTAAACTTGACAATTATTCTCACATTGAACCCTGAACTTGATAATTGTTCCCACATTAAGGCTTGAACTTTAGGTTTTTCAAGGGCTAACTTGGATAAAAAAGAGAGTTAAAGTCTCAATGTAAGAACATCTGTCAAGTTCAAGATCTAACTTAAACCAAAACAAAGTTCAAACCCTAATGTTTGAGAAAAATTACGAAATTCAAATCTCAAAATGTGATTTAACCCGATGTTATATATATAAAAATACTAAAATGATATTAGAATGAAGTGATATGAATTCAATATGGAAATTAGTATAAAAATCAAATTTAATAATGGTAATAAATCAAATTTAGGATGTATAAGCTCTTTTATATATTTTATATGCATTACACTTTTTGTTTGGTTTTCAAATGATTCATTTGTATAAAAATCAACGTTCTTTTTATTTAGGAAACTTTTATTTTCCAAAGCCCAGAGTAGTTGTATTTGGATTTATGATAAATATATTTAACTGACTATTAGGTATTTTTTATTTTCCTCTGCAAATTGTACTTTGTATTTAATTTATTAATCACATGAAACGTGGATTTCACATGTCATTAGGTGAGTTACACATCAAACATATTTTACTTTTAATTTTGTATAAAAATGATACCCAAAACAAGAAAAAACAACAACATTGCCATTTGATAGTGATTTATACTCCAACCTGTCATTTTACATTATCTTTAAATATGTTTTAAGTTTTTATATTTGGAATTTAATCCTTATAGTTTATTTTTGGAATTTAAGTCTCTTTATTTTTCATATTTCAAAATTCAGGTCCAGTTATTAATATTGTTGAATATTTTTTTGCTAAATTTATTGATGTGATATTTTGAATTAAAAAAAAAAAAACTCACTCAGCAGCCATGTAACTAAAAAAATGATGTTGTAATGGACCAAAATTTAACAAAATAATTTTAACAATATTAACGATTGGACTTGAATTTTAAAATCTAAAAAGTAGAATGACTAAATTCCTAAAAATAAAAGTACATGAACTAAATTTTAAATTCACAAAGAGTACAGAAACTTCTAGCATATTTAAGCCTTTTTAAAAATACAAAACAAAAAGTGATAGCAAGAGATTATGAATAATTTCATACATTGCAACCTGGGTATTGAAAAACGCCATTGTGGGGGATCGTTTTCTCCCCCACAAATTTCAACTTTAAGTGTATACCTCAAAAACCCGTGATGCTAGGGCATGTGTTGTTGGTGGAATCATTTCATGTGCGTTGGGGTAAGAGCTATATAAAATAAACTCAATACAATCCATTCAGTTTCCATATCGACCTTTGAAGCAGATTGCTGATCTTAAGGATACTTGACATTAGGAGTTATCGGCATTGTCGTGAAAAACTTGAATTTCGTTCCTACGTTGTTGTCCAAGCAAAGGTAATTCGTTAAATTACGTATAGGTCTAGGGACTTAGGTGATGAGAACTATATATTTTTTTTTTTACTATTTTCTCGGTTTTAAATATGTGGAACAAGATATTTGATTCAAGATGAGTAGACAAGTCAGAGCTATTATCCATTACAACGGTCATCGCAGAGATGATGGAATGTGTGTGTCTCTGGTCTCCATCTTTCAATCAAAGCATTGATAAGTGGGGGATACAATTTAGTCCTATTGAGCATGCAAGCCACGTATAAAATTATTGCGTCTCACAAGTGTCCATAAATGACATCCGATGCATCTTTGTTTAAATTGTTTATATACGCCTTCAAAATCCGACCTTTGAGCTAAGTATATAAACATAAAAAATTAATAATCTAAACAATATAATAATTAATTATTTAAAATTAAATAATTTAATAATATTTTCTTACCATTTGTAATTAAACATCGGAGATATGCTTGTCATCCAAACGAATAAGTTGATTTGTCATTTTACAAATTATAAGGAATAAAATAAAGAATTAAAAAAGTAATTGAGAATTGAGAATTGAAGATTAAGGATCGAATATTGAATTAAAAAAAATGAAATTTGGAGGGATTTATATAGAAAAAATTATGACTGTTGGATTCCTTTTAGCCGTTAGAAAAGTTACCGATAGAATAGTAACTATTAGAAGGAAAACAGCACATATCAATACATTTAAAAAAAAAAAAAGCATTGTTTCCCAAATAAATTTTTTTCAGCATATATCTAAAAATTAGTCAAGTAAAATGGTATCTTATATTCATATTTGAATACTTTGGAACAGGGGCGGAGCCAAGGGTGACAAGGCCCCGGTCCCCTTACAATAAAATTTTTTTCATTTAAGTCTCTTTATAATTTATAAAATTTTAAATTAGTAATGATAAAATTATACTTTGGTTTCAAAAATGATAAATTTGATTTAATCCCTTAAATTTTATAAAGATATGAGCTATTAAAATGATGAAATTATATTTGTATTATCGTAAATATATATAATTTAATTCCACGAAAAAAAATTCCGAGTTTGCCCTTGCATTGGAAAACGAAGCTGCATGAATATTTTTTCATTTTATTCGCAATGAAATAGAATTGTTGAATGATAAGAATTTGCAGAGCCAATGATATATATATATAAATGTATTTAAAAAGATCTAAACAGTCCTAGCATTAATTCTTGGGGGATGAAATTTCAGTGCTGCAAATGGGGCAAATCTTCTTAACTTGAAGCCATTTAGTTATGCACTCCGAGTGATATGGATGTTCACAATTCGGAAGAGCAACTACTCCTTCCTCTTCTTCGTATTCGACTTGACAAATTACGCACCGATCGATCCCAGTTTTACACTCATCGGATCGGAAATTACATCGAACCAAACACGATGAAATTTCGTTTGGGGATAGTCCTCTTTTCTCCACTCCTATAATCTCTCCTAAAGCAATTAACTCTTCGTAAGATAAATCGTCTGGATCTATCCCATCATCTTCATCATCATCATCATCTTCGAAGTCATCGTCCTCCATATCTTCATCATCGTTGGTACCTTGGCCTTCAAGGAACTCTAGGTCACCTCCGGCTTCGAGACCTTCGAAATATTCGTAATCATTAACATTGCCTTCCTCATAGGATGACTCGCTATTGTACTCTTCGCTGTCCTCACTTTCGATGCTCTCGAGCATCGAGAATGCCCTTTCTTGTTCTTGCAATGCCACCGCCATGGCGAAATCCGAATTGACTTGATCGAGTTGGGTGAAAGGCACCCTCTTTGATGATTGTTTTGCATCCTCGTTTTCCATAGGAAGACTGAATGCAATCTTAAATTCCAAACTAAGTTGAAATGGCAGATCCAATCCATAGGAATACGTACATATATATATATATTATATAATATATAATAATGTTTTAATTTTTCTTTAGGGAAAGGCAACTTCCATTGGAAGCGATGGGAAGTCCAAATATGTTATATTATTTGATTCTTCTTATACTTTGAACGTCGTACTTTGCCTCAAATTTAGCTTTCTTTCAAGAGAGGGCAGCTTTTTTTTATGCAAAGCAATCCTATATCATATTTCCTAAGTCACCACATATATATATATATATATACATATATATATATATATATATATATATATATATATATATTGGTAAACTACACAATTAGTTACTAAACTATGGATAAGTTTTTGTTTTGGTCACTAAACTATTTAAAAGTTTTCATTCAAGTCACTGGACTATTAAAATCAAGGCTATATGACTTTTTTTGTTCATAGTGTTTGTGCCAATTGAAAACTCTCTTTCCTCTTCTCTTCTACAATTAAGTTTTTTTTTTCATTGAACAGCTTTAGACACCATAAATCTATGAACCAAAATTTAAACAAATTTTTTCTCCAATCTTCAACACTGACCTTTAAATCAATTCGGATCTAAGGTATATTCTTCTGCTCATTAATGGGTATTAATCCACCGTACCGATCACCGAATCGTCGCTTGAAGCTCGCCGACGAATTTTAAAAAAAAAAACTTAACAACCCAACAACTTAAATAAATTTTTTTGAATAGTTCAATGGCTTAAATGAAAACTTTCAAATAGTTCATAATTAGATTGTAACTTTTCTTAGTTAAGTGACCAAAACAAAAACTTACCCGAGTTTACCCCTATGTTATATACCAACTCTTATACGGATACACAATCAATTACACGTATTTTCTAGTATTTCCAACAAGTTTCTATGTATAAATATGATTAAATTGATTCATGTAATTATGCTTGGTTGGATTTAATCTATAATTTAATTACAATATGTAATAGTAAAAAGAAGGAAAATTCCCATAATGGTTGAAATGAAATTATGTAAAGAAAAATAGACAAATCGATAGCTACACATGCCAGAAATGAGATTGTGAAATTAGGTAGTAAAAGGAAGTATGGGAAAAATGTGATATGGTAGAGAACTTGATTCTTGTTTATAAAGGGCACAATATGAAATCAAGATAACGACTTTATCCCAATGTAATAATGCATTCCAGTGAAGAGCTTTAAGAGAATTATCTTAATTCTTATACAATGTTATTTGTATTTGGACTAATATTTGATATAAATACTTTTTTTTTTATATATTTGGAGAATCATATCGATACTCGTATTTGAATATATCAGTCAAACATTGTGGCGGTCTTTGCATGTGAGAGAGGAAAGTGCAAGTTTTAAGATATGAAAGAACAAAAGGGAAGTGGATGATTTAATTAGTTGCTGCCTTTCCAAAATTCCTCTACAAAAGATGCTAGAACTTGGATGCCAGAAAGAAAAATGAGTCAAAACTGAATTATAAACTTTTTAAGGGGTTAAAATGTAATTTTATTATCATATGATTTTACAATTTTTGAAAGGACTTGAACACAATTTTATCATATTTGAGGGTCGATGGTGAAAACCCTTATCACATGCAGCGGTCTCCATCAACCTGATAACGATAGAGTGCTTTAACTCCATTGATGTGCAAAATATGACATGCAAAAGGTTTTATCGTCTACAACTGCAACATATTCCCACTTCATATACATAACAGATAAAAAAATACACATCATTGAAGAAACCCAATTGAGATCTTCACTCTGAATTTTAGACTAAAGATATGTGGTGTAATTTCGACTATCTTCTGAGATTTACTTTTCTTAATAAATCCTTTAACTTAGTCCAAAAAAAGAGAGAGAGAAAGAAATGCTTCGTACGGGTAGGTCTAAGTTACCAGTTAGGGACATTCATTGCTATCATCCTAATTCCTAATATGGAACTAAGAAAAAGTAAATGTACTTGTCATTTATCTTGAATTATTTGTGCACAATATTCTAATTTATTACATATTTAAAAATGAGTACGGAGCTATAACATTCAAAAATATTTCATATGCTCAATATTTTAGTTAATCCAGTTTATTAGTTTTAATCTAAATTATACTAGTTCTTAATTTATTTGTACTATAATAATTTGACTCTATTTAATGATTATTCGGATAATCAGTTTATAATAATTTATCAATTATAGTTACTAAATTTTATATTTGTACTTGTTAAACTTCAATATATATATTTCATGCATAAAAAAACTTAAACAATAAAATTATATATATATATATATATATACACATAAAATCCATATCTAGATCCAACACTTTCACTAGAGGAAGAAAACAATGGAGGATTCCCATTCACATATTTGAAGTGATGCTGTTCATCAAATAGAGTGTAGCAAAACCAAAATGATTGTACCTGCAAGACGTTCGAGTAAGAAGCCCGAAAAAGCATCCCCTTTCGTCGAATCAAATTAACAATCTAACCCGTAAAATTATGTACAATTTTGAGATTTGTTCCAAATATTAAAAATTATAATTTAATTATTTAAGTAAATAATTATTCTAAAAAAATAAATCCATCGAAATTTCATGAGTGAGATATCTATAAAAGAAAATTAATGATACTAAAAAATATGTATAAATAACAAACAATATGCATATCATTATATTTACAAAAAAAATTACAAATATTAATAGCATAAAACTTTTAGAACTACATAAAAATAATATTTTAAGAATTGTTTTTTTTTCTTTTTTATGTTTTATAGTAAAACTATGTACATTAAATGAAATAAAATTATATAAAAAAAATTAATCTACTACAATCTCATCTTGAAGTTTTGAAATTCTTTCATTATTATTTTTATCTACATAAATTTAATTTTAAAAATTTAAAAACCTTAATAGAAATTAAATTAATCTTCAAATCTTTCGTCCAAACACACCCTAAAAAGACTAGCAAATAAAGAAAGAGTGCTTGATGGTAAAATTTAAAGGGATAATTTCTCAATAATAATAATAATAAATCAGTTCCTGCATCTCATTTAAACTTTGGGTTAATGCATGCATTGATCCAACAAATTTTACCCCTTATGCAACAGAGATTCACCCTTGCTGCCAATAATGTACACAACTTAGTCAATCAAACCTAACGACAAATCAACCTAAAGTTCCACGGTTCCGCGATGAAGAATCTTACAAACACTTGGTCCCACTCAATCCATCCTTCCTTTCAAAATCCTTTCCTTTACTTCTGTAGGTGTTCTGCAAAATGTAAATACATGACACCAATTGTGAAAGGTTTCAGCTATCAAGACATGCCATTATTCAAGAAACAAGTAAATACTCTTCAGTTTCTATCTCTATGACAAAAAGGGAAGGGTTTGGACGGTTAGAACAATAACCTTATTCTACTTTATCAAATATGCCTCCACAAAAGACTGATGCTAGCAAGAATTTAAACAAATGATATCAGTATATATATACTTACACAACATACACATGCCCTCCCCACCCACTCAAACAGTCACGATCTACTGATGCAAGGAGAGCTTGGGAGACCGTTTCAAACAATTCCTCAGGTTCCTGAATAGTAAGAAAAAACCAGTCCATAAAGCATGAATTGTTTTACTGGCATGAAGAATTGTAACCTAATCTAATCCAAAAATGTCTTAGCTTTTAGGTTGCATGTAAAGGATGGAATTCTGCACTTCTTAAAAGCCACCACCATGTATTTCAATTTGAGCAAAAGGAAATAAAGAAAAAGAAAATGTCAAACCATGTTCTCCTTGAACATAGACTCGCAGGCACCATAAAGAGACTCTGAGGCAGTGCCAGCTACAACAAAATCTTTTGCCAGCTCCCTGCATTTCAAAGAAAGAAATCATAAACCAAAATAGTGTTGGCAACTCAGCATTTGCCTCAAGAGGTTCAGTAACTGAAACAAATAATATGAAGAAATAATTCAAACCACAACCAATGTTGTAAGGATCTGAACCAGTGGTCGAACCAGACAGATCCCAATTCAAACATTTCAAAATAATTTTTTTTAGAAAATTCATTAAAAAAAGATAAATAAACAAAAAGAAACAATAATGGAAACATAGACATTCATTTTATAAATTGTAACAAAAAAATTAATAATTAAACTAATTTCAACCCAGTTTGACTGGTTTTTTATTGGTTAAACCTTCTCTAGTTTCATGGTATTGATTGAACCTGTTGAACCATCGATTTCTAGTTCAACTGGTCCGGTTCTGACAACCATAAACACAAATAGCATTTTCAAGTACTAATCAAACTCATTGGAACCCAAAATAGTACACACATGTACATGCAATATGAGCACTAATGAAGTGATCAAGCCTGTATGGCTACGCTAACAAGCATGCAATAATGAGGCAGGACAAAATATGATATCATCCAGAATTCATTGTATGTTGAAAAACGTGCAAGAGCTCAGGAGGAAAAGGAAATTGCAAATGCTGATATAAATGCTACTCAAATCCAAAACCTAGATCACTACTACTAAGTAACTTGGATACCTCTTCAGCTTGTTATTGTTATTTTAGGGACTGAAGTTGCACCTCTCCTCCAACAGAGAAGTTATAAATATAATATCAGAAAAGAGAATAGGGCAACAGTTATCTACGAACATAAGCCAAATAGCTACTTCAGTTCTAAATATAAAATCAGAAAAGAATAAGGCAACAGCTCTCTATGGACACATTTTGGCTGTGAGAATCAAGTCAAATAGCTATTTCATTGCAAAGAGATACTAACCAACAAACTTTCTAAAATCTTCTTTTTAACGCAATCAAAGTGAATATATACATTTTGAGTTTCCTTGACACCCAAATAAAAATACAGTACATTTTTAACATCTACATTTCCTAAACCTGTTAACATCAACCTACCAGATAGCAAATAAACATCTTTATAGAAGGAAATTAATTATTTAGTCTTTCAAAGAAATCAATGTGATATATCCATTTTGTTTCTTGAAAACCAAAAAATAAATAAAAAGATAAAAGGTGCACTGCATTTTCAACTTACTTGGCTCCAATGGAATCCATGGTGCAAATGAAGGGCTTGTCTTCATCTCCCAATCCAGCAATTACTGGTTGGCAGAAGTATGGACCAAACCTATGATAAAAAGGAAAATATGTCATAAATCTCATCTCTTTCACAAGTCACATATAGAGGGGCTCTCTTTCAAGTTTAACTCCTATTCCAAATCTAATCCTTCCTAGAGATTCCTCTCAACCTTGAGATATCATCAAGGAAGGGCTTGAATTCATTATGAAAAGAAGTGTCCATCGATTACATCCCAAGGCTAAACACGAAAAGGGCAGGCCAAGAATAACTTTGATTATTTTATCATAAGACAAAGTGGATCATTCCCTTCAAGAAACGGAATACAATGAACCATTGCTTGACAAATAAAGACACAAGTCTATTCCCTTGACATGAACAGTAACAAGTATTTTGCACAATACCATCTAGGAAAAACAAAACCCTTTTTTGGGATAGTTACAGAAAAAAAAAAAATCTCATGCCACCACTTCACTATTCCGGCTATCTCATGCTGCTGCTGTCATTAATTAATTAGTATCCGTCAATATTAATATTTGGCAATATAAAACAATACTACAGCTCTCTATTTCTTCAATTAATCTTTAAAGGTTAGCTCAAATGTGAAATAAAAAGAAAAAACCTAATTTAAGTAGTCAATTGGACTAATCCAAAAAATATGTTTAACTGGGCGTTTTAAACTAACCTTTTCTCGTAAAGAATAGCAGAAACAAGGTTAGCAAAAGTCTCAGGTTTCATGTCCCTCTCTTCTCTTAGCTAATATAACTTGTGCCGAAACACAAGCCTCTGATACCTTCAAATTTATTTTTTAAAAAGAAAAGCCAAAATATCAGCATAAAACACATGCTAATAATTCAAAAAGATAAAAAGAAAATAAGCAGATAGGGGGGTTACAAGGTTTGAGCATCGGTGGCGAGGCCAGAGAGGCCGAGAAAGAGTCGATCGTGGATTTTTGAAATCCTCTGGAAATCGGTGGCGATTGTTTGGAGTTGAACTCCGAGTCTCCGATCACTGGCGATAGCGAAGCAGTTCTTACCTACCATGGCTACGAGGGCACTCCCATTATACTCGAAGATCTGCATAAACATCCACCATACACAAGAATTAACATTTTTTTTAAAAACTAAGCTATGAAGTTTTAGGGTTTTACGCTTAGCAAAGGAAATTAAAAACAGAGAAATGACGAACCGACATCGGAGAATCAAGGGGGAATTTGAAATGAAATTTAGGTGCGATAAACTAACTAAAATTTTGTTTAGCAAATGTGATGTGAGCTTTAAATGAAGAAACTGCAAAATATCTTGGAGATCACTCCACTTTGCAATGGTTCAAAAGCTTTGCACTTCTCTTCCAGAACAAATAAGAAAAGGGTTATTTTTTCTCAAGAGAAAGGAAAGCTTTTAAATTTGTGTAAAATTCAGGAATAGTTACCTATGTATGATTTAAATTACATTTTGGTCACTAAATTTTATTTTGTTATGAAATGATCATTAATGTTATTGATTTGTAATGTTTTATTCACAAAGATGTTTATTTGTTATGAAATGGTCATTAGGTCTACATTTGCGACTGTTATTTCTTCATTTGCATCTCCACTAGTTTGATTGTAAGTTGGTTCAT
This sequence comes from Gossypium anomalum, assembly GCA_025698475.1. Lineage (NCBI taxonomy): Eukaryota > Viridiplantae > Streptophyta > Magnoliopsida > Malvales > Malvaceae > Gossypium > Gossypium anomalum. The sequence goes on from CM046961.1 coordinate 8,179,978, forward strand.
ATTTGATAACTACACAAAATGACTATAACAACTATTGTGCGTTTGTTGAACATCTTAAATGTCTTACTCTTTGATGGGGTGCCTAAGGAAAGTTTCTTCACCATTACGTACATTAAATTTCTTGTGATATACTTAACATTTGAAAATATAAGATGTACTCTCAAATACATAGAAATTACTTAGTGTTGGTTTCCTTCGCTCTCTACGTCTTATACAGAGTCATCCTTGTATTGGGCCTTAATAGTACCTTATTAATCACATGGATAATTTTGTTAACAACTTCTGCCTAAAACATGTGAGAAACTCCCTTGGCATTAAGCATGACTTTGGCATATCTTGGATCCTACGATTTCTTTTTTCAACAACACCATTCTACTAGGGAGTCTTTTGTATTTAAAACTCATTTTGAACGCATTTGTTGTCACTGAAATTAGAGAATTCTTCATTCTCAAATTCTTTGGCATGATGATTTAGATCCTCATTATCTTTCCAATTAGCTAGCTCTTTTTATTCATTAGCTTATTGTACAACTTCCTAAAGGCTTTAAATGTTTCATATTTCTTCCTTAAAACTTTATCCAAGTGTATCTTCAGTAGTCATCCACACACATCAAGACATACTTCTTTCCATCTAAGATCTTAGTTTGCACATGTCCAATTAAATCTATATGCAAAAGTTCTAGAGGTCTAGATGTTTGTATTAGTTGTAATTGAGAATGTGCCTCATGATGTTGCTTAACCTTTATGCAAACTCCACATGCTTTGAGAATGGTTCCCCTAGCTTTGGAAAACCCTTTACAACATTATACCTAACCAAACATTATATGCCTTTTAAGTGAACATGGCATACCTCTTAGCAAAGAGTTTTCATTAGTGAGTCTCTCATTTACCTTACACGCTTGAACTCGTTCATCTAGCATAGATTTGTAGGTTTTCATAAAATTGTCAATAGACTTATTATCACTATCACTTGAATTATTTGAGTCATTGCATCTGCTAACAACTTAGGAGGTAAATGCATCATAATTGTTAAAACACTCATCATCTTCTTCTAAGCTGCTTGAAGAATGTTCATCACTTTAGGTAACACAAAGTAACTTTTTTCTTCAAAGTAATGGCACATTTAGCTTGAATATAGCCAAAGTTTTGGCACTCATGATATGATATTCCTTTCCTTTTCTCCTTGGATGCATCTTCATTAATCATAACTCCCTTACCCTTTTCTTTACCAAAATTTTTGTTTGCATCAAATCTCCTATTTTTCCTAGTTGAAATTTTGAGTGAGTAAAGCCAATTACTCCTGCAGCTCTTCCATGGTAGTTTCACCTTCAGTTGTAACTAGAGATGCAATTTGAATGCAATACTCTTTTTAGCCTTACCTTTGTTATTCTTTATCTCATCAAGGTTCATCTTAAGGGTTTTTAATGAACCAATGAGTTCACCAATTCACATTTTTTTAATGTCCTGTTAGAATTAAGTGACCCTAATTCTTATTTAAATAAAATACGATGGAAAATAAAATAAAAGTAAAATCCATATAGAACTAGACTTCTTTTATTTTATTTTAGAATAAGGTTTTTTAAACCTTATTAAACTCCATCTATTTTATATTTACTAGGATAAGGTGTTTCAATCCTACTAGAATATGGCTTTACAAGCCTATAAATAGACATAGTCTATTCCTTTTGTATAGATTCAAATTTTCGACATAGTGAATTTTCTTCTCTCTCTCCCGTGGTTTTTTCCCGAAAGGGTTTCACGTAAAATTTTATGTTCTTTATTTTTTATTTTATTTTATTTTTTCACAATTGGTATCCGAGCTTCCGGTTGTTCATCTCGATCACGGTAATGGCGTCTTTGAAATATGAAATTCCGTTGTTGGATCGCAACACCGATTTGCGTTGTGGCGATTAAGATACAAGCGCTTCTTGCGCAGATGGATCTCGAGGATGCCCCGCTAGGGATAGATAAGATGCCTTCGACATTAACAGATGAAGAGAAGAAGCGTAAGGATCGAAAGGCATTAACACAATTGCATCCGCATTTGTCCAATGAAATTTTGCGAGGATGTGATGAAAGAGAAGATGCCACGTGCATTATGGAAGAGGCTAGAACAAATATGTATGTCGAAAACTCTAACAAGCAAGTTGCATATGAAGCGGCGTCTTTATGCTCATCGTTTGGAGGAAGGTGCGTCAGACACACGAACACTTAACGTTGTTTAAAGAAATTCTCTCAAACTTGGAGGCCATGGAGGTTCGGGTATGATAAGGAAGATCTAGGGTTGATTCTACTTTGTTCGTTGCCTCCGTCTTATTCAACCTTTAGAGACACGATTTTATATAGCCATGAGTCTCTCACGGTTGATGAGGTTTATGATTCTTTAACCTCGTATGATAAGATGAAACATCTTGTGGTTAAACCCGACTCTCGTGGAGAGGGTCTCATTGTTCGTGGGAGACAAGATCGAATATCTGATGATGATCGTGGTAGGACACAGAAAAAGAAATCATCGTGGTAAATCTAAGGGTAGATCAAGTCTTCAAATAGAGGTAAAACTTGTAACTTCAGTAAGAAGAAAGGGCACATTAAATCTAAGTGCTATAAGCTACAAAATAAGATTAAAGGGAGGTCATGAATCAAAGGGAAAACAACCGAAAATTTACAGTGAAGTTGATGTTGTAGAAGACTACAAATGATGGTGAACTTCTAGTCGCTCACAATGATTCTAAAGTAAGTGAGGAGTGGATACTTGATTCAGTTGCACCTTCCATATGAGTCCCAATCGGGATTGGTTTACAACTTACGAAAACAAATATGTCTCAAGGTGTTGTTTTAATGGGAAATAATGCTTCGTGTAAGATCGCAGTGTTGGAACAATTAAAGTTAAAATGTTTGATGGAGTTGTCGAACACTTAGTGACGTCACGGTATGTTCGAGAATTGAAAAGAAATTTAATTTCGTTGAGTACTCTTGATTCAAAAGGGCACGTATACACAAATTGAAAGTGGGGTTTTAAAGATTTCCAAAGGGTCCCTTGTTGTGATGAAAGGGCAAAGAAAAACTGCCAAGTTATATGTTTTGCGGTGGTTCTCTCATTCATTGGTGATGCAATTGTCGCTTCCTCTTCCTTGTCGATGATGATATTACTAAACTTTGGCATATGCGCCTAGGGCATATGAGTGAGAATGGCATGGTAGAATTGAGCAAAAGAGGACTTCTTGATGGGCAAGGAATTTGCAAACCGAATTTCTGTGAGCACTGTGTGTTTTTGGGAAGCAAAAGAGAGTTCGATTCACTAGAGGAATCCATAACACGAAGGAAACGTTGGAGTATATTCATTCGATCTATGGGGACCATCCAGAGTGCCTTCGAGAGGTGGAGCTAATTATATGCTAACCTTTATTGATGATTTTTCCGAGAAAAAGTTTGGGCGTTCTTCCGGCGAGAAAAAGCGATGTGTTTTCCGCATTTAAGTCTTGGAAAATTATGATTGAAAAACAGAGACGGGAAAACAGATAAAATACCTCCGCACGACAATGGCTTAGAGTTCGTTTCGATGAGTTTAATAGATTGTGCAAGTCGGAAGGATCGTGAGACACTTGACGATTCGTCATACTCACGTAAAAACGGCGTTGCGAACGAATGAACAGAACGATCATGGAGAAGGTTCGATGTATGTTGTCAAATGCCAACTTACATCAAGTCGTTTTGGGCGAAGCGACTTCATCGCATGTTTTTGATCAACCGATCTCCATCCGCTGCCATTGAGAAAAAGACTCCACAAGAGGTATGGTCCGTAATCCTGCTAATTATTACGATTTAAAGATCTTTGGGTGTCTCTGCGATGCTCATGTTAATAATGGAAAATTGGAACCGAGATCCATTAAATGTGTTTTTCTTGGTTATAAAGTGGTGTAAAAGGGTATAAGTTATGGTGTCCTGAAAATAGGAAAGTTGTGATTAGCAGAGATGTTGTTTTTGATGAAATCGCTATGCTTCCTAACTTATCTCTTAAAGACTGCTCCAATAAAGAAAATCAAAAGCGGGTGGAGCATCGATTAATGATAGTCGACTCCTCAAGTCAAGACAAAAAATTGAGAATAGAGTTGCTTCTTCGCCTCAATACTCTATCGCCAAAAACAGAACTAAAAGAGAAATTAAACCTCCAAAGAAGTATGTATCGAGGTGATCTAGTTGCTTATGCTTTAAATGTGGTCAAGATATAGATGCGAATCAAGAGCCATCAAATTATTCTGAGGCGATTAGTCAGAAGACTCGAAAAAAATGGATGTTTGCTATGCAAGAGGAGATGGAATCACTCCACAAAAACAAAACATGGGATCTTGTGAAACTTCCTAAAGGTAAGAAGACTGCTTAGTTGTAAATGGGTGTTTAAAAAGAAAGAAGGGACTCAGGAGTTGAAGAACCTAAATATAAATCAAGGCTTGTTGCAAAGGGTTACAGATCAAGTTCCAGGAGTGGACTTCACAGAGATGTGTTCTCCCAGTTGTGAAGCATAGTTCGATTCGAGCTTTGCTTGGTATTGTGGCCATGCATGATTTAGAGCTTGAGCGATTAGATGTAAAAACTGCATTTTTGCATGGAGAACTTGAGGAAGATATTTACATGCAACAACCAGAGAGGTTTCTGATCTCGAAAAAGGAGGATTATGTTTGCTTGCTGAAAAAAGTCCCTTTACGGTTTGAAAGCACTCACCAAGGCGATGGTACAAGAGGTTTGATTCCTTTATGACTTCTCACGATTTCAAAAGAAGTAGTTTTGATTGTGTTTACTTTAAGAAAAACAATGATGGTTCTTTTGTGTATCTACTTTTTACGTTGATGACATGTTGATAGCCGCAAAAGACAAAGGAGAGATAAGAAAGGTCAAAGCCCAACTAAGTGAAGAATTTGAGATGAAAGATTTGGGACCAAAGAAAGAAGATACTTGGTATGGAGATTCTTAGAGATAGAAAAACAAGTAAATTGTACCTAAGTCGGAAGGGGTACATTGAGAAACTTCTTTGCGAGTTCAATATGCGAGTGCTAAGCTCGTTAGTACTCCTTTAGCACCCATTTTAGACTTTCATCGACTTTGTCTCCACAATCGAGATGATGAGATTGAGTACATGTCACATGTTCCATACTCTAGCGCATGATGGGATCTCTCATGTATGCTATGGTTTGTTCACGTCCGATTTATCATATGCGATCAGTGCAGATTAGCGGATATATATGGCGAATCCTTAAAAGAACACTGAAAGCGATTCAAAGGATTTTAAGATACTTACGAGTACTATTGATGTTTGCTTACGCTTTGGAAGAACCAAGAAGATGGAGTTATTGGGTATGTTGATGCTGATTTTCTTTGGAGACCTTGATAGAAGAAGATCTCACACGTTATGTCTTTACAATCGGAGGTTGTGCAATAAGTTGGAAAGCCACTTTGCAAACTACGATCGCTTTGTCTACCAAGAAAGTTTGAGTACATGGCGATTACTGAGAGGCTTGTAAAGAAGCTATTTGGTTGAAGGGACTCTTTAGTGAACTAAATGAAGACCTTCAAATCAAGCACATATTTTGTGACAGATTAGAGTGCCCATCTTTCTTACAAAAGATCAAATGTTTCATGAGAGAACAAAACACATTGATGTTCGGTATCATTTTGTTCGTGATATTATTGCTCGTGGTGATATTATTGTGAGCAAAATTAGTACTCATGAAAATCCTGCAGATATGATGACCAAGTCACTTCCTATAACCAAGTTTGAGCATTGCTTAGACTTAGTTGGTGTTCATTGTTGAAGTTAAACCCTTAAGGGGTTTTATGGAAGAGGTGGAGAACTTGTTCGCGATTAAGAACTTGTTCATTGAGAATTTGTGTCAAGGTGGAGATTGTTAGAATTAAGTGACCCTAATTCTTATTTAAATAAAATACGATGGAAAATAAAATAAAAGTAAAATCCATATAGAACTAGACTTCTTTTATTTTATTTTAGAATAAGGTTTTTTAAACCTTATTAAACTCCATCTATTTTATATTTACTAGGATAAGGTGTTTCAATCCTACTAGAATATGGCTTTACAAGCCTATAAATAGACATAGTCTATTCCTTTTGTATAGATTCAAATTTTCGACATAGTGAATTTTCTTCTCCTCTGCCCGTGGTTTTTTCCCGAAAGGGTTTCCACGTAAAATTTTATGTTCTTTATTTTTTATTTTATTTTATTTTTTTCACATGTCCTTTGTCTCATCAATAGTAATCACATTAATTGCAATTTTTTTCAAGCAAAGATTAAAGCACTTTTCTAACTAACTTCAAATTTGACTATTCTTCACCAAGTGCAAATGCTTGATTTATGATATCACACAACTTTGTAGAGAACTCATACAAGGCTTCATCATCTTCAACATCTTAAACCTTGTAGTCAACATTTGAAGCTTGGATTGTTTCAAAATATTGATTCCTTTATGAGCAGTTTATAATATAGTCCAAGCTTATTTAGCAATGATGCACTTAGAAATGCACTTGAATTCATAGGAGTCTACTCTATAGAAAAATACATTAAGGGCCTTGGAGTTTGCATTAACTAGTTTTTCTTTATCACTAGTTCAACCCACTTCAAGTTTAAGGGTTCCAAACCAATCAATATCGAACACCAAGCTTTTTCATCCACAAACTTGAGAAAAGCCTTCATCATTTCCTTCTAGCAAGCATAATTTTTGCCATCTAACATAGGGAGTATTGAGATTGACGTTCCTTCTATCTTAATTTCTACACTTAATGCATCAATGGGTTAACTCTGATACCAATTATGAATTCAATGACTTTGCCTTTTAGATCTTCATTCAGTCGTAACTCGACACACTTACTACAATTATAAATTATAAATGGAACACTAAAGTTTGATTATACTTTTCAGAACTTCCTACGTCTGCTTAAAGAGTAGTTCAATATAAATAAACAAGTACCATTGTTTTCAAAACCAAACTAGATTGAACAATTAGACTGGTTGGGTCAAGAATTAGTTGGGGTACTAGTCTAAAATAAAGGGTTAGATCGATTGACCTGCGAATCTATAACGGCCTAATTTTCAGTGGTGTCGAAAATAGTGATTTGAGATCACTAAATCTGACAAGTAAGATTGAACAAGGTAGTAATTTAATATTTATGAGTCAAGTAAGAATTTAGAAGAATTTTTGAATTGGTGAATTAAAAGAATTTATAAGGTCAAACGGGTCAAAAACGAGTTATCGAGGTTTCAAATTTGAAAATCGAGCTATAAATATTTTTATAAATATTTATGGAGTGTCATTTAGTTAGTATTAAAGTTTGGTTGAGAAATTTTAACGTATGGGTAGTCAATTAAATAAAAAGGACTAAATTGTAATAAAAATAAAATTTGCTAGAAGGATTAAATAGCTCAAGTGTTAAAAGAAAGAGGATTTAAAGAGCAATTAAGCCTAAAATTGAATAGGCTGGATGGCAAGGGCAAGAAATCAGTAGAAAAATAAGGGAAATAAGGGCAAAATTGGAAATTTTATAATTTTAACATATAAAATAAGGACAAAATTGAAAAATCTAGAGATCTCTTCATATTTTCTCAGCCAAAACGCCATAGAAGGTCTGGAGAAATCTGGTTTTTCATATTTTTACATCATGTGAGTTTAATTCTTGCTCTTTCTTGATAATTTTTATGTTTTTATGACTTTTACAATTAGGTCCACTTATAGAATTCATTAGTTTTTGATTTTATGGGTGAACTTGGAAGTTACCCTGGATAGGTAAGGGACGTTTATGATGAATTATTATGAAATTTAAGTTCTAATTTCATATTAAGGTGGTTTTATTAAGTGATTTTGATAGAAAATGGTATTTAGGACCTAATTGTGAAAAAGTTGTGAATTGAAGGTTGGTGTTGAAATTTAGAATATCAAAGGTTTTGAAATAGTTTATAATGATAGAATAAAGTGTAAATTGAGAAAAATTAGTTCAATTGATGGGTGAATTGAGTAGGGACTAAATTGTAAAAACTACAAATTTTGGGGTAAAAGTGCAATTTCAAAATTTGAACAGCATAAATTGTGAAGTAAAATAGAAATCAAATAAATGCTAATGAGTGGAAATATTTATTTTATAGATCAAGAATCCAAAGAAGAACGAGGAAAAGAAAAAGTTGCAGAATAGTCCCTAAATTTCAATATCTTCTACAAATTAGCCGGGTAAGTTCATATGGTTCAATTTAGATGTTTATTTGTGAATGATTGAAGTATATAATGTGTTATTATATATGAATTTGTTGTGGAATTGTGTAAATTTTGTTAATGAAAGAATAAATGTGGAAATGCAAATTAGGAAAAACGCAGGATTGAGTACGTTCGTATCGTGACTTGTGATGAATTGATGGATAAGACCATGGTTGATCCATGGCAAGGTTGTGAAACGTAGGTATGGTATCATCCATACTGAGTTGAGAAATGTAGGTATGGTATTAACCATACTGAGTTGTGAAACGTAGGTATGGTATTATCCATACTGAGTTAAGAAACGTAGGTATGGCATTTCCCATACCGAGTTGTAAAATGTAGGTATGGTATTTCAATAAGGAAAACCATACTGAGTTGTGAATCGTGGCATTGAACAACGACGTACTCAATTTCATAAGCCGTTTCCTAATTTGATAATAAGAAATACAAGAGAAGTGAACCAAATGAAAGAGATTGAGTAGTTGTTACTGTTGAGGTCAACTATGTGAATTATTATAACAGTGCTTGTGAATGGTAGGAAACTTTAGAAAATGTTTTGGTATTGTTTGGAAATATTATGTTTGGTAAGCATTACTTTTAAACCTATGAACTTACTAAGCTTCAATAAGCTTACTTGTGTGTGTTTGATATTTTTTATGTAGATTGAATTAAAGTGAAGTTAGTAGATCGGATCAACACAATAAGGCACACTATCCAGATCAATTCCGGTAGCTTTTGTTTTATGTTTAAAGATTTATATGGCATGTATAGAGTTTAAATGAATTGAAATAAAGATGTTATAAACTAATTAACAATATTTTGTACTAAAACAGTTTTTGGTTAGTAGCAGTAGTTTATATTTGAAAATTCACCATAAATTATAAAAATCTAATTAGAGGTTGAATAAAATATGAAATTAAAGATTATTGAGTCTAGTTTCTTCTAAAAGAAATTATGTAAGCAATGGAATTGTAAATCATGAGATACAATAACTTTTGTGAGATAAGGTCAGAGTGATTTCAAGCTCCCCTATTCTGATTTGTAAAAATCATTAAAAATTGTACAAAAATATTTAGGAGTCATACTATATATGTATCAATTCCTTATTGAATCTGTTTTTAAGAGAAACAAACATCATAGTTATTTGAATTCTTTATAGGGAGAAATTTGGTTTGTAGTACACAGGGGTCAGAGTAGTTGAACTCTAAAACAGGGGAGAATTTAACTAATAAACTTTATTAATTGGCCCAACCAAAAATTCTAGAAAAAAATTAGTAAGTAGATATATGAGTCTAGATTCAGGAAAATTTACGGATTTGGATTTCGAGTTTTGTAACTCGAGATATGATTTTTTTAGCGACTGTGATGCAGTTGGACAGCTTATCTGGAAAATGTGATATAAATTGTCTGAATTTGTTTAAGTGCTCAAATAAGTTTAGTAATGCCTCGTGCTCGACTCCGGCGACGGTCTCAGGTAAGGCGGCGTTACAGAATCAATAGGACATATTGAACCTATTTTCTCTATTTTATTATACTTTTAAATTTTTTTAATAATTTATTTAATTGAATCGCACAAATTACCAATTGAATTGGGAATCGATAGTCTGATTGGTTTAAGCACCAACTTGGTGTTGAAAACCTCAACAAGTAGAATATGAGATTTAAGTTCAATTCACTGACAAAGTTGCAACATCACTTCTATACTCAATTTAGATCAACCTCCCCTCTGAAACTCTCCCATTGAAAGCTTAGTTGTAAACTTGAACAGAATTAAGTGCTCTGTCTAAACTCATCAATAAAACAATGACAAGCCTTTTCTTAAATAAACGTGTAATGGCTTGCTAAAGTGCAATAAATATGAACCACTATCTCCTCAAAACTATTTAATTCTTCAAATATGAAAACTTCAATTACATTAATACTTTATTCAATTAAGTTTTCAATATGGACACAATTAAAATTATTTAATTTTTATAAAAATAAAATTTAATACTTTTTGTTAAACAAAAATAAAATTCAATACTTTGTTTTTGTTAAATTAGAAAATGTATAAATTATATATATTTAAAATAACAATTTAATTGACTTTGTATGTTTTCAAAGAAAAATATTACGGTTTATAGCTATCACTTGTCTTAATTATAACAATTTCATATTTAAATAAAATATTTTTTTACAAAATTATAATTGATTTTCATGTTTAAAATTAATATCTATATATAGTCGGAAACCAAATTAAGCATCTTGTTAATATTTTAAAAAATATTACTATTTCGGATGCTAAATTTTGGGGCATCTTGGATGGGTTGAATCTTTCATTAGACCGGAGTTTTAAGAGCATTTCAATTCAAACTGACAGCTTTGAAGTTGTTCACACCATTCAAAAAGAAAATTTAAGGAGTCTTAAGTTAGCATTCAACATGTTCCTCGAGAAGAAAATAATTGTGCAAATGACTTGATTAAGACAATTCATGATAGGATAGTAGGACTTCACTTTTTGGAAGATCCCCACTAGAGGGATAAGATTAATTTCTTTTAGTTGTTTTATTTTATTTCACAAAAAAAAAAATTGGGTACATCTATTAATATTAATTTTTGTATTTAAATTTAATAAATTTTATTTTATAAATATTACTTTAATCAAATTCATTAATTAACTTTTTCCATATTAATGACAATATTAACCAAAATTCATTTAATAAAGCTTCTCATTTTGGTGAAACGAATACTCACCCAAATTTGACTTCAACATGGGGTGAAGTCACCCACTTATCAATGGGATAATATCAATTTTGATATCTTTTAATAATTAATTATATAATTTAATTTTTTATTTATTAATGAAAAAAGTGTATATATACTTTTTATCTTTCTTAAATAAAATTAATAATTCAATTTAAACCGTTTTAATAAATATTATTTTTTTAGTTTTAATTTTAATCCTCCTAATTATTTAATTTTATTTCCAAATCCATTTATAACTTTTTTTTTTTAATACAGTGATTTGTAAAGTTAAGAAAAAGAATTAAGGTTGATTTAATTGATGGTTAAACATTATTTAATTATTAAAAAAAATACATTCAATGAATACTTACCCAAATTTGACTTCAACCAGAACCAGGGTGAAGTCAGGGGCAGGCCTTTGGCAACCTTGTTTAATGGGGTACTTCCATTAATAATTAATCATTTAATTTTGATTTTTTAAGCCTTTAATTAATAAAAAATTATATCTTGAACCCTTCAAAAAGTTGATAATTCAATTTAAACTCTTCTAATAAATAATTTTAATTTTTATTCCTTGAAACTTATATTTAATTATTATTAGAAAATTTTGGTAAAAAAACTCATCAGTTCCTCTCAATTTCGATATTGAACAAATTGGTCCCTCTTATACAATTTAATCTTATCAATTTCGAAAGTAAGCAAAAAATTTAACATAGATTAAATTGTTATGATTTTTTTAGAAAGATAAATTTATTTAATATCAAAATTGAGAAGTACTAGACTGGTATTTTTACCAAAAAAAAATTTAGATTTAATCTATATAAAAGGAAACTAGTATGAATGTAGAAGGAAAGAAAGGGAGAAGGTTATAAAAGCTTTAATGAACTTCCCATGCAAAACATCACCTCCATTACGCTTAATAGGCAAATGCAGTCGCCCCAAAAAAAAGCCTTTCTTTTTTGTTGAAATTATAGTGTTTGTAAAGTGAAACAGATTACCGGCTTTCCTTTCTTATGTTTTCTTCCATTACCCTCCCTCAACCTCAAGAACCAATTCACAAATTCTCTGGGTTTTTCATTTAGTTGCTGGTCTATACTCTTAGATATGATTGAAAGCAGCACAAAAGAGCTTTAAACAAAAAGAAATGGGAAGTTGGTTGTTTTTGTTTCTTGTTGGGTTGTTTTTGGCTGCTTCTGTTAGTGGCGTTGGCTCTCGTAATGTAACGTATGATGGAAGGTCGTTGATCATCGACGGCCAACACAAGATTCTCTTCTCTGGTTCAATTCACTATCCTCGTAGTACTCCTCAGGTATGTATGTATGTATGTACAATAATCTTCACTGTTACATTAATCTTTGAACCTTTCTTGAATGATTTACTGGGTTTTAGCCTGGAAAAAAAAGAACAGAACTTGTTTGGTAAAATAGTCAAATACTTAATCTACAAGTTTTCAAGTTCGTGCCAAACTTTTTTTTCTTTTATTGTTTCTTGATCTTCAACAGTTCACCAAATCGGTTTGACATTTGTTCTACATTTGGTGGTATCAATATTCCCGGTTTGACTGCTCTCTATCATGACTAAAATGCTTATTGTTCTTTACTGACAGATAGAATATTAAAATACTCAAATTGGGTTTCATTTGTGATGGTTTCAGGGGGATTCACTTGAATTTTTTAGTAGCTCACTGAGTAATTTCATTCATTTTAAGCACCTAAATCATGCCTTTGCTTTTTTAAACTAGTAACTATGGTTGAACAAGATCTTGTATAGCAATTTTGGTTTTTAGGTGTTTTTACATTTTCTTTAAAATAATCATAACATGGATTAATGCTAAATAACTTGCAGATGTGGCCATCTTTGATAGCCAAGGCCAAAGCTGGAGGATTAGATGTCATTGAAACCTTGGTATTTTGGAACCTACATGAACCCCAACCAGAACAGGTTGCTATTAATAACTATAATTTTCTCTATCTTTATATGTATTGTTGAGCAAAAAAAAGAAGAAGAAACCCCATAGATTGTAAAGCGGTTGAGATCATTGTTCTGCAGTTTGATTTTAGTGGACAACGGGATATAGTAAGGTTCATTAAGGAAATTCAAGCACAAGGCCTATACGCATGCATTAGGATTGGACCCTTTATTCAAGGCGAATGGTCATATGGGTAATTAGATTACTTTCTGCAGTACTTAAAAAACCTGAAATCCTACTTAATCTTCCTTGGCCTAAAGCTAGAGGTTTGCAGGGGTCTGCCATTTTGGCTGCATGATATTCCAGGCATTGTTTATAGATCCGATAATGAGCCCTTCAAGGTGAGTACTTCAGTTTCTTACTTGCTATGGAAATGTTCAGTTCAGGGTTCTGAAAGACAGTACCAATCATTGATGCTCCCCTTCTTTTTGGTATGATGGCAGTATCAAATGAAGAAGTTTGTGTCCAAGATAGTGAACATGATGAAAGCAGAAAAATTATATGCTTCTCAAGGAGGACCAATTATTCTATCACAGGTTTAAGTCCAGAAAAATGAAACTATTTTATCATTTTGTTTTCAACTAATACTTTTTTTGTGACTCTAGCTGTTTTTTTGAATGCAGATTGAAAACGAGTATGGAATGGTAGAGGCCGCATTTAGAGATAAAGGGCCTCCTTATCTTCGTTGGGCTGCAGAGATGGCAGTGGGGCTTCAAACTGGTGTACCATGGGTGATGTGCAAGCAAAACAATGCTCCTGACCCAGTGGTTGGTCTTCAATCACTTAGGACAGATTTTATAACCCTGATTATACGTTCCCATGATAATAATTTTGAATGACCTTCCATAATAATTTGAACTCTTTCTTTGAGTTGAATTTCCCCATCAGCTTTTCATTTTTGTGTACAATTGAGTGGTGATAGATTAATGCATGCAATGGGAGGCGATGTGGGGAGACATTTCCTGGGCCTAACTCACCAAATAAGCCAGCAATATGGACAGAGAACTGGACAAGCTTGTATGTTTTTGTCGATATCTTTGTATCTTTCCTTTTCTGCATTGATGTTTACCGAGTTAAAGTATACAAACAAATACTACTTGAGCCCTTTTTATAGATGAGATCTTTGAAAAGATATATTTTTTAAATTTTGATGAAGTTATCAAGTATATGGAGATGAACCAGACATCAGATCAGCTGAAGACATAGCATTCCATGTTGCACTATTCATTGCAAAGAAAGGCAGCTATGTGAATTATTATATGGTATGAAAATCTTTTCTAGATCTTCACCACTTGGTTAATTTTGTATTTCACATATTATTTAAGTTCATGGTCATATGGAGATGAAATATGAATCCAGCTAATTGTATAGCTTTAATACCTTGTTGTAGTACCATGGTGGAACTAACTTCGGAAGAACTGCTGCTGCGTATGTACTGACAAGTTATTACGATCAAGCTCCTCTTGATGAGTATGGTAAGTACAAATAAATCACATTTAACCTCTATTCAAATCTCTAGAATGAAAGCATTTCTAACTTGTTAAGGTGTCTTTCAGGTTTGTTTAGGCAGCCAAAATGGGGCCACCTTAAAGAGTTACATGCTGCAATCAAATTATGTTTAAACCCTATGCTTTCTGGAGTATATACCGCTATGGCTTTGGGAAAATCACAAGAAGTAAGAACATTGATCAAAATCGAACTCAAGAATTTTCTCTCTTTTAAACTTTTGGGGACCAACTAATCAAGAACATATTTCTAACTTTTGTTGGTAACAGGCCCTTGTTTACAGAGGGAATTCAGTCGACTGTGCTGCTTTTCTGGTAAATAATGACACAAGGAAGACTGTTGTAGTAACATTTCAAGATTCATTGCATGAACTGCCTCCGAAATCAATCAGCATCCTACCAGACTGCAAGACTGTGGCCTTCAACACTGCTAAGGTGTAGTTAAAATCCAAACTGATCAATTTTTCATGATTTGAGAGTTAAATCATACATGAATATTGTCATCTTATGCCAAGTTTTTTCTTAAATACATATCCATACATGGATATGAGGGTGTGATCCTCAAAAGCATACCATATTAGACAGCTACCTATATCTAACACTCACTTCAAAATCTGGATAACAGGTAAGCACACAATGCAACACCAGAGCGGTGGAAACAAGTAAGAAGCTAGATTCAATTGTAAAATGGGAAGAATATAAGGAAACTATCCCTACTTTTGAAGACACATCTTTAAGAGCCAACATGTTATTGGAGCATATGAATACGACAAAAGACAATTCAGATTATCTTTGGTACACCTTCAGGTTAGGTTCGAAAGGGGTTTTACTTCATTAATCAAATTTGATTGTAAACTTTAAGATGTAACCTGCCTTCATGTCTGAAAAAACTTGCCATATAATCTATATATTTCTTTAAATATGTTAGGTTTCAGAATGATTTTTCTGATGCTGAATATGTGCTTAATGTGACCTCTTCTGCCCATGTATTACATGCCTTTGTAAATGGATCATTTGTAGGTGAGTCTTATAATAATCACTTTAAGCATTTCTTTTTCCTGAAGATTATATATTTGAATTTAATCTTTTGATCCTGCAACAATGTGATGAGAATCTTTTTGTTTTGTTCCTTCATTGTACTTTCTTCTTTAGGTTCTACTCATGGAAGTTTTAAGACTAAAACTCCCATCCTAGAGATTAAAATTACTTTAAATAAAGGAACAAACTATATCTCCTTGCTTAGCGGAATGGTTGGATTACCGGTAATCGTCAAATACTATTCCCTTGTTTCCTCATATCTTAATGAGTAATTTATGAATAAGTGTAAACATCACATGTCAGCTTAATCCTTATAGGTTTACCTTTGATTGTCTTTATAGGATTCGGGAGCATACCTTGAGAGAAGGGTGGCTGGAATTAACACTGTTAGGGTTAAGGGTGAACATGAAATTAAGGACTTTACCAGATACTCATGGGGATATCAGGTATGCATGCAAGCATGCATGTATTAATATGGCACTAATGATCCATGTCAGAGTTGCTAAATAGATTAATGACTGAAGAATTTACTGATACAAATGAATTTCTTCTGCAGGTTGGATTGTTAGGTGAGAAATTACAAGTATATACAGATTCTGGATCAAATAAAGTAAAATGGAATACATATGGAAGCTCAACTCATCAGCGGTTAACATGGTACAGGGTATGAAAGGCTGTTTTATCCTAGTAATGATTCAAAATTATGAACTTCACTTGAGATAATCATATCATTTAATTTCTATTCAAAATCCTGTTTTTAGACTCTGTTTGATGCACCAGCTGGGAAGGATCCTGTGGCACTGAACCTTGAATCCATGGGAAAGGGTGAAGCCTGGATAAATGGCCAGAGCATAGGTCGATATTGGGTCTCATTTCTTACTCCAAAAGGGATTCCTTCACAAACACGGTAACAGCAAATTAGACATTCATTTGCATTTCATGATTTGTTCCATTGTTTTGATCTTTAATGTCCTTTCCTTTCAGGTATAATGTGCCTCGGTCCTTCCTCAAACGAACTGATAACCTACTTGTTATCCTAGAAGAAGAAAATGGATACCCTCTTGGGATTTCCATCGACACCATATCGATAACAAAAGTGTGCGGTCACGTGTCCGAGTCACATCTCCCACCGGTAATTTCATGGCAAGGACAGAATAAAACAGAACATAACAACAGCAAGAAGCACCACGGAAGGCGGCCAAAAGTCCAGCTCCAATGTCCACCTGGAAGGAACATTTCTAGGATACTATTTGCAAGCTATGGTAACCCGACTGGGGATTGTGAAAACTATGCTATTGGAAGCTGTCATTCATTCACTTCTTTACCTGCCATTGAAGAGGTTAGCTTGAGAATAATACTTCAAATATGTGTATATATATATGCCTGTCTAGTTTTCATGGAATTTGACTTTGACACTTGACAGGCTTGTATGGGAAAGAGGATTTGTACCATCCCTGTTTGGAGTAAGAAATTTGGTAATGATCCATGTCCAGGCATACCCAAAACTCTGTTGGTTGATGCAAAGTGCACATAAGAGATCACAGTTTTTTTTTTTTTTTGTATGGTTAATAACAGATTCTCATATCATTCTTGGAAGTTAGACTTAGAGATGTTAATTAATATAAACCTTTTCATTTCAATAGATATATATAAATTTGTTGTTAATCAAAAATTAAAGTCGTAAAGCAACTCTTGGTCATGTCCTTGCTGCCATTTCCATGGTTTTTACATGATTAAAAATACGAAAAGAGCACTTTTCTTTTTCTAGGCAAATTGACTGAATTTAAAACCCAAATTTAATCCACTTTCAAAAATGACTTTTGAGTAAATGTTTTCCATTTTTTAATCCAAGATTGTGACTTTATCCGGCATTGATAAACATAATTTTTTTTCTATTATTGGGGAATGTTATTTGAGTAAGATCAGATTGCCTGGTCAAATTGATTAGATTGTGAATCATTGATTTTGAATAGATTAAATTAAAAATAAATACGTTTCGATTAAATTGGTTAAAAAATCAACTGAATCGACTAAAAATTAGTTGAATCGGTTGTCTAATTGATTGATCCAAAAATTTTTAATTAAACCAATTATATCAATTAAACCGACAAATTAATAACTTTTGAGTGACGGAAACTAAAAAAACGAATACATTTTTTAATATGTGATGTGATGTGATTTTTATTATTAATATTTTGGTTTTGAGATATAAATGAGATGTTAATTATAATAACGAATGCTTATGCTACATTTAGTTATTATTGTAATAATACAAGTAAATATATATATATATATTTAATATATATATATATATGTTTTAAAATAGTTAAATATAAAATAAATAATAGATTATAAATTTAAACTTGTAAAAGTTTTTATAGAAAATGAGACTTTAAAATAGTCAGGAAATTTTTCATTCTTTTTCTATAAACAATTCATATTAGTGACTAAAAATTATTAATTATAATTAATTTATAGTTAATCGTTGACTCAAATATTTATAAATATTATTATTGTTCATGATTTAACTTCATTACTCATGGACTTGACCCGACTATTCATAAAATTGACATTCTGAGTAGGTTTCGGGCATGTTGAACATGTGTACCGTTCTGAATCGCTTGCTAAACCTTGCTACCCCGTATATGCAAACTCCTCGGGTATATGCGAGCTCGGATCACAAGCTCCATTGCCTGTCCTTTCACTGTATGCCTCACACATATCCATTTGATGAGGCCTAGTCGGATCGTAGATAAATAACCGGAATCTTATCCAAGTTTCTAGTTAATGATTATTGGCGTATAACAAATAGCTTCTACATCTAGAATACAGATTTGACAAACGTGGTCAACCTTTATTTTTGTCTTCCACAAATTTTCATTTGTAGCCAAACCATTCCTATCAATGTTTGGAGAAGATGATGCAGTCCCTACAACTCTCTTTAAATATGATACCCTGATTTCACTGAGTATTTACCATTAGTCTCTGTTGGCCAAATAATTCTGTCATTTCCTCCTCTACCATTCACCATTAAATAATAATAAATACTAAAGAAAAAGACATAATACATACTTCCAGGAGATAGTTTCGTGTACACTTATCAAAAATAAATTTTTTCCCATATAATTAAATATTGTCAAATTTCTTTCTCCATAAAATCCTCCAAATGTTTATATATTTATATATAACCATAATAATTTATTTAATCTTTTAACTTTATAAAGAAATTTGTTGTCTTAATCTTTTATTTAATTTTTCGTTTTTTTTAGTTTTTAAATTTATATTTTTAGTCAAATCACCCATAATAGATGGAATTAACTTTTTTTTAACTTTTCAGATATGACATACACATAAATTTCCATGTAGATGACACTTCATCATTTAACTAATTTTTTAAAATTTTTAAAAATTCAAAAAAAATTAAGATTATTAAAAAAAGTATAAAAAAATTATTCTTTAATATTTTTTAAGTTTTAAAAAATTAATCAAATGATGAAATGACAATCCACGTACATGCCACATCAGCAAATTTAGAAAATGATAATTTTTTTCTTTTATTTTGGAGTGATTTGACAAAAACACCAGTTTAAAAATTAAATAAATACTAAAATAATATTTTTATAAAGTTGAAGACCAAAAAAATGATATTATGGCTTATATATACAAGCTAAGATAGAAAGCAAAAGAAGCGCAAAAAATTTAGAAGAGATGTTAGGGTTCATTACTTTTATTGTTTTAGCTACTGCTGGTTTTGGCAACAGTTATGGTTATAGCAAACCTGTAACATTCGATGGAAGATCATTGATGATCGACGGCCAACATTTGCTTCTTTTCTCTGGTTCTATTCACTATCCTCGTAGCACTCCTCAGGTATATACATATATAAACTTCATCTAAATTTATTTAAATTCAATTTTTTTTATTTTTATGTTTGATTTTTTTTAATTTAAAACAATTTAAAATCGAATCGCAACAATAATGAATATTATTAGTATGATTTCTATATATCATGCTTCATGCTGGTTGATTATTTTTGAAGCTAAATTATAGAGTGAATATTTGAAGATTAAAATATTTACTTTTTATACTTTTATTTTCAGGAATTTGGTCTCTCTATTTTTTAAATTTAAAAATCCCGACCCAATTGTTAATACCCTTAAATTCTCTTATATTTAAATTTAAAAAATAATTTTAACCGTGTTTACAACTCTTAAAAGCTACATATGCATTTTTATCAAAATAAAGTATTTGGACTAATCAATGATATTGTAAAAGTTAAGGTACCAAATGTTTTCAAAAAAGTTCAAGTATAAAGACTAAATCTTAAATTTGGGTGTAACACAGGGACCAAAATTGAAATCTAACCATTGTTATATAATTTTAAATTTGAGTATAGCATAAGGACCAAACTTAACATTTTACCATTTTAACATGAAAAAGGGGTAGACCTGCTCATGGGTCGGGCTACCCGGCCAGGCTTGAAGGCCCGCCCGAAATGTGGGAGGGTTTGGACAAAAAATAGGCCCAAAAAATGAGCTTGAACAAAAAAATAAGGCCAGTTTAAAAAACGGGCCGGGCCTCGGGTAAGGTATTTTTGGCCCGAGCTCGGCTCGGCCCAACCTAAATTCACTAAATGACAAAAAAAATCTGTTAATTTTTTTTATTTTTGAATGTTATTTTCTTATTATTTTCTCCCTATTTTGCTATCATATTACTATTATGTTGCTACTATTTTGTTGTTATTATTTGGATATTGTATAAAACTTATTTTATTATTAATTTTGTTATTATTTTAAAGGCATTTGTTAATTTTGTTATTATTTTAGAGGTATTTACTTGTTAAGTTGCATCTATTTTAGTGCTATTTAAGTTTACATATTTTTTAAATTTTATTTTCAATTTGTTGGAAAATATTTATTTTATTTTTTTAGTATTTTTGATGTATTATATATATATTTAAAAATTATATAAAATAATATAAAAAATTAATACAGGCGGGCTAGGCTAGGCCTGAATTTTAACATTTTTATTTGGGTTAGGCTTGAGTAAAATTTAAGACTTTTTTTGACCCGGACCGACCCATAAGCACTTCTAAAAAGGGGACCAAAATTCAAACATTGCCATTTTTCTTTTTTATATAATTATATAGATTTTTTGTTTCTTCCTTTTTTGGGGGGTATATAAGACAAATTCTACAAACAAACCTCATCCAAATTGAGGCACACATGTACTTTATTTTCTGTCAGAGTTTTGGGTTGTAATAACAATATTCCAATTATCAATAATAAAATATTATAATAAATAATAATATTCCAAACCAAAAACTGAAAGAAAAACGTTTGCTTTTAGGAAAAGATAACGTTTTAATTTGGGAAGAGAATATATATTTTTTATAATTAATATTTTAACAATCGACTCTTTGTATTTTAGATATATAGATCGTATATTAAATTTGATAGAGATATTAAATTAGTTCAAAAATGTATATGATAATTATATTGATGAATTCAACGCTTACATCATTAAAATATTAATTATATAAAATCATACGAAAGAACATTAAACTACTTTATGCCGTGAAATTTTTAATTCTACAAGCTAAGTTAATAGTGTAACAAGTGTTATTAATTGATATTTAAAAAAATTATAAAAAATATATAAATGAGACACATAACAATCTTTTAACCTAATTTGTGTAGTTAACAAACTCTTCCACCTTTGTATCAACATATTAAATAAAAAAAACATATATATATATATATATATATACATATAATAATGTACACTGTTTCTTTTTTTTTTTAAAGTATAATATTATAATAATAAAAATGTGATTATTCAATTTTCATTTCTCGTGTATGAACCTTTAATTTATATCCGAATAAAATTCTTAATATAAAACAATATTCATTTGAAATAAATGCTAATTTAAATGAAAATTAAAGTGTATGACTAAATTTATATTAACTTTTAATGTTAAAATCTTGTATAATTAGATTTACATAAAATTTAAGATATGTATTTGTTATAAAACGATAGAAAAAATAATCTAACTCAGGGTTCAACCTACAATCCGACCCGAAAAATCCTCTTAAAAATTTAATTTCAAATACCCTTAAGGGAGAGGAAAAACTTCCATTTTTAGGGATCTTCTTCTTCTCTACTTCTAGACCAGAATGATCGCCCCTAAACCTTTACACCCATTGGTCTAATATATCAACAAATTCTATATTATGTTTTATTTTTGTAACTTTGTTTTTATTGTACAAAAACCTTGCTAAATGCTTTCAATATTTGGAATTTTATATTTTAATAAACTATAACATTCAAATAAGCAAAATAAGCAAATAAGGTTTATTTTAATTACACTCAAAATAAGCAAATAAAGTCTTGAATAAACCTTATTTGTTTATTTTGAGTGTAATTAAAATACAAGACTTTATCTAAATAAGGTGGTAAAGTTTAAGGGCTTGTTTAGAATATTAACCAATGGGGATTATTCCAAAATAAATTTTGTAATTTGATAATAAAAAAATAACCATTAATTACAGATGTGGCCATCACTTATATCCAAAGCAAAACAAGGAGGGATAGATGTGATTCAAACTTATGTCTTTTGGAACCTCCATGAACCCCAACAAGGACAGGTGAGGCTAATTTTGCTTTATACGTATACGTACTGATGAGTGGAGTTGGATTTAAGTATAATCTTAATACGTTTTATGTTTGTTTAAATTTGATTTGATCTGAAATATGAATTTAAACTTTTATTTAAATCTAATTATTTTTATAAATTCCTAACTTAAGTACATTTTAGGCTCACTCATGTTATTTTTAATTTTTTTTTAAAATATTTATATATAATTTTAATTCAATACTTAATAATTTTATATATAATAAGTAGCTTAACATTTTTTAATATTTTTACATTATAGTATTATATATTACTATAGATTTATTATTTATGTGTTATAAATTATATAGTATATGAAAATAATATAATATAATAAAATAGATTATAAATCTAGAAAATGGGTCGAGTTCGATCTTTGAATAATTGAGCCCGAACTTAACCCATATTTTAAATAGATTTATCTTTTTACTCAAGTCCATTCTAATATTTTCAGGTATGTTCTTGACATTTATTTGTTCTAGGCGAAATAATAAATTGGGGTCTTTTAAAAAAATTATAAAATGCAATACAATAAAATAAAAACATATGCTAGTAATAGAATAAAAAAATTGAGACTTTTTTTTTTTTTCCTACTTGCAATGAAACTCTTTGGGCCCCTTACAATCTGGGCTCTGGGCCGCCGTACTTCTAAACTACCCAGGGTCGAGCCTAAATATTTTTGTCCAATTTTTCAAAATATGGGCGAGCCTAAAGGATTGAGCGAGATTCTCACCCATAAAAAAGTTAATTTTGATTCAATTCAAGCTTTGAAATTCAACAACTTTGCAGTACGATTTTAGTGGAAGGCATGATATAGTAAGGTTCATAAGAGAAGTTCAAGCTCATGGCTTATATGTTTGCCTTAGAATTGGACCTTTCATTGAAAGTGAATGGACTTACGGGTAATAACCATTGCCATTGCTATTCATTCATTTCTTCTTCATCGGCATTTTATGTTAAAACTGATTGTTGATGGGTGCAGGGGACTGCCATTTTGGTTGCACGATATCCCTGGGATTGTTTTTCGATCCGATAATGGACCATTCAAGGTAAAAGTGCAAACCAAACTTGAGATACAAAAATTTAGAAGATTAAAGCAACCTAACAAAAATGACAAATTTTGTCTCTTTAATAACAGTTTCATATGCAAAAATGGGTGAGAAAAGTGGTAAACATGATGAAATCAGAGAAACTATATGCTTCACACGGAGGGCCAATCATATTATCACAGGTTTGATTTTTTGGGACTGAGAAAGAAAACCCAAAGTTTAGGTTTCGAATTTTGGTTGATCTGAGAAGTTTTACGCACAAATTTCAGATAGAGAATGAGTATCAAAGGATAGAATCAGCTTTCAACGGGAAAGGATCACGTTATGTTCAGTGGGCTGCAGGCTTGGCTGTGGGACTTCAAACAGGGGTGCCCTGGATAATGTGTAGCCAGCAAGACGCCCCTGACCCTGTGGTATTTGCTTCTTCCTTTTCTTTTTCCTAATGTTTTCATTGATTGTAATTACTACAAACACTTGGTGGGAAAGAAAAAGCAACAGAGAAGGATTAGCCATTATCACCATTAGTAGCATCGATCCTCAACCAATATGCAATTATTACTTGCCCATCAATCAAAAAGAGAAATGAAAATCAAAAAGAGAAATGAGAATATGGTTTCATCTGTTTTCAATTTGACACTAATATTTGGGATTTGCAGATAAACACATGCAATGGCTTTGAGTGTGGAGTAAAATTCGAAGGTCCCAACTCTCCCAATAAGCCATCCTTGTGGACTGAAAACTGGACAAGTTTGTACGTTTTTTCTTTTTTCAGAATTTTAAGGATTTTTTTTTTTAGATTTTAAGAATCTACTAATATGACATAATATATATATATATATATATATATATATATAAAGATTAGATATATTAATATTTTTACCAAACACTTATGCAAATCATGTAAATAAATTAGTTTAAATCGTGAGTAAAAAAATATTTAAATAATTAAATACATGTGATTAAGAATATTAAATAAATTCCAGTTATTTTTAAACTCGTATTACCATTTTTTTATAGAGCATTAAAATATCATCATGTTGG
This sequence comes from Gossypium anomalum, assembly GCA_025698475.1. Lineage (NCBI taxonomy): Eukaryota > Viridiplantae > Streptophyta > Magnoliopsida > Malvales > Malvaceae > Gossypium > Gossypium anomalum. The sequence goes on from CM046961.1 coordinate 8,204,226, forward strand.
TGAAAGAAAAATTCAATATTAATGTATTTATAAAATTGTTTATTTAACAATTGAATCATAGGTAGAGTGTTAACTTATTTAAAAGAAATAAAAACTTATCTTATCAATCTTAAGTTGGTCTCGAGTTGATATGTGACAGCAACTCGATCAACAATATTGTCAATATAAATAAACAATATGGATGGAAAATATTTGTATGATAATATTAAAATGTATAAAATATATTAAAATAAAATTTTAGTTGAAATAGTAAAGGCAGTGTTTTGTAAATATTGGTGGTGGCATGAGTTCAGATCTTGCAACATGTAAGATATTTATTGGTTTATTAAAAAATAAAAAAGAAAAAAGTATCATTGTAACAATATAACTTATTTTAAATGATAAACTAAATTATTACTCACCCAATTATGATTTTTTTTATCACCCAATTATGAAATATTATAAAATGGCCGCTCAACTATTTAATTTTGTCGCTGGTGTTCAAAAAAGATAAATTGAATAGTTGAATGATTATTTTGTAACTTTTCACAATTGGGGACAAAAAAAATATTATTCGGTGACCTTTATTGTAGTTTACCCTATTTTAAATATGAAAAGACACTTTAATAATTTTTAGAATCGAATTGGTGTTTGATTGACTTGTGAGACTAACTCAATCAGAAATTTATATTGTACATATAATAGTATTTGAACTTCTCTTTTGCAATTGAAATTTCTAAGTAGACAATTTTCTAAATTAAGAGTGGATAATTATTTTATAGGTAAATTACATGGTTCGTCATCCAATTTTTATAAGTTTTCATTTTGGGTATTAAAAAAAAGTTGGGCATTGCCGTTAGCAATTATTTTCATTTTAGTCACCCAACTTTAATAAGTTTTCATTCTGGTCACCTCGTTAATTTAATGTTATTGTACACTCATTTTAGTCATCCAACTTTAATAAGTTTTCATTTTCACCACTCACTTACTTTTTAAAAATTAAATTTATTTTTTCAAAGAACTTGAGTTTTTAAAAAAAATCGAGTTATTTAGTTGCATAAATGAAACTCAAAATTTTCTTTATAACTCAATTCTTGACAAAAACCTATATTTCCCCCTTTTATAGGAAAAAAATAAAAATTAATTCTAAAAAAATTAAAAAGGAAAAAATGATTTTCTTATAAAAATCCAAGCAATTTTCTATAAAACCTTATTTTTTTTCCCTTTTATTAGGAAAAAAACTAAAATTAATTTGAAATTTTTTTTTTGCACTTACAAGTTTTAAAAAATAAATAAAACAATTCATAAGTTAACGAAGATTGAGATCTGAATAAATTGAGTAAAAGACAATTTAACTTAAATTATGATTAATTTATAAAAGATATGCTCGAATAAAAGTTTAGAAGGTTTATTTAATATATTAGACTGGAAGAAATATCAACTAACCTTTTGTTTTGTTAAACATTACTAATACGTTCTTATCATATATGTTCTTTTTGATATAATGTTTAGAATTATTTATAGTCTCTCCCCAACCTTTAAATAATAGGATAATGTATTTTAGCACACTCAAACTCACGTCCTCTTATACTAATAATAATATTGATATCAATCGAGCTATGACTCAATCATTATCAAGTAACTTTTTTTTAGTTTTTCGGTTTCAGCGTGCAAAGGTATGGTGAGGAGCCGTTCATAAGGTCTGCCGCAGATATTGCGTTCCATGTTGCGTTGTTCATTGCCAAAAATGGAACTTACGTAAATTACTATATGGTAACCACATTTCTTAATCTTTTTTAAATTGACTTTTACATTTTATAATTAATTTTTTAAAATTTTTTCATAAGATTTTTACATATCTGAAGTCTTCTGTTGATAGCTGTCCGAATAATATATGTTTAATGCCAAATGTCACAATCTTTCCAATAATATTTGTTACTGTTTAAACAGTATCATGGAGGAACCAATTTTGGAAGAACAGCTGCTGCAAATGTAATTACAAGTTACTACGATCAAGCCCCTCTTGATGAATATGGTATGCTTCCAATTTAAATTTTCATTTAAGTTAAAATTTACTTTGAAGTTTCTATATTTTGTAATTTATAATTTAATTTCTTTATTTTTAATTTTAAGAATTTATTCACTATATTTTTTAGATTAAAAAATTTAGGTCCAAGTGTTAGTGTCACTTTAAAATCTTAAGTGAAATTTATTCGAGTGACATTTTGAAATTAAAAAAAAAAAACATTTACTTTGTAGCCATATAATAAAAAATAATGTTGTAATGAACCTAAATTTGACAAAAAAAAAATGATGTTTACAATTATATTTGCATTTTTAAATTTGAAAAATAAAGGGACTAAATTTCAAATGTATGAAGAGTATAGGGACTTATATCATAATTTAACCTCTATTTATTTAACCCATAATTTTCAACTTCAAACTAAATTAGTATTTCAGGTTTAATTAGGCAACCTTTATGGGGTCACCTTAAGGAATTGCATGCTGCAATAAAATTATGCAAAGTTCCTCTCCTTGCTGGATCTTATGAAACTTCCTCTTTGGGTCATCTTCAAATTGTAAGTACATTTCATAGTGTATTACATATATATATACATATGTATGTATGTATGTATGTATATGCATTGAATTGAAACATTGTTTCATCTGTTATGTTAAAGGCTTATGTATTCAAAGGAAAATCAGGGAAATGTGCTGCATTTCTGGTGAACAATGACAATACCTCAAATGCTAGAGTTCGTTTCCAGAATATTTCATTCGAGTTGCCTTCAATGTCGATAAGCATCCTTCCCGACTGCAAGAACGCAGCCTTTAATACTGCGAAAGCAAGACTCAAGATTCACGGTCTTCGGTTTCTTTCATTACAAGAAACAAATCATACTATCATAGTTCAAGCTTTGCTTATATTAACAGGTAAGCACACAGTACAATACAAGATCAAGGACAGTGAAATACAAGTTTGATTCAATGGAGAGATGGGAAGAGTTCAATGAGCCTATCCCCATTTTTTCGAATACTTTGTTGAAAGCTAATGCATTGTTAGATCATATGAGTACCACGAAAGATACATCGGATTACCTTTGGTACACTGTCAGGTAAGCTTCGATCACAAACTGTTTGTTTTGAACCGCAATTGATCCCCGAAAAATGCAGCTTTCAACATGAATCCGATGCTGAAGCCGAACTTTCTGTAGTATCCAACGCTCATGTTGTACATGCATTCGTCAACGGAGCATACAAAGGTGAACCATATCCATCTTTTTAACCTCCTTTTTCACGGTTTTAGCTGAAGATTTGAACATTTAAAACCGAAAACCATTCATATTATTCGGTGTCTAGGATACGCACACGGCGGGAAACACAACTTTGCATTGGAGAATCCTATTGAGTTGAAAAAAGGAACAAATCTCATCGCCTTACTTAGTGTAATGGTCGGATTTCCGGTACTTCAAATCCCAAATCTCTCTAAAAACTCAAAGTTTCGGTTAAGTTTGATGGTCAATAATCACCTATGGATCGTGGTGTATAGGATTCGGGAGCATATCTTGAACGTAAAACTGCAGGCATACGAAGTGTAAGGATTCAAAACAGATACCTCAATAACTATCAATGGGGATATCAGGTAATTTAATTACATTTTTCTCCATGATGTTACCTGTTTATCACTACATAAGTTTTGATGAAAGTTTTTTTGTTGAAGAAGATTGGGTTATTAGGAGAAAATTTAAGCATATTTACTGAGAATGGAAGGAATAAAGTTGAATGGAGTAGGTTCCAAGGCAGACATAATCGGCTAACTTGGTATAAGGTAATTAACTAATGAAGTTATTCAAATGGGGTTTAACCATATTTATGATGTGATCAATTTCCATGTTATTTTTTTGGTAAAAATATCGTGAATGCCCCTATACTAGAAGTTAGATTACATTTTGGCTCTTATACTCAAAAAGTTGGACAAATTAGTCCCTATACATTAGAGCAAAAAGCAAATTAATCATTTTATTAAAAATTTTATTCATTTTTACTGTTAAAAACTGGTCCTGTATGTCAACAGGAGGTACACATGGCATGTCACAGTTTGATTGTTCTGTCAGTCACGTCAGTTTTTAACAGTATAAAGGGATGAAATTTAAAAAAGAAATAACTAATTTACTCTTTAATTTAACTTATAGGAACTAATTTGCCCACTTTTTGAGTAAAGAGGCAAAATACAATCTATCTCTTAATGCAAAAACTTTCATGATACTTTCAATTTTTTTTTTTTTTTTTTTTTTTTTTTTGCAGACTGTGTTTGATGCACCTGGTGGAAATGATCCACTAGCATTGAACCTTGGCTCAATGGGAAAGGGTGAAGTGTGGGTGAATGGCCAAAGCATTGGACGATATTGGGTCTCAATTCATACACCACAACAAAGACCTTCACAAACATGGTACTAAAAGTTTCTGTTTTAATAGAAACATGAACCGATTGAGTTAAACTCGAGATTTGAATTATGTTTTTTTTTTTCTTTTTCAGGTTCAATATACCTCGGTCTTTCTTGAAACCTGAAGGAAACCAGTTAGTTTTAGTGGAAGAAGAATATGGGGATCCTCTGGGGATCAAATTGGACAGTGTTTCAATTACAAAAGATGCTAAATATTAGTAGTGCTTTTTTTTATGTATTTATATGTATGTTGAGACTACAAGCGTATGTATGTGAAAGGGGAAAAAAGTTGATGAGTGTAATACTTAATTTCTTAAATAAATTCTTAAATAAAAATCTCTATGGGCTTGTTTCTCTCTAGCTTTCGCCTCTTCTACTATGGTTGATGGATTTTGAGCTTTGTTTGAAGAGGTTTTGGATGGTATTTCTCTGGTTTGTATAGTTGTTTGGGTAAGACTTTATTTTGTTTCGCTTCTGGTTTCCTCTTAGTTTGGGTTTTGTTTTAGATGTTTTAATCTTTAATTGTTTTTTTAGCTGTGTGTGGCTGTTTGCTTTTCAGCTTTGAGTTGCTTTTGTGTGGTGTTTGGTTTGTTTGATATGACTTTTCATCTGTTTATAACGTTTTTAAGGGTGTCCGTCTTTATTGAGCCCCTATAACATTTAATGAACATCAGCTTTACATTAAAAAAAAAAAATACTAATATATTAAACATCAATTAATTACAATTATATTATGATTGATTAATGTTTCTTATTATATAATACCAAATTTAATTCAAACAACCAACATCATAATTATTTTTGAATTTACCTGTTTGTAATTGAAATAACAATTGCAAGAATAAAAATATGGTCAGACAAAGAAATTCGTTACACATTTTAGAAGACTTTCATATGTCCATGAGATCTTTACTTGTGAGTAATCCATTATCAATCTATAATATAATATTAGACTTAAATTTAATTCACTTATCAAAGTTTAGTTACAAGCAAACATCAACAACAATTTATTTACAAAGTAATTGCACTAAATATAGTTCCCCACAATAAACAATTAAATGTTCTTTGAGCCTCTTAAGAAAAAAGTGCAATATGTATTTTAATATGGATTATCCCTTGGAAATCCATAATTTTGTCATTAATGATGCTATAAAATGAGGTTGACCTTTGGGCCTTTTTTTCAAAAAAAAAAAAAAAAAAGTTCTTTGAGCCTCTTAGATAATTGATTTATATTGAGACCATAGGAAAAAATAATATTACCATAAATTGACAAAGTAATATTTCCATTTATTGATATGAAGAGGCGTATCCTTTGACTTTTCTTAATACCTAATAAAATGTATGAAAAGAGTCTTTGAACAACCATAGGTTGTTCTGAAAATCATTATAAAAGATTTCGACAAGATAATTTATTTTTCTATAGAAAAAAAATCTGTTCAAGAAAGACTCCAGATGATGTTGATCATAAATGAGAAGATTGGTTACAAAGAAAAAGGAAAATGGATTCTTATTCACATGCATGAGAATTATATAGAAACAAGAATAATCTTGGATTAAAAATAGAAATAGATTTCTTTCAAGTAATAAAACTCTTCAAATTACAGTACTCCTAGAGAGAGAACAGTAATAAATGCAAAGAAGAAGCATCTTTTACCCAATAGCGAAGAGCTTGAATTAAGATTTTTAAATGGATGGTGTAATACCCCGAAATTTTTACAGTAAAATATTATCAGTAATATAGTAAAATAAGGAAATAAAGTGACAAAAAGAGAAATTTTGAGTTATGTCAATATTGAGAAGTATATTATGATATATTAATTCAAGAAAGGACTAAATTGTAAAAGTGAGAAAAGTTTTGTGGCCCAAGAGTAAATACTCAAAATTTAAAGGATTAAAGTGTAAATATGAAAAATTTGAAGGACCAATAGTGTAAATATTTTAGGAGTGGAATGATCTAGAAACTAAGGAAAATGGATGAATTAGGACCAAATTGAATAGATGAAGAACTATAAGGGACTAAATTGCAATTTCACCAAATTAAATGATGACTCAAGGATGGAATTTTAAAAGATAATGAAGGGCAAAATGGTCAATTGGAAGAGAGAGAAATCTAGAAAGTAATAATGATGCTAGAGATATTGTAACAGCCTAATTTTCAGTGGTATCGGGAATAGAGATTTGAGATCACCAAATCTGACGGGTGAGTTAAAAATTTAATAAATTAATACCTATGAGTCAAATGCGAATATAAAAGCATTTTTGAACTAGTGAATTTGGTGATTTAAAAGAATTAATTAGGTAAATTGGGTCGAGAGTGAGGTATCAAGACCTCAACTTCATAAATCGAGCCATAAATATTTTTAGAAATATTTATGGAGTGTTGGTGAGGTAGTATTAAAATTTAGTCAGAAAATTTTGACGTTTGGGTGGTTAATTAAATAAAAAGGACTAAATTGAAAAGAGTGTAAAAGTTGCTAGAAGGATTAAATAGCTCAATTGTCAAATGAGGAAGGACCTAAAGTGAAAATAATCCTAAAGGAGATATTTTGGGCGGCAATAGCTGAGAAAAATAGGGAAATGGGTGAAATAAGGGCAAAATTGGAAAATTGCCAAAATTGGCTAAATAAAAATGGGACTAAATTGGAATATCTAGAATTCTCTTCATTTCTCTTCATATTAATCAGCTGAAAAATAGCCATGGAGGAGGGTTCAAGCTGGTTTTCATAATCTAGCTTCATGTAAGTTTAATTCTTTCTTTCTCCTTGAAATTTTTATGTTTTTGTGACTTTACAACTAGGTCCACTTGTTGAATTCATTAGTTTTTGATTCTATGAAAGAAATTGAAAGTTGCTATGAATATGTGCTGGAAGTATATAATGATTTGGCATGGAATTAGAGCTTTAAATTATTTATATGCTGATTTTATTGAAAGAATTGAATAGAAAGTGAATGTTTGGGACCTAATTGTAAAAGAGTTTCAAGTTAGAGTTCCATATGGAAATTCTGAATTTCAATAGTTATGAAATAACTTATAATGTCTAGAAAAAGTATTAATTGAGAAAATTATCTTAATTGAGGGGTTAATTGGGCAAGGACTGAATTGTATGAATTGTGAAATTTGGGGTAAAATGGAAATCAACATTTTGCACTAAAACAGTTTTAGACAGCAGCAGTAGTCTAACTTTGAAAAATCACCAAAAATTATATAAATTGAATTATAGGATGAATAAAATATGAAATTAAATCTTATTGAGTCTAGTTTCTTATAAAAGAAATTATGTAAGCAATGGAATTGTAAATCATGAGATATAATAACTTTTGTGAGATAAGGTCAGAATGATTTTGAGTTCCCCTGTTCTAACTTTGTAAAATCATAAAAAATTGGATAAAAATAATTAGGGGCTTAAATTTATATTTTTAGAATCCTGAATGAGTCTATTTTCAAGAGAAACAAACGAGGACATCATTCGAATCCTGTACAAGAAGATAATTAATTTTTAGTGAAGAAGGGTCGGAACTGTCAGACAGCAGAACAGGGGAGAATTTAATGAATAAACTGTATTAATTGGCCCAACCAAAAATTATGAAATTTTTATGATAAGAAGGTATATGAGTCTAGTTTCAGGGAAAATTAGCGGATCTTAATTTGGAGTTCTGTATCTCAAGATAAAAATAATTTAGTGACTATGACACAGATGGACAGCTTGAATATTCACATAAGTAGATAGTGAAAATTATGGATAATGTTACCTACAAGTGTGTTGTTTATACTAAGGATGTGGAATGGAGAGGAGGAGGAGGAAAAATATGTATGAATATTCATCTAGCATGGCAAGTGCCAAGCCATTGATTGAATGGTAATATATTTATTGATGCATTGAATTGGTAAATATTTAAATAAAAAAATTTTTAGTGATCTGCAAATGGTAGTAATGCTCCGAAACCCTATTCTGGCAGCGGATACGGGTTAGGGGTGTTACAGATGGGGTGAGGTTTTAGTGCTTCTAACACATAATTTAAATGTGAAAATTTGTCCTTCAAAAAAATTTGAATGAATTGATTATAAATTATGAGATTGTACGGTCTTCTTAAGAAACTAGATTTCTTTTTTTATATTCTTTTATGTAAATAATTTTTTTTGATATTATACATGTCCATTTTATTGTCTATGTTCAGGGTTCAGGGTTGCCTCTCTTAACTATGTTGTCTCCAATGTTTGAATCTACATTCTCTCTTTAAAAGTACAATGTGTCTTATCATTGCACCCAATCACTTATTTTGTCAACTTATATTTTTAATTATTTATACTTTATTTCTTTGCTTTTTATTTTAATTGATTTATTTTTTATTAAAAATTTTAAATAAAAGCAACTAATTAAATTTTAAATAAAAACAATTTAATTAGTTCTATATAATTGAATTATAAGTTCAAATGTTTACTTTTATTTGAATAAATAATAGCAATAGTATAATGTTCTTCTCTCAAAGGGTTTATCTAATATTCTTCAAAATTGACCAAGTAAATATTTTTTACACTAAATAATTGTATTTTCACTAAACCTAAGTAATGAAGAGTATTTGATTCTTTCAACTGGTTGAATTGATTTTTTTATTAAATCGATTTAATCCATCATAATCTAATAAAATCAGTCTGATTAAATTGAATTTCAAGAATTAATATAATCGAACCGATTTTAGTTCGATCAGTTAATCAACTTTAATTATTGAGTTTATATAATATATATTTATTTTAAATATTATAAATTATAAATGTATTTTGAATAATTAAAAATATTAAATTAAGTGTATTTTTTCAATCGAATCAATTTGAAAATTCAAAAACCAATAACTGACCGAAATAACTAACAAAACTTGAAAAATTCGCCTAAATCGAAACTAATTTCAATCCATTTTAACCGAGAATCGCTCACTCCTAAACCTAAATGATAAGTTTATTTTACCCTAGATTCTTATATCAGATTCTGTTAAAAACAGATTTCTTAATTTCCTTTTCATTTACATTTTGCACTCCAATACTTTCAATTGAGATAAGCTCAAATTTCATAATTTTATCTTTCTATCTCGGTTTGGATTAATTTATGTCACAAGTTAATTCAGTACAATCTAAACAAGAAAATTACTTAAAATTTTATTTTCAATAAAATAATAAATTTTCATCTTTTTTATATTTTATATAAAATTCAAATAAAACAATTAAAACCTGAAATGTCCAAGCATTTCAACTCCATCTTAAAAATAATTTATTTACAAATACTTTCCTGCTAATAATAATATGTTGGGAGAGTTCTTAATATTAATGTGCCTTATCACTGAACAATGAAAGGAGTCAGGTAATTAAAGACTTAACACACAAACTTAGTTCTTCAAAAATGAAAGAAATAGAAATATGTAAATTGAATTGAACTCTCTGTATCTTGAATGTTTAACCCTTTGTACATTGATAGCATTGTATATATAGACCTTTAGATAACTACTCTCTAACAGATTGGTAGTTGTTATAAACTGCTTCTGTTACTAACAGATTAACTACTCTAACCTACTTGAGCTTATACATACATGATCCTTAACATTCACCCATCTTCCCGACGGGAAAGACCTGAAGAAGATTTCGAAATCGAGTAAAGGACGTCACTGAAAGCGGCTTGGTGAAAACATCAGCCACTTGATCACATGTGGGAACTTCACCAACTAAAACAGACCCATCAGCAACTTTCTCTCGAACAAAAAACATATCCAACTCAACATGCTTAAACTTCGAGTTTAACATAGGATTTGCTGCGACTGCAACGGCACTGGAGTTATCACACCATACAATAGGAGTATCATCAGACTTAACTTGTAATTCTTGAAACAACGACAATAACCAAGTAACCTCATTGGTAGCCCCTGCAAGACTCCTATACTTCGCTTCAGCCGTGGATCAAGAAACCACTTGTTGTTTCTTAGAACACCAAGAGACGGGAGTGTGACCAAATTAAATGCAATATCCGGAGGTTGATCACCGATCGTCAAAATCTAACTCCCAGTTGGCATCGACATATCCAACCAAAGACAATCGAGCAGATGGACGAAAAAGAACCCTAAACTTAATAGTGCCATACAAATACTGCAACTGCGTTTCAATGCAACCATATAAACAGTAGTAGGATTATGCATGAACTGACAGACCCTATTTACAGCATACGCAATATCGGGTTGAGTAAGAATAACATACTGTAGCTCTCCAGCAAGACTCCTATACTCTATTGGGTCCTCCAAGCACTCACCATCATCTTTAGACATAGTAGACGAGCTAACCATCAGCGTATGAACACTCTTCGCATCGGTCATCGAACACTGATCAAGAATGTCACGTATATACTTCTTTTGACATAGATGTTGACTCTCGGAGGAATGAGTAACTTCTATCCCAAGGAAATAGTGAAGGTCCCCCATATCCTTAAGCAAAAATTTGTCATTTAACAACCGAACAAACCAATCTATAACTATGGTCAGACTTCTAGTAATGATAATATCATCGACGTACACAAGCACATAGAACGTTGAACCGGACTTGATCCGGACAAACAACGATGCATCAAAGTTCGACCCAACGAAACCAATAGAGATGAGAAATTGCTTTAGCTTTTCAAACCACGCACGTAGAGCCTGACGAAGTCTATACAAAGCTTTCTTTAGATGACACACAAAAGGTGTACCATTGGAATCACACTTAACGTACCCGAGAGGTTGTTGCATAAATACTTTAGTGTCTAAATCACTGTCGAAACTATTTTTTTGAAAAACGAGTCGACTTTTATTTTGAAAATAAAAACAAAAAAGGGAGTCACCACCAACGACTATTTTGGTCTACGAAATTCGAGAAAACGAGTTCGGAAGTCGGTTACGTGCGAGGAAGGATTAGCATCCTCGTCACGCCCAAAATTGGTACCTAATTGATTAATTAATGTCTTAATGTTGAAAGTTGAAAATTCGTAAAGAATAAAAAATACGATCCTCCTTTTTTATTAATGTTAATTTCACAAAAAATGCTTGAATAAATCGAAGCAGATGTTAAAGACCTTCTTGTCCCAAAGCAATAAAATGTCACATCTAGTACGTTAGGACACGACATTTTAAACCCTCGAGAATAAGCTTGTCTTTTGACTTTCAAAACTCATGCATTTTTAATTTTAAAAGAATATTTGATCATTTGGGTCAAACGAGAAAAATCGAAACCCAGTACGTTAGGGCGCGATATCTCGAATTTCCCAAACACGGAATATTGCTTATATTAAAAATAATAATAACCAAAATTTATGCGATTATGTGAAAACGAATACAAAAATATCATTTTTTAATTTATTTAAGACATGATAGAGACTAATAAATATTTAAAAAACAATAAGATGACTAAAATAATAAACAATAATATTAATAATAAGATGACGATATGCATAAATGAAACAATAATATAACTAAAATAATAAACAAACAGTAGCATTAATTAATTAAACATAATATTAATTAAGTAATAATAAAGTAATAGTAGTAAAATAAATAATAAATAAATAAATAAAATGAAATAAAATAAAATGATAATAAGTAAATAGATGAAAATACATGTAAATAAAGTTAAATTTAAGTATTTCGAAAATAAAAGAAAGAAAAATAAATAAATTAGTACAAACAAATATAAAATTTGGATAAAAAATGAACATAAAATATTAACAATAAAAATAATAAAAACAGATAATCTAGAATTTAAAAGTATATGAAAAATATAAATAACTAGATAACAAAGTGATAACAATAAGGGTAAAAGGTAAAAAAAAAAAAAATCTATATAAACAAATTATAAGTAAATAAACAAACGAATAAATACTAAATATTAAATAAATTAATTTAATAGTACAATAATAATAACAATAATAATAATAATAATAATAATAATTATTATTATTATTATTATTATTATTATAATTGATACTAATAATAATAAATATAATAGTAATAATATTATTATTAAAAATAATTGATTTAATAATAAAGTAGCCAAAATAACCAAAAAAAAAGACTAAAATTGAACTAAAAACAGAAATTTGGGGCAAATCTAAAATAAAAAGAAAGGGGGAGGGCCGACTTAAAAGGCGCGAATAACATAGAGGGGCTAAAGGGGAAAATATCCCCTCCCTCCAAAACGCACAGTTTAAGGGGGGACCAATTTAAAATCGAAATAAAATCGTGGGGCTAAATTAAAAAGTAAAATAAATTTAATTGCAAAACCATAAAAAAGCGAAAGGGCTAAAAGTGAAACTAGCCCTTCTAAAATAAAACACGCGGATCCTAGCTTGGAGCAAGTCGGGTCACGCGAGTCAGGCATGAAACGATGTCGTTTTGACCACTGATGCCAAGGTCCAAAACGACGTCGTTTTGAAGGCCTTTATAAGTCATATTTTTTTTTTAAATTTCATTCTTTTCATTTCTCAAAAAAAAAAAAAAAACAAAACCCTTCTCCAAAATTTTCTCTCAACTCTCCAATATTCGGCCAAGGTTCGGTCGCCGTCCAATCGCCAGACCACCGCCCGGCGCCGGCGCCGCCGTCCGCGGTGGCCGAAAAATTCAAAAACCTCCCTTTAGCCTTTTCGACCCCTCCAAACCCGTTTCCAAGCCTAAAAAACCCAAAAATACCCTCTAAAGAGCAAAAAAGCGTAAGGACTCCTCAGATCCCATCTTCGATTGCGACAAAAACAAAGGTAAAACCCTTTTTTTTACTCTTTTATTTTTTTACACCTTAAAGCAATATAAAAAACTAAATAACAAATATAAAAGGAATCACCTTTTTTTTATTTTAAAATCTATTTTTTTTGTATTTGATACACTTTTTTTATTGATTTCTCTCTTTTTTTTTTTATCTCCCCAGAAAAACACTTGTGTTTTTGGCTTATATAGCCACAAAATATAATATATCTATGCCTTGTTTGCTTTTGCTGCTTCTTTGATCTTCTTTGTGTCTGTTTTTGCCTGTTTGCAGGTTTGTGGCAGCGTTGCAGCTGAGAAGGTGCTGACACCACATGAGGAGCTTCGCGTGCAAAGGCTAAGGGCCAGGGTTTTCCCATCGAAAAATTTGTTTAAGTTTTGGGCCATGGGCCTTCTATTTTTTTGGGTTAGGGTTTGTAAAATATGGACTATTTAACATTGGAATTTCATTTTTTAGTGTTTTATTTTTTGGTTTCTAACAGGCCGGGCAAAATAGGCCTCTTACAATCACCATTTAAGAAGGCATTGTTTACATCTACCTGGCGAAGCTGCCATCCTCTGGAAACGACAATGGACAGAATAACCCGGATAGTAGCAGGTTTCACCACCGGACTAAACGTTTCCTTGAAATCACATCCAAGAACTTGAGAGTAACCTTTTGTGACTAACCGAGCCTTATGTAGATTAATGGTGCCATCAGGATGCCTCTTGACCTTGAAAAGCCATTTACACCTAATAACCTTACTATTTGAGGGTAGCGGAATAAGATCCAATGTAGAATTACGAATAAGGGCATCATATTTAGCTTGGGCCGCAGCACGCCATTCTAAAATAGAAAATGCTTCCTCAATTGTATAAGGTTCCACAGCTTCAATGATTATAGCTTTAGGTTTGAAATCACCAGCCTTTGAACGAGTTACCATTGGATGAGTATTGGTAACAGGTAGGGATGGTGCCTGATTATCAGGAGAGGGCTCAACACTGGTATTAGGCCTGGAACTAACAGTCTCACTAGACAAAGAAGAGCTATGTGACACATGGTCAGATCCAACCTCAGGCTGGGCTGCACCTGACGTAAACACTAATAGCCAACCAACCTGTTGAGGGAACGGTGTAGAAGATTGAGCAACGGAAGATTCCATAATGCGTGAACAATCGGTCCGAACAAACGAAACGTACGTTGAAACAGGTTGATTATGTCCTAGCACACATCCCTTAGACGTGGATTCAGATGATATAAACTTATTTTCATCAAAGACCACATACCGTGAGACAACAATCTTACCAGTAGGTAAGAGACACTGGTATCCCTTGTATTGAGCACTATAACCCAAGAAGACAGATGGTTGAAAACGAAAATCCAACTTATGTGACAGATATAGGCATAAATATGGAAAGCAACAACACCTGAAAACCCTTAAGTGATCGTAGGTAGGTTTGTGTCCACAGAGAGCCTTAAACGGAGTTTGTCCATTCAAAACAGGAGTAGGAAGGTGATTGATGAAGTGAACCGCATAGCACAGTGCATAGCCCCATTATTTCATAGGCAGATCGGCTTGAGCCAGAAGAGTGATGCCCATGTCAACAATATGACGATGTTTGCGCTCAGCTACTCCATTTTGTTCAGAAGTATGCGGACATGTCAGTCGATGAATAATCCCTTAAGAAGCTAGAACAAACGTGAAGGCTCGAAACTCTCTGCCCCAATCACTCTGAAACTATTTAATATTCTTCCCAAATTGAGTTTTAACACGTTGTTGAAATTAAATAAAGCATTGCACTGCCTGAGACTTTTGACGGAGTAGATAAATCCACGTAAAACGAGTACAAACATCAATGAATGCTATATAATACCAATTATTCCCACAAGAAACAAACACAGGGCCCTAGAGATCAGAGACAACCAAGCCAAATGGATTACTATATTCAGTAGTAGAGAGTAAACGGTAATTTATGTGACTTCCCTTTTTGACATGCTGTACATATACCATCAAGATAATTTTTATTAGACACAATATTACATTTGTCTAAAACACTTTTAACAAGAGTAGCAGATGGATGGCTAAGACGTTTATGCCACAAAGAAAACACATCACCTTCATCAAACTTACGCTGGAGCACAGTGGAAGTAGCAACTGGGGCTGGAGTAGACTGATTAGACAGACCTGGCAGAGAGAACTAGTATAAGCCGTCACGAGTGTGGCCCCTCAGCAGTGTTTCCCGGGTCATGATGTCCTTAATAACACAATATGTCGGGTGAAACTCAAAGTACACATTATTATCATTGGCAAACTGTGACATAGGCACCAGATTTTTTCGTATTCTTAGCACACATAAAACATCAGATAACCGAAGTAATTTAAAATGCATAAATAAAACACCATTACCAATAGACGAGATCGGACAGGAGTCCCGTCACTCATTAAGAGAAAAGACTTACCTAAATACTGGGTGGAGTCATGTAGAGCTGACACATCACGACAGACATGATTGCTAGCACCCGAGTTAGGGCACCATGACGCAGTACCAATAGGCATGGGTATATACGAATCCGTGCCACCACCATTAGTCCCAAATTGAGCAGTATTGATATGTGACTGGGAAGAATCAGAATAGTCAGACACGTGCAAATCGCCAACCCGAGGAAGACCAATACACGAGTCTGAGCCACTATAAACATAAGCTCCCGATTTGGTTCTCCAAGGAATAGGCGGGGCTGAAGCATCACACCCTTCACCATTTGATGGCCCAACCGTATGATCACGGCCCAACGGATAACCAAGTTGGACACAATTACTAATGGGTCCAACACTATTTAAATTTCTAGGCCCAAACACATTATTAGTCACATTAAAATTTGGCCTACTTAGCTCATTAAACACGCCCCCATGCCTAGTAAGATTCGGTGTGGCCGACCCACCATTAAACCATACACATGACCATTTGCGCCAACTAGGAACCAATTTTGGCTAGGTTGATTTTGACCAAACAAATCTTGACCATAAGGAGAAGAAAATCGTATGCGTTGAGAAGAAAGCCAGCCATCTTCTTCAACATACTCTGCTTGCGGTGCATAGGCCATTGGACCAGGAGCATTCCCTGACACTAAAGCAGGTCGATCTTCACTTTGCGGCGTCCGATTTATCACTGACAACCCATCAAAATTGCGATGAAAATGATAATAACACCACTGAGCAAGATGCCCTAATTTGTTATAGATTTGGCACTGTATACGTGATTGGGACCCTCCCCCACGACCATCGGACGGAGGGCGACCATCACATACGGAGCCCTCTGGTGCATGCGACGAAGCTCCCTCCACGACGTTGGCATGTATGACTACCTCCTGAACCACTCGTAAATGACGGTTCTCACACTCAATCAAAGCATCGACTAGCCTTTGAAACAGCACCAGTTTGGACGAAACAGACACCGAGGAGACAACGGCATCGAAGTCAGGAGGTAAACCGATGAGCAGTACATTCGTCTTCTTCGCCTCCGAAATTCAAGTGCCTGAGGTTTCCAAAAGTGCATAGAGATTCTTTATACGAGCAACATAATCTTTGATCGAGAGCATACCTTTCTTGAGGGAATGAAGGTCATAACAAATTTGAGACTGTTTAGCACCAGTGTCGGCCATGAAAAGACTCGTCGCCATAATCCACACATCGTTAGCCGTTTTAACATCCATAAAGGAGGACAACAATGAGCCATTTATCGTGGAAAGAAACCACAAAGTGAGGAAATGATATTGTTGCATAAAAATTAGTGCAGACAGATTAAGAGCAAGAGAACCGTCTGGTGCCTGAATGAGCCTCGCCGACTGAGGTAAGGTCCCTTCTAAAAATCCTATCAAATCATATCCACGTAGCATTAAGCGTACCTATTGTTGCTATTGGATGAAAGTTCCTTCATCAAGCTTCACAACTTCATGCCAAGGAAATGAGTTAACAACTCTATCGCCAATGAAAATAGCGCAACCACTTTCAACCGAGGCAGAATCAACGGAATTCGTGGTAGCCATAGCTCTGAGGATCACAAAGTGACTGATACCATGAAAGGAGTCAGGTAATTAAAGACTTAACACACAAACTTAGTTCTTCAAAAGCAGAAGAAATAGAAATATGTAAATTGAATTGAACTCTCTGTATCTTGAATGCCTAGCCCTTTGTACATTGATAGCATTGTATATATAGACCTTTAGATAACTACTCTCTAACAGATTGGTAGCTGTTTTAAACTACTTCTATTACTAATAGATTAACTACTCTAACCTACTTGAGCTTATATACACATGATCCTTAACAAACAATGATAATAAAATCTAATTAAAATACTAACAACGATAATAATTGTAGACTGTAGCATTCAAAAGTGAGCTCTCTCCTCTGTCCTCCTTCCACTCAAACAAAAACTTTGAACTCAATTAAGTCATTCGAACACTTATCATCTTTCTTCCTCAAATCTCATTTTATTTTCATTGTAAGCTCAAAACCAAACAAGTAGCTTACATGCACCTTTGGTAAACTTATAGCAAAAATACAGAGCTTCCCATACATCTAAAATGAGGAGTTTCCTTCTCACCTTATCCTCCTTGTTCTGTATATTTCCTTTGGTGTTGTGTCAGCTAGCTTCAAACCAGAGGAAGACGATGATCACTATTGCTAAGAAGCTTGAGTTAAACACCCCATTTTCATCCTAAAAATGTTGGAATTGAGCCAAACCTTTACCATTGGAGAGGAGTTTTATGCAGTTCCCCCCTCAACAACTCCATACTTTCCCTTTCCTTGGCGGGATTTGGTCTCTCTAACTCCACCTTCCTTTCCATACTTTGCCAGATTGATTCTTTGCAGTCGCTTGACTTTTCCAGCAACTTGTTTAACTCAATCCGAAATGAGTTTTTCAACAGTTGTGGAGGGATTGATGGGTTAAAGAGCTTTAACTTTAGCAATAGTTTCCCAATTAGAATTCCACTCAGGCTTTTTCTCTATAACTACTTTCTTTTCAAATGATTGTCTAACTCAGGGTGGTTGGTTAGCATAGGTTTCAATTGTATCGATCGGTGCATATCATTTCAGTGCTAAAAGTGGAACAAGCAATACCCTTTTTCATATCGATGAAAATTTTTATCTATATCAATTACACCGACTTATTCCAGCCAATTCTAATCACACCAACCGGAACATAATTAGGTATCTCCCTATCACTTCTAAACAAAATTGCCTTACATTGCTCATTCTAGTTATTCCTTTTAAGATTCGGCTGAGTGTTAGCTTGCAATGTTCATTGTATTAGACTTTATTGTATGATGTAAGAAAAATATATAAATATCTCATCTAAATATTTTAGAGTTTGTTGTATAATGTATTATTACATGTTTTTAGCTATCGAGGTAAGGTAGGGGAAGCAAATATTAAAACTGTTTCATACATATCTTTTAAAAAATTGTCTTGCCATGTCTCGTCTTCACTTTAAGAGAAAAAGATAAAATCTCCATTCAAAGTAAATCAACTTGAAATTCATTAAGCTTTTAGAAATTTGTCATCCCTAAATGAGGTAAATTGATAGGACAAAACGAAATAGGACGATTATGAATGAATCCAATATTCACGAAGACAGTAGTAGTATTCAAGATTCAACATCTATAACGGAACAAGATGGAATTTAAAATAAAGCAACCAACAGTAGAATGATGATGGATTTCACTATATTCACTCCAACCTCACTCCATTACCCTAATTTTGGGTTAAACCAAACTTTTTATTGTCCAATTTTAATAAAAAATCGTTATGGTTTCTACCAATTGTAGATATTAATTTATAGTTTCTATTTCTAAACACACTTGGAACAAGTGATGAAGAGTTCATCTTTATTCATTAACTTAAACTACGAACAAAAAGAACACAACAAAGCATTATGACATGTTTTTGGACAAGTATAAAATCTTAGCTCATAAAGGTTACAAATGAAGGTAGTTTCAAAACCTAGAAATAAAAACAAAAGAAGGGAATCCAACCCAAGATTCATATTTTAACTTTAAAATACATAATAGTATTTTTCTTTAAGCTTAAATTGAGAGATCGAAACTACCTAATATGACAATATCACTGCATTCAAATCAAACAACTTGGGTATCTGCTGCTTCATCTTTTTGGGGCTCCACATATGTAACAACAATGTCTTTTCTGAATGTTAGATAGATGACTGCAATAATGTAAATCGCCATTAAAGGAAACACAATGATTCCAATAAATACATTCCCTACTTTTGGTACATCATTGTGAACCAACCAGTCTACAAACGCTGTTATTAAATAGTACACGTTGATGCCAATGATTCCAATGCCTAAAATCCATGAAATCACAATTATCTGCGATGAAATAAAAATATGATTATAAGCTAACAACATAAATAAGCAAAAAATAAAAGAAAGTAATTGAGAGAAATAACCGTAAGAGTACCATAGAGGCTTCTATATTAGGAGTCAGATTACATTTTGCCTCATCAAAAAGCTAGTCCCTTTTTGTTAAAAATTTAATCCATTTGTACTGTTAAAAATTTAATCCATTTGTACTATTAAAAACTGGCGTGGTTAACGAAATAACCAGACAATGACACGTGGCTGGTCATGTGTAACTCATACTGACTTATAGTGACTAGTTTTTAACAGTAGAAATGAATGGAAAATTTAACAAAATGACAATTTTGCTCTATGATCTAACATATAGGGAATAATTCACAGATTTTTTAACAGATAAGAAAAAATACAATCTGTTTAATACAGAGACCTCTATTATACTTTTACCAAAAAATAACTCACAATTACAGAGTTCTTGTGGGGTCCCATCTTGGTTGAGCTGCTACTAAATTTAAGGAGTGGGATTAGAGCAAATGGTAACTCAAATGAAAGAATCATCTGTAAAATCCATTACCAAATTTACAAGTAGTTTTAGCTTAAAATATATATATTGATAAAATAATTTGTTGATGAACTCAAAAATTAAAAATGTTCATGAGTTGGGCCTATGCAATGCATTTAGACAATTTTTTTGAGTTCGGTCCGAAAAATAAAATTATTTTTTGTCTAAGTCCAACCTGATTTAAGAAAAGTAAACTCGGGCCCGATCAGCCTATCCATATTTGATTTTTTAGATTAATTTTTATTTAAAATTAAAATTTTAAAAAAAATATAATACACTAAATGCACTAAAAAAATACTAAAATAAAAATTTTCTTACACATTAAAAAGTATTTATATTAAAAGATACTATCATAAATATAATAAATGTTTTATTATATTAAAAAACACAAATAAATATAATAAATATTTTATTGTATTAAATATAAATTTTAAAATTTTATATTTTAGGTTGAATTATTTAGTTAAGTTTCTTTTAGATCATGGACAATAGGTTTAATCGTTATTGGATTAATTGTTTAATATAAATATATATAACTATTATTTGTCATATATAATTAATATAATATTGTTTTATAATATAATATTAGGACCGGGCTAGGCTTGGGCCAAAAAATCTTGTCTAAGGCCCAACCTATATAGAAAATGAGCCTTAAATTTTAACCAAGCCTATTTTTCGGGCCTCGTATTTTGTCCAAACCCTCCTATTTTTCGGGCAGGCCTTCGGACCTAAACAGGTGACCCAGCCCATGAGGAGATTTACCGAGAATTTAACAAGTTTGGATTCGAATCCGTTATTTATAATCCCTTTGTTATTCTGGGTTAGCTATATGCTTTGTAAAAAAAAATGATCTTAGATATATTCTAACCGATGCAATGATGATTAGTCGACCGGCCCCTTGAGATCCACCAATGATGGACACAATGAGACTAGGTGTAATGGCAATGCACCTAGTCATTATATTCCTCACCCATTTCTTCATTTTAAGATTCAAGAAACCCTGAAAAAAACAAACATCATATGATAAAGTTAATTAATTGTCATTAGATTAATGATTAATTAAGACAACATTTCAAAAAGGGTGTAATTTGCAAAACCTGCATAATAAATTGTCCTGCATAAGTCCCTGTAATGGTAGAGCTTTGCCCTGATGCTAAAAGTGCAACGGCATAAAGGGCTTTGCTAGATTTCCCCAACACATTCTGTAATATTGGCCAAAACACAGTTTCTTACCTTCAATTTTGGTTTGCTAATGAAAAGTTTTAGTATGTTTAATTAGTAATTTTGGACCTGGAGAAGGAAAGAAGCTGAGTTGAGATTAAGATCGTTGCAACGTTTCTGGTTAGCACTGGAAATATTATCAGCTGTGCAGACCGCAGCGGACACCGAGACAACCGCCACGTTGATTAAAAAGGCCACAAACAAGGCGATGCCACTCTCTATTAGAAAATATCTACAGGCATCCTGACCAAATCAATCAAAGCAACCATAACTTAGCATGCATTAACAAACTATAACTATAGCATTACACTTTCAATGATGATATTGTTTACTTTGGCTTACATTAACACCTCGAACAGAGTTTGGTACTTTTCTGCTGAGCACCAGAGCTGAGTGAAGGAAGAGATTGTGCCTGTAATTCACACCATTTTTTTGTAGTTAGAATTAATTAAGAGCTTTATTGAAATGTGATTAGATGAGATTTGGTCCTGCTAAAGTCAATGATAAAGGTTTCGAAGATTTTATGAGAGTTTATTAGTGGCTCATGTGAAGTGCACATGAAAATCTTCTAAGGAAACTTTTTATGGGCAAGATTTTCAAAAGAAATTATATAACAATATATATAGGGGTGAGCAAAACACGATTCAATTTGAAAAAAATTGAATTTCGAATTAATCGAATTGAGTTGTTCGAGTCAACTCAAACAACTAATTAGAGTTTCAAGTTCATGTCGGGTTGAATTTTACAATTCAAATAATTCGAATAACAAATTAGTGTAAATACTCTTTTGGTCCCTATCAATTTTGAAAATGAACAAATTGATCTCTCTCAACAAAAATTATAAAAAAATTTAAAATAATTTTTAAACTTCAAAATATTTATAAAAATTTTAAAAATAAAGTAGAAAGTGATTGATGTTATAATGTTCATCTTACGGCATAACAAGGGCACCCAAGAGGGCAATGGCGTCGCCGGTGGCTCCTTGGCCATTAAGTTTAGGAACAAACATGCCTTTAACCACACCTGATGCTGGTGGCTTTACGTAACTCATTTCCCCAAAGAAACATCCCGCCATTACAAACACCAGCACTGCTATCAGCATTTCCAGCTTCCTCACCTTTTCATTATATACATCATATTCAACAAAACAAAACCATTAGCAAATATTAACCTTCTCTAATTTAACATTTACATATACAGACACAAATTAATTACCCCATATCTCTGCAGGCCAAGAAGGAGGAGAGTGCTTAAACCCGTCAATAAAACTCCAACCCATACTGGGATGTTAAACAGTATATTCAATCCAAAGGCTGTCCCAATCACTGCCACATATATATAAATGCATCATATATCTTGTTTTCAGTACTTGGTTTTTGAACTATTTACTCATGATGTAAATGATGACTTAAATAACAAGAAACCTTCAGGTATATCAGCAGCTATGACAGCAATCTCTGCTAGTATCCATAAGCAATATTTCACCATTCTTGGGTACTCAGCCTTACACAATTCTGATAAGTGTTTGCCTGAAAAGTTAAATAAAGCTAAATTATAACATTAGAAATGGAGATTTTGTTAATTATTAGTATAAAAATATGTATATAATCAATTACCAGTGCTGACTCCAAGATTTGCAGCAAGAGATTGGATTATGAGAGCAAAGACTAATCCAATCAAAACCACCCACAGCAGCTGAAGATTGCGAAGGTTTCATGTTGTTGCATTTAAGAATGTTATAAATATAAAGGCTTTATCTTGAACTCAAGTATTACCTCATATCCATGGCTGGCTCCTGCTTGTAAATCAGTTTCCACTGTGACATGACGTCAATCAGATTATGATCAAATAAGAAAACATTAAAATCAAAGGAGAAAGAGTGGCAATGGCTTACAGTTTCCAGGATCAAGATAAGCTAATGAAACAAGGAAACCAGGGCCTATAAATGACAAAAACTTTCTCCATCCAGGTTTCTGAAAGAAAAAAATCCCATAGAAACATCAATCACAAACCAAATAAAGAGCCTCTCTCTCTCTCTCTCTCTCTATATATATATATAAAGAAAAGGAACCTGATCATGATTGGGGTCATCATGTTTATCATTGAAACGTTTGCTGTTGTTATTAGAGGAGGATTGTGGGGGGGTGGTGCCGGGCTCCACATTAAGAGCAGCTATGCGGTTGCTTCCTCCACCCCATGATTGAGGAATTACTGCAACATCGCCTCCTTGCTGTTGCTGCAAACTTCCCATATCTCTTTTTTCTTTTTAAGTTTACTGATTACTGTATAGTTGCAGTGGCACACATATTGAAGAAACTGAAACACTGCATTTATAGTGCAATACGTACAACTTATCCAACATTTGCCTACATGTTTTTTTGAGGTGCTGACTAGCCAGTTACTATCTTTACATAACATGCAAATAAATTAAATTATTTAATGTGGTTGAACTCTAAAAAACAAATCTTTGACCTAAAAGACTACAACCTCGGAGCAAGTCGTTTGGAGGATCATTTTAGGAAAAAAAATGAACTTAACCAAATAAAAACTTGTTCAATTTTATTAGTGACATGAACCATGCCAATTGTCATGATGTATACAAAGGAGAACAGGTTCATGCCACTCCAACTCTGTTAATTAATAAAGGTTTTCCCATTTCAAAGTGTGAACAGAATTTTAGGAATTGATGATACACATCACACATATACAAGTGCGAAGCCAGAACAATTTTTTAAGGGCCGAATGAAATTTTAATTTTTTATAGTTTATATATTTATAATTTTTAAAGGATTAAATCAAATTTTTATAATTTTAGGAGGGCAAAGTACAACTTTACCTTTACTAATTTAAAATTTTAAAAAAATTTAAAAGGCCTAAATAGTAATTTTTCATTTTAAAGTGGACCAGGGCCCATGCCAGCTCCCCTAAATTCGCCTCTGCATATATAATCTAAATGTTGTATTTTTTTCTCCAAAGATTTGAACATAAATTTATACATTTAATGTATTAGTGGTGAGGTTTTTTAATTTTATAAACCGCTCCATTTATGAAGTTAATAAAAAAACTTTCACTACCAAGGTGGTGAAATTTGTTAACACAAGTATTTTTAAAATAGGATCGGTGGTGAAACCAGTCAAGTTCCCAATTTGCCAGTCCAACCGATTAAATTAAAAAATTATTAAAATTTTTAAAAAATAATAAATTAAAAACTCCGGCTCAACCGGTTCGTACCGGTTCCTGAATCAACTAGTTCAAAGCCTCTCTCCAAATTGATACTCCAATTAATTCCCAGTCTAATTAATTTGACCGACCAATCTAATTCAATTCAAATAAGATTAACGCAACAAATAGAAAAATTTCACCATTAATATATTAAACAATTATCAAATAATGTATGCTTATATATACACACTTGGAAGACCTTTATAGCGGTTCTAATTTTGTAATGCTGTGAACCCATTTGGAGAAAAAAGGAAGCCCCCATGGAAGTCAATCGCAAGCATTTAAGGACTTATATATATATATATTTCCCAATAATATGGGAAAACCCAACAAAAAAAATGACTAAAAATATTGTATAGTCATTGTCAATGTGCTTAATTAACAAACCAGATGAGGTGTAAATTAGTATAATAAAGTAAATTAGGACCCAAAAATGGGCATGCATGGGATATTTCTGTTTTACATTTGGAGCCAATGTAGCTTTATGTATGATTGCATGAATAGGACAATTGGTTAGTTAGCATGGCGTCAATGCCCATTTGGTAATATACAAGTGTGTGCGTCTCATGCTGCTATTCCCCTTGCCCATTATTTTTATAATTAATCATATTCATTAGTATGATTTTTTTAGATTATAAAAGTTTAAGTGGTTGGTGCATTTAAAATTTAATCTCGATATTTTTATTTTTAACAATTTAATATTTTTACTTTTAAATTTTAAAAATTTAAGTTAACTATATTAATATTATTTAAATTCACCTGCTAAATTCATTATTGTGATATGGTGAATTTTTAAAAAATACTCACTTGGTAGTCATGTAATCAAAAAAAATTGTAATGAACTTGAATTTAACAGATAGTTTTAACGGTGTTGGCAATTCTTAAAAATTCACAAATCAAAATAAGGTATTTAGAATAATTAATGACATTAAAAAAAGGTTGAGGTACCAAATTATGTAAAAAATTAAAGTATAGTGATTAAATTTTAAATTTGAGGATAATATAGGGATCAAAATTGAAATTTGACCATTGTTAAATAATCACAAAAAAAAAGTTGTGTATCTGGACATTGTAGGTCAACATTTTAATCAAAATAAAATATTTAGACTAACTATAACAATATAAAAGATAAGGTATGAAATTATGTCAAAAATTAAATATAAAGATTAAAGTTTAAATTTGAGCATAATACAGAGACCAAAATTAAAATTTAACCATTATTATATAATCTTAAATAAAAAGTAAAAGGTTGTCTATTTGGATATGTATACATCAACATTTCAATCTAAATGAAGTATTCAGATTAACAATATCGTACTAAATTATGCCCAAAATTACAGTATAAAAATTAAATTTAAAATTTGAACACAATATAAAGACCAAAACTATAATTTGATACTTGTTACATAATCTAAAAAAATAAAAATAAAAGGCTTTGTTTATGTATTTGGACAGGTGCCCAAGGAATTTCTTTTGATATAGAGAGCAGATAATTTTGTATATTCTAATTCATATGCTGCAAAATATTCTCATCATCTTTAATAAGAATGGGTCACTTGAAGGTTTTGTCCAAATTGTACTTTGCTTGTGAATTCACTGCTCTATCCCTCCCTCTAAAATATAGAGGGCTTTTAGTTTTGGTCCCTATCTTATGAAAGCCTCTCTGATTAGGATGGTTCAATCTAAACACGGATGGTTCTTCTTTGGATAATCTGAGGAGAATAGGGGCCGACGTTCGAGACCACAATGGTAATTGGGTGATCGATGCCTATCGCCATATACGAAGAGCGGCCTGTGTAGAAGTTGAGCTTTGGGCACTCCGTGAGATTGAAGCAGATGCTACTCCTGTGCTTTACTTTATGCAGTCTTCTACTAACCGAAATATTTTGTTATCTCATTTGGTTGATGAGTGCAACACTCTTTTGTTCTTTGAGTTCTAGCTGCTGGAAACATATATTTCGGGAAGGGAATGTGTACAGATACTTTAGCCAGTGTGGGCAATAACCTTCAATTGTTGTTTCCATTAGATGAACTCTATGTTTCTAATTTTCTTTATGTCTATTCTAATCCTCCTGACTGTTTACATTTAGATGATGCTCAAAGGGTAGTTATGTATCAAACTTCTATGTTAGTGTTTTATTAATAAATATGATACTTTTCCGAACAAATGGAAAAAATATTGTCATCATCTATAACTTGTTCAAAACTTCTTCAGTAGTAAGATGTCCCTTAAGCAATGGCTCAAGTCTTGTGGATCAAAAGCGTTGAGAGAGTTTGTCCTCTATTTACTCAAAACCCAATATAACTACCAAATCCAGAGGTCCAATCAGAAAAATGAATAACCTTGAAATGGTTACACCTGATATGTGAAGAACAACTAGAAGCACATATAGTGAAAGAAAATCAAAGGTAAAGCCAGAAATAAATAAGGTCCTAGATCAAATTATGCCTGAAATTTTTCTTGAGGAATTTTAGGCAGTGAAAGTGAACATCAAGAAAACAGAGTTTACATACAGGTAATCAAGTACTAGTATCCCTCATAGTTATCAGAATCTTTGCTAATTTCACCTAATCTATAAACAATAATTCAACTTATATAAAGAACCACAATTTTTTTAGTTTAATTCCATTGAAATTTAGAATTCATAATATCAAAAAGCTATGGAGAAAAAGCAAGAAAAAGGAAACATTTACACCTTTCTATTCCCATAACAGCACTTCTATTGTTTTTTCCTCCCCTTGGGAAACCAATAGCATACTTAGTGATAGCCACCACCACTGCCGCCACTGCAGCCACCCTCGCTATTGTTACTGTCTGCCCCACAAGCACGACCAGCTGTCGTGCCACTATTTACACCTACTGCAGTAATGTTTGCCCCTGGATTAGCACCACTTCCACCATGCAATGGCCTCCACGGTTACTTTTCTTGGACATGCATATGTAGCAGAAAACTGACCATAAAAAATAATGTTACAAGGACAAAAATAAATATTAAATTAAAATAAATAGAGATAACAAATATGTCAAATGTGTTCATCTCTTACTGGAGGCTAGAAGTATAGTTTCTTTTTGTGCAAGCAACAAGATATATGAAATAATGACAGTCCTGATGAAGTCAACTAAACATCCTAACATTTGAAGTGATTTCAACTTGGCCATCAGCCCATAATTAGCATCAAAGGTTTTGACATGCTTAGTTCAAATTCTTGTAAACAAATATTTTGTAGTATACAAGACCATACAATAGATGGATAACTTGGAAGTAGAGGAATTCAGTAGAAACTGATATCAAAAACCAAAATGCATGAATGTTTTGCAGGTGAAAAAAGTTCCTGAGCCGCAACAATGAGAGCATTATTCTCCAACAATAAGACAGTAAGTAAAACCGATTATAATTTGAAACTTCAAAATCTGCGGAAAGAAAGTTCCTCCACCATCCTCGTTATTCACTCTGTAATACTTACCACCAGAGTGCCCCAACAATCGACCGACTTCTTGTCTGCTTTGCTTTACATGGTTGAGCATAAATAGCTTTCCTTGATTGCTAAACTTCCTCCACCATCCTCACTGTCCGTATGTGACTCGTTATATGTTTCACTTTCATAACTTGTCTACATCTGCTACTGATACCATCTCTTATTCTTTTATGCATCTCATCGTCGATCAAATTGGCTGCTCCTACTGAATTCAGTGCATCACAAACTAACTTATATGTATACTCTCTTGGGATAGATCCCCCTCTGATCAACTCAAAAAGAAAACCCTTGGCCTCCAACACCCTTTCAGCTTCACACAGAGCATGTATAATCGGAGTATATGAACTATTTGTTGCTACCCCATGATTCATCCGTTGCATCCTCCGCATCATCTCAATACCTTTATCGATCTCATTAACAGCACAATAGTACCTAATGAAAGAATTATAGGTGATCCGGTTTGGAACACAATTCCTTTTATTCATATCTTCGAAAAGTTCCAAAGCCCTTTCAATTCGATTCGTCTTACAACAACCATCAATCAAACAATTATAAGTCACAACATCAGGGACAAAACCCTTAAACAACATCTCACGAAACAAGTGATTTGCCTCATAAAGCCTCCTTCGAATCGCCTTTCGACATCCAGTTTGCATACTGAACTTACAATAAGAACTTATCAAAATTGTATATGTATACACATCGGGTGGACATCTGAAACCCGGTAATTCCATTTGTTCCAACAAGAACCTTGCTTTATTAAAATTCCCAACTCTACAAAGGGCACGAATAATCATATTATATGCAAAAACATCAGGTTTGCAATGATATTGCTTCATTCTATAAAAACAAGCCAATGCTTCATTAACTAACCCTTCTTCTCCTAGGACTTTAATCAAACAGGTGATAGAAGAAGTAGTAACAAGACTCCCATTATCAATCCTAGACATTTCCTTTAGAAAATCCCAAAGACCCTTCAAATTATTACCTTTAGCCAAAACAAAAGCCATTTCTTTACAAGTTTTCTCATTATGCGAAAACCCGAAAAACTTTTCCACCCATAAATAGAATTCCATTGCTTTATCTAGTCCTAAAGCTACCCTTTCGGGGTCTCTATAAGCAGCAGGCCCAAGGAGAAGAACATTATGGGAAATCTTAAATTTCTCTAGTTTAAGGTTTCTTTGCTTTAAAGGAGCACGGTGGCGGAAACCTTTTTGACGGCCAATGGAACGAAGGGATTGAAAAAAGAACTTGGGAACGGATCTTAAGATGTCTGAAACTGAATCAGTTGTCCATGGATTTGAAATTGTTGAAGAAGCGAGTTGAGCATCGAAGGTTCGGTTTTGAACCATCATTGACATTACCTGGTGCACCACGCCATTGGAGCTGCGTTGCAAAGGCTTTGTTGGAAACATCTTTCCACTGAAGTTTGCTCAAAAAATTCAGTTCTTTTGCTTTCAATTTCTTCAGTGGGTGTTTGATTTTTTTTTTTTCTTTCACATGACAGCTAAAGAATGAGACTTATTATGCATTGCAATGAAATCTTGTGGAGCTGCTTTAATTTTGAAGGTGTTTTAGGTGGAGGAGGAAGATGGCAGAAACATAAAAGCAGTGTATAAATGTTTGAAGTTAAACAGTGAAGCTAAAAAGCCCAAACTGGGTTACAACTTATAGGTTAGCTTTATTAGGTGTTTGTAAAAAAAAATCTAAACCTAAAATTTCAAAAAAAAAAAAAAAGGTTTATTTGGTTTTAATTTAATTGATTTTCATGTTTGATTCAGTTGCTTTATTTGTTCGGTTTTCAATTTTTACATTTTAAATGGAATAAGTCATGAGATTAAATAGGAGTATTAAGTTTTAATGAGTATTTAATTTTTACGAGCTGCATCTTGATGCACTAATTCTCACACAAACCAATTATCTAACTATATCTGAATTACCCCGACTAGTTAAAAGGATACTAATGTTTAATTCCATTTACAATTTAATACACATATCATTTCTCAATCATATTCACTATTACAATCCAATCTATTAACATATCAAATATATTTCATAACATTCAATACATTTTCACCCAATTCCATAGCACATATCATATTTCAAGCAATTCATGCTATTTTATATTTTATTTATTCTCAGCAATTCACATTCCAACTCAATCCAATGGGTCCTATTATTGCTATATACACCATGACATTCCCAAATGCAAATATCATGAAAATGTAATCAATTAATACGACCATAAATCATAAATGTACAAACTAGAGTTTTCGGTAACTCGTTTTCACTTTTCCTTTCCCTCTCGAAGGTTCCACGTTGACATTAGCTACGTACATTCACAAAACATATCACATAATTAATTTCCAGATAATTCACAAACAAATATCAATTTATGCATTTTTTAATTTATTCAATTTAGTCCCTAAAACCGGGACAAGCATAACTTCCAATCTAAAATTTCGGATTAAAATTTGATTTCACATTTACTCATTAGGCACCTTCTGCTTTTTATTCCTACAACATTTCAT
Organism: Gossypium anomalum; assembly: GCA_025698475.1. Lineage (NCBI taxonomy): Eukaryota > Viridiplantae > Streptophyta > Magnoliopsida > Malvales > Malvaceae > Gossypium > Gossypium anomalum. Next base: position 8,234,781 of record CM046961.1, read on the forward strand.
AACAGTTTTTCATTTTATTCAATTCAATCCCTAATGTATGAAACTAACAATTAAGCTTTACAATTTAGTCCTTTTCTTAAACTAAGCTTAATTTCTATCAATTTCACATTTAAATCACTCAATTCTCAACAATGGCAAGTTACTAAAATTTCACCAATTGATCAAATTAATCCATGGAATAGCTAAATCAAGCTCACATGATCAAAAATCAATAAAAATAAAGAAAAATAGCTAGGGACTTACTTGTAATTAAGGTCGAATGTAACTTAAGTTTTTTTAAGCTTTCTTCAATGGTGGACGATGAGAAAGGTTGAAGAAGATGATGATTTCCATCTTTTTCCAATGGTGGACAATGAGAAAGGTTGAAGAAGATGATGATTTCCATCTTTTTCCACTAACATTTCCTATTTATATTATGGTTAATTTTGATTAATTAACTTAATCATGCTTAATTAAGCTTTAATCTTTAATTAACTTAAACTAAGGACAATTAACATCACATCTTACTATCATCTATTTAAAATAGGTTTATTTATCATTTTAATCCTTTGGATAATTGATATCTAAGTCCCCAAGCCTTATTCTAATTAAAAATCTATAGTGATTAAACTTTTTCAATTTAATTAGTCACAAATTCGGCTAAATTACTAAATCAAATTTCAATTCATCAACATACTAACTTTGTAAATATTTCTATTTAATATTTACGAACTTGGTTTACGATAATGAGGTCCTGAAATTGTATTTTTCGATACCATTGGAAATCAAGTCGTTACATCATCAATACTCAATATTCCAAGTATCGGTACAACACTGCTGACACTATTCATTTTTGCTCTTTGGAGTAATTGTACCAATACAAGTTATACAAGTATCGATACTTCTTTGTAGGGGACCCTAAACCATGCCCAAAACACTCATTTTCATGCTATGATCAATCCAATTCATTCCCAAACATCCATCAACTAATTTAAACCTTAAAACATCTCAAATTATCATATATATCATCATATGTTCAAGACATAACCAAACAAAACTCCCTACACTATCATATTCTTCAAGCTTCTTTAAGTTTCTTTCACTGGTTCTCATAAATATGCCTAATAATAACTATGTACATACTATAACTAATCCCAAAAGAAATATTTTATGTTCACTTTTAGACCTTGAGGTGTGACAAGATGTGCTGAAATTGAATCCTTGCTAAAATGCTTCAATTTAGTCTTTTCACCTACGCGTTGGAAAAGAACGCGTTAAGCTTATGAAAGTTTAGTAAGTACATTGAGAATTTAAACTTACCATTACCTTAATTAAATTTAACATGTCAATACTTTACATATAACATAATGAATTTAGCTAAATAATCATTAAATGTTTATTTTCACTTACCAATTCACTATTGATTTCACTTAACACTTTTCATTTTCCCCATAGTAGACTCAACTGAACAAGCAAGATATGAAAAAGAACACTGAATACACCGAAGCACAGAATCACTGAAATGCTTCAAAGAGCCACTATCACTGAGTTGCACTGAAGTGCCACGATCATTGACTTGCACCGAAGTGCCACTACCACTAATTTGCATCGCAGTGTCACTATCACTATGCATGCTGAAAGTTTCCTAATGGTATGTAATCTATATCCAACATGTTCATATCTTGTCTACTTGGGCATTTATATTGTCATTTTCATCGCTATCACTTATCAATTAGTAACATATAAAACTTTACACTCGTAACAATTTAGCACTTATTTTCATGAAAATTAATATTCATTAAATTATCACTTTAATAACAACTCCTAGGTCTGTGACCCATCATCGTTCACCAATCACCATTGTTGCTTCTTGACCGCCAACCCGAAGGTAACACCACAATGGTGGATTTTCTTTCTTTCAATCTGTTTGTTTTTAAAGCTCGCTTTGAAAAAAATGGGTTTTTGAAGCAATGAGATTGGTTGAAAATGCATTTGAAAATGTAGGTTTCCATTTGTCTTTTAAATCTAAAGAATTTAAGCGATTTAGTGAATCGATCCTACATTTTAATCATTTATCCATTTATAAATCAACTATAATACTACATTTTACCTTTTGCTTTTGCTTTATAGTAGTTTCCGTTTCATATAGTAGTAGTATCAACCAAATGGAATCTAAATGTTTATATGAAAGGAATCAATTAGATGAGTAAAGAATGTTATAGTGAGAAATTATGTCAAAACAACATACTAGTTAAGTCATGTTCTTGAGTTGCACTTTAATTTATATGTCTCCACTTGCTTTGAAAAATCTTCCTTATATCACTTAGAAAAGTTTCTTGTATTTTTGTAGTAATCAAATGTTTGTGGTATTATTTTGTGTAGATGGATGCGTAGATCAAAATGCAATTGTTGCACTTCTTTTGGGGGTTCTAATTAAAATATTAAAAACTAGGAAGGAAATTACTTCTCACCCTCGTGTGAATCGAAGATTATGAAAGAGAAAATTATATTAATAGTATTTTATATAGTGGTGACAACATTGTATTGATGTGATAAGATGAGACCAATTGCATTTTTTTAATTTGTGTGATATTCTTAGTAGAAATAATTTGTTACAATCAACTAAATCGGTGAATATTAGGAGCAAGTAGTTATATTTTTACATATAATTGGTCATAATGTAAGGTTTACATGATAGGATCTAGATATTATAGATCAATTGAGGCAATTTACTTTAGGTTGTTGTATTGAGAGTTTTTTAAAGTTGTATAAGCTAGTTATTAAATTACTGATGTGAGTCAACTCTAGTGAAATTAGAAACAATCAAGGTTTTATCCTTATTTTAAAGATTGTATTGGGCAATGGAACTCATGTTCGTGCATCTGTTCCACTTAGTATTCAAGGAAGATTTAGTAGCCGTAGCGTAAAGGGACGACACAAAATGTTTTAGTTTGCCATTACTTTGATTTGAAATTTTCCTATGTTCTAGGCTAGTTGGGAAGGTAGTGCACATGATTCTCGTATTTTAAGTGATGCACTTTCATTAAGAGGATTAAGAATTCAAGGTAAAATTAACATTAAATACCAACTAGTTCTAAGTAACCTCATAATTTATTAGTAATATTATATTTTGTAAAATTGTAGGTAAATATTATCTTCTTGATCTTTGGATCACGGCATTGAAATGGATATATTACCCCTATCGTGGTGTCCAGATATCATTTAAAGAGGATTTAGTGATCGGAGACTGAAAATGAAAGGAACTCTTTAATCTTAGTCATTCATCATTGCGAATCACCATTGAGCGTGTTTTGGGATTTTTGAAGAAGCGGTTTAGTGTATTAGATCTTGAACCATTTTGGAATTTTCAAACTCAAGTAGATATAGTTTTGGCTTGTTGTATTATTCATAATCATATAATGGGAGTTGATCCTAGTGATTTACTTAATCAAGGATTATTTGAGGAGCTGACTCTGATTTGATAATACCAACTCTTACGGAGCGAGAAGAAAGAGAAGAAGCAAGAGAATAGTCTGCTAAAAAGAGACGAAATTGCACAAACTATGTAAAATTTGATTATATGACTAGAAATATTAGGTAGTTTTAGGGTTTTGGGGTTATTTTTCTATGTTATGTATGTTTTAGTATTAAAATTATTTTTTTGTTAATGTTGGTTGGATAATGATATTGAAATTTTAGTTTGTTGGATTTTGAAATTATTATGTCTTGAATTTGTTAGATATTGAATTTATTATGTTTTAAGCTTGTTGAATTTATTATGTTAGATATTGAATTTATTTAGTTGGATAATGATATTGAAATGATTGACAATGAAAATTCTTAATGTAGAATGGGTAAGGGCAACAAAGAAGGACCTCCAAGCAATTCAATTGGACAAAGCCGATGGAACATCTTTTCTTGAAATTTAAAGCAGAAGAGGCTCGGAAGAAAAATAAGCCTTCTAATTCTTTCAAAAGCCAGTTTCTATTAATCGAGTTGCTGAAAGCTATTTCTGAAAGATTTCAAGTCCATTGCGATCTGAAGCATGTGGAAAATCATTTGAGGGTATTGTAAAAAACCGTGCGCCATTAAATTCACTATCATAAACACTTCATTTAAACTCTCAATTCAATTATTTTTATTTCACACTTCTAACTTTTACACTCTTTGCAACCTAGTCATCTTTACATCAATTTCACTACACTTAACTTTACAATCTTTTCAATTTAGTCATTGCTAACATATAATTCAATAATCACTTTATTCTCACTTCAAAATACATTTCACTTCCATATATCACTTCATTTAAATATTTTATTACAATATTTTAGTACACATAGTCACTTTTGAATATTTTATAATTTAGACTTTAGCAATATGAAATTTCATTACCACTATAAATCCCCTTCAATATCACTTTAATTTTAACTCACTATCATAAAACACTTCATTTAAATCCACTAACATATTATTTTATTTCACATACAAAACTTTTGTACACCTTGTAATTTAGTCATTTTTTTACCAAAATTACACTACACTTAATATATTCACTTTATCATTGAAATTCATTTCATTTCAATAATACTTCTTATTTAATTTCATAATAAATATAATCATATTCTTAAATAATTTAATCATACAATTATTATAATAACTTAAATATATCCTACACTTAGATTTATTTGGGTAAGACAAAATTCTTGGAGTACTTACACTTAAATGCTTGGGTTTATTTCCTCTTTCCTTCTCTCACTCCTTTGCTACCTCTTTCCTTCATCAACCCTTTGACAATCACTTCTCTTCTCTTTCACTTTATTAACATACCACGTACACATAAGTTTGAATGTTGCTCGAAAGGCTAAAACGCTATGTAGTTATTTCCAAGCTGTTAAATTCCAATACATCCCTAGGAAAGGTAACATGGTGGTTGATTGGTTGGCACGAACTTGTCCGTCTAGTGCGACTGAACTTAAAATCATTGTTTTTCTTATGTTTTTAGTTAGGAAGCTGCTTTTAGAAGATAAACTAGGAATTCTTACATGTAATATGTTGATTTAAATCTTTATGTGCCTTCTCTTTTTTATAAAAAAAAATTATTTTCACACCCTTTGAATAAAACTAGTAGGGAATCCGTGACAAAATCTCAATATCCTTATCATGCTTCTTTACTTCAAACTCTTTCTTCTCTTTTCTCTCTCCTCTAAGATGAACATATTCTCTTTTCTCATGAAACCAAGCTTGTCATAAGGTTTCTCTATTGATTTTACTAAAATTCTATAGAAAAATTTGAAAAATTTGTGTTAAAAATGGTGGAAAGAGTAAAATTATAAAAGAAATGAAAGTTTCCTTTCATGAAATGATGATAACGTTGGAAGAGAATAAAGATGGAGAGAATTCTATTATATTCTCTTATAAAAATCTATTATAATTAATTATTTAAATATTAAAATATATCATAAAAATCCCAACATAATCATTTTCATCCAACACAATTTATGAGATTTTTTTCTCATAAATATCAATTTATGAAATGTCCAGTTTGCCCTTGAATTTTCCCTCCATCCTTGATTTATGACACTTTCTTGGTATATTACACCTCTAATCATTTGTCTATTTACTTTTAATTCAATTTAATCATTTATACTTTTAATTTTCTCACTTTTGGCCCAACACTTTTCACTTTCTTAAAATTTAGTCAATACCTCATATTTATTTTTCTCAATACACAAGTATCTTCAATTCTTTCTGGTATCCAACTACCTTCCTATTTAACATCGATATTTTCTATTTTATTTATTTCAAAACTTCTAACACGTGTGGTTTTGTATTAGCTTATTCCCGTGTCAGGGGGCTTGAGGGATGTTACATGTTTAAAATTCAAAAAAATTATAAAAAAAAGTTCATAAAAACTCAAAAAAAAATAGCATAAAGTATATGTGAATTGTCATTCGAGATGCAATTTTAAAATGTTAATGTTTTTGTCGTTATTTCCTTTTAAAAAGCCAACAATTTAACTCTTTTTAAATGAATTCGACTTTTTATCAAAAGTTAAAGGTTAAATTTAACTTAAAAAAAATTTAAAAATCAAATTGATAAAAAATATAAATATTAAAGACTAATTTCACATTATCCATATTTTAAAACCCACGATTAAATTATTAAATTATATTTCCGTTTATCAAAGTTCTTATTAAAGGATCTTTACTCTTGACCATAAAATATGTTTTAATATTTGTCAAAACGATGGCAAAATATTTTTATTGAATAGTTAACATCATATTTCAAATTCCACCATTAAATATATTAGGATTTTTCATTATTAGATATCATCTAAATTTGGGAGTCACTCCGGATTTTTCTTGGCTTCGTATCATTCGCTGTTTGATATATTGTGGGTAAAATATAATCAATATATTGTATTAGGAATCGGATTATATTTTGATTTTTTAATTAAATAATGAGTAAATTAATCATTGTACATTAACTAAAGAGTAAAGTGGTCCTTTTATTAAAAAATTCATTCATTTTTATTGTTAAAAACTCATTTTTGTACATCAGAATGAGGTACACATGACATGCTAAGCATAACTGTCTAATTAATTTGTCAGTCATGTCAGTTTTTAACAATAAAAAAAATAAAATTTATAACAAAAAGGACCAATTTGCCATTTGATCTAATATATAGAGACTAATTTGCTCATTTTTTAATCAAATGAGACAAAATGCAATCTAGCTTCTAATATAAAGGCTTCTATGATACTTTTACCTATATGGAAAAATGGTAACCAAATTTAACAGAGAATCATGAAACCTTTATTAATGCAAGGCATGATTGGTTGAAGAAGAGCTATGCCAACTCTATTTTTGTTTTTCTTTTCTCCATAAAAAAGGCCAAACCGAGTCCATTCAACATCAGCCACGAGTCAGGGCGATGACCTAAAAGATAAAAAGGAAGACATTGGTGAGCCATAGAACGGTGACAGTGACTTCCGACTTGACACCGACCACCGCGACAGTGTCTCAAGATCAGAAACATAGTCGGGTTCAGATCTTTGGCTCCACCTCTTGCTTCCTTTTCGTCTAAGCAATGGTGAGGGGAAGCATCCGTGTGAAACACATTCAAGATGCACTTGGACAGGTCGATCAAACCGCCAACGCTCGGAGTGGGAACGTGGTGTAGACCTAAAAGAATGAGTTTGGGGCTCCGAAGTTAGGAGCAAGTAGGATCCAGCAGGTGGAGGTTTAAGCTTTTGTGGAGGACAAAATGGTCCTGGTAAATTTGGTGATGAACGCTGGTTGTTTATAAAAGGTGAGGGTGGTGGTGGCAGCGGCAATGGAGGCAGAGGAGGTTGCTGTTTTGGGTTCTGTGGTTGTTTGGGAACACCGGGTCTGATCTCCCACTTAAAAGGAACAGCTCCTGGCTTTATGAAGGAATCATCAACTGCCATTTCTTTAACCGAAAATAACTACCCAGAGTAACTGAGACTTGATAAAATATAAAACAGAGCTTTGCTTATATACGGAGTGGTGGTGTTTCACCTTTATATATATATAGTTGGGGGGATGAAGGACAACGTTTACGAGGGATTAAGGGCTAGTTCTTCATTGCTTTTGAAAAGTGCTTTTGAGAAGTGCTGTGGAAAAGTGCTTTTGAGAAGTGCTTTTGAAAAGTTTGGTTTAAAATTTGAGTGTTTAGCATTCTTTGTCAAAAAGTCTTTTGAGAAATAAAATGTCAATTTTAGACATGTTATTATCAAGTAATAAATATGCATTTAAATAATATTTAAATTAGTTAATATTATTATATTTTAGTAAGAATATAAAAATTTTATTATAACTTCTTGTTAATATTTTAATATATAAAATATAAATTTTAAATATTTTAAGCAATAAATATTAATTATTTATAAAATTTAATTAGAATATATAAACTATATTTTAAATATTTAAATATAACTATTAAATATTTGTAATTAGTATTTTTAAAAATAGTTTTTATTTTTAATTAATGATTTTAACATATTTGTAATTAAGTATCAAGAAAAAAAAAAATGGAAAGTACTATGTTATTGGAGGGGTGAAAAAGTAATTAATCACTAAAAGTCTTTTGGGAGAGGAAAAAGCTAAAAATTTTAGTTTCTCCTTTTCAAAGTCTTTTGAAAAGCACTTCTAAAATAAAAATTTCAAAAGCAAAAGAAATTGCTCGCATGCCTTTTTTCCGTAAGTCTTTTTGAGCTGTGTCTTTTGAAAAGCAATGAAGAACTGGCCCTAAAGGTATGAAGGTGGGGCTGGTAAGCTTGATGGGTCCAACCGCTTATTTGAATTTGACCCTTTCTGGTTCATTTAAATACCAGTTTATTTTACTCTCTCTCTTTTATTTTAAAATTTCAATTTGATATTCAACCATCTTGAGGTGTACGATTTAAACATCTGTCGGTACTTAAGACTTTTCAGCCTACAATTCCAAAATAGGGGGATATTTTGCTTTGATTTTGGATGGATTGTGGACTTTGGAGCTCTGGGTTTCTTTTTGAATTGTCAATTTAGAATGGTAAAAGAATAAAAACTCTCAAATCTCTATGTTGCAAGGGGGCAATATTTGGCATCAGAGACCAGACCAATTGACAAACCCGGGACAGTGGTAATGAGCTACGGAGATTTGAATTTTAGGGGCTCCACCAGACATTATAATTGAGAGCTCCACTAATAATATTTTGTTCTTCCCTTCAAAATGTCAGTACTTGTCATCAAATGCTATGATATATGTAACAAGCCTGTTGCAAACGGTAGGATTAGCTTCGAATGGAGAACAATCTTATTACTCTGGTCCCCCCCCCCCCCTTCATGATTTTCTTTCACTATATCAAATAAGTAATTGTTTTAATATGATACCAACATGCAAAAAGGAGTGCTAAAGACTCATCTTCTATAGCAATAGACTAGAGACAAGTTAAATAGAGAACACACACAAAATCCATGTTAAATGACAAGAGATTCAAAAGGATGGACCCATCTATGACAATCAGGCATGACAGAAAGTTAGAAAAGCAGGTTAGTTGCAATATGTACCAGTTTACAGTCCAAAAAGTTGAAGAATCTCTCCTTGTCTTCAAAAGTATCTGCCATCTCACACTGGGCTTTCCCACTAAGTTTCAAAAGAGAATTCCTGTGGCATGTTACACAAAGCTCGCATTGTGTTGCTGGCCACATCCAGCAGCTGCAAATACTCATCTGCACCATCAACTAGACGCTGCATGCCAAGGATGAAATATAAGATATATACCAATAAACTGATTATACATATAAGTAAATATTAAAGAAACAATGGACAAGAGGGAAAGAAAATATATTGAATGGCCACCTTTCAAAGTACTCTTTTAATACAATGCAGTTAGCCATGTTTAATAGGTCAATTTTCAATCAGTTAAAATATAATGGAAGGTATAACTCAAGCAGATTTCCTTAAAGATAGCACAGTTATGCGGATGCAAACAAATTTTAAAATCTACAGCCCCTGCCATATCTTAGCTTTCATGGCTGGCTAATGCTAAACAACCCAAGAAAAACATCTTTCACGCTAAGCATGATTTTTATAGAGAAAAAACATGCAATTTAGTAATCTCACTTCTGTTTCTATAACTACCAAAACTAAGAAATTAGCAGTAGACGAGCAAACTTATGTAGGAAAAGTAACCTTATCTGCTTCAGCCAAACTCTTGCAAATTCTAGCTTTCTGTTCATCTGGTACATCATCTGCCTCAACAACCACATCAAATAACTGGAAGAATCATTATATTAGTATCAGATATATCTACAAATTAGAAATGGTGACGAATCATGGATCAAAAAAATCAGACCTGAGAAAGCATCTGAGAAACTGGATAGCCTTCTGCAATTACATTATTGACTTCCTTGTTTGCCAAATCAAAGTTACCACTTTTGCATGCAGCATAAAGTGCTTCAACAACTTCCACAGGGATAACCTGATATATAGAAATTTAAGCATCAAGACATGCCAAGGTCAATTAAATAGAACAAAAATCTGAAAAAGAGAAGGTGCCTTATTGTAAATTTTTCATTTCGCTTTCTTCGTAAAAAGGGAATTAAAAAATTCAAGCAAGAAAATGTTGCATCAAAGGACAACTTTCTTAGTTGTTTCATCAATAAAGGTAGCTAACACAGAGAGACAGAAGGTATAGATGTCCAAATTTTAATTCAGAAAAAGTATGAAAATCTACTCATCAATCTAACCATCAAATATATGATAAAAAAGGAGGCCCTAGTTAAGGATACGCACTGCCACTGCAAAATTTTAAGTGTCGATGAATCATATAACTTACCCCTGACACACTAAGTAGGTCTTTGGAAGAAATTGATGATCCAAATAGGCGTGCAGCTCCCTGAAATATTTCATAACACAAAATTCAGCATCAACAACAGGATGAAAGATTCCAGTTGACCAGCATGACCAATAAACAAATACAAGGAACATATCATAGGAGATGAGCATGATATAACTGTTATTTCTAATGGTGCCAGGAAGCAGTTACAGATCATCATTTTGACCTAAACAATTACAGCTGCATAGTAGGAATTGAGAGCTAAACCATTCTTGGGGAAAGTATTATTTACAAGGCAGCAAAACAAACCAAAGCCCAACACACGAGGCAATAAGAGAAAACTGGATCAAATTGCAACAAGTATACAATCATATTGTCAAAACAAAACACAGTAGAAGAGCAATGAGACTTGGAACAACATATTTCCAGAAATAATGAGAATGTATTGTAATCCAAGGCTTACCTGCAAGTAAGTAATAGCCCGACGAAGATCACCCTGTGAAATGGAACTTAATGTTGAAAGCGCCTACAGTGAAACATCATATGTTTAGTAAAGAGGCCATTTAACAAACAATCACTCATACAACAGCTTTAAAACACCAGTTCGTACCTCTGAATCTAAATTGAGGCCTTCTTGGTCACATATGTGCAATATACGACTGCTCATGATTTCATCTGAAAGTGGCTTGAATCTGAACTTGGCACATCTTGAAGCAAGTGGCTCTATGATCCTATGAAAATTCAATAACATAATGTCTAAGAATTCCCCTCCGGTTCTCAAATTTTCATTGTGATTTACAGGTCAGTTGTAGCATTAAAGTGCTAAAAATTTACCAGATTAAACCTGTGGTTAAAAGGGTAAAAAGAAACTTGAGGAAAAAATAAAAAAATAAAATATACCTGCTTATGTAGTTACATATGAAAAAGAAGCGTGTAACTTTTGAGTAAGTTTCCATGGTACGTCTCAAGGCATTCTGCAGTGAAGTTTAAGTGAAATGAAATTAACATGTGTCAACATGAATTGAAAATTACCACAAGGGCTACAAAGAAAAAAAGAAACATGCCTGAGCATCTTCTGTCATCGAATCTGCTTCATCGAGAATAATGATCTTGAATGGTGGGCAGGGATAACCCCTAGAGAATACAAGGGAAGAAAAAAATAATTGGTACACTAAAAAGAAGCAAAGAAACAACTATCAATCAAACTAGAAATCTTATTCACCAGAAAATAAGAGGGCATACCCCTGACGCTGAGCAGATCCTACAGCAACAGCAGCAAAATCCTTTATCTTTGTACGAACAACATTGATCCCACGGTCATCACTTGCATTTAGCTCCAACACCCTAGATTTGTAGAGTTCAGGTCTGCAAAAATTGGGTTTCAGTTGGATTCAGACAAACTGAAGTTAAAAAAAAAAAAAAAACTTAGGTGTAAAATTGTAAAATGAAATGAAAGATCATCATAAACTCTACAATCAACAACTATTAAGTTTAAAATTGTAAAAGGTCTGGAACATATAAATTCGGCAAAACCACAGTGAAGCATTACACTAATAACAGAAACTTAAAAGTTCACCAATGAGTAATCTTCAATTCAACACTAATAGTTAATCTAATTCACAATTTTTCCATAAAAAGCTTAATCCGAAATGAAGGGTTTAAGTCAAAGTTTCACTTCCGTAAAACAACAATTTTACTCAAAAAAAAATAGAGGAAGAGTACCCAAATAACTGGTGGGCAATGGCGAGAGCGGTAGTGGTTTTGCCAGTGCCAGGCGGACCGTAAAAGAGCATATGTGGGCACTACCAAAAGGAAAATAATGTTGAATTAGGGTTTTTCAATGTAATCAAAAGAAGAAAAAAAAACTCATGAATATATATATAAAAAAAAAAAGAAATGAAAGGGGAGAGAAATTACATTGGCGGTCTCGAGGGTGTTGGTGAGAACTCGAACAACCTCGTCTTGATGTGCCACATCTCTCACTTGCTTTGGCCGACTGAGACGAAACTAAAATCTTTACCATTTTTTTAAATAAAATAAAAAATAATGAAAGTGAGAGAGAGTAAGAGATAATACTATTTTTCAACCCAAGGTTGGGAGCTCTGCAGTACTGGCGCCATTTTCTTCTTGCTTGCTTGTTTCTTGACTTGCCTGCGTTTAAAGCGACTTCTCTTTTCCCTCTTCTTTTTCCTTTATATATTATTTCTCCTTTTTGTTTCCCGCTTCTTGGGTTGGGTTTGGGGATTAGATACATGGAAGGATGGCAGCTATTGAAATAATAATAACTAGATTATATCATATCTACAATTAGGGCGAAAAGTATATGAAATAATTTTTTAAAAAATTTTTAATATATAATGAAATGTAATTTTGATTAAAATGATAAAAGTCAAAATTATAATGTTTTAGGTTTAAATTTCTATTTTCATAATATCTAAAAAGTATCAAATAGATTGCTTTAATTATGTTTAAAAAGATTTTTCTTTGTTAGAAACATATTTTAAATAATTTAACCCTGTTAAAAAGTTAATTTCTCATTAGAAACATATTTTAGATAGTTAAAAAAATTAAGAAACAAATAAACTTTAAATTAATAAATAAAAAAATTTTGAAGCAATTTTTTTAAACAAGTGGCATCAATAAGATCTGTGATTATGAACTTTACTTTTACTTTTTTTACAGAATTATAAAATTTATTCTATAATAATTTACAATAAATTCTTATTTATTCGCAAATAAAAAAATTACAATAAAATTGAATCAATAGATTCTTATTTTCAAAGGAAAAAACTTATAAATCCTCCAAGTCTAACTCCATAGATGTTGTCGATCATGTACATACGGAATCGAGACAGTAAACTATTTAGTCAACAAACAAATTCATGATGAAACTGTTTTTCAGACAAGACAAGAGTATGGAATTGAAGTACTTCACTAGCTCAGCAGCAGCATCAAGGATGCTCTATCCCAAAAATGGAAGCGAAATAAAGATCCCATTTTCTAAGCTTCAAAAATTCAACGTTTTTACATATAAAAACTATTATATCCAGCAAAAATGAAACACTGTACTACTTTCTCACACATCTTGGAAAAACTCCGCCGGTATTGATGCAGGGCAGTACTTCTTTGCCACAAATTTGTACTGATGCAGACAAGATAAAAATGTCGGACCATATCAAATATTAGAATAATGAAATATCAGGTTCATATTAACATGATGAAACTAATCAATCTATTTCTCTACAAGTTACACAATCTCTTAGTCACAAGGTGTGTGTATATGTATATGTATAAAGTGCATGTTTACAGGTTCATATTGTAGGACTTTACTGAAAACTTAACGCAACTGTGTAGGGCATTGTCGTAAACATTTTTGAACCATACAGATGGAGAAACTACTCACCTTGTGTTGACTATACTTCTCTCTGATTGCTGGCAAATTAGCACCACCACCATTACGGCAAAGATGATGCAGAGCCTTAACACAGTTCCCAATATCAGAGGGCTGGTACAGCGTGTAATGCCCCAACATAGAATCCTGTCCAACAAATGAAAAAGAATAGACATATATCATCTGATAGAAGTTATACCAAATTAGACAAAGTTAATCGCCATCAGAAAAGAAAAACATATAGCTGAACAAGTCAGTACATAGTATAGAACGAATAAACTATGCCTGAAAACATACCCAAGGTTTTCTTGAAGGAGAGAGTATAAATCTGGCCAAGAAAGCAGCAGAAGCAGCTATTAGAGATGGAGCATAATGAAGCATAGTGTATTCAAGAAGTGATAACTCTGCAATGTAGTTGGCCAAACATTCAAACTGCAACAATTGAACCTACAGAAGGCAGCCAAATATTACTGTCAGTGATCATTGCGGTTTTTTCACATCATTAGGTAAAACAGAGATTAACAACAAAGCGTGATGACTTGAACACTGCAACGGTTCCCCCATCTTGTTATATTTTTTAACTAGGGTACCTAGGAATCAATGATCTACTAGTACAAGTTTACATCCAAATATAATGCAAACTGAACCTAGTAGTGGAGCAAAAATACAAATGAATTTAAATATGTTAGTCCATGAGAGAGATACCTGATTGATCATTTCAGCAGCACAAACAAATTGCCTGGCATTTTTCATGAATCATTTCAATAATAAATTTATAAATTGCACATCGTATGGAAAAAGAGGGAGGCATTACCTCAGGAAAAATTTAGTTGTTGGGACTGTCATTTCAAACTTCAAGTAATTCAGCACAGAAGATTCCATTTGCAAAATCTGCAGCAGCCAAAGCAGGGAAAATATGTTTATGTAGATTGTGGTGAATAAAGAAGATTGGAAATAATCCTAAATGGAACCTGACCTCATCCTTGCAGTAAGTGTTATCAGTAACATAACAGAACTCTTCCACTTGAGGTGCAGATACCTCCTCATATTTACTGGCATGAAATAACCTTTTTAGTTATAATCCTCTTCTCACCAAGCTACATTTACCCACACAAACACACAGGACGTAAAATACACATGCATGCATGCACGGAACATTAAGTGAGAACTGAGTTCTCAAGAAAGAACCATGAAATCTTACGAAGCAATCATCATGCAGGCAACTCCAAGCAACTGCAGCTGTTGCCTGTTAATTGAATTGCCAGAAAGATAACGATCAATGTAATTCACAGTCAAAAACAATGTCTCAGGTACAAGCCTGTATTCTTCAGTTACCTACAGTTGAAATGATGAGGTAAGATCACTGTTCATATAAAAAGACGGGGGAGGAACCTGCACAATAACATTTAAGTTGTAGGTGTTTAACAATATTGGCTGTCGAATTTATACTAATGCAATGAAGCATCCCACTTATATAGTTGAAGTGGCCATTAGGATACAAAGATATCCCTAAACAGTAGCTCGAAAGGGTAATTTCTTGGATTACGTAAACAGCCCTAGTATTTTGCAACCTACCATAACTTACCTCCACCAGCCAATCAATAAGAATAGCTCGCATGTTGGCGTTAATATCTTTCTGGACCATATCCATGAAGTCTGTAGAAAGCCTTTTTTTGGCCTACAAAACACCAGGAATAGGATGAAACATATCAAGCAGGAGTCTTATAGCAAACATAGAACATAGGAAGAGTCGTGTTACTCAAAATTCGACAAATATAGGTACGTGCTATTTCTGCATCAAATACAATACAGTCAATCCCACTTTGAACAGCATAACAAAGAATGTACTAACAACAACAAACTACACCATAATCCAGTTGACCAATATCCCAGTTTAAGACAATAAATTAATAGCCACAACTTTGATAGGGTCACTTCCAGGGTATATGAATATTTAATTTTTAAAAAATGATAATAGATATGCACATCCTCAACTTCAAATAGCCTCCAGTTCAAAAGTTAGATAAATCATTAATCAAGTGAAATGTAATCTATTTGAACTTGAGGAATCAAGAGTACAACTCGCCGTACATACTGTATGAATCACTATTTTTTTCTTAACCACAAACGAGATTGTTATCACCTGTCAATGCCAAAAGTACAGGCATGAAAAGAAGTAAATTCGGTTCTACATAAACTAAAAGTAAAAGTCTAAAAGATTATTAGAAAGACAACTAGAAAAAAAGTAATACCCATGCAAGTCTTGTTTTCTAGGTACTGAAAATATTAATATAAAAAAATATTTGATTATTTTTTAGCGACTCCATGCATGAATATAACTAACAATGAAGCAAACAGCTCCTCAATGGCATGATGAAAAAGAAAAAAGGATGGTATACCTCAGATGCACGCAAATTCTTATAAATGACATGAACACTGGGTGAAAAAAACTGTGGATCTGTGGAAGACACATCAACAACAAAAGCATCATCATTTGGTCCCATCTCCAAATGTATGTTTGTCTTGGAAATCTTTCCTGGGTTGGTGTAAAGAAGAGCATTTTCAGGCCAAAAATATTAATACTAGTAATTTTATTTTCCAAACCAAGTCAATTGATTGAAATATTTTGGCCTAAACTAACATATTTATCATGGGATATGGAAAGGACCTTCTTTCTGTGTGAGCTCTGATATGTACAGATTGTCATTTGCCTTTGTCTCAATCGATTCAATTGCTGATACATCCTCATTCTCTAAATATTCAAACTTTGGGCTCTCCAAGGAATCGCAAGTAGACATTGTCTCATCCAAAGAAACCGAAGCACAAAGTGATCTGCATGGAGAGATATCCATGCTGCTTGGCAAAGGAAGTGCTGAAACTTTTGTTGTAGGGTGATCATCTCTTGTACAAATAGTATTTATACAAGAAACACCATCAAATGATTCCAAACTAGGAGTGGTAGGCAAAGTAGAAGTTTCCTTCTTCTTGGCAACTTTGGAGGTACAGGGAACCTTCAAAAACAATGTAATTAACCTTCTGACTTTGTAGAAATAAGAATTGAGTTCTGGAGATAATCTCGATGATAAAGTCACAAATTTCACATAGAAGTTTGTTGGCAAGTAGATCCAAAGTTATGAAACATTTATGATCAAACAAATGTAATTTACTAAAATGATAAATACAGCCAACAAATGTGCATTACATATAGATGCATTCCTTTGGATCAATCATGCATCAACCTTCATCCACCTAGAAAGTTAACTCAGAACTCATAACCGAATTTTGTTTGCGAGGACTTAGGAATGATGTTGAAAACACGATTCTTCATTTTTTTTTTAAAGTACCAACGCTTTGGACAGATACTCAACACCTCAAAGAGGACGCGGATATACTGTTTTGACCCTTCAAACATGAGAAACATCGAGAATCTTAAATGTTTCTATCAAACACATACCAACATCCAACAACACCCAATTTCAAGTAACTTACAAACTTAAGAACATATTACCTCATTTCTGTTTATGGTTAAACAGAGGAAAATGCTTTATTGAACCAAAAGTTATAACTAAAAGGTAAATCCCTTTTCACAATCTTGTAAATACATCATCTACAAGTAACAACTTGACCAAGAATACTCTCGATCCTATAATTCAAGAAAGAAACTCGCAAAGGAAAAAAAAAATTAATAAGGAAATAAAAACATTAAAAAAGAAGATGAAAGTAGGGGTGGAAGAATAACGAACCATGGGTTTTGAGTGAGTAACCATGGCCCGTGACCCGCTTGGAAACCCATTCCCTTGGTTGGTTATATCGCTAAGAGCGACTCTCTTCTTACTAAATTGTGTCTTCGCAGCACCCATCTTTTTGCTCTGATTCCCAGTGATCGAAGGCTTCTTCGCCGTCGATGAAGATGACGATGAAGCCGAACGCCGATTTCGTGACGACATCAAAAACCTAACCTTAACACGTAGTACAAAATGAAACAAGAATCGGTTACGTGGGTTTCAAGAAACTCAAGAAAATATGAGAAAACAATTAAAAAGGAGTAAAACTAGTGTATAAATCGAAAAGAAATTCTTACCTAATCTGAGATTGAATTTTGTTGTAGGGTTTTTTTCTTGTTCTGATTCTTAAAAGGATTTGTTGAAGGAGATAAGAAGGAGCGTTTTGACGAAGATTTCACTGGAGAAAGCGCGAAAAATGCTTGAAAGGTTAAAAAAAAAAACCGATGAGTATCAGTTTTTCTCCGTGTTTTAGGATAAGAGTTAAAACAACAAACTAATTTTATTTGCTAATTAAAATATTTTTGTAGCTTTCAATTGTATCGGAAATTGATTGGCGTACTAATTTAGAGAGGGGTTTTAAATCGATTAATTTGAGATTCAATATGAACTGTTTAAATTAAGAAAAAATTATTTGAATTAAATTTTTATTATTTTTAAATTTTTAATTAGAACTATTATATCGATAAATTAATTATTTAATTGGTTCAACTATTCGTCCAGTTTAAAAATATAGACTCATATGACTTATTTTTGAAAAAAATAGATAAGAGTTTTTTCTTATTTTGAAGAAGTAGTATACTTTACTAAGATTGTATTTGGATGAATAATTTTAAAATATTGGAAATTTTTAAAAGTGCTAGCATTCTAGATTTCATCAATTCAAAAGGCTAGTAATTATAATTATTTTGTTTAGATAAATAAATATTTTAATAAATATTAAGTTATTGGATTTTTCTAAATTAAATAATAATATTTATATTGAAAATAAAAAATATAAAAAATATTCAATAGGCCTACTATTATATTTGTAAAAAATTATAAATATTTTTAATGAAATAAGATTTTAAAAATGTATATTAGAATTAAATAAATATGATTTTAATATTTTAATATTTATCTTATAGTGGGATCATGTGTATTAAATGAAATAAAATTATAGGAAATTTCGAAAAACCACCTCTTCAGATGGAATTCGACAAGGGAAATTGAGCTATTATAATTCCTTGTTAAAATTACTCACGAATTTTGAAAATTTCCAAATTATTTACCGAAACAAGTAAACTCACTTTTTTGAAATTTGAAAACTTAAATAGTTGATACAAATGAAATCTCTCTTTCAAAACTCTCATCCACCCTAACAGCACACTTGGTTTATTGGAATGGAATAAGACTGTAATGAAATAGTCGGGAATAAAATAAAGAAGTAATAGGGATTAAGTTGCTTGGTTGGCTGAATAGAATATATGAGTAATAGTATTACATTGTTTGGTTAATTAGAATGCTATTTGACTGAATAGAATATATGAGTAATAATATTACGTTGTTTGGTTAATTAGAATGCTACTAAAGAATAGATAATGAATATATATAAAGTGAACAATTTACCCTTTATCTTATTTGTTGTTTCTGCTTCCTTTGTTATTTACATCACAATCTCTCTCTCCCCCAAATTCATCTTCTTTATTGTTTTTGCTTCCTTCTGCCATCACATTTCATTGACCACCAACCTAAAACTTATCAAGAGCTTTGCCTCGATGTCTTCTTCCATATTATCCATTTTGTTTTTCTTAAAAATCATCCTTAAATCTAAAAAATTCACAATAATTTTTTTGTATAGTTATTTTAGTTACCAAAAACCAAAAGATGTGTTGAAACTTATTGGAAAGTAGAAACCCATAAACTTTTCTCTTTGCAACTCAAATTTATCTTTGTAAACCCTGACTTTGATTATAAAGAAATCATCTTATTCTAATATGACATTTTGATCACCCAAATTTACTCCAATCTTCAAAGCATGGAGGCATGCAATGGTTTCAATCACCACTCAAGTAGCACAATAAGAGAAAAAGTAGTTGATGAAATGGGTAGAGTGTAATACCCCGAAAACTTTTACAGTAAGATATTATCCTTGATATAGTAAAATAAGGAAATAAAGTGACAAAAAGGGAAATTTTGAGTTATGTCAAAATTGAGAAGTATATTATGATATATTAATTCAAGAAAGGACTAAATTGTAAAAGTGAGAAAAGTTTTGTTGCACAAGAGTAAATACTCAAAATTTGAGGGGTTAAAGTGTAAATATGAAAAAGTTGAAGGACCAATAGTGTAAATATTTTAAGAGTGGAATGATCTAGAAACTAAGGAAAATGGATGAATTAGGACCAAATTGAATAGGTGAAGAACTATGAGGGACTAAATTACAATTTTACCAAATTAAATGATGACTCAAGGATGGAATTTTAAAAGATAATAAAGGGCAAAATGGTCAATTGGAAGAGAGAGAAATCTAGAAAGCAATGATGATGTTGAAGATATTTTAGATTAAATAAATAAATAATAGTTTATTAATATTTTAATTTAATTTTTTTAAATGATATTTTATTATTTTATTATTATTTTATTTAGTATATAAATAAGGAAAGAAAGATGAAGAATCTTCATCTTTTTCCCATGCACCCAACGTATGAAGAGAAAAGGAAGAAAGAAACTTTCTTTTCTTTACAATTTGGTCCTTCTACCAAAAATTCACCATTTTCACCCAAAAATCAAAAGAATTTCCTTATCTATCAAGAGAGAAAAATGTTAAGGAGGCTATGGGAAGTTAAAATATGAATTTGGATTCAAGAAATGGAGGCTGATGGAGAGAGAAAATCAAGATGAAGGTTGGAATCAATAGAACAAGGTAAGAACATCATGATTTCAATATATTTTTAAGTTTGATATTATTGAAAAAGCTTGGGATTGATGTTAATGTAGAGTTTCCTTACATATGGTCCTATGTTCTTGATATGCTAATGAAGAGAAAATAAGAGAAAGTGAAGAGAAATAGTGTAGAGAAAGAAAATAAGGGTGTTATTAACATGGTAATTAATATCTTGCACTAAAACAGTTCTAGATAGCAGCAGTATTCTAACTTTGAAAAATCACCATAAATTGTATAAATCGAATTAGAAGATTAAAAAAATATGGAATTAAATCTTATTGAGTCTATTTTCTCATAGAAGAAACAGTGTAAGCAATGGATTTGTAAATTTGGAGATATAATGAATTTTGTGAGACAAGGTCAAAATGAATTCGGGTTATTCTGTTTAGACTTTGAAAAATCATAAAAAAAAATAATAATAATTAGGGGCTTAAATTTATATGTATATAATCCTGAATGAGTCTAGTTTTATTAGAAACAAACTAGAACATCATTTGAATTCTTTACAAGGAGATAATTGATTTTTAGTGAAGAAGGGTCAGAACTGTCAGACAGCAGAATAGGGGTGACTTTAATGAATAAACTGTACTAATTGGCTAAACCAAAAATTCTGAAAATTTTATGGTAAGAATATATATGAGTCTAGTTTCAGATAAAATTTACAGATCTTAATTTGGAGTTCTGTAACTTAAGAAATAAATAATTTAGTGACTATGACTCAAATGGACAGCTTTGAATATACATATAAGTAAATAGTGAAATTATTGATAATGTTACTTATAAGCATATTATATAAATTTAAGGATGTGGAATGGAGAGGAGGAGGAGGAAAATATATATGAATATTCAGCAAGCATGACTAATTTGCATGTTTTAGGCTTAAAGACTAAATTGAATAAAAGTAAAACTTTATGGGCAATTTTGTAAAAATGTCAAAAAATGACCAAATTGCATGAAATGGATTAATTTTATTATTTAAATTACAAAATTGAATGAAATTATTAATTTAGTTCAAGATAGGGGGAAAACATGTTTTAGGGATTAAATTGAAAAGTGTTGAAATTATGGAAAAATTCTGATATTTTATATATTTCATGGATTGTTATCAATATGTATGAGAATAATAACTGGAAATAAGGATTAAATTGCAAGAATTTTATTTTCCTGCCCCTAAGGATGAAATCGTCATTAATTAAAAGTTTAGGAGCAAAATGGTAATTTTTCCTAGAGCATTAATTAAATGCATTAGAATATGAAATGAATGAAAATGATGATCAAATTTATTTATAAAGATCCAGACGACTCAAATATGAAACTTGATCGTGGAAAAGAAAAGATATCGGATTAATGAAATTATAAACACAAACAAGCAATGAGGTAAGTTCGTGTAACTTGAATTATATTCTTAAATGCTTGAAATGTATGTTTTTGATATGAATATGATTTGAATGTTCATTATATGAAAATTGATGAAACATTGACATATTTGATAAAAAGGGAAGAAATCCCGATTGAATGAAAGGAAATTTCGATGAATCCCTGAAAAGGAATTGACGGTAAAAAGGATCTAGCCCAGACGGGTGATCCTATCCTGATATAGCCCTCCCGAAGAATATGTGGAAAATGGATTTAGCTTGGACGGGTAATTCGAATTAGGTCCAAATTTAGCTTTGGACTGGTAATTCGGATCCAAGCTCATTAGAGTAATTGTCGTTGCAGGGATTTAGCTTTGGTGGTAATCCCGACAATACTCTATGAGTTTATATTACAGGAGATTTAGCCTGGACCGTAATCCCACCGTAAGGATGAGGTTCAGCGGAGTGTGCTCTCTCGATATGAAATGTGTAAGACCATGGTTGAAAGATACCATGGCAACCTGAGATGAAATGTGTAAGACCATGGTTGAAAGATACCATGGCAACATGACATGAAATGTGTAAGACCATGGTTGAAAGATACCATGGCAACATGACGGGGAATGAATAAGACCATGGTTGAAAGATACCATGGCAACATGACAGAAAATGAGTAAGACCATAGTTGAAAGACACTATGGCATCATGTCAAAGATAAATAAGACCGTGGATGGGAGATTTATGATATCTATTGAACAATTGATATTCAGGTAATACGTATTAGATGACGAATGGTTACATGAAATGGTTGTGTGAAATGTTTACAAGAACTGGTCATATGGAAATATATGTACAAAATAGTTGTATGAAATAATTATGAAGATAGATAAACAAAATAAGAGTAAGCACATGGAATATAATTTATGTTAAGTTTGATATAAACTTTACTTTTAATAAATATACTTAAAATATATGGAAATGATGGAACATGAAATATTGATATAATGAAACGATTGATATATACTTATAAAGAAACGGTAATAGAATTAATATGTTTCATGACATGTACATATATGATTGTCTCTGATACGTTGATACAAGGAAATTATGTAAGTAAAGACAATTATTAAACTCAAATGTGACATGTCGAGAAAATAAGTATATCAATGTTGAATTTATATGAAATATATGCAAGTATATTAACAATGATGTGGCTTGACACTTAGACAAAGGACAAGCTATTGATTGAATGGTAATATGTTTAATTACAAGAAGCATTGAAATGGTAAGTACTTAGATGAAAATAAAATTTAAGATTTTGCGAAATTTTTTTTATAATCTCGATTTAATTCCATTTGGTTTCTAGTGTATGTTTGGGGCTTCGAGGGCCCAATAGAGAGACGTTATGATTATTTTCAAAATCTGAATAATAAATGACTCAGAATTATCTGAAAATGTTCAGTAAACTCCGGTAATGCCTCGTACCCTATTCTGGCAATGGATACGGGTAGGGGGTGTTACATAGAGAAAAAGTTAGAGGATCTGAGATGGGTAAAAAAGGAAGAAAAACAAATTGGTATACTCCTAGAACCATTGAATAGCCATTCATTAGGGGTGGCACTAAATTATTATTTAGTGTTTTTGCAAAATAACCTACAATGGTTATTCAATGGAATAGGCTTTATAGACAACAAAACAATTGAATGGCTTTGTGGTGTTGAATAAGGTGATAATGGCTATGCCATTCATATGAACCAAACATAGTGTAGAAGTTTTTACTTATCTTGTTAATTTTAAGTTTAAATTTGTACTAATATAATACATGTAACGCCATGAATATTATATTTTTGTTTCTAAGAAAATGTGACATAACTGTGTATCTACTTTAGTCGTTAAGTGTTCTAGGTGTGTGTGTGTGTGAGGTCTTGGGTTCAAATCTCACCTTTGTTATTTTTGACCCAAGCCTTACTCTGGTTCAGTGGGCTTATATAAATTTCTCTGTTAGATCACATTAGAACGAGCTTGCTGGTTCGAGTGGTAAGGGAAGTAGGGTGTTAGAGGACTTGTGTTCGAATTTTTGCGTAAGCGTGAGTATTAATTTTGCTCGAGTACGTGAAAGTGTTTGAGTGGTATTGAGATTCTGAAGTAGCTGTGGTTGTGTAGATAGTGGGAGGTTGGGGAATATCTAATTGGATTTAATTTTGGGATTATTTTCTTTTTCAAAATATTTCCCCAAAATTTCTCTTTGCAATTTGACGTTCCACTTATTTCTAGCAAACTTCCATTTTTGCTATTTTTGTTTTCCTAACTCTCCATCGGAATCAAACCCTTCCCTTCACTTGCTTCTGTCTCTAATCTTCGTTTTGGGTGTTTCGAGTTGGTGGTTGTCGTGTAATCGGTAAGTGCGACTTCTGTTTGTATTCCTCTTATCGCTATTTTTTCTGAAGGCTGAGACGTTGCTGTAATTTTTGTGGTGTAGGAGAAGTCGTCGAACTGTGATTTTTGATTCGGTTGTTGATCGGTGTTAACGATGTTATTCGTTATCTGTAAGTCGAGTCTTTAACCGGATTGTTGTTGACAAAGTAGTAAATGTAATCGTTAAATCGGTGTTTGGTATGTGTGTTTTAGTTTCGGAAGGCTCGGGAATGGTTTCGCATTGAAACGTTACCAGGTGTGTACCCGAAATGTAGAAAAATGAGATTCAGAAAAAGCTAAAATTGCAGTTTGTCGACGCCACACGGGCGTGTGGTCACCCGTATGGTAGGCTTTGTGCTACGTCACAGCCATGTGATCGACGAATGCCAGGCCGTGCATAAGACACGGCCATGTGAGTCACACGGGCACGGCCACATGGGCGTGTGGTATCTGGGCCAGGCCGTGTGATCCACATGGCCACGGCCAATCTGGGCGTGTGGGCCTACACGAGCAACCCACACTGGAGTGTGGGCCCATTTATTTAATTTTTCCCTAGGGTCGCGCAGGTCGTCCTAAACGACTGTGGGCCTATCGTAGGGTCGGTAAGGCCTATCTAAACCCTAAAAACTGAAGATCTGTTGTTCTGTTCTGTGTACATAGGCATGATTGACTTATCTGTTGAATGTATATGTATATGCATGTTATATCCGTACGTAAGCATGTGAGCATGGTTAATCTGTATGTCTGAAACTAAATATTTTGTATCTGATATTGGGGTTGGGATGATATATATATATGGATGAAGTGTTCTAAAAGACGTTTATCGCCTATATTCTGACAACTTGGCTGCACTTAATCTGTTATGTGCCGCATTGGTACAATATTGTGTGTAGGGCTGGGAGAGTTTTTTAAACCCCACATGGTGTGCAGGGATGGTCAGAGATGGTGTGTAGAGGATCGGGGTAGGATTCTGATATCTGATTTGTATATTTGTATCTGTATCTGTATCTGCATCTGCATCTGAAATGGGCTTTGGCCTAAATCTATATCCGTATCTGACATGGGCCGAGGCCTGAATCTGAATCTGTATGATTTGTGATATTCTGTGTAACACCCTCTACCCGTATCTATCACCGGAATAGAGTACGAGGCATTACCAAGAAGTACGAAACATTTACAAATAATTTAAATATATTTTCATAACAATTAACATACATAAATATTAATCACCATTCATAAGATAATATTGAAATTTAATAATATTAACAAATGGTCACTAAAATTTAGTTATATAAATTCACAAGTTCGATTTTTGTATTATAGCGATAATCATAATTTCATAATAAATATTCCAAATAAAACATTATATCATTTCCATTTCAACATTTATCTATTAAAATCGGGCACGTGATCAATTTATACACAAGTCATTCATACACATATGTATATTTTCCTCCTCCTCCTCTCCATCCACATCCTTAGTATAAATAACACACTTGTAAGTAACATCATCCATAATTTTTACTATTTACTTATGTGAATAATTCAAGCTGTCCATCCGTGTCATAGTCACTAAATTATTTTTATCTTGAGCTACAGAACTCCAAATTAAGATCCATAAATTTTCTCAGAAACTAGACTCATATTCCTTCTTACCATAAAAATTTCATAATTTTTGGTTGGGCCAATTAATACAGTTTATTCATTGAAGTCTCCCCTGTTCTGCTGTCTGACAGTTCCGACCCTTCTTCACTAAAAATTAATTATCTTCTCGTACAGAATTCGAATGATATTATCGTTTGTTTATTTTGAAAATAGACTCATTCAGGATTCTAAACATATAAATTTAAGCCCCTAATTGTTTTTATCCAATTTTTGATGATTTTTCAAATTCAGAACAGGGGAACCCAAAACCATTCTGACCTTGTCTCACAAAAATTGTTGTATCTCATGATTTATAATTTCATTGCTTACATAATTTCTTTTATAAGAAACTAGACTCAATAAGCTTTAATTTCATATTTCATTCATCCTCTAATTCGATTTCTACAATTTTTGGTGATTTTTCAAAGTTAGACTACTGCTGCTGCCCAAAACAGTTTTAGTGCAAAACATTGATTTCCATTTTGCCCCAAATTTCATAATTCATACAATTCAATCCTTGCTCAATTAACTCCTCAATTGAGTTAATTTTTCTCATTTAATACTTTATTCTATCATTTTAAACTACTTCATAACCCTTGAAAACCAGAACTTTAATACTAGACATTAATTCCAAACTCTTTCACAATTAGGTCCTAAACCAATTTTCATCAATTTCACTTGATAAAATCACTATATATCAAAATTAAAGCTTCAATTCTATGTTTTTTTCATCATATTCTTCCAGTACTCATTCATAACAACTTCAAAAATTAGCCATGGAATCAAAAACTAATGAAATAGTAAGTTGGACCCAATTGTAAAAGTCCAAAATATAAAAATTTCAAGGAGAAAGCAGAATTAAAACTTACATGAAGCTAGAGTATGA
Organism: Gossypium anomalum; assembly: GCA_025698475.1. Taxonomy (NCBI): domain Eukaryota; kingdom Viridiplantae; phylum Streptophyta; class Magnoliopsida; order Malvales; family Malvaceae; genus Gossypium; species Gossypium anomalum. Next base: position 8,261,502 of record CM046961.1, read on the forward strand.
AAACCAGCTTGAACCCTCCTCCATGGCTATTTTTCAGCTGATAAATGTGAAGAGAAATGAAGAGAATTCTAGATATTCCAATTTAGTCCCATTTTTATTTAGTTAATTTTGGCAATTTTCCAATTTTGCCCTTATTTCACCCATTTTCTGATTTTTCCCAGCTATTGCCGCCCAAAATATCTCCTTTGGGCTTATTTGCACTTTAAGTCCTTCCTCATTTGACAATTGAGCTATTTAATCATTTTAGCAACTTTTACACCTTTTTCAATTTAGTCCTTTTTATTTAATTAACCACCCAAACGTCAAAATTTTCTAACTAAATTTTAATACTACCTCACCAACACTCCATAAATATTTCTAAAAATATTTATGGCTCGGTTTATGAAGTCGAGGTCTCGATACCTCATTCTCGACCTAATTTACCTAATTAATCACCAAATTCACTAATTCAAAAATGCTTTTATATTCACATTTGACTCATAGATATTAATTCATTAAATTTTCAACTCACTTGTCGGATTTAGTGATCTCCAGTCTCTATTCCCGATACCACTTTGAAAAATTAGGTCATACAACTCTCCCCTTTAGGGATTTTCGTCCCCAAAATCTTACCGAAAAGAGGTTAAGGTTTCAAAGATAAATCCTCCATCCTGTAATGTTGCCTAAGAACCTTACAATCGTACTCGATTACTTTTAATTTTCTGAATGTCATTATAAAAGATCAATTAAGTAGTCATCACTCACAAATTAAACAAAACTTCATTACTTCTGAGCATACATATCTACATTTACTCCTCTCAAAGGTTAATCGATAGCTACTCACAATCTTTCAACAGCTCAAATAAATTATTACTGTCTTAAATTCAAATTTTTCTGTGATATTCGGCACTTTAAACTCTTGGGGTCAGGAAGTATGTAGCAATTTTTTTTTTCCAGACTATCCGTCTATTTACCCATGAATACATAAAATTCATTTCCAAACTCGAGGATCGACTTACATGCATATATCTCAAATTTACCTTCCAACCAATAACTTGTTCGATTAAAACATCGATTCCATCTTAATTGTCAAACAATAATAACCTTTCAAAACAATTTCCTCCTCAAATTGTTAGAACAACTCAAACACATAATCTTTCACAATTTTCATAACATGCTAGTCAAATAGGTTTAGTAACGGCATTAGTTCAAACAAAACACCATATCTCGATTTATGTCATTGACCTTAATCAATATTACCTAAGAAAAGAAAATTAATATAAAAATTTAGCTTGAATAGTCACAATCCACACTTTGTCAATGTCAATCTTCTTAAGAAAACTCGAAGAATTCCTGATAACACATTCTTTAAACATCATACCTAGATAAGTTGATTGTCCTCCTCTTTAACTGTAGCATCATTTAATTTGAATGATTTTCAAAACAATCTATCATCTCTTCCAGAACCGTTTTTACTTGTTAAACCATTCTTATCTTTGACCACATTATTAATTATTCCACTTTTTGAACTCTTTTGTTTCACACTTGTGAACTTATTCAATATAAATTCCATAAACTTTATTATATAATACCATAATGATAGGGGGTGAAGATTGTAAAGCCTCGACTTTTAGCTCTTATATATATATATACACATCTAACATAGCATTTATCAACAACATAACATCATATAAATACCAAACAACATAGGTGCGCTCATCACAAGATAAACTTTTATTTCATTTCTCTTTTTCCATATTTCTGATTTTATGATTATTTTATTTCATACATCATCACATCCATATCATGAACTCTTTTTTTTTTTTTTTTTCATACCATTTCAAGTTTCAACTCATCATAAACACATTCTTACTCAGACACCTTAGTGTCGGTTTCAACACTTTTGAAATAACTCGATTGAAAAGTATTTACGTCTATAAGTAAAACAAAAATTAGATCGGATCATACACGCACTCTATCACGATTTATATGGCATGTGTTTCTAAACACTTTACACACCTCATTTGATCCGAGAATCGTCCCTTCGATTTCATATACTTATTGACCTATAACCTCTTATCGTTCTTCAAACTCTTATCATAAACATGGAACTTTTCACCAAAGATACTTTTCATTATTCCTTCTAATTTTACTTATCATCCTCCCTTACTTAATTCACCCTTTTAACATATAATGTATATCTACCATTTTATACCAATTACCCAATTGTAACAGCCATGTTCAAATATCTTCTTCTTCTTCTTCTTCTTCTTCTTTTCTTTCTTTCTTTCTCTCTCTTTTTTTTTTATTCACCAATTCATTGACTAATATAGTCATTAATAATTTCACATCATTCAGTTCACTCAAGAAACTAATTCGAAAGAATTTTTTTTTTTAGTTAACTATTCTGTAAATACTATGTCTGAACAAATCAATTTTCCTATAAAAAACTTCTTTCTTTAACAATGGTAGTATATATTTCAGTTAGTTTTCAGAAAAACATGATATTTCTATTCGAACCCATCTTTACTTATTAACTCATTCTCGGTTCAATCAGTATTATCAATTGCTCAACTATTAAACTTTTCATTTTCTACTTTTGAACTTAATGAATATAAATCTCTTGAATTTCATTGCATATAACTATACTAGTAAAGGGGTATAGATCGTAAAGCCTCATAATTTAATTTTCATGTATTTACTCATATAACATTTATTATTCTCAAGTATTATAAAACATTTATCCGCATACTTTTACGAGTTACGCTTCATCATAACTAACATTTTTACTCAGGGATAATCCTTTATCTTATAACGAAAATTGTTTACTTTTTATTTAACGGAGGCCCAGTAGACTAGATAGAACACTTCGGATATACAGGACTTATACAGAGGTGCATTATTATGCACTAATGAACAGAAGAGCACCGAAGTGCTATACTGAGAGCACAAATGTGCTAATCGAGAGAGCACCGACGTGTGAATATCGAGAGCACCGCGTGCGTGCAATAATCGAATAGCACTGATGTGCTAATATTCAGAGAGTACCGGAGTGCTAATATTCAGAGAGCACTGATGTGCTAATATTCAGAGAGCATGCTGAGGTCCCTTAACATCCTAGTAGTTCTAATCTTGTCTACTTGGGCAAATTATTTCATACATGTATATCACTTTTACACCTTTCGCATAATATTTTTACATGCTTTATAATTTAATCCTTGTACCAATAATTCATATACTTATATCTTCTGTATCTTCAATACATGTAATATATTTCAAAATTCAGTATTCATTCATAATTCACTAATAATCCTTATCATGTACTTCATATATCACATTTATATATTTTGTAATTTAGTCATCAGCATAATATTTCATGTAGTAATATAATTTGCTTTTAATAATACATATAACATAATATTCATCATCGACATGTATTATAAAACATTTATTCATGCTTTTTTTTTATACCGATTCTTCATAATCAACTTTCTACTCGTATATTTGAGTATCGCTTTTAGTATTATCAGAATTAGCTTGGTTGAAAAACATCTCTTTCTATAAGTAAAACAAATTTCATTAGAGTCGAGAGACATCACACTATCACATATTTTAATGACATGTGTTTTTAGACTTCACATATACTACATTTGGTCCGAGAACCGACTAAACCATAGCTCTGATACCATTAAATGTAACACCCTCTACCCGTATCTATCACCGGAATAGAGTACGAGGCATTACCAAGAAGTACGAAACATTTACAAATAATTTAAATATATTTTCATAACAATTAACATACATAAATATTAATCACCATTCATAAGATAATATTGAAATTTAATAATATTAACAAATGGTCACTAAAATTTAGTTATATAAATTCACAAGTTCGATTTTTGTATTATAGCGATAATCATAATTTCATAATAAATATTCCAAATAAAACATTATATCATTTCCATTTCAACATTTATCTATTAAAATCGGGCACGTGATCAATTAATACACAAGTCATTCATACACATATGTATATTTTCCTCCACATCCTCTCCATCCACATCCTTAGTATAAATAACACACTTGTAAGTAACATCATCCATAATTTTTACTATTTACTTATGTGAATAATTCAAGCTGTCCATCCGTGTCATAGTCACTAAATTATTTTTATCTTGAGCTACAGAACTCCAAATTAAGATCCATAAATTTTCTCAGAAACTAGACTCATATTCCTTCTTACCATAAAAATTTCATAATTTTTGGTTGGGCCAATTAATACAGTTTATTCATTGAAGTCTCCCCTGTTTTGCTGTCTGACAGTTCCGACCCTTCTTCACTAAAAATTAATTATCTTCTCGTACAGAATTCGAATGATATTATCGTTTGTTTATTTTGAAAATAGACTCATTCAGAATTCTAAACATATAAATTTAAGCCCCTAATTGTTTTTATCCAATTTTTGATGATTTTTCAAATTCAGAACAGGGGAACCCGAAACCATTCTGACCTTGTCTCACAAAAATTATTGTATCTCATGATTTATAATTTCATTGCTTACATAATTTCTTTTATAAGAAACTAGACTCAATAAGCTTTAATTTCATATTTCATTCATCCTCTAATTCGATTTCTACAATTTTTGGTGATTTTTCAAAGTTAGACTACTGCTGCTGCCCAAAACAGTTTTAGTGCAAAACATTGATTTCCATTTTGCCCCAAATTTCATAATTCATACAATTCAATCCTTGCTCAATTAACTCCTCAATTGAGTTAATTTTTCTCATTTAATACTTTATTCTATCATTTTAAACTACTTCATAACCCTTGAAAACCAGAACTTTAATACTAGACATTAATTCCAAACTCTTTCACAATTAGGTCCTAAACCAATTTTCATCAATTTCACTTGATAAAATCACTATATTTCAAAATTAAAGCTTCAATTCTATGTTTTTTTTCATCATATTCTTCCAGTACTCATTCATAACAACTTCAAAAATTAGCCATGGAATCAAAAACTAATGAAATAGTAAGTTGGACCCAATTGTAAAAGTCCAAAAATATAAAAATTTCAAGGAGAAAGCAGGAATTAAACTTACATGAAGCTAGAGTATGAAAACCAGCTTGAACCCTCCTCCATGGCTGTTTTTCAGCTGATAAATGTGAAGAGAAATGAAGAGAATTCTAGATATTCCAATTTAGTCCCATTTTTATTTAGTTAATTTTGGCAATTTTTCAATTTTGCCCTTATTTCACCCATTTTCTGATTTTTCTCAGCTATTGCCGCCCAAAATATCTCCTTTGGGCTTATTTGCACTTTAGGTCCTTCCTCATTTGACAATTGAGCTATTTAATCATTTTAGCAACTTTTACACCTTTTTCAATTTAGTCCTTTTTATTTAATTAACCACCCAAACGTCAAAATTTTCTAACTAAATTTTAAGACTACCTCACCAACACTCCATAAATATTTCTAAAAATATTTATGGCTCGGTTTATGAAGTCGAGGTCTCGATACCTCATTCTCGACCTAATTTACCTAATTAATCACCAAATTCACTAATTCAAAAATGCTTTTATATTCACATTTGACTCATAGATATTAATTCATTAAATTTTCAACTCACTTGTCGGATTTAGTGATCTCCAGTCTCTATTCCCGATACCACTGAAAATTAGGCTGTTACATTCTGTATATGTGCATGCTTAATTCTGTTGGGTTACACACTGAGTTTACGTAAACTCACCTGTCATCTGTCTGTTTGGTACAGGTAATCCACAGAGTTAGGCAGATCGGTGCAGCGGAGGACTCGACGGTGACCACTCGCCATAGAACTGTTTTATTTTGCTTTATGATTTTATTTAAGTCTCGATATTTGTTTTGGAGAGTTTGTAATTTATGGGACACTCTAGACTGTATGGACTTTAACTGTGGTTTTGGTTTTGTTACTCGTTTTAGGCATGCTTTAACAAAATGAGTTCTCTTAAAACAACGGGTTACTTAAACAAGGTTTTTCTACATCACGAACTGTATTGCTTAAACATCACGGTTTTTCACAAGTTTCCGCACTAAAGGACTTTAAGGCAAAAGAATAAATATTTAGAAATAATGAAAGCAAATAAGGGTTTATAAGCTTAAGGTTTTTATCAAGTTAGCTTGTTTTCAAACCCATTTCATGTGACATCACCATATTCGGCCATAACGTCTAAATCGAGTGTGGGGTGTTACAATACATGTGTTTTAAATAAGTTTTTTCATTGTGTTATTACACTAATTAAGTGTTTAATATAAATTATCTCAGATAGAAATCGATTCTTTGTGAGGTTAGTCTTAAAAACTCACATAATAAGTATTAAACTCTCTAATTAAGTCTCACCAATCTAATTAGATCAAAACACTTTCATGGATTTAACATATACATATACAAACATGAATAATATAAAAATATTACATTCTAACCACACTCTTTTTTCCTCTCTAATGTGCACAAGTTCTAAAATGCAAAAGCCTCTCAATCAATTAATATTGTCGTTTATCAATCTCATGATCCTCTATAAGTTAATAGGATCCATCTCAAACAATTGTGCAACTTTGATTTTATAAAATGCAAAATATTTTTTTATCCAATATAACAATCTCTTCCATCTTATGTAATAGTCTATTTGTCATTAAATAAATATGTTATATTAAATAATCTTTAAAAAATAATAATTCAAATTTTATTAAAGTAAAGATGTATTTCTCTTAATGTTCTAACCTTTACTATGTTCATACCACCGGTTCATGATGAAAAGCTCTTAGCTTGCATACTTTTCATTTCTTAAAACTTGCTTTTAGTGAATATGAAATTGTTGGAATATCAAATTAGAAATAGTGTTTGTATCACAATGAAAGTTTAATTTTTTTCTTAAAACCGAGTATTGTGGTATTTATAATAATTTCTAGACCAAATTAGTACCCATGCTTTGATCAATGCGGCACTGCAACAAAATTGACTTTTAGCGGCGTTTTTTAAGGTCTTTACAAGCACCGCAAAAAACGCCTCTATAGATGGCGTCACTAAAGTTTGCGGCGTTTATTTGAAAAAATGCCGCTAAAGATCATGACCTTTAGCGGCGCTTTTTCCACAAACGCCGCTTTCTTAAAAACGCCGCTAAAAGTCGTGAAATTCAAAAAAAAAACTACAAAATATTATAAAGGTCATGAAAATATAAAAAATTTAAAATTCATTATCAAATTAAATTTTCTATTAAAATTTTAACTTTAAAACTAAATACAAAAATTAATGAATTTAAATTTAGAATTTAAAATAATAAATTAATAACACAATTAAAATCCAAAAGTTAGAATTCAAGTTATCTTAAATATTAAAATAAAAATAAAAATTTAGAATCAAAACTAAAATAAATAATAAAAATTAGATTAAATATAAAGATATCAATAAAATAAGATATTATAATGAAGTTCCTTAAATGAAATAAGGACTTAATTCCCATGTGAAATATCAACATTGATTATTTAAATTGATTAACTAAGTCAAAATTGCAATTTGTGTTTTTCTTCTTTCAACTCAAATAAAAATAAAATGTTGAAACAAAACAATAAAATAAAAAATTAGAATAATTAGTTGACACAAGATTATTATTAAGTATACGCAAATATGCAAGTAGACGATTACAAAATAGGGTGTAGCTTTTGATCAACTAATTAGTTGATCCTACTGCAGGTTCTATCTATAATCTGCTTAACTAACATACAAACATAAGACACTCTAATACTTTTTTGCACATAAAGTATCTAAAAGTCACACCTGAATTCGGATTCATAGAACATACGGTGTCAACTGCATGTTATCATCCTTATTCGCTGCTGCAATGCCTCCCACAAGCATTCGTAGAGGTAGGAGCTAGTCATTATGTGCTTTCTGCAAATTGTTCTTGGACCGCAATCTAGTGTAGTTGGTTTTTCCTGTTCCATTTGCCATCAATCAAAACATAAAAGAGCTATTGCCACACAAAAGTATATCTTAATAAGTGAAACAAAAATATTGATGAGACTCGAATTTCGACATTAAATTTGTAACGTTTTATTTATGTTTATATCTAGGAATTTCAAGCTCCTAAAGAGTGATGATTTCATGTAAAATAGTGAATGCTATAACAATCTAAGGCTCATCCTCAATAATGCTTCAACAGGGTGACAAGTGATCCTTCTAAAACTTTAGAATATCTCTAGAAAGCCATGTGCAAGATCAGTCCTGAGCTTATTAGATATTCTTTGTCAAATGGTTGTATAAATACTAATAACAATAAAAGAAAAAGGTAAGAAAACTGACACTAAATCATGAGCCACTAAATAAAAAAGTAGAAAAAAGAAAATCTTATTGTCAGACCATAAAAAATTTTGACTTAATCTAGTTGACACTTTTGCTCTTTTTTGGGGGACTATTTATCCCTTGTTTTCAGTTCCTTTATACTATTATTTTTATTTTATTGCTTTTCATTATCTATCATACATACACAAAAAAAAAAAGAAGCAACAACTAAAAGCACCTATAGTACAAAGCCTTTGTCTTTCTAATTTAATACTCAACTTTATTGCAGCAATCCTCAACCAACCAAAGCAATATTCAACAGAACATGTGTTCTTAGAAGCATCTTAGGACCATACACTCAAAAAAGATACAAGAAACCTTTATAAAAAGAAAGTGAGTATGAGAGTATTTCAGACAAATAAAAATGGTAGCCATATTCTAAAAGCTTAAAGGAAATTCCATGTCAATCTGTTCTCGTATCTATTTTGAAGTCACTAAGAAAGATTTCCATCAATTACAGTGGGAATAAACAAAGCAAATAACATTTAATTTGCTAATACTGCTGTTTACTATAACATGATTACGGTTACGCTAATCCATAATAAGAATCCAGAATAAACCAGTGCACATTCCTGTTATAACATAATATTTACAACCATAACAATACTACCACCCTGAAATTTCTGCACTAATCAAGTAAATACATAAAACAATAAACCAAAAACTGACTAGAAGAATGCACATTAAATATATTTTCAGGAACACAACATACAATTTTGTGCAAGCTTCTTTAAAAGATATACTCACTCACCTCCAGCTGGTTGAGGAATGATACTGACATCCGCCATAAGACCCATAGTTGACATCTGTATCCACATCTCTTTTCCTTTGAAGCATACTATACACCTATAAGAGGATCATTCAAAGGAAGCAACACAAGATACATCGGATACAGTGGGTGCTCACCACAAGCACTCTTTCTTTGATAAGAATAGACTAGCTTCATGATTAATCATCAATTAAAAGTCAATGCATGTAACAAAAAGTTGGACCTAGGGTCACACTGTCCCTTCTTGGTAGTGAGTTGCCTAAGTATTGTTTCAGCTTTGTTTTCTCTTTAGTTGTTTCACCACTGAAACAATTACAAGCTTTTGCGGTCATGTATCCCAATACTAATAAATCCAAGAGTCTAATATACATGTTTGAGAGTCTGCCTATTTAAGTAAACAACACCCAAGTGTGGATAAAGCAAACTGAAGGAAGCTTCTTACGTCTTTCGATCAAGGAAGCGTATGGATATATTGTTGACCTCGAACTTTCTCGCAACTTGTAACCTTATATAATACCTCCAGAAAAATATCAACTCCAGAAACCTATAAGGTCAAAGGATAGTTTAAACAAAATGGTTTGTCTTCAAAGATTAACAAATAGAACATTTGCACATACAAATTAAAGAACCAAGCAAGGCAAGGTACTAACCAAGCCAAAAAGACCACGTTCTATATACCATCCATTGATGGAATTAATTACTTCATCCAAGCGCTTGAGATTTACCACTTTTCAATATGTTTGAAAAGGAAAGAACTCCAGGAATCACACCAAGCAACAAAAATAAACTTAAACAGAATGTAATCCAGAAAACGACTTGTTCATTAGAACCTTGAGGATTATTGCGAGAGTAAAAAGCTCCACAGCTGACAACTCCCTCAACTCACTATTCATTGAGTGAAATGCTTCACCTGCGGTAATAATATATGAGACAATTGTTATTCATCAGGGTATTTCAAAATTGCTCAATGACAAGTTCGATACTATGCCTAATATAAATACATTGCATACTCTAAGAAAATAATCATTTTGTGCATCATGGCTGAAGATATGGCCACTAAACAAAAGAAGCCCGTTTAATAAAGGTCTACCTACATCTAAGGCAGAAGACAAATACATTATTTGATTAACAAAACTAATTCTCTTTACAAATTTTCTAGTTTCTAGAACTTAAGTCTTTGTTTGGACAAGATTGACTAAGGGAGTTAACCATTTACACAGATCTAATGTTTAATCAACTTCAATGGAGAGTTAACTTCAAGGGTTTCCAAAAAAACAAACTTACTGTTGAGAGAACTGAAATGTATATTTCGTTGCACATTATAGATGTGGTCCCTGTGATAGAGAAAAAGGATTAGTAGAGGGGTGATGAAAAGGAAATAAAGGTTGATGTCATAAACTTCCAACACAGTGAACTGTAAGAAAAATGATATAAAATTTGAGATCAAAAGCATTCAATGACAATTAATTCTCTGAATTTATACGTAAATAATTTGACCAAAAGAAAAGGAGAGAAGAGTTAAATAGCATTCAAAGACTCATACAAAATTCAAGAAACAAACATCAGAGAGTGAAAATGGTATTGGTCTGGTGTATCAGAGGATATCATTAAAACACTGCACAGTCCCACAACATGAAGTTAGACCTTAAGCTGCTATCTGAGCTATTCTACTCGTAAGAATATATGATTTTCTTATGATTTGACCCAAAAATGTAGAAAATATTTAAATAGCATTCCCAAACTCATTGGTATGAACACGTAATCTATTCTTAAAGCAACCCTATGAAACACTTCTTCCGATCGAACTACTTGGACCTTATACTGATCTCAGCAGTAAATCGGATATTTAAAACTAATGTTTCTCCCAACAATTTTGTAGATTAAAATAGAAGAACTGAGATGAAAAGAGAAGAAAACGAAACCGATTTGCAAAGACGCGAGAGGGAGAGAAGGGGGATCATGGTAGGAGGAAGATGATGATAAACGAACAAGAAAAGACTCTTCAACTAAATGAACAAAAATAATTAGGGTGTAATAACGATAATTAGAAGCCCTTTTCCAGACCTAGAAGCAACAATAGAAACCAAACTATCGAGCCCTTTTACCGATTGGTCAGTGGCAAAGAGAGACCAAGCGACGGCGGTGATGCGTGAGAGGGGGTTAGTCGAGCGTGATGCACTAGGTGGTCCGGTCGGCGTCTTCGGTGGCAAATGGGCTGGGAACTTGGGGATGAAAATTTAGGGATTAAAGGAGAAGAGGGGGAATTAGGGAAATTTTGTTAAGGGGGAGAAGAACAGCTATCGGGAGCACTTGGAATAAATTGGATGAACCTAAAACGATGGAGTTTTGGTAATAAAAAAAAAAAGACAGTTGTGGCGTTTATAACAAAACGCCGCTAATTCTACTCCTTGAAATGGGAACGTTTAAATTCAATTAAATTTTTTTGCGGCGTTTTGCGTTTTTTTAAAAAACGCCGCTAAAGGTGGTCTATTGCGGCGTTTATATGCTAGCACCGCTAACTCATTAAAGCATAAAAATAAGACCTTATTTAATTTGTTATATATAATTTGGTCCTATCCAAAATAGATAATTACCCATTCATATCAATCTGTTACTTTTTTTATTTATTTTTCAATAAATAATTTGTTATAATTTTAAAATATTAAAATTAATATTATCTCTTTTATAATTATATAAGAGATTATTTAATATATAAATTAAAAAAAACTATAATTAATTTAAACCTTAAACCCTTAATTATAGTCTCCAAACCCTAAATCATAAAACATAAACCATCAACCTTAAAAGAATAAAAAAACACTCTATAAAACAAGTTGGAACAAAAACAACACTTATTTAGAAACCAAAAAAAAAAAAAAGAGTTGCAACTTTTTAATAAGAAGATTGATTTACGAATAAAGGAAAATTCACTGTTTTATAAAAAGAAAATGAGTTACAATTAAAAAACGTGGAGACACAAATGAGTGCAGAGGATTTTCGTTCGTATAAACAAATAAATATTTTAATTAATAAGTATAGATAAATATTAAAATAGTATAAACAAAAAACTATTAATAAAATTTAAAGGTAAACTTATCATTTAAAACGTTTTCCACGAAATATCCCTTCAATCCATTAAACAATATAACACCTTATAATATATAAAAAATATTTTTAGATTAAATCTTAAACCATTTAATATATATATATAAATAAAGTTTATCTATTATCTCTTAAATAATTTTAACTATAATCATAAATTTAATATATTCAAATTAATATTATCTTTTTTGCAATTATATAAGAAATTGTTTAATATATAAATTAAAAAATACTAATTAATCTAAACCCTAAACCTCTTAACCCCTATCCCATAAACATTAAACCTTAAACCCTTAACCCCAAACCCTTACACCTTAAACTCCAACCCTAACCCCTAAACCTTAAATCATAATCCTTAAACCCATAATTCATCATAAACATTCAAATACTAGTTAACTATTAAACCTTAAACCCTAAACCATATATCTTAAATCATGGTTAACTCATAAACCTTAAACCCTAAACCATATATCTTAAACCATAAACCTTAAACTATAATGATAATTAATTCAATATTTTAAATTCAATACTATCTCTTTTACGATTATATAAGAAAATATTTAATATATTGTATAACCATAAATTTTAATAATTATTATTTTAGGGGTTATAGATTAGTGTTTATGATTTTTTTGGGTTTAAGGGTTATATGACTTTTAGCGGCGTTTTACCAAAAGCGCCGCTAATGCTCTTGTCTTTAGCGACGTTTTACCAAAAGCGCCGCTAATGCTCTGGTCTTTAGCGGCGTTTTACCAAAAGCGCCGCTAATGCTATTATCTTTAGCGGCGTTTTACCAAAAGCGCCGCTAATGCTCTGTTTTTTGCAAAAACGCCGCTATTGCTCTGTTTTTAGCGGCGTTTTACCAAAAATGCCACTATTGCTCTGTGTTTTACAATTTTTGCGGCGTTTTTTGATAAAACGCCACTGAAAACGCCGCTAAAGCCCTATTTTCCTGTAGTGTGGTTTAGGTTGTTTTCTAAATTTCTATCAAATGATTTTTTTCATTATCATCAAATTCCGACTTGATTAGAGTGTGGACAAGATGATCCTATTTTATTTCGTGATAACTATTACATCTTACTTCATGAAAAAACCGGTTATTAACACATAGAAATTAAATCATTTGTACTGGACAAATGGTTTTTGGCCACATTACTTTTTCATTTGTCAATAATGTCAAGGAAAGAATGACATTTACCCTTAATCAACCTACGAACTCCACTATTATAAATTAAGCTATGTCACGCAGAAGTCATATACTCAAAGTACCAACTTTTGATTATTTGTTTATTTGAGCTCGGGCTTTTAATACATTAAAATATATGAGTTACGCACATATAGTCAGTCACTTATTTAGGATTAAGTCACACTATAAACATCACAAGTAAATTAATTCATAAATAATTCTAGGTTAATTCAACTTAGGTTATGTCTGATGTATTGTCAATCCAAACAATCACAAATATGTTTCTATATTTTGGGAGTCAACCACTTCGATACCTAATACAAGGTTGCTAGAAAATGTTTGTTTAAAATTTAATTTTTTATCACAACGAAAAATTAAAATTTCGAAAACTGAATCAACTTATGATATTTGTAATAATAAACTTTTCTCGAAAAGTACTTGTGCTTTGTGTGAAACAAATTCTTTGCGTTCCTGACTTTTAAGTGAACAACCTTCTCTGCCATTCTTGTACCACGAATTGCTTCAAATGTGGGCTCGAACAATCATGAATCAAACACAGAACTAAAAACAATTTATCACTTTCAATAGGAAAGAAATTATCTCTCAATAGAAACTAATAGAATTGTTATCCCTTGAAAATAGAATTTACACTTACAAAATAAATTATCAATATTTTCGAGTAGAATAACAATATTTAAAGTTGTGTGAAACTTGTGTAAATAATTCTACCAGCATTTTACTCTAAGTAGAATTTATGATAAGGGGTTTTGAGTTTCTCTTGTATTGGATTCAATTATATGTACTTATTAGACTTTTAATCCAACACATTATAATTTAATCCAACCTGATACATATTTTTCTATTTCCCAAGATAAATATTATTTAATTAATTTTAATTAAATAAATTAAAATTTTTAATTAAATAATTTTTTCAACTCAATTCTAATTCTGCTAAAGTAATAATAACTTTACTGTAAAAAATATATGAAACAATATATTTAATTTCCATATTCAACAGATTCACAATAACCAATTAATTTCATTTCATTTTCGAACTTCAATTATTTGATTCAATAATAATTCAAAAAACTTAAATTAATTTTCAAACCATTTAAATACTTAGTGAGAAAACACATTCATTTCTAAATTTGATCAATTTCTCTAACTTTATTATTTTCATTCGTTTTTGTTCGTTTGATTCTACATGTAATTTATTTTTTTATTTCAATGAGCTAGCAGAGTGACCAATTTGGCATGTATAATTACGACTAAAATAATTTATAATTAAGTTCCAACTTTCCGCCTATTAATTATAAACTAATTTAATCACAAAGTCATTTCATTATCGTATCATGACTGAGCTCTCTCCAATTACATGCCATTAGGAAAGCTATTCAATCAGTTCACGTCCAATGACCTTATCATAAGTATTTTACCTTTATAGTATTTTCTTAATCTCCTTAGGATAAATATGTTCTCTCAATATAATTTTATTTTATCTCATAGTAATCATTACATCTTCATTCATGAAAAGTCAATTACTATCAAATAGTAATTAAGTCATTCATCAAAAAGATAAAACGACATGTGACCATGTTTGCTTTTTATCTATCATGCAATGTCAATGAGAGGATATCATTTACCCATTTATTAGGCTATGAATTATATTACTGTGACTGATGCTACATACTATAAAAGTCGTATACCAAATGCACCAACTTTCAATTCCTTATCTATTTAAACTCTGACTTTTACTTACATCAAAGTATACGAGTCACGCATACATAGTCCATTATCCACTCATGATAAAGGTATGCACACTATAAATGCCTCAAGTGAATAAATCCATAAACATATTTAGGATTCATTCTACTTAAATTATATTCGATGTACTATGGACCTTTTAGATTACCTATTAATATAAGTGTCTTCTCACATTATGATTCAACTGCATAATGCAACTTAATATTAGTTAAACTTTAGATAATCAATGAACCGATATTTGCTTATCAATGAACCAATATTTGCTTACACTTTGCTTTGTGAGCTAAAAGCGCTGAAAACAAATAAAAATGATATTACATGAATGATAGAATTTTATTAAACCAATATGTTTGAAAAATTACAAGTACAAATGACGAATAAACTACACCCAGAGCATTAGTTCCTAAAACACAGAAACATTAAAGTTAAAATAGTTGGAAATTGATTCGAGTATTGATACTTGACTCACTATTTATGTAATTAGGCCATTCAACTCCGTATTTGCTTGGTATAACTCACAATTGCTTGAAATGATTCATTGTGTGCTTAAAACTCGAGATTAAATGTGTATTGATTTCATGATCGTTTGAATAGGTCATTTTGATGACCAATGTAATGTTCTTCGGGTAAGGAGTTTTACACTACATCTTCTAGTGTTACTATCGCTTGTCGCATGAAAAATGGAAAATATACGTGTTAGTCCCATGTCTCTCTATTAAGATGACAAGAAATTTGATCACATTGTAATCTGCTTATTTTAGATGTTATATATATACGAGAAAGTATTGTATGAAACACAGATATTATCATTTTCCAATAGTTTTATACCACATCAATAATTTCATTATGAATTTCAGAATTTTAATTTGAATTTGATTATTTTGGGATAAAAATTCTGAAATTCAGGATGAAATTACTGATATGATACAAAACTATTAGAAAATAGATTCAGATGACATGACACCACTGTTTCATATAATCATTTTCCCATATATATACATCACGTTGCGTAAGTACAATTTTTTTTGTTTGTTTGTGGGATTAACTTTTAGATTATGGCGGAATTCAACTACTCGATCTTCATATTGTTAATAGCGGTGAAAAATTAGTATTTAGCTTACATCAATTTAATCTAAATTTAATAATAACAAAATAATATCTTTAGACAAACCTCCTATGAGTGTTAGATCTATGGGTATTTATAGTTTGGTTAAAATTAAATTAACCGATTGAATCGATCTAATTTGATTAATCGGTTAATGATCGAATTTAGTTCGATCGAAAGTCGGTTAATGATTTTTTAAAAATTCAGTTACCGATTAATTCGATTCAAAATCGGGTAATTAATCGAATTAAATAATATATATTATATATATTATATTTTTTATATTAACAATATATTTTTTGAACTATTATTTTTTATATTAATCGGAAAAAATAATATATATTATAAAATGAATTAGTTATTAAGTTGAAAATTTTTAAAGATTTTTGAAACGTAAGTTCCATTTTTAGTATTAATTATATATATTTATATAAATTTTCGTTTACTTACGACGTGGGTTTTGACATGTTTGTTTCATCAAAAGATAAGTTGAAGAGAAGAAAATCAACATGTTTGAAAAACTACATAATGAGTAAATTAGGGTGTAATTCCACATTTATGATATTTTTAGTAATCATTGTATTTAGTGAGTGTTACTTAATTGGATGCAATTAAAATACTCTAATTACACTATCAAATTTTCAGACGAGGATGATAATTGAAATAATTACTTAAATAATTATAAATAATTACACAAATCCAATTATCATATGACTTTCCAAACATGTTAGTAAACAATTTGAATTTTAAAAGTTATTTTACACAATAAGAACAGTATTTTAAATTTAAGACATATGTATTTTATTTTTAAAATATAATTACATGTTATTTTATTAATATCGTTTAAATAATTTGAAAATTTTATTGATCAGCGATAATATTCTATACGTTTCGACGCACTAGATTTAATTAAATTAAGTATTATTTATTATTAACTATTTATATTTGGCTTTTTTGGAGAAAGTATATGTTTAATTTTAGAAAGTGAATAACTCAAAAAATACGAAATGCTGTAATAACTAAATAAAATTGTTTAGGATGTTTATTTTTTTTGTTAATTTTATTAGTAATCGTATTGTCAAATAAATTTTTTTATTTTCGATAATAAATATATTTTTAGGATTTATAATTATTTAGTTTTGTAATTACCATGGTATTAAAAATTATGATCTATTAGTTAAACAATAAAAAAAATAAAATTTATTATATTACAAGACAGTTTCATTGTAAGATGAATGCAAAAATTTGAAAAAAGAAAATAAACAAAAATATATTTTATTAGGGAACAAACAGAATCTAAAATTTGGAATATAAAAGGAAGATAAAAGAAGAACGAATCAATATTAAGCATTTGTTAATCAAGATTAGGCCACCCAGCAAATATAGATTTGGGCTAAAACAAGGGTACAGCTGAAAATGGAAATAAAGTAAAAGGGTTAAGATCATAAAAAAGCAACAAACTTGGGGCTTATTCGTAAATAGTAAATAATACAAGTCCCGCAACGGGAAAAGGAGTAAGAATTTTATTTTCTAGTGAAATTACGGTTACTCCCCAATAACCTCACCTAACTCACACCTTTCTATATAAAAACATGGTGTAGTTTGAAGCAAACATTGAGGTTACAATAGTCATTTGAACTTAAAGTTGCCATCATGAAATCAGTCTGTTTTTGGGAAATTAAATAAATTGAAAGGGCTTTTTGGGTAAATTCAACTAACAAAGCCATTATGATATCTGCAACAGCAAGCCAAATCGAACCAAAAGCTACAGCAGAGAAAAAAGGAAAATAAATTCACTTAAAAGAAAGAGAAAAAGAAAAAGAATGAAAAGCTCTGAAAAAACTAATAAACGTTTTATGGATTGCAGGTATATCTCTATCAATTCATTCCCTTTCTTAATTTCTTTTTTTTTTTTTAATTTTCCCTTTTTCCCCCCTTAAAAATCTATAAAATAAATATATATGGTTTTTCATATTGCTAAAACTAGACCGGTTCTGCCTCTTTCCTTGTATTATTCCTCAGCATAGATTCTTCTCTTTCTTTGTACTACTGTAATAATTTTTTTTTGGGGTTGATATTTATTTTTATTTTTCATGGGTAGCCATTAAAACTTGAAGAGAAGCTGTTTCAGACAAGTACCTAGGAATCTGGAACTGTTCTCAAGTGTTTCGAGATGTCTCAAACCAACTGGGAAGCTGATAAAATGTAAGTCCTTTCTTTCCCCTTTTCTTATTAAAGTTTACCTTTTGGGTTTTTCATTTTTCAGCAATCTTTTTATTTCTTTTACTTTTTTTTGGCTTGATTTGGGGTTCTAGTTATGTAACCCTTTCTGTGTTATTTTGCTTGTTCTTTATGGAGTCTTTTGGATTCCAAGTTTAGCTCTTTGAAGCTGGTATTTCCTAGGGTTTGCTTCTTTTCTGGCACTTGTAGTTACCGTTATGCTCTTTTTCATAATTTTTGTTCTTTATTTTCTTGAATAAATATATTTGGTTTAGTTTTTTCTTTTTTCTTTTTTATGTTCTATTTATGTACTCTGTTTTTAATACTGTTGCATCAGAAATCCCTGAGTGTTATTTTGCTCAATTCCAAAAATTGTATTTGCTCACAGTGTTGTAAAATTTTATTTGCTTTTGTCATGAGTGATTATGGTCATTTATTTTTTTCAATAACAGGTTAGATGTGTATATTCATGATTATTTAGTGAAGAGGGATTTAAAGGCTTCAGCTCAGGCATTTCAAGCTGAAGGAAAAGTATCATCAGATCCTGTAGGTAAGTAACTATGTGGGATCGGGGATTATGTAAAACCCGGAAAAGACTTGTTCTTACTTTTGAGGTTCTCCCTGTTTTCACCCAAAGCAACAAATTTGCTTAAGAAATTTAATGTTTTCACTGATTATGATGTTGATTTCTGAACTTGGATATCCAGCTATTGATGCACCTGGAGGATTTCTCTTTGAATGGTGGTCTGTTTTCTGGGACATCTTCATTGCCAGGACTAACGAGAAACACTCAGAGGTTGCTGCATCTTATATTGAGGTCTGGTTTGATTTTATTTCACTTTATCAATTTTAAACTGTCAATTTATTTTGATAACCTAGCATCAACATTTTATTTTTGCATTTTTTTTGTTGGGGAGAGGAGGCATATATGAAGTTGGGTTTGATAACAATTTCCATCTGGTATCTGCACTTTTGTTATGCTGTCCATTTCTATTCTAACCATTTTTATGTTTAGAACATATGGTAGGGCTTCTTGTCTCTGAGTAAGTCAGCTCTTTCCTTTTGTTGAACTTTTAAGTGAGAATAGTTACATCGAATCATTAACTGGTAACCTGCTCTGAATTTTGATTTAGGGCCCTGTTTAGCATTGCTTTTGGCTGTCCAAAAGCACATTTTGACAGCAAAAGCAATGCTAAACAATCAGCTTTTACCATCAAAAGCACTTTCCAAACGGGCTCTTGAAACCAAGCCCAAAAGCTGGATGGTAGATTAGTAGGTGCTTTTGGCTTTTGGAAAAGCTGGTTTGGAAGTAAAATTATGAAAGCAGCCTCATTTATGATCTATCTTCCCCAAGGGATGCCATAGCTTCTTGTTAACGAAGTGCCTGATGGCTGGGCAAGTGTCGTTGGTGAATTTTGCTAAAAAGTTTAATTATTTATACACATAGTGTATCGAATCCTTGAGCATTCCCAATGATTTGTCCTTAAAATATGATGATGCTTATGGTGCATTGTGGTTTTGCAGACGCAATTGATTAAAGCACGAGAGCAGCAGCAACAGCAGCAACCTCAACAGCCTCAACATCAGCATCAACAGCAACAGCAGCAGCAACAACTGCAGATGCAACAACTTTTACTGCAGAGGCATGCTCAGCAGCAACAGCAGCAGCAACAACAACAACAGCAGCAACAGCAGCAGCAGCAACAGCAACAGCAGCAGCAGCAGCAGCAGCAGCAACAACAACAACAGCAACAGCAACAACAGCAGCCGCAGCAGCAGTCGCCCCAGCAGCCGCAACAGCCCCAACAACGAAGGGATGGGTCTCATCTCCTAAATGGCAGTACAAATGGACTTGTTGGGAATGACTCTCTCATGCGTCAGCCTGCTGGAACTGCTAATGCCATGGCAACAAAGATGTACGAGGAAAGACTAAAGTTGCCACTTCAAAGGGATTCTTTGGATGATGCAGCCATGAAGGTAGGTGGATCATCTTTGATTTCTTAGAAACATGTTCTTCTTTTAGTCATAACCATTAAGGAACTCCCTACAGCAAAGGTATGGTGAGAATGTTGGCCAGCTCTTGGATCCAAATCATGCCTCAATACTGAAGCCTGCTGCAGCAACCAGCCAACCTTCAGGGTGAGTTATTCTACATTTCTTTTATTACTCAGAAGAGCCTTTGGCTGCAGATGATTTTGTAAAAGAGCAATGTGAACAAAGTCTCATGGACATTGACCAAGACAATTTGCAAAAATGCTTCAGAAGGTGTTCGATATAGTTTTTAGGGCAATTCCCTTCAATCTTGTGGTTGGTTTGCTCTAACAAAATAATTTGGAGTTGTTTCACGTTCTTTTATCTGAAATAGCCACTAGGAGATTTAGGGTTTGTTGAAGCATCCAATACTTAGTTGTTTACAGCAATAAACTAATTTGGCTTCATGCAAATTCCAGGCAAGTGCTGCATGGTACTGCCGGTGGTATGTCTCCTCAAGTTCAAGCTCGGAGTCAGCAATTGCCAGGAACAACACCGGTAGGTTTGTTTGATCTCTTATATTGATCTCTTTCATTTGATGCTTCTCTTTGTCATGTTCTGAAATTAATCTGGAAGCAGGACATAAAGAGTGAGATAAATCCAGTATTGAATCCCAGGGCTACCGGCCCAGATGGATCTTTAATAGGAATTCCAGGTAGGTTTGTTCCACTTTCTTAGGTTCTGTTCAATTCTTTACTTCAAAAATAGTGCAAAAATGATGGTATCAACTCAACTACTGTTTGCTTTTTCTTGTGATATGCTGGGCTCAGTTTACATAGGAATTAGGAACATAAATTATGTGATTTCATTTTTGTTTCAGGCTCAAATCAAGGTGGTAATAATTTGACTTTGAAAGGATGGCCTTTAACAGTAAGTTTTATAAAGATTCGCTTTACCCTAGAGTGTTAATAACTCTTAGTATCACAGTTCTATTTGATGGAAATAATTTGTTTTTACTTATCACCTGTATTTATGAATTGTAAATTTTACTTTTCATGTATCTCTTCTGAATGGTTATCATTTTAACCGTTTTTTAGGGACTAGACCAACTGCGGTCTGGGATACTACAACAGCAAAAGCCTTTTATACAGGCTCCTCAGCCCTTTCACCAACTTCAGATGTTGACACCACAGCACCAGCAGCAACTCATGCTTGCTCAGCAGACTCTGACATCACCAGCTGGCAGTGATGAAAATAGAAGACTGAGAATGCTGTTGAATAATAATCGGACCATGGGCCTTTCAAATTCTGCTGGTGATGTTGTTCCAAATGTATCACCATTGCAGGCAGGCAGTCCGCTTATGCATCGGGGAGATGCTGATGTACTGGTGAAGGTATTACTGTCTGTTTGAAGTTTGTTTTTCCTATCCTTTCTCTTGAAAGGAAATTTCAGTTTCCCCTTTGTTTGCTAGGTATTTTGCTATCACATAAGTTTTATGGTCATCCAGTTTTTTAGATGTTTAATCCACCTTGCAGTTAAAATTGGCTCAGTTGCAACATCAACAGCAGCAACTGCAACAACAGCAGCAACAGCAACAGAACAGTAGCTCACAGCATGCACTCTTGAATCAGCAACCACAGACTTCTAATCCAAGTCTACTTCAACAAGATAAAGTTGGTGGAGGTGGAAGTGTCACTGTGGATGGTAGCATGTCAAACTCATTTCGAGGGAATGATCAGGTCTGCCCTTTTCTGGTTATTTCTAATTCATCTTGCTTCCATGTGGCACTCTTCTGGAACGTTCCTTGTGGTTCTTGGTCAGTATGGGCATGGTAGAGATTTGTCCCGCTGAAGAAATTTCTAGTTAATAGGCCAACTCATTTTTTTTTTTTGAATTTCCCATTAATTCTTCTCCTCCATCCCCTGCTCTTGGAATAATGGTACAATTTCATTAGAAAGATTTGGATTGAATCAAGAATGCTTTATTTCTGTGTTGCTCGTCCCTAAGATGATAGATTAGCTTCAAAACCCCGTGCTGTTACTGTCCTTTAATTTTTATTTTTTATAATACTGATCTCTTAGAAACATTTCAAGAATAACCTCTAGTGTAGGATTTTAAGCTTCTTTCTTTTCCCCTTTGAGTGAGTTTGGGTCGCATTTATAAGTTCTCTTGGCTACCTGGGCTTAAGTAAATATCTGAGCAGGTTCCTAACATGATTTCCCTAACTAATTTTAAGGTTTCAAAAAACCAGAATGGAAGAAAGAGAAAACAGCCAGTGTCTTCTTCGGGCCCTGCCAATAGTTCGGGGACAGCAAACACAGCTGGTCCTTCCCCAAGTTCAGCACCTTCCACACCGTCAACGCACACCCCTGGAGATGTGATTTCAATGCCTGCCCTGCCTCATAGTGGCAGTTCTTCCAAGCCTCTGATGATGTTTGGTGCTGATGGTGCTGGCACGCTTACTTCACCATCAAACCAGTTGGTGAGTACATTATTATTTTTGCATGTTGTGGAAGGATTAAGAACTTCTTGCATGTGTTCTCATGGAATTCCATTTTGGCAGTGGGATGATAAAGATCTTGAATTGCAGGCTGATATGGATCGATTTGTGGAGGATGGGTCACTTGATGATAATGTTGAATCTTTTTTATCCCATGATGATACAGATCCCAGAGATGCTGTTGGCCGATGTGTGGATGTCACTAAAGGTCTGTAAAATAACTTTTATGGTTATGACTTGTTAAATGGGAATCTTATATAGCAACTTTTCTTGAACATTGTAGTTCCATTCTCTTGACAATTTTTGTCCAGTATTAATTTGTTTGTGAAATTATTATGGCAATTGATACATCCTTTTTGGAATTCACCACGCACACTTAAGCCTAGACATTGTGTATCTCATTGAATTTTGTACTTTTTAGTGTTTTTCTTACCGAATTGATCTTCTAATTTCTGTTTATTGCTACTAATTCATGATCTTGCCGCATTAGTATTTCTTGGCATTTGAGGTTACAAGAGATTGGATTTTTTATTACTGGAACCAAGAGTTCAACACTACTAACAAATCAGATGGCTGTTTGCTATATTGGTTTATATACTAAAAAGCTAATTGAATCTGACCAAAATAAATTGAGTTATTGTATTGGCACTTGTATCTATCCTTATTTGCAATCTTGAAGGATACCTTTCATCTGAACATAAGTAGATTAGTTCCGTGCTTTATGTTTGAAATGTTGCTATTTTACAGTATGCCAAATTTGAATTTTTCTTCAGGTGTCACATTTATGGAATTAAATTCTGTTCGAGCGAGCAATAGCAAAGTTACCTGTTGTCATTTCTCATCCGATGGAAAGTTGCTTGCTAGTGGTGGCCATGATAAAAAGGTGAGTACCCTGAGGAAAGATGGAACATTGCTACTTCTGAAATCTCAAGTTTTTAATTGGTTTTCCTTTTTAAATCATGCTAAGAAGTGAAATCCTTTGTGCCTTCTTTTTTTCCCCAACACAGGCTGTACTATGGTATACAGACACTTTGAAGCCAAAGTCTACACTTGAAGAACATTCATGTTTAATTACTGATGTTCGTTTCAGTCCAAGCATGTCACGCTTCGCAACATCTTCATTTGACAAAACTGTCAGAGTTTGGGATGCTGACAGTGTTAGTAGACATTTTTCGTCTTTACTCAAAATTGTTGACTTTTGGGCTAATCATGTTTTCTTGTACTCTTGCATGATGCTTACTTGTTTGAACCCAATGAAGTTTTCATCTAAAACATTCTTTACATGTTCATGCTATTGCCATTCTAAGTTTCTTTCTTCTGGGTAGTCATCTAATTGCACTGAAATAAATTAAAGATGCCATCTAGTTTAATGCATGTCTAGGCCTGAATTTCTCAGAGCGGTTTAGTTCTTACTAATAAAACAACCGGAAATGTCTAGAATGAAAGAAAATTCACCTTTATTACGATTTAAGGACAAGTTCCAAAATGCAGTGAACACATATATTATATACTTTATAAATACCAAGTAGGTTTCTGTAATTGGCAACTATTGTATTCACTATTCACGGGAAACTGGAAAGTAGTTAATATTTAATATTTTTATTGTTGCAGCTCCTTCCTCCTGAATGTAAAACCTGAAGGATTGAATGCTTTTATTTGAATTCTAGTTTGAATCAACCTTAGATCCTGATGTCATTAAATTTTCTTCTTTTGCAACAGTGGAAATATTTTGTGCTTAGAATGCATGAAAATGACTATACTATTAGATGGTAAAAGATGGTATTTTATTAATAAAATGAAGTAAATCATGTGCCTGTACTGGCTTACCATGTTTGGTCAAGAAATTGATCAAAATGCTATTAGACATTATTCCATTCTTTTGATTAGAATCTCTTTAGCCTCTGTATGTTCCATTATTTTAACATTTACTTTTGTTAACTGCTTCTGCAGCCTGGTTATTCGCTTCGTACCTTCTCGGGACATTCTGGTAACGTTATGTCACTTGACTTCCACCCAACTAAGGATGACCTTATTTGCTCTTGTGATGGCGATGGTGAAATTAGATACTGGAGTATCAACCACGGGAGCTGTGCAAGAGTTTTCAAGGTATGATCTTGCATCGGGTTTTCTTGCAGTGCGACTAAATTGAATTCAGATCTCTCTTTGAGGATGATGTGCAGCTATTAAGATTGTTTCCCTTGTGTGGATCAGGGTGGTACTGCTCCTGGTACAGCCCAGTTGAGATTTCAACCTCGCTTTGGGAAGTATCTTGCTTTAGCTGCGGAGAATGTTGTATCAATATTGGATGCCGAAACTCAAACTTGTCGATACTCATTACAGGTGAATTAGTCAACATGGATTACAAAAAACATACATATATGTAATAAAGAAATTCCAAGGCATTATCTCGTAAGAAAGAACTAAAAGCGGAAGTTATTATAAGTTTGCTTCAGTTGTGGATAAATATATGTGCACATATGTCATGTCAGTTGGATGTAAATGTACTGCATGTTATGTCAGTTGAAACCACTAAACATTTTTTTTCTGCATTTTATACTCTGCTACTGCACGACTGCCTTACCCTTGTTTTTTTATTTGAAACAGGGACATACAAAGCTGATCCATTCCGTATGCTGGGACTTGTCAGGTGAGCTTCTAGCATCTGTCAGTGAGGACTCTGTCAGAGTTTGGAGCTTTGGATCAGGGAGTGAAGGGGAATGTGTTCATGAATTGAGTTGTAATGGCAACAAGTTTCACTCTTGTGTTTTCCATCCTACGAGTCCTTCATTGCTGGTCATTGGCTGTTACCAGGCAAGTAACTTTCTTATTCTTCTTGTTCGGTCCACATTTACGATGCCAGTTTTTATTATGATTTCTTGTCGAAAGCCTGTTTACGTGAAAAGAGACCATGAACCATACCTGCATGAATAATCACATGAGAATATGCTGCAGATAGTTACTTAACAAGTAGTTTTTGATTATATGCTGCAGTCTTTGGAGCTATGGAATATGACGGAGGGTAAGACAAAGACATTGTCGGCTCATGAAGGACTGATAGCTGCATTGGCAGTGTCACCGGTGACAGGCCTGGTTTCTTCCGCGAGTCATGACAAGTTTATTAAATTGTGGAAGTCATACAATTGTTAAAGTAGTAGCTGATGAAAATACACATTAGTTTTTGTTTGCTTTGTAACCAGCAACAATCACTGGTTTGTGGCTGTTGTGGGTGTTGTTCAATGTGTTGATTTTGTTGTGGTTTAACCCTAGTAGCTAACCTTGTCTGTTGTATGCATTGCATGATATGTTGTAACCTTGTATGTTTAACTTGGACATTCTTGATTAACTTCTTTTGACTTTTGTTTCTCTTTTTATGTTTTTGAGTATGGGTTCAGATCTTCCTCCCTGTGGCTGGGATAGGTTTAGTCACATCATTAAACATGAAGATTTAAGGTCATGGGTGGAAATATGTAGGTCAACTTTGCAATGCAGAACCTGTTAGAGAAGGTTCTCTCCGAAGCATTATTTTATTTTCAACGTGAAAGTAGTCAATCCAACCCATGAGCATTGTGGTAGATATAGTTGGAAAAATTGGTTAGAAAAGTGTTTTCTTTGGCAAGGCAAATTTATTTATTTATCAAAAATGGAATTTTATTGTGATATTTATAGCAATAAATTGAGATGTTGAAATCTAGGCTTTGGGAAGGTGTTTGGATTTATGATCCATTTCTTTAAGCTTTCAAAAATTGAGACTTCTGGAGTTTATGGTAAAGTCAACTTTCCAAGATTATAATTGCTTAAATGATAGTAATTATAATACATTCAAGAAAAAACAATTCAAATAAATTTTCAATATGGAAGAAAATTTACAAGAATTTACTAAAACTTGGAGGAACCATCCAACTAAGTTTCTTTTATGGATACGATGATCATTAATCAGTCACAACATCACATCAATTACATTTTGGTTATAAACTCTTATACTAATTGAAAACATCTAACTACAAGGTTGTTGTGTTGATTATATGCAACTAACAATGAAATAACGAACTATGAACAAAAATTAAAGAACAATAGAAATGTTTATCCATACCAGTGAAACACTTATATTTGCAAGACCTTACTTAGGGTTGAGTTCATTATTAAGTCTTAAGACAACGACCAATTTGAGGTCAACCATTTTAGGAATTGTTGTAGTTTTATTGTCGTAGACTTAAATCGAATTATCTGAATTTCTAATCTTTCTTATCGACAATTTATATTTGATTTGGACTAACTAAATATATTCTTAAAATGACAACTTATATAGATCATATATGTGTTTATTTAATGTAAATTAATTTTTTTAAACAATTTTATGTAAAAATAAACAAACCGTTGAATATAAAATTTTACATATATGACAAGTGCTGTTATAATATTAAATTCAAGAGCTGGACAATTAAAATATTAATCATATGAAAGAAATATAAATTTATTTTAGTTTTACAGCTGGTACTGTGTACTATCTAGTTTCCTTTTAAGAAAAATGAAATATCCAACAAGATTATACTAGGTCAAAACCCCCAACTCCTATATGGTACAGATAGTGTTAGGTAGGGTATTGTTTGAATTATAGCAACAACATTTACTGCAGTGACAGATTTGCACTAACAAAAGGTACCACTTGATAAAATGTAATTTTTAAGTTCTCAAGGCTTGATTGTTTTGTTTCCTCATGCATACAAATATTTCTTTAGTTTTTTTTGTAAATATAAAGGAAAAAATGTACCTTAATATATATATATATATAACTGTAACAAATATAAGAAGAAAAAAGGGTAGATAGATGTGATAGAGAAGATTGTTATAGCAGCAGAAAACACTGATGCAAGGCTAGAGGCAATGAGTTTGGTAAATGGTGTTTGTAATTCTTTCTTCTACTCTTTCATTTCATCATCAAGTCTTAACTCTGAAGTTGGGTTTTAGCTTTACCATTCATCAAAACAGGTTAAGCTATAGTCAACTACTACCTGTGTCTGTGTCGCGTAGTAAACCAAAAAAAAGTCGCCTTTTCTTTCTTTGTCTCCCTCTGCCGCGCTGCTGCTGGCTGCTGGAGTTGCCGACTATTGTAACTAGGTACTTTTCTCTTTACTAATATATCTATTGTAACCAGCTTCTCTTCTCGTTCTTTTCTTCATGTGATATCAGTGTGTTTATTTTTGTGGTTTTACTTTTACAGCAACGCATCAATTTTGTTTTGAGATCCCATTCGATGAAACCAAATATTGTCTTCTATATGGAAAGTTGTCAAATCAGGAGAAGGAAACATTATGTTGGGTTTCTTCTCTTCTTTTTACTTTCCAGTTTGTTTCACCCAATTTTCTGGATCTGCATCCCTTGATTTCTTAAAAATAATTCAAATGCCACATAGATATGGTTGAATTCTCTTAATTTGATGCCTGCTGATGTTCTATTATTTCTGGTGCTTCAAAGCGCTTTTATATATATGCATGTATGTATAGTTTGGTAAGACTTGGGAAGGCCTAAATGTGCTGGAAAAACTGTGCAGAAAAAGTAGCTGGAATATTTGAAGTCCTGAGAATTTAGATATGAAGAAAGCTTGTTCCATTCAGGGACCAGTTAGAGAGGAATTCACCTTTTCCACTACTTCTGCTCCCTTCAAAAGTTGTCATGCCTCTACTATTGTTGAGGTCATACCTCTACTATTGACATTACATATTTATGTTATCTGAGTGTTAGTGTGTAGGTTTATAGTTTTTAATAGAATTTGACATTTAATACATGCAGGTAGATAAAGACCATTTTTTGGCTGCTTATTTTGGAGGAAGCTATGAAGGAGCACCTGATGTGAAAATTTGGTTGCAGAAATACAAAGTAATGTCTCACTCACTCGCCAGACATGACTTCGATTGCTTCACTAAACTTTCTTTTGTGGTTTTATAGGCAGATAGAGACGGGCAACATGAATGTTCAGTCGATATAAACTGCCATCAGTACTTGATTGCATATCTGGTTTGCATATTTTGTGCTTCATATATATATGTGTGTGTGTACATACAAGTGAAAAGAAGGAATTCTTGTCATCCTTGCATCACTTCTCCGTGTTCGTCTTTCTTTTGTTTCTTTGCTTGCATTCTTATGTATCTATCATGTAAGGCTGAAAATAGAACAGAAAAGACCAAAGTCACCTATTTTTCTCTTTGTAAACTTTTCTCATCTTTTGTTTGCTTCCACCTTTTATGACATGTGTGCATGGATTTTTTCACTTGTCTTGTATTTTTTATATGATACTCTTAGGATTTCAGTTTTCAACCGGGTTGTACGCCCTGAATGCATGAATTAAAATTGATTTGGCAGGATGGCTGCTGGTATCCACCCCTTGTTATCGACGAACAACCTAATGTTCCAATGTGGAATCCTGTGCTATTTAAACTTCCATCCGAGGAGTTGTTGTTATTCTATAAAGTAGGCCAAGAGGTTCAAAAGTAAATTCCTAGCTCTTTATGGTTTTCAAATGAAGTTTTCAAAGTAAATTCTGGATAGAGATCTTAGGTTCAAACCATATATGCTCTCTTCTTCTCCCAAAAGAAATATGACCGAGCATCCCGAAGTATTCGTTCCTTCTACATGTTATCATGATATGTGAATTTCATCACAACGAATATATTTTCGTCTTATGTTATCTTACATTTTTTCTGTAAATAAATCCAGGTGGAGTGGATGCATGAAGCGATCATATGATAAAGGTGTTACTTGGACAAAGAGAGAGCAACTCCCTCCTGGCATACTAGGACCTTCTAAGAATAAGGTGTGATGTGACTATAATTTGTTATTACATTTTCGTATATTGACGTGCCACTTACTGTCTGCAGCCTATCTTGCTTGAAAATGGGGTTTTGCTCTGCGGATCGTCCGTAGAGAGTTGGAATTCTTGGGGGTCATGGGTTGAGGTTGTGATACTGACTCAACTACATTAACTGTTAAGACGCTGATGATGTTTTGGAAATGCAGTCTGCCATATTTGATGATTATAACATTGGCAGGTTACAACAGACTCTGGTATATCCTGGAAGAAGTATGGCCCTATATATGTTAAAAATAGGTCTCTCAGTGTGATTCAACCGGTTCCTTACATTACTTCGAAAGGAACACTGCGTGTTTTAATGCGATCTTTCGAGGGCATCGGTAGAGTTTGTATGTCAGAATCCTACGATGGTGGTCATAGTTGGGATTATGCAAAACCTACTCAACTTCCCAACCCAAACTCAGGTTGGTGTGTTTTAGTTATGCCAAGCAATGCCATTGCAGCTCTTAAATTTAGTAAGCTAGAACTGCATATTTTGTAAATAATCTTGCTTATTAGCTTCAATTTCCCTACCGGCTTATACCATGATGATCTGCGTTTGTTAGGTATTGACGGGGTTAAGCTGAGCGACGGTCGCATCTTACTTGCTTACAATACAATCTCAAGAGGTGTGCTTAAAGTCGCGGTGTCCACAGATGATGGTGATTCATGGAATGAAGTTTTAACACTAGAAGAGAATTTGGAAATGGAATTCTCTTATCCGGCTGTTATTGAGGCTAGCAATGGACTTGTTCACATCACATACACATATAATAGGACCCAGATTAAGGTAAACAACTTTGTTTCTGGTAGTGGGAATGAACATCCTGTAAATATTGAGTGCATCCGAGGATACCATGGTTTAACTTTAGCAGAAATTTTACTTTTGCAGCATGTTATCCTTCAACCAAATTGATTCTGCACTGGCTGGTTGTTGGGGGACTGATGAGCTGCCCGGTAGATGATGCTTCGAATGCTTCTCTCGAAAGAGTGGACCTCCTCAACAATTTTCATATCATTGCTTTGCATTTGAGCCTTGATGTGACCTTGTTCTTTTGCTACTTGCGAGTGAGTATTAATAAGATTGATGTTGTTGGACTCGAATTTGATTCCAAGCAGTGTTTATCTATGCTGTTTAAACTCTTTTGTTGAAGTACTTGTATTTAACTTTCAAAGATTCGTTGTAAAAACTTTAAAAAGAAAAAATCTCGTCATATTAATGTCTGAGTAACACTAACATTTTATGCTTGTTTTGCTATATGCAACTCTGTAATTATCAAAGAACAAAGGTTTTGCTATATGCAGCTTTGTAATTATCAAAGAACAAAGGGTTGTCTACAAAACCATACATTTTCATCATATTCTCTGTTCTCTTAAATAAAAATTTTAATTACACGCAGTAGCTCTTTTGGCAATGAAATAAGTGAAACTGACAAAAGAAAGAGCTCAGTGGATTTACTTAGGTTCCTCTGGTAAAAATACCATGAAAGTCTCAGTACTAGAAGTCAAATTGAATTTTATCTCATTTACTTAAAAATGGACAAATTAATTTCTCTACATTATATCAATGAATAAACTAGTCTTTTTTGTTAAAAACTTCATCGATTTCTACTATTAAAAACTGGCGTAAATGACGGAATAACTTGATAATTACATATGGTGTGCCATATATACCTCATACTAGTGTGTTGGGATTAGAGGTGTGCATGGGCCGGGCTACCCGGCCCGGCCCGAAGGCCCGCCCGAAAAATGGGAGGGTTTGGGTAAAAATATAGGCCCGAAATATGGGTTTGGGCACAAAAACGAGGCCCGCTTTAGAAAATGGGCGGACTAAAAAATTTTTTGCAGCGGGGCCTGCCCGACCAATTATATAATAAATATATATTTTTTATTTTTAATTATATTTATATTTTAATTTTAATTTTAATATAATCAATTTTTATTATATTTTTTAATTTGTGTATTGTTTTAAGAATTGTTTTAATATATTTTTTATTTGTTTCTTGTTTTAATATTTATTTTAAATGTATTTGATTATTTAATATATTTTAAAATTTTTTATTTAATAAAATAAGTTAAAAAATTTAATATGGGTCGGTAGCAGGGGCTCAAGGCTTAACAATTTTATTTCGGGCAGGCTTGGGCAAATTTTTAGGCCCATATTTGTGGGTAGGGCAGGGCCTGCCTAGAAAATGGGCTGAAATTTTTGGGTGGGCCCGGCCCGGCCCATGCACACCTCTAGTTGGGATAAGTTTTTAATAGTAAAAATTGAAAGAATTTTTAACAGGACCAATTTACTCTTTACTCTAATTTTGAGTTTTTTGTTTATTCAGTAAATAAAAATGTTGATTTTTTAAGCTGATAGCTTTGTGTGTGTGTGTATATATATATATATATATATTGCTTTGCATGTGCTTTCTGCGATAATTATATTTGTAGGTGTTTGGCTAGCTCCCAAAATCCAACATTATTTTTTATACGAGTTTCCTTTTGTGACTTTCACTGCTCTTTGTCTCTATTCACATGGTTTCCCTTAATTGGTTAGATGCGTTGAAGTTGGACTCCCGACTTTGATAGCAGTGATATTCCTTTCTTAAAATTTTGATAGCAACTGGTGCTTATGATAATAGTGTTTAAAAAACTGAGTTCACCTGTCGTACCAATCGTTCTGGCCTCATTAGTGTTGCATCTTGTCCTTCAAGAAAGCTACTTCAAATCGAGCACCCTTGTCGGCAATTGAATCGGGTCAAACATCTCTTAGAATCAGAGCTGCTAATGGGGTAGTAATTGCTACTGAGAAGAAATTGCCTTCGATCTTGGTTTAGCTGTTAAGAAAATACAATGTCTAACACCAAGTGTTGAAGTTGTTTACAGTGTTGGGCAGGTTATAGCATTTTGAATCAAGTGTAACATAAAGTCTTTCTAAACTCGGACAGAACTTCAGGAAGCAAAGTAAGGCATTGATTGGTTCTCTTTCCATTGAACAATCAATCCACCAAAGCTATTTTAATTCGCTCAAATAACATTCAGGTCGCCTACTCGAGAAGGCCACAATGATTTCTTTTACGGAGACCATAACGATAACGAGAAGGGAAAGGGAGTCTCAGCCTCAAAGTCCCATGTCCAATGCGTTAGAGGACCTTGTCTGATATCAACCATGACATCTTCCAAAAAGAACCAACAGTTGCCCCAAAAGCACCGTTGTCTCTAAACTAAAAAGACACTAATTTCGGACATCGGATTGAATGGGGAGCAGCAAAATGATTTGGTGAAGGATGTTATCAGGTAAATGACTAATGAAATCATTCGGGTCCATACTATTATTACTTTTCAGGATATTAACATGTTTGTACGATTTCTCTTGATTATTATGCATGCACTTGCATCTCTTGATATAGGATAAGTTATAAATAGCCTTTGAAGTTGGATTTTGCGAGTCTAACTATGAGTTTCGAACTACTGTTGAATCTGCACTTGTTGAGATAGTCATTTTTATGTTGGTATCACTTCAAGCAAATATGTTTTCCTCCCGCGAGTTTGATTATCTATCACGATACCTTGGATTGGAACAAAATGGTGTTATTGTAGGCGAGCAACAGGAAAAAGCTACTTGAAAAACTGCACAATAAGGAACATCCTTGGATTTTTTGCGCCACACCTCTTCAGTGATGGCGTTTTCCAAAGTACAATTTATTGAAAATCAGACATTTAGTAAACTTGTAAATTTCTTAAACATTGCACCAGAACATTTCGATATGAATAAGCATTCATCTATTGACGATGAGGTTTTTTATGAGATAGAATGCTAAAATAAATAGAATTTCCATTTGAATTATTCGTCTTTTCTACAATCCCATAAAAGTTTTAATACTATGAGTTTGCAGCGGGTGTGGATCTTTCGGAATATATGGTCCCAAATATGATCTGATATCAATATTATGTGCTACAGTTTGGTTCTCCTTGCCTTCCTAAGGGACTTTAGTTTAATATTTATGGAGTATCTTGCTGCTCTATTCTTGCATGCTCTATGTGTGAGTATAGATCCGACTTATATCTTTTGGGTTGTCAAGTTGATTTACGATCACAATTTTTGGCTTTCTTATGGTTCGCTTGATTTAATATCACGACCTTTGGCTTTTTGACAACTTATGGACCTACGCTCCCAGTTGATTATTAAGATTAGCAGAGTTAAGCTCGTAACATCCGATCTTTTGAGTTAACAGAGTTAATCTCGTAATCTCCTATCTAATTTACAAACAAATTCTATCTTACAGGAAATACAGTTCGCAATATTCTGCAATATAATTCTTGACTCCTGTATCACACTATCAAATAACAAAACTCACTCGATAAAGCTTCAAGTTAAAACCTATATGATTAACACAAATTTGCCATAAGGCATTTGCCATGGTGGATCACTTGAATACTTCACAGCAAATGACAACCAGCTTACTGGGCCAATCCCGTAAGGGTTGAAAATTTGCACTAGCTTGAAGAGAGTCCGCCTTGAAAAAAACTGACTTAGAGGGAATATATCTAAATATTTAGTTGTTTACCCGAACCTAAAATTCACTGACTTGACAATAAATTTCAAGGTGTAGTGTCTTCCTATTGGGGGTTGTGTAGAAGTTGACATCTTTGCTTTATCTTGGTTTGAATGGGAATAAACTTCTGGTAGTGTACCCTTGGAACTAGGACTTATGTCCAAGCTTTTGTATCTAGACTTGTCTGCAAACCAATTGAGCAAGTCCATCCCTGAAACTTTCAAGTTAAAATAATCGGCTAAATATCTCTATTAGTACTTGTATTTTATGAAAGTTGGGGATTCAGTCCCAATACTTTAAATTGGGTTGGGTTTATAAATTATACTAAATTAAGTTTATATTGGGTAGGACTTAGGAATGCTGGGGTGAGCCGCTAGTTGGGGATTAGGTGGGCAGTAGGCTAAGCCTAATGCATATAATATATGATATTAGTTATTAAGTTCGATTAATTTGGTTAATTACTCGCTTTCGAGCCAAATTAACCGATAACTGAACTTTTAAAAAATTATTAACCAATCTTTGATCGAATTAGATTAGTTAACTGACCGATTAATTTTAACTGAAATTTAAACACTCTTAAATCTGTTACTCTAATATGATGATCTTTAAATTATTTTTTTATAAATGTATTTGTTTCAATATAATATATATTTAAAATGGTATAAAAAAAAGTATGAATTTGTCAAATCCAAAATTTAAAACTAGGTTCCCAAACGCTACATAAATTGGATAGTAAAATACTTCCAAATATAACATTCATGATTATTTCTAAATCCATCGATTTGTTAAATGCTTATTTAGTAGAAAATTTAAATTTCTTAAATTATTTAGGGCTAATATGCAAAATTGTGTGAAATTTAAAATTTACCACTATACTTCACTCTCATCAATATTTTAAAATTTTAAAATTTTTTATAGGGCCAAAATAACAATTTCCCATTTTAAGGGTCCGGCCCCTTGCCAACTCCCTGGATTCGCCTCTGACCACGAATGTTTAATTTAATTTTCAAATACATTTATTTAATTTAAAAAATAAAAATTCAAACCACGTAATAGGTGTTATTTGAAGGGCAAGAGAGATGGCCTTAAGAGAAGCAAAATCACAATATTATATAATTTTAACTTTGTCAATATTCCGATATCAAAAAAGAAAGCACCTAATAAAGCACCTAATTACATCAACAACTTTAAAGTTTTAACCAAAATAATTGACGGCGTCTTCAAAGTCTCTCTTCACCATCAACATGGGTCTTGACTCAACTCCATGCACCAACATGTTCCAGCTGAGGCCTAAAAGGGAGGGAAAAAGAATCTGAGATTAGGAATATAATTTTATATCATTGCAGCAAAAATTGAAGGCTTAAGGGACAAAAACCAAAAAAGACCCCTTACACTTTTCCAAAAAAATCAATTAAACCCCTAGACGTTAGAATTATGATAAGGCTCCGTTTGTTTGCCAGTAAAATGTTTTCCGAAAAATAATTTCTGGAAAATGATTTACTTTTCTGAAAATGATTTATTTTTCTGGTGTTTGGATGAATTTGTGTAAAATATTTTCTGTTGTTTGGCAAATTTTCTGAAAACATTTTTCGAAAAAGTTATTTTTTACATATATTAATAAATTTATATTTTAAATTATTTTTACATATATTGCAATGATTTATTTATTTAAATCAAATTAAATATATAATAATACTCAATTATTAAGCTAGAATATACATTAGAAAATAAAAGGGAGAAGAACAATGTAAAATGTGAAATATTTAAAATTAACTTGTGCTATCAAAGCACAAAAAAACTATTACTGCACTTCGACGCATGTCCTGTAAGACAAAGCTTTGAAAATTCCATAAACCATAAATTTATATATCTTGGACTAGCTTTAATTTATGAATTCTGACAAATAGATCCATAATGCCAAATACATGAAGAGAAAAAAGCATGTATAAATAAGTTTGACATAAGTACAGAACTATCCATTCTTCTTTCAAATCTCTTTAATGAAATATTTACAATACCATTTTTCTCAATGTTTGTGCATCTTAATGCATGTTATTTTAATTTTTTGTCATCAGTAACTCAATGCAAGCATTGCTAGCTCCAAATAACTTTAAAACTAAAACCAGCCGTTGGCTAATAACTGAAACAGCCTATGGCCACCATGTAGAACATGCAATGTCGAGCCTTGGGCTGGTCATCGATGCTAAAGGGAAGAGCTGCAAATCACATCTGTTGTGGTTTTGACAACTGAGGAAGGGGGACAGTGCTATACGGAACGACCTTATCAGTTGTGCTATAAAGATATAGCTGCAGACAGTGCGAATGGGCCTCCAAAGCTGCATCAACCACCGCTCTAAACTTTCTGCGGTAGGAACCACAAGTTGTTTATCACAAGCACAAGATTTTGCGTTCGGAGAGAGCAAATAACATGGCATGTATGTGTTCATTTAATATTTATGTGGGAAGCAAAATCTGGATCATAAAGGGAAAACCTACCTTTCCACTTCCGGCATATTTTGAACGGATTTAGAGAACTTTTCCAGGGAAGCTAGCACTACAGCTTCAACCATTTGAGGTTCCGCTTTCTGTAATGTGGAATCGGTCCCTCCGTTTTCGGATCCATTCTTTGAGTTGAGTTTCTTGATTATATAGCAATCAAAAACCAATCGCCCAAACTCGCAAAGGATGAGCCCTTTTCACCTTGTTGGAAAGCATACATAAGAAAATGTGCACAAAACAGATAACACATGACATCATAATTTATGAAAAATGTTTAATGTAGGAAGTAGTTCTAAAAATCAATTAGAAAAAATTCCTTAAAAAGAACAACAAGATATAAAATTAGGAAGTTTAATTGGAGAAGAAAAAGATCTCTCTGATGAAATGATAGAAAAAATAAATAAAAATCATATTTCTAAAGAAGAAATATATAAAATATCTAAATTCAAAATATGGAGTCAAAGACATATAGAAAAAATTAGTGACAATACAGTCTCTAAAGATACCAGAGGTGGATTAACAAAAATTCAATTATTTACTAAGGATAAAATTAAGAGGATAAAAATATTTTATATTTACTAATTAAGGAATAAAAAATTTTCATATATATTTAGCACCTGAAAAATTTGTTATAAAAACCGATAATCAAGTAGTTAACTTATATTTTTTATAAGTTAACAAATTTTTATAACAAATTTTTCAGGTACTAAATATATACGAAAATTTTTTATTCCTTTCTTAATTGCTAATAATTCTTTTTCATATATGGCATAATTAAGTTCATTTGTCTTGAATTTTCCTGAACTGTAACCACATATTAGTTCTTCCTCCGTTTTTGTTTTAGCTTTTAAAAACACATCCCCAATAGTTTTGTGATGCATCTGTTTCTAAAATTAATTTATCGCCTATTTTAGGTAAATAGACTTTTGGAACATAATTTATTTCAGATTTTAGATTTTTTATTATTTCTAAATCCTGTTTTTTAATTTCAAATAAAAGGTTTATCCTTTTTTAATTTTTCATATAACTCACCTATTTTTTCAGATAAGTTAGGAAATAAATTTCTTTCATAATTTATAATTCCTAAAAATTGTTGAAATTATTTTTTATCTTTAATATTTTCAGGAAATTTTTTTATCTTTATTATTATATGATCTTGTAGTTTAAGACCATCATTGGATAATTTTAATCCTAAAAAATCTATTTCCGTTTTTTCTAATTCTATTTTCTTAGGACTTAAAATTATTCCATGTTTTCTGAATTCCTGAGAGATTATATTTAGGTGTTTCCTATGTTGTTCTAAATTATTTGAAAATATTAATATATCTATATATACTACACAAAACTTTTTATATTTATTAAATATAAAATCCATCCATCTTTAGAAGATTTGTGGTACATTACATAATCCAAATCAGGGGTGAGCAAAACTCGATTCGACTCGAAAAAATAAAAAAAAATTTGAATTTCGAGTTAAACGAATCGAGTTATTCGAGTTAATCGAGTTATTCGAGTCAACTCGAATTTTTTTTCGAATTTCGAGTTCGAATCGAGTTGAGTTTTCAAATTCGAATAACTCGAATAATTCGAATATCAAACTATAATATTTTACATTTTTACCCCAAACTCCCAAACTTTTTTACTTTTCCCTCAAAACTTTTACTCTCCTTCCATCCCAACCCCCCAATTTACCCAAAATCCATTTTCCACCAAAATTTTACTCTCCCATTTACTTTTTTTCAAAATTTTACTCTCAAAAATCCTCAAAACTTTTTATTTTCCCCTAAAATTTTTACTCCCTCCCACTTTCCCCCTAAAATTTTTACTTCCTTCCCATCCCACCTCCCATCTACCCCAAATCCACCCCCCCAATTTTTTTTTAATATTTTCCCTCTAAAATTTTACTCCCCCTATTTACTTCCCCTCAAACTTTTATTCCCCAAAACCTTTTATTTTCGCCCTAAACTTTTACTTCTCACCTTTCACTCTCAAATAAAAAATCAAAATTATCCAAAAAAAATCACTAAACATAAATAGTAAAAATTTTATTTATATCTATTATTTATATTATTAAATTAAATTTCACATTTTATATTATCTATATGATTGAATTGTTTAGTCGTATTGAATATTTATATTAAAATTGAATTATTAATTATGCTATTAAATATTCATGTTAAAATTTTATATTGGTATCAATTTCACATTTTATCTTTAAAATAACTTTTATTAAAAAATCACGTTTTTACATTTAATATATTTTTTAATTCCAAAATACATAGTGACAAGAATTTGAAGATAATTAAAACAACTAAGCAAACAAATAAGCTAACCCCTATATAAAAGATTAATAAATAAATTATGAGGTGATGAAAGTTAATAAAAATTTTGATTAAGGTGGAAAAATTTTATTATGATAGGTGACAGTGGTTACAATGACCCAAAATTATTTTATAAAATTTAACTCGAACAAATATATTCGATTCGATTCGATTTGAATTCCATCTCACTCGACTCGATTCGAGAAAATTTCAAATAAAGTTAGGATGATAAAATAAGATTTGAAAACTCGATTAACTCGAAAATTTTTGATTCGATTCGATTCGATTCGATCGAATGCTCACCCCTAATCCAAATGACATTACTCTCCATTGATAATGGTCACTGCGTGCACTAAAAGCCGTTAAAGGTTTAGATTCTTCGGTTAGCATGATTTGCCAGAATCCTGATTTACAATCAAATTTGCTAAAATATTGTGCTTGTTTGGCTTGATTAATTAAGACATCTTTTCTTGGAATAAAATATCCATCAAAAATAGTATTTTGGTTTAATCTTTTATAATTAATAACCATCCTAGCTTTTATTCTTTTTATCTCAGCATGGTTTCTTACCATAAAAGCTGGACTAGAATGTGGACTATGAGTTGTTTCTATTAATCCTTTATCTAATAATTTTTTAATTTGTATATCAAATTTATCTATATCTTGTTTGGTATAGATCATAGGTTTAACCCTAATTATTTTATTGAGATATTCTAATTTTATTTCACAATATCTAAGACTGTTTTGCCATAGTTTTAATGGTTCTTCACTAAAATTATTTTCTAAAATTTTAAACGACCAATGACTTGTTTCAAGTTGTTTGATTTGTTCTTTTCTTTGTAGTGCAAAATTTTTATCACACACAAATTTATAATTTTCTACTAAAAGTATATCTATAGAAGTTTTTTCTGTAGATAGCCTGACTAATTTTTTATCTATAGAGAAAGGTAAATGTTGATATATAAAATTGTTGCCTAACAATATATCTCCATGCATTGCAGGAAAGCATAATATTTTAGGTATGACAAATCTTACATTATTTATGTAGATTGGTATGTTTCTAGCTTTAAGTTGAATTATTGTTTCATTACCATCTATTCCTATTGCTCTTATTGGTTGTTTCATTAGTTCTAATTTTTTTGCAGGAATAGCGTTTTCTCTACAACTGCTTGTTGTGGCTCCTGTATCTAATAAAGCATGTAAACAGTATGTTTTATATTCTCTAAATTGAAATGTAACTTCAATATATGTGTAATATTTCCTGGCTTGGAAATTTGAAAATGTAATAACATCATTACTACCAATTTTCATTTGTTGAATAATTGTAGAAGCTTGAATTTCTTCCATTCTAATATTTCTAGTAGAATTTCCACTGGGTTTTGTGGGAAATATAGGTATTTCAACTGTTTTCATTCCTATTGGTGTTGAACTATTACTAATATTATCCTCTTCTTCTTCTATTTTAGAATTCGAGGGTAAAACCAGATTATCATTTGTATTTGTAATAGCATTATTTTTAAAATACAACCTATCTCCTTATGACATATATTCTATGGTACTTACAGGTTTTGAAGTACTAGCACTACTTATTTTATCTATCATCCAATCTCTTGGTATAGATAAATCTCTTATATGTAATAATTTTAGCTGTATTTCAATATTAAACTTATTAGGTTCAAAGAGTTCAATAATTTTATTATCAATTTCTTTGATTTCTACTTCTGCTGTATTAGTATATTCATTAATAGAAGTCCAACTTATTGCTAGATCTTCTGCTAAATCATTAATTTCAGAATTTTTTGTCTGAATTCTTAGACAAACATTCTTCTATTAAAAGATCTGTAATGGATATAAAGTAATTTGGTTTAACTTTAAATCCTAGTACTCCATTATGTAGATTAGATTGAATTCCTCCAATTAGTGCTTTTATCGGATTTAATACCGCTATTATAGGTATATCATGACCTTTTCTAAATAAAGCTCTAATAGTTATCATAATTATTCCTAGATGTATATATCTAACTTGAGGA
Organism: Gossypium anomalum; assembly: GCA_025698475.1. Lineage (NCBI taxonomy): Eukaryota > Viridiplantae > Streptophyta > Magnoliopsida > Malvales > Malvaceae > Gossypium > Gossypium anomalum. Next base: position 8,302,715 of record CM046961.1, read on the forward strand.
TATTTCTTTTTAATCCTCTTAATTTTATCCTTAGTAAATTAATGGAATTTCTGTTAATCCACCTCTGGTATCTTTAGCGACTGTATTGCCACTAATTTTTTCTGTGTCCTTAACTCCATATTTTGAATTTAGATATTTTATATATTTCTTCTTTAGAAATATGATTTTTATTTATTTTTTTTATCATTTCATCAGAGAGAGATTTTTCTTCTCCAATTAAACTTCCTAATTTTATATCTTGTTGTTCTTTTTGAGAAATTTCTTCTAATTGATTTTTAGAACTATTTCCTACATTAAACATAAATATATATTCTTCATCTGTATCAGAATCTGTTTCTGATATTAGTTTATATAATATTTCTTCGGGATTTATTTCCTCTTCAAAACATATTTCTAAATCTTGTTCTTCAAGAGTCTTAATCATTTTTTTAGCATTTTTTCCTTTGTTAGGATAATTTGGTGCTATATGACCTTCTTCATTACAAATAAAACATTTACATATTTGTTTCTTAGGTTTTTTAGAATTTTTTCTTCTAACAAATCTTTTCTTTTTCTTATTATTATAGGTAGTATATTTTTTATTTCCTTGTTTCCATCTAGTCAACTTATATTTCCTATTTTTCTTTCTATATTTCCTGGTAGTATGTCTTATTGTTTTACAGCCAAATTCCCATTCATTTTCTAGGATTTTTGTACAATATTTATCACTTAATTTATGTTTTACTTGTTTAGAAGCTTTACTTTGCAAACAATGTAAAGTTATTCTTTCTTTTGCAAAATTTATTCTATTTCCTATAGGATCTATATTTTGTGGTGCTATTCCAGTTTTTTTACTATGTTTTTCTAAATAAGAAATGTAATTTTTTATACAAATCTCATCCCATGGTGGTGGTAATTTATGAAAATAATGGTTTTTTCAAAATTCCATATTTTCATTTCTGATACTCATGAAGAAATTTTTTAAAAAATTCTTCTAGATATCTTATATCACATATTTTAATTTTTGACAATATATAACTAGATACACTATCTTGATCTTTTTTATCAAAGTATCCACAAAATTCTATTTTTAGGATAGAAGTTAATCCTTTTAAAAGTTCTTTGGGAGTTCCTATCTGGTTGATTAACTACCCTTTTTGTTCTTTTCCTTTATCAGATTCTTCCCATCTTCTTAAAAATTGTAGAATATCACCTTGAAATGTTCCAACAAAATAGTTTAGGAATTTTTCTTTTGACCAGACGGTGTTGTTACTAACAACTATTGTCATTGACTGAGCCCAATCATCTATGATTTTTTCATAGTCTGATATAGGAATATTAGAAAAATCTAAATATATTCCTCATTGAGCTACGTTTCTTTTATTTAGATCATCTACCCTATATGGTATAGGTTGAGGTTGACTAGATGATGATTCTTCTGGATTTTCAGATTTTATTTCATTAGTAGCTATATTTTCAGTTTGATTAAAAATTCTAATTATGTTATTATATTCTACATAGTCTCTATTTATAGCTCTTAAATGATCATTTGTTTGAAGGTCTGGTTCTGTTTTTCTTTTACCATAAGGATCTGTTTGGTCAGTATCCATAGGTTCTGGAATTTCTATATTTTCATCTTCATCTGTTGAAGTATTTTCTTCATCAGAATTATGACTAGTAACCTTTAAATCTTCTTGATTATCAGAATTACTAGAACAACTGCTTTCTGTATTATCATAATTTAGCGTATAATGATAATTAAATAGAATAAACAAATCTTTAAGTTTTTCATAAAGTTCTTCTATTAATTTTAAATATTCTACTCTTTCATTTTTATCTTTACTATTAGTAAATCTTCTTTTCCAATGTTCTATAAGTTCTTTATAAGATTGAAAATCATATTTCTGTTGAGTTATAGATTTTCTTTTTTGCTTTTCAGATTTTTTATTTTTATTAATAGTAGAAAATGATTCTTCTGAAGAAGTGTCTTCTTCCTCAGACAAGGTTAATATCATATTACTATTTTCATAATATAAGAGACCTAAATCTATTTATGGATCTAAGTTATTTTTATTATTAAGAAACTGTTCTAATTTATCACTAACTTCATATAATATTCTAATTCTGTTACTTCTCCTAGATTAATAACATGTTCTTCTATTTTATTACATAGTTTATGGAAATATATAGAAGTTATATCTATTAAACTATTAAAACCTTTACTAAGGACCGAAATATTATGTTCATTTTTAGAATCAATATGCATAGTATGATTGCAAATTTTATCTTTATATAAACAGTCTGTTTCTTCCATGAAATTTATCTTTGGTACCTAAAACTTTTCTGTTATGTCTTAACACTCAAAAGCCTATAGTCTCACTCAGACATCAATGGCAACAGTAAAACAGAATAACAGATATATGAGTTTTAAGATAAATAACCATGAAATAAACGAAAATTGTTAATAAAAGATAAGAACTTACAATGATATCTCCAAGTATCGTCACACCGGGGCTTCTAATACCGGTTACGAATGTTAAGTAGATGCGGAATTTGATAACTGAACTATTATTAATAAAAGTAAGATTTTACAAAGATAGAAGTTTTACACAGAGAGATTGCTTAAAAGTAAAAAGAAGGATTTCTAAACTATTTTTTGATGCCTCATTGCATCGCTATTTATAGCAAAATTTACAAACTCTATTTAGTTCCTTAATTCAATCCCGTACAGTGTTTCTAAGAAGGATGAATTTATGGATCTATCATATCATCTATCTTCTTTTGCCACTTGTCAATTTGATGTGATTAAGTTATTTTTTGCCATGTAACTTGGATTCTTTCCACATATATGAATAGGGTTCTTCCATATGTGTGGATAGGGTTCTTCCACATAGTTATTCTACACGTCTCTTTTGTCACATCATTATCCTTCTTGGATATTATCAAGATTTATTGTCTCTATCTCATCCAGATGTAGAGAATCTGGTGACAGCCTTGGTGAGTTCCAAGTTTCCCACGTGTTCTTGATTTCCTCGATTATTTCTGAAGGAAAATCTTCTATCTCCATATCTGCTATTTTCTTTAGCAGTTCTACGGATTCATCTCTTGTTTTCTGAATTACTCCAGTGTCATCAGCTACTATCATTTTTTCATCAGTGGATAATTTGTATGTCTATTGATGAAGTACATGTTGAGCTGTTGACATTAAATCAATTTCGGCTTGGATTTGAAAATATTTTGGATTATTGTAACACTTGTTAATAGTTTTTGTCAAGTGTTTTTTATCTTCTTTGGCTGCTGATAAATAAGAACTATCAATCATTCGTTGAATAATCCAAATTTGATATGGTTGATAAAATCGCTCTTTTTCAGCAATGCCAATAAGACTACTTATTTGGATATAAAAATAGTAATAAAAATCATCTTTATGTACTAAAAGTGATAATATAGATTTTATAAAAATCATATAAAGTACATGAAGACGATTTTTATTACTATTTTTATATCCAACTAAACAGTCTTATTGGCGTTGCTGAAAAAGAGCGATTTTATCAACCATATCAAATTTGGATTATTCAACGAATGATTGATAGTCCTTATTAATCAGCAGTCAAAGAAGATAAAAAACACTTGACAAAAACCATTAACAAGTGTTACAATAATCCAAAATATTTCCAAATCTAAGCCGGAATTGATTTAATGTCAACAGCTCAACATGTACTTCATCAACAGACATACAAATTATCCACTGATGGAAAAATGATAGTAGCTGATGACACTGAAGTAATTCAGAAAACAAGAGATGAATCCGTAGAACTGCTAAAAAAAATAGCAGATATGGAGATAGAAGATTTTCCTTCAGAAATAATCGAAGAAATCAAAAACACGTGGAAAACTTAGAACTCACCAAAACTGTAACTAGATTCTCTACATCTGGATGAGATAGAGACAATAAATCTTGATAATATCCAAGGATAATGATGTGACAAAATAGACATGTAGAATAACTATGTAGAAGAATCCTATCCACACATATGAAAGAACCCCATCCACATATGTGAAAAAAATCCAAGTGACATGACAAAAAGTAACTTAATCACATCAAATTGACAAGTGGTAAAAGAATATAGATGATATGATAGATCCATAAATTCATCCTTATCAGAAACACTGTACGGGATTGAATTAAGGAATTAAATAGAGTTTGTAAATTTTACTATAAATAGTGATGTAATGAGCCCAAATGAGGCATCGAAAAATAATTTAGAAATTCTTCCTTTTACTTTTAAGCAATCTCTCTGTGTAAAACTTTTATTTTTGTAAAATTCTACTTTTATTAATAAAACAAAGCATAACACAAGTATTTCAACTTTGATCATACAATTAGAGTAGCGTTACTGAAGTGATAGAAATTTCCAAATGTTTCCAGAACCTGGACTCCTACTCAATTCTTTTTTATCAAAGGCCAAATTAGTATTTTATTGATTCCACTGTGTTCTATTCAAGAGCAGACCTTTAGTGATATAAGCCAAAGAACTCTGTTCATAATTTGATATAGAACATTCATTTCAAAACTCAAAAGCTTACTGTGAACTGTAATCAATCGTCTAAGAACATTATAAATAAGAACCTTAGGATTTAAAGGGTCAGTTGATCCTGAATTAAAAATTACTCCTTTTATCATCTTTTTTAACCCCCCTCTTCTCTGAAAACGCTCAATCACTGAACCGTATCCACCAAATAATGCCAGAATTTACTTTTCCATGTGCAAAATTCCAAAATCAAAGACCTTTAGTCTAGGGGTGATCATAATCCGATTCGATTCGAAAAACTCGATAAATTTTTTAAATTTTGAATTAAATAGTTCGAGTTATTTGAGTTAATCAAATTATTTAGATCAACTAGAATAAAAAATTAAGTTTTTCAGTTTAATTCGAATATGAATTACACAATTCGAGTTATCCAAAAATCCAAATAAGAAAAAATAAAACTACGCCGTTTTAAAAAATGTTTACATTTTCTAAAGTTAAAAGTCAAAACCATTAAGTTAAAAGGCAAAATTATGTTGTTTTGATAAATGTTTATTCATTAAGTTAAAAGGCAAAACCATTATATTGTTTATGTAGTTAAATAATTTTGTACTTCGTTTACTAGTTAAATAATCGGTTCATGTAAACGCAACATTGAGTGTAAATAATAGGATTCGTTAACTCGACTCGTCTCGACTCGAAAATTTGACTCGATTCGATCCTATTCTAAAAAAATTCAAATTGAGTTCGGTTGCTAAAATAGGATTCAACTCGACTAACTCGAAATTTTTTGACTCGATTCGACTTGACTCGATCGAATACTCACCCCTACTTTAGTCATACCAGAAAAAGGAAAAAAAAAAGAACTTACACGAGCCAGCCAGTGTTGCTAAAAGTATAAAAAATGAAGCACCTTTCGCGACGATCGTCCTCTTTCTCTATACCCCAAATGGCCAACCCATTAGCCAATTCAGCTATCCGCCGATTAAGCATTGAAACTGGATCCAAGCATAGTAAATCCTTAAGTTCTACAAGAAAAGTAACTGCATGGATTCCCCTGGAATTATACCATTCCATATATCTATTTGTGATGATGGACGAAAAATGAGTGTTGGACATGACGGTGCCGATGTTCTTTTTGTGATGATGGACGAAAAATGAGAAGTGTTGAAGGAAGCAGCTTTCATGGCAAAAACTTCGAGATGAGGATTTAAAACAGGGAGAGGTTCATGTAATGGCTTCTTCAACATTGAAACTAGATTTGGGCTCTACTAAAATGGCTTCAGTTCTCCCTTGACCAAATTGATTTGCAACCCAAGGGGAAAGGGAAATAAGAGAAGAAGGCTGTGATTTTCCGGAAAATATCTTACCGAATTCAAAAGGGTAAGACATTTTCCTAAAAAAAGACCTCATTTTCCCAACTTATGTAAAATATTTTACCGTAGGAAATTATTTTCACCCAACCAAACACTAGAAAAGCCTGAAAAGCTTTTACGGAAAAGCTTTTACAAGTTACCAAACGGAGCCTAAATCAAGCCCTTTTATCATTAAAGTTATCCATCAAAGTTACAAAGCCAAAAGTGCCATTTTTTTGCTGGTTGTTTTCACCACATGGCAAAAACTAGTATTTAATGTATAAAACATTAAAAAAATCAACAAACATTTATAAAAAGTCATAGAAAATCGTATAATATTTTTTTATAATTTTCTATTGATTTTATATATAAAATGCATGTTTTTACCACCTGGCCACGTGGCAAAAATAGCCTGAAGAAAACCGGCACCCTTGGCTTTGTAACATTGACCATTAACTTTAACGGTCAAAGGGCTTGATTGATTGATTGTAATTCAAATGTTCAAGGGCTCAATTGAGTGAAAACAAAAAAGTTCAGCAAGCTTAATTGATTTTTTGAAAAAGTTTAGGGGGCTTTTCTGTACCCTTTAGCCAAAATTAAAGTATTTTTTATTGATATATAATATAATCATTCTGGTCCATAAAAATAATAATTAAAAATATACACACACACATATCCATCAGCAGATCACATCAACAGGAGAAACGATCTCCATAATCTATTACTGGTTTTTCAGATATACATCTGCAGTCTGCAGCATTCATCTTCATATGTAATTCATTCCATTTTCATTTTTGACTTCTTACGTGTTGAGCTTCATCAGTCAAGCACACAAGAGCAAAATCAAGAAACGAGGAAAAAGCAATACAGATATAAATTATCACTCCCAAACCTTCTTACTTTCCAAGAAAACATACGATTCATATGATATACAAAACCAGAAATAGGATGGCAAAATATTTAACAAGAGTTTCCAAATAAACATTTTTGTCCCCTACTAATTACTTTTTCTCTACTTCAAATTCTCTAGTTGTAGGACTAAGTAATTCCCATTTATTAGTGTTATATTCTTAAGTAATATTTTGTCCACTCTCTTACTGATTTCAACAAGCTAATAGCCCACTTAGTAATAACATTCACTATCTCAAATCAAATTCAGCCTATTCAATAAATCTATCCTCACTTAGTAATAGTTATATTTTCTGCACTTTCATCTTGCTTCTTATCGTATGCATGTTGCAAAAATTTCTGTTCGGTAAGATGAGGAAACCTTGTAAACCAGTAAAACAAGATGTTGCACGAAGACAGAAAGGAAGACTAAAAGGAACAAGTGCGGTGATGAAGGTTGTACGTTCCCGAGGCCAGTTAAATCGTGATGATCGTACCAATCGTACAGAATTTCTTGAGAGCCAAAACTTCATCTCTGGGACAACTATATAGCCTCTTCGAGTGAAGTTAAAAGGGCTGGGAATTTATTAGGAAAGCACTAATATGAAAGTAACACCATTCATGAGTAGTGGGAGAGACGGAGTTTATCGAAAGTAATTGGGGGGATGGAAGTCAAGTAGAAGTTAAAACCTAAGTAATAGTTTGGTCATAGGTAGGCCTGCTCACAAGTTGAGCCTAGACAGGATACTAACACCTTTCACGTTTGGCTAGGCCCCTGACCCAGCACAAAATATGGGCAATATCATTCGACTAAACCCAACCCTAATTACCAAAAGGGAGCCATGCTTGGCCCAACACAACCCACTCAATTTCTTTTTCTAATTTTATTTAACTGGCAGTCAAGCTTTACTTTGTTTACTTATTGTCCAAGGTTATTATAGTCCTTATCAATATTGGCATTTTTACGCGTGGTATCCATCACCGACAAAAGGACATCATTTTACTAAATCTTCACTTGCCTATAGGTAATGACCTCGCTCTGATATTTTAGGCAGAAACATTGTCATAGTCTACCAACTTCCTAAGTAGGAATTTAAGCCTTTGTTTAGATCAGGATATTTTATTTTCTTGTAGGAACAAAAAACTAGAAGCAACTATTGGGAGTAAGGCAAGACAGAACTTGAGTTCTAGTTCTCTAAAGGTGCTAGGACCCTCGTACCATTTAAAACAACAAATAGAGCAGACATTTTCACACAATGCAAATCCGACGCCTGATTCGTCTACTCCATACCTTAGCATTACTCAAGTTTTATACAGGAAGTTCCAGGCTCACTATCAACTTCTTAGCAACAACAAGAGCAAACAAAATGCAATGACAAGCGGTATTGGCAAATGAAAAATCCGTCAATTTACAAGGATGGGAACAATTAAGATGTGGTAGTGATGTGAAGGGGGCACTAACCTTCATTTAGAGCAAACCAAATGTAATGGCAAGCAGCATTGGCAAATGAATAATTATGATGTAGTAGTGATATGAAGGGGGCTCTAACCTTCATTCAGAAGAACCATAAATTACAAATATCTTTGGGATATGGAACAGTGATGGCAGATGATGCTCTGCAGCTACATGAATCCCTCCCTGCTCGTTGCACCAAATATTAAATCTTATATACTCAAAAGTACGGAGATGGTTGACCCAACCCAAAATAAGCTTGCCACTGCCCAAACGATACAGAGTGCAACCCTGTGGTGGAGTCCCTGGAACTTCCGATAACCATTTGACGGGCAAATGTTTCTTATCAAGCAAATTATACGCCTCCAAAGAACAAGAATAATTATCAAGGACAGTATACAGCACATCGTCCACGATTGTCGCTGTGTCAGACCAGTAACAAAATTTTTGTTCGAGGCAAACCCATGATTTACGATCATAGTAATAAGCGTAAAGAGTATCACTGGCATGGCAGTGCACCAAAATCCGAGATCGGGAAGAATCTAGAACAGGAACACATATATCGATAGCTTCCGGAGGGGGCGACAATGGTTCCCAAAAATCCCCACTTATATCGTAAACCTCGCCAAAATATTCAGAACCCAAATATTCGAAGACGTAAATCCTTCCTTCAGCAGCAAGAACCAGGGGAAAAACCCGAGGGAACAACATAGAAGTAGTTTTTCTCCACCCACGTTCAAGGTCCTTCAAATCTAATTGGAAAACATCGTTTACTCCATCATAACCACGAAAATTAGCATCATTTTTGCGCAATCCCCCAATAATGTAAACGTGGTTGCCACAGGAAACGGCAGTGGAACCTGAAGGAGCATCAGGTGGCATCGCCTTAATAAAGACTTTATTCCTTTCCAGATCAATAAAGCGCAAACCGAGCGTCATTTTACCATCGGTATCCGGCCATTTCTGGACGAAGGCCCTGATCAGTTCATCTGGCTCTCGCCCATCAAAGTAACTGGAGGAATCACTAGTATCGCCGCTCATGGTTCACCCTCAGCTTCGCCTTTCCAGATCCAAAATCGCTTTTAGTTTTAGGGTCGGGTTATTTCCTTCCTCTTTTTTTTTTTTTAATTTGGTTTGGGTTTAGTAGTCAGTCATTGACAAAAAAAATTTAAAGTTAAATAAATTTGTTGACAAGCTATTCAATTGTCTGTTTCAAGAAGTAAAAGGTTGATAATTTTTTTTAAGAAAAATAGTAATTTGCTTGTTTTAGTTGTTAATTTCCAAAGTAAAGATATTGGCGTAAAAGGTTGATAATTTTTTTTAAGAAAAATAGTAATTTGCTTGTTTTAGTTGTTAATTTCCAAAGTAAAGATATTGCCAATATGTGACTGTTTGTATTTTAAAATTATTTATTAATTATGATTATTTTTAATGAATATAAAATAATATTATTTCGTATCAAATATTAGAGATTTATTGAAATTTTATCAACCATTGGATCAATTGAATCAGGAGTTGATAGGTATATTAATTTAAATGAGACAAAAAATCGGTGGGCATGTTTATATGAACAAGTTGAATCAGATTAAATTGATGATTAAATCAAGTTTTATAATTCTTTATTATTTACTTAATATGATGGTTTAGAGTATTAAAAAAGATGTGGAAATGTGAAGCTTAAAGGTACGTTTGGTTCACTGGAATGAAATAGGGCTCTAATGAAATAGAGCTAACTTTTTAACAGTGAAAATTGAAAGAATTTTTAACAGGACTAATTTGCTCTTTACTCTAACGTAAATGAACTAAATTTGCCTAGGAACAAAATATAATTCAACTTTTAGTACATGACTTCCATAGTATTTTTACCGATTGCTCCAGCTTGCACATCAATTTTTGCTATAACTGTGTCGACATCCCAGTCTGCAGTACAAAAATGGTCTTTTCATTTTCAATGACACTGCTTGTTTCCCCATGCTCAAAATTAAACAAGCTGTCATAACAGTACATCACATATACCATTTTATATCTTAATTGCAAAACATAATTCTCCATAACTGGTTTCCCATAAGTTCTCCCTGGCAGCTAAGATAACATATGTTATCTAGAAACAACTGCATGCATCGATTATTTCTTGAAGCTTGCTTTGGTCTTAGGCATTAACGGTTCAAACTTGTGTCATTAGCTCTTTTCTTAATATTCTCGATCAACCGGCCTGCTCTCGATACAGCATTTTCAGATAAAGTTCGATGCTTAACAAGTTCCCTTGGATCTTTACTTGTCTTAAGCATATCAGCCATTGCTTCAGCTTTCCGAATTATTGATTTCCTCCTTGCTCGAGATGAGTCCTTGTCTCCAACATAGGTATTAGGTAATTGTTTGGAAGAACTGATCGAACTCATCATATCACATAATTTCCTTGCCATCTCAGTCATTCCATTTTTCTTTAACTCATCATTTATTCTCCGGAAAGTATTATATTGCGGAACCATACCTCTTTGTATCATTTCCTCAAATTCTGCAAAAGCATCTTCAAACCTTTGCATTTTGCATAGAAAATGAATCAACAAGGTACTAGTGGCAAAATCCCTGTTGTATCCCCTCAATCTCATTTCTTTGCTAACCTGAATTGCCAAGTCCAACCTCTCCTCCTCACACAACATCTTCAACAAAAGATGGTATGTAAGCTGATCCAGGGTGTGACCGGATCGAATCATCTTCGTATAAAGATTCATAGCTTCCTCGATTTTCCCAAGTTGTGAGAAGTACCTAAAGAAATAATTGTAGGCTGTAGTGGTTGGGATGAAACCTCTGCTAATCATCATCTTAAGTATCTTACTAGCACCTATTACATCTCCAGCCTTGCAATAACCTTTCACTAAAGAATTATACATGGAAATATCAGGGCCGGATTCACACAACAATACCTTTTCCATCATCCCTAATGCCTCCTTTAACCTACCGGCTTCCCCCAATGCATTGATAATTGGCTTATATACTTGAGAATTCAACTTAAGTCCGACTACCTTCATTTCATCAACCAATTCCATCGCCCTATCAACACAATGCATCATACAATATCCTTCTACAAGAATACCATATGTTACAACACTAGGTGATACACCAGCCTTTTTCATATCCAACCAAAATCTCTCTGCATATTCGAGATTTCTCGAATGAAACCATCCATTCAATAATATGTTATAAACCTTGATTGATGGAAACCAACAAAGGTCAGATTCCATCTTTCTAGTGAAATATTCAGATGCCAACCTAACATACCCTTCCTTACAAAGGCAATCCAACATTATTTCAAACACTTCAGTTTTCAAATCAGAATGGTAAATCTGATCTAAACTGCAAGCAAATTCATATGTACGGATAGCAGGATGAGGCATACCTGAAAGAATTTGAACTGCATAAACATCAGTAGTTCCAAAAGAACACTAAAATTCAACTGCAAACCAATAAGAATGCTTCAAAAAACTTCTAAAGCGGCTTGTGTAAAATATATTAAAAGGGAATTTACCAGCGCGAGCGTAGCGTCTGATCAAGATTACGAACGTATTAATAGAAACCAAAGTGGAAACCTTTTTTCCATCACCGATCTCATCAAGAACCAAATTCCAAGCCTTCTCAAACTCCCTAGCTTTACCAAGAATATTGATCATCGAATCAAACAACGTCGCAGAGGATTCCAATCCAGGTTTCTTTTCAGCCCGGAGAAATAAATCATGCAACAAATTTGGAGAAGAGATAAGAGAGGTATCTGGGTCTACCCCCGTTTGGTCCAGAGGTGAGTCGAGAGATGAAATGGCTGAGTTTTTGAGGAAACTGGAGACGATGGAAATTTTGGTTCGGGTGGGAACGGGGTGAGGGCTGATGCTGGTAGAGGAAGGAGATGAAGATGGCATGGGCCATGATGGAGCAGAGAAGAAGAGCTTTTGGAGGCGATGAATGCTGTGAAGGAACAAACGGCGTTGCAGTTTCATTTCCTTTTCTTTTTCTTAAAGAATTTCAGAGGTTTTAGGTGGATTTTAACGGCCATTATGTTGTTGGGTGAAAGCCCAAAGAAATGAATCTGCTACTAAAATCTCAATACAAACCTTTATAAAGAATAGTTTAGTTGGACAATTTTTTTAACAACATAATATAATATATAGAACTACTTATAACTCTTTTCTAATATATAAATAAGAGGGTAATACATTTCAGCGTACTCCAACTCACGTCTCCTGCATTGACAACAATGCTCATACCAATCAAGCTAAGATTCAATCGACATAATTAGTACAAATATAAACTTGAAATTAGAAAGATAAGTTTAAACTTTTTTTAAAAAAATAAGATATCTTCAAAATAAGCGAAAATTTTCCTTTCACTTTGCTGAAAACAAGTTACAGAAGTGACTAAATATTACCATTTAAATTAATCTATTACTAACCTATATACTAAAATATGTGTAAAAAAATAACAATTCTATCAAACATAGCATAAGTGATTTAAGCTCAACTAACTTCACAATCATACACTCTCTCTTCCTCAACAGTTTCACGGTTTAAAACTGTTCTAAAAACACTTCCAAAATAAAAGGATTGAAGTATTTTTGAACTAGTGGAATGTTCAACATATATATAGTGTTCCTATAACCATAAATGAAAATGTATAAGTACTTTAAAAGTTATAATTTATGGTTATTAATAAAGAGTTATGACTTTTTAATAATGGGTTATGTTCCTTAAATATGAAAGTTAAATCACTTCATTTTTTTAACAAAGAATTAATTACTTGAATAGTTATGTTTATATAACAAACGTGATTATTCAGAAGAAACACTTATTGAAAAAATATGTTTTTCTGAATAGACATGAGAATTCTTATAAATTTGAGTGAGATTTTATTTGGATGATTGATAAGTGCTAAAAGTAACATATTTTAACATTATTCTTAATGCATTTTTGGTGATCATCTGATGTTAATTATGGATTTTATACTTCTAATCCTTTAAATTCATGTTTTAATGCTTAATAGAGCACTTGGGAGCAAAATGAACGAAAAACAAGCAAAAATTGGAGCGCCGGAGCAAGTTGAAGGAGCCACACGGGCTGCACCTTTTCACACGGCCGTGTGAGCCACATGGTCGTGTTGATTTCAACGGATTGTACATTGAACAACAGAAAATCATGATTTTTAAGTTTTTCAAGCATTCTAAGACGTATATATATGACAAAAATAAGAAGATAGGAGGGACCTGTTAAAGAATACTTAATAAAACAACTTGAAAAACCCCATTGAAGCCGACTTTGAAGCAAATTTCTGTTAAGATTGAAGATTCCCAATTGATTTCTTAGGAAGTTATTATTAGTTTCTTTTATTCTTTCGGTTATATTGTATATTTGATTTTTCTCTTTTTGAGTATAAACAAATTTTCTAAATACCTAGAGGAGATGAACCTTACGATGAATTATGTCGTTTGATTTCTATTTTACACAATGAATACTTAGTTTCTTGTTCTCAATTATATGTGCTTAATTCTTGGTTTGATTTTTGTAGAGTATTAATTCATGTTCGATGTGCTTAAATAAGTGGTTGAATAGACCCTGTTTAAGATTAGATTTTGCATAATTGAGTGGAGTTGCATGTAATCCTAAAAATAGAACGACATAAATCTACCAGATTAGAGTCAAATATAATAGGGGAATCCATAGCACGAGTTAATACGATAATACGGATTTTAATTAAAAAGAAATTTTAATTAATCAACCTAGACCCAGTTGCTATTATGCTCAAAAGAGATATTAACATAATTTAGGGATTCATACAGATCAAGGTGTTAAGTAAAGAAATTGCGTAATTTAGATTGATAGTGACAGATGGAATCTATTCGGATTCTTAACTAGGTATTATTTCGTTTCTTGGTTGTTATTCGATTATTTTCATGTTTTGTGCTTTGCCGCGTTTGTTAGTTAATTAAATTAGTTAATTTTAGTTTTAATTGATCATTTGAATTATTCGGTTAAATAATAAAAAGACAGTAATTTTCGGTACTTGTAGTCCTAGTGTGAACAATATCTTTGCTTACCGTAACTATACTATTAATTGATAAGTGCACTTACCTTAGTAAAACTTTGTTGGACAAAACACGTTGCAAAACAAATATATAAATATAAATAAACAAATATTTATATAAAATAAAATAAATATTTGTATTTAAATTATTAGATACGAAAAACCAATAAGATTATGAAAACTAGAAATCAAATAAAAGAATCGAGTTTTACTATATGTTGAGGCTTGTTTTACACAGTTTCTTTAAGACAGATTCGGCCGCTCCTATGGTACTTGGAGAAATGTCGGTCAACTGTCTCTCAGGATACAACAATAAGATGATCGAAGCAGTAGCACCTCTGTAGTGATCAACGAACAAACCTTGCCTTCCTCTATCACAGAAATGTTTAAAAAAAATAGAGAGAAAAAGAAGAATTTTCGATACCAAAATAAGTTTGATGTGTGTCCCCAAAAACTTCTGTAGAATTCTTTAGGCTTTTATAGGCATTCAATATGGTGGAATTTTAAAAATTTCCATGAATAAAGATTAAAATCTGCATTAAAAGAGCCTTTATATCAATTTGAATCAAATCAAATCAAGATATATGTCCTTTTAAAACATATTTTGTATAATATTTGCTGAGAGAAAAAAAATTCGTATTAGGCTTAAAATATCTACAGGCTGTTCTTGGGCCCAACCGGCCCGGACATTTTGCGTTGTCTACATTGTGCGGGTGCGCCCCAACCCCGATGGGTTTGGATCTACACCACCCTTGCACGCGAGGCAAAATTTCAAGCTTAGTCATTGAATCATCCTTCAAGTGGGTTCTTATATATATACATATGTTACACTTGATATTTAATCAATGTGGGACCTAAGCTTTTCTTTTCCTCAACAAATATTCACAAGTGGCTTACTTTAAGCATCAATTTCTCATTCATCACTCAACCATTTTGAATATATGATATGTCGTTGTAAAGGTCTCGTGGAGTAAAATATAAAACCATAATTTTATGATTCAATTCTCCACCTTTACCAATCGAGAATATGCCTCAAAGTTTTCCAAAAATTAAAAATTTTCCAACAAATTTTTTAGTTAGTTTTGTGACCATCAATGATATACTAAAAAGTTCAGAAAAAAGTTCTTTTTATTTTTCCTCCGTCTTTTATAATTCTTAGATTGTTCTATAAAGAATAGAATTTGATTTCCCTATTATGCTCTGCTCAAATGCTTTGTAGATTATTTTTGCTAGTGCAAAACACAAATAGTTATCGAGTTTTATTGTATCCTTGAGGTTCATTTGCTTGAAACTCATTTGCACATTAAGTATAAGTGAGGTGAATAGAACCTTAAAGATAGTGGCTTGATACATGTCTTGGAGCATTGCCCTATTGATTGATTTTTCTATTTGAGTAAATGTTCATGTTTTGTTTGTGTGTTTGGGATTTTTCTCACCAATAATTCAAAAGTTCCGCACCAACATGTATTAGATAAGTGCTTTATATTATATTAGTTTAGTCCCCATATGTAGCTTCAACATTTTCCATCTATAACATTGTGGACTCTCAGGTTTTTGTACTTTCTATTTTTAGATAGTTATCACGGTATTTTGTTGCTTTAGATTAATTACAATAACAAATGGTGTAAGAATCGGATAAAATTAAATCAATCCAAAAAGAATCAAACAAAACCTACACATGGCATACAGACGCGATGGGATTGAGATCTATACATCGTAATTAGAAATGGCAAGACTCAAACTTGAGTACTCAAAAACCCAGGACAACCAACAAACCAAGGATTCATTGGCTATAACATTTTTAACTTTAATTCCACTAGAAATGAGTACTTTTTTCGAATCAAATTTATTATGGTAGAACATTAATATAAATAAATAATGTTTTGTAACAAATACATTAACATAAATAATTTATACAAGAACATTAAGTTATTTGAAATTTTATAAGGTTGATTGAGTAAATTAATGGAATCTTTGTCTTAATGTAATATTGAAGTTTTAAAAATTTTAAATTTTAAATTTGAGTCTTACTTATATAAATCGAATTGGTTTATTGAATTAATTGTTTAGTTTAATATTGATAATAATTAATTTTGATGGTGTAGTTAAACAAGATTGAAAAATAAAAAAAAACTAGTAATTTTCATAGATATGCATCCTAATCGCTGTGCAATTCCCCATTTAACAATAAATTGTTTTTGGGTACAGCATTTTAACACATGTTAAGTGATGAATGGTTGAGTTGATATTTTGAAATCCTGCCTTGGTTTGAAAATGGTGAGAGTCCCAAAGAACTCCCAAGCATTGTCTTTTAATGTAGCTGTGGTTTGGAACATTAACTCTTGGCTTCTTCAATGAGACAAACACAATGTTTCAGTATATATTACTTTGTTAATAAAATTTTGAAATGTTGAAATTAATTAGTCCCATTGGCGAATGATTGATTTGTAAACAGAAATGGGGGGCATGCTTGCCTGTCGGCTTCTTGGTGTCTCTATCACCAAACATGGTGTTGCACTTGGGGGGCTCAACGTCTCAATGCATTAACTAACCATTAATAAATGAAAGTTTATTCAAGGATTACGTACTTGGGCGCTCCACTTCTGCCCACTCTTATCTCTACCCGCTAGTTTTTGTAATTGAAAAATGCTTTTGAAAAAAGTGCCGTAGTTTGTGAATTTTAATTTTTTTTTATTTTTGTTAAAAATTGTGATTAAATATTGATGTAGCTGTGGGAGTGAGCTCGTTTGTTACTATAGTAGGGGAGTGGCCAGGGATAATGGAGACGTTGGTTTTGGGAGTTTTCTCGTAAAATAGGGATTTGTCCGATGTTGGAAGCTGAGTTGTGGGGGGTTTGAGGGAGTTAAGCCAGCGTGGGAGGAGTTAAGAAGATTGTTTCAGAGATGAATTGTACACAAGCAGTTAACTTGTTCAGTGGTCATACTTTGAATCAGAATTTGTTAAGGAATAGAGTGAATGATTTATTGGAATGAATGGAGGAATTTAAAGTGGTATATGTATCAAGACAAAAAAATAGAATAGCGGACAGTATGGCCGACCTTGCTATGAGAATGAATATTGAATGGAAAATTTTTTACGAATTTTGCTGGGTAGTGTACGATATTGTGGTGGTTAAGGCTCCCAACTCAATGAGAAGACAAAACGGATAAGTTTATGTTTTACTTTTGATGTTTTCTTTTTGAACAAAAAAATTTGTGATTAAATGTTAAATATCATTTTTCCATATGATGGTAGAAAGTTAAAAATTATTTTAGTTATATGCTATTTAAATAATTTAATATAATAATACATAATGTATATATTTTAAATATATTTTAATTAATTAATATAATTATTCATAAAATTAATGATATAAAAAATATTTTAAAAACTTAAATATGATGATAAATTACATTTTAAAAAATTAATATAATGATAGATGATATTTAAATAATCTAATATATTAGTACATTAAATATAAATTAATCTAAATTTTTATATGCCGTTTAAATAATTAATATGAATAAGGATATTTTGATAATTTTCACTTTCAAACATAAAAATTAGAAGCCAAAAACATTTAAATCTTAGCTTTTTGTGTTTGGATGGAAAAACACTTTCCTATTGCAATTTTAACCCAAAAAAACCAAATGTTCTTCATTGTTTCTGCGGTACAAAAACACTTTTAGAACCCCAAACACAATGAAGGATGGGGCCTTAATTGCACTTGAACTCTTGTCTCAACTCTTCTAGTTGTTTTAAACTAAGACTTAATTGATAAAATTAAGTTAGCTTAATATAAAAATTGCCCCCAAACTATACTTGTTTTTTCATTTTGATACTTAAATTTTTTTTGGTCAGAAGTGGTACTTAATTTTTTTTTTCTAGATTGGTACTTTCATCACTTCAGTCTTCAACTTTTCGAATTTAGTCAAACTACTATTTTTCAGATGGAAAAGTTGATTGCAACATTAAAAATTAATGGTGTTAGACTTAGTAGTTCGTGTGATAGTCCATGTATATTTCATAAAAAATTAAAAAATATGGTAAAATTTTCAAAAAAAGGTTTACTTTTACAAAAAATGTATCTACATAAGTAATGAAATAAACATGGGTGGATTGCAACATGAAATAGCACGTTAAAGTTGTTAAAATTTTAACGACTCAATCAACTTTCTTTTATCTAAAAATATCAATTCAACTAAATTTAAACGTTGTTGACAAGTCTTAGTTTGGTTGGCATCGACATTGTTTCCAGTACAAGAAGACATGGGTTCGAGCGCACTGAAATATATTTATCATCCTATTTAAGGATGATGAGGGTTAGGCCTAGTTCTAGGCATTGTATATAAAAAAAAAACTAAATTTAAACATTTGAAGGCTAAAGTAATTTAAAAAAAGGACCAAAATGACACAAATGACAAATATTAGGGGCTATATTTATTATTATGCCATTAATAAATACATTTTTTATTGGCATAGTGATAAATTTAGCCCTTAATGTTTACATTTTTTTGGGGTCAAATTCACCCTTATTATTATTATTTGAGTTAAATTTAACCATTAACCTTTCAAAAAGAGTAAAATAATATTTTAACAAAAATGTTAACTAAAACATTGATTTTTTAACGATATTGGCGTGACAATTCACATGACAGTCCACATGTACTTTATGCTAACATGACAATATGTGTCTTATATGTCACATCAATAAATAATATAAAATTTATAAAATGTTAAAAAAAATGCATGAAGTAGCTACCATATTTAAAAATTTAATGTTTTATTTAGTATTTCCGTTAAATTATTTTTTTGACTCTTTTTGAAAGATTGATGGTCAAAACTAACTTTTTTTGAAAGATTAAATTTAACTAAAAAAAATAGGGCTAAATTTATCGTTAGAGCTTTAATTTTTTAACTTATATATTGGATAATTATAAAATAGGTAATTTTAATTTTTCATTTTCATTGCCGGCGGGTACATTGTGGATTTTGTTTGCCTTCGTTCCAAGGAAACTTCCATGAAGCAATAAGCTTTCCATGTTTGCCTTTTAGTATTTGTTTTGATACCTAAATTCCCCTATTTCAAATTTTTACCTTTAATGGAAATTAGTATTTGAATAATATTTACTTTACATACATTTGCTACAGCAAGAAGGTGGAGCCAGAAAATTTTTTGAGGGACTGAAATAAAGTTGTATATTTGTATGATATCAAAAGTGAAATTTTATCATTTTAATAGCTCATATCTTTATAAATTTTAAAGATTTAAATTAATTTTTTCTCATTATTAAGGGGCTAAAGTGTAATTTTACTATTTACTAATTTAAAATTTTTAAAATTATAAAAAGATTAAAGGTGAAATTTTTTATTTTAGGGGAGGTCAGGGCTTTGCCAACCCCCTGCATCTAATATAAATATTTTTTTATTAATATAAAGATTTAATTGAAAACAAGTAATAATATGAGAGTTTATTTGGGTTAATAATAAAAGTATAAAGACTCCCTTAAAAAAATAAATAGCTTGGGTTTTTTTTTATGAAATATTTGAACATTTTATTTATAAAAATATTTATTACTGAAACGCTTTGATAAGTGATAAACCCTCTATAATTTGTAAAAGAAATTACATATATTTTTAATTAATTTTTAAAATTATAAGTAAATAATTCAAATAAATGTATAAAATTGTAATTCTAACGAAAATTACAAAAAAATTATGTAAATAAAATCGTTTTATAATCTATTTTCAAAATTCGTGGCGCAGAGTGATTGGGATACACAAATCTTACTTCATGGGTCAACTCAAAAGGAAGAAAAAAAGTCAAATAAAAAAAATGAAAGCACGGATGTAGAAAGGTAAGTTGGAAATATAAAAATATCTGTTTTGTATTTATTTTCAGGGCTAATATACTATTTGGTATCTTAATTTGGTTTCACAGTTCAATTTGATATCTAAATTTGGATTCAAGGTTGACTTTGGTACCTAAATTTTTTTAATTTGATACTTGAGCTTTTTTGCCCCAATTAAGTACTTAAATTACACTTCAATATTCACTTTAGTCTCTGAATCAATGTTTTTGGAGTCAAATCATTGGCTCTCACAAATTTAAACAAAATAAAACATTAAAAATTTATAAAATTAAAAAAAATATATTAAAATTATAAAACGTGATTCAAAATTTTTTTAGCTTTGCTCAACTAGTTCGTACTAGTTTATGAGTTATTAGGTTTTACCTCTATTTGGATTGGTATCTTGATTTGTTATGAAAACACTTATCTAAAATTTTCTTGTGTCCTAATTAAGTACCTATGTTTTTTTATTAGAGTGTATATGTCAAATATCATTAAGTCATATGATACCATTTGATATCAGTATCAAATCTAACATTGAAGCCAAACCTAGCTATGTACAAAACAAATTTAGGTATTAAATTGAATATTAAAGTCAAATTCAAGTACCAAATAATAAATTAAACCTTATTTTAAAAGCATTTCAAACCGTAGCAGCGTCCCGCCCAGAAAGCTACGCTCGTCTCTGCTTATATCAAACAACCTAACGCTCTTAAAAGCCTCAAGCTCAGCTCATTGTCTCTAGCTTTTTCGCTTTTTTTTTTCTCAAAGAATCGAGAAAAAAATAGGCAGAGAGACCGAAAAAGATAGTAGAGAAAACCTCTCCACGCTTCTTCATTCGCGGTCTCGGAGCTCCCCACAACACAGTAAGCTTCTTCTTCTTCTTTTTAAAATATTTTTAACCGTAGCTATTGGTTTTTTGCATTTCAATTATTTTGGTTAGTAATGCTGGTTGTTGGATCGCTGGAGTTTAAGAATTTCAATTTTTTAGATCTATGACAGAGCTTCTTTTTTCTATTCTTTTCGAATAATTCTTCTTCTTCTTCTTTTTTTTTTTTTTTGGTTAACTTTATCAAAGCTCGGTTTTGTGTTTTATTTTAGTAATTGAGATTTATTCAAACTTTCATGTGCATTACATTATTCTTATGAAGCGTTAGTTCTTCTTGAGCAATTGTAATGGAGTCTTGGAGATTTGGACTTGGCCAGGGATTGAAGAATTTGTATTTATTTTTTTAAGGAACAGCATAAATGCTCAAATGTATCAAATTGCTATTTAGGTTTTAGAATCCTCTATTTGGCTTACTCAGAGAATACCGTAAAAAACAAAATTCAGTTTCTTCTTTTAAACCACACGTTGAAAGAAAGTGAACTTTTAAATAGTACAGCAATTTCTAATTTAGAGTTCTAGGGTGATTCAATCTTTCTTAGTGATACTGCTAGTGCTGAAGCATTGCAGAGATGTTATAACTTAAAAATCCAGTGCCAAACTTCCCGAATACCCATTTCCTCTGTTGGAACTTGAGAATTGAGTCTTTGGTTTTGGACTCCGAAGGTCTCAGATTCCAATATTTGAAAATGGAAAAGGGTGACCTCGCATGACTCCATTGATTCTTCATATAATGGAAAACTTAATTCTAGTATGCATGAGGCTAAAGTTTCTGGAGTCAATAAAATTTTCATAGTATCGCAGAGCTTATGCTGTTCAGAATTGATTGAAGTCATAAAATTTTTGTCTTCTTTTTCTAGAAAATTGTAGTCTAATGTGTATTATTTTCATCATGTTACAACGATTCGGTGTTAGGAATGCAGGTTCAATGAAGAAAATTTCAAATTGAAAATCATGCATTGCTCTTCTAGAAGGCAAACAAGTATAAGGCAAACAAGTATGAGTAAAGAAAATGAACCTATTGAAAGTATTGAAGAGCCTACAGGAAGAATTACTCGAGCACGGGCTAAAGCACAGAGGGGAGCAGAAGGAATGTGCTCTTCAAAACCATCCTTCAAGCAGGACCAAAAATGTGTTCTTCGGATGAACTCCAAACGTGCATCATCGGATGAGAACAAGACTTGTGTGGCTGCCACTGTTGGCCTTCAGCCTAAAAGAAGGGCAGTGCTTAAGAATGTAACTAATGTCGGTGCTAATGGTATGCAGATCGACTGCTTAAATGTAACCGAAATTCAGGTGAGGACATCTTTTGATTTTGTCCTGAAGTTCAGTCTGCAAATTTCGTATGCACCAAACACTAATAACATTTATCTAGGAACTTCGAGCTTCTTTACAGTATATTACCCAAATAAACAACTGAGAAGATGAAGTTCTTCCTGATAGGGGTCTGAAATGCTGGAATGGCTTTTGCATCTGTTTATTCTCCTAGTGGCAAAGTAATTTGTACTTACTGAATAGTTTAAGTTTCTCTTATTATTACTGGTTGACAGACCTCCAAACAGACCATTAGAGATCCTAGTGAGAAGAACAAAGAAATGGTTGAAAGTATCTTCATGGGGATTCCATCTGTTGAAGAAGATGTGAAAGCAAAGTTAGCCGAAGACTTATCAAAAATAAGGATGATGGAAGCACATGAAAACAGTTTACCAGTAAAACTGGATGAAAGAGGTGTAGCAGAACCTACGTGTCTTGGTGCAAGAGAATATGCTGTAGAAAATTCAATGCTTCCAATACAGGCTTTTACAATGCCTTTTGGACACCAAAGCCCTAAAAGGAAAGGTTTGTGCTCTTTCTAAAATCATCAAAGGAAAGGACACAGATCATGCGGTCCAGCTGTCTAAGAAATTGCATACCTCTGTTTTAAAAGGTGTCAAGACTGCTCTAAGGTTAACAGACAATAAGATACTGCAAAGTATTACTACTGTTCTGGGTTATATATATCATAATGCTCATTGCTTTTCAGTCCGTTCATGTTTATGGAACCTCATCTGAAAATATGGCATTTTGCGTGTTTTATTTTAATATGATTCTAGTATTTAATGAAGATAACAGCCACAATAATGTCTTGGTTTTGTAGAATATAACAGTTTTTGGAAGAAAACAGCTAGTTAGCCCTTAAAATATTCTGCTGTAAATTTATGTTGGTTTTGATTGGATATTGCAGTAGAAGACGACGTTTGCAAGAAACTAGGAGTCTCGAAAGATGTTGTGGATATTGATTCAAACCTAAAAGATCCTCGAATATGTAGCTTGTATGCCCCAGACATATACAATAATATACGTGTTACCGAGGTTGGTGCTGCGATTTTCATCCAGTAAATGCCAGTATATGATTGTTTTCCATGCGCTTAGCAAAAAAAAAAAAAAAAAAAAACTTTTTTCATTTTCGCACTGAACACTTTTCTATCTTATTATTCTGTAAATTTTATTTGATGATACCAGCAAACTTAGATACTAATTTCATCACATTATCTTCTGCAGCTTAACCGAAGACCTTCAACTAATTATATGGAACAGGTGCAGCGGGATATTACCCCAAGCATGCGAGCCATTTTGATTGACTGGTTAGTGGAGGTAAGTCAATGTAGTTAAATTATAACCAAATAGTTACTTGCATCTCAACCTGCTTGAATGTAGGATAAGAAGCTGAAAAAGCTGCAAACTTCTGCCTAGTTCAAGATATTATGGTGCATTTCTAATTTGTTGTTGATCAGAACTTTTTTCTCATAAGCAGAGACAAAGTCTACTGTTTATTTTTCTCCTCATTCAAAAGAATCATATATTTGTCAATTTCTGAATATAAGGATATTCTGTGCTTTCTTGAAATGTATAAAGAGTTCGTTTTTCATTCCTTTTATTTTGTTAGTATGAACTAAACTTTAGGCTATTTGATGTGCTTGTTATTTATAGTTTTTTCATAATGTTTCAGGTTTCTGAAGAATATAAGTTAGTCCCAGACACACTGTACCTCACAGTGAGCCTCATTGATCGTTTTCTCTCTCACAATGTTATAGAAAAACAAAGACTCCAGTTAGTTGGTGTTTCTTGCATGCTAATTGCATCGTAAGTTCTTTAACTTATTCCATGGAAATTAAGAATTATGTTTCATACATCTCTTCTGATGGTAGTAATTGTCGACCATGATCCTCTTGTCTCACATTATCATGTTTCACTCAAGTCGCATATGCATGTGTGCCAGAGAAAGGCACTTTTTATGTTTTCGGCATTGTTAATAAATATGAAAAAGTAGCCATACGTGTTGAGCCTAAAATATGCACCAAACTTTTTAAATAAGGCTGGTGATGTTTGTAACATTGATTATTATTATCTCTCTGTCATTAAGGACTCTGAGAACTTTTCTTTTATGGTTTGAAGAAAGTATGAAGAGATTTGCGCACCAAGAGTGGAAGAATTTTGCTTCATCACTGATAATACCTACACAAGTGGAGAGGTATCTTCAGCTACTTACAGGATTCATGAGTTCATTAGAGGGCAGTAATGTTTGTTACATTACATATTCTGTTATACGAATTTCCTGATTCTGGCTATGTGACAGGTGTTGAAAATGGAGAGAAAAATTCTGAATTTCTTGTATTTTCAGTTATCTGTTCCAACCACAAAAACATTTCTTAGGTAATTGACACCATCTTCTAAAATCTAAATACTCCAGTAACTAATCATCTGACACGAACTCTGGCTTTAGCCCAAATAGTTCACCCGCCTCTCTTTAGAAAAACTAATCATACACTTAATTTTCAATTTTGCAGGAGATTCATTCAAGCAGCACAAGCAACTTACAAAGTATTGTATCTTCACTATCTACTTTTTTATATAAAAAATTCAATATGATCATTAATCAGTGAAAAGGGGGAAAAAACTGATTTGTACTTCAATTGTATTGGACTACAGGATCCTTGTATAGAACTAGAATTCTTAGCAAATTATTTAGCAGAACTGAGTCTTGTTGAGTACAACTTCTTGAAGTTCTTACCTTCACTCATAGCTGCATCTGCTGTATTCCTTGCCAGATGGACCCTCAATCAATCAGTCCATCCATGGGTCTGCAATCCTTGTTCCCCTCCCTCCCTCTTATTGTTTTTTTTCTTATAATTAGAAGTACTTTCTGAAGGACACATTCCCCATTGTTTGCAGGATCCAACCTTGGAGCATTATACTAGTTACAAAGCATCAGAGCTGAAAACTACAGTTCTTGCACTGGAGTATTTGCAACTCAACACTAATGGTTACTCCCTCAATGCCATTCACGACAAGTACAAACAACAGAAGGTAAATTTTGTTGATCGATAGCTTCCAACTTAATAATTAACTTAGTTCTATACATCCTAGATCAAATGATTTAATTGATGTTACAAATGACAGTTCAAATGCGTGGCGACAATGAGTTCCCCTGAAAAAGTTATATCAGTGTTCTCAAGAAGATAGTGAAGGAAAGCCGGTTCGTCTTCTAAAAACGTAAAACCATAACCATTTTAATATTATTCCTCCCTGCCACTGCTCTGCTTGGAGAATCTTATTCGAATCTTAAAAAGATCTTACAACTTTTAGTTTTTTATATATATAAATCTTATAAATTGTCCCTTCTATTCAATCTTTATGATTAAGTTGTAACATTGTTGTCTTACAGGTTCTGGTGCTTCCAGTTCCAGACAAACTTCACTGTAACCTTGTAATTTGCTATTGCCACACGTTTTTTTTAAATAAAAATAAAAATAAAAATAAAAACAAAATCTTGGTTTTGAACTTCCTTTCTCCAATGGGAACCGGGAAGTCCTAAACGCTACAAGTATTTTTATTTGATTATTGTATTTATTTCATTTGCTAGGTTGGTAGTCGACAATGAAAGACGTGTTTGTTTTACGGTATTGCCATTAATAATATAAATAAAGAGGGTAAGGTAAAATTTTTTTAAATGGCTTTATGGCATGGCCAGCAGAAGCTCCACAGTACACCCAACAGTAGCTACATCTATTAGATGATCCCATTACTTCCCATCAGCACTAGTTACTGCAACCAGCACCCATTCTTAACTTAATTGGTAAAATTGTATTGTGTATTTGAGGTGTTTATGGAGTTGATCTATTTTGGTATTATTCTGTTTTATTGCAGTGAATCGTTGTGGTTTTTCTTTTAGCTGTTATAGTGTTGATGTTAATAAACACTTACGAGATTGAAATTAGATGTTAGATTTTGGACTTTTAATTATCGAGGCACACAATTAATAAGTACCAATGTTGAATGACACAGGTGCTAAGTTGATGTTTGGAAATTGATACATGTATCACTCGCTGGATATACTACATTGCGTAAGTCCATATATCATCATTTCTAAAAGTTGGAATTACACAGAATGAAAAATGATTATACATGTTCCACATTAATCTTGCATTGAAGATAACAAGTTACAAAACTAATGAAAGAATCAACCCCTTGTATCTCAAGAATATATAAAATAATTACACTATAATTTGGAAGGAAAATAATGATCAAAGATAAGCCAATAATAGGTTACATGGGTTTTAGGGTATTGAAAGATGATGATGAGGCAGTTAAAACTATGATACACAGGCAACCCAACTCTACCTGTTTGTAACAACCAATATGCCACTTAATGACTACATCCACCAACGCATTCGACGTTTCAGTGCCCTTGGATAGGGAAAGATTTTCTACGTCAACCCCCTAAAGCACGTTTTAGTCCAGCTTGTTGCTCGGGTGTCAACCTTGTAGGGAACTTCACATCGAATTTGATCTTAAGATCACCTCTATTACCAGGCTCCTTTGCAATTGGCATTCCTTCCCTGGCAACAACAAGCTCATAACCCGGGTTGATAATGTCGGTTACAGACAATGACAAGTTACGGCCATCAAGAGTAGTTAGATTTATCGTAGTGCCCCCTAGTGCTTCTGCTAGTGACACCCTTTTGTTGACAATAAGATCATTTCCATCTCTTTTGTAAAGATCATGGGGTTTCTCATCAATTACAAATACAAGGTCTGCTGGAAGCTGATTTGGCTGCTCATTTCCTTTTTCAGGGAAAGTAATCTTTGTTCCTTTCTTCCACCCTGGCTTCACATCAATGGTTAATATTTCCGATTCCTGTGCTTGCCGCCTGTAAGGATCCAAAGTATTGTCTGATCAGCAAGATCAAAGATATAAAGCTACCAATAATGATGCCATCATCACAACAGTGTAATTAAGGTGAGAATATCTCAGTTGAGTTCATAGTTTTCAGCATGAAAACAATATGCAAGCATAGAAAACACAATATCAAAGAAGATGAAAGAAATAAACTCGTCAGCCACCATTCGATCGAAAATATAATTTATTTTCTTTATTTTCCTCTCGAGTTCATAAAAAAATGCATGCTGATGGTCAACTTGCAGGAGCTAAAAAGTATATCAAAATGAAACTTCAGTCAAGCAAATGCAATAGAGGATCATGTATGAGATCAAGATTCATACCCTGATGCATTGACTATAGTTCTTGAGATCTTCATCTTCCTTGTTGAACCAGTATACAGCTCTTCAAGGGTGCAAGGCAATTTGCTCTCAACCGGGGGCGGTTTCCGAGGTGCAGTTGTCTCGTTGTAACTTCGAAAATTGTTGTCAGTGCAACCAAATCCTCCTCCGAACTTCCCTCCTTCAGATTGGAATCTTGAAGACCTACCTGGTCCTGTTGACCCAAATCCGAAAGGACTACTTCCAAAGAACTCGGCAAAGATATCCTCTGCATTCCTAGGGTTGAATCCATTTGGCCCACCAGTGCCATTTCCATAGGATGGTCCGCTGCTGCCTGGTGGAGGCACGTCTTTCAACCCTTCTTCACCATGCTGATTGTAAATTGCTCTTCTTTGAGGGTCACTCAAGACCTGAATCACAAAATTAACTTAGTTCCCCATAAGAAATCTAAGAAGACGACAGATACTGGCACTTGCATCTCTCCATGCTTATCTATACCATAGTGATCCAGGACAAGTTTGACTCTATTGTATTTTTGTATCATTAAGCACATGTTAAGATCAGATAAGTCATCAAAATAAACTAGAAAACCATATTGCAGCAAGCACAACCTGTTCTAGGGCAGTGACTACCTTTTGTTTCGGCAGTTACGGGCTCCTCTATGATGTACCAATTCCTGGTTCGGAGCCAGACACCACAATCTGCTCTCTAGAAATTTCTCAAGGTTAAAATAAACCATATTCCGGGACCTCTAACGTGACTACCATAACTAATCAGACTAACAAGATAACATGGAAAAATAAACAATAGTTTAGAATCTAATACAGTATTGGAAAGAAATATCAGACACATAATTACATAACCAAAAGCTCACTAGGAGCAGTCGAGTCCTATGTTACACGGATTTGGGTGAGTATCGCATGTGGTAAACTAATAAACTGGACTCTGCAAATGCTATGCATTTATTATGTTGCTGGGACTCCCTATTTTTCTTGAAGTACTTGTGTCTAACACTCATGTTTGACAAATAGAGAGAAGATACGACCTTTAAGGATCCTCCAAATACATGAAAAAACTTTAAAAAAATCCATACATACTCGTAACCAACACTCGTATCTGAGTACAAGTAACATAGATGCATTTGTATTTTATCCCTCTTCTTATTACCATTCATCAATTTCTTACTCCAATCTCTAATTCCCTTTCAGGAAAGGCAATAGCAATAAAGATTACATCTCTAAGACTAATAAATAGCTATGCTATTGGAAGATTGAAGCAAATACATTAATTTCTTCAGGCCTTCCTCTATTAACATTAATTCATTCAAACACCCCTTTTTTTCTCAGCTAAAACAGTCAAGATCATTGTGTTTCCCTCCAGGCAAATACCATAATCAAATGACAATGGAACTCCATAAAGAAAACAAAATTGTTCCATTATTTTCTTTTTTCTAATATAAAGTCACAATTAAAGAGAAACAAAATTAAGGAAAACGAAGGAAATACTCGCCTCATAAGCCTCAGAGATCCGTTTGAAATTGGCTTCAGCTTCTTTTTTGTTGTTTGGGTTCTTGTCAGGATGCCATTTCATTGCCAATTTCCTATATGCTTTTTTCAGATCATCCTCTGTAGCATTCCTGTCCACTTGCAATACATTATAATAATCCACCCCCATTCTTCTTTATTTTCTCTTTCACAATTTGATCCAAAATCCTATAAAACCATCAACAATTTGACAAAAACCCACAACATTAAAAGAAAAACACCAATTTCCCTTCAAATCTCTTCGTAAATCCAAATTCTGCAAGAGAAAATCTATAAATTTAACAGTTCCATGATTGGAACATGAA
The DNA here is from genome assembly GCA_025698475.1 of Gossypium anomalum. Lineage (NCBI taxonomy): Eukaryota > Viridiplantae > Streptophyta > Magnoliopsida > Malvales > Malvaceae > Gossypium > Gossypium anomalum. The sequence goes on from CM046961.1 coordinate 8,332,112, forward strand.
AAATGGAGATTTTGTCTGCAGACAAGATTAACACAAAAAAACAAGCTAGACAAATTCAAAAAATTCCTATAATTAAAACCAAAAAAGGAGAAAGAAAATAAAGAATATGAAAGGGGTTGAGAGATTTGGTCTCTGTGTGTGTGGTGAATCGATGTGGCTGCAAATTTTGTTTGGTTAAGAGTTAAAAGACCGTGTTTGTTGGAGACTTTCAGTACATAAAAAAACGAAACTAACGGAGATTATATTAAACCAATGTCAGTGTAAATAAGAAATTAATGGTTTTTGTTTTTTGTTTCTCTATTCCTGGAAATAACAAAATAATGGTTTGCATTTTGGCAATGAAGAGTGTAAAGCTAAATCCTAGGACAGTGTTCGGCGTTTGAATGGCAACGCCATCGAATTGGAACCCTTCGCCATTTTTAACCACTTTTCAAATCTAGCTTTAGCTTTTATTTTTATTATAATATTTTATCAATTTCAATTTTATTTTTTTGGTGGGGCCAACTTTTTTGGATCAATTTTTGAAGTATCGTTAATAGGATAACCGATCGGACCTAACTAGGTTTGTCTTTCATGTTTTGCTAAGAGCCAATGTGAGTGCTTAGTGGACTTGGGTCATAAAGCCGAAAATGTCTCTCATGTTTTGCTAGGAGCCAATGTGAGTGGTTGTCCAGTGGACTTGGGTTATAGAGCCAAAAATGGCTCAGTTGGTGGACCAACAAAGCTTAAGGAGGAAGTATCAGTATAGTGTGTGTGGGGACTCGAACCACTAATTCGAAGCTTATAACCTATTTACTTGCAAATGGCACTCATCACATGTTGGCTCTTGACAAAGTACGATAGGTAAAACCCTTACCGAGGGACAATACCTTCAATTAGGGGTGTTTAAATAGTTGGTTCGGTTAATACCCGAACCGAGTTACTGTTAGCTGGATTACTCGAAATATAAAAATCTTTAACCGTTAATAGAACTAAAGTTTTTTCAAATAAATTAACCGAATCGAAATATTTCGATTAATTCGATCGGTTAACTAGATTAATCAAAATTTACATGTTTTTGTCTTTTGGTTAAAATAAGTATAAAACATATAAAAAAAACATATTGCTAATGTTCATTTTCTTTTATTTAATAGTTAAAAAAATTAAATGGAGGTGAATATAACACTACATAAGTCTTGAAAACAACAAATATTTCGATTAATTGGTTAATTCAGTTAATTACCCTGTTTCGAACCGAATTAACCAATAATTGAAATTCTAAAAAATTATTAATCGACCTTCAATCGAACTAAATTCGACTACCGATCAATTAACTGAATTAGAACAGTTCGGTCAGTTAATTCGATTTTAACCGAATTGTGAACACTCCTACCTTTAGCTGTTGTGAGTTCGACTAATTTCTTAACGGACCAAACTTCAAAGACTTCTCCTGACGAAGTCGTCTCCCCTTAACAATTTTATAATATTTATTTGAGTCTTAGATATATTTTTGAGAGCTAGGTTTATTAATTATTTTTAAGGTTTAAACCTAAGGCTAGAATAAAAAATTATTTGTAGTAAAGATGAGTAACTTTACTTGCAAGAAAGAAACTGTCAACTGAGCATTGAGCAGAGCATAGTAAGAGTATCAATTTCTATAAAGAACTTTTGTAGTAATTTTTTATAGAGCAATCTAGGAATATTAAACTATGAAGGAGGATAGAAAGAAACTTTTGTTTCTGAATTTTGATATGTCTTGATATTTATTGCAAATGAAATTTGTCTCTTACATAAAAACATAACTATCCAAATGTATAATCACATCTTTTAGTAATAAGCATAATTATTTAATAGATACCTACTTGAATAATTATGATTATTTGTTAATAACCAAGCAACATAACTTTCGGTAATAAGAGACATAACTCATCACTATGATTAATGACAACTCTTGGTTAATAATCAAGTAACATAGCTTTTCGTTTGCAACTATTGAAAAATTATATATATTTTGAAAACATCCAAACAATTTCTCTTCATTTTCAAAATATTCTAGATTTTGATAATATTGAAAATCAATTGCATAAATGAAGATGTCTTACGATTGAATCTTCACTTAAAGAAAACATGTTGAAGTTAATCGAAATTGTATGGTAGACTATGCTTTGAACTAACTATTTCATCTAATTAATCGAACACATCTCACATAATTATTTCAACACCAGTCAATACACAACATCCGATGGCATTATTATAGACACGTGTTTGTAATTTCTTTCCATGAGTGCTGTTAGAGCCTTTAAGCTCCTTGAAGCATCCACATTCCACACTAACATAGGTAGGTCACATTAAGAGTGTTCCTATAATTATAACACTCTAATATATTTATGTTATAGATCTACTAAGAGTGTATCCCATTCTTTCTTTTATCAACATGGCTAGCTAATAATTTTAATCCAAGATGATATATTATAGGTTATTTTACAGTGCTAGCATTCACACACTAATAATGACATATTTTGTCTAATTAAACTCAAAACTTGACATTATACAAGCATTGAGTTGAGTTTCCATTATGAGTGATTCAAATATTATAGGCTTGCACCTCATCCCTAAATTTTCAAATTTCCAACATTGCTATATTAATAATTCATACCATATGGTGAGGTTTTATATTTATTTGTGCTTTGAAATTTCACAAGATCAACACCTCCACCATGTTCAATTATCCATTCATTCATAGAAGAATTTTATCAAGGATACCTTTTGTATAATTATCAATTTACATTGATCACTTTATTTTTTTCTTATCATGATGGATTCATATTTTTTTTACTTTATTTATTTCTTGATATTTAAGAAATTAATTTTACAATTAACAAATATATGAAACCATACATCATGTCTTTTTTACCAAGTAAGTTGTTTTAAATAGGCCGTAAAATCCCTTGGTGAAACAAAACATATTTGCTATTTTTTATTGCTTATTTCATAATCAATATAAAATAACTCTTCCCCCCCCCCTCCTAACAAACTATATAAATATAAGTGTCTTTCATATAACAATCATATTAAATGATATCTTCCATCCATTCATTTGACTATAATAACACATTCATACATTCTTTACCATGGACATTATTAGTCATTTTGTGACGATAACAACTCGATTTTCAGTGGTATCAATGTGGTTTTAGAGTCTCATTTCTATAAACCGAGTCTGTAAATATTAAATATGAATATTTACCGAGTTGGTACAAAAGAATATTAGTGTTTGGCACATCAATTTTGTCTATTAATTATTTAATTAAGATACAAGGACTAAATTGTAAAAACTTAATGGCTACAGGTTTTTAATTGGCCAAAAACTTAGAGAATTAAATAGTAATTAACCAAAGGTCCAAAATGACAATTAAATCATTTTGGAATATGTGATAGTGGATGATGATGGGGAATTACATTAAGATTGGATAATAGTTAATTATGTTAAATAAATCATAATTAAATTAATTAAGATTAGTTAACAACTAATCAAGGTACAAAAGACATAAGATAGTGGGATTTTTCCATCTTCTTTTCTCCTAGCTGACCAAGCTTAGAAACCTATGGAAAAACTATTTTTGAAGCTCAAAACTTTTAGCTATCAATTGGTAAACTCAATTTAAGTCATTTTCTTGTAATTTTCATGTTTTTGAGGTCATGAGAGCTTGATTTAGCTAGCCCATATACCAATTTGTAAAATTGTTAAATTTTTTTGAAAGTTACCATTATTGATTTCTTGAAGAAATTTCTGTGAAATAGATAGGTTTTAAGCTTAGATTATAAAAAGGACTAAATTGTAAAGTTTAATTGTTAGTTTTGTACATAGGGACTAAAGTGAATAAAATGTAAAATTATTGTGAGATTTTGGTATAAATAGAAATTAGAGGGTCCCTAATGAATGTAATTGAAGTCATATTTTAAACTGAGGCTAAAAATTAAAAGTTATGGCTATTTTGAATTTAGGGGCTAAATTAAATAAAAAGTAAAACTTTAGGGGTATCAAAAAATGAGATTATATAGGTTCATTCATGTCATGGTATAATGTGTAAATGTTTGATAGTGATGGATTGTATGGAATAATTGTATAGATTAAGAATTGGATCAAAACGGAGGTAATCGAGGAAAAGCTAAAATTGGTGATTAGTCCCTAAAGAATCAACTTGTTTAGTGTTTTGAACAGGTAAGTTCATATGGTATTGATTTACTTAGGTTGTTATGTATTTGATTTGGACATATATGTTTGATTGTGAACTGGTATGAAAGGAGAGAATTGGACTAAATTGAAAAGTGACATTTATATGTGTAATAGATGCTCGTGTGAATTTAGTAAAGGTTAGGATACGAATGACATGCCGATGAGGTATTGTGTGCATTTGTACATGATTTATTGTAGATGTTACGGAGGTCCAACATTTGTTGTGGATTCTCAAATATATGTGACATAGATTTAGCTCAGACGAATAGCCTGATATGTTGTTATAAAGGTTTAGCTGGGACAGGTAGCTTGATATGTATACATTTAGCTCAGATAAGCAACTGGTCTGGTGTAAATACTTGTGTATCCGAGTTATTTTACTAGGTTTTATCGGGTGAAATAGTTTATATGAAATGAGAAATTGAAATAAGATGAAATGAAACTTGATGTTCAATGGAAATTGAATGAATTGAGTATCCTTTGACACATATTTGATTATGTTATCATTAAATTGAATGAGCTTTTGATATTAGTTATCCAAAATGACATGAATTGGCATGTTAAGTAACTGTGACTGTCGAAACCTTTTGAAATCAACTTTTATTTTATAAACGAAATTGGAGTCGCCACCAATCCTTTTTAATTAGGTGTGATTGGATCACCTCAAAGTTTTGTTACATTACTAAAATGTTAAGATTATTTTTTGTCTACAAAAATCCGAAAGAAACGGGTTCGGGAGTCCGCCACGTACGACGAAGGATTAGCACCCTCATAATGCCTAAAGTTGGTACCAAAATGATTACTTGGTGTCTTAGTCTCGAAAGTTGAAAATTTGAAAATTTAAATATGATCCCTCTTTGCATGATTTTTTAATTAAAATCATTTAGTTAAATCAAAACTTATATAAGAAGCATTCTTATTTCGAGATAACCAAAATGAAAAGGTCATATCCCGTAAGTTAGGACGCGACATCTCGAATTCTTAAGAATAAAATTGCTCGTTATTTAATTATTGTTTAAATCTCATGTGTTTTTAGTTTTAAAAAGATGTTTGGTTATTTAGGTTCAAAGAGAAAATCAAACCCTGTAAGTTAGGGCATGACTTCTCGAATCTCTAAATAAGAATGTTGCCTTGGTTTTGAAATTTCCCTTTTTATGCATTGAGTAAAAATTAATGTAACACTTAAAGTGATGTATATTTAGTTTATTCGGGCGTAGTATGAAAACGGACAAATATGTTTAAGCATAGTGTATGATATAGTGATAATGAAATAATATAAAATGGCTGTGGGTAGAATGTTAGAATGATAAATAATAAATAAATAAAGGAATACTATAATATTAACAATGTAGTAATAATGTTAATTCATAATACTAATTAAAATAGTCATATCACTATCATAATACCGAAGTAAATAAATAAATAAGAAATGTAATAACCATCTAAAAATGCATAAATAAAAAAATAAAAAGATATGAACAAACATAAATTTTAAGTGCTAAAAAAAAAGCAATTAGAGATATGAAATTAAATAAATGGGTGGTTAAATTAAAATTGAAATAATGAATGATATAAAATAAATAAATAAAGCAAAATAAAGGACTAAAATATAACAAGCAGAAAAGGATAGGAGCCGAATGGGAAAATATCCCCAATCTCCTTATGCGCAACGTTGACCAAAATAAAAAAAAATTAAAATTAAACGGTATAAATTTAAAAAGAAAAAAATAGAAATAAAACTATATTGAAAAAGTGGAAGGACTTGGGTCGTAATTAGACCCTTGTCGCAAAAACATGCGGACCTTGCAAGCATTCTGGTCATGTCTCGAGTCACGTCAAAACGATGCTGTTTTGGGCATCTGAGGCCAATCCCAAAACGACACCTTTTTGGATGCCTATAAAAGTGAAAAATCAGAAAAAAAAAATCATTTGTAAACTGTTTAAAAAAAAGATTCTTTTTCCTTTTTTCCTTTGAAAGCCCCCTGAGTCCGGCCATGGGAGCCGCCGTAGCTTCGCATTGGCCACTGGTCGTCGGCTACGGCGACCGTAGTCTCTGGTGGTCAAAAAATTTCAAAACCACCTTTTTGATCCCCTTTTTTTAGGAACCCCATTTTGGGGTTAAAAGGGTAAAAAACTTGATAAAATTGGATCGAGACGATCAAGAAGCCTTTCGGTTTTTCCCTTCTGACGAGGCCTTCAACGTAGCCCTAAAGGGACTCTGAGGATTCTCGAGCCGAATATAGGTCTACGACGACTGAAACAGGTAAAAAAGGCTCTTTTTATTATTTCTTATATCTATTTCGAAAAATAAAAATAAAAATATCACCATTTTTTTGTATTTGATTTTTGTATTTTTGATTGCTTCTGCGTAACAAGATTACATGGTGTTTATGGATTTTATAGCTGAATGTCTTACATTAGACTATTATTTTCTATTTTTTACTGTTCTTTACATGTTGTGTGTGTCTGCCCTTGTGTTTTCTTTTTACAGGCGGCGGTGGAGGGTCAACGACGATGGGAGAAGCATGCCCTTGCCATTTTGGTGAAATGGCGGCAGAGAAGGTAGACCTTGGGGCGAGGGGTCTCGGGTGGCATGCCTGCGAGACAGTGGCGCTAGAGGCTTGGGTTTTTTTTAGTTTTCTGAAAAATCATTTAGGTTAACGGCCTTAGGTTTTTGTGTTATTGGGCTTGTAATTTGGGTAATGTATTAGGCCCTATTTTTTTTGTAAGTGGACTTGGATTTGTTATTCAGTTTTTATATTTTGTTCAATTATGTTTGGTTTTGGGCCGGATGAAATTGGGCCTTTACAGCTACCCCTCTTTGCTCGTTGTTGTGTAACGAGAATGGAGCAAAGACTTTAAGAAGGGCCCATTTTATCTGGTCCTATCAAATCTTGACTTCTTTGGTGCTCTTGTTTTTTCAAGTAGCACCATTCTAACCCACTGCAACTTCAAAGGTAGTTTGAATCTACTCCACTGCTACTTCAGGGAGATAAGATTTGTAGCTTCAATCTACTCCACTGCAACTTCAGGGATATGAGACTCGCTATGGTAGATTTAATCTGACCCACTGCAATTTCAGAGGAATAAGATTTGTCACTTCAATCTACTTTATACTACTTTAGGAAGAAAAGATTTGTAGCTTCAATCTACTCCACTGTAACTTCAGAGAGATAAGGTTTGTTATGGTAGATTTAATCCGACCCACTGCAACTTCAGAAGTATAGGATTTGTCGCTTCAATCTGCTCCACTGCAACTTTAGGGAGATAAAATTTGTAGCTTCAATCTGCTCTACTGCAATTTCAGGGAGATAATATTTGATATAATAAATTCAATCCAACCTACTATAACCTCAGGGGTATAAGAATTGTGGTTTCACTAATCTGTCACGTCGTTCTCGAGGGAACATGACCTGTAGAATCTATTTTATAGGCCTATAATTATGCCAAGTGATTAGGATGTTATGATCAGAATGAGTCAAATGCTCCTCACTAGATGTATATGAATGATATTTGTACGGATGCAGAATGTTATTTCTGAGAATGATCCCCTTTTTAGTACTTAGGTTGACATCGCTTGTTGTTCGTCAAGGTTCTATCACTGATGTGTTACCAAGCTTTCTTGTTTAGATATGGTATTTTTGACAATAAACCCGAAGAAGTAATCACAATTTAGTCTATTCGTTCCCAGATATTTCCCGCCCTTAGATTTGGTTAGTTCTAACTAGTGGTCCTGTTTCTAGTCCTTGTACTATTTAGAAAACCTTTCAGAGCAATATGCAGAAATTCTTTTACTTGAATATTGTTAGTCCATTAATCGTTATTTCACTGTAAAAAAGCTTGAAAAAGGTTGTAACAATGGACAAGATTGTAATTTATTGGAAGTAGAGCTCGAAGTGAATAGATTAATCAAAATAGAAAACGTTGTTAAAATACAAAATGAGTAAGATGAAATTAGGTGCCGCAAATATCGCAGCATGAGCTTCTCTGCACAATCTTCTTGAGGACCATTTTGAGCCTGATATGTGTCTAGGAGATTTGGAGTACTTTGTTGATGCCCTAAGATATAACATTCCTCCTTCTGAGAAGACATGACTACCGTATGTTCAACCTTTGATCTAAATTTGAGCTGCCCCTTCCTAGGTTTTCAACTCAAAACCCCTTTGGTCTTAAGGCGCCCTTTTGCGAGTTTTCGCATTGACCTCTCCCTTTTTTTTAGGTGAAGTATTTTTTGACTAAATTTGAATTCACAGGATTAGGTAGGTTTTTGCCATCCATCTCGGTCATCATTGCTCCTCCAGAAAATGCTTTCTTTACCACATAAGGTAATTTCCAATTCGGCATCCATTTTCCTCTGAAGTCTTTTTGCATGGGTAGGATCTTTTTCAATACCAGGTCACCCTTATGGAATTCTCTGGGGCGAAATTTTTTGTCATAAGCTTGCATCATTCGTTTTTGGTACATCTGACCATGACGGATAGCTTTCAGCCTCTTCTCTTCAATCAAGTTCAACTGATCATATCGAGATTGGATCCATTCTACTTCATCTAACTTTAACTTTGATAAAATTCAGAGAGAAGGAATCTCGACTTCAATGGGCAAAACCACCTCCATTCCATAAACCAATGAGAAAGATGTTGCCCCGGTGGATGTTCTGGCAGACGTTCGATAAGCATAAAGGACAAATGGTAACTTCTCATGCCAGTCTTTATAAGTCTCTATCATTTTCCCCACGATCTTCTTAATATTTTTATTGGCTGCCTCAACTGCATTGTTCATTTTTGGGCGATATGGTGTTTGATCTTGAATTGACTTCAAACTTTCGGTATCGTGCTGTTGTTCAAATTCAATGCATTGTTAGATATGATCCTTTCTGACATTCCATACCGATGTATGATATCTTTCTTAAGGAATTTACTGACTGCTGACTTTGTGACATTAGCATAAGAAGCGGCTTCTACCCACTTGGTGAAGTAGTCAATAACCATAAAGATGAATCGATGCCCACCCGGTGACATCCATACCCCACATAAAGAAAGATCATGGAGAATTCATTACATAAAGAGGTGAATGATGCACATGAATCTTGTTTCTATAAATTTGGCACTTATGGCATCTCTTGGCATAACCGACGCAATCCCCTTCCATGGTAGACCAATAATACCCGAATCTCATTATTTACCTTACCATTGTAAAACCATTAGCATGTGTTCCGCAAACACCCTTATGGACTTCTTTCAAGATTTTTTTGGCCTCAACAGCGTCCACACATCTTAGTAGCACTTGATCCTTTCTTTTTTATATAGGATCTCCCCATCTAAGACATAGTCATTAGCCAGTCTCATTAGCATCCTTTTATCATTCTCGGTTGCCTGAGCAGGGTATTCACGATTCTTTACATATCGTAGTATATTATGGTGCCAAGGGTGATCATCTTTTTCTTCTTCCTCGATATTGTAACAATGGGTCGGAGCCTCATAAATACTCATCTGTATAGGTTTTACATCCTGTTGTTTGTTCATTTTGACCATGAAAGCTAAAGTAGCCATGGCGTCAGCCATCTGATTCTCATATCGCGGAAGGTAGCAGAAGGTGGTGTCATCAAACTCTTTAATTAATTCAAGGACCAGCCTTTAATAATTAGTCAACTTGGGGTATCTCGTTTCCCATTCTCCTTTGAGTTGATAAATTACTAGTGCAGAATCCCCATATACCTCCAGTACCTTGATCTTGCGTTCTATGGCTATACGGATACTCATGATGTATGCTTCATATTCTGTCATATTATTCATACAATCAAAATCCAATTTACTAGTAAAAGGATAATGATCTCCATTTGGGCATATCAGGACTGCTCTGATTCCGTTACCCATAGCGTTTGAGGCTCCGTTAAAATTTAGTTTCCAAGGATGTCCTTCTTGAGCGTTGATAAACTATAATATATACATATTTTTACCACATGCTTAGCATGTTTATGGATGATTTTTCATTGATTTCATTGAATTTGATGCTCCTAATCCTTTAAATTCATGTTTTATACTTAGATGAGCATAAGAAAGCGAAAAGAGTAAGAAACGGGCCAAACATGGGCCAAATAGGCATAAATCAGTATTTCACACGGCCTAGGCACTCCCACATGGGTAAACCACACGCCCGTGTAAGGCACACGGGCAGGCCACACGCCCGTGTGTCATGGCCGTGTCGACTAGAAACCAACTCAGAATTACACACGGCTTGAGCACTTTGGGCTTTCCAAAGTCTATTTAAACACAGTAGAAGAGGATCAAGGGGGACACGTAGAGTAGAAGGCAGAAAATACTAAAGGAAAGCCATCGGAATCACCTTGGAGGCATGATCTACATCAAGATTGAAGATTTCCATCCAATTTCCTAAAAGTTCTGTGAGTTTCTTTTTGTTTTGTTGTTTTCCAAACTTTGAGATGTTTTCCATTATTATTATGAACTAAACTCCCTAAATACCTAAGGGAGATGAAACCTAAGATGAATCTTATTACTCTTTGATTTATATGATAAGTACTTGTTCTTATTCTTAATTGTGAGTTTTAATCATTGCTTTAATATTCCAAGATATTAATTCAGGTTTTTGATATGCTTATTCAGTAGAGGAAAAGTCCCTATTTAAGAGTAGATTATTCATAATTAAGCGGAGTTGCATGCAATGCTAGAGATAGGATGACATAAATCTGCCGGATTAGAGTCAAATCTAATAAGGGAATCCATAGCTCGAGTTAATGCGACAATAGGGGTTTTAATTAGAAAGAGATTTCGATTAATCAACCTAGAGTCAGTTATTTTTAGTCTCGAAAGGGATATTAACATAAATTAGGGATTTCTACGGATTAAGTCAAGTGAATAAATCATCTAATTTAAAGATAATAAGTGAAGTCTAGGTGGATTCTTCCTTGGGTATTGTCTTCTCCATCGGTTTTCTAAAAAGTATTTTCCAACTTTAATCTCTGTTGTAATCTTAGTTAATTAGATAATTAGTTTTAGTTTAAAAAACATTCTTTAATTCTTATGCTAGATAATAAAAAGATAGTAATTACTAGTACTTTTAGTCCTCGTGGATACGATATTTTCGATCTCACTATAACTATACTACTGTTCGATAGGTGCGCTTGCCTTAGTTGAATTTTTAGTTAGTTTAGCGACCATCAAGCATCTTCTTCAATGGTTGCAAAATACATTAGATCCTCATTTGGGAAATTAAAATTCAAAGGCTCGTAATCTTCTAGAACTCTACTGGCTAGAAAATTTGCTATTGCACTCTCTTTTATTGCCTTCTGGTTCATATAGATTATATCAAATTCAGAAAGTAGAATCTGCCATCAAGCCATTCTTCCATTCAAAGCAGTCGACTCCATCATGTACTTTAGAGGGTCTATTTTTGAGATTAGCCAAGTTGTATGGTACAACATGTATTGTCTCAGTCTCTGGGTTGTCCAGATTAAAGCGCAACACAACTTCTCAATTGGCGATGTCTCACATTCAGTTAACTTCTTACTGAGGTAATATATCAGTCTTTCTATCTTTCTTGACTTATCATGTTGGACAAGCACGCATCCCATAGAATTCCTAAATACTGCCAAGTACAGTATAAGTGGCTTATCTAGACTAAGTGGTATCAGCACTGGGGCATTGGACAAGTAATGTTTGACCTTGTCGAAAGTCTTCTAGTATTCTTCATCCCATACACCTGGATTGTGTTTCTTAAGGATACAGAATATGGGGTCGCATTTCTCAGTTAGTTATGAAATGAACCGGGGCGATGTAATTTAATCTTCTTAGGAAACCCCGAACCTCTTTTTGAGTGCACGGTGGAAGCTACTCCTGTATAGCCTTGACTTTATCTGAGTCGATCTTGATCCCCTTTTTGCTGACTATGAATCTTAGCAAATTTCTCAACCTAACCCTGAAGGTACATTTTACTGGATTGAGCTTTAGCTGGAGCTTTCTCAACCTCAAAAATAGTTTCCTCAAGACTTGTACATGCTCCTTTTCTATTAGGGATTTTGCGATCATATCATCGACATAAACATTTATTTCTTTGTGTATTATTTCATGAAACAAAGTTACCATGGCTCTTTGATACGTCGCTCCCACATTTTTCAGTCTGAATGACACCACTTTATAACAAAATTTTCCCTATATGGTTACGAATGTGGTCTTTTCCAAGTCTTCAGGATGTATCCTTATTTGGTTCTATCTGAGAAACCGTCCATGAAGGAGAACAGTGAATAACCTGCCGTGTTGTTCATTAAGGTGTCAATGTGAAGTAACAGGAAATTGTCCTTCGGGATAACTTTGTTTAAATCCCTGTAGTCTACACACTTCCCATATTTCTTAGGGACGGGGACTATATTAGCTACCCACTCCGAGAATTTAACCACTTCTAGGAAACCAGTGTCAAATTGTTTATTAACATCTTCTTTTATTTTCAGTAGGACGTCGGGCCTCATCTTTCAGAGTTTCTATTAAACTGGCTTGCATTTTTCCTTTATGGGAAGCCGGTGTGCAACGATATCAGAACTTAGACCAGGCATGTATTGATACGACCATGCAAAGACACTTTGAATTCTTGGAGTAACTTAATAGGGTCTCGCTTTGTCTCTGCAGTGATGCAAGCTCTGATCTTTATCTCTTTCTTTTCTTATTTGTCTCCTAAGCTCACAATTTCTATTGACTCTTTGTAAAGTAGGATTTGTTTCTCATCTTGTTTTACCATCCTTAACAAATCAGGAGATAAGTTACAATCTCAATTATTTTCAAAGTCCTGAGGTTCCTCTTGACACATATCCTGCTCAAAAGGAGACTCTGAGTTAGCAGCAGGGTCGCTCGTATCATTGATATCTAGAGACTTGTTATAGGAATAAAGAAAGACCTAAAGAAAAAATGAATCTAAGAATAATTATTTGTGTGGTATGAGTATGAATGAAATGGAAAAAATAAAAGAATATTTTCCAAAATGAGACACAAAGATGCATTTTATTAAAATAAAGATATTAGACATATGCCTTTTTCACAAAAGGATTCTTATTGCTTCCAAGCTTAGAGCAATAAGTGTGTTTTGAACATTACTCTAAATTTGTTCTAAAAATTACAAGGATCTCTTCCACGGTCCAATTGTTTAGAATACTTCTGGGGATATAAGGACAAATGCCTAAAAAGTTTTCTTCCCCAATCCATTCTTCGGATATGGCATTGATGCTCAGAATTCCCAATATTTCTTCCTTAATTTCTTTTCTCGACATCTTTCGTTCAGGATAAATGATTTCTCCTGTCACGAACGTTTTAGATATATGGGGAAAGATCATCGATTCCCACTTAACCTCTCCTCTACTTAGTCGTGCTCTTCTTATTTCTTGTTTCTTTTCCAACTCCTCCTTCTTTTGTCTCGTGTCTGGCTTGTACCCTAAGCCAAAGCAGTTTTGTTTGTCCATCAGCATTGGTGAATCGACTCTTCCTTGAAGGTATTTTCTGAGTCCTCTTCCAGGTAAGGCTCTTTTCCCAATCGTCAACTGCAAACCCATTCTTGTGGTTTTGGATATTTTTGGCACTAGGTTCTTGTTTCCTTCGATAATGAAAGTTGTATTAACAAATTCCAATGATCGAAAGGAACATTCTATTGCCTCTTCATCCGCTCCTACGTATAGTGCATTACTAGTTACAGATACAATGATATCCTCTTCAACGTTTATTGTTACTAGTCGACGCTTTGTTACCAGTTTTAGTTTCTTGTGCAATGACAACGGCACTGCCCCAGCCGAATGAATCCAAGGCCTACCTAACAAGTAGTTATAAGAGGGTTTGATATCTATTACCAAAAAATCTACCTCATATATGTTCGGACCAATTAAGAGAGGTATTTCAATCTTCCCTATCACCCTCCTTTTTGTACCATCGAATGCTCTTACTATATTTTAGTACGTCTTCATGCGAGAGCTATCCACTGGAAATCTATTCAGTGTGGATAGAGGCAAGACGATCAGCACAGATCCATTATCGATTAACACCCCTGGCAATGTATATCCTTTGCAGCGGGTAATAATGTGTAGAGCCTTCGTAGATCCCATGCCCCCTAGAGCTATTTCATTGTCATTGAAACAGATGAAATTGTCGGCACTTAGATTATTAACCAGACAGTCTAGCTTGTTTACAGAGGTATCATCAGCGACATAAGTTTCATTTAACACATTCATAAACGTGCTACGATGTGTCTCTGAGTTCAAGAGCAAGGTCAGTACTGATATGCGAGCTGATTGTTTGTGTAGTTGTTCTACAACACTATACTCACTATGGTTCAAGAATTTCAAGAATTCTTTAGCCTCATTCTCAGTTACTAGCTCATTAATAGATGATTTAAATCTAGCTGTCTTTTCTTTCTTATGCTCAACTGCCAGGGTTTCTTTAATGGGCTCGATTCTTGCACTTGCAGGGTCATAGTGCCTCCCACTGCGTGTGAAAAAACCAATATTCTGGCCCTCTTCTAAAGTGCTAACTGAGTTCTCCTCTCCTGGGATCATTACGTTGTAGTCATAATTCCATAGAACTCTTTTGCTATCCTTGTAGAGAGAAGCCATGAGTTTTTGAATTATGACTCTTGGCGCAGCTTGTGTTCCTGTTTCATTATTTCTTGGTCGTGAAATAATCACTACCGGATGGTTAACCTTGTAGACGTTCTCTATTGATCATTCCTCTTAGGTACGAACATCTCTTCCTTCTAAACCTTTGACATCTTCAGCGTGGAACTAGAGTTCTGAACTCAACGCACTTTTGGATTTCATGACCTTCTTCAACGTGGAGCTCGCAGTAGATCCTCACTCCTTTGGGCATCCCTTCTGAATCTTGAATGATTAATCCTACACCTATCATTTTTTGCCAAACCCATTTTAGTGAGGATTTCACTTTCACAACATCGGTTTTGGTCCCCTTTCCTCTACTCTCAATTATCGCGTTTACCCCTTAGTTAGAATGACTGGGTAACGGATTTCCTGCCACATTAGATCTTGAGGGATCATCGAACCTTACAATCCTCATCTTGATGAACCTCTCAATCAACTTTTTGAATGCAGTGTAGTTCTTAATTGAGTGTCCCGTTATTCCTGCATGGTACACGCATTAAGCATTCGCACCATGCCATTTTAGGAACGGAGGTTACATGGGTTTTAAGTAAAATGGGGATATCACATGCACATCGAACAAATTCTGATATAACTCTCTATATGTCATCGGGATGGGTTTGAATTTGAGTTTTTCTGTGTTTGGCCTTGAGTTAGATTCTTACCTCGAAGGGCCTTGGTCGCTGGTTGTCATGGTCTTTGGTTGGCCTACAGTGACCAGTTTTGAATAGCTTTTATTATACATACTCATGGTGTTTACTTTATTTTCTTTCTTTCTCGGAGCAGACCTTTTAACGTTTTCCACCGCGTCTATTTTCCCATTTCTTACTGCATTTTCAATCATTTCTCCAGACATTACTATATCTGATAAGCTCTTAGTGGCACTTCCCAGCATATGGTTAATGAACGAGGCTTTCAGAGTGTTTATGAAAAGCATAGTTGTCTCCTTCTCCAGAAGAGGTGGCTAAATTTGCGTTGCCACCTCCCTCCATCTCTGAACGTATTTTCTAAAGCTTTCACTTTGCTTCTTCTCCATGTTTTGTTGCGTAATTCTATCGGGTGTCATGTCGGTCACATGGCTATATTGTTGCATAAAAGCCTGTGCCAAGTCTTTCTATGAGTTAATTTTGGCATGGCTTAGCTGATTGTACCATTTAACAGCTGACTTGATCAAACTATCCTGGAAGCAATGGATTAAAAATTAGTCGTTATTGACGTATCCCGTCATTCTTCGGCAGAACATTGTGATATGGGCTTCAGGACAACTAGTCCCATTATATTTTTCAAATTCTAGAGTTTTAAATTTTGGTAGGAGCACTAGATTTGGGACTAAACTTAATTTATTAGCATCAACCCCGCAAAGGTAGTCAACACTCTCTATAGTTCTAAATTTTTCCTCTAACCACTTGTACCGATCTTCTAGCTGTTTTGGCAATTTTACTCTTGCTCTATCCATTTTCACCACGTCGTCCAGATCTGGAACAACGGAATTGGTCAGATTATCTTTAGGATTGGAACCTGAACCAATTGGGTAATTCACTAGTGCTGAAGTGCCGGCCTGGTATTGTTGAGGTCTTATGGTAACGGGTACCCTTCGTGAAAATGTATCTAGTTGGGCTTGGACATTCACCGGGGTAAAGCCTGGGGGGTATGTAAGGTTTTCATTATCATCCCTAGAATTAATCATAGTACTTTTCCCCTTTTCAATCCCTCCGGCCAACAACTGGGTCAACTGGCTTATTATGCTCTGTTGGGACTCTTGTATTTGATACCTCATGTCTTGCTGTACCTTACTAATTGGTCCTGCAGCTGCGCTTGTAACTGATCTTGCATGTCTTTCTGAATATGTTCTAATCTCTCTAACCTTTGATCCATGGCTTTGGTTTTGCAGCGGGTGCCGTAACGATATTCAATTGGCAGATTCTTGTTGGTTTCCAGGGTTACTGTCATAATTTCGATTAATTAAGGTCTTTTTATGAAATTTAATGCATATGATGAAATGTAATGCTGATGAATGAATGCTAAAAGATGTATTGATTCTGATTCAATTCTAGTAGAATAACTTTACTAGAAAACAAATATCTTTACATAAAACGGATATATTTTACATATACGGCCTTGCCCTAATACTCAAAGCCTTGACTTTCCTAAGGAGCCAAGCTAATTCTCGGCCTCGATCTGATTCTGACTCATATCTCAAGCTCAGCATGTCAGCCTGAACTGCTAGGGTTTGCAAATGATCAGCTACTTTCCGTACTTGAGTCAAAGCTTCGCCCATGATGTGATTTCTATCCCAGATCTGACCTTGAGAGCATTGGAATTGCTCTTTCCAATGTTCATTATTCGTTTCAAGAAGCTCAACTCGAAGTTCACAATTTTGTAGTGCGACCTCGAGCTCTTCTATCTTTCCCTTCAACTCTTCAATCTTAGTCAGGCTGCTTTCAACTTAATCACAGAGTTGCGACAATGATATTGATGCAACGACCTTTCTAGTTCTACTACCCAAGCTCTCAACCCAACCTTTTCATTTTGGCTTTCTATCAAATCCCTTTTTAGAGCATCTTCTCGAACTCAAGCATCTTGGAATTTCTTTTCCCACTGATCAACTCTAATATTTTCTTCGCGAATTTCTAGCCGCTATTGTTCCTATGTTTTACCCAACCTGGCAGTCCTCATTGACAGACGGAGTTTTTTATAATTTGTTTTTAAATTGTCCAAGTCTTCGTCAACCTTATTTTTTTCCTTTCCACATTTTTTTAGCTTCTTACTTCTGGACATCAACGTATAATCCTAGCTGAATCTTTTCCTCTTCCAACTTTTCTATCTTATTCCTTAGCTCCGAACTCCTCTTTCAACTTACTTTACGATCTCTAACTCAGACGGGATCACTTGTAAATGTTCTTCTATTGGTAGAGTGTTTTCTTGGCTTAACACAAGGATATTGTCATTGATACATTTACCCCACCACCAATCATATTCGGGGGTCGTCATGGGATTTGCGAAAAATCTTTTCATTTTGTGAGTTTGATTCCAAGTATTCAACATTTCATAAAGCTTCTTTTTTTAATTATCACCTTTGTACGCAATCTCACATTGAGCCAACCCTTGCTTTGCCAGAATAAATTGCCTTGACCTATACTGTCTCAATGAGATTAGAGGGGCGTATCTGATAACTCCCCATATTTCTAGTAGCGGGACCCAGTCGAAGTCTCCACATCGGTATAAAATTTCATAGAGGTCATCTAAGGGGCCCTCCATTCAACATCTTCGTCTTGGAGACCCTAGATAATTGCCATCCACTTTTCTTCCGAAATGTTGTCTCGCCTTGGGATAGCCACGAATTCTTTTAATGGAGAGTAGTTCTCGAAGAATACTCGATAAGAGACCTTTTTTACCTTCTAAAAGTGGCTATGAAACCAGGCTAGCAAGAGTTGTGCACACCCAATAAACCTTCTTTCACCCGCTCTTCGGCATGCACTTAAAGATTTGAAAGTTTCAGCCAAAATTATCGGGACGGGCGTGACTTTTTTATCAAGCCACTTAAATAAGTCTGAAACTACCTCATCTATGTGCCATAGTGCTTTGGGGAAGATGACAAACCCATAAATACTCAAGGCAAGGACGTCGACTCTTTTCTCCATATCCGAATGTGCCAAGATCAAATCCCGTAAACTTTTCTAATAGACACATTTGCTATCTCCCTTTTGTTTAATTTAGGCCGTGACCCATTGCTCGCTCATCCCAGTTATGTTCATTAGCCTCTTTAAGAAAGTCGAGATGTTGGCGGCTCTAGAATAAGCTTTATCGGCTTGGATCATCGGGCAACGAAACAGAGTTGTGTACTCTTTTACGGTGGGCACCAAATCTACCTTCCCAAAAGTAAAGTAGCTATAGACAGGATTCTAATATTGGGCCAGAGCTCAGAATAAGTGCTTATCCACTTTAACATCGAGTAAATAAGGCAAATCACCATAGTCACGGTAGAATAACTACTTGGTTTCGTCATCCCATTGGTCCCATATTTCTTTCAACTTTTGGAGATTATTCTAAGTTACACTGATGCGAGTGAAATCCCTCCGTCAGGCTGTCGCCCTTCTCTTGTTATGTTTTCTTAGACCATATTCATATGGCCGCATTGTCTTTCACTTTATCAAGAAATCCCTTTTCCATGACAAGCTCTCTATTTAGCAACTGAGAGTGAATCAACACCCTTTTCTATGATGAAAATGTAATGCAATCATAGCCAAAACAAAATGAAACAAGTCAATATATTTCATGCAAAGCTAGAATAAGCAAGAAATAATAAATAGAACATATATTCGGGTGAACACTAGAGGTTTGGTATGGTTCTACATAGGGTAGGTTCTTAGGGCCCATTATATGCGGTTCAGTTCTAAAGTAAGGATACCTGAACTATCAGATTCCTTGATCCTCACTCATTATAGGCTCATACGAACCAAGTTCAGCTTAGGGGAATACATTTCCTTATGGCTATACGGAGACGAAGATCTCACAAAGACATAGGTACGAATGTATCCTAAAAGTGATCCACTATCCTATACGGAAGTGAAGGCCTCACGAAGGAATAACTTCTCACTCTCATTTAAGAAGAGCAAAATGAAACTATTGTGCAATGTAATATACGTGAAAACATACAAAGAGAAACTTTCAAACCAATAAAAAAGATATACTAGATCGCTATATAACTCGAGATATCAAAGACAAAATATGAAGGATGAAATGCAATGAAGGGATCGTTAATTTAAACCAAATTATCAATTTTAAACAAAAAGACCAAAAGTAATTAACTTGCAGCTTGACTCTTTTATTTTATTCCTAATGGAGTCGCCAAGCTATTGAAATCCTTTTGAAATTAACTTTTATTTTAAAAACGAAATTAGAATAGCCACCAATCCTTTTTAATTAGGTGTGATTGGATCACCTTAAAGTTTTGTTACATTACTAAAATGTTAAGATTATTTTTGGTCTACAAAAATCTAAAAGAAATGGGTTCGGAAGTCGGTTACATACGAGGAAGGATTAACACCCTCATAATGCCCAAAGTTGGTACCAAAATGATTACTTGGCGTCTTAGTGTCGAAAGTTGAAAATTCAAAATTTTAAATACAATCCCTCTTTGCACGATTTTTTTAATTAAAATCATTTAGTTAAAACAAAACTTATATAAGAAGCCTTCTTATTTTGAGATAACCAAAATGAAAAGGTCATATCCCGTAAGTTAGGACGTGACATCTAAAATTCTCGAGAATAAAATTGCTCGTTATTTAATTATTGTTTAAATCTCATGTGTTTTTTTAAAAAGATGTTCGGTTATTTAGGTTCAAGGAGAAAATCAAACCCCATAAATTAGGGCATGACTTCTCGAATCTCTAAATAAGAATGTTGCCTTGGTTTTGAAACTCCCTTTTTTATGCATCGAGTAAAAAATAATGTAACACTTAAAGTGATGTATATTTAGTTTATTCAGGCATAGTATGAAAATAGACAAATATGTTTAAACATAGTAAATGATATTGTGATAATAAAATAATATAAAAAGGCTATGTGGGTAGAATGTTAGAATGATAAATAATAAATAAATAAAGGAATACTATAATAATAACAATGTAATTATAATAATAATAATTCATAATACTAATGACAATAGTCATATTACTATCATAATACCGAAATAAATAAATAAATAAGAAATGTAATAACCATTTAAAAATGCATAAATAAAAAAAATAAAAAGATATGAACAAACATAAATTTTAAGTGCTAAAAAAAAGTAATTAGAGATATGAAATTAAATAAATGGGTGGTTAAATTTAAAATTAAATAATGAATGATATAAAATAAATAAATAAATAAAGCAAAATAAAGGAATAAAATATAACACATAGAAAAGGACAGGGGCCGAATGGGAAAATATCCCCCACCTCCTTATGCGCACCGTTTCTCAGAAGGACCAAAATAAAAAAAATTAAATTTAAACGGTATAAATTTAAAATGAAAAAAATAGAAATAGGATTGGATTGAAAAATGTTAAAAAGGGGAAAGACTTGGGCTGCAATTAAACCCTTGTCGCGAAAACAGGTGGACCTTGTCAACATTCGGGTCAAGTCTCGGGTCGCATCAAAACAACGCCGTTTTGGGCGTCTGGGGCCAATCCCAAAACGGCACCGTTTTGGGGGCCTATAAAAGTGAAAAAAAAATCATTTGTAAACTGTTTGAAAAAAAAAGAAGCTTCTTTTTCCTTTTTTCCTCTAAAAGCCCCCTGAGTCCGGCCATGGGAGCGTCGTAGCTTCGCCACGACCACCGATTGTCGACGACGACGACCGCCGTCTCTGGTGGTTGAATAATTTCAAAACCACCTTTTTTATTCTCTTTTTTTAAAAACCCCATTTTAGGGTTAAAAGTGTCAGAAACTTGATAAAATCGGACTGACAGTCAAGAAACCTTTCGATTTCTCTCCCCTCCGATGAGGCTTTAAAGGAGCGCTAAAGGGTCTCCGAGGCTTCTCGAGCCGGATATGGGTCTTCGAAGACCGAAACAGGTAAAAAAAGGGCTCTTTTTTATTATTTCTTATATATATTTAGAAAAATAAAAATAAAAATATCACCATTTTTTTTTGTATTTTTGATTGCTTCTGCGTAACAAGGTTACGTGGTGTTTGTGGCTTTTATAGCCGAACGTCTTACATTAGATTATTATTTTTCTATTTTTTATTATTCTTTGCGTGTTGCGTGTGTGTTTGTCCTTGTGTTTTCTATTTGCAAGCTGCAGTGAAGGGTTAACGATGATGGGAAAAGCATGCCCTTGCCATTTTGGTGAAATGGCGACAGAAATGGCAGACCTCGGGACGAGGGGTCTCGAGTGGCGTGCCTACGAGGGGGCGACATTGGAGGATAGGGTTTTTTTATTTTTCTAAAAAATAGTTTAGGTTATGGGCTTTAGGGTTTTATGTTATTGGGCCTATAATTTGGGTAATGTATTGGGCCCTATTTTTTTGGAAGTGGACTTGGATTTGTTATTTGTTTTTTATATTTGGTTGTTTATTTTTGTTTTTGGGCCGGACGAAATTGGGCCTTTACAGTGACATCATATGATTTTCATTATAAGTTAATGCTCACCTTGTTGATGTTTTGATTTGACATATCTAGCCAAACTATGCCAAGTTAAGGTAGCTTATAGCATCTAGATAAAAAGATAAGGTAAGTCTTGAACTCTACATATGAACTTACTAAGCATTCTATATGCTTAGCTTGTTTGTTTTCTCTTTTCCCTGTAAATCATCACCTTACGAAACTTGTCAAATCGAATCGTCTCGAAACTTACACTATCACCGAATCGATAGTTATATAATCATTTTGGAGTCTAGGGTTGTATCATGTATATAAATGTCTTATTGTGTACCTTAATGTATAAAAGTCTTGAGAAGTTGAAAATATGGTATATGATGATTTTGAATGTTGGTCATGGTATGTGAATTGGTTAATGCATGATTTGGCAATGGTTGATGCCTAGTTGAAATGATATGTTTTATTGTATATGCTTGAGATATATGTTGGCATATGGCTGGTTTAGTTCATTTTAAGGTCATAAAGGATTTGATGATTGAGTTTTTCATGTATGTAAATGTTGAGTTTGGCTAAACATAATTGACATAGTTGGATGGATATTTGGGATTAAATAGACTTAAATGATAAATGGATGAAATATGTGACTTAGTCTTGGACATTAAAGTTCATGCTTAAGGCTTGTAAGCCATTAACGTGTTTATTGTGCATATGTGTATGTAATAGAAATTAAATGGCATGTTTACTGTGGTGTGGCATAGGTAAAGGTTGGTAATTGAATGATTAGTTGTTATGTTTTGGTGTTATTTAAATTGTTTTGGCCTAATTGATGAATAAATATAGATTGTATTGATAAGAAGTTGAATTTGAATATTTGAATATTTGAATTTTTTTGACATGTTTTGGTATGTTTTGAGTTAAGTGGAAGTGGTAATTAGGTGTGCATATGGAAAGGTGTGGTTGGAAAGTTTGATTAGGTATCAAATTGTGCATTTTTTTCCAAAAATAAGGGCAACGTTGCGACCTCGGACTTTTGACGTCGCAACGTCCCCAACATTGTAGCATCCCAAATTTATAAAATTATTTCAATAATGAGCTATTGGCTTGATGGTTAAGGGAAAGTAAGGAGATACTATAATTGTCTTAGAGACTCAAGTTTGGATCCCTTTCTAAGTGAATAAAATTAATTTTGCTATTTTTGCTCCCATTCTCCCCTTTGTTGCGTCATCCAACCTAGTAAGAAACCCTAGGTTTAAATAAAAAAAATTTAACAAAAAAATCAGATTTCCACTTTATTTTTTCCACCCTAGCCGTCCCTCACCCCTCTTTCTCCCATTCTCTCTCAATTTTCCCCATTCTTCTTCTCAAGTTGTCCCAAACAAAGTGTTTTCACCATTGTTGTGTGGTTGCCTTACCTAGTATTTTTTTAGCTTTTTTTCTAGACATTATACTGTTGTTTTGGTCACCAAAAATTGCCTCACCTTACTTCCATTTAACCTCTATTGTCGTCCCCCTTTCTTTCGCTTGTGGTGGTGTCATTTTGATCTCTTTTCTTCTCTTCTCCTTAAAGGTTTGATTGCCAATTCTTGTTGCTGATTTTTCTAGCCTTTTCATTGATATTTTAGCCACTAAAAATCGTCCCTTTGCAGCCCTAAAACCACTCTTCATGCCGCCCAAATCAGCCCCTTTTTGGTGTCTTTTGTAGTGGTGTGTCGCCCCTTTGAACATTGATTTTGGGCTGCTACTTTTTTTTCCTTTTGCCGCACCTTATTGCTAGTTTTTTTTCTCATCTTTTCCACTGTTAAAACAACCCCTATCCTCGCCAATTGAGAGTGCATCCGGTCTTGAATAGCCGACATCTCAGATCTAGTAACGGTATTAGCATAAGTGCGAATTTAAGTGAGATCTTCCGTCGATTTGACAAGCAGTTTTAGAAGATGAGGTATCGGGACCTTGTTTTTATAAACTAAGCCGTAAATATTTTTATAAATATGTACGGAGTGTCATTAAGGTGGTATTAGAGTTTCGTTGAGAAATTTTAACGTTTCGATAGTTAATTAATTTAAAAAGACCAAATTAAAAAAAAGTTCATTCCCGGGACTCTATTCCCGTCAATCAGACTCGTAAATATTTTTAAAAATATTTACGAAGCTAGTTGTGTAGTTAATTAGGTTTCGGTTAAGTCAATTTACTTGAATTAAAAGTAAATTAGGTATAAGGACTAAATTGCATATAGGGTGAAAGTTAAATTATAGATTAAAGAAAACTAAAAGGACTAAAGAAGCAATTATGCTATTTTTTCTTTATGAGGCGGCATAAGGTAGATTTATTTTTGTGAAATCATTATAAAACTTTAAGTTAATATATATTATAATATTTACTTAAGTATTAAGTATATATATTATATTATATTATAATAAAACAAAATAATAATATAATAATGCATAATAAAACAAATAAATGAAAGAAATAGAAATAGAAAGTGAAACAAAACAGAAGGGAAAAAGAAAGGAAAAAAAAGAAAGAAAATGAGAAAGAAAAGCTAAGGGTTTCAATTGTTCAAAGCTCAATTGGTTAGTTAATTTAGTTCATTTTCTTGTAATTTTTATGTTTTTAGAATTCAAGTATTAAAGACTACCCGACCCATGTTAAAATTTTAGAAATTATTGAGTTTTTAAATGTTGTTTATGTTGAATAATTTGAGTATTGGGGATTAAATTGATAGATTTTCAAGTTAGAAATGAAAAATGATTGAATTGTAAAATAAATTGTAAATTTTAAGTAATAGGGACTAAATTGTAAAAATTTAAAAATTTAGGGTTTTATGTGAAAATAGGAAGTTGAATTTAGTCTAAAGAGAAATTTGCATGAAAATAAAGAATTAAATGTGAAGAATAAAAGTTAGTCTCGATTTAGGGACTAAATTGGAAATTAAGAGTAAAAATTGAAATATTCAATATGAAATTGAATTGTGTTATATTGATGAACTTTAATTGTTTTAATTCCGTAGCTAAAGTTGTACCGGAATCCTCGACTAAAAAGGGGAAAGATAAAGTCGACGTGGAATATCTCAGAATTCCTGGTTTGTATTTCTATAATCCGAAGCTAGTTATTAATTGTTATAATAATTTTTTAATGTATATGGTAAGTGTTGAGGTGATAATTATTGTGTTTTGCAATTTAAATGGATTGATTTAGTATGTGATGAATTTATTGAATTTATATTGATTGAATTGGTATATATATATTGAATATATTGATTATTTGAATTGAAATGAATATTGGTTGTATTTGAAAAGTGAATTAGAACCCTATTAACTATATCGGGTTGAGTCGGATATAGATGGCATGCCATAGGATTGGAAGAGTTTAGGGATTACTTCGACCTCGAGTCGATGAGACATTGGGTGTCAAACTATTACTTCAGATTAATTCGATGAGGCACTGGGTGCCAATTTACTTCAGTTTAGCTGATGAGACATTGGGTGTCAGATTATTACTTCGAATTATCCGATGAGGCACTAGGTTCCAAATTGGTGTGCTTTGATTGGATCTGTGTATCCATCCGAGTCCAAGTCGTGTTAATAGGGGTAAATGAATAATAAAGTTTTATAATTGATATTGAAATGGTATGGTATGAGAAATGGGTGTGAAATAGTGAATTGAAAATAGAATGTGAAATATGTTGCAAATATATGAAATATATGAGTTATATACTCATGAAATGACTATGGAATGGATATTGCAATTGTATAATGAAATGTGAAATAAATTGTGAAAAGCTATTTATATAGCAAGTATGAGAATTGAGATATTTGTAAAACAAATGAAATATGATATTGTTGTTGTAATAATTAAATATTAATATTTGTTTATATTTCAAATTGTATATTTGTAATTTCTTATCTTTAAATATACGGGTTATAGAAATACCATTGAGTTT
Source organism: Gossypium anomalum (assembly GCA_025698475.1). Classification (NCBI taxonomy): domain Eukaryota; kingdom Viridiplantae; phylum Streptophyta; class Magnoliopsida; order Malvales; family Malvaceae; genus Gossypium; species Gossypium anomalum. The sequence goes on from CM046961.1 coordinate 8,357,992, forward strand.
ATACTCTGCGTACAGTTTTGTTTCCCGTGCGCAGGTTAAGTACTTAACTTTTGATCGCTAATTCAGCATCCAACAACGATCCCGAACTCAAATGTGGTGATATTTATCCTTTGTGTCGGCATGTACCTAGGGTGTCTAAATAATAGTTATTTTATGGTTTGATTGTAAATGAGGTTATAAGTTTAATTTTGGTTGGTTCTATGCATATAAACATGTGTTTGTTTTTGAAGCCATATTATGACATGGTAAATTGAACTAAATCTAGATAGGTGCATGTGAATTTAATTCTATGTTTAAGTGCTTATGAACTAGGCAAAATTGATTTGGATTTGATATGTTTATAATTTGGATTAAAATGATGCTTTGATGACTTGTTTTGATGATATGAAATGTTTAAAATTTCTATCTGTTTGATCTGTAAACTCTGGAAATGCTCTGTAACCCGATTCCAGCGAGGGATACGGGTTGGGGGTGTTACATTACCATTCCCTGCAAGCTTGGACAATAAGCAACTCAAAAATCATTCGTTTAACCAATTCAAAACACAATCAAACACATCCAAAACATATCAAAACAATCATCCTAGGTACCTAACCAATGTACCTTCATAGGTACCACAATTGTATCATCAAAACATATCAATAAAACATCATTCAAATCCAATTTATAATCATGTCACATTTAATCTATTTTTCCTAATTCATGTTCATTTAAACATGAACTTAAACATGCCATAATATGACCTCAAACATAAACACATGTTTATATGTATATAACCAACCAATATTAACTTATAATCTTATTTGCAATCAATCCACAAAATAATTAATATTTAGACACCTTAGGTACATGCCGACACAAAAGGAAAAATATCACCACGTTTGAGTTCAAGACCGTTGTTAGATGCTGAATTGGTGATCAAAATTAAGTACCTAACCTACGCACGGAAAACAAAATTGTACGCTGAGTAAAACTCAGTGGTATTTCTATAATCCGAATATTTAAAGATAAAACAGTATAATATGTATAATAAAATGTTAAGCACAATTGAACATTTTAAACCATACAATACTCGATTTCCATCACTTTTTATAGAAATAGTTTTTCGCAATTTAACTCACATTTCATTTATGCAATTGCTTTATCCATTCCATATTCAATTCACTATTTCACATCTATTTCTTATACCATACCATTTCAATATCAATTATAGAACTTATTTATTCATTTACCCCTATTAACACGACTCGGACTCGGACAGATACACAGATCCAACCAAAACACACCAGTTTGGCACCCAGTGCCTCATCGGATAATTCGAAATAATAAATTGACACCCAGTATCTCATCGGCTAAACCGAAGTAAATTGGCACCCAGTGCCTCATCGAATTAATTCGAAGTAGTAAATTGACACCCAGTGTCTCATCGACTCAAAGTCGAAGAAATCCCTGAACTCTTCCAATCATATGGCATGCCATCTATATCCGACTCAGCCCGATACAGTTAATAGGGTTTAATTTTACAATTAAAAAACAATAAATATCCAATATCAATTTTTTTCATATAATCACTTATACATATAAATTCAATTCAATATCAAAATGTCAAATACTCATCTCAATCACTTACCATAAACATTTAATCAAAATACAACAATTAATAATTAGATTCGGATTATAGAAATACAAACCGGAAATTCCGAGCTATTCCTCGTCGACTTTATCTTTTCCCTTTTTAATCGAGGATTCCGATACAACATTAGCTACGAAATTAAAACAATTAAAATTCATCAATACAACACAATTCAATTTCATATTAAATATTTTAATTTTTACTCAATATTTTCCTAATTTCCAATTTAGTCCCTAAGCCGAGACTAATTTTATTTCTTCATAATTAATCTTATATTTTCACACAAATTCTACTTTAAACTAAATTTAACTCCCTAATTTCACTTAAATCCTTAAATTTTTAATTTTTCACAATTTAGTCCCTATTACTCAAAATTTACAATTTATTATACAATTCAATCATTTTTCATTTCTAACTTAAAAATCTATCAATTTAATCCCTAATACTAAAATTATTCAACATATACAAAACTTAAAAAGTCAATAATTTCTAAAATTTTGATATGGGTCGGGTAGTATTTAATATCGGAATTCCAAAAACATAAAAATTATAAGAAAAAGAGACTAAATTGACTAACCAATTGAGCTTTGAACAATTGAAATCCCTAGCTTCTCATTCATTTCTTTCCCTTTTTCTTTTTCTTTTTCTTTCTTTTTCCTTTCTTTCGTTTCTATCTTTGTTTCTTTTCTACTTCTATTTCTTTTATTTATTATAATATATAATATATATACTTAATAATTAAGATTTAATATTATAATATATATATAATAAACTTACACATGTTTTAATTCTTATGCCGCCTCATTTAGTGTCAATGGAATAATTCCTTATTTAATCCCTTTAATTATTCTTTAATCTATAATTCAACTATTACCCTATATACAATTTAGTCCTTTTACCTGATTATTCTTAATTCAAGCAAATTGACTTAACCAAAACCTAATTAATCACACAAATAGCTTCGTAAATATTTTTTAAAAATATTTACGAATCCGATTTACAGTAACGGAGTCTCAGAAATGCACTTTCCGACACCTGTGACTATCAGGTCGTTACCGAAAGTATGCAAGGCATACTCTAATACTGTTCACCGAAAAGTATGATAAGTATGCCATTGCACTGAACTATTATTGATAAGCATGATTTGTTGCACTGATGGTATGACGTTTTGCATTTGCATTGGGTTGGGTTTTGTGGTTGATGGAGGAGTTCCGTGGAGTACCAGCGACAATTTAAGTCCACAATATTGAGTTAGTATACTGCACCTAGAGTACTAAAAAGAGGCGATTTAATCGCATTATTGGCAATTTAATTACATTATTGATACTGGTGGCAAGTCCACGTTTCTGACAGCTAGTTTGTATTTTTACCGGCAGATTATCTGCACTATTGATTGGTGGTTTATCCACATCGAGCTTTGGCTCGCATTGTTTGGAGTTTGGTAAATGGGTTCTGGGAAACTCGTGGCGTGTAGCGAATGGTTTGGTAGGAACATTGTGCCTTCATGATCCGACCATAACGTCTAGGTCGGGTTAGGGAGGTTACAAACACAGTAAGTGACGTCGTGACAAGCTTAGGCTTATCGTCGCTACGTGATATTCTATGATGGCCACATCGCGACGAAAACATGACGAAGTCATAATGTCGATCCATACATTTTAAAATCCTTACAAGTTGGTCCTATTTCGTGCTCGAGCTGACAAAAAAGCTATCGTAAGCTCGTATAAGACCCGAAAATGATTGTTTAATATAATTTGAATTTGATTAACACTTGATTACATATGTAAATGTTTATATTCTGCTTAACTGATTGTTGTTGCTCCGGCAACAAATGTAGCATCTTGTAGTTCGAATCTGACGTTGAGTCGAGCTAGGGGTGTTACAGTGACTATCATTAAAACTATGCTTATCATCTAAATAGGTCAAATAGCTTTATATTGTTATTTTCATGCTTATGAGATCTTTAATTCATGGCTTCCAAAATATCTTAAATTTGATAGAACATGAGATTATAGATCATATCCAAGCTGTAACTACTATGTGCATTATTATAAATATGCATGGTATGATTTCAATTTTAAACATATGATCATCATGTTAACATTTTCACTAGAAGATTTCATATAAGAATAGTGATCTTAAATATATTTTTCCAGAATAACAATTATACAGGTTTCTATTTGAGAAGAGAATTTTCATTTCACCCAAAAGAAATGAAAATAATTTCTATTTCTGTATTTTGATTCGATTTGATCGACCCCACACTCGAGGCAATTCGTGGTACGTGAATAGCGAAAAAGATTGTTTTGTTGAAAGTCAAGAACAACAAGGACCCGTCTATTCAAAACATAGGTACAATTTTGGTCTAGGGTTTATTGCATAAATATCACAAACCAGGTCGTTTCGCAAATTTTTTATTTTCCGCTGTGTAAGAAAATCATTTCAAATCTGATTTTTTCCAAGTAAAACTACTTTTTCAGTTCTATTTGGAACACCTCTCAAGTCCCTATTGCGGTACCACCTCGTCTATCATTTGTGGACTTACAACACCACAATAAAAGAGCGACATCAGTCAAATAAACTGCAACAATGTTTATCTTAGTGGCATCAACCTTGATGCCTATCGCACGAAAATACTGTTCCATCTACCAAAGAAAATTGTCTACGTCTCTCGCAAACCTCATCCCCCCAAACTCTTTTGACTTAGAGACATCCATCTTGCGCTGCTTAAGAATTGAAGCTAGCATCCTTTTTCCTACAACAACTTTGCACATCGCAAGCTCTCCCTTGAGCTTCTCAATCTTTGCCATCATGGCCTTAGTTTCCTCCTTCAAAGCCACGACCACCACTTTAAGAGCATCATTCCTCTTAGTCAACTTCTCTGTTTGATCATCTATAGCGACATTGAGGGTCTCTCTCATTGCACCCCAATTGGAACTAATAGTCTGTCACAAAGTCCCTGTGTTGCTCTCTCATCGAGTTTAACTTATCGGTGCGTCCCTCAACTACCTCAAGTGTTCCCTTCACACCACCCATGGATTCCTTAAGATTGATCACTCGACCTTCCAGAGCTGATAACATATCTCTCGATCTGTTATTTTTTTGAGACCTCACACGGGACTCCATTGGGACATTCTGTTCATCTCCTCCTTTCGTCATCTCAATCGACGCCTTCGAACATTGACTTTGATACCAACTATCATGGATTAGATTTTTAGTCTGGCAAACCGCGCAATCTTAGGCGATTTTTTGTGTTCAAATCTTGCCTAATTCAACCTATTCTCGGAAAATGAGAATTCTTGTAGAAATTCTCTGAGACACTGAAGCAAGGTAGAAGTAAACTCGAAAGACAAAAGAAACTACGAACGAACAAAAAACCATAGAAAAATAACGCACACCAGGTTTTTGATTAAATGTTCTCAATAGCATTCAATTACTATAAAAGATTACAACTTAGTGAATACAAATGAGGGAGAAAACCCCTATTTATAATTGAACTCCTCCAAATTCAACGATACAAATTGAATTATATAGAAAATCGATATTAGAATCTATCTACAATTAAAAGTCCTAAAAGATTTAAACTCTATACAATCTTATCCTTTTAGAATTTACACTATTTATCCTAATAACTCTAGCTTTACTAGAGTATTTAAAACTTCAAGTAAATAGACTTCCCCATAGGTTCCACAAATCGGGTCAATTCAAACGAGTCAAATGAGTCTAATTTCATAAGCTGACCTCTATGGAATGTTGTGCGCAATGATTACGGGCTTTAATCTACGACCCATGACACAAGTATATTCATAAACTGTATATGGAAATTTTATATATTAAAATTAAAATTATACTTACGAATAATAATATACATTTTCACAATGTCAAAATGATAGTACATGTAACTGTAACTGAAAAATTAATTGGTATTAAATTGCACATTACCTATAAAAACAATATATGCAGTATGTATGATATATTCATGGACATTCAAGAAATGCTAATCAGATAGTTATTCTGATTTTTTATATAATGAGATGGTACAATCAATGATAAAGCAAATCATTAGCATTAGCATTAACCCTAACCCACATGCCGTCTCTTCAGCTTAAGAAATGAAAGAAACTCTGGGAAATCAATAGATAGGTAAAATGGGAGAAGGAAAAGAGATGCCATGGTTAACTAGCTGACAGACCGCAATTCGCAAAGGTGATTCTGACTTCTAAACCATGGTAGTCAGCTCCCTAGCAGTAACCGCCGTACCAACCAGTATGTCTGTTTTGACCCTAAGCTAGTCCAATCCAATCCCAGATCAGACCCCTGATTTGAGTTGGTAATTCAGCTTCTGCGGTTTTATGCCCTGGTCTGATTCCTGTTCATCATCATAACCATGTTCAAAACCGAAATCATATTCTAGTAAGATAGGATACTACAAAGTAGAATCAGTTCTCATAGCTAAAAATCCTACTAGAGCAAGAAAGATACTAAAAGAAGTGATGAAGTTTTCTACAAAACAGAACATGTTATAAAGTTGTCAATTCTTTCCATATCAAACCAGCCATCTGACATCTACTGTATTTGAAGCATATTATTTGAAATGCAGAATACTAAGGCTACCGTTTTGTTAAGGTCAAAGCACCTGTCAAGCCCCCTATTATAAAGACCGATTCAAATAAGTTCTACTATTAAATAGGTCAATTCAATCCTCGTACTAGTAAAAAAAAAATCAAATAAGAATAATTTTAACAGTCTGACATTTATTGCTTAGAAAATAACATAAATTTTTTTTCATTTGCAATTCAGTTCCAAACAGAAGATTTTATTTACAGAACCATAAAAGCTTTAAAAATATTAACTCTGTTAAAATTTGCCCTTATTTTATTTTTTTTAATGGTATAGGGACTAAGTTGATTCATTTAATAGTATAAGAACTAATTTGAATCAGTCTCTATATGGAGGGATTTGATAGGTATAGTTAACATTTACCAATAAGAATAATATAGGGTTAAATCCTAAGCAACTCCATTCTCACCGTAATTTTTTTAAAAAATGGTAGTATATATATAAAAGTATATTTATCAAAAATAAAAAAAAGAGAGTAATATCATTAGAGTTAAGAGATCCTTGGGTAAATATTACATTAAGGGGTGTGGCCAAAGGGAACGAATTAGAGAGAGAGAAGAATACACACACATCACCTACCCTACATTTAAGATATTTGGCAATGAGATGCTCTAGATGGAAAAAAAATCGATGCTCCCGAAAGCAAGGACTTTCCCCCTTCACTGCACACAAGAACAAGAGAAAACATGTGAGGTTGACATGTGAGGTTGATTCTCAATATTAATGATTTACGTGTCTTTTCTCTGGTGAAAAGACATCAACACATAGATTCAATAAAAAGTATCTTCTTTTGGCCATTGATTAAGAACTTTTCATACCTGATTCAGGCTTGAATCTGCATAAATGTTCTTAGAAAAGACCAAGCGAGCCATAATTTGCTTCAAGCAATCATATGAAAAGAAACTTCAAAAACTAAATAAATCAGCCAGCTATTGTCTTTTGATCTGTTTCTTTCTGAAAGTCATTACTTATCACCCAATCTAGAACTTTAGCGACTTTAGGAAATCTCTTCATCGAACCATTTGAAACTGCTTGGCTAAGGATCCCTAGAGTTACTTCATCAGGTTGAAAGCCCTGCACTACCATGGCTTTAAGTAACAAAAGGATGTCCCAAAACTTGCCTCTCTGAAATATTGCATGTAATAGGGTATTGAAAATTACAACACTAGGAATAAGGCCCCTCTCTAGCATTTGATTCCACAGTTGGAGAGCAGCTGATATCTTCCCTTCTTTACACAGGCCACTAATTAATGAACCATAGGTAAAAACATCCGGTTTCAGTCCCTGTCTCTTCATTTCCCCTAACAGTTGACCAACCAGAAGGTGATTGTGCTCTCTTATAGAAGCATGGATGAGAATGTTGTATGAAGTCACATCAGGAAGGCACTTGGTGTTTCTTAAATTCTGGAAAATCCGGTATGCAGTTCCAAGTAACCGGTTCTTACAAAGGTTATGAAGCAGCATATTTAAGGTGACTACAGTTGGAGTAGGACTATTATACATCATGGATTCCACTAACTTCAAACACTCTGAAAAATTTCCACTACTGCAGAAATATCGAACCAAACAAGTCAAACTGAAAATATTAAGCTTCATGTCTTCATACCTCATATGATACAAGATCCTTTGGATTATTGCAGAGTTTCCTAGCCTGCATGCAGTAGACAAAATTGCATTGAAAGTGACCGCATCGGGCCCATTCACATCCCACTCAAAATGGTACAAAAGCTCCACGGCCTCATTAATATTTTTTTCTTTACAAAAACCACTCAAGATAGTATTATACGACACATTGTTTGGCTTAAAGCCAACTTTCATCATGCGCTTCAACTGAGACAATGCTTCTCTTGATTTATTCTCTTGACATAAACATCGGAAGTAAATATTATAGACAGCAACATCCGCAGTTCCATTGGAAAATATATCAAGCAATAGTTCACATGCATCCCCTACTTTTCCTATTTTGAGCAGGCCTCCACACAAAGCAGCATATGAATATGAATCCGGAGAAAGACCTTTTTGATCCATCACCTGAATTAACTCAGAAATGTCATCTAGTCTATCTCTATGGCAAAGCTCACGAAGAATGACATTATAAGTAAGCAGATCAGGGTTACAACCTTCCCTTTCCATCTTACTGACGAAGTCCATAGCCTCCTCAAACTTCCCATTATCAAAAAGCAACTTAACAATTATCGTGTATGTAATCACATTAGGCTTGCAACCATTAGTTTGCATGAAATCCAGCCATTGAAAAACATTATCTTGCAGGCCTTCTCTACAGAACCCATAAATCAAAGCAGTATAGGAACACACATTATGAACAAACCCTTTCTTCTTCATCAAATAAAACAATTGCAAAGCAGTATAACTTCGACCGGTCTTGCATAAAGCCCATAGAATAGGATTGTAACAATATACACTATAAACATAACTCTTTCTCAAAAGAACAGAGAACACAAAACAAGCATCAGAAACCATCCCAGCATCACAAAGCATTAAAATAAATTTATTCAAAGTTGGTTCTGTTGGGTGATAATCATACCTCAACATGAGCTCAAAAACAACAAGACCATCAAGTAAATTCCCTACTTTGACAGCCATTTTCAACGTTCTTGATAAAGAAGTAAAGGATGGCACAAAATGATTTCTATACATCTCTTCAACAATAAAAATTGCATGTTTCAGATCACCAAGAAGTAACATTCCATTAAGAAGGGTATTAAAAGTGGACGCAACTGGTGGAGGACCAAATCTCTTCATCCCGGTATACATTTCAACTAACTCTTGCCAACACGCGTTCTTAGACTTCGAGTAAAAGTACATCAAAGCATTACAATCATACACAGTTGGTTTCCCATCAATGTTTTTCATCAAATTTAGAGTAGAGAAAGCATTGATAAAGTCACCTGAGATAGCAAAACTCTGCATCCTCCGTTGTAATTCAGGATAGTCGGAAACATGGGTATCGATTTCTTTGAAGTAATCTACTGTATTTAGAGCACATGAAGTAGAAAAACGAGCTAGAACACGAAACTTTCTGCAAACTCTACATGAATAAGTAACTGCAGAAGATAAACAAAAAGGCATGGAAGTTTGAATAAAAAATTTGAACTTGGGAGATACAATTGCATTTAATAAATATTTGTAAGTACCCTTTCGCAGCGGATACAAAGAAGAAAGAAGAAAGGGGAATAGAAGAGAAGAGAAGAAATGGTCATTTTTAATGGCGGAACTGAAACAGAAGACAAGGGTTTATGTATTAAAAAGAAAAGGAGCACGAAAAGAGGGTTTAGTGGCTGAGCTTAGACTCAGAACAGCAAATGGGTGCCAGGCCTTCCATTACATGGGTTTGGGCTTCTTTTCTTTTAGGGATAAAATTTCATACATACCTATATTAATAGTTAGATTGTATTTTACTTTTTTACTTAAAAATTAAGCAAATTTATCTTTTTATATTAAATTAAATAGTAAATCAATCTTTTATTAAAAATTCTATTTATTTTTACTGTTAAAAATAGTGTGATTGACGAAATAATCAGATAATTACATATGTCATCTTGACGTATAGAGACTAATTTTTAACCATAAGAATAGATGGATTTTTTTAACAGGATTAATTTTATTTATCTAACATGTAAAGATTAATTTGCCTATTTTTTAAACAGGGAGAAAAAAATACACTTTAACTACCTTTAAAAGGACTTCCATGATATTTTTACCTTCTTCTAAGCTTTTTCTCACACTTTCTTTTTCTGGATTCCCAATTTCCCATCGTTTCTATAGTTTAAACAGGAAAATAAATAATTATAACTGTATTTGAAACTAGTAAGAAGCGGATTGAGAATTGATTTAGTTGATGCAGTAATTTCAGCATTTAAATGCTTAATATATTTTATTTTTTTAAGGGTTAAAGTTTTTCAAAAGTCACTATACTAATATCTAAAGCTCATTAAAAATTGTTTCAAATTATTCTTTATACACTAAAAATATAACTTAAACAAAATATATTATAATTTATCCATAACTCTGACATGACTCGTAAAAAAATCCAACCATCCCCAAAAAATATTCATGTATTTTTAAATCATCATGCGATAGAATATGTATTATTTAGAGGATAGTTGGATTTTTATGGATTCGTCAGGCCATAGATAAACCAATTGGACATGATATATTTCATCCAAATTACCAACAACTTAACAGAAATTTTTAACAATATCATTATTTAAATAAAAAATTAAGGTAACAGTACTAATCTGAGGCAATTTTTAGTGCAGGGACTAAAATGAATTTACATAATAGTATAGGGATTTCTAGTAGACTTTGACCTTTTTCAAGAGTTTACAAATATAAGTTGGAGGAACTGGAATTAAACCCATACAAAAAGACTTAAGAATTGAAATATAACCAAACAAAACACACACATGACAATTGGCAGATTTTATACAAATTTATAACACCATGAACGCAATGCATGTAAAACCAAAACAAAAATAAAGAAACAGGGAAGAATCATTTTCATTCTTAAAAACTATGTTTTGCATGTTAACTGCAAAAAGGAGCTTTTCCATCAATCAAATTAAAGCTCACAACTGCAGTATCAGTTTAGGCAAGACAAGCAACATACAACTATACAACATAAACAATCTTTCAAATGTTATAGCATTTACCATATTTCTCAGATTTTAAGAAAGCCCCTACTTGTTGTGTATACATCTATACCACAAACACTGAAATATATCCTTTCAGGAAGTCGATCATGAGGCAACAGCAGATTCTGCACCGCCTGATGAAGAAGCACTGGTTTCACCCGCCATGTTCTTCAGTTTAAGACCAACACAGGTTGCTGAAGACCCGGATTCTGAGACATCACCAATATCCAAAGTGTCGGGAAGAGTTTCAGATGACTCAACAGTGTGCATCTGAACAGGACAACAATCCCATGAATAGCAAGAGAAATTTTAAGTACACATTTTGCAAAATTATCAACTAATTAAAAAATCAACATGACATACACTCCAGAAATTATTTCCAACAAAGTATACCACTATCAGAAACAAAAACTTCTTTTTTACATCTTTCAGTGAAAGCCATATACAAATTAAACATTTAGCTCAGTGTAAAACCTACGTGAAATACTGATAAGCTGAAGCAAACTGCATAAAGAATTTGTCATACAACGATCAAAAACCAAGTTTGCTGCATGAGGGAAAAGCCCAGACCAGCATCCTTAATCTACCCAATTAGCAGAAATTATTAACAGAATAACCTAACATAGAATCCTCACTTTGGACATATTGAACTAACAGTAACGTGATTGTGAATAAAAACAAGTACACAATGACATACTACTTATGGTAAGAACCAAAAATCCATATGAAAAATCAATCACATGAATGAATGTACGAGATCAGATGAAAGCATGAAAAGGGGGGGAACCAAAAGATCTTTCACTTCAGTCACCAAACATGATGATGAGATCAGAAGTTGCACAAAAGAAATGAAGAAGAAAACCGTGGCTACACCACAATGGGCCAAAAATGGAGTAAGATCCCGAACTCTTTGATCAGACAATTATTAGTCGAAGCCAAAAATATAAAATCAGGTTAAATATGTAATTAGGCAATAAAAATCAGAAAATTATGCTGGAATTCAGTTACTTCACTATTAGCAGTTCATAGCGGGACACTTGGAGATGTGCATGATAGAACAGCAGGAGGGGAGCTCAAACATTCATCCTCCCAAGGCTTAAGAAAAGAAAAACTCACAATGAGAAGGAATGAAGGAAAGCAATCCACCAATATCACACTCACGATGATATTCATAATTATAAAAATAAACAAAGGTCAAATTTACCTCAAGTTGGTTCAGCATATCAACAGTGGCTTCAAAGTCTCCATCATTCGCCAAGTAGACATCCAAAAGAGACTCATTGGACAAACCAGGAAATGTCATGCGAAGATACTCCAAATCCATGTCAAATTCTTCATCCACAATCTGCTTGTCAGTCATTTCACCAAGATTTTGCATCAAAGAACCATGAGCAGGATGGCTTTTCACTGCAGAACCTTCTGCAACCTGGTTCTTTTCAGTACCATAGACTGAAGAGCCAAGAGAAGCATTGCTACTGTGCGGGTTATATGCAAAGTGTGAGGAAGGTTTGAACCAAGCATTCTCATTGCCGTGTTTAATATCTTTGGCTGTCACATTATCACTGGCCTCCCTTTTGGCAAGAGGTATGTATGATGCTGCATATGGGTTCAATGAAGAAACTCCGGGCTTCATTGCCTTCATGGACAAAGAACACTATTCATTTAGACAACCATTATTAGAATGAGGCAAATCATTAATTTTCCCAAAAAGGAAAATTTAATAAGGGTTCAACCTATAAGCAAAGTAGTAAAATGAAAGGAAACAACCATCGAAAGCACCAAAGAATTAAAAACCAAAAGAGCAGATTGTTTGTAAATTGTAATAAACACTGAATTTGGGTATGATTTATTATAAGACATGGATACCAAATCGACCATTTTATAGATTGAAAACAAGCAACACCTAAAATCCATCAAACAACTAAAAAGAACTCTACTTACAAGATGCTAGTTATGACTGTTTCTCATCAAATAACAAAATTACTTTAACCATAACAATAATCAGATTTATTGAAAATAAACATTTACAATGAATAAGCCTCTTCTTAATACAAATACACACGTTCAATCAGCTCGATCATATGAATTTTTCTATCAAAGCTTTTCTGTAATGCAAAATCCAACAAAAATATTTTGATCAAACTCTTAGGATTAAACAATATATAATCACCAGAAAAAATGGGAAAAAAGCATAATTCCTTAAAATTTTAAATATATATCAAGATAGCAACTAGTAACGAAAATTCGGGTAAGCTTTTAGTTCTTCGATTATGTTTTCCAATTTAAATCTCGAGAAGATCAACCAAAAAAAAGGGATAAAACATCACAAATCAAAGATTAGCAGAAAATTTGAACAAGAAATAAAGCAAAAAATCGATAAAAATACTGCAAAAGGGGAAAAAAGATTCCGTAATGATATGATAAGAAAAGGAGAAGGGAAATCGAAAGATAAATTACCTAAAATGTTCGAAGAGATTGAAGATCGTCTGAAGAAAGAAATAGGAAAAAAGGCAAGAAGAAAAAAAGATTGAAGAGATCGGCGATTAGAATGGAAAGCAATAATGAAATGCTTTTTAGCGAGGAGGGGAGAGGAGACTACTTGACAAGCAGTGACGTCCGCGTCCTGTTTGGAACCAGACCTAACTTCAATCTCATATCGGTTTACAAATTCATCTCCAGGAATAAGCTTGAACTGGAAAAATCCTTATCCACCAAGTTTTAAATTTTATCCTCCGAGGAATTGTTATATTTTGTCGGGGTAAATAATACCCTTTAAAATTATATCAATTTCAAAAATCGGAAAAACTCACTATTTTCAAAATCGAATAAGATCAGGTTAGATCAATTGAAATATCAATTCGAAATAAAAGATTAGACCAATCGATCTACTAACCGACACCGACTGATTGGACTGAACCAAAAAATTGAATTAATTGAATTTTAAATTCTTTTTTATTTTTAATTTATGGTTTTTAATAATTTATGCAATTAATCGAACAAACCAATTAAATTAAGAATAAATAATTTGATCGATTCAACAACTAATCTAATTTTAAAAACTTTAAAAAAAGCTCGTGCGCTTTTCAAAAATCCCCACCACGATGAATTATATTAAAACTTTAAAAATCATACCATATTATTTATGAAAACATTGTCAAATTTTTTTTATCTATCCCCACTTCACTTTGGGTAAATAGATAATAATTTATATTAATTTAAATAAATAAAAGTTAAAACATTTTTTTTAAATATTAATTCTTTTTTATTAAATCAAATGGCAAACGATTGTGTTAGGTATAGATAATTTTAGGTCAATTTATGGTTACAATCCTTCTATTATATTTAAATTTAGAATTCAATATCTATATTTTAGTTTGACATAATTTGATTTTGCTATGTAATATCATAAATTATTCAAATATTTAACACCCTTAATTTTTTCGATTAAAATGTTGAAGTCAATTTTTTTTTAAAACACCCATTCAAACTTATCATGCCAAAACAGATTTTATTTTTATGTTAGAAATATGTTTTTAATCATCATTTTAATTTGGAATAGTACCAAATGTGAGTATAATAGAGACATTAAAATTGAAAATTTAACATTGTCTTACAATGATTTCAATAATTAACAGATTTAAAAAAAAAACCATTTATTACAATTTATGGTGTCAAAATAAATTTTTATTAAAATAATATTTCTTAAAAAATTCATATCAACAATTTAATTTAAATATTAATTCTATGAACTAATTAATAATATTATAAAATATAAAATTTAAATTAAGTTAGAAATTAAAGTATAAAAATCAAATATTAATTTTTACATAATAAATAAAATTATATAAAAATGAGAGTAATGGGAAACACATTCTAACTTTACATAAAAGGAATGCCCCAAGGGCTTTTCTCCATGGGAATTGTCTAGTTCCTTTATTTTATTCTTTTAATCATCATAATATATTAATTTTTAATTTTGGTCCTTCTATTATGCTCACATTTAGTAATTTAGTCTGTAGAATTTATTTGATATAAATTCATTATCTATTTTTACAATTACATTAACTAACCAAAATAGTTAACATCTTTAATTATTACTGCTAAAAGACCATGTGAATTTTTCTTAAAAACATTTTTCTAGCACAAGTATAATGGATATTTAAAAAAAAAATTGGTATTAGCATTTTAATCAAAAATAATTAAGAGTGTAAATTATTTTGACTAATTAATGATATTATAAAAGTAATAGAATGAAATGATGTCAAATTGAAGTATAGATATCAAACCTTCAATTTAAACATAATAGAAGGATTGCAACTATAATTTAACCTAAAACAATTTATGCTTAACACGATGATTTATCATTTGATTTAATAAAAAAAATTTACTTTTATTTAAAATATTGTTTTTAATTAAATTTAAACATAGTAGAACTGAGATTCTACAACCATAAATTTGCAACCATGATTCTGCTGATTTTACAGTCTCGGTTTTTCAGCCTTGATTCTACAATCTTGATTTTGTAGCCATGGTTCCATAGTGGTGATTCTGCAGCCCAAATTCTGTAAGCCTAGTTATGTAGTCCTCATTTCAAGTTCAAGTTTAAAACCCCACACTTGTCTTTTCAGTTACATATCTGCCATTTTTGTTTTTGAGTTTTACATATCAAATGTTATTTTAGGGTTTTACTTCTCTTATGTTGTTTGCGGTTTCATTTTTGTTCTTTGGTGCAACTCCCATGTTGTTTACGAGTTTCATTTCTACGGAGTTTCGGCTCTCTTTCATGTTGTTTTTTAATACAACTCCTATATTATTGTGGGTTTCATTTATTTAGAGCTCCAATTCTCTTTTTTGTTGTTTTTGGATGCAACTCAGCGACCTATGTAGCTCTACTCTATAATTCTCACATTGTAGCCTTTGTGGCTTCCTGTAGATACATTATGTAGCTTCTTATAACTTCTTGCGGCTATGGTTTTTTGCCATGATTATTTTTGGGTGTGCAACTGTGCATATGGTATGTTAGTTTTTTTGTTTTTTTTTTTTCAAATCTCACCCTGTAACCCATGCTTCTTACAGCTTGTTGCCGCTTCGACTGAACTGTGGCTTTTCACCATGTCATTTTTAGGTGCATATATGTTAGTTGTTTTCAGCTTCCTGCTGCCTTAAACTTCTTGTCCTTTCAACTTCTTGTAAGCTCCTTGCAACTCCGGTTCAATCTTTGCTTTTCTTTGTGTTTGGCTTCACATATGTTATGAAGGTTTTTTAGCAGCCTCTTTAATGCACGCACAAAGGTCTTACCAAGTCAAGATAAACTTTCTTTTTTAAGAAGATCGGTTACAAAGACAAGGTCCAAGCAAATTCAAGCCAATTAAATTTATATATGTACTATAATGTGTCCATGGGTTTACAAAGCTGCCAAGAAGAATTGAAGCTTGCTTGGAGGACTTCACTACTAGTGGAAGACCCAAAATCTTGAAGAAAGTCGTTTTAGGAGTTTATAAAAGAATCCTTACCTTAGAATTTTTGGCCAGTTTAGGTCAATTATTTAAGAAAAATTAGCAACAACTTATCTTGAAAGACATCTTTTGTACAATTCGACAAGTCACAACTAGTAAAAGGCATAGCACAAGTCAAATTCTTCCTCTCCAAGTAAGTTTTTGACTTGGCAAGGCCTTTGTGCATGCATCACTCCTATAGCTTTGCCTTTATTATCTCACAATCTTGTTCTACCGAGCAGTTTAAACTTTTGCTCCTAAGCGCTCCAAAACACACACTTAACTGTAGAGTTTGGTAAAGCAGAACTCTCGCAGGGGTTACTATTACACCCAACAAATAATGCTCTCCTACACAAAGTTTGGTTGAGCAAAAAATCCTCTAGAGAATACAATATTGTCAAACAAATTGGCTTCCACAGAAATACTCTTAGACATAGAGTTTAGTATAACAAAAGTCATTAATGAGATACTATAACACTAAACAACTTAATTATCACAAATATTTCGATATAATTAATTGGTTGAGCACAAATCATTGACGAGATCCAACTATTTCTCTACTGCTCTTTTTATCCTCAATCTTAAAAATATATTTTATTCTCACCTTAATCTTCCATAGGTCATTTTATAACCCATCTTAGACTAAAATGGGGACTATTTGCTAAATCAATGAGGCCACATGAAAAAGTTGGATTCATCTCTTTACAACAAATAGAAGCTTTTGCACCACCATTAATAAAGTGTGAGCAATTAACATGTTTAACAAATATGAAATATCACATCAATCATTAATAAAGTATGAGCTATTAACATCTTTAACAAATATGAGACATTATATCAACCAATCATTAATCGGTCAATAGAGTTGGTTAGCACACACGCACACACACAAAAAAAACGAAAATAATTTATAAATACTAAGTTTTATTCTCACTCTAATTATGACCTCTCACTTTTCCTTTCTTATTATATTCAATCTTACTTCATTTTACTGAAACACATACTTAAATATCGTAAAGTGTTTCAAAATACAAGTTCAGACACTTTTTAACTTATTTTTGTTTTGTAGATTTTCTATTTACTTTTCTTTCTCCTCCTCCTACTAATATATAGATTAGCCCTTGAATATGGTAAGATTTCTTAAATTAGCTCCTAGACATTTTTTTGGGATCAAATTGGTCTTTTAGATTAGCATTAGTTACACAAATTGGCCCCTTCCATTAACACCATTTGTTTTTTTTTTTTTCAACAATGTGGTAATGTGGCTAAACATGGACATGACACGCGGGACAAACAAGGGAATGACATGTATTGTGCAAGCCCAATTTTGGCCCGAAATAAACCCCACTACCCAATTACAATAACCAAATTAACCCAACTAAAATACCCAAACAGAAACCCACTACATAACCTAGCCTAACTACCCAAATAACCCACATCAGCCCAAACTCAAACACAAAATAGAAAACTCAAAACCCTAGCCAAGTTGCTGCCGCCTCTTCCTTGTCCCATCGTCTGCCACCTCCTGCTTGTCACCTCCACCGCCCTTGACACTGTGCCACCGCCCAAGAATACCTGCAAACATTTAATGGGAATAGACAGAAAGCAAAATGAAGAGGCTATTTAAGAAGCCAAACAAAAACATTTGTAGGGTCGGCCCTTTTGGTAATAAGAAATAGCATTATATTTTAAACACTAAAACTACAGCAAAAGAAAAACAGAAAAGATAGGAGCCAAGTTTGAAATCTAAGGTGATAGTTTTGCTATTTTCGCATTCTTGTTTTATTTTTATTTTTATTTTTTTTCTTTCCTCTTTCGATCCTCGACAGGTATTAGTACACATATACATATTTAAGATATATATAAAAAAATATATAAAAAGAAAATATACAAAAAAAAATAAAAAATACCATTTTTTCGAAGTCACACTGCAGCGTGCGATGGCTTGGCGACAATCACCGCACACGGAGATGCGACGGAGGAAGGTGGTAGGCCACGGAGCGATGGATCATACCAAACCTGCGCAGAAAACAAAAAGAGGGCTTAGTTTTTTTTTGAAACCAACAAAGAAAATGATTTCAAAGGCAAATTTTTGGTTTATATAGATGATACAAAACGGCGCCGTTTTGGGCATTAACCTTCAGCCTCAAAACGACGCCGTTTAGGCCATGACCCGCGCGACCCGACCCAGCTGAGGGAGATCCGCGTGTTTTCCATCTGATGGGCTATTTACGTCCGCGGTCCTTCCGCAATTTCTTTCTGTTTCAATCAGGCCTTTTGATGTTTTTAAATTTAGCTTTGAAGTGTTAAATCTGTTTTAATTTAGTCCTCCATTCGTTTGAAGGAGAAATATTTGAACGGTGTCGTTTAGAAGGCTTGGGTTATTTGCTCCTTTAGACCCTCATATTTGCTCGCGTGTTCAAATCAGTTCCCCCCTTTTTTACTTCTCTTAAATTTGCCCCATAAATCCACTTTTCAATTCAATTTCATCCATTTTTTTAATTTTCTTCATTTATTCTATCTTAATTCTCATATTATTAATACTACTATATTCTGTTTATTGTTACCATATTCATATTTATTTATTAGCATTTCATTATGATCATTCTTGCTTAATATTATATATATATATATGTATTATAGTATTATTAATGGCTTAATATTATTATTTTTTTTATATCAAATGTATTGGTAAGTTATATATATATATGTTCATTTAGTGTATATACATTGTACCACGCATATATGTGTTAACATTATTACATATATTTATTCCTTTTAAGCATTATATAAATGTATAAATATGTATATTTTATGTACGTTATGTATTTAATTTTTAA
Source organism: Gossypium anomalum (assembly GCA_025698475.1). Taxonomy (NCBI): domain Eukaryota; kingdom Viridiplantae; phylum Streptophyta; class Magnoliopsida; order Malvales; family Malvaceae; genus Gossypium; species Gossypium anomalum. The sequence continues at coordinate 8,377,235 of CM046961.1, forward strand.
TATATTATGCGTATATTTTGTTTTGTATTATATATATTATGTATATGCTTTTAAACATTATATATATCTATATTATATATATATTTATGTAATTTTTTTATTACCATTATTATTACTAATATATATATACACTATGTAATTTTTTTTTTTTACGTATACATATACCATGCATATGTGTCTTTTAAGGTCGTATTATTATTATATATATATCTACATTCCTATATTTCTTATTACTTATATTATTACGAAAGTACTTTAATACAAGTATATATCATCATTATCATTATCGTCATTTATTTATTTATTTATTAATTCACTTATGTATACGATCGTTCCTTTTCCTCATACGTTTATTTGTTATCCTTATTATTATCTTCACCTATCATAATTGCTTGTATTATTATTTTTGGCACTGTTACGCTTATTACTACGTATTAGAATCATAATTTACTTTTATCACGCGACGTCATTTATTCTATACCTTAAAATAATTCTTTCATAAAAGTGATGTTCCGTATTTTGGTAATTCGAGACAATCGTGCCCTAACTTACTGGGTTTCGACTTTTCTCATTTAACCTAAACAACGGAATATTCTTTTTTTAAATCAATACAAGTCTTTAAAAATACTTATTTTCGGGGATACGAAGTGTGATACCCTAACTTACCGAGTATAACATCTTGACACCTCAAAATAAGAGTTTTACAAATAAAGGCAATGTTCGGAGTTTGAAAATTCGAGGAAACGTGCCCTAACTTACTGGGTTTCGATTTCCTTCGTTCATTCTAACTAACCGGATATCCTTTTAAAAGAAATCAAAACTACATTGATTTTAAATAAAGGGCTAGCCCAGTCTCGAAGTGCGAGATATTGTGTCCTAACTTACTGGATGTGGTATTTCATTATTGCGAGACGGGAAAGTCTTTAACATTTGAACTTTTTACAAAGAAAGGGATCGTATTTCAAAGTATTTTTAAGTTTTCAAATTTTCGACATTAAGACACTAATTAATCAACTAGGTACCAATTTTTGGGCGTATCGAGGGTGCTAACCCTTCCTCGTGCGTAACCGACTCCCGAACTCATTTTCTGTTTTTCGTAGACCAAAAAATTATCGTTTTAGTAAATCTTAGATTTTATTAAAATGATTAATGAAAGGTGATCCGATCACACCTCATCAAAAAAGATTGGTGGCGACTCCCCTTTTCGTTTTCATTTTCAAAATCCAAGTCGACTAACCATTTCACAAAAAATGGTTACTGACGACTTAGCGACTCAATCGGGAACTATTTCGAGAAGTCGAGCCATAAGTTGATTCACTTTTGTCTTTTTGTCGAAATTTGAAAATTTGGTTTTGATAAACGATCCTTTCATTGCATTTCCACTTGTTATTTTGTGGTTTATGATATAATGCTTGCTGCGTTGGTTCGAGTTTTAAGTAGTTTTGCATATCGCATTGCATGACCGCTTGTGGTCACACCCTTTTAAGTGGAAGTGAGAAACTACTCCTTCGTGAGGTCTTCACCTCCGTATAGGATAGTGGATTGCTTTCGGGATACATCTGTACCTGCGTCTTCGTGAGGTTTTCATCTCCGTATAGCCGTAGGGAAATGTATTCCCTCAATCGAACTCAGTCGTATGAACCTATAATGGGTGAGGATCGAGGAATCTCACTTGGTTCAGTACCTTTACTTTAGAACCGAACCACATGTAGCAAGCCCTAAGAGCCTGCCCTAGGTAGAACCACACCGAACCCTAGCCTTTTTACCCAATTAGGTGTTTTGATTATTTCTTGATTGCTTTGGTATCTTTTCTTAGTTTAATAATGACTCGCTCGTGTTTTGTTGTTGTTGCATGACATCTCATCATAAAAGGGGTGTTGATTCACGATTTGGTTACCAAATAAAAGAGTTTAACATGGAAAAAGGGTTTCTTGATAGAGTGGAAGATAATGCGGCCGTCCGAGTATGGTCTGAGAAGACACAACAAGAAAAAGGTGATAGTTTGGCCGAGGGATACGAATCGGAGTTGTGGGATTTCACTCGCATCAGTGTGACTCAGAACGACCTGCGAGAACTAAGAGAAATATGGAGTAGTTGGAACGATGAGACCAAGCAACTCTTTTACTGTAACTACGGTGACCTACCTTATTTGCTTGACATAAAGGTGGATAAATACTTATTCCGGGCCCTTGCGCAGTTTTGGAACCCCGCTTACAGTTGCTTCACCTTCGGAGGAATTGACCTAGTACCCACTGTGGAGGAATACATGGCTTTACTTAATTGCCCGAGTATCCAAGCCGACAAGGCCTATTCAAGACCTGTTAACGTCCCTCCCTTTGTGAAGAAATTGATACGTATCACGAGAATGAGTGAACAATGGGTTGCAGCCCGTATAAAGCAGAAAGGGGATAGTAAGTGTATTCCTTGGGGGAATTTGAGAGATTTGATATTGGCACATCCGGATTTGAAGAAAAGGGTTGATGTTTTCGCTTTAAGTATCTACGGTTTGGTTGTCTTTCCCAAGGCATTGGGATATGTTGATGAAGCCGTCTCAGATTTATTCGACCGACTTGATAAAGGTACTACGCCATCCCCAAAGAATCCTAGCGTAAACTTTCGGATCCTTGAATGCATGTCGGAGAGCGGGCGAAGGAAGATTTATTGGTTGTGCACAACTTCTCTTGGCTTGGTTCCATAGTCATTTTTGGAAAGCAGAAAAGGTCTCCTATCGGGTTTTCTCTAGAGACTATTCTCCATTAAGAGAATTGGTGGCCACATCAAGACGGGACGACATCTCAGAAGAGAAATGGATAACTATCCTCCAGAATTTGCAAGTGTAGAAAATGTTGAATGGAGAGCTCCATGGTTTCTCCCTCAGCGAGATCTTGTATAGATGCGGCAATTTTGACTGGGTCCCTCTAGCTGGAATATGGGGGGCTTCTGGATACACTCCACTACTCGTATTAAGGCAGTATCGATCGAGGCAGTTCATACCGGTGACACAAGGATTAGCTCAGTGTGAGTTCTCTTATAAAGATGACGGCTATAAGAAAAAAGTTCGTGAGATATCAGATGCGTGGAATCAAACTCGAAGAATGAAGGGATTCACCGCAGGCCCGATGACAACCCCCGAGTATGAGTGGTGGTGGGGTAGGAGAGTCAACGATAACATTCCTAAGCCGAATCAAGGAAGCACTCAGCCAATAGAAGAGCATTTGCGAGTAGCCCCATCTGAGCTAGAGATCATAAAGCAAGACTTCGAGAGAAAGAGCTCAGAATTTGGAAAGAAGATAGAGCAATTGGAGGAAGAAAAAATGCGGCTAGGATTGGACGTCGACATCCATAAGCTAGAGGCCGAAAAGCTAAGGAAAGGGAAGAACAAAGCTGAGGAAGACTTGGATAGTTTAAAGACCGATTATAAGAAGCTACGTAAGTCAATAAGAACTGCGGGTTGGGCAAAACGTCGAACAGTGGCGTCAAGAGATTGGAAAGGAAAAGACTAGAGCCGATCAGTGGGAGAAGAAGTTTCATGATGTCCGAGTGCAAGAGGATGTTCTGAAAAAGAACTTGTTAGAAAGCCAAAACGAAAAGGAGAAGTTACGAGCTCGGGTGGCTGAATTAGAAAGATTACTACATCAACATCGTAGCCGTAATTCCGTAATCGAGTTGAAAGCCAGTCTAAGTAGGATCGAAGAGTTGAAAGAAGAAATAGGAAAACTCGAGACCGCACTACAAGATAGTAAAATTCGAGTGGAACTCCTTGAGGTAAACAATGAACAGTATAGAGAACAACTCTTCTAATCTCAAGATCAGATCAGAAATAGAGATTATGTCATGGGCGAGGCTGTGACTCAAGTTCGGGAGGTAGCCGATCACTTGCAAACCCTGGCCGTTCAGGCTGATGTATTGAGCTTAAAGTACGAGTCAAGAATCGGATCGAGGCCAAACTTAGCTTGGCTTCTTAGGAAAGTCAAGGCTTTAGGCATTAGGGCAAAGTCGTATATGTAATCATCCGTTCTATGTAAAGAAACTTTTCTTCTAGTAAAGTTCTTCTAACGAAATTGAATTAGAATCAATGCCTCTTTTTGCATTCATTCATTTGCATTACATGTCATCATATGCATTAAATTTCACGAAAGAACCCTGATTAAGAAAAATTATTTCAGTTAATCTGGAAACCAACGAAAATCAACCAACCGAACACAGCTACTATACCCGCCGTAAAACCAAAGAAATGGATCAAAGACTAGAAAGATTAGAACAACTGCAAAGGGATATGCAAGAGCAATTACAAGTACGGATGCAAGAGCAGTTAGCAAAAATCCAACAAGATATGAGGAGCAAATGCAAGAATCCTGAGAATAATATGTTAGGACAATTAGCACGATTCTTTGGCTAAAGAACGCGAAAAAGGGAAAAACACCGTAGGAGCGACAATGAAGACCCTATCTATCCTCAAGCTTTACCCCAAGAAACACTCAACCGAGAGATGCACCCACGAACAACGCTTTGTCATTATTAGGCCCCAAAGAATACCGGTGGGTGCCTCGGTGATCACCGATGAACGCCCCTATAGGTTCTGCTCCACTCCCGAGACAATCCAACTAATCCATTTGTCCCGCACCTTGATGAGGTGGCGAAAGCAAAAAAAAAAAAAGGTTGACTTGGCAAAGTAACTTGATGACCGATGCAAATGGCTTGAAGAGAAATTCAAAGCAATGGAGATCGCGATTACCATGGAGGATTGACGCTAAAGACTTGAGCTTAGTCCTGCACTGGTGCTCTCGCCAAAATTTAAAACCCCGAGTTTGAAAAGTATAATGGAACAAGTCGCCTCGAAGCTCATATTACGATGTTCGTCGAAGGATGGCGGGTATGTCAATAACGACCACCGTTGATCCACTGTTTCCAAGACGATCGATCGGATCTGCGGCCAAGTGGTATAACTACTCACCGTGCCCCAAATGGTTCGTAGAAAGACTTGGCTCAAGCTTTTATGAAACAATATGGTCACGTGACGAACATAGCACCCGGCTGCATTACCCTACAAAATATGGAAAAGAAGCCGAGTGAGAGCTTCAGGCAGTATGCATAACGGTGGAGGAAAATAGCGATGCAGGTCCAACCACCTCTCTTGGAGAAGGAAACAACCATGCTTTTATCAATACCACAAAGGCCCCATTCATTAACCATATGTTGGGAAGTGCTACCAAGAGCTTCTCAGACATAGTGATGTCCGGGGAGATGATAAAAAACGCGGTGAGATGTGGGAAAATTGAAGCGGGAGAAAGTGCCAAGAGATCGGCTCCTAGAAGGAAAGAGAGTGATGTGAACAATGCAAGTATATACAATAAAAGTTATCCCAAGCCAGTCACCGTGAGCCAACCAATGGCGGTGACTACTAGCCATCAGGGCCCTACAAGGCAGGATTCTAACCCAAGGCCTAACACAGAAAGGGTTCAATTCACGCCAATCCCAATGACGTATAGAGAGCTTTACAAGAACCTGTTCGATGCACATGTAGTGTCCCCGTTTTACCTAAAACCCATGCAACCTCCATTCCCTAAGTGGTATGACGCAACGCTCAATCACGAATACCATGCGGGAATCTCGGGACACACGATTGAGAACTGCACGGCCTTCAAGAAATTAGTCGAAAGATTCATAAAGATGGGCATTGTAAAGTTCGATGATCCCACAGGACCTAATGTGGCTGGAAATCCGTTACCCAGTCATTCGGATGAAGGGGTAAACGCGATAGTCGAAGGTGGGGGGACGAGAACTAAGATGGATGTATCGGAGGTAAAAACCCCTTTGAGATGGGTTTGGAAGAAAATGGTGGAAGAAGGTTTACTTACACAAGATTTAGAAAAGAAGCCTGAAGGAGGGAAGTATTACTGTGAATTCCATGACGAGAAAGGGCATGAGATCCAAAAGTGCAATGAATTCAGGGCTCTGGTACAGACATTGATAGAAAATAAAGAGATCGAATTCTTTGAATGCACTGAGGACCTAAAAAGAGAAGATGTATGCGCATCGGAGCAAGGGCCAACCAACAATGTCCAAGGGGTCAATCACCCAGTTGTAATCATATCGCGTCCAAGGACTAGTGAAAGGGGAGTACCAATTGCGCCAAAGGTCATAATCCAGAAACCTGTTGCTTTCCCTTACAAAGATAGCAAGAGTGTGCCTTGGAACTATGGATCGTAATGTGACAATCCCGGAAAGGAGAACCCGATTGACACTGCGAAGGAGGGACAAGATGAAGGGTTCTATACACGAAGTGGAAGGCGTTACACCGGACACGAAGGTAGAACCAACAAAGGAAAATCCGTGGTTGTTGAACAAAGAAAAGAGAAAACGATCGGACTGAGTCACCACAATGAGCACATGAATAAAAAAGAGGCTAAGGAATTCTTAAAATTTACAAAACACGGTGAGTACAGCGTTGTGGAGCAATTACACAAACAACCACCGCATATCGATACTAGCCTTGCTTTTGAGCTCGAGACACACCGCAGCACATTGATGAAGGTGTTAAATGAAACATACGTAGCGGATAATATCTCCGTCAACAAACTTGATCGTCCGTCAATAACATCAGTACTGATAATTTTATTTTCTTTAATGACGATGAGATACCACCGGGGTATGGGATCTACAAAGGCCACGCACATCACCACTCATTTGCAAAGAATATACGTTCATCGAGGGAGTGCTAATTCATAATGGATCGTGTTGAACGCCCCGCCCTTGTCCACGCTAAATAGATTGCCAGTGGATAGCTCTCACATGAAGACATGTCAAAACGTCGTGAGAGCATTCGACGGTACTAAAAAGAAAGTGATGGAAAGAATCGAGATACCTCTCTTGATTGGCCCAAACACATATGAAGTGGACTTCTTAGTAATGGACATCAACCCTCATACAATTGCCTGTTAGGAAGACCATGGATTCACTCGGCAGGGGCAGTACCATCATCCCTACACCAAAAGTTGAAGTTGGTAACTGAGGGTAGGTTGGTAACGATAAACGCTGAGGAAGACATCATTGCATCTGTCACCAGTGACGTACCGTACGTGGGTATAGATGATAAGGGGATAGAGTGTTCTTTTCGATCACTAGAATTTGTCAATGCTACATTCATCGTCGAAGGAAACAAGGTCCCAGTGCCTAAAATATCCAAAACCACAAGGATGGGCCTACGATTAATCAAGCAAAGGAGCCTTGCTAGGGAGAGGACTTGGAAGATGCCTCCAAGGAAGGATCGAGGTACCAGTAGTGAAGGAAAAACGAGATCGCTTTGGCTTAGGATTTAAGCCAGATGCGAAGCAAAAGAAGAAAGAGCTGGAAAAAAGGCAAGAGATAAGGAGAGCGCGTCTACGCGGTGAGGAGGTCAAGTGGGAACCAATGACCTTTCCTCACTTATCCAAAACATTCGTGTCAGGAGGGACTATTTACTCAAAAAGAAGATCGACGAAGAAAGAGCCTGCCGAGGAAATATCGAATGCTTTGAGCATCAATGCTATATCCGATGGAAAATCAAGAGAATTTAGCCGAATTCGCCTTACATCGCTGGAAGCGTTTTGAACAATTGGACCGTGGAGGAGATCCCTGTAACTTTTAGGATTAACTCAGAGTAATGTTCGAAACAAACTTATTGCTCTAAGCCTAGGGGCAATAGGAATCCTTTTATGAAATAGGCATATGTCCAAATATCGTTATTTCAATAAAAATGCATTTTATGTATCATCTTGAGTGAATATTCTTTTATTCTTTCCAATTCATTCATAATCATACCATACAAATAAAATATTCTTAGATTTATTGTTCTTTGGATTTCTTTCTTCATCCATAACAGGTCCCCAGATATCAATGATATGAGCGATATTGCCAATGACTCAGAGATTCCTTTTGAGCAAGACTTGTGTATAGAAGACACGGAAGGTTTGAAGATGACCCAAATTGTGGCCTATCTCCGATTTGTTAAGAATGGTAGAACAAGAGGAGAAACAAATCTTACCTCACAAAGAGCCGGTGGAAATTGTGAGCTTGGGAGAAGGAAAAGAGGTGAAAATTGGAGCTAGTATCACTGTAGAAATAAAGCAAGACCTCATCGAGTTGCTCAGAATTCAAGGATGTCTTCTTTGGTCATATCAAGACATGCCCGAATTGAATACCGATATCGTGGTGCATCGACTCCTATAAAGGAAGAATGTAGGCCAATTCAACGAAACTTGAAGGATGAGACCCGATGTGTTGTTGAAGATAAAAGAAGAGGTCAAGAAGCAGTTCGACGCCGGTTTCTTACAAGTGGTCAAGTACTCAGAATGGGTGGCCAACATAGTCCCAGTTCCTAAGAAAGATGGGAAGGTACGAATGTGTGTGGATTATCGAGATCTGAACAAAGCCAGCCCAAAAGACAATTTCCCGTTGCCTCACATTGATACGCTAGTAGATAACACGGCAGGTTACTCACTTTTCTCATTTATGGACGGCTTCGTGGTACAACCAGATAAAGATGCATCCGTAAGACATGGAAAAGACCACATTCGTAACCATGTGGGGACATTTTGTTATAAAGTGATGCCATTCGGGCCGAAAATGCGGAGCAACATATCAGAGGGCCATGGTAACTTTATTCCATGATATGATGCACAAGGAGATTGAAGTTTACGTCGATGACATGATTGCAAAATCCAGAATAGAAAAAGAGCATGTGCAAGTCCTGAGGAAATTATTCTTAAGGTTAAGAAAGTTCCAACTAAAGCTCAATCCCGCAAAGTGTACCTTCTCTGAGCCTTGGTCAGAAAAAAGCTGTTGGGGTTTGTGGTCATGAGAAAGGAATTGAGATTGACCCGGATAAAGTCGTGGCTATACAAGAATTACCTCCACCACGCACTCAAAAATAAGTTCGAGGCTTCCTAGGAAGATCGAATTACATTGCTCGATTCATTTCACAAGGCAACCGATCGAGAAATGTGATCCAATATTTCGCTCCTTAGGAAACATAACCCAGGTGTTTGGGATGAGGAGTGCCAGAAAACTTTTGACAAGGTCAAGCATTACCTATCCAATGCCCTAGTACTGATGCCACCTTGTCCGAATAAACCACTGATCCTGTACTTGGCAGTGTTCGAGAATTCCATGGGATGCGTGCTAGGCCAACATGACGAGACTGGAAGAAAAGAAAGAACAATATATTATCTTAGCAAGAAATTCATTGAATGTGAGACGAGATATTCGTTGATCGAGAAGTTATGTTGTGCTTTGATTTGGACAACCCGAAGACTGAGGCAATACATGCTGTACCACACGACTTGGCTAATCTCTAAATTAGATCCTCTGAAGTATATGATGGAGTCAAATGCTTTGAACGGAAGAATGGCCCGTTGGCAAATTCTGCTTTCTGAGTTTGACATAGTCTACGTGAATCAAAAGGCTATAAAAGGAAGTGCAATAGCAGATTTTTTGGCCAGTAGAGCTCTAGAAGATTATGAGCCATTGAGCTTTGATTTCCCGAATGAGGATTTAATGTATGTTGCAACCACGGAAGAAGAGTCTCAAGAAGACCACCCTTGGAAGCTGAATTTTGACGGAGCATCAAATGCCTTAGGCAATGGAATCGGGGCAGTCTTGGTATCCCCAAATGGAGATCATTATCCTTTCACCAGTAAATTGGATTTTGACAGTACAAACAACATGGCGGAATACGAGGCATGCGTCATGGGCATCCGCGCAGCCATAGAACGCAAAATAAAAGTGCTGGAGGTATACGGAGATTCTGCATTAGTAATCTACCACCTTAGAGGTGAATGGGAGACAAGAGATCCGGTTGATCAATTACAGAAAGGCGGTTCTTGAGCTAATCGAGGAGTGTGACGATGTCACTTTCTGCTATCTCCCACGAGATGAAAATCAGATGGCTGACGCCTTGGCAACCTTAGCTTCTATGATCAAAGTAAACAAGTAAGAAGATATGAAGCCTATCCAAATGAGTATTTATGAGGCCCCGGCTCATTGCTGCAACATTGAAGAAGAAGAAGAGAAAGATGATCATCCTTGGTATCAGGATATTTTACAATATGTGAAGAGTCGTGAATACCCGCACTCAGTGTCCCGAGAATGATAAAAGGACACTAAGAAGGTCAAGCTAGTGACTACGTCTTGGATGGAGAGATCTTATACAAGAGAAGGAAAGATCAGGTACTCTTAAGATGTGTAGATGCTGTCGAGGCTAAGCAAATCCTAGAAGAGGTTCATGAGGGCGTTTGCGGTACACATGCTAATGGTTTCACCATGGCCAGACAAATCATGAGATTTGGGTATTATTGGTCCACTATGGAAGGAGACTGCATCAACTATGTCAAGAAGTACCATAAATGTCAAATTTATGGAGATAAAATTCATGTACCTCCTTCACCCCTTCATGTCATGACTTCTCCATGGCCTTTCTCTATGTGGGGCATGGATGTCATAGGGCCAATCTCGCCAAAGGCATCTAATGGACATCGATTCATCTTTGTGGTCATTGATTACTTCACCAAATGGGTAGAAGCCACATCTTATGCCAACGTCACAAAGTCGGCAGTCAGTAAGTTCTTAAAGAAAGAAATCATATGTCGATATGGGATGCCCGAGCGAATCATATCGGACAAATGCACCGAACTTGAACAATAGCACGATAGCGGAGGTCCAGAGCGCCCAAGATTAAACATCATAACTCACACCGTACGCCCAAAGATGAATGGTGCAGTAGAAGCGGCCAATAAAAACATAAAGAAAATCGTGGGGAAGATGACTGAAACTTACAGAGATTGGCACGAGAAACTACCATTTGCCCTGTATGCCTACCGAATGTCAGTCAAAACATCTACCGGGGCAACACCATTCTCTTTAGTTTATGGGATGGAGGCGGTTCTACCTATTGAGGTCGAGATTCCCTCCCTACGCGTACTTTCAGAGTTAAAATTAGATGAAGCAGAATGGATCCAGTCTCGATACGACCAGTTGAACTTGATTGAGGAAAAGAGGCTAAAGGCTATCCGTCATGGTCAAATGTATCAAAAGAGAATGATGCGAGCTTATAATAAGAAAGTTCGCCCCAGGGAATTCCATGAAGGAGACCTTGTTTTGAAAAAGATCCTTCCCATACAAAAGGATTTCAAAGGGAAATGGATGCCTAATTGGGAAGGACCTTATGTGGTAAAGAAGGCTTTCTCTGGAGGAGCTCTAATTTTGACCGAGATGGATGGTAAAAGTCTACCTAATCCCGTGAATTCGGATTCGGTCAAGAGGTACTTCACCTAAAAAAAAAAAAAAAAACGGAGAGGTCAAGGCGAAAACCGCAAAAAAGCGCGCTTTGAGACCAAAGGGGTTTTGAGTTGAAAACCCAGAATGGGGCAATTCAAATTTTGATCAAAGATGGGGCATACAAAGGATCCTGCTTTCTCCGAATTGATAAGGAGGAGAAATGCTACATCTTGGGGCATCAACGAAATACTCTTGGTCTTCTAAACGCATACCGAGTTCAGAGGGTCTTTGAGAAATTCGTGCAACAAAGCTCACACTGTTGATATTTGGAGCATTTCCTTATCTAATTCACTTTGCATTTTGGCAGAATGTGCTATCTTAATTAATTCGTTAGTTTTCATTTTGTATCTTGGCAAATTTGCTATCCAGATTACTCTGTTCACTTTGAGCTTCACTCTCAAAATAAAATTCCATCTTGTCTACCCAATAATCTGTTTCAAGCATTTTTCGTTGAAATGATGATAAATGGACTAATAATATTCAAAAAGGAGTTCTGCATATTACTCTGAAGTGCTTCTAAACGATACAAGGACACAAGCGCGGACTAATTAGTTTGAATTACCCTAAACTCAAGGGCGTGTAATATCAAATTAAAAAATGACATTCTCATATCATTCATGACACATCTAATTAGGAGCATTTGATTCATTTCGATCACCTAGTTACTTGACACATTCATAACACATCTAGTTAGGAGCATTTGATTCATTTCAATCATAGCATCCTAATCATTTGGCATAAGCATAGAAACATGGAATTGATTCTACAGGTCATGTCTCTAGAGTCAGTGAATTCACCAGCTTTAACCCCCTAAGCAGTAGGGTAACAAGCTGAGTTCACCAAGCCTTAATTCCCTAAGCGAGGGGTAATGGCTGGAAGTTACAAGTCTTATCCCCGAAATTGCAAAGTGAGCAGATCAAAATAGCAAATCTTATTTCCACCGAAGTTGCGGTGGAACAGATTGAAGCTAAGTTACGATCTTATCTCTCTGAAGTTGCGAGTGAGAGCAGTCAAAGTTACAAGTCTTATCTCTCCGAAGTTGCAGTGGAGCAGTGTAAGATAGCAAATCTTATTTCCTGAAGTTGCGTGAGAAATGATTGAAGCTAAGTTACAGATCTTATCTCTCTGAAGTTGCAGTAGAGCAGGTCAAAGTTACAGATCTTATCTCCCTGAAGTTGCAGTGGAATAGATCGAAGATTACAAACCTTATCTTCCTAAAGTTGTAGTAGAACAGCCGAAATGCCAAGTCTTGTCTCCCCAAGTTGCAGCGAGTAGAAGATCAAAGACGGTGAATCTTGCCCTCCTGGAAGTTGCAGCGAAGCAGATTCAAGCCGCTAGGCTTTAACCCCCTAAGCAGTAGGGTAACAAGCCGAATTTGCAGATCTCATCACCCTAAGCAGTAGGGAAGAAGATCGAAGATAACAAGCTTTAACCCCAAGCAGTAGGGTAACAAGTTGAATTTACAGACCTTAAATCCCTAAGCGGTAGGGTAATAGGTCAAGATAGCAAATCTTATTTCCACTGAAGTTGCAAAGTGGAACAGTTGAAGCTAAATTACGATCTTATCTCTCTGAAGTTGCAGTAGAGTAGGTCAAAGTTACAAGTCTGATTTCCCTGAAGTTGCAGTGGAGCAGACTGAAGATAGCAAATCTTATTTCCCTGAAGTTATAGTGGAACAGATCGAAATAAACCTTACCTTTTTGAAGCTACAATAGAGCAGTAAAGCGGAGTGAAGCGACAAGATTGGAATGAAGCTACAAGAAGAGCGCCAAAGAAGTGAAGACTCGAGACCGGGCAAAATTGGTCTTTCGAAAGTCTTTGCTCTATTTTCGTTACACGACAATGAGCAAAGAGGGGCAGCTGTGCAAGCCCAATTTTGGCCCGAAATAAACCCCACTACCCAATTACAATAACCAAATTAACCCAACTAAAATACCCAAACAGAAACCCACTACATAACCTAGCCCAACTACCCAAATAACCCACATCAGCCCAAACTCAAACACAAAATAGAAAACTCAAAACCCTAGCCAAGTTGCTGCCGCCTCTTCCTTGTCCCATCGTCTGCCACCTCCTGCTTGTCACCTCCACCGCCCTTGACACTGTGCCACCGCCCAAGAATACCTGCAAACATTTAATGGGAATAGACAGAAAGCAAAATGAAGAGGCTATTTAAGAAGCCAAACAAAAACATTTGTAGGGTCTCACTTTTTGGTAATAAGAAATAGCATTATATTTTAAACACTAAAATTACAGCAAAAGAAAAACAGAAAAGATAGGAGCCAAGTTTGAAATCTAAGGTGATAGTTTTGCTATTTTCGCATTCTTGTTTTATTTTTATTTTTATTTTTTTCTTTCCTCTTTCGATCCTCGATAGGTATTAGTACACATATACATATTTAAGATATATATAAAAAAATATATAAAAAGAAAATATACAAAAAAATATAAAAAATACCATTTTTCGAAGTCCGCCATCGCGTGCGGTGGTTTGGCGACGGCCACCGGCACGAGATGCGACGGAGGATTTGGTGGTAGGTCACGGAGCGATGATCACGCCCAAACTGCAGAGAAAACAAAAAAGAGGGCTTAGTTTTTTTTTGAAACCAACAAAGAAATGATTTCAAAAGCAAATTTTTGGTTTATATAGATGATACAAAACGGCGCCGTTTTGGGCATTAACCTTCACCTCAAACGACGCTGTTTAGGCCATGACCACAGCGACCGGCCAAATTAGAGGAGATCCGCGTGTTTTCCATCGATGGGCTATTTACGTCCGCGGTCCTTCCGCAATTTCTTTCTGTTTCAATCGGGCCTTTTGATGTTTTTAAATTTAGCTTTGAAGTGTTAAATCTGTTTTAATTTAGTCCTCCATTCGTTTGAAGGAGAAATATTTGAACGGTGTCGTTTAGAAGGGTTGGGTTATTTGCTCCTTTAGACCCTCATATTTGCTAGCGTGTTCAAATCAGTTCCCCCCTTTTTTACTTCTCTTAAATTTGCCCCATAAATCCACTTTTCAATTCAATTTCATCCATTTTTTTAATTTTCTTCATTTATTCTATCTTAATTCTCATATTATTAATACTACTATATTCTGTTTATTGTTACCATATTCATATTTATTTATTAGCATTTCATTATGATCATTCTTGCTTAATATATATATATATATATATATATATATATATATATATATATGTATTATATAGTATTATTAATGGCTTAATATTATTTTTTTTTTTATATCAAATGTATTGGTAAGTTATATATATATATGTTCATTTAGTGTATATACATTGTACCACGCATATATGTGTTAACATTATTACATATATTTATTCCTTTTAAGCATTATATAAATGTATAAATATGTATATTTTATGTACGTTATGTATTTAATTTTTAATATATTATGCGTATATTTTGTTTTGTATTATATATATTATGTATATGCTTTTTAAACATTATATATATCTATATTATATATATATTTATGTAATGTTTTTTTTATTATTACCATTATTATTACTAATATATATATACACTATGTAATTTTTTTTTTTTTTTTACGTATACATATACCATGCATATGTGTCTTTTAAGGTCGTATTATTATTATATATATATCTACATTCCTATATTTCTTATTACTTATATTATTACGAAAGTACTTTAATACAAGTATATATCATCATTATCATTATCGTCATTTATTTATTTATTTATTAATTCACTTATGTATACGATCGTTCCTTTTCCTCATACGTTTATTTGTTATCCTTATTATTATCTTCACCTATCATAATTGCTTGTATTATTATTTTTGGCACTGTTACGCTTATTACTACGTATTAGAATCATAATTTACTTTTATCACGCGACGTCATTTATTTTATACCTTAAAATAATTCTTTCATAAAAGTGATGTTCCGTATTTTGGTAATTCGAGACAATCGTGCCCTAACTTACTGGGTTTCGACTTTTCTCATTTAACCTAAACAACGGAATATTCTTTTTTTAAATCAATATAAGTCTTTAAAAATGCTTATTTTCGGGGATACGAAGTGTGATACCCTAACTTACCGGGTATAACATCTTGACACCTCAAAATAAGAGTTTTACAAATAAAGGCAATGTTCGGAGTTTGAAAATTCGAGGAAACGTGCCCTAACTTACTGGGTTTCGATTTCCTTCGTTCATTCTAACTAACCGGATATCCTTTTAAAAGAAATAAAAAATACATTGATTTTAAATAAAGGGCTAGCCCAGTCTCGAAGTGCGAGATATTGTGTCCTAACTTACTGGATGTGGTATTTCATTATTGCGAGACGGGAAAGTCTTTAACATTTGAACTTTTTACAAAGAAAGGGATCGTATTTCAAAGTATTTTTAAGTTTTCAAATTTTCGACATTAAGACACTAATTAATCAACTAAGTACCAATTTTTGGGCGTATCGAGGGTGCTAACCCTTCCTCGTGCGTAACCGACTCCCGAACTCATTTTTTGTTTTTCGTAGACCAAAAAAATTATCGTTTTAGTAAATCTTAGATTTTATTAAAATGATTAATGAAAGGTGATCCGATCACACCTCATCAAAAAAGATTGGTGGCGACTCCCCTTTTCGTTTTCATTTTCAAAATCCAAGTCGACTAACCGTTTCACAAAAAAATGGTTACGACATGTATTATAGCTTTAATTATTCTAAAAAATTTAAAAAAGTTGAAAAATTCGAAACATTTATATAAATTTAAAAAAATTAAAATTTATAAAAAAATTTAAAAAAATAAAAAAACTTATAAAAAATTGAAAAATAAAGACAATTCAAAAAAATAAAAAATTAAAATTAAAATTTTAGAAAATTACAAAAGACTCAACAAAATTCAAAAGTAGTTTAATTTTTTTTTAAATAACATAAAGTGAAAAATAATTTTTTTTATAAAATTCAAAAAATTGATGGACGTTGATTGGGTATTGATCACGGTGACCGGTTGTTGATCTATTTTTATTTCTTTTTGAATTCTAAATTTTTTTTTTGAATTTTTTATATTTTGTAGTTTTCTAAAATTTTAATTATATTTTTAAATTTTTTTTAATAATTAAAGAAGAAAACACATGTCGTTCCCCCTTTGTTCGCGTGTCATGTTTATGTTTGGGGACGTCACCCCATTGTTAAAAAACAAAGATAAGGACGAATTTGTGTAATGGATACCAATCTCAGAGATCTATTTGATAAAAAAGAGAGTCAATGGGCCAACTTGATAAAAGTTATTAAGTTCAGGACTAATAATGATAATACGTGTTTTACGTGGCAACATACTATTAGTGCCTTGGATTTAGCCGATTTGGTGTTGAGTTGTAGACGAACATTACCCATTTAAAAGTGAAGAAAATCTGAAAAATGAAATCCAAGCGGATGAGTTTAGCTAAGTATAATAAGCTAAGAAAGAAAGTAGCAGAGTAGAGAGAGTAAAAATGGTGGTTCTCTCTCCCTCTCTTCTTTTGCTCCCAACCCGCCCTTTCTTCAGGTTTTCTCTTTTTCTTTCTATCTCTCCCTTTACTTTTTGGCTTTGTTTCTTCTCAACTTGTTTCTTTTTTTTCTCTGGGCTTTCTCTCAGGCATGAACCGGGTACTAATGGCAGTGGAATGCTGAGTCATAATTATAGTAATTGCAGTACAAAATTTCATCAGAAAACTACACTATGTTGCAGTGTTGCTTCAAAACCCACTTCCCCAAACGTGTTATGGAGAAGGGATTTGCTGCTCTTGGCTCTTTCTTCTTCGCTCTCCATACATTTTCCATCTTCAGGTACATGTTTATACCTTCGTTGCCTCCTTCACTAGTTCACTTTGTGCATGATGAAATGACGGTATGAAGAACCAATGGCTTAGCTTATTTTAGTTGGTTTTTAGTGAAGAAAAGGGACCAGTTATTTAAAAGCTATTAGGCTGTCTTATATGCCCATCCATCATCAGTTATGGAAAATTTACATGATGTGCTATACTTATTTTATGTTGCTTTCGTTTTAATTTTGTTAACCATGAAGACTATTATATATCCCAAAAGAATCATTATGGTGCTGAATTCACAAAATATTAGGTGTGGCATCCCTGTTATGGCTTGAGCTTGTGTAAAGAATTGTGATATTTAAACTTACCCATGGTTGAGTTTAAGCAGTTTCTAGTTGCACCAAGATCAAATTGTATGTTTTGGATTTTTGGTAGAGCCTTCTTCTCTGACCGAAGAAAGAACCCTTTATTTCTAGAAATTTAAGTGGATCCTTCTGTGTAATGTTTATCTAGAGGATCATAAAGGGATCTAATTTTTCTTTTGTTATTGTTCCTACTATGAGGCTTCAACAATCTCCCACTGAATCTTCACCTTCTTCTGATTTTGTAACACTTCTGTTGGAAGGAAACATTTGAATGCATGCTATCTAGTTTTTCAATAATTTCTATATCCATACTCTCTTCCTTTTTCTTCCAAGTATCATGTTAAGCTTATTGCAGGATGTCTTGCTGCGGAAGATGTAAGAATGACTTCATTAGTTGATGAAATAAATGCTTATACCTATTCATACCCAGTGGAATTGCCATCTAAGAAGTTCCTTTTTAAATGGTAGGTTTTCAGCATCAAAATTACACGTGACATGACCTGCTGCCTTTTTTCATTATTGTCATATATAAATTTAGAAATCTGTAAAGAAAACATGTTGTTCACTCTGTCTCATCGTTCCCGGTCCTATTGAATAATTCCCTCGTTTACTTCTATGGAGCAATTGACCCTAATATATGCGGAGAATTGACTCTTGTTACAGTTTATGCCGTATGATTGGCACACACAGTAACACATATCTTTGGAGGATTCAAATTACGTATTTTGTTTAAAGGCATCTTATAGTTCTTTCGCTATGAGATCCTGATACACCTGTAATATCACTTTCAATTTCATTCAAGGAAGAGTAAACCAATTCACCTCAAAGTGTAGGAACATGACTCTTTTTGCATTTTTTCTGAAGGGTGGAATCTAGAAAGCCAGAACGCTATTCATCTGCAGCACCATTGTCTCGTAAGTCTTACTCAATCTCACAACTCGGAAAAGAAAAGTTCTGTGTGCTATAGCATTTTAATCAGTACTACTCAGAATTCCAAGTTTTGTTGCAATATTTCTAAAACACAATTAGATATTGGACACAAACTATATGATATACTAACAAGATTTTGCATATAATGCAGCTGATGCACGCCTACGCATTGTGTCTGAACGTGTGGACATTGTTGATAATCTCATCATTTCTGTTTCGGTAATTTTATAGAACTGCATCTTTCTGAATGTATCCCTATTTGTTAACTGTCCAATGTTTTATGAATTTTATTTCATCCTTTGATTCAGATAGGTCCACCGAATGTTCAGTTTTTAAAGTCAAAGGATAAGAAGACATGGGCAGCAAAAGATGTTGCTGATTCTGTATTGTCTGACAAGTCTGCACTGGTAATACACGACTTCTTTTTGTTCATGTGTATGATAGATAACTTACATTTTCTAACTTCGGTTCATTCACCTGAAAATTTGTCCCAAATGCTCAATTAAGACTGAAATCTTCCTGAAACTGAAAATTGCAGTAGAAACTATAAGCCACCTAAAAAGTTGTGTAGATGTTAATAAAATGTTAAAATATACTCCAAGTCTCTGTACTCTTCACATATTTGGAATTTAATCCCTCTACTTTTATTTTCAAGAATTTAGGCCCTCTACATTTCTGATATGGACGCTTTAATTGCAATAGGAGTTTTTAGTTTTATTTATTCATTATATCAGGTTTTACTAAGAGTTTTAGTTTTACTATATTAAGTTTTTGTTTCCTTCATAAACTCTAAGTTAGGAATTCTATTTTATGTCAATTAGGACTCTTTCCTTTGTTATTAACAGTCTATAAAAGGCTGCCAATATAAAATAAAGAGGTAAGCACTTATTCTATAAAAAAAAAACGTTATTTTGAGAGGGGGTTCAGTCAAGGACGAATCTGCCTTTTGAGTAACCATAGGTCGAAACAAGAATTCTTTCTCGTCTAGACCTGTGACTAGATCCTACGCCAAGGCGCATAACAATTTCATACTTCATAATTCAGGTCCAATCATCCACTCCAGCTAAAATTTTCTGTTACATTCGCTGGTGTGAGATTTTGAAATAAAAAAAAAAAATTCACTAGGTAGCCATGTAACAAAAAAAATGAAGTTGTAATATACCGGAATTTAACAAAAAATTTAATGGCGTTAACAATTGAAATTGCACTTTTAAATTCAGAAAGTAGAGGGACTAAATTCCTAGAAATAAAATTAGGGGGACTAAATTCTAAATGTACGAAAGGTGCAGGGATTTTGAGCATATTTTAACCTAAATAAAATGCATGTCTTCAAGGTGCATGTCTTTGAACATTTTTTGACGTTAAACTACAGTTTAAATTGTGTTACTCTCATGGAGTCTGAACCATGTAAATTAGTTTTCTAGTTTTCTTCTCATATATTTTTTTAATTTATAAACTATCTCTACTGTTTGACCATTTAAATGAATGAACAAATAAATAAATACTGCTCCCTAGAAAGGATCTTGGATTTAATTGCCGAAAACTTCATCAAGTTGTTTATCATTTGACATTCTACATCTTTTGGTAGCGTGTCACCTCGAGTCAGCGGATGAGTGAGAGTTCAGTTCTTGATGCGCATGCTAGTGAAGTAAGCTTTAAAGACCTTGCTTTAATTTGTATCACCATTTCTCTCGGTTATTTTAATATAACTGATATACATCTAAAAGCTTTGGAGTCAAAGTGGCTTGTATAATTCTTTTTCCTCTTTGCCAGATTGATGGCGAGCTATATTGGTACTATGAGTACCTTGTTCGCAAATCACCGACAAAATCAGTAAGTGTTCCCTTTTCGACAGTTATCATCAGTGCAAAGATCTGTCAACCTTCCTTTTTGTGGAGTGTTGATGCGTTTAATGGATATTTTCAGGCTCAAGAAGCAAACCTGTACCGACATTATGTTGCTTCAACAGCTGAACGAGAAGGTAGGATCATAAAATTTCTACCTTTGTTCCTCATTTTCCAAAGGTGTAGTTGTATTATGAAGCTATTAAAATCTTTGCAACCCAGTTTGTCATCTAATTTCTTGCCAAGTTCTGAAAACAAATTTGAAACTTCCTTGGTAGAGTCCTGAAGATCTAAGATTTTAGGAACCAGTTAAAATATTTTATGCGCATAACTTATCTGCCAATATTTCCAACATGCTAAAGAGGGGGAAAAAAAGGAAATCGCTTGCATGACAGCTTGGAACTCATCAAAATAGTTACAAACAATTTTACACAAGTTTTTAAAATTATAATTAAATAACTATTTTATCCACATAAATAAGAATGTGTGGGAATGGTGATGTTTGTAATTTCAAAAGTGAATTACTGACAGTCATCTAAGTCAAATCTGGAAAAAATATATATAGAAAGATGCCTCATTCATTTAAGCACAGATATCCTTTGCTACTACAGTTTTGTAGTTAATGCTTGAGACTTGACATAGTCTCTTCTGGGTACTTTATGACCTATTCGGCTTATGTTTCTGTTTGTGGGACTTCTGCATATCATTCAACCATGCAAATGTCTATTGCAGGCTATCTGTACTCTCTAAGTGCTTCAACTCTTAGCAAGGAGTGGACTAAGGTCTCTCTCTCTCTCTCTCTCTCTCTCTCTCTCTCTCTCTCTCTCTCTCACACACACACACACACACACAAAAAATGAACATTAGTAAACTATTTCTAATAGGACAGAAGAATGGAAGAATAAAAGTATCTGTGGTCAAGGTAGTTTTATCCAATTCAAGGAAAAGGGATGATTATATGTATGTGTATATATATATATATTCAGAATAATGCGTGAATTATTTACTTAGTGAAACTTGCATACTACAGATGGGTCCCTTATTGGAACAGACTGTTGCATCCTTTCGCCTTCTCCCTCCCACAGATAATTACGTTCCTCCATACAAGGATCCATGGAGATTTTGGTGACGGCCCTCTTTTACTTTTTCCTTTTGTTTCGATTGATTTTTTTTTCTTGTCTTGGGTCCACGATGTTGATAACAAGTGTAAATTTTAAAGGGTTTCAACACTCTGTTATCATGACTTTTTCCCCCTTACTGCCAACCACATTGAAAAATTGAATTGAATGAAGCAACGTTAATCAAGAATTTCGTATGTTTCCAATGTGGACTAGAAAAAAAAAGTTAGGAAGCGAGTATTTACATGTATAATGTATTTTCTGTATAATTCTTTAGATTGCTTATATAATAGTAAAGAATTGCACTAATCTGCCTTCTCTTTTATACCCCCTTATTTACTCACTCTTTCATTTGGATTCTTTTGAATCAAATGGAAAACTTTAACAAGCTCAAATCTTTGCTTTATCCAAATGAGAATGGATGTTACAAACTTGCAAATTGGAAAGCCAAGAAATCTAATTTTATTGGTTCATGAAATCACTACTTACATTTGATACACTAGTTGAAAAGGCTAAAGATTGAGCAATACTATATTTCTACTCTTGAAACTATATCATTTTGTTGAATTTTACATCTGTACAAAGATGAAGGTGATTCAAATATAAACAAGCTCTTGATTTTGAGCAAAGAATGAAAAACGCAACTAAACCTACCTTTGCATTTTCAAAAACTACTACCCCTTCCCTAGACCTCTCTTACCCTTCGTTTTACTTGAAAGATAAGCATCACTGTGGCACTTTTACCTGTGCAAAGCCCTGAAAATGGCAGGTAGCAGGTTTGCCCCAAAACAAATAACTGATAGCAGATTAGTCTTGCGAGGTAGCAGAATACTCGAAAAGAAGACGTTTGGAAGGTGCAGATTGTAGTAGAACTCGCAGACGACTTGTAAGCTTGTAAATCAAGGTCCATTGCATAGCCATCTCTGATTCTTTTAGCTGCCTAACTATAGAGGCCTAGGAGAGAGGGATGAAAGCAAGAGGTAAGAACAAAGTTCAACATTGACTGAAAATTGTATAGAAGCTTATTGAGCCACGTTCAGATGATTAGTGCACAATCAAAGCACCCAACAAAAACTGTTTACAATTTTGGTTTTTCTTTTCCCTACTTTGGTATTCTATATATTAATTCATTTGCGTGAAGGAAGAGCTGCTTACATGAAGCGAAATATTGATCGGAGAAAAAAAAAAAAGAATGGATAGAATTTAGATTTACCTGCAAACGTTTCCCAAGCTGGACTTCAACTTCTGTTCCAAAGGATATATTACTGGCTAAAGATTTGAGAGGATCAGCCGTGGGATCAACAGATAGCAAACTAGGGATTTGTGGGGCATACACTAGCCTCCACCTGGCCTGACCAAACTCTCCCTTCCCTTCGATTCTTGGCATTAGCGTTTCAAGTGTTGCAGTCGCAAGCTTTTTAAATGCAAGTTGGCCATCACCTTCCAATATGGATTCAGCCAATTGACTCTCAAACACTCTAGCAGCCTGTACAAGATGGCAAAATTCAAAACAACACACTATAGTCCATGAGATCTGAATTTGGCAACTACAAACAAGGGGATAAGCTACGTCAAAACCTAGGGCAATATTCACATATCCTTGTTAAACTTATAAATGCCTTGCCTCATTGGATGCCTTGTTAGATAAACATAAAACCAGAACGAAATATCACATGTGGCATGGAGATCGGCGACATGCATTGAATATGAATGAAGGTACACAAAACAAACTAGTAGATAGGTTCAACTTTGCCATTACATCTCAAGCAAATTTCCACGATATAGGAAAGAATGATGTTTGACAACTTTATCCTTCCTTACACAGTCAATTTAGAAAGAAAGAAACCAGAAAACCTCATCATTGTTTACGAATAATAAGTCATTTAATAACACCATAGGATGCAACCCTAGTACAAGAGGTTATAATCTACTTTCCTAAGTTCAAAGTTTCTAAGGGAACCTTGAATTGTGTCATTCTACCTTTGGCACATTGCTAGAAGGAAGTGGGACAAATGCTTACAGCTCATGTAAGACCGAATAGATCATTTCAGGGGAACCCAGTGGGAACAGAAAAATGATGCATCATCAAACATATTTTATTAATTAGTAGTTACCTCAGTGGGTGAGAGAACATCCTGCTCCACAGAACGTGTTGAGGTCACCACCAATTTGTCCTGCCAATTGCTGGCTCGACTTTGAATCCTGAATTGCCATTCTGATCCAACCAAAGCCAAGTCCAGCATTGGATCTAGACCATACTCCGGTTCAAATTTTGCTATATTGAGATGTTCCCGCTTAAGCCTTACCTGATTTGGAGAAGTCAATCTCAGCTTATTAAATGCAATAAAAGAAAAGTACACCAGAAACAAATTTGAGCACAAGGAAAGAAGCTTAAACAAGAGTGACATAGAAATACATAGGACTCACTTGAGTTGCAACAAGATTCACATCACCATTCTCAAATGTTAAAGTGCCCTTCGGTTTTATCCACTTTGGATGAGCCAAGCCATTCAATTCAAGTTCCCCACTAACAGCAAAGTTAAGAATCAAAGGATAAACTATCCTTAATTCTGGTCCTAAAACAAGTTTCAAATCAATAAGGCGTACATCAACACTTGGTTTAATGTTCACTAGCTCCATCTCCTTCTCAACTCCAGCTGATTTAACTGAAAAAAGAAATAATAATTATTTCACTTGGATGATCAGAAACAAATAATACAGACAAATTAATTATACAACAATAGACAGGATTCTGCATGTTCATAGAACTGATGGTAAATCCGTATTCTTCATTTCAGGAGATTGACAATAGTTATTATTCTTTTTAATAAGAAGCTTCATCCTGTCAGTATCACCTATGCAGAAAATAAGAACAAAATCTAAATATAAGTTTAAGTTAAATAGCATTTAAAAATAGCAAATCAAAGGTTTAGACATCAATAGACCAGGCATATCCATATCCATAATTTTCTAAAACAAAATTTAACCTGATGCCATAAATTCTTAAATTACCAATAGATTTTTCACTTTGTTTTCCTTCTTCCACTTCTTGTTGCATCAAAGTAGCTTATTACTTGTATTTGCAACCCATTAGAGGCTTCAAAGTATTGAAACACAAGAAGAAAATCCTCTATCAGAGGTTTTGCCCTTGAACCTCTTCAAGTTATCTAAGAGCCTACGTGAAGGCAAAGTCCTCCAATTTTCTTTTCTAATTTAGAGACTTGTTTGTGTTTAACTAGATTGATAAACCCACAGGTAATGGGTATTGAATAGCGCATAAAATTGTTTCCTTGGAGTCTTATTCAGTTATTGAAAAAGAAATATCTTCTACTGAAATTTTCAAAATTCTAAAACCATATAAAAGAATAGTCTTGATTTCTATTGCTGTATTCGGTGACTGCTAGAAAAAAAGAAAAAGGCATCAGAATTGAAAGCATTGAATGGCATATACTACCAGAGGGTTGTGGGAGTTTGGTCCTTGAAGAAGCAGGTTCAGAACCGAAAAACCGTGAGACATATCTAGAAGCAACTGCTTTGTTGACACCACCACCCAGAAGCCTGGACTGATTTGATGCCAGCCTATTCAAAGGTGCAGCTCCACTACCCTTATCATGCGGTAAATATGCCTCTCCATAGCTCAACTTAATATTGCCTGAGATGGTTGGCTGCAGTATGGAACCAGTTATCTGCAACTGGGTGTCAACCTGGCCACTGATTTCAGCAAGATTTCAGTTTTCCACAATCAACATGTAAAAGAAATCAATACAAATAGACAGCTAACAGGAAGCAAGAGGGCGGGAGGAAGGAGATCTGTTCTGTATATGGATCTAAAGGGAGTGTAGGGGCAAATGCCAGATGGCAGCTGGGGGGCAGAGTACTGCAACTACTCCCTTTCATCAATACTCACAATAAACACAAGAACCAGCATTTAGGAACAAAGTCATTATATTATGCATCATAAATCATGTTCACCTGAGAATGTTCTTTGCCCGTACTTCGAGAACTTCACATTTCATGTCAATTTTATCACCCAGGGATGCTTCACTTGTTCTAAGGGGCAAATTCCCTTTTAGAAACAGCTTCCCTCTTCTGCTTACCCTGCTTTCCAATAAAGCTATGCATAATTTATTTGATTTCACATGTACAGTGCCACCAATGTTTGTAAGTGGTTGTCTGAGTACAGGTGAGGATATAGATGCCCTGTGGAATGATGCAGATCCATCAAGCACAGGCTGTTCAACAGTGCCTCTAACCTGTTTTAAAAGATGAGAAAACAATTGAAAGTTAGTACTAAATTACACTTGGTCAAATGTTGTGCAAATTCTTTACCTTTAGTTAACCCACCTGAAGCATGACATCAGCATTGCCACTAAGCCAGTTTGCGTAAGGAGATAATGCTGTCAACAACATCATGCCCCCATCCTTTATATCAGCATCGATTCTAACTTCTCCTACATCTAAGATGTTCCAGTTTAAACCTTTGAGACTTTCAGCTAACTGAGCATCCCAACCTTCTTCTGTTCTCTCTCGGAAGGTTTTCTTCTCACTAGTTTTATCAGTTGACTCCTTACTCCTTTCTTTCACCCAGCCAGGGACAAAAGTTGCCTCGCTTCGTTCTGTTTCTATTTCTATTTCTTCCTCAGAGATGCTATTTTGGACAAAAGTAACAGGAACACTTCCCTGTACGTGTACATGGCCATTTTGGATGATCGGTTCAAATTTGGCATTGAATAGAAAGCGGCTACTTGAGGTCAGGGAAGCAACAACTTCAGCACGCCCAAGATCAATGCCCCCAATGGTACCATCCAAGAGCCTTACTTGTACATCACATTCTGGTTTTGCAAGACTTCCTCTGAGGTCTCCTTCTGTGTATAATATACCCTTAATCGGGGCCAGCAATTGTCGCAAAGAATGAACAGCTTCAGTGGCAGATGATTCAATAATCTGCACTATGGTAGGAACTAGACTAACAGGAAAATTTAGAACAGCAAAATGAAGATTGGTTTTTGGCCCCAGCAAAGTTCCATCAGCATGGATTGTTGCATCATCCTTTTGGATAAAAATTTTCTCAAGACGCAAACCATCGTCGTTACTGAATGCACCCACTGCCACTACACGTTGAGTGTTATAACTTCCCCACTCCCATTCCTCCCCATGCAAGTCAAATTCTGCCTGAAAAATATTTACAAGAACCAATAATGTCAGAGGAAATATACTGCATGGAAACAAGTTCCAAAAAGTTGCTGCAAATGATGAATGGCAATCATTTCTTCCAAAAAATGCAAATTAAACAAAAAATTTAAGATTCCTTATATGAAGTTTGGGTTCAAAAAAGTGAGAGAAAGAGAAGGTCCCCCATAGGAGCCTTGTGCTTGAGATCATGATTCACAAAAAATGGATATAATTTTGTGCTTGAGATTGATAGCCTGCATGTTGTTTTAGGAGTTTTTGCACAACCTGAACAATTACACCAGCAATATTCATATTTTATAATTCCTAAGATATAGTTATAAACAGGCTGTAAATCCAAATTTTTGTGAATGATCATGGACAAATATAAACTTGGCTTTTCCCATTTGAAGGACTATAGATGTGTTAAGTATCCAACCTAAAACCACATGGTAATAGGTGGAGGGGCCCAACTTTAAATAAGACCACAGAAGACCAAATACTTATCCCACTTAACAATATGCATCAAAGATCCAGTTTCATTAAGCAAGAAGAAATCCTGACCTCATTTTTTCACACAACAATTTTTGCACGTCAATCACATGATTATATGCTGGCCTTACCAGTAGCTATAATATTTCATATTCGAAAAACAAAAATTTCAGAAACTTATTCATGTTATGCACACCATAGTATCTCCGTTGCCTCCCCCACTTGCATCAAGAGAACCATGCCAACAGCCCTTAAGTTCAGCTAAACCTGGGAGACTTATGTCTTCAAGAACAACTTCATTTGATGCAGTATAATGACCCCGTATTACCTAAAAATTCAAAGAGCTGTCAAAAGTGTAGAAAAATACAAGAACTGAATTTTGGTGTATTCTACATGCAGTTCATGTCATAGAAGCTACTAGAATCAGGTATTGACCAAGTACCTCAAGCAAATGCTGAAGACTCTCAGTATATACTCCCACCGACTGCAAACTTTGAATGAAAAGATCCTGCACACAGTATCAAGAAACATGAAGATTTTTAAATGGAAGGAATACATAATCAGGAGAGATCTCCAAATGCAAATAAGAAACAACTATAGAGAATTCTAAATATGTTTAAAACCATCTGTACTCTTATTTTTCATTTTGAAGAAATTGGTTAGGATGAAGTGGGCACAGTTCATAAGAATAAAATCTCTGTTATGCAACTACCAAAATGCTTCCTGCAAGCTGAGCTGCCTTGAGAAAATTGAAAAAATCCATTAATAAATAAACCCCAAAACAACCTTTGATCTAGAACGGACAGCGGGATCTATACTTCGAGACAAGAGTCTAGCAAGTGGAAGCATCTCAGCAACCTCAGCTCTGGGAACTTCAAGTCTCATTCTCCACCTTCCCATAGAAGATATGACACTACCAAGATGTCCTGTCATTGCTCTTTTAAACAAACCATCCATTCCCATTTCAGAAAAGTTTCTATCCCGGCTGCCGGGCAATACATATTCACCTTGAAGCTCATACCGGCTACTAATTTGCTCTAAAACAGTTTTCTCAAGTGTAATCTACAAAAGTTCATGTCAGCGAGTAACATCAGTATCATAGTTTGCAGTGTCTATATGTTGCAATGCAGGAAATTAAGAATGGTGTCCTTAAAGATTTGTAAAATCTTTAGCATGCGATAATAGAAATCAATGTTGCAAAAAAGAAAATTCCAAATTATAAGATCAGTAAGATAAACAACCAACTTTATTTTATACTGAACTGGATATATAATATAATTGCCTAAAAACCACTACTAGTAAAAAAGACAACTTAAAATTGAACTTGGTTGAAAGAATTTCAAACCTATTCACAAACAAAAATAATACGCACACACACATATATGTAAGTCACAGAAATTTCATGTGAGATGACCCGATAAAATAACCAGAAAAAATCGACATAACAAAGGAATAGAAGCTTCAAATACTGACAACATCACCGCTCCATCTAGCAGCCACATCTAGGGCTTCACCAAGCACACCGCTAAATTTAGGCCGAAGAACTGATAGAACACCATGACCTCTTCTTTTCTGGAAATTAAGCTGGATTTCAGCCTGAAAGTCGAACAAAGAATGATTAATTAACTATTTCCAGTTCAAATTACCACTAGCAACTGATATATTAAATGATTAGTCGATAGTCATCATCAAACTAGAGAAAGCTCCCATCTAACTTCACTCGGAACAAAATGTTTGAGATGGAGATCAGCAACAGCTTAAAACATCAATACAAGCACCACAAAAGCTGGTAAAAATTTCTTTAGATCCTAGAAATTTTAGAACGTATAATGTACAGAAAACACCCCCCTGGCCCCCTCCCTTTTTCCTCTTCTCTATTCTCAAATATTGAAAGAGGAAAGAGAAGAACAGAAAAGGACATGCATTACTACCTTCAAGCTTAAAAATGCTATTATTATCCAAATAGAATTTACTTTTGGATTCTTTCTAGCCAAATTAACAAACTGAGTGTATTCGCTTTTGCTCTCTCCCTAAAGAAAATTCCTATCATTTCAATTCAGCTGTAATCTCTATATTAGCTTTCTTTGCTGACAAGAAGACCCACATAAAAGCTTACCCGCTGTATTGTTCCACGAAGTGAAGCAAGCTCCAATTCATCAAGTGGCAAGTGGCGTATCTGCAACAACAGACGCATGGCAAGAACGTTTCAAGTTCATTTGACCTTTAGCACTTACTGATTCTAACATTACAAACTAAACTGGAAAGATTTTAATATACCTCAAAAGTAGCAGAATGAAGTGGGCGTAAACAAATATTAGCTTTCAGTTGCCCCTTCTGAAGAGAAAAGGAGAATAGTTTTCCATTTTGCAAGTTCTCCTCAGAGCCAGATTGTAAAGGCTGCACAACCTCAATTGCAAGACTTTCATCTGGCCTGCCTATGGCATCTAACTGCACAACCAGGGTGAATAAAAATTTTGTTGTAAATAAGTGAGAAAGAATTGGCAATATATGTACACAATAAGAATAAACTATGGACCTCCACCACAGATACTGTATTTGACAATGAAATACTTGACATCCTCTTGTATTTTACTTAGCCCAACATAAACAGACCTAAGGTCCTTTTTTGGGTAGAAAGGAGGCCAAAGGCCAATGGGATGCTAAGAAAGGATAATTTGCAAGAACTAGGGATCAAAACCCAGCTTTGCGAGAATCCACCTGCAGGTGGGTGACTGGGCTAAGTCCCTATTTCTAATAAAGGCTCTTGATGATAAAGAGATAAATTACTAACTGGCATATACACTTTTGTGATGCAGTCTTATCTTTTCAAAACTTAAAATTCAAAATTATACACTGTAAGACCAATAAAGATCACAATATAGTACACAAACACAAGATAGAGGTTTTCATATCAAATAGATACACTAAGATCTCATCATCTCAACAGAAACAGGTATTTAATTAGTTGGCATATACTGATAACAAGGACAAGCTCCAATAATAGTAAATAAAAAGGCAGAATGAATGAAACAGCAAAATAACAAAAAAATAGTTTTATTAAGTTAGCCACAAGTATTGAGAATGACTACATCTGTAGTCAATTAAACTTGCATTGAAAAGTTATTCATCATATAATTTTTTTACCTCATCACACTATCTAATTTTGATGAAATAGGTGTTATTTCCCTTTTATAAACCGGGTAGCAGCCATCTTATTCATAGCATTGAAGTACATGTTATTTCCCATTTCATTGGTTATATATGCTTCAAATATCCACAAAAAAGCTAACTAAATCCAATTTACTATTTAAGAATTAAAAAGGTAAAGACCTATAGAAATATGGTAGCTAAAATACTCCCTTCGTAAAATGGAGTCATGAAAAAACTTTAAATAGGAAAGAAACATTCTATGGGCCAAATGCCTACAAAATACATTTTTATTCTATGTTAGTCAGAAAAACTTCCAACACAACTCTTGCATGCATAATGTAACTAGGAAGGATGCATCTGTTTCTAGACTAACCCCATAAATTCTCAAATTGCCATGTAATTATCACATTAGAACAAGGAGGCAACCATTTCAAAGTTGTTTTCTTTTTTTTTTTCTTCTTTCTTCAGTTTAAGTCTAAAAGATTTCCCAGTTCAGAACTGAATGACAAATTACAAGAAAAGGCTAGCAAACTTCATCACCATCTTAAGATAACACTCATTGATGCATTATAAGTCA
This sequence comes from Gossypium anomalum, assembly GCA_025698475.1. NCBI lineage: Eukaryota > Viridiplantae > Streptophyta > Magnoliopsida > Malvales > Malvaceae > Gossypium > Gossypium anomalum. The sequence goes on from CM046961.1 coordinate 8,407,981, forward strand.
TAACACAGTCAATAGTAGACACCTGGAAACTACAAAAACAAATGTAAAAGAGAAGTAATGGGCAAATTACATATATCCTACTTTGCTATGAGATATATTTTTCTGAAACATTTTCAAGACTGGCACCTCTTGAATGCAACATTTTAAAAGGTTAAACTGAGGAAGCAACCATTCCAAACTTGCTTGAAGTTGAATTTGAAAACTTAAATTTGGATTTGAATATCAAAATTTTAGATTTTAAATTTATGGATCTAAAGTTCTTTGTCTGGATGAATATAAACTTTCAAATTCAAGTTCATGATTTGGTTTTGGATCTAAATGCAACTTTTGGCTTTGTATTTAATTAGTAGCATGTTAAACTCAACAATTAATAATTAAAATATGACAATTAATAATATGTTCAACTCAGTCAATAATTAAAGTATGATGAAAAGCGAAAAATAACATTAACACAACATGAATAGGTCAACATGTCAGAATTGACATAAACAAATTATTAAAATTTTATATAAATATGTATTGCCTAAATAACAATCACAAAAAAATACAAACACAGTAACACGTGACCTGATACCTGAATATTTTCAATTAGACTTTGATATTTTCTAGTATAATATAATTATATGATACCAATATAAGAAAATAATTAAACATGGCACAATAAAAAGTTGAACACAACCCAAATGCATAAACGAGTCAAAATCTATATAAAACAAATTAATTACAAACGAAATTTTATATAAGTACATAATATCTTGAATTCAATTATAACATTAAAAAATAATATGATGGCAACACAAATAGACTAAATAACTGAACTGAGAGATAATTTATATTATTGTATAATTGTGTTTTTCATAACCAAGAAAGGTTGTTATCATCACGTAGAGCTAAAGAAGATAAGGAAATGTGGTAGACTTTGTAAATACTTAGTTTCAAAAGGAATTTCAAATTCTAGATTTAAACTATCTAAAATTAATGTTGAATTTACCAAATCCAAATTCAATTGTTTTTATTTAATATCCAAACAAAAAACTGGATTCGTAACTCCAAATCCTTTTTTCTTACTCAAACTCAAGTTTCTAAACAGGCCATTAATCTCAGTTTTAAGTCTAAAACTTCTGCTAGAAGAATTATTAAGAAAGGTTAGCAAACTTCTTCACCATCTGATCAGATTACAATTAGTGTTGTAGAGAGGTCATATCACCAGTCAACAATAGACACCTGGAAGCGGCAAAAACAGCTTAAACCTTCCTCGCTTTGTCGTATAGGCTATACGGGTTAAAGGTAATGCCAGGCCATCACTCTATTTAGGTCCTTATCCAAAGCATCCTCAGTAAAAGCAACATCCTTTCACAGTTTGAACCCATGACTTCTTTTTCCTTTCCCTCCTCTTGACTCAACGAAAGAACAAAAAAATTTCAAGCCTCTATATTATATTGCCTATATTGTAATAAAGTAATTACTACAGCCACATTAATAGAGCATGCTAAAGTTTCATCTTGCCTCTTAGCAGTATCTCATAGCCCTCTCATGTACACCAAAACTTTTAGCATTCTAAGATGCCCTAAATTTTAATGCAAGAAAAGCTTTAATAGGTATCTTGCTTAGCGGAGAAAGTTTGTACACAATACCTTGACAGAGTCTTCAGAGATGCTCAACTGCCCAACCAACTGAGGTGCCAGCATTAACTGATTCAGTCTGAGACCTGAGACCGACAAGTCACCAACAAGACTCTTTTTGCTTATTTTATCCATCATTTTCTCAGATTCCCCCTCAGCCTCAGGGCCAACAGCTTCATCGCTTATAATAGAAGGCTTCAGAACCTTTCCGTGAAATTTTATTTTTCCTGTTGCTTTCAAATGAGTAGGCCTTGGAGAATCAAAAGTATATGAGGAGACCAGGTTGAAAAACTCAAAACCACGCATACGTAAGTCCAACTCCACTCCTTCAACAGTAAATGGCACGGTGATATTCTCACTGCACTCCTTTTTGTTTAGCCAGAATTCCTCAGGGTATGAAGTTTGAACTTTTGTAAACAAATCAAAAGCAGCAGATGAAGAATTAACAGTGATACAATCAGGTGCAATCATTATATCTCCCCGAGCATCACTAAATGATCCTTCAGCTTTTGGTGCAGTCCACTTGATATCAAACCTCCTATGTTCAAAAGGAATGTCGATTAACCAACTTAAAGTGTAAGCAGCACCAAAGTAGAAACAAGCAGAAATTTGAGAAAAAAAACCAAGTGGTCCTCATCCAAGAAGATCATCATCTTACGGTTTCAAAAGTGATCCAGAAAGTTTTGTCTCTCCACTTAAATCTCCTAATTTGAGTGGCATAATATGAAGATAACCTGGTATATATCGTTGCATAATCTTGTCAAAGGACAAATTTCCTGAGAAATTTACATCCATTGCTGTGTCATCTTCCTCACCCTGTGGCATGCCAGTACCATACATCAGAATGGCAGAAGAAATAACTTTTGCATTTACAATGAATCGTGGGACAAAGAAACATATGATTTACCGTATTTCCACTTCACCAACTAGTTTAGGGAGGACAAAAGATAAGAAAGAAAAGAAAAAGAAAAAAAGCCAACCACCCAGCATGAAATAAATCACAAACAATTGTGCACAAGTAAATAATATCATTATAGAAGAAGCAACCTTGTAGTCTAGAAAATAACAGATCAATGTATAAAAATAGTCAACCAAGCTCCGCAATTCCAATATCATAGCCAACAAACAGATCAAGAAAGAAGGAATGAAGCAGATGGTAAACATGACACCAGAAGAAAGTGATAGAATAAGATGATACTCCTAGGACATTAAGTGTTCTGTCAGACAAGCTAATTAAGCAGGAAATGGGGTACTAGCATACCTCAGGACAAACCCAAGCATTGCCTGCTCCTCGAATTTCCCCACCATCCACAAGACTAGCTCTAATTCCATACAAGTCAGTAACCTATCACATATGACACATTTTCAAAGAGCTTGCCACTGCACTTATGTTCAAAAACAAGTTCATCTTAATACACATGATTTTCTATTGAAAACAACGTACACAGTTGTCTGTGTTAAAGGTAAAATTAGCAGACAGATATGAAAATGGAACACGGTCAAATGCTGCCACTGCACCAGCCTCCTTATTTTTCAGCATTGCTTCAGATGCAGAGGACGAAGGGACATCAGAAACAGAGTAAGATATCTTTCTAGACACCATTCCACTCCCCACAAAAATAGGGGCATCCAGTGGACCTTGACAGTTGAACACCGCAGTCACAAAACCAGCCAACTGCAATGAAGATAGAAAGCAGATATGAAAGAAAATTAAGAGATGATGTAACCATACTAAATTCCTCAAGAAGTGGAAAGATATAAAGATGAACCTAGAGTGTATTAAAATATCCTGCACTAATTAATGCTGATTGAAGTGGAAAATGACAATGTCATCCTGCACTGATCACAATAATAATAACAGTAGAGGCATCGCTTCATGAGAGCAGAGAAGTCCTAAGAAATAAAAATGTCATCCTAAACAATTAACCATGGTAGCAGACATTGAGATGGTAACACTGAGGATGATAAAAATACATGATATGCGTACCGGGAACAACAAAGGCTTCATTTTGAAGGTTTTCATCAGGGCATTTACTTCCACACATGGAACCTGGAAATGAGTAACGGTGACACAATTAGAAAATTGGGGGAAAATAAAACACTGCATGTGCCAGATAAAAGGATCACAGCAATGCTGCCACTTCAAGCTCAAAGAGAATGCATAAGATTACAAGCCATGACTTCTTTTATTTCTTCACAGTAAGTTCAGACGTGAATATCGTGAAATGCATGTTATAAATACATGCATTTAAATTTAAGCAATAATCAAACACTTCCATCAGTGGACACAGAGTTACAGACTCCATAAAATGCAAAATATACGGACAAAGTTGCTACTATGACAGCAACTTTGAAGTGATCACCGAAGTTACAGCTCATCTTCAAATATGCATCTAACTTCACACATTCCTTTTGAAACCTAGCACTAAAACAGATTGAAGCTGATGGTAATAATATAAGAGATAGCAACCTTCTTATCAATCAAAGAGGACAATGAAAATTTTGAAGAATAATCTTCAATATGATTACAACTAAGAGAAAATGAAAGAAGAAAGAAACACAACATGAGAGAAATTTTCTTTTCCTCTTTTTGGAAACATGAAGATCATGTTAAACATGAAACACAAAATTGATTGGCAATAGACAAAATAGTCCAACCTGAATATAACACTACAGCAATCCCAAAACGTAACTGATATGTGATGGCACTGCTCAAAACTCCCAACAGCATGTAGGCACAATATTAACAACTAAAACAAATAGAACAAGCCTACTTCTTGACAAGGAGGAGTAAAAATGCTGTAAGTCACAAATAATAAATTGACAATAAACATCTTGGGCTCTCATACTAATTTAGGCATCCAAAATGAAGCAAATTGAGGAAGTGGGAAGCCTAACCTAAATAAAAGGCCTTAACAAACCTCAAACTAGACCAATGCGAAAAATACTACCTAAGAAATCATGTATTCAACTGGTCAAGCTACAAAGAAAAGAACTTAATCGACCATCGAACTATCAATAGGGATTATCCCTCTTTCAATTGCATGAAAAACCTCCAATAGTCCTATTGAATAACTTTAAAATCCAGATTTACTTTAGCACCTATAGCAGCATCACTTTTATTCTGAATTCTGAAAAAAGAGTTCTTCTGGTATAATAACACAGTTTGATTCAGAAACCATGTCATCAAGTAAAGCCCGGCCAGAATATGCTCAAGTAAATACCTGACACATTAGATGGAATTCTCCTTCCTCAGGGTGGATGCCAAAATCTCCAGAAGCTTCTAAAGGAACATCACCAAACCAGCCACGTGTATTATGAAGGAATATTCTCTGACCCCGGAAACATAAACTTGCTGAAATATCCTGCAAAGAAAAAAAATGGATAGATCAATAACTTCAGAGCGCATACAAGATTAGGTCCTTAACCTAATGCTCAAGTTTAACTGATTTAAATGTATTAATGCAAGTGCAAAGCATTCATGAACATAAAATAATCAAATGAAAAGGCAGAGGAGGAGTAAACCTTAGACTACTTTTTCCAGTCTCAAATGTCAAGAAAGATGAGAATATTACCAAAACTAAAAGTGGACATGCAAGATTAGTGTGATGTTCACAGACAACATCAATATATACAACTTGCAAAAGAAAACCTTAATGTAAAAAAATCAAGTATATGAATACTATTAAGTTTCATGCAGAGCCATAAAATTTTCCTTTCTAAGCAATCATCTCTCACTTTTGCTGTTTTTATTAACAGACATCAAGCCAAGGTTTACTTGATTTTCATCCAGTCAATGTTCTTCCTTCAGCTGGATCAATTTTTTGGTGCAAAGTTCAAGTTCATTTTTTTGCTAAAACCATCTTTCTCAAATGTTTAGATCTCAATCGCTGCAGAGAAAACATAACCTAATGACAACAGGAAAAGAGAAACAGCAAACGTTTAAGAAAATGATATCCTCATGACACCACCCAGACCAGAAAAGTAATTTCAAATTGATGCAATAACAAAGGCAAAGACATCTGTAAGAACATTTGCAATTCCCATATTAAACATCAAGACCCAAGCCAAATGGAGTTTAGTCTTGCAATAGAACTGATTGCTAAAATTTGAGAAAAATAGTAATGCATCTGAAAAGAAGGATTGGGCAATCTAAGCTAAACAGTTAGCAATTTTTGCCAACAATTGTGGAAAGAAAAAAAGGAAAGATAAATAATGATGTGGCATAGAGACAGCAAAGTTATGATGAATTTACTAATGGGCCAGTACATTGCCATCAAAATGGGGGCAACTCCAATAGAAAGAAATAAAAAACTGACTCTTGAGGAAATTATTTCCCAACAACTGCACCCACTTCAGCTTTTGAAAATCTACAAAGAGGAATACATGAACCAGCTTCTCTTATCTTATCCCACTCTTCAATTCATACTAACTGCAAACACTGAATCTTACCAACTCTATTCATATTAGGTTGATTGAATTATAATTCCCCCATGAAGATAAAAATTAGTTCATGTCATAATCTTAAAAGACTGGAATGTACCATTAGCACCTATAAAATAACTAAAGCATTCAAGACTACTGGAACATAACAACAAAAAAACAGGAAAAAGAAAGAACAGTACCCATGCATCATTTGCAGATAGAGTGATAAACTGTATAAAACAGAAACAATCATTAACCTTGCAACAAACTACATAGAAAATGACTTTCAGACCTAGAACCTGCTACAGAGAGAATAATGTTTTTTTCGTGCTCATTTCAATTGCATGTGCTGGCCATAAATTATCAAAAACTCTTCATACATCATATCGGCATTAAGTACACAGAACATGGTAAATTAAAAATCAGGCAACAAGATATGCAAAATGAGCTTCACACCTTGTACATGCTACCCAGCAAAAAAAATAACCGTTTTGGAGTACTTGCTACGACTATATATTGCTGATTCTGATGAAGTGCTACAAGAAATATCTCGAAGGATATAGAAGCAGGGAAGTGGTATAGAGAAAAAGAAACAAGGACATACAGAAAACCATGATGGAGCATCGTATATCTGGAAGGCCAACCCTGTCACATCAAGCTGTCCATGAAGACTAGGAAATGTCTCCCCCCTTGACATGCACAAGTGAACCTGCAAATAAACAAGGTTGACCATTATATAGATCAATCATTCATCACTTTAGACTGCAAGTAGGATTTTCGGTTCTTGCAGAATATAGTCCTTCCAATAAACAAAATTGACAAGGATATAGATATCAACCAATCAATACTTCTAGTATGAGTATCATATTCCTTTTTCCTTCTATAAGAAAACAGTCAAAATTGGTAGAATCTTTTCTACTTATTAAGGGGAGAAATAAAAGCTGTAAGGCCTAAAACAACGTCACCCGTTGCCATTTGATATGTTTCTAGGTGACAATTCATGAAAAATTGTCCCTCCAATGGCAAGGGGGGATGGACACAAATCATACTCATAGTACTAAACTCTCATAAATATCAACCATTCTACAAACTAATGCTGTGTAATTCGGACTTGGGGGAAAGTATCAGAGTGTCAAATACAAGCATGTTTCCGACACGTATATGTGCTATTTTTCTAAGTTATTCATGTATTTGGAATGTCTTTAGAGCCACAGCCATGGTCTGATATGTGTCAGATATGGATACTTCATGAAAAATGAGAGTTGGAGCAACATGCTAATGAAGTGTAATGATACTATGAAATCTATCCCCCTTCATTGATCATGCAATGGGAAGTAAAGCATGAAATTCACTCAGCAACTTCCATTGAAGTCAGCAATGAAATTTAAGAAGTAAAGAGAAGTCAATTGAAAAGGAGTAAAAGAGATCATAAATATCATATTGGAATAGTAAAAGCAACTTTGAACATGGTACTGGAATGCGTATAAAATAACTTGGATGTCCATATTGCTTCTAAAAAATCACAACACGATATTTATTGTATATAATGACAAAAAACACAATTGCAGGAAAAAAAATAAAGTTGAAGTCAGAAAAGCACCTCACCAGTGGCTCTTCCTTTAAGCCATGTGGCTGGAATTTCTAAAATTCTTTCAAAAAGCTGTAGAAAAGATAAACAGGGAAAACATAGACATCAGATTCATGCTGGCTCAAATGCAGACAGAAAAGTTAATCATCACATTCTTTTTATACCTTACCGGAACAAAGAGGTTGGAAATATTTAAATTTGCATGCCATTTCTGATCTAAGTTATCAATGAAAACATCAGTAGACAACCAGCCACCATCGTCAGACACCAAATCTGATCTCCAAGTTTTACAGTTACCACAGAGTTGTACGTGCACAAGGCCATAATGGTTTTGGAATTTCACATATCCGTAGACATTCTCCATCTCTCTACAAACAATATCAAACATTTTAATATATAGAACTAATATAAGCCATCTCTTGTTCATAAAGTTTTCTCCAGACATGGCAAACACATCATTAGACAAAAGTTAGATAGAATAAGTGTGTATGGATTATGTCAAGGAGGATTGTACTTCAAGAGTGATTTCAGTTTTTAAAATGTGTTGAATACTTCATTTCATAAACCAAGACAATGAATTTGGTAAATTTGTCGGCATTTTAGATCTGAATACTGAGTGTGAGGGAATGAATTACATGCTTTAGATTAAGCCTCCAATGGCCAAATTTCAAAATGCAACTGACTTAGTTAAGTACTTCTGAAAGAGACAAACACTAGAAGATAGTACAGCTCTCTCTAGTCCTATCTTTCCTCAACCACAGATGCCTTCAACTTTAGGCAATACCATTAACATCAATTTCAGTAGTTTTCTTGCCTCTTAGTCTCCTCTCCTCCAAATTTGATTTCATCATCTTTTTTTTTCTTTGTCTTCAGACTTGCCCAGTATCTAGAGCATGTTTGGTAGAGAAACTAAGTTATAGAAAGTTGAGAACTTGAGTTACTAATTTTGTGTCTAGTTTAAAATTTTTGGAGTAGCCGAAAATGATGGGCCTTTGACTCTTTTAAAGATGGTTTAGAGTTACTTAAAATGGTGATTTAATAGGTTCAACTGGTAACTTTAATGATAGTGAATTCATTTTGTTTGAAAGTTTGGTGCAGTTGTTGCACAGTGGTGGAAGTGAGATGTAAAGAAAGGATAAGGCATAACTGATTCCCTTTTTTTTTTCCTTTTTACCTTTTCAAAGTGTCTTTTTCCTCGCTGAGATCATTGCAAATTGTTCATTGTTACCCAAACAACTACTCAAATCATGGATTTCATGATAGTACAATTTCTTGAACTTCTCAAATACTTCATTCAAACACCAAACTCAGATATCCAGTGGAAATCGCATGATAAAAAACTACATTTTACATGCATAACTCTAAAATGTGCAAGCAAAAACCTAAACAAACAAAACCTTAAAGAACAATGTCTTCCTTAAAGCAAAATTGAGTATGGTGAAACTCAAAGAGATACAGGTAAAAGCACATATTAGTTCCCACATATTATCATATACAAGATGCCATCTAGTATGCAAGTATAAGATTCTCTTTTTTCCCCCTCCAAAACAAATATCAAGAGAAACCAAATGAAATTTGTTATATTAGCATACCATATCAGAATGAGAGTAAAAAATTCCTATGGAATACCATGCATGATTACAAAAGCTTGTATTGCCAGTCAATCATACATAAGAAAGAAATCATTAAAATAAATTAAAATATGTTTTTACATGCATGCATAAATGCCTAAAGATTAAGAGTAGAAGGGGAGGTTCCACCTGGGCTCTCTGTCACCAAATGCTAGCAGCATCAGTGTTCCACTCTTGAAATGGACGGAATCCACAATAACTGGAAGCATCTTCTCAATGCCTTCAGTTTGCGCCACATCTACCTCATCAACAAGTTCTGCAACAATATCTTCAAGCTTTGGAGCCACACCAAATTTAAGCTTTTGAAAGGATTCAGCTAAAAAGTTGGAAATCCGTTCCCCCATGTTGGCAGGAAATGAAGGCAAGCTAAATTTCAAGCCTAAAGGCCAAAATGTAACTGAATGGTATGCTGGAGTGGGATCAGACAGTATGGAAGTAAAAGGAGATGCATGACTCCTTTCACCCTCAGACCCATCCTCATCCATATTTCTATTTACAACATCAAAAACCAAATCTTCACCATATGCTTTAGAATTCATTGTTTTAGCAGCTGCTGCAGCATTTCCATCATATGGAGAATTTTTGCCAATTTTCCTAACACCCCTAAGTCTTTCAAGAGTCATAAGAAATGGGTCACGTAAGATACTGAAATTTTCTAGAGTTGCATTATCATTAATAGACTGGTTTTCTGTCTCTTCACATTGTTTCCCGTACTGGTTATAAGCGAGTAAACTTCCTTCACCACTATTAATGTTAACAGAAGTTTCAGCAATAGAATCATCTTTATTTTTCAACAAGTGGGAATTAAGATCCGATAAATCATAACTTCCAGATGCCTCTGAATGATCACAAGAGTCCTCTAGGGATATACGATGAAAATATGCAACAGCTGCAGATGCACTGCGCTCAAGTATTCGTCTCTTGGCAGCAATACCAGCAGAGGAAGTATCTCTCCCATTAAACTTTTTCTTGAATTTGTTTCCTTTAGACCCTTTAATAACTTTTGGCCACAACGTAAGCCCTGAACCTGGAATTTTCACACCAAATGATTTCTCCAATTCAGCATGTTTCGTCTCATAATCAACATTGGTGTCCACGCAATGATGATCCCTCTGATGCATCTTCTCATCCAAGCAAGAAAATGACTTTGAGCTTGTTATTTCAGCAGAAGAACCTATCTCTTTAACAGTATCATCTTCAGATCTATCTGATATTCCCTCAGAAACACTGTAACCCATCTCTGCTGCTTTCTTAGCATCATCATCCCTCTCTCTAGCCCAGCGAGTGGCAGACTCCTCTCTTGCAATCCTCCTGCTTTTAGTACGATAATCAATCCCTTCTTCAGTTGATAAATGTCTTTGTAGAACATCTTCTGAAAAGGGTAGCCCCAGCCAAGTATAATCCTTCTTTTGTGCAATCAATAGACTAGGATGAGACAAAACTGCATCTATTACAATCTTGCCCCTCCTCAAACTTGCAAAAGGCTGAACATGAATTTTCATATTGGGAATCTCACCACAAGAAAACTCTTCAGTATGCGGCCCAATGGAGCATGCTTCCAATGTGATACTTAATGGAGAAACACTCCTAACCTTACCGAAATCAACCTCGCGCTGTATATGTTCACTAAGCGCTGAACAAACTGAAGGTAAAAGCTTTGCTTCCACAAAAGCTTTAGCTTTCTTCTGTCCATACCAAACCAATAAACACACAGCAGACAAAACAGAAGCAAGAACAGAGCATCTAACCAAGAGTAACCCTTCATTCCACAACGGAGACAAAGACCTCACTAGAGCTTTACTCCCAGCAAAAGGCTCCTTAACACTTTTGGCAACAAACCCATTTCTCAACCCAATGGTTTTCCTAAACATCTCAATATTTTTCCCACAAAAATGGGAAAACCTGATAGCTTGAGCAATCCAATCATTCTGTTTCTCCGCAGATACACGCTTGCGAAAAGCTCTTTTTAGGAGATTCCCTCTACTAAAATCCAGGCAATGCCGGTTGCTTATCTTACCATTTGAAGAGCTTCCCAGAGGTATCCCGAGAAAAGGGGAATTGAGTTCTAGGCTCATTCTCCTCTACTTTCTTGGTCTTCTTCAACTCATTCTCTTGGGGACCAAGAACCTCCTTGCTCTTAGTCCCCTTCCAATTCAAACAATCTTAAAGTTTGCAAACATTCCAAAATAACCCTAAAATTTACAAATTCAACAAATCAACAAAAAATAATTTACACATATATTTATAAGAGAAGAAACTAAAATTTATAGGTTTATAGGGAGAGAAAAGTAAGGACACCTGGAAGTCTTGAGAATGCTTGCGCCTTCGTTATTCCTAATTAGAATTCTTTTCTTCTTCTTTTTTTTTCTCTCTTTTTCTTTAAAGAAGAAGAAGAAGAAGAAGAGAAGGCAATGGGTTGCTTGCTTGCCTTTGCTTTCGAATTCTCAATGCGATATTTTGTTTGTTAGTTTGCGTGGCAACTGGCAGCAAAGAAGAGATAACAAGAATAAAACTTTGTGGAGTTTATTGCCTTTGCTGACAAAAATGCGACCCAGAAACATACAAAAAGACCTCATTTACCTTATCTGCCGTTAGTCGTTGTAAAACAACCTACCTGTACCTCCATCAGCAAGTGACCAAGTAAAAATACTTTCTACCCTTTTGTCCTAACAGTCATATTACACTTTATTTTTCTATTCAAAAAATTCGTAAATTAATATTTGTATATTAAATTAAAAAATAAATTAATCTTTTTTTATTTCTATGGTTAAAAACTGATCATTATACATCAGAATGAGGCCTATATGATATATTATGTGTAACTCTCTTGTTATTTTGTAAGTTATACTAGTTTTTAACAATAGAAGTTGATAGAATTTTAACAGAATGATTAGTGTGTCCTTTGTTCTAACATATAAGAAATAATTTACCTATTTTTTTAATAAAATAGGCAAAATGTAATTTAACTCCTATTAAAGAGGTCTACATCATACTTTTACCTCAAGAATTGATAAAAATTTAAAGGGCTAATTATCAATTTCTTCATTCCCTTTATGAAAAGAGTTAGTATTTGATACACTAACAATATATTAATTTTCTACAATTTAATTATCTTCTCATATTTATAAAGTAAATTAATGAAATTGAGTTAATTTAATCAATCATCTCTAAATTATGACCCTCGTTCTAAAATGGTCCTCAAATTTAAAAACATTCTAATTACATCTTTTGTTGATGATATGTCGATCAAGTCCTTTCATTATTGAAACCATGAATTTAATCATTAAATGACACGTAAAATCATGTCCTCAAAATTAAGATTTTTAAGGTATCTATTTTTACAATATTAAATTTTCTTTAAATTTTTTATTTTAAATTAGCTCACATAATATTTTACATGTCATTTAATAGTTAAATTCAATATTTCAATGATGAAAGGATATAATGATATAACATCGATAGTTTAAAAATATAATTAGAACATCTTAAAATTTAAGAACTAATTTAAAATGAGGATCTCGATGAAATTAATACCCAGATATTAAAATATATACTTTTTGAACCATAATAAGTTTTTATTCCAAGTAAACATTAAAATATTTTCAAATTGTTTTTTACTTAAAAAGAAGGAAAAAAAAGAAAAGAAAAGATGCCAAAATAAAGAGAGGGGCTTGGGGAGGAAGAGAAAGATATAAAAAGAAGAGAATGGAATCTATTGAGAATTCCATCAAACAAAATCAACATCCCAGTTAATTTTAGGATAAATCTTGAAATTATATATAAATTTTGATTTTATGTAATTTTATATATAAAATTTTAATTTAATTTAATTCTTATAAATTAACACAATTATTAGTATAATATCATTTTATGTTTATATATTGCATATATATATAATTATGTTTATCTAATATAAAAATAAATTTATGTATTTATTTTTATAAATGTGTATAATTGAATCAATATTAAAATTTCATATATACATTTAAACCGAAAAAAATGTATAATTACAGAAATCAAAGTTAATATATCAAATTACACATTAAATTAAATTTGATGTATAATTTTAAAATTTATCCCTAAATTTTATTCTAATGTTTTTGCCTGCGAATCCAGAGCTTCCATCTTTATATATAATTACAATCATATTAAATAATAATTTATTTAGATATTTATTATAATTTGGATGTATATATTTATTAAAATAATATTTTTAATATGAAAATTAAATTATTGAAATTACATCTCCTTCATTAATTTATTAATCACAAATTCCATCTTGCACTTTACTATTTAAAATCAATTCTATTCGATTTAAACATCACCCTCGATTCAAATAAAATTAACTTTAAACTATAAAACGGATGTGATTATATAAAAAAGGGAAAAAAATTATAAAATTAAAACTTAGCGCAAATATTTTATGTTAGAATGTTTAATAATACATATAGAGTGGTGGTTAAATTTATAACAAATTAAATGAAATTATATATTTTGGGTAACTATTACAATAGCGTGATGTGGAATTAAAATGAAAATTTAAATAAAAGAGATTACCAACAAGTAGTTGAATGTAATGGTCGACCTAACTTTAAATTTTGAAGATGACATTGTTAGGAGGTATAGTCACGAACTCCAGATATGAACAGTAAAAATAGACATGAATAATATAAAAAAGATTTATTGAAAGTTCTTTAGGTATATAAATTCTACAATTATGAAACACTACAATTGGAGTAGATCATTATTTAAATTTATTTTTCCAAATAAGATTTTGATTTTGTGTATCATTGAAAATATTCATATTGTTTTTTAACTTTTGTATATGTTTATTTTGTTTCATTATATTATTTAAAATCTCACCTTTAATATATATGATTTTTTACGGATTGTAAATTATTATTATTATAATAAAAATATGCTTAGGTTGTTCAAAATTGATTTGTGGATATTTTGATTTTTATGGCTTAACAATTTTTGGGTTGCTTTTTATGATGTTGGTCGTGATTTTTTTATGGAAGATTTTTTTTTTTTTTTTTTTGGCATTTGATAAGCCGAGGAGTGGCCAAATTTTGATCATATTAATTACTTATTTACTATTTTGATTTTCTATTTAATATATTGTTTTATATTGTTTATATTTATTATTTTATTTTCAGAATAATTAAAATTATTCTTGTTTATTACCTCTTAGTTTATTTGGTCTTGATCACACTCAATTCCTTTTATTTGATTTCTGTGAGTTTCGTCCTACACTTCTATCTGCAATTTTATTTTATTATTAGACATAGAAAATTAAAATTGGTGAGTCAAAGCCATCAAATTTTTAGCACTGTTGTTAGAAAATGGAACCAACTAAAGTTCATTTATTTTAATTACCAGATTTGAACGCATGGATACATTTGAGTTCAATCCAGGAGTCAATAAAATAGCTCGTGCCTTAAAAAAGAAGAAGCGAACCTACAAAACAAGCAACCTATTGAATTATCGAATCTTCCTCTTCTTCGCAGCCTAAAGAGGAGGTCAATACCAATAATGCGGAGAGACTTGAGACTAAGATTAAAAATAATTGCATTTAAGAGTATTCAAACGTTTAACCGAACCAAACTAGTATTAATCGAACTAATCGGACTTTTTAATCATTTAACCATTAACCGAACTAAATTTTTTTTCAAAAAAATTAATCAAACCGAAATATTTTGGTTAATTCGGCTGATTAATCGAATTAACCGAAATTTATATGTTCTGTTTCTGTTTGTTAAAGCAAGTATAAAACATATCAAAAATAAATAAATTGATAATGCTCATTTGGCCTAATTAACCGAATTAGTAATAGTCTAATACATATATTATATAATAATAGTTATTAAGTTCAATTAATTTGGTTAATTATCCGATTTCGAATTGAATTAACCGTTAACCAAAATTTCAAAAAGCATTTAACCGACCTCTAACTAAACTAGATTAATCCCGATTAACCGAATTAAATTCATTTGGTCGATTAATTTGGTTTTAACCAAAATTTGAACGCTCCTAATTCCACTTTGCGTCACTTATCCAAATTTAGAGATGCCTCTTAAGTTACAATTAGATTTGATTCACCTATTTCTTACATTTTGCAACTTAGAAAATGAGAACCATCACAAACACCTCAAGGAACTCCATATAATATGGAACGGCAAATGACATAACCGAGGAGCATATTAACCTTCGACCTTTCCCTTTCTCTTTAGCTAATTCAGCAAAAGAATAATTATTTTACTCGCCACCAAGTTCAATAACTACTTATGTATGTTCGTTGATACATTCTTCTTATCATCCAAAGCCGTCAAGATTTGAAGGCAAATATCTTAGATCGAGCAAGAAGAGACGAAATCATTATACGAATATAGAAACAAAAGTTTAAAAAACATGATATTATAGAACCCCTCAAGCTGCATAAGATCTTATCTCTATTGTGATTGCATTGATAACAATTAGGGTAAGACGACGTAAATTTAAATATATTTTATTTTCCTATTTAAAGAATAAAAAAATTATAAATAATTCTAAGTATTGTATCAAAATTATCAATAATTCAAACTCAACTCAAATTCTTCGCCGAGATTACATGAGCTACATAATTATTTCCTCAAAGATAAATTTAAAGCATTACTAACTTTATTCTACATATTGTGTCATGTAAGACACCACAAGCCAAAGTTTATTATATTTATGCTAGTCCTAGACACTTAACAGATGCATGCCCAGAACCAAGTGAAAATGTGAAAAATTAGGCCAGAAAAAAGAGAAGTAGAAAAATAAATTTTGAATGTAATTAATAAAAAAATAAAAATAAATGAAAACCATAAATTAATTCAAAATTAAGCAGTTTTTAAAAGTTCTAATTCATTTCATTTTTAACTATAAAAAGAAAATTTTTTTCCAATGAAAAAATATATTTTTTTCGATTTTTCATCTTTACAATTTCCTTTCCGAGCAAAACAAATAAAGTGAAACAACGAATTCACAAAGTCGAACAAATCCAATGTGACAAAGTCTAAACAAAGTCGAGCAAAGCCACATTTCTTACTTTGTTAGTTGCAACATACATCATCATAAAGCAATTAAAATGAACCTCTAAAAGTAGATATTATTGAAAAGAGTGGCACATTGGGAGACATTCTGTCAAATAACACCCACAGTAAAAAGGAATAATTCAGCCATTTTCCCAATACCTTGTGCAATTTACATGCACCGATACATACATACATACACATCATGGTAAACAAAAAGTTACAATTCTGCAGGACTGGATGGTGACTTTAAAGTAAAAGGGAAAAATGATGCAATATATGAAAAGAATAGAAGGCTAAGAAAAGGATCTTCTTCTCTCCTCTCTCTCTTTTTTTTTTTTTTTTTTTTTTTTTTTTTTTTTTTTTTTATCTTTATAACCAGCCATCTTACTTTATTGACTATGCTACAAAGAATAGGAAAACCATAAGGAAAACAATCAATACAAAAAATATTTTGATCATTAGCCACCTGTTAGATGATATGCTGTTTAGGTACTTAAGCAAAGCTCCCTGTGCTCCTTCCACATTTGCTAATGTGTCATCCATGTTCTCGTCGATCCTGAAAAGGGAACATCATAGTCGGTTGTTCATAAATCGGTCAAAAGAAAACAGACTGCGATATACAACTGAAACTAATCTAGATAACTGGAAATTATTTCTAACTTTTAACAGTTGCTACTTACTACAAATGGATGGCTTTTATCAATGAATCTATCTAGTTTGCACACTCATATACTCTCATGTGAAGATCGCTAAATCTGAATAAGAGTGCCCATAAGAACTAAGTTGATAGCCCACCAAACAATACAAGCATCTCTTCTTCTTGTCAATGTTGGGTTTAGACATGGTATTTATACTAGCTAAAAACAGGATCCTTAAGATGTTCCATGTCAAACTTCACCGCACACAGACACAGACACATCACAAAATTGTTTACTTTAACAAACGAATGACATCTCAAATTCTCCCAAGTACCAAACCATGATGCATGCTGAGGACCAAATAACTACAAAATAGGAAGGATATCCTGCAGAACCAGTCATTTATTTAGGAGAACACAATATCTATGACTGCAAACTTAAACCAGTGTAAGAACAATTACACTCTGCTTCGATATAAAATCAAACACCAGGATGACAGCAAACATAATCTATCATTGATTATTTAATTCTATCATTGTTTCTAGCGCAATCAAGCAATTACAAGAAACTCTGCAATACTTCAACCCTCGAAGTTTTAAACAGAATCAAGAAACTATTTGCCCGAACTTTGTTTGCAAGTCAAATATTTAGCTTCATCAAATCCTACGACCATATACATGTTAGGATTTCCACACAGTATAAACTGAACAACAATTATTATAATACTAGAGGCATACTAGGATATAAAAAACCTTATAAATCAAGTCATATATCGGCAACTAAAATGAATTCTAATGTAAGCCATTGTCAAGTGAATTTACTTCAAAAAAGTAAATGAATAAAACCTGATAGCTAGCTCTCCTTGCTGAGAAACCAGAGTAGCTAGCTGGTTGAAGATGGTGCCAAGCTCGTGAATAGTGGATTCTACATTCTGAAGAGCTTCAGCTCTGCTCTGCATGTAACTGTCTTGCAATGGAACCATTTGTTGCTGCTGCTGCTGCTGTTGATGCTGGAGCAATGGCTGACTTTCCCCATCCGTCTGCTTTCTGTATAATTAAGAAACAGGAATGACTTCATAAAAAATAAAAAGGAGAAAGAAGAAGACAGAAAAGAGGCAAATACACATAGCAATGAAGTTTCACCAGTGTGCAGCATTCCAAATTGATATAGTTCATATAAGAAGTTAAAACCCACTACATTAATACAGCAGCAACCAATAATAGTTTATCGCAAAGAAGTTGCAAAAAGAAATTGAATATTTCAGGGGAAAAAAAAAAAGCAAGCCAATGCAAAATCTCAAACATATGGGTGCACTGCAAACAACAAATGGAAATAGAAATTTGTGACCATTCAGGACAAAGGAATGACAGGATGCAATTGTTACAAACTGCTAAAAATGTACAAAAGCAGTGTAAGAAATGTTTTGTTAGCATTCAGTAAGAAATTGTCAATAAATGGACTTGGAAGCTCCTAAAGAAATTCAAGTCTTCTAAGTGCAAATTTATTTTCTCCAGCTAACGAGTCACCATATATAAAAAAAATGAAGCAGGAAGTCATAGGTATATTATTGTGATACATCTAATACAATCTAATAAGCTGTTACCTGGGAAACAACTGAGATGAAGATGCAGACCCATTAGCCCACTTAGGAAGGTTGTTTGCAGCTCCAGCCGCTGATTTGACAGCCAGGGGACGCTGCCGTACAAAAGGATTTGGAGAATCCTTTGTAGCATTAGAAGAAAACAACTGTCTTCTATTCTCATGAACCTTTAAATTCTGTACAAGGCAAATCAATTACCACCAATTGTCAAGGGAATGAATTACCAAGGAAATAATGACAAGGAATACTAGAAAAATATCTAAGAAAATAGACTGAAAAACTTGGCCTTACCTCTGTTCGCATGGTGAGAACATCTTTGAACTCTTTCGTGGTGCTCATCAAGCGATTCTTCAAGTCATCTACAACTGTGGTTGAATGACTAGACGTGTCACTGGAGACACCACCTTCATTTCTAGAATTGCAGAAAAGCTGAAGGTCTACAACGGCAGAATTAAGTGCAGTGATATCCTGCTTGATAACAGCAGTGAGCTCTTGGATTTCCATAGTGGGGTCATCAAAAACTGAAGTTCTCTTGGCCACTGCAAGGCAAGCAAAATATAGATTTCCTTTTCTTAATTTTTACACCATATATATATTGGACCGTAGTAACTATAATATCAAGTCTGTTTGTCGTCTCCTATAGTTGTGCAATCAGAGACCGAATTTCAAAGCAAAATCAGAAAAATAAGAAGGCGACGAAAAAATAAAAACACAAAGAACTAAATTCAGAAGAAGAGGAAGAAGAATAAAAAAATTAGGACATTCACTCTAATTATAATAGGCTTACTGAAGAACTAATAGTCAACTAAAATTACATTCCAATGAGTACAGCTCCGCCTTAGAAGCTCTTAAACTCTATACGCCCTGCGCAGCTAAATTTCAGGTTTTAAATAATTCATCTTTCTAGAAACTATATGATACAAACCTCCATCAATTATTGAGCAAATCTTTCATTTAAATACAAACAACAAAAATTATAATGTAAACGAAACAGGTGTAAATGCTTACATTTTGCTAACTTTGATAGCTTCTGCGAGGTCTGATGAATCCCAAATCCAATCTTAGAAGCCCTCCTATTAAACTCCGATTGATGAGCAACCACAGATCTCTGTTCCTCAGCTCTCGACGTACTGCTACTCGGTCCATTTTGACCCGGCCCAGACGAAAACGACTTCCTTAACCTCTCCGCTACGCTTTGAAATTCTTGTGTCCGATCCCTAAATGACGATTGCGCCAATTTCACAGGCATTTTGAGAAGAAAAAAAAAAAAAACTCTCGATCTTCAAATTGAAATCCCAAAATACCTAACCAAACATTTGATTAAAACTGAAAGGCCTAAATTTGAATTTCCTCGATTTTGTTTGAATTAGGGAAAAAATACAGGGAAACGAACGTAGATTCTTACTTCAAATCGAGATCTGAAATCCTAAAGTTTGGAATGAGAAGCTTAAAAATTGCAACGAGTATACATGGGATCGGAGGGTGTGTGGCTTTAGAAGGGAAAATCAATCAAAGATGTAAATATCCCAAACGGAGAAAACAATTGAGCGGATACTTTGGGGGCGCATAGCTAACGCACTAATGTTGTCACCGACGTAAGTCCTGACTCGTGTCATGTGGCCATGACCTTATACAAATTTTTTTTGGTTAAAATATGTCTTACACTCCTATACTCTTCAGAAATTTGATATTTCGTCCCTATACTTTATATTCATAAATTTACTCTTTTACTTTTTAGATTTCAAAATTCATGTTCAATTATTAACATTGTTAATTTTTTTGTTAAATTTTTTTGTGCAACATTTTGAAATAAAAAATAATATTAAATTGGTAGCCATGTAATAAAATTTTGCAAGGTAATGAACTTGAATTTAATAAAATAACTTTAACAGGGTTAACAATTGGATCTGTATATTGAAATCTAAAACGAAAAAGACTAAACTTCTAAAAATAAAAGTGTAGAGACTGAACTCAAAATTTACAAAGAGTATAGGAACTTATGGCATATTTTAACCAATTTTTTCCAATATTGATTTATATGTGTACACTAAAAAAATAGTTATTTATATATGTTTTAAATTACGTTTTGATTATTCAACTTTAATTTATTAGTAAATGGTAGCTAACATTTTGGTTAGCTTACCGTTATATATTTTACTATAGTTAGCGGCTTAATAACCAAAATGTTAGCTTTAAAGTTCGATTTGTTACAAAATAGTTCTTAACATTTTGGTCCTCCCAATTTGCTTGTATTCAATAATTTAAAATTTCAACTAACAATTTTGCATAGGCATAAAGACAAATTTACCCCTTTAGTGTTTCCACATTTTGTTAATTTAGCTCTAATATTCTTTTTTGAATCACTTTGACATTCAACTTTCAAATTTTAGTTAGATTGCATTTTTTTTATGGAAAAGTTGATTAAATTTTAAATTTTTAATAGTATTGACGTAATAGTCCATGGAACAACCCGTTTTCAGTGAAATCGGAATAGTAGTTTTGGGACTACAAATCTGAAGTTAAAAAAAATATATTTTTATTATTATATGGTCTACTGTATGATAGAAATACAATATAAAAATTTTGTTAAGAAATTTTATCGTTTACATGCCTAATTTGATGAAAATGACTAAATTGCATTAAGTACAAAAGTTGAGTTATAATAGCTAAAGATATTAAATAGCTATAGAATTTTAAATTGGAGGTCTTTATATAGGAAATAGACCATTAAAATGCTTAGTGGTTAAGCATGAATAGTCATCATTGGAAATTTAGTGAATTATTAAGGGTAATTTTGGAAATTAATGATTAAAGTGATATTAAATAAAAAAAAAATCTATTATCATCACCTACCACCAAATTAAAAAAAAAAAAAAACCTAGCTATGGAAGCTTGAGATATTAGCAAGCTTGTTTTGCTCAATTAGGTATGTATCCTTGTCCCGTTTCTAATAATTTCTATATTTTTGAGATCATTGTAGCTTAATCTAGCTAAATCAGGGATTAATTTGCAAAACCGCTAATGTATTAAAGTTTTGCAATTGATGAGTATGTTTAAATTATGAAGTTTTATGATAGAAAATGAAATGTTGTTGTTAGATAAACAACTTTTGTAAAGAGAATTTTGATGAAATTATCAATTAGGGATTAAATTCAAAAGATGATAAATTAATTGTGAAATATGTGGGCTTCTATTAATATTATAAAAATAGGCTAGGCTTGAGTAAGGATTAAATTGTATGAAAGTCATTTTCCAAGCCTAGGGACTAATTTGTAATAAATTAAAAGTATAGGGCCAAAATAATAATTTTGTCAAAAATATGTGCTGGACTAAATTGAATATGAACTATATTGAATTGAGTTAAACTCATTCGTATAGATCCAGTTAGACCTAGTACGGAGTTAGATCGAGGCAAAGGAAAAATATCGGATTAGTCACCTTCGTATCTACGTACAATTGTCGAGGTAAGTTCGTGTAATTAAATTGTACATTAATATGTGTTAAATTGAATTATTGTTTGTGAATTGTACAATTTCCATTAATAAATACCGATTATACAACAATTACCGAGTCTCGTTTGAACCTTATTAAATTCATAGAATACAAATGACATATTATTAAGGTTATCGATTTGGTTGGGGTCCTGCATGTGTTGCGAACACACCACGGCTCTTATGAACTTCCTGACACTCAGCTTGCACGAGCTTCTCGTTATTCAGCTCAGAAGAGCTTACTGTCTACAGCTCGTATGAGCATACATGTATAAGAATTGATGGATTACAGTTCAGTACACTCGTGTGTACAACTCGTGTATCCAACGATATTTTAAATGATTCGATGGTCAATGTTTTGTTATGAGACAATATGAGTTTGATATGAACCAATACATGAATATATATGAAATACATGGAAATGGATGATACATGTATATGAAACTTGCTTAGTGATTATGTTCATCCATGTTTATTGGTTATTATATGTGTTTTACATGGCTAACATGTTGAGGATATGTGTTTAGGCTTTTGGCCAAGTTGGTTGGAATATGTTTTGTATGCTTACCTTAAATGAGATTAAATGATAAGTTAAATTTTGAGTTATACGAACTTACTAAGCTTAAATGCTTACTATGTGTTATTATCTGTGATTTATAGTGATTCGGAAGCTCGAGTGGGTTGGAAGCTTGACGGAGCTATATCACACTATCTATCGGTCCTTTTGGTACTTTCAGTAGATTAATTCCGGTTATAATGGCATGTATAGGTTATTTTGACTAATATTGTCATATAATGTTTTGTTGAGGCTAGCCAGAATGACTTGTGTTTGATATATTTTGATGCATATATATAAGTGACTTTGTCATGTTTGATGTGTGATTGATATGTTACAAATGAAAGAAAGTAAAATGTAGTTTGAATATGAATACATGAATTTGGTCATCTAGGTAAATTGAGATACTTGATTGACATGATATTAATTTGTCATTTGAGGTGCCTAAGGGCATATTGCTTGTATGTTATGATAATACATGTTTAAGACTTGATTTTAACTTGATTTGAATACCTTGTTATGACTTGTTGATATGCAAATTGTTGTGTTTAGGTTGGTACCAAATTGGGTGAGAAATGTGGCTTGGAAATAACCTATTTTTGTTTACACGAGCAGAGACACGGGTGTGTGCCTCAGCCGTGTGTGACACACAGCCGTGTGTCCCCTGTATCTTTTAAATTGCGCAAGTTAATATGCTCACACGGCATAGCACACGACGTGTGGTTTGGTCGTGTGAC
The DNA here is from genome assembly GCA_025698475.1 of Gossypium anomalum. Lineage (NCBI taxonomy): Eukaryota > Viridiplantae > Streptophyta > Magnoliopsida > Malvales > Malvaceae > Gossypium > Gossypium anomalum. Next base: position 8,431,327 of record CM046961.1, read on the forward strand.
CCAAATCAGAGAGTTACACGGGCATGGACACGGGCTGGGACACAGCCATGTGTCCCTATTTTGAATGCCCATATGGCCTGGCCACATGGTCGTGTGTTTCCTGTAGCTTTAAAAAATTTTAATATTTTCCAAAAAATTATTTGAGTACTCGATCTAGTCCGAACTTGTTTCTAACGTGTACTTTGGGCCTCAAGGGATCATTTAAGGGACAATATGTTTGATTTTGATTGATTTCTGGCATGAATGTTATATGATATGAAATGTCTGATAAATTGATCTGTAAACTCCAGTAATGCTCTGTAATCTTGTTTCGGCGACAGATTCGAGTTAAGGGTGTTACAGCCTATGTGGTAGTCTACGTGTATTTTACTATTAGTATGAACAAGCATAAAGTTTAATAATATTATATATAAACTCGACTCATGAACACCTCTACTCTAAATAGAATACATGTTGCCCTTAAAGCACGGGATAATCTATAAAAACTTAAATTATAAACAACCATTTATTTTTTTCTTAAATTATTATTATAATTTTATTTTTTTAATGTTTTCCGTCCAATCTTTACTTTTCTATTTTCAATGAAATCTTTATCTTGGGCATAAAAAATTATACTATCTATTTTACCTTAAAAAAAAAATAGTAAACCTTCATTAAAGTTTGAAAATTCCACAAGTAGAATGAAGATGGTGACACTTTTTTGTAAAATATATTAAAAAGCAAAAAATATATAAAAAAATGAAATAAATTGATAATTTTTAACTTGTTAAAAAAATATATAATTTTTAAAAATAATTAATAATAATATAACTTGTACAATTTTTCTTTTTTAAAAAAATTAAATTACTCATTTGACCCTATTAATGTATCATCTTTTTCTTATAATATTTTGCCAATAATTATTAGTTAATAATTTATGTTTCCATTTTTCACTTTTTTATTAATATGAGATTACGATTTAATTGAATATTAAATTATATGTACAAAAATTCAAATTTAACAATAAATGAAAATTCTATCAATAATCTTTTAACTATTTATTTCCTTTTTAAATAAAGCAAAACTCATTTGAAAAATGAAAATGAAAAGCAAAATAAAATACTTTTAACGCCGACTAAAATATTATATTATACTTTACACTCATGTTGTCAGCGAAAAAATTATATATAAAAAAAATTGTAATCAATTACTCTTTCAATCTAATCACTCAATCATCTTAAGATTTATTTTAAAGTTGTAATTTGAGCTATTTGATATTTTAATATATATATATATATATATATTTATATTTATAATAAAATTTGTTGTTTTAAAAATTTTGAGTTTTTAATAGTTTTTTTAGTTGAAACGATTTCCAATTAATGATATCAATTCATTCAAAGGTTTTATAAAAAAAAACATGTATATTATTTAATTTAAAAGATTTTTAAAATCGTTATTCTCAATTTTTTTGTAACGAGACCAATTAAGCCATCAGTTCCTAATCTAATCGGCTTGAGCGATTCGACCGGTCGGTCTAAATCGATTAAATAAATTATTAAAAATTCATAAAAAAATCTGATTCAACTAGTTTTTAGCCCAGATCAACTAGTCAATACCGATCTATAAATCAATCGGTTTAACTTCTTTCTCTGGACTAGTGTACCAACCGATTCTCGATTCAATTAGTCTAATCAGCCTGCCCGGTTAGTCCTAGCAACCTTGATCTTCTTATTTAATTTAGAAATACTTTTAAATTCATTATTTTTATTATTTAGTTGGTTAAAATATGTCATAGTTCCCATACTCTTCATAAATTTAAAATTTAATCCATGTAATTTTATTTCTAGGAATTTAGTTTATCTGCTTTTCAAATCTCAAAATTCGAGTCCAATTGTTAACACCGTTAAATTTTTATTATTAAATTTGTTCGTGTGACATTTTGAAATAATAAATTACTCATTAGATAGTAATGTAACTACGAATGATATTGGAACGAACCAGAATTTAACAAAATAATTTTAACCATGTTAACAACTGGACTTGAATTCTAAAATATAAAAAGCAGAGGGACTACATTTTTAGAAATAAAAGTACAGGGACTAAATTTTAAATTTATAAAGAGTACAGGGACTTATAGTAAATTTTAACCTATTTTTTTTTTTCACCCACAATTGTGGGTGTGCACTGTGCAATTCTACAAAAAAAAGAAAGAAGGCAGAATTTGGCGGGCAAAAAAAAGCGGATTTGTGTGAGCAAAATTGAAGTTCAACGGTTCAAAACAGTGTTGAAACCACTTTTTCCGGGAAAATTTCCCTTTTCCCTTTTCTCAATATATCAATTTTCTTCCTTCCTTCCTTCCTTCTTCTTTTTCATCATCATCTTCTGATCTCCCTGTTTTCTGTTGCTAATACTTAAGGTGCATTTCACATTCCTTTACCATTCTCCTTTGTTTCCAAAGAAAATTAGGAAATTTTGGATTTAAAAATATGGCGAAAGGATGTATCAACCTTCAAATCATCGTTGTTATTATTGTGTTGGTTTCTATCAAAACAATTGTGTCTCTAATGATTTGGGATTCTGATTCTTTTTTAATGAAGAAGGGCTAAATGTTTTCCTTCTCTTCTTTTTTGGAGAAAATGGGGAGTAGGAAGAAATTAAAGGATGATGAACGAATGGAGAGGACGATTCGGGCTCTTCTCAAACTTCCCGACAATAAAAGATGCATCAACTGCAATATTTTGGTATAGTTTTGCTTACATTATTTATTTAGTTATGTATCGAATCATCAATTGCATTAGACCTTTGATTTCTGTTTAAACAATTAAAATTGTTACTGGAATGTTTTTAAGATATAGTGAAAGAATGCGATTTTGATTTATTAAATAATTAAGGAATGAAAATTGTTCTATGACATTCAAAAGTGAGCCTGAGGCACCGGAATGACATATCTGGAAACTAAAGCATACGATCGAATGCCAGGCCGTCCTCGGACCAACACTTGATGCAAGAACTCCTGTTGAGGGAACTCAACCTCATTCAGTAGGACCGGCACTTGATTGCCGTTTTAATAATTTTTTATCACTGATAACCTCCATAGGGTAATCTTGGTCAATCTTCTCATCATCACTAGCATTTTGTGGAAGCACTAAGCTTTCACTCGGACCAACATTGTTACCTCTTGATTAAGTGGTATTAACACACCACTAGTTCATTTAGTGAGCTCAAACAATAAACAAGTCTTGTATCCTCTGAGGAAGTTGTGTCTCTGACTCAGAAATCAATGCATCTATTCTCATACTCCAAATGCAAGAATGAATACATAACCTTTGCAGTGTGTTAGAATAACCAAGAACACATTTCTTTCCTCTTTGTACTAGTTTGCCAAGTTCATAAGGTGATACTGTGTTTAAAAATGTAGATAACTGTGAGCAAGGCATGTCCCAAATAGGAGGCTTCTAAGTTAGCCTTTGACATCATGAATCTCAAACTAGGAGAGTTCGATTCCCATTTGTCACTCCATTTTGTTAGAGTTTTTTCGGAATACTCGATTGGCTTGCTATTCTTTTTTCATTACACACCCTTTGAAATTGTTCGAAAAATACAGGCCTTAATCATTTTTCCTTATTGATTCTCAGGCCTTAATCGGTATTGTCATTAATGAATGTTATAAAGTGCCTAAACCCTTGTCTAGATGTCAAATTCATGGGACCTTGGACTTAAAAATGTCTCGATTGCAATAGATACACACTCTCAAATGCTCGATTCAAATAAATCTAATACCCTAAACTATCTCCAAATCCCAGTTGACTGCTTCCAATCCTTAATTGACATGTTATGTTAATTATCCAAGTCAAACATATTTTATTCCATAGTTCTAACAACAATAATTTCAAGAAATACATTGACTGAGAAAATACAAGTATTAACATTAATTAATGCTTTCTTCTTGGCAGGGTCCCCAATATGTTTGTACCACTTTCTTGACTTTTGTTTGCACCAACTGTAGTGGAATACAGTAAGTTTTAGCATATGTTCTTGTTTCTATTACCTTTTTGAGTTTCTTGAGGGTCTAATATGGTTATTATTTTTGCAAAAAATTCTAGTTCAGTTTATATTTTACAATATGGATTATTTAAACTATTTCAGTCGGGAATTCACTCATCGAGTCAAATCGATATCATTGGGTAAATTTAGTGAAGATGAAGTGAGTGCTGTTCAAGCAGCAGGAAATGAGGTCAGCATGAGCAATTAGATAGTTATATGGCTATTCTTTTTTCTTTTCCATTGTCTCAACTTATTTCTCAACTTTGCAGCGGGCAAGACAAATTTACTTCAAAGCATGGGATCCTCAACTCCATTCTTTTCCTGATGGCAGGTTATCGAGCATCTTTATTTTAGTTTTTTTATTCTCCATGGGAAAGTGTCTTGATTCGTATTTGTTTGCTTTCAGTAATCTAAAAAGGCTCCGAGAATTCATCAGGGAGGTCTATGTGGAGAGGAAATACACTGGAGAGAGGACTAACATTCTTCCAAGTGTAAGATTGGCTATATTCCGATTAATGTTATATTTCATGAGACTGGTTACTTCTGGTAGAGTTAACACATTTTTGGCTGCTCTCAAACTCAAATGCCGCTCCAATGATTTAGGACCCTGAACATTTTGCTACAGGGACACAGGGTGGACACCTCTGAAAGCAGGAAGGCCAGTGTGTTTAGTGGTAGATCTAAAGGCCCACTTTATGAAGATAGACATCAATGGAGTTCTAATGAAGGATCTAGTCCTGCTGGAAGAAGTGGAGCTAGGATTTTCTATTTGGAGGCAAGAAGTGCTCGATATGCCGAAGAAAATTCAAGATATGGAAGCTCACGTAGAAATCCTTTGCACATCGAGATTGTTGATAACAGGCTCAAATCTGAGGGTTCTAGAAGTGCCAGGCGACACAATGACAGCTTTTCACATAGAGAACCTGTGACACGAAGCCTATCATTTAGCCACCAAGTAGATAGGTCTGGCTCTCCAGTGGTACGCCCGGTGAGAGATATCTTGGGGGAGAATGCTCCTGCCTTACAGGTAGGTGAACATTCAAATGCAAATGCTGGAAGTGATCCTGATGATTCCGCTATAAGGCAGGTAAAGCGGGTGCTACTTCTCTTTTATTAAAGCTGTAATGCTGTTTCTTTTAAGAGGCTTGTGGTTTTATTGTTCTTTTATTTGGTTTCTAAGAAACACAATTGATTTCTTAAACACAAGTGCAACATATGTATCAGCAGTACGCGTAGCGATTACTGACTGCTTAGCCAGAGCCTTGGTATTTCCCTCTACCAGTGATTCTTCTTTTCCTCTATTAAAGAGACGTTTCATGTTTGTAATTCAGATACGAAACTCTACCTAGTATTTCATGTGCATATATTTGAACCATTTATTTAGTATTGCTTAATTCATTTCAATAGATTTTTGAATGAACTGGTTTCATAGAGTAAAATTTTAAATTGTACATATTAGATTGGCGAAAAAAAGTTGTACTTGTGAGAAGCTATGGATTACTTTTTCTTTGTTTTGCAGTATGTATGTTAGTACACCCTTCTATTAGTTTGGCAGCTTATTATACTGTATTTCTATGTAGATCTTGAGAACTTTCTTTTACACTTTGTTAAGTTTTCACTTTGCAGAAGAATGCATCATCTGGTGGCAAGGAAAGTTTGATCGATTTCAGTATGGATTCTAAGCCTTCTAATGCTGTGGCTGAACCGAATGTGCAGCACGTGCCTCCATCAAGTGATGGTGGTGGCCAGTCCTCAGACGACCTCTCTTCAATGGGAAAAGCACCTCCTGCCTCTATTGCTAATTCTTTGGAGGCTTTACTCTTTGATCTGTCAGTTTCATCTTCAGCAGTTGCTAATGTCTCGGCAGCACCAGGCATCATATGTGCTCAATCAACTGCATCTGGACAGAACATTTCATTAGTTGGTGTTTCTGCAGCAGCACCTGCAGAAAAGATTTTGACATTGACAAGGTCCAATGCGGGCCCTCTTCAAGTCACAACTGATATTAATTGTGACTACGAAGTCAAAGCTCCTGAGGGGCATGGGTTTCCCTGCATGCAACATCAGCCTTCTCTGTTCCCTGCTTCTGATAATAACTTTCCCGCACATCGAAATTCTAAAGCAGTTGAAGCACTGAATAGCCAGGTTGTCATTGGAGTTGACCAGAAGTCGCTGGAATCTAAATAAACATGAAGAATATAGCCCCTATTTTAATTTAATGTGGTGTGAATCCCATTTCACTTGCTAACCCTGTTGCTTTCCATTCATATTTGCAGCCTGTTACTTCATTCCTGATGCATAATGCTCAGCAATTGATCAATGTACCTACTGTACAGTCATCTACAGAAACAAGATATGAAGTCGGAGTGCAGCCTGTTTCTGCGGAAACAATGTCTAGCGGAAGAAAGGAACTTCCACAGGTGTTGCTTTTGCCTTCAATTGTCTCAGTTATTTATGAATTCTCTTGACAGTATATGCTGCTATCTTTGCAGGATCTCTTTATGGCAAGCTATGGATCAGCCCCTGCAGCATTCCCTTGTTGGCAAAATGGCCTACCACATGGAATGGGATTTGGATTGCAGTATTATCCTAATGCAATGGTATCTTGTGATCTCAAAACTTCAAATCTATAGTAAGTCTTTCTTGTATATTGGAGATTTTAATCTGTATGTATATGTTCACAGCATACAGCAGCATTTCCAAGTACTGCAAAAACAAATCCATTTGAGAGTGATACGATTCCAGCGCAAGTCCCAGCAGTATGTACCATATACTAACTTATTGCAGACATCTACACTGCTTTCTTTTTATCTTTATCTTTATCTTTAAAAAACTAAAAGTTGCATCTGCTCCACTTTTCTTACTATTATCTAGTCTGTTGACGATTATCATATTATGAACATCACAATAGTTTTATACAATAAAAGCTTATTAATATCTTGCTCTAACCTTCACGTGTTAATTGTTACTTGTTCTGCAGTTTCCTTCAATGGTATCTTTGCTAGGAGCCCTTCCTAGTGCCCAAGATCCGAATTCCTTGTCTCACGATGCCTATTCTTCAGGAATGGCATCTCATTCATCATATATTGCATCATCTCCGATGACTTCAGAGCTACCTTTCACATCAGCTATGCCTTCTAGTAAATTCACTTTTCTCCTAATCATGCTAAATGTTGATATCAATATGTTTTCTCTTATGCTTATTATGGTGTCAGGTGCATACATGGGAGATCAATCACACATTGATGTGCTACCTTCCAGGTGACATTTCATTCTGGCAATCTTATATTATCTACATGTATCACATGGTAATTGGTATTAAGACATATTTTAAAAGTATTGCAGTGTTAATAAATACAGCTAAGGTCTAAAAGTTGTTTCACAGAAATGGATATTTAGGACTTTTGCTTGCATCACAGTTGTGTTCCTTCAGCTTGCAATGAATGTTAAAAGAGAAATGCTGTTAAGATTTTGCATGATATCATTGCAGACAGCAGGAAATTGGTAGCTTCGACGGTAATAACTTCATTTTCAGCTCCTCAAATATAACTCAGAGACCTATGGGTGGACACTCGGCATATAATCCTCCAAAATCTCTTCCTACAATGGGAACAAATCCATTCGGATAAAGGAATAAATGGAGCCTTCCCAGAGCAAAACTCACTCCTTTTCTTTTTGATGAAAAATCGAAACGTTATACAGAATCAAGGATGATCCGGAAGGAGCATGAAATTCACCATCTGGACCAAGATACATTCACAAGACAGTAGAATCCTTTCTGCATGTTTCTCATTGCCATTACTTCTTGTCTTTCCTCCTGCTTGGTTTGATTCCCCTATTTTGTCCTTCTCTTTAGGTTATCATATACTTATGCAATTTTTCATCTGCTTTAATGTAATCACCATTCTGTATGCATATACAATTATTGCAATCGAATAAGCAATCATTGCTACATGCCCGTATTTGCAGTTTGTTTACGTATCCGAACAAATACAAAGCCGGAAGGCGAAAATTCTGCTATCGTGGCTTCTATGGTTTGGAGAAGTAAATGATCTTATTGAATGAAATAATAGAAGAAAAATCTAATTGAACACTACTAGTAAGGAAATTCAATGAAATATCAAACATTTATTCAGTATATTCATTGCAGAAAGATTAAATGAAAAACCATGGTATTGTTTAGGGAGATCAAGGCATACAGAGTGTCCTTAGCTTAAGAAGCACATGGACTAACATTCCACAAACAAAACCAAGTGCTGCACTTGACCCTACAAGTGAAACAGCAGTGCATATTAACATCACAAATGACTCTTGCTTTGGATTCATGTCCCTGCAAGTCATTGCTAGTTCAATCCCTGCAAACAAGAGTAAAACACCCAAGATACCAACAGGAAACTGGTGCAAAATTGTCACTAAAGAAGTTCCTAATACCAAACCCAACATCATTTTGGCTGCACCAAGTAAGGCTACGCACCCACCACTCCTGCCCCCAAACTTGTACTGTCCAGCTAACCCACCTGCACCATGGCAACAAGGCATGGCACCAAACCAACACCCCACCAAGTTCATTAGCCCCACGGTTACCGAAACCGAGGTGGCCGAGAATTCCCTTCCTGGAAAAGATCTGATGACAACTTACAGACAGCAATCACCGAGTTTAGTACTGATAAAGGTAGTTGAGGAATTGTCCCCTTGATAAATCCTTCCTTCCATGAATGACCAGTTATTTTCACAATCTCCATTTCTGAAGGTCCAAACTTAATGTCATTCACCACTTTTGGCCTTCTTATGAAAGCCAACACTACACCTAACAAGAAAATGATGAAAGCTGAAGGGATGGTAGCCATGATTTTCCTCGTTCTTTTTCTTCTAATATTCCTTTCTTCATCAACAATAGCCTCCTCACTTTGATTTCTTTCTTGACCTGCTCCATTGATAAAAGTTATGAAACCAGCACAAACAATAGCCAAAACCATTCCATCCAATCCTAACCACTGCCTATTTCCCATAGATTTTGACTTTGAGAAATCCTGAACCTTTCTAATGTACTTGACAGCATCCATAGCAAATGATAAGCCTTGGGACAATTGAATTCCCCTAACAACAGACAAAGGTATAAACTTGTACACCATCTGCATCAACCCTGTAACACCCAAAACCAGCAAAATTGCACCTGTACACATCCCAGCTGCCATAATTTCCGGGATGTTAAAACCAGAACTGTCCGATATAGCTACGGCCGCAATAGATTTCATGGGTTGGACAGGCATTGGGACACCATATAAGACACCAGTGACAACGTTGTAAATACCAGTGAATATCAATGTGGTGCCCAAGTTAAGGTCCTTGGCAAGTGTCAAGGCTAATACAATAGGAATATATGTGCCTAAGTCTCCCATGGCACCATTCAATTCCGCCCATTTGGAATGAAAACCCAAGTTTCTAGTCACCCTTTGGACTATGTTGGCTGATGAACGAGAGATGGGGTTATTGTTAGGAGGTGTTTCAGGTAGGGTTTGGGGGTTTGGACATTGAGACTCCATGGGTGTGAACTGTCAAGAATACCAGTAAGTGAAGATTTGACGAGGGAGTGTGATTGTTTTAAGGGTGACAAGTAGGTCTTAGAGGGGCGATTTTGACCATTCTTTTGGTTGGTGCAGAAGCCCTAGGGAATCTAAACTATGTGCCACTACTAGTGGCTTGAAGCATCTTCCATATAAAGAGCTTGAAAACCAGACTAAAGTCTAAGTTAATGTGATTCTGATATGACTTAAAACTAAAAAAAAAAAAAAAAAAAGCATTTGATTTTTATCTCTATTTTAATCCATATTTATTTAAAAATATAATTGTTTAGAAAATAGTTTTTTTTTTAAATTTTTACCCGAAAGTATATATTTTAGGGTAAACTACACTCAAGGTCCCTATATTATTAATTAGTTTACGTTTTAGTCAATAATTTAAAAAAAAATTACAAAATAGTCATTGAATTATTTAAATTTTTTATTTAAGTCATTGTATTTTTAAAATCGTTATTGTATGACCTTCTTTATTATCACTGCCTGCATCAATCAAAAGCTCTCATTTCCCTTATCTTTTATAGTTCATTTCCCATGATCACCTCTAATATTATATATAAATATTTAAAACCGAAATCTTTACAAAAATCTATGAAAGAAATATCAATTATAATATTAAATATTGACAAAATTGATATAATAAAATAAAATTACATTTATATAAAAATATACCAATATTGATTATAAAAAAATCAATTATACATTTGCTTTCAAAACAAATCAATAATATGTAAGAAGAATTAATTATACCCATAATACCCTTAATCCATATCCGTCGCCGAAATAAGGTTACGAAGTATTATTGATCAAACAGACATAATTTCAAGCATTTCATATCATATATTATTAAAGACAAAACTAATCAAACTCATACATATTGTCCCTTATTCGGGCCCTCGAGGTCCAAATTACGTATTAGAAACAAGTCGGGACTAATTCGAAAACTCAAAGAATTTTTCGAAAAATAATAAAAAAATTTCAAAACTATAGGATTCACACAGCCATATGGCCAGAATGTACCTTAAATAACAAGTTTATCATTCCCTACAAGCTTGGATATTAAGCAATTAAAAAATTATTCGTTTAATTTATTCAAAACACGATTAAACACATCCAAAACATGTCAAAACAATCATGTTAACTTATAATCTTATTTACAATCAATCCACAAAATGATTAATATTTAGACGCCCTAGGTACATGCCAGCACAAAAGGAAAAACATCACCACGTTTGAGTTCGGAACCGTTGTTGGATGCTGAATCGGCGATCAAAACTTAGTACCTAACCTGCGCACGGAGAATAAAACCGTACGCTGAGTAAGACTTAGTGGTATTTCTATAATCCGAATAATTAAAATAGGAAATTACAGTTATACATTTGAAATACAAACACTTACTAATATTTAAATACTATAACAATCATATCATATTCCATTTGTTTCACAATATCTCAATTATCATACTTGCTATATAAATAGCATTTCACAATTTATTTCACATTTCATTATACATTTGCAATATCCATTCCACATTCAACTCATGAGTATATAACTCATATATTCCATGTATTTGCAACATATTTCATAATCTATTTTCAATTCACTATTTCACTTCCATTTATCACGACATTCCATTTCAATACCAATTATAAAACTTTATTATTCATTTACCCCTATTAACATGACTTGGACTCAAACGAATATACGGATCCAATCAAAACACACCAGTTTGGCACCCAGTACCTCATTAGATAATTCGAAGTAATAAGTTGACACCCAGTGTCTCATCGGCTAAACCGAAGTAAATTGGCACACAATGCCTCATCGAATTAATCCGAAGTAGTAAATTGACACACAGTGTCTCATCGACTCGAAGTCGAAGTAATCCCTGCACTCTTTCAATCCTATAGCATGCCATCTATATCCGACTCAGCCCGATACAGTTAATAGGGTTTAATTTCGCAATTCAAAAACAATCAATATCCAATATCAATTTTTCATATAATCACATATACATATAAATTCAATTCAATATCAAAATGCTAAATACTCACCTCAATCACTTACCATAAATATTTTATTAAAATACAACAATTAATAATTAGATTCAAATTATAGAAATACAAACCAGAAATTCCGAGCTATTCCTTGTCGACTTTATCTTTCTCCTTTTTAGTTGAGGGTTCGGATACGACGTTAGCTACAAAATTAAAACAATTAAAATTCATCAATACAACACAATTCAATCTCATTTTTAATATTTCAATTTTTACTCAATATTTGCCTAAATTCCAACTTAGTCCCTAAATCGAGACTAATTTTATTTCTTCACAATCAATCTTATATTTTCATACAAATTCCACTTTAGACTAAATTTAACTCCCTAATTTCACTTAAATCCCTAAATTTCAAAATTTTCACAATTTAGTCCCTATTACTCAAAATTTACAATTTATTCTACAATTCAATCCTTTTCATTTCTAACTTAAAAATCTATCAATTTAATCCCTAATACTAAAATTATTCAATATAGACAACACTTAAAAACTTAATAATTTCTAAAATTTTGACATGAGTCAGATAGTGTTTAATAATACTGAATTTCAAAAATATAAAAATTACAAAAAAAAATGAACTAAATTAATTACCCAATTAAGCTTGGAACTTTGAAACCCTAATTTTTCCTCCCTTGTTTATTTTTCTTCCTGTTTCGTTTGGTTTTCTCTGTTTCTTTTTTTTTTTTCTTTTTCTATTTTCTTTTTATTTATTTGTTTTATTATAATAGTATAATATATTATTATATAATAATATAATATATTTAGGTTTATTTTATAATATATAATAAATTTTCACATGTTTTAAAGGTTATGCAGCCTCATTTATAAGTAATGGTATAATTCCTTCTTTGGTCCCTTAAATTTTTCTTTAATTTATAATTCAACTTTCACCTTATATGCAATTTAATCTTTATTCCTAATTACTCTTAATTCATGCAAATTTACTTAACCAAAACCTAATTAACCACACAACTAGCTTCGTAAATATTTTTAATAAATATTTACGAATCCGATATACGAAAATGGAGTATTAGAAATACATCTTCTGACACCCGTGACTATTGAGCTGTTACAATTATAATTATAATTCTATGTTAAATCATAATTAAATTAAATCATACACGGTTTGAATTAAATTAAATACAATTATTTAATATACTATATAAAACACTTTTTTATATATAATTAATTTGTATTCTTGTGTAATGTACAAATTAATTGTATGTATTATTTTAAATATGTAGTAATTAATGATAACATATTTAAATTACTACTTATTTTAATTTTTAACTAAAAATTATAACCTACATACAAACCAACTCATAATACAAACTAATATTATATATATTGCAGCATCACAATCATCATCTACTCTCAATCACATATTAGCAACACCAATAATTATATACTAATAGTCCAAAGTTATGTGGCCTCACCAATTGGTTTGCTACTATTGATTCCACGTAAAGTTATGTTAAGATAGTGATAATAAGTGTGAAAAAAAAGCAAAGAATTATGATGGACGATGGTTCGAGAGTTTAAGGTGCTTGATGCTCTTATAATGGTTGTGTTGGGTGAATTAAGTTGAGAGAGTGAAAGTTAGTGATGGTGGAGGGCAATGTTGAAAAAAATTGGTCAATGAATATGTATGAATCAATTAAAATAATATTAATTATTTTGATAATTCAAATATAATGTGAAAGGATGTGCTCTAGGGTAAGTATTCGATTGAGTCGAATCGAGTTGAGTCAAAAATTTCAATTAATCCTTTTTCAAGCAATTAAAGAACTAATTATTGAGTTATATTCCTATACTTAAGCTAAATTGATTCAGAACAAACTTCAGTTATGAATACCCAAGATAATTAGGTCTATTATTATATTAATTACAATTCAAGATTTGGTTCATCTAATTTAGATCAAAAGTTATTAATTCTAGCCCTAAAACAAAAAGTCATTTACTAATTCTTGTAAATTTTTTCAAATTAATAGTTAGTCCAACTAGTATCAATAAAGAACAAGATGAATAAATAATCAAATATCTATCAAGAATACAATTAGAAACATATTTAATTAGCCAAACATTGAATCCATTGCAATTGTAGAAAAAAAACACAGTTCATGGAAAAATTGTAAAATATCTTGTAATAAAAATAAGAGCTACTCATAAAAAAATAAAAAAAAATAGATGAAGAAAATTGAGTCTTCTCGATGAATTCCGTCGATCCTTGATGCTAAAAGGCTTTAATAGCTTCTCTTCTTTTTCTCCACTTTTTTTCGAGATTAGGTCTCTTTTTTTTTTTTTTTTTATCTCATCAAAATTCGCAACCCTTATCAGGTAATCAGGTTGCTCCAACGAATAAATCTTTTATTGGAGTGAAAAACTACTTTCCTTGCATAAATCAAACTATCCTATTTTTATACTTCGTCGAACATATAATATTATAAAAATATATAATTAATTTAACATAAACATTAAATATAAAGAAATCATTTAGCAGCAAAACTCCAAAATTTGAAGTAGATACATAGTCAAAATCAAGAAAAAGGTAAACTATTATTTTCAAGAATAAAATGTTTTAAATGATAACTAAGGTAACACGGATTTAACTTAAAGAAAACAAAAGTAAAGTATTAACAGTTATCAACACAAAAACAATGGGAGAAGAAAGAATCAAGCACGTTAAATGGATGGAAGATGAGAAGAATCATAGGAAATTGAACACTTTTGCGGAGATTGTGAGGGAAGAATCGAGGGATACTTTAAAGTTAGAGGTGTAGTGTAATTGATCAAAACTGTATTAAGTAAATAAATTTACGTTAACTTATAAAAACTAATGGCTAATAAATTTTGCTTTTCATCTAACGGTTCTCATTGATTTGGTTCCTATATGATTATGATAAACTAGTTTTTTCATTCGGTGATGTAGAAGTTTGATTGTATATATATTAATTAAAATATGATAAAATTATTTGAATTTTTTTTATTTATAAATTTCATTTTAACGCAAATAAAATTCTAGAAAAAAATTTATTAGTAATAAAAAAATAAGAATTTTTTTTAGTAAAAAGTATATATTTTTTCAGAATAAAAGTTTTACGATGAAGAAGATGGAATCTATAAGATCTATCAATAGCAAAAATGCACCTTTTCTATCCAAAAGACGTCATTCTGATAATGTAAATCAAATTTTGCTGATTTCTGAGCATCTTCTAGAAAAACCTTGTAAACCAAAATAAGTTTATTATAGTTTATTTTTATTTAAAATATAATAATTTTAAAAACATTAATAGTAAATTTTTTTGTGTTGTGACAATGAATGAATTTAGTGGTAAAGGTATTGTTCTTCAAGGTGCAAAGCTGAGAAAAATTATCATGAGTGTACGATAGATTAAGATCATTTGTTGTTATTGTTGAAGAAAGTGAATATTTTTCATTGAATTAGGCTCTATAAATATAAGAAAACAGAATTACGTAAACATCATTTTGTGTTTTATATGATTTCCGTTTGGATTTAGTGCTTGAAGGAGTGCCTACCATTTTAAGCACCATTTTGATTGAACTATTTGATTCTTAACCATGTTTAAGTTATTTTAAATTCTAAAATTCTTCAAAATTTTTACCTAAACAAGTAAAGTCACATGTAGAAATTTGAAACTTTTAATACAAATAAAATCTCTCGTCCAAATACACTCTAATAATAAGTTATATTACACTCTTAAAGAGAGGATACAATTTTGAATCTTAAAAATAACATTATTAGAAGAGAAAATCACGAATCAGAAATAAAAAGTACACTTTGTAAGTGTAAAAGCATTAAAAGTTTTAGAAAATTTAGGGGTAATTGTGATGAATTTAAAGTTGACATTTGCCTTAATATTTTGTTTAGCTGCACAAAAAAGTGTACCACAAGCAGCCGTTGAATTGAGTATAAAATCCTTAGTCTATTCACACCATCTTTTTTATGAAGAATCTATTCAATGATATACGTAAAAGAATTAAACTTAAACATTTATTGGTAGTGTACAAGCCCATTTCGCCCGGGCCCATGTTACAATTTTTGACCCAAACAAAAGCTGATCTAAACAGACCTACCCAAAAACCCAATTAAACCCAAAACCCAATTAAACCCAAAACCCAATCACACAGGCCCAAATTCCTGACCCATCTAGCCAAATTTAGGGTTTCAAAATCTGAAACCCTAAATCACCTAATCAGCCCCTAGCACCGTCGACATCCCATCGCCCCATGCCAGGTCTACCACCACCTGCCTGGCCACCGCCTCTACTCCCACTGACAGGTCAAGTCCGCCGCCACTAGCACCTGCAGCATTAAAAGAGAATAGACAGTGTACAGAAGGCTAAAAATCTTTGTAAAAAATAAGCTATATAAGCCACAAGAGGAGATTGTAAAAGGGGCTTCTTTTTTTCTTTCTTTCAATATACAAAGGAGAATACAATCAAAAACAGATTAGCACATACTCAAGTCGCAACAAAGAACATCAAAAGACCGAATCAAAGGTCTACTTATTTTCTTTTTTTCTTTCTTTTTTTCTTCTTCTTCAAATCTGTGAATATACAATCTCTATTCTACTATAAAATAACACATATATATACATACTAGATAAATTAAAAAATAAAAAAAAAGGAGAAAAATTACCTAAAATTTCCGGCCACCGTACACGGTGGCCAGCACGGCGGAGCCACGGTGGCGCGACGGTCGGTCGTCGGTGGCCTTCTCGGCCAGCTCCTGGGTTTAGCCCAGAAGGAGAGAAGGAGAATGATTTTTTTTTAGAGGCTGGAAGAATGAAATTTTTGTTGGAATTTTGGTATTTATAAAGGGACTATACGACGTCGTTTTGGGCCTTGGTTTCAGGCGCCAAAACGGCATCGTTTTGCATCAAGACCCGAAACCCGACCTGCTCCACAGAAGGATCCGCGTGTTTTTGTTATTTGGGACAATTGCGTATAGGGTCCTTCCGCAATTTTTGCGGTTTTAATCAAGTCTTTTCATGTCTTTAAATTTAGCCTTGTAATTTTAATTTTGCTTTAATTTAGTCCTCTGGCCGTTTAAAGGAGGGATATTTGAACGGCGTCGTTTAGAAAGGCCGAATTATTTACTCCTTTAGGCCCTCCTGGTTGCTCGCGTGTTTAAATCAATCCCCTTCTCCTTTATTTATTTTAAAATTCGCCTCTAAAATTCTGTTTTCAACCCAATTTCGTCCTTTTTTTATTTTTCTCATTATTCTATTTAATTTTTAATGCTATTTATACCACTATATTTTATTACTGTTACTACATTTATATTTTTGTTAGCATCTCATTACTAATATTTTTACTTAATGCTTATATATATATGTTATATAGTATTATTGATAGTTTAATATTATTGTTTTCATTAATGTATTTGTATGTCATGTATGTACTCTTTTAATATATATACTCTATACTCCATGTTACGCATATATATATATATATCAATATCATATCACGCATATTTGTTCTTTTTTAAACATTATATATGTATATATATATTAGATTATGTTTGTATTTTAATATATTACATATATATTCGTTTTTATTATGTACATACTTTAAATATTATCATGTATTTGTTTCTTTTTCATATATATGTATATATATTTATGTAATATCTTTAATAGTTTCATTACTAACATTATTTATGATATATGTGTATCGTATATATATCCTCTTAATATTGTGTTTTTCTATATGTTACGTATATATTTTTAATAACTATATTATGTAGCATTATTTTTACTATTATCATCATTCCTAATATATATTATGTATACATCTTTTACCATCATATAATTTACATATATTTTTAATATCATATTATTGTTACATCTATTTTATACATGTATATATACTCTTTATATAGTATTATTATTTTTTATATATATCATATATTATAGTACTTAATATTTGCACTTGCTTATTATTTTATTTAAATATTATTATTTATATCATTATTATTCCTACATTTTCACCTATCACCTTTTAAATACACTTACTTTGTTCTTTCCTCACTCACATCATATATTCTTTATTTATATATACACGCACATATATACAATTTCATATATCATTTCTAAATCCTTACCTGTATTATTACTATTAATATTATTATTATCATGACTATACTATCATTCTTTAGTTTTACATGACGATTGTTTATTTATTACTAGTTCTTTTTAATTTCGAATATTTCCTAGCTTATTCGTTATTTTCTTTTTTATTCATTTCATTCATTTATTTTTGCTCTTATCATCGTTATTATTCACATTCGTGTTTATGTTTATTTTGTTATGGCTATCAATTTTTATTTGTTATGCATTCTTTATTATCCCATTTTATTACGACTTATGTTATACTAACTTTTACCCGACCCAAGATAATTCTTTCATAAAAGTAAATATTCCGTATTTGGTAATTCGAGACAATCGTGCCCTAACTTACCGGGTACGATATCTTGTTACCTCGAAATAAGATTCTTTTTGCAAATAAAGACAATATTTGGTGTTCGGAAATTCGAGGAAACGTGCCCTAACTTACTGGGTTTCGATTTTCCTCGTTCATCCTAACTAACCAAATATCCTTTTAAAAGAGATTAAAATATATATTAATTTTAAATTAAAGGCAAGCTTAGTCTCAAAGTACTAGATATCGTGTCCTAACTTACTGGGCATGACGTTTTATTACTTCGAGACGAGAATGACCTTAATATTCGAATTTTTTTTTTACAAAGAAAGGGATCGTATTTCGAAGTATTTTAAATTTTCAATTTTCAACACTAAGATACTAATTGATCAACTAGGTACCAATTTTTGGGCGTATCGAGGGTGCTAATCCTTCCTCGTGCGTAACCGACTCCCGAACTCATTTTTTGATTTTCGTAGACCAAAAATTATCGTTTTAGTAAATCTTAACTTTTATTAAAATGATTAATTTAAGGTGATCCAATCACACCTCGTCAAAAAAGATTGATGGTGACTCCAGTTTTTCGTTTTCATTTTCAAAATCCAAGTCGATTCCCAGTTTTCAAAAAAATGGTTTCGACAGGTAGAATCATAATTTTAAGCAAATCTATCAATAAAAGTTTTCCTTTAAACATAAAGAATTTTTTTGCTTTAATTGCATGGTCATGCTTACGTTAACTTAGATCATAAATAATTTAGGATAAATTTTAAAATTATACATTAATTTTAATTTAATGTGTAATTGTGTATATGAATTTTAATTTGGTGTAATTATATACGTAAAACTCTAATTGTGGTTCAAATATATACTTGAAACTTTAATTTTATTTTAATCATACACATTTAAAGTAATAAATACATAAAAAAATTTATATTGGATAAATATAATTATTTATGTATGCAATATATAAACATAAAATGATGTTACATCAATAATTGTGTTAATAATTTACAAGAATTGGATAAAATCAAAATTCCATGTATAAAATTGCACAAAAATCAAAGTTCATATATACAATTGCTTACTAATATGGAACGTGTACAAGAGGGATTGGACAAAATATGTCATGCCCAGTCTGTCATCATGAGACAGAAGATATTCTATATGTTCTTAGGGACTGTCCGATTGCTAAAGAGGTTTGGATGTACTTCGTGCCAGGAAACTGCCGACCCCAATTTTTCTTGAATAATCTGTTGGATTGGGTTAGGACAAATTTGGAAAATCTTGGGTAGTTGTTGCGGAATGAGGTCTCTTGGTTGACTCTTTTTTGGGTTGTTAGCTTGGCGCATATGGTAGAATAGAATTCGCTTTATTTTTCAAGGAATATCTTGAAATTTTTTGGAAACCATTAAGATATCAGTAAGCTGAGCGTAGCAATACAGTGCAACACATAATTGGGATCCATCTAGAGAACGTAATTTAGATTTTAAGCATTTCTCAAGAAATTTTTGAAATAGTAGGGTTGCTAAATGTTAACTTTTGGTATATAACACAAAATTTTTTTTAGTCTGCCATCTCTGGCACGCTTTTGTCTGCCGCATCTGGCAAGAAGTTTTAGGGTTTCTATTGGATTGTTTGATTTGTGTAGTCGGCGCATCTTGTGTGCCGGTCTTTTGCATACTGTAGTAAGAAGGCATAGTTTGAGATATACACCTGCAAAGATGGAAAACGAATTGGCTCAACTTTCAATTAATGATGAAGAAGATAAAGTTATTCAAATACAACCAGATCTTAACAGAGAAGGAATGGGGGAGATTTTCCAACTTGTGGGTTATTTTTTAACTGCCAGTATCATTCACTTTCCAGCAATAAAGAGTACTTTGGCAAACCTATGGCATCCGATTTGGGGCGTTCAGATTCGAAATCTAGGAGAGAAAAGGTATTTGTTTCAATTTTTCCATATTATGGATCTGGAAAGGGTTATTAAGGGCTCTCCTTGGACCTTTAATAACTATTTGCTGCTTCTTTATAAATTGAATTGGGGAGAGGATCCACTACAAGTACCCTTAGTTATGACTCCGTTTTGGGTACAGGTACACGATGTCCCTATTGGATTATTTTCTGAGAGTTTGGTGGTCCAAATAGGAAACTTTTAGGGGATTTTTTGGAATATGATGGATCTAACCTGGGTAAGGAGAATAAGAATTTCATGAGAACTAGAGTCCAAATTGATGTAAGGCGTCCTTTAAAAAGAAAGAAGCAGATATCGTTCTATTGGAAAAGGTCATATGTCAATTTTAAATATGAGAAATTATCATTATTTTATTTTTTCTATGGAAAACTGGGCCATAGCGACTCCTTTTGAGAAGCAAAGGTGTCATTTGGAGTGGAAGTAGCTGAAATGGGATGGGATTTGTCTTTACAAGTCAGACTCAAAGAGCGTTAGCAATGAACAATATATGGCTAAGAGAGGATGGGGAGGGAAAGTGGGAGGAGTTGGGGAAAGTAATAGAGGAAGAGGAAGTGGGCATTGGAGGGTGGAAAATAAAATATGCGTAAAAGTAGTGGACCCAGTTCTTGGCTTCAACTTAGAAGGGGGACCATCAGGTTCTAATCAAAGGATGACAAATGTATTATCAGATCAAATTCATAATTCTATGGACCATGATTTGGAGGACACAACATTAATAGGTGAGGAGGGGAAGAAAAGATCTAGAGTTGAAATTGATGATTTTGCAGAAAATGATGACATCGGTAAGGTACTGTCCAGAAACAAGAGAATGGAGGAACACAATCTTATATCATCGGTGACTGCCAAAAGGAAAGTTGACCGAGTGCAATAAAAATCATAAGTTGAAATGTTCGTGGTTTAGGGAGATCACGGACAATAAAGAGACTTTGGCACTCGCTGAAGATCTTTAATCCCTAAATAGTCTTCTTTTATGGAGACTAAACTTTGCAGTATACAAATGGGGAGAGTTCGAAGGGGTTGTGGCTTTGCAAATGGTATTGAAGTTGATCCGGAAAAAACTAGAAGAGGATTGTATATGGCATAGAGAAACGATATTGAGATTACTCTCAAAAGTTTTTCAAAAGGCATATCAATGTGTTTGTGGAAGATGCAGAAATTAACGGTAAGTGGCGATTTACGGGTTTTTATGGAACCCCATATGCTCGAGATAGAGAAGACTCTTGGGCTGTTCTGAAAAATCTTAATCAAGAAGAAGATACCTCTTGGTTTGTATGTGGAGACTTTAATGAAATTATGTATGGGTTCGAAAAAAAGGGGAGTTTACCCAGAGATGAAAGAAGAATGGAATTGTTTCGAAAAACGTTAGAGGAATGCCAATGAAATGATGTGAGGTTTTCGGGCAGGTGGTTTACTTGGAAGAGAGGGAATCTACCTGAGACAAATATACAAGAACGACTTGGTAGGGGGTTGCTAATGCAAGTTGGATGCTATTGTTTCCTGAAGCAAAAGTTCAACATTTGATTAATTCTTTTTCAGATCACTATCCTCTCTTGGTTGTGACATAGAAAGAAGATGATAAGAGAAAATGAGGTAATTTTAAATTTGAAACATGATGGACTCTGGAAGATTCTTTTAATGAAGAAGTTAAGCACCTATAGGGACTAGCAGTAGGAGATCTATTGCAAAAGTTAGACTTCTTGAGAAAAGGACTGAAAAAATGGGCGGGACGAATACAAATGAATAGAAATCGAAAAAAGGAGGTGTTAACAACGAAACTATTAGAATTAGTAGAAGCTGAAAGGGATGATAAGAATTTGGCTGAAATGATTAACACAAAAATTCAGCTAAACTTTGAGATCGAAAGGAAGAATATCATTGGGAACAAATGGCTCGGTTAAACTGGTTGCAATATGGGGATAGGAACACAGCTTTTTTTCACAGTCATGCAACACAAAGGAGGAGGAAAAATCAGATTAACAAGTTGCAGAATGAGAGCGGAGAGGAAACGGAAGATATTTGTAAAATGGAGGGTATTGCACGAGTGTATTTTGAGAATTTATTCAAAGTAGGGAGGACTACATTTAATGAGCATTTATTTTCGAGTATTGAACGCTGTATCTCCGATGAAGATAACAAAAAGCTTTTAGCGCCTTATAATAGAGAGGAAACTCGGGGGGCTTTGTTCGAAATGGGGTCCACAAAGGCACCAGAGGAATATGGATTTCCAGCCCTATTTTATCAAAGATGCTGGGATATCATCGGGAATGATGCTATCTCCTTTTGTCTACATCTTTTGAATGGAGATATGAAGGTTAGTCCAATAAACTTAACTCAGATTGTGCTTATCCCAAAGATTACCAATCCTTTTAATTTAACTCATTTTCGGCCAATTAGTCTATGTAATGTTATTTATAAAATAGTGGCAAAGGCGATAGCAAACAGATTTAGATGAGTTATTGATAAATGTATTGATGAAGCACAGAGCGCATTTGTGCCAGGAAGACTCATAACAGATAATGTACTAGTGGCCTATGAAATTCTACAGTCGTTGAAATAGAAAAGAGTGGGGAAGAAGGGATATATGACAGTCAAGTTAGATATGAGTAAGGCTTATGATAAAGTAGAATGGAATTTTATTCAGGAAATCATGAGTAGAATGTGATTTGCTCAAAAATGGATTGAGTCTATTATGAAATGCATGTCTACTGTTTCTTACTCAGCAGTGGTTAATGGTAATAAAGGAGAAATTTTCTATCCAATAAGGGGACTTAGGCAAGGAGACCCATTAAGCCCGTTTTTATTCCTGATATGTGGGGAAGGTCTATCAGGCCTAATGAGAACGGCAACTAGAGAAGGAGTTCTAAAAGGTGTCAAAGCTAGTAGAAGTGGCCCTAGGGTGTCCCATTTATTATTTGCTGATGACTGCATATTGTTTGAAGAAGCAACAAGAAGGGGAGTCTATGCAATCAAGCAAATTTTACAGGATTATAAAAACAGTTCAGGTCAGTGCGTAAATTTTGATAAATCAGCAGTCTTTTTTAGAAGAAATATAATTGAGGAAGATAGACAAATGGTGGTCACCCAGCTGGGAATCCAGAGTTCAAATGATTTAGAAAGGTATTTAGGGCTGCCAAGCTTAGTCGGTAGAAGGAAAAAAGAATCATTTCAAGCTTTGAAAGACAGACTAAAACAACGTATCGACAATTGGAATATGAGATTACTGTCTCAAGGTGGAAGGGAGGTATTTATCAAAGCCGTTTTACAAGCAATACCGACATACTCAATGGCCTGTTTTTTATTACCAAAAACATTATGTGATGAAATGGAAGGTATTGTCGCTAAGTTTTGGTGGCAAAAGGGGCGCGGGAAGAAAGGAATTCATTGGTGTTCCTGGAAAAACATGTGTTTCTTGAAAGAAGATGGATTCATGGGTTTTCGAAATTTTTGCCAATTTAATGTTGTGTCATTAGCCAAGCAGGGATGGCGCCTTATTAATAATCCAAATTCATTATTAGCCAGAGTTCTCAAAGCCAAATATTTTCCGCAATCAAAATTTCTAAATACACAGTTGGGTTTCCTTCATATACCTGAAAGAGCATCTGGGCAGCACGGGGGCTCATTCATAACGGGCTTTGCCAGAGAGTTGGACGAGGGACCGAGATAGCCGTATGGACTAATTGTTGGATTCTAGGGAGTGAAGCAATTGGTAGGCCAGGCAGAGAGGTAAACAGTGAAGTAATATCAATCTCAGATTTAATTAATAGTACAAATAGAACTTGGAAACGAGATCTGATCAGCAATACCTTTCAACCAGATATAGCACGAAAGATTTTGCAGATCCCTTTAACAGAGATAGAACATGCAGACTTCCAGGTGTGGAAAGAAAAACCCTCAGGGGAGTTCTCAGTAAGAAGTGCCTATAAACTATTGCAATATTCTAGCTTAGATCCTAACAGTTATTTAATACAACCCGAAACAAAAAACTTTTATAGAAAACTACGGGATTTACAGCTACAAGCAAAAATTAAAATAATAGTATGGCGAATCTCCTGGAACTACATCCCTTCATTAGTAAACCCAAGATACAAGAAAATGACAAACAACGTCCGGTGTCCTCAGTGCAGACTCGAAGAAGAAGATAGTAGCCATATCTTTAAACTATGTCCTGCAATCAGTGAAATATGGCAACACATCAACCTCTCTTGGGCTATAGTTCATAGGAATCAATGTTTCTGAGAATGGCTAACTTGGGTTTTTGAAAGGAGTACAAAGGAACAGTGTCGGTCCTTTTGTTGTGCATTATGGTGCATATGGAGCTCCCGAAATCAATTTGTCCATGAAAGGAAGATCATCTCAGTTAGGGATATGGAGTAGAAAGTTAATAGTTACATAGCAGAACTGAATGGGATCCGAGAGAAATAACTCACCTTTTCTACCGAAAGAGTCAATGGTCAAACAGAGGTGATGGAGGGTACTAAAGTTTAGTTTGACGCAGCCTTTGACAGAAGAAATCTAGATCGGCCTCAGGTATAGTTGTTCGAGACCAGACGGGTGATTTAAAAGCCTCAAAGTCAGTTTTACATGAGAATATCCCCTCCCCGTTCGCAGCAGAAGCCCTCGCAGATTTAGATGCCATCAAATTAGTAATAGAAATGGGGTTAACAACAGCAATAATAAAGGGGGATTCGAAAACAGTCATTAAAAAATGCCAATCGACAGAAATGGACAAGTCGGTTCTCGGAGCGATTATTCATGATATACAGATCAGAAAATCCAATGTTCAAGATGTCACTTTCCAGTTCATCTACAGATCGAAGAATACTCAAGCCCATAACTTAGCAAAAGAAGCTTTAGAGAGAAGGGATGAATCATACTTGGTAGGGGAAATGACGGTCTATAGAGTAGCAGATCCAGAGGGAAGATGGAGAGAAAATCCGGATTGAAGTTGCCTGGGGAAGGAGAAGGGAGTGGTCAAGAATGGCAGATACATTGAAATTTTTTAGGGTGGCTGATAGACATGAAAAGACGATGGCAGCAATAAATGGCCAGGTTGTTCGATTTGACTGGGATATATCTTTTAGATTTCCTTTTTTATTTTTTATTTCTTAGTTTATTTTTAATGCTTATTTTATTATCTGTTTCCAAGAACGGGCTTAGTAATAGGGATGTCCAATTTAGTTTATTGTTATTTTGTATAGATTTACGAACCTGAGTCCAGAGGTAATTTGGGTATTGGTTTTTCAATAATAAAAAGCCCAGTCATATTATTCAAAAAAAATTGTTAACTTTTGGTAATTAAATTAGTTAAGTTTTTACACAAAAAAAAATCATAATTTATGTATAATTTTAGAATTTGTCCTTAATTTAAACTTTTAAATTACCTATATTCATAATGATAGCTATAAAGTATTTTTTTATTTGAGATAAATCAGTTATTTATTTTATTTATTACTGTATATTTATTTATTTATATTTTATTTTTGTAAGTTTTATTATTAATTTTTTCTAATTGTCTGATTCTAGTGATTGAGAAATACAAGAAGACTGACATTGTCTATGGTTCTTTATTATATATTTTTATTTTTTAATTTGGTGACAGGTTATCAATATAATAAATCCTTTGTTTCAAAAATAAAAAAATCAAAATTTTCGGCTGAAAGAGAAATATAAACTCAAAAAATAAATTTAGATAAAAGATAAGGTTCGTTTTCTAAATAGATCGAGTCTCTGGTAAGATTTTGGCCCAATCCGACCCAAATCAATTTAAACTTTCTCTTTTTTTTTTCCTTTTGTTGTTGTTGTTGTTGTTGTTGTTGTTTTAACGTCATTTTGCTATTATTTATTGTTACTATTTGAATATTGTATAACTCTTATTTTATTATTAATTTTGCTACTATTTTAAAGGCATTTACTTGTTAAATTACAACTATCTTAGTGTTAGTTAAGTATATAGATTTTTTAATGTATTTTCAATTTGTTGGAAAATGTTTATTTTAATGTTTTTAGTGTATTTGATATATTATATTTTTAAATTTATTTTTATATAAAAATAAGAATATAAAAAAATTTAATACGGGCGAGTTGGGACGAGCTCGGATTTAGCAATTTTAATTTAGGTCAAGTTCGAATCTAGAAAATAAACTTAAAATTTTACATCAGCCCGACTTGACCCATAATCAAGTCTATTTGTAATGTATTTGGGTTAAGAGAAACGATAATTATTTTGAGAATGGTAAGGGTAACCTAGTAGAGCTATTGTGCAAGAAAAATGAGGAATTGGGGTGCTTTTGGATGACAAGTTTTGAGGAAGAAAATACTACAGAGGGGAATAACTACAAGGTTAGAGACGACCAATAACAATGCTTATCAACTTGAAGTGGAATACGAGGCTTTCATTACGACTCTTAAAACAAAAGACGCTTGAGGGGGACATTAATTTCTGGGTTCAAGTTGGAGATTAATTGGAATTTAGGGGGTAGAATTCTGTTGAAGCTTCTTTTGCTAGGGGAACTTAATCTCAAATTGGATAGTTTGAATTAGGGTGTTCAATCGGTTAATTGAATCAAACTAGTATTCATCGAACTTTTTAAACCTTTAATTGTTAATTGAACCAAAATTTTTTCAAAATAAATTAACCGAACTAAATTATTTCGGTTAATTTTGTAACACCCCTATACCTGGTTCGACCCAAGGAACCTGATATAGAAATATTACATTTGGTGCCAAAGTGATTTTGGCTAATCACTAATATATTTGAACATTAAAAAAAATAAATTTTTATAACTTATATTTTTGTCTCTACTACTTGGAACACACTTGATCTTCCTAAGCACATGCCATTCTATTCAAAATTTTGAAACATACCCTCTTGGCACTTGGAGATGTGATGAGATGGATACTTGCAACCTCAATTACAACTCTTCAAAATCACTGTACCTAATCTGCGCACGAAAAACAAAACCGTACACTGAGTAAAATTCAGTGGTATTTCTATAATCCGAATATTTAAAGATAAGAAATTACAAATATACAATTGAACTATAAACATATATTAATATTTAAATATTATAACAACAATATCATATTTAATTTGTTTCACAAATATCTCAATTCTCATACTAGCTATATAAATAGTTTTTCAAAATTTATTTTCCATTTCATTATTCAATTGCATTATCCATTCCATATTCATTTCATGAGTATATAACTCATATATTCCATACATTTGCAACATATTTCACATTCTATTTTCAAGTTATTATTTCACTTTCATTTTTCATACCATGTCATTTCAATATCAATCATAAAACTTTATTATTCATTTACCCCTATTAACACGACTTGGACTCGGACGGATACACGAATCCAACTAGAACACACCAGTTTGACACCTAGTGCCTCATCGGATAATTCGAAGTAATAAATTGACACCCAGTGTCTCATCGACTAAATCGAAGTAAATTGGCACCCAGTGCCTCATTGAATTAATCCGAAGTAGTAAATTGATACCCAGTGTCTCATCGATTCGAAATCGAAAAAATCCCTAAACTCTTCCAATCCTATAGCATGCCATCTATATCCGACTCAGCCCGATACAGTTAAAAGGGTTTAATTTCACAATTCAAAAATAATCAATATCCAATATCAATTTTTCATATAATCATATATTCATATAAATTCAATTCAATATCAAAATGCTAAATACTCACCTCAATTACTTACCATAAATATTTAATCAAAATACAACAATTAATAATTAAGTTCGGATTATAGAAATACAAACCGAAAATTTTGAGGTATTCCTCGTTGACTATATCTTTTCCCTTTTTAGTCGAGGGTTCTAGTACGACTTTAGCTATGGAATTAAAACAATTAAAATTCATTAATACAACACAATTCAATCTCATATTTAATATTTCAATTTTTACTCAATATTTTCCTAAATTCTAATTTAGTCCCTAAACCGAGACTATTTTTATTTATTTACATTTAATTCTTTATTTTCATACAAATTCCACTTTAGATTATATTTAACTCTCTAATTTCACTTAAATCCCTAAATTTAAAATATTTCACAATTTAATCCCTATTACTCAAAATTTACAATTTATTCTACAATTCAATCCTTTTTCATTTCTAACTTAAAAATCTATCAATTTAATCCTTAATACTAAAATTATTCAATATAGACAATACTTAAAAACTCAATAATTTCTAAAATTTTGACATAAGTCGGGTAGTATTTAATATCGAAATTCTAAAAATATAAAAATTACAAGAAAAATGACTAAATTAACTAACCAATTGAAATTGGAACAATTGAAATCCCTAGCTTCTCCTTCCTTCTTTCTTTCCCCTTTTTCTTTTCTTTTCTTTCTGTTTCGTTTCTACCTTTCTTTCTCTTTTTCTTTATTCATTTGTTATTATTATTATAATAATATAATATATATATATATATATATATACTTAAACATTAAGTAAATATAATATAATATATATTAAATTTACATATTTTTAACGGCCTCACTTAAAGAACAATGGCATAATTCTCCTTTGGTCCCTTTAATTTTTCTTTAATCTATAATTCAACTTTCATCATTTATGTAATTTAGTCCTTATACCTAATTACTCTTAATTCATGTAAATTCACCTAACTAAAACCTAATTAACTACACAACTAGTTCGTCAATATTTTTAATAAATATTTACGAGTTCGGTTTACGGTAATAAAGTCTCGAAAATAAATTTTCCGACACCCACATTTATCGGATCGTTACAAATTCGGTCGGTTAACTGAATTAACCAAAATTTTTATGTTTTTACTTTTTTTTTGTTAAAACAAGTATAAAACATATCAAAAAAATAAATTGGTAATGTTCATTTAACTGTGTCGAGACCATCTTTGAATCGAGTTTTTGAAAATGGGAATCGACTTTAAAGACGAAAACGGGAGTCGCCACCAATCTTTTTAGGTGTGATTGGGTCACCTTTAAAACATTTTTTTTGTTTTTAAAAAAAAAATCATCGGTTTTGGTCTACGAAATCAAAAGAACGGGTTCGGGAGTCGGTTACGTACGAGGAAGGGTTAGCACCCTCGTAACGCCCAAAAACTGGTACCAAATTGATTATCAAATGTCTTTAAGGTCGGAATTTAGAAATTTTAAGATGCAATCCTCTTTGAAACATTTTTGATTTTGAAAATTGGAATTCACTCGTATCAAAATATTGATACTGAGTTAGCCTTTTGGAAATCCCTATCTCGAAACAACAAAACGCCACATCCAGTAAGTTAGGACATATTGCTTTGTAATTCCAAGACAGTCGCTTACATTTTGAAAACCTTTAAAAACTTAGAAGGGTACTTGATTATTCGAACTCGACGAGAAGAGTTGCAACCCAATAAGTTAGGGCACTACTTTCTCGAAGTTTCTAAACATCAAGCATTGCCTTTTTGTATTTTTGAAGACTTTGATGCCTCCTCTTTTTAAAGTGAAGTGTGGGGAATTATATTGCATTATAAATCATACATAATAACATATTATTGTAATAGGTAATTAATGCATACATTTAAACAAAGTAATGGTAACAATATAAAGATCGTGCATTAGATATATACATATAACATAATACATATAAAACAAATATTAACAATATACATATAAAGCTATATATAGCATGTATCGAGAATGAATAAACTAATATACAAACATACAAAATAATAATTAAATGATGCATGATATAAAAAAAAGCAATAACCAAATAATGTATGATATACAAATAGATGAAATGCATGTTCACAAAACATAACATATAATAATAATAATAATAACATTTAACACATACTTGATACATATAATATAAAAATATCTTAAAGAACTAAAAAAATAAGAATGATTGATTACTAACAAAATAGCTACATAATTAAAGATAAGATATTTCATAACAATTTCAAAATAGTATTTAATATATAATATATAATATAATAACAAGAATATTTACAAAAGAATAATAATTATATGGTAATATATTGGTTTAAGAGTATATAAGAGAATTCATAACATAACAATATTAATTTAAAATGAAATAATATATAATAAATAAATAAATAAGTAATAATGAAATGTGTATATAATATGAGTTTAAAATATGATTTAATAATAATAATTTACAAATTCTAAATAATATATATATAAATAATATAATTGGTAATATGTGATATATAATATTTATAAAAATAATAAGTAATTGAAAATAAAAACATAATAAATGTTATATGATAAAATATATGGGAAATAAGGAATATAATAAATATAATATAAAATAATGAAAATAATAATATATAAATAACTAATAAATATATATAATATTCATGAAAATATAATAATAATATATAAAAAATGATATGCAATAATATTTTTGAAAGAATAATGTATAACAACTAATAGTAATATATATATTAAAAATAATGCTTATAATAAAATAATCTTATAACGTGTGATATAAAAATAAAACAAGTAACAAAAAAAACAAAAAAAAATATATAAATAGAATAATAAAAATAAATATAGGATTAAATTTAAAGTTCAGTAAAATGTCAGGGCGAATTTCAAAGAACCTAAAACTGGATTAAGGCCCAATTTAAAACGCGCGTAAAATTAGAGGGACTCACTGGGCAAATTGCCCTATTCCCAAAACAGCGACGTTTTCCAGAATATAATTTAATAGCCATCGGGACTAAATTAAAACTAAAATAAAATATTGGGCCAACTCATAAATAAAATAAAGTTTGATTGTAAATACAAAAATGGGCAGAAGGATCAATTCGGTAATTAACCCAATTCCAAAAATGCGCGGATCCTCCCCGGGTAATCGGGTCAACTCGCGGATCCTAGGGGTTTAAAACGTCGACGTTTCACAGGGGCTATATAAACCAAGACTTTAGCCCAAAAATCATTTTACACCTTTTTTTTAAAAAAAAACTTAAAATTCTCTCTGAAATGAGAGGAGAGAGAGAGAGTGCTTGGCTCCGACCTCCGTCGAGCCGAGCCTTGGTCCTTGGCCTCACGCGCCCACGCACCGTCACCAACTCCTCCCCGTATGGTGGTCGGAGGTCCAAGCTTCGATTTTTAACGCAAATAAAGGTTCGACCTTTTCCTTTTTTATTATTTACAGTTTACATATATGTATATGTATTAGAAATTTCACCTTTGTATACTTAATCGACTGAGATGTTTGCTGTGTATATATGTGCGAGAATAAATCTTTGGCTGAAACTGTATTTTTTATTGATTATATCTGTGTATTTTTTGAACGTAAGTCTTTACAAGTGAAATGAAAGGCTTTATAGCCTTGGTCCCTTACATATTCTGGGAAAGAAATCCATGATTTCTTTCCATTTCGTCTCTGCAGTGATTTTCCTGCCATTTCCTGCTCTGTTTTTTCGTGTATCTGCTGTTTGCTTCCTTTTCTTGCAGGTTCCCCGAAGATCCCGGCGGTGGTCGTGGTGTTCGTGGCGCGATTCGGGGCCAGATAGAGGGACGATCGATGATCAGGGCACCTATGGGTATTGAAGGCGCGTCAATAGTGCATTGATGGCCTCGATTTTAGGAAGTCGAACAGCTGTTCCTCAAAACTTCCAGAATCCCTTGCGGCGCGAGGAGGGGGCTAGGGTTTCTAACCCTAGCCAAATGCTTCTAATTTTGGGCCTATGAGAATTTGAGTTAATTGGGCCATTCTGGGTCTGGGTTAGTTCAGGGGTATTGGGTCCGTGTATTTGGGCTAGTTTAATGTATCTGGGGATGTAAACGGGTTTAGCTGAATTATTTTGGTTTTGGGCCCATGATTTGGGCTTTGTAACCTGGACTGTTTAAATAAACATTTGTTATTTATTTTTAATTTTGGTTTTTCAACCCGGTCAAATTTGGGCTATTACAAATTGAATTAGCCAAATTAAAATTAACCGAAATTAACCAAAATTAACCGAATTGGTAATATATAATATTGGTTTTTTGAAAGTTTAATTAATTCGGTTAATCACCCGATTTCGAACCGAATTAATCGATAAATAAACTTTCAAAAAACCATTAACCGATTTAAATCGATTAATTGAATTAATTTGGTTTTAACCGAAATTTAAATATCCCTAATTTGAACATTACAATGGGCATAAATGGTTGGAGATTTAGGGTAACTTATGGCACCTTAAAGGGTCAATGAAAAGGCTAATATCCTAAACATAGTTAGGTATGGGAATAAGGGTGCAAGTTTGGTTAAGGTTTTGGCCAAACAAGCTGCCAATAGATAGGTGAATTGTCCGTAGCTTGAGTCCAACCAAGCTTAAACAATAGATTTTAAGATATTGTCTTGTCTATTTCTAGTTCTCCCCGAAACATGTACTTGACATTTTATTCAAATTCTAGCCTATCTATAATATTATAATTTAAGTATAATTCGGTTCAGCCTTATGTAAAACCTTCTATATTTCAATTGAAATGTAATTACAAATTGTAAAAATTAAATATTTTGTTTATTTTGATAAGCCACCATTTTAAACATAGATAAAAGAAAGATATTACCATAATTTTTATAACTCAATCCACAACTTTTCTTTTTGTTATAATGCTTAGAACTATTTATAACTTTTTCCCTAACCCTTAAATAGGAGGATAACACGCTTCAGAATATTTGAATCTACATTCTCCTATACTAACAATAATGTCGATACTAATTGAGCTAAGATTCAATCGACAATTCACAACATCTCCTAAATACAAACATTATATATATATATTCCATTTACGAAAACAATTTAGAATTACAATAAATCCACCTCAAAATGCAATGGATATTAAATTTATTATTCACTGCAGATTTGGATAAACCTCTAATTTTGCATAGCTAACTACAAAATATTTAAAAATTTTCTTCCAATAAGGTCTAAACTCATGAAGATACTCAGGTAATACTATGGTTTAAACCATCAAGACTAACCTTCAAATTTAATTAAAATTCACTCAAATTAATAAGGAACATTTAAATATCAGTAAAATTATTTTATAAAGTTAAATGTTTTAATTAATAATAAAATTAAATATAATAATTAAAAATAATTTAATAAATTTAAATATGTTTAAAAATATATCAAAAATATATATCTTATTTATCATCTTATTCTCTTAAATTTTATTTAGTTTCTTTTAAATCTTTTTTTTTTTTTTGTACTCGTAAATCTAACTCAACAATGAGATGATATCATCAAAATTTTTAAATTTGTGATGATCCTATTTAATTAACTCAGTTAATTAAATTATTTTAAATAAACAATTAATCGATATTTATATAATTAAATAAATATTATAATATAAATTTATTTTGAAATGTGAACTAATTATCTTTAGTACATAACTACATATTATATTATAAAAACAATATACAAACCTGGAAAATTATGCGGTTGTGGCTTCTATGGTTTGGAGAAGTAAATGATCTTATAGAATGAAATAGGCTTAATAGCAAATTTAGCTACTAATGTTTGTGTGTTTTGTCAAAATGAATTTAATTGTATTTTTGAGCCTTTTTTAGCCATCAACTTTTATTTTTTTTCAATCTGTTTTTTTAACAGATTTAATAAAAATACAATTAAAAAAATTAATTGGGATGATATAGAATTTCATATGTGAAATAATTTTAATGAGATATAATTTATTATTTAGATAACCCAATAAGATAATTATATGTGGAAAATAATAAAATAAATAATACATTAAATTAAAAAAAAAACTCTTAATTTAAAGAAAATAAATGTAATTATCTAAAAAAAATTAACTCAGTAGAAAAGCTTATCAGTAAACAACCTATGAAGATTGGAACTTTTTGGAAGAAAAGAAAAATTGAAATCTTGAATTTATTCATTAAATCTGTTAAAAAAAGCAGATTGAAAAAAAAAAAATCAAAGGTTGATGGTCAAAAAAGGTTCAAAAATACAATCTGGGTCATTTTGACAAAACATGTAAACATTAATGGCCAAATTTATCATTAAGCCAATGGAATAATAGAAGAAAAATCTAATTGAACACTACTAGTAAGGAAATTCAATGAAATATCAAACATTTATTCAGTATATTCATTGCAGAAAGATTAAATGAAAAACCATGGTATTGTTTAGGGAGATCAAGGCATACAGAGTGTCCTTAGCTTAAGAAGCACATGGACTAACATTCCACAAACAAAACCAAGTGCTGCACTTGACCCTACAAGTGAAACAGCAGTGCATATTAACATCACAAATGACTCTTGCTTTGGATTCATGTCCCTGCAAGTCATTGCTAGTTCAATCCCTGCAAACAAGAGTAAAACACCCAAGATACCAACAGGAAACTGGTGCAAAATTGTCACTAAAGAAGTTCCTAATACCAAACCCAACATCATTTTGGCTGCACCAAGTAAGGCTACGCACCCACCACTCCTGCCCCCAAACTTGTACTGTCCAGCTAACCCACCTGCACCATGGCAACAAGGCATGGCACCAAACCAACACCCCACCAAGTTCATTAGCCCCACGGTTACCGAAACCGAGGTGGCCGAGAATTCCCTTCCTGGAAAAAGATCTGATGACAACTTACAGACAGCAATCACCGAATTCAGTACTGATAAAGGTAGTTGAGGAATTGTCCCCTTGATAAATCCTTCCTTCCATGAATGACCAGTTATTTTCACAATCTCCATTTCTGAAGGTCCAAACTTAATGTCATTCACCACTTTTGGCCTTCTTATGAAAGCCAACACTACACCTAACAAGAAAATGATGAAAGCTGAAGGGATGGTAGCCATGATTTTCCTCGTTCTTTTTCTTCTAATATTCCTTTCTTCATCAACAATAGCCTCCTCACTTTGATTTCTTTCTTGACCTGCTCCATTGATAAAAGTTATGAAACCAGCACAAACAATAGCCAAAACCATTCCATCCAATCCTAACCACTGCCTATTTCCCATAGATTTTGACTTTGAGAAATCCTGAACCTTTCTAATGTACTTGACAGCATCCATAGCAAATGATAAGCCTTGGGACAATTGAATTCCCCTAACAACAGACAAAGGTATAAACTTGTACACCATCTGCATCAACCCTGTAACACCCAAAACCAGCAAAATTGCACCTGTACAAATTCCAGCTGCCATAATTTCCGGGATGTTAAAACCAGAACTGTCCGATATAGCTACGGCCGCAATAGATTTCATGGGTTGGACAGGCATTGGGACACCATATAAGGCACCAGTGATAACGTTGTAAATACCAGTGAATATCAATGTTGTGCCTAAGTTAAGGTCCTTGGCAAGTGTCAAGGCTAATACAATAGGAATATATGTGCCTAAGTCTCCCATGGCACCATTCAATTCCGCCCATTTGGAATGAAAACCTAAGTTTCTAGTCACCCTTTGGACTATGTTGGCTGATGAACGAGAGATGGGGTTGCTGCTAGGAGGTGATTCAGGTAGGGTTTGGGGGTGTGGACATTGAGACTCCATGGGTGTGAACTGTCAAGTATACCAATGAGTGAATATTTGATGAGGGAGTGTGATTATTTTAAGGGTGACAAGTAGGTGTAAACTATGCGACACTACTAGTGGCGTGAAGCATCTTCTATATTATGACCTTGAGAACCAGACTAAGTTAATGTGATTGTGATGTGACCCAAAACTAGATAAAACCATTTGGTTTTTATCTCTATTTTAATTTATTTTTATTTAAAACTATAATTATTTTAAAAAATAGTATTTTTTTTAATTTTCAACCCACAATTATATATTTTAGGGTAAATTACACTCAAGGTTTACGTTTTAGTCTCTAAACTTAAAAAAGTTATGAAATAGTCATTTTAACTATTGAAAGTTTTTATTAAGTCATTATGCTATTAAAATCGTTACTGTATTACATTTTCTGTTTTCACTGTCTGCACGTTTAGTTTTTTTGATGAAATAGTTTTGAACGTCATGAATCTGTGAATCAAAATTCAAACAGCTTTCTTCTCTGATCTCTTACACTGACCATCAGATTGGTTTGGATCTAAAGTAAGTTCTTTTACTTGTCAATGGGTATTGATCCACCGTACCAATCATCATATTGTTGCTTGGAGCTGACTAGCCAAATTTTTTTCTTAAAAAAAAAAAACTTAACAACTTAGTAACTTAAATAAAAAGTCTCGAATAATTTAGCGAATTAAATGAAAACTTTCGAATAATCCAGTGACCATTTTGTAACTTTTTTAAAATTGAGTGATCAAAACATGAATTTAGCAACATTTAGTATACTTTACTTTATATTTTATATATATAAAATTTTAAAA
Organism: Gossypium anomalum; assembly: GCA_025698475.1. NCBI lineage: Eukaryota > Viridiplantae > Streptophyta > Magnoliopsida > Malvales > Malvaceae > Gossypium > Gossypium anomalum. Next base: position 8,467,744 of record CM046961.1, read on the forward strand.
CCAAAACCTCTACAAAAATATATGAAAGGTATATCAATTATAGTATTAAATAATTGAAAATTTTGATAATATAAATTAAAATTATATTAATGGCATCATAAATTATATTTATAGAAAAATGTACTAATATTGATTATAAAAAATTAATTATACGTTTGCTTTTAAAAAAATCAATTATATCTAAGAAAAATTAATTATAATTATAATTCTATGTTAAATTATAATTGATTTCGAATTATACACGGTTTGAATTGAATTCAATTGAATACAATTACTTAATATATTATATAAAACACTCTTTTATATATAATTAATTTATATTAAATGTGATGCATAAATTAATTATGTGTATTAATTTAAATATGTTATAATAATATATTTAAATTACTATATATTTTAATTTTTAACTAAAAAATATAACATATTTAAATTAACACACAACCAATTCGTACATCACGCTAAAATACTATCTAATATTATAAATATTACAACGTCACAAACATCATCTAGTCTCAACCATGTATTAGCAATACCAATAATATACATAACATCAAATATATATATAATTACTAAAAATTAAGAATATATATATATATATATATATATATCAATAGTCCACCAAAATCTTGTTGAATTTGATCTCACTAATTGGTTTGCTACTATTGAATCCATGTAAAAATATGTTAAGATAGTGATAATGAGTGTAAAGAAAGCACTGGATTATGATGGACATGATTTGAGAGTTTAAGAGACTTATTCAAAACACGCTTGTTGCTTTAAGCCTAGAAATAACAAGAATCCTTTTTGTGAAATAGGCTTGGGTCCTAAATTTTTATTTCAATAAAATGCATCTTTTTGAGCAAATATTCTTTTATTTCATTTCATACTGTACAAATAATCTTTCTTAGATTCATTTATCCTTTGAACTTTCTTTCAAATATGCATTTATACTTCATTCATGATCATACCATACAAATAATAATCCTTAGAATCATTTATTCTTTGGCATGTGCCTTCAATAGGTCCCCAGATATCAACGACATGAGCGACGTTGCTACTGACCCAGAATCTCCTTTTGAGCGAGATATGTGTCTTGAGGGATCTCAAGACTTGGAAGATGACAGAGATTGTAACATATCTCTTGATTTGTTAAGGATGATAGAGTAAGATGAAAACAGATCCTACCTTATAAAAAGTCAATGGATAGTAAGCCTAGGACAAGAGAAAGAGGCAAACATCTGAGTCTGCATCACCACAAAGACAAAGCGAGACATCATTGAGTCGTTCCAAGAATTCAAAGATATTTTCACATGATCGTGTCAAGATATGCCTGGGCTACTAAGGCTTATGGATGCTAAAAAAGATCCATACGAGCGTTAGAAGGACACATGCTTATGGTCTTACGTTAGCCAGACTAATCATGAGATTCGGGTACTGCTGACCCACCATGGAAGGGGATTGTATCAGTCAAGCCGTGAATGCCAAACGGAGAAAGACGAGACTTTTATGTCTCCTCAATTTCTTCACAAATTTTCTATATGTAGGGCATGGATATTATGGGGCTGATCTCATCAAAAGCTTCTAATCGATATCAATTCATCTTTGGGGTCATCGATTACTTCGCGAAAATGGTGAAAGTTGTTTCATATACCAATGTTACTAAGTCGACAGTCATCAGAATGCCAAAAAAAAAGATCATGTACTGATAAGAAATGCCAAAAGATTATATCTAACTGCACAATGTCAAAAGTTCGTAGTTTGTTTGAAGATTAGACGCCATATCACAGTGCATCAAATGCAGCAAAAAAAAGTAAAAAATCGTGAAAGATAACCGAGACTTGTAAAGATTGGCATAAAGAAGTTACCAGTTACCCTTTATACTTATCGAACGTCGGCCAGAACTTTCGCCGGGGCAAAACATTGCTTGTTTGCTTAACGGGATAGAAACGATTTTGAAGACGAGATTTTTTTTCGCCAAGTTTTGTCAAAGCTGAAGCTGGATCAGGCAGAGTGGATCCAATCCCGATATGATTAGTTGAATTTGAAAAAAGGGGATTGAAAGCTATCTGTCATGGTCCAATGCACCAGAAATGAATGATGCGAGCTTACGACAGAAAGGTTCGTCCTAGAGAATTCCACGAGGGGGGACCTGGCATTGGAAAAGATCCTTTTTATACAAAAGGACTTCAACGGAAAGTGGACGCCAAACTGGGAAGGAACTCATTTAGTGAAGAAGGCCTGTTCTAGAGGAGCATAAATTCTAGCCGTTGATGGCAAAGATTTGCCCAATCCAGTGAATTCAAATCCAGTCAAGGAGTATTCTACCTAAAAGGAGAGTCCAAAGTAAGGACGCCTCGAAAAAAAGAAAAGAAAAAAAAAGGGAGAGGCCAAGGCGAAAACCCGCAAAGGGCGCTTTGAGACCAAAAGGGATTTGAGTTCAAAACCCGAAAAGGGCGGCTCAAATTTTAATCAAAGTGGGGCATATAGCAGTCCTGCTATGCCTGAATTAACAATAAAGAAGTATGCTACATCTTGGGGCATCGACAAAGTACTCTGGATCCCCTAAATACAGATTGAGCTCAAAATGGTCTTCAAGAAGTTGGTACAGAGAAGTTTAAGCTACGATATCTGGGGCACTTAGCTTCCATTTTACCCATTTTGAATTTGTTATCTTTGATTACCTTATTCTTTTCAAGATACGCTCCCAATAAATTTCCTTCTTATTGCATTACTATCTTTGATTAACTTATTCATTTCGAGTTAATTTCCTTCTTATTGCATTTGCAATCTTTGATTAATTTATTCATTTCGAGATATACTCCCAATCAATTTCCTTTTTGTTCATTGTTTTGATCTTTTTCAAGTATTTTGCATTGAAATAACATTAATGGACCAATAATACTTTCATAAAAGAAGTTTTGCATATTACTCTGGAAGTTTCTAAATAGTATAGGAACCTGAAACAAGACTGTTGTTTAGAACTCACCAAACCTAAGGGTTAAAAATGTTTGAGAAAGAGGAGTCTAAATTGTGACTATCTCTTAGGATTTTCTGTCAAAGGTATCAATTGAATGAAGTGGCAAGATACTTCATCAGTGATACAACATCGATGAATAACGAGCAATGTCAACCCAAGTGTAAAAAGGGTCACTCTCAGGAAAAGAAAAATGATACTCTACATTCGTACAGGTATCAGACATATACATCTGGTAATTACACCTAGGGAATAGTGTAAAAATCAAATTAATTAAAGATGATACAGATCCTATACCTTTGAGTTGCAGCAGGATGGATGGATGAAACCAAATGCTATTCCCCTAAAGTTGCAGTGGGAGGTACAAACTTTACGTCCCAGAAGGTACAGTGGAAGGGACTCTGAAATTACAGCGGGGCAAGCTTGCTGAGCAGAATGTGATTATTTTTTTGACTTTTCTGTCAAAAAAACGTCAGCGATAAAGCCCTGATAAACTATAAGCAATGACACCTTAAGCACTTAAAAAAGGAATCGTTTTCATGACATTTCTACATTCATATCATTCATCTAGTTAGCATTTGACTCATTCTGATCATGACATCCTAATTATTCGGCATAAACATAGGCCCATAAAACCGATTTTACAGATCATGTCCCTAGAAGATGGTGTAGCAACATCAGTGAATTCACAGATCTTATCTCCCTGAAGTTGCAGTGGAACAGATCGAAGATGGAGAATCTTCTCTTCCTGAAGTTGCAGTGAAGCAGATTTAAGCCACCATCCTATCTCCCTAAGCAGTAGTGGAGTAGGCTGAAGATTGCAAATCTTATCTCCCTGAAGTTGCAGTGGAGCAGGTTGAAGTTACTAGTCTTATCTCCCTAAAGTTGCAGTGGAACAGACTGAAGATAGCAAATCTTATTTCCCTGAAGTTACAGTGGAACAGATTGAAGCTAAATTACAGATCTTATCTTTCCGAAGTTGTAGTAGAGCAGATCAAAACAAACCTTATCTCCCTGAAGTTGCAGTGGAGCAGGTTGAAGTCACTAGTCTAATCTCCCTGAATTTGCAGTGGAGCAGACTAAAGATAGCAAATCTTATTTCCCTGAAGTTGCAGTGGAACAGATTGAAGCTATAAATAACATATCTTATCTCTCTGAAGTTGCAGTAGAGCAGATCAAAACACACCTTATCTCCCTGAAGTTGCAGTGGAGCAGGTTGAAGTCACTAGTCTTATCTCCTTGAAGTTGCAGTGGAGCAGACTGAAGATAGCAAATCTTATTTCCCTAAAGTTTTAGTGGAACAGATTGAAGCTATAAATAATAGATCTTATCTCTCTGAAGTGGCAGTAGAGTAGATCAAAACAAACCTTATCTCCTCAAAGTTGTAGTGGAGCAGTTGAAGTCAGTAGTCTTATCTCCCTGAAGTTGCAGTGGAGCAGACTGAAGATAGTAAATCTTATTTCCCTGAAGTTGTAGTGGAATAGATTGAAGCTAAATTACAGATCTTATCTCTCTGAAGCTGCAGTAGAGCAGATCAAAACAAACCTTATCTCCCTGAAGTTGCAATGGAGCAGGTTGAAGTCACTAGTCTTATCTCCCTGAAGTTGCAGTGGAGCAGACTGAAGATAGCACATCTTATTTCCCTGAAGTTGCAGTGGAACAGATTGAAGCTATAAATAACAGATCTTATCTCTCTGAAGTTGCAGTAGAGCAGATCAAAACACACCTTATCTCCTTGAAGTTACAGTGGAGCAGGTTGAAGTCACTAGTCTTATCTCCCTAAAGTTGCAGTGGAGCAGACTGAAGATAGCAAATCTTATTTCCCTGAAGTTGCAGTGGAACAGATTGAAGCTATAAATAACAGATCTTATCTCTTTGAAGTGGCAATAGAGTAGATCAAAACAAACCTTATCTCCTTAAAGTTGCAGTGGAACAAGTTGAAGTTACTAGTCTTATCTCCTTGAAATTGCAGTAGAGCAGACTGAAGATAGTAAATCTTATTTCCATGAAGTTGTAGTGGAATAGATTGAAGCTATAGATAATAGATCTTATCTCTCTAGAGTTGCAATAGAGCAGATCAAAACAAACCTTATCTCCCTGAAGTTGTAGTGGAGCAAGTTGAAGTCACTAGGCTTATCTCCTTGAAGTTGCAGTAGAGCGGATTAAAGCCACAAACCTTATCCCCCTGAAGTTGCAGTGGAACAGGTTAAAACTACGAGTAGTTGCAGTGGAATAGATCAAAGCAACAGTTCTTATACCTCTGGTTATATAGTGGATTGGAATAAAGCTACTTGAAGAAAAGGAGCACCAAAGAAGTCAAGACTCGACAGGGCCGGACAAAATTGGCCCTCTCTGAAGTCTTTGCTCTGTTCTCGTTACACGACAATGAGCGAAGAGGGGCAGCTGTAGAGGCTCAAATTTGCCCGGGCCCAATATAACAAAACCAAAACAGTCCAAATTTACAAAAAATTATCTAAAGTCCATTTACAAAGTTTAGAAGCCCAACTAAACCTAACCCAAAATTTAAAACCCAAAGCCCAAATTTATCAGAAAAAGAAGAAACCCTAGGTTCCTATGCTTAGCACTTTCACGCCGCCTCTCTCACGTGCGTGCAGACACCTGCAGGACCTTGCCACACGCCATCGCTTTGGCACTCCACGGTGAACTCAAAAAGTAAACAGAGAAGACAAAAGCAAGGACAACAAGAAACAGAAGCCAAAACAGTAGCAAAATAGATAATAAGTTTTGTAATATTTTCGGCTATAAGAGCCACTGAAAATCATCGATGTAAATGGGGGGATTTTCAATATTAAAAAACGAATGCAATATATGAAAATCGAAATAGCAAAAAGATTTATTCAAAGGTATATCTTCATGCTTTACATACCGAATATAGTGTATATACATATATAGTTGTATAAAAAAATAATATTTTTACCTTTTTGGGCGATCGAAAATGTAATATCCTGATTTTGGGCTTAGTCGGAATAGTAGTTTCGTGACCACAAAATTTGAGATAGAAATAATTATTTTATGATTATTTTGATGATTATGATATGATTGCATGACTGTGTGAAAATTTCGTGATGAAATTCTATGCCTAAAGTGTTTAAATTGAAAGTAGGGACTAAATCGAATAAGTTACAAATTTTGCATTCTAGAAGTTTTTAGTATGAAATTGCATTGAAATATTAATTAGGAGGTCTTAAATAGCAATTTGACCAATTTTAAGTTCATGGAAAAAATTAGGACATGGAAGGAATTTTTGAAAGTTTAGTAGTAAGGGCATTTTGGTCATTTAGGGGTAAAATGAATTAAAATACAAAATTAAAAGCCAATTTTGCTCATCTTCTTCATGGAGGCCGAAATTAGCATGGGGAAGCCATGACTAGGGTTTTCAAGCTTTCCAAGCTCAACAGTAAAGTGATTCCAAGCCCTGCTTTTAATGTTCTTTACGTTTTTGGAATCCCTTGAAGCTCGATTAAGCTTATTCTAGTAATAATTTAAGCTAGGGTTCATATTTGGAAAAATACCCATAGGTGAAATGTGTTTATTTTGATGTTTTATGGTAGAATATGAAGCTTGAAATTGTGTTAAACAACTTTTGCTAAGTGATTTTATGTAAAAACGAGTAAAACGACATAATCTGTAAAAATACCTCACTGCTCATAAGTACATGTTAGAGTGAGAATTTGATGTTTCTATAGAAGGGAAAAATGATTAGAATGTCATAAAACATAAGAAAATAGGCTGAAGTTTAATTTACGAGCTTTGGGGCAAAAGTGTAAATATGCAAAAGTTTAGGGGCAAAATTGTAATTTTGCCAAAATATGATTTTGGGTCAATTTGAAAAATGTGAGTCCTAATTAGACTATATTTTAAATGATAGAGCAAGGAAAACTGAAATTCGAGCTAAAATGGGGAAAATACCAAGTTGTGGACGAAATGGTAAAAGTAGCCATTTTCGCATATGAGGTAAGTTCATGTGTAAATAATGTAGCATAATTGTTATTTTTAAGTTATTGATGTTAATTATATGATATGCTGATTTTTATCATGAAATATATGCTTTGTGGTTATTTTCGAATAAAATGCAAATTATGTGTATTATTTGTTAAATATAAAGTGCTACCGAGTATTGGTTTCGGTATTTTACGGAAGATGGCAAGGATTTGTGTTCGAGGGAAAAAGCCTGTTTGAACCTTAGGAATAGATTAGGATACAAGTGATATGTCACTAGGATGGTTGAGCATCCGAACTCGTTGAGTTGAGTCCGAGTTCACTTATGGATGCGAATGTTCGAACTCGTTGAGTTGAGTCCGAGTTCGAGAGATGTAACTAGGCATCCGAACTCGTTGAGTTGAGTCCGAGTTCACTTATGGATGCGAATGTTCGAACTCGTTGAGTTGAGTCCGAGTTCGAGAGATGTAACTAGGCATCCGAACTCGTTGAGTTGAGTCCGAGTTCACTTATGGATGCGAACGCCCGAGCTCGTTGAGTTGAGTCCGAGTTCACTTACGGGCGGGTTACATGATTGCTTGATTACATATATGGCACTTATGTGCAAATTATCCGTGTATCCGAATTATATTCCGATGTGTTCAACGGGTAAAGTTCTACTCAAATGGAGGAATACTAGAGATGAAAGGGACATATTGGTAAGTGTTGTGAGATGGATACTTTGAACAGGTATGTACTTAACCCTCGGGTTGAAAACTCGATATATCAACAATGTGGTAAGATGATAAATGAAAATATGACATGAATGTCTTGATGATGATTATGCAAATGATATTTTATGTTTGCTTATATGGTTATGTTACTTGCTATTTGCATGTGAACTTACTAAGCATTTATGCTTACTCCTCCTTTTCATTCCTTGTAGTTTTGACAAGTCAGCTCGAAAATCGGAACGGTCGGAGGCTCGCTCACACTATCCGTATACCATCTTGGCATAATGGCTTGTATATTTTGAGTATGGCATGTATAGCACTATAATCATTTTGTATATATGGTCTTATGATATGGTTATTGAGTGGTATGAAAATTCTTGGTAATGATTAGCCATTGGAATGGCTAATCATGATCATATTTGGTGTTATGTATGTCAAATTGCTAGCTAATCCATGGAAACCATGAAATAGGTAAATTTTACCATAAAATAGATTCAGACAGCAGTAGTGACGTGAATTTGAAAAATCACTAAAAATAGTAGAAATGGAATTAAATAATGAATAAGTTATGGAATCGAATCTTGATGAGTCTATTTTCATATGGAATGAACAAAATAGGCATATAAATTATATTTTATGAGATATTTAAACTTTTGTGAAATAGGGCCAGAGTGATTTCTGGATCCCCTGTTCTGACTTTAAAAATTCATAATAAATTTTACAAAAATAATTAGAAGTTGTTATTTATATTTACAGATTCCTTATTGAGTCTAGTTTTAATATAAACAAACCTCATAGTCATTGAAATTTTGTATAGAGAGATATCTGATTCGTAATACACAGAGGTCAGAGTAGTCGAACCCTGAAACAGGGGAGATTTTAACTAATAAACTGTACTATTTGGCTAAACCAAAAATTTTAGAAAAAAATTAGTAGATATAAATATGAGTCTAGTTTCATAGAAAATTTACGGATCTTAATTTTGAGTTTCGTAACTCGAGATATGAATTTTTAAGCGACTGTGACGCAGATTTTCAGCTTGTCTAAAAATTTTAAAATTAAATTGTTTGAGCTGTTTAAGTAATGAATTAAGTCTGTTAACACCTCGTATTCGACTCCAGCGACGGTCTCGGGTACGGGGCGTTACAGAAAATAAGGAAACCGAATGGTTTTCTCGATTTTTCTCAACGGTCGCGGGTTCTTTTTTATTGTTTGATACTTAGATCTGGGGTGAGGAGAGCAAATGGGTCGAATAGAGGCCAGTTTCGTACCTCCAACCACAGTGTACGGTGGCCACCGGTGACGGACGGCGATGGTCCCCTATGGCTGGAGCAAAAACCCAAGCAGAGAAAACAAAAAGCTTTCTGAGTTTTTTTTTAGTTTTTAGCTGAAATGAGTTTTTTTTAAAAAAAATTTCTGCTTTTATACAACCTCAAAACGGCACCGTTTAGGGGCCAGGTTTTTGACGTCTAAACGACGTCGTTTCAGCCCATTTACCCGGTGTTGACCCGACCTAGGGAGGATACGCGTGTTTCCCTTTATTGGATTATTTGCGAGATTAATCCTTCCCTTTCGCATGGTTATTCGATCGAGTCTATTTGCATTCTCTGTTTTTTTTAAATTATCCCCGAAATTTACGCGTTATTTCAATTCGGTTCGCGCCTCAATGCCGTGTTTTGGGAGCTGGAATATTTCCAGTTTTAACCCTTGCACATTCACGACCATTGCACTTTGGTCCTTATTTTTATTTAATGGTTTATTTTATTTATAAATTATCCCTTTAGTTTGGGTTTGTTTCAATTAAGTTTTTTTATTTCAATAGGCATAATACCCTAGTTCTTTAATTTATTTAACATTTTTAATTATTTAAATATACATCCGGAATTATTTTGATGGTTGTGCCTTGCTTTAATTCGTTTTTTTTATTTGTTTCTTCACTGTTTAATTATATTCTTTTATATCATATTGTTAAAATGTTGTGTAATATTTAATTTTTTTATATCACTGTATATATATAGTTTATATTAAAATTGGTTTTACCCATTTTCATGCTGTTTTATGTATATATTTTCTTTTGAATCTATATATATATATACATTTTCTTTTAAATCTATTTATGTATATAATTTATTTCTTTTAAAGGTCATATTTTAAATTGTATATTTCATTCATTTTAAACATTTTCGTATATTAGTGTTTTTATACATCATTTATATTGAAATTTTCATTTCATGCTTATTATTAGTTTTAAATCAATATGGCTTGTTTTTAAATTACTTTGTTATTTTATATACTATTTATTTCAAATTTCTTCGTACATAATATCTATTTTAAAAATCATTTATGTATTATTATGTGTATGGCTTATTTTAAATTCTTATACATTTCTTTTTCAAACTGTTTTCATATCGTGTTGATTTCAAGTTTTTGCTTTTATCATATTATTATTTTAAATTTTATTCATCCACATTTAAAAGCATGTTGCGCTATATGTATTTTAATTTGTTCTTATTAGTTATATTTTTAGGATTACATTAGTATTTGATTATTAATGTTAGTTTTTAAAATTGGATGGTGAGATTAATGCTATTGTATATTTCGAATTGTATGATTTGTATCATTGTCCTTGTCATCCACTTGTACAATGTTGTATTCGCATATTATTATTTCATGCTCGTATTCATGCTTTTATGTCTTGTTATTGCATCATGATTCTAATTCTTATTTTCGTTCAATATCGACTACCTTTTATCCCAAACAAACTCCCTCTTTCATAACATCTATTTTAATAATCATTCATGTATTATTGGTTTCGATTATATATGTATATGATTTCAAATTCTAGCGTGTGTTATTCATTTTTAATTTCTCATATAGTTTTTAAATTGTTTTGTATCATATTGGTTCCTAGTTCCATGTTGATTTGTATGTTATATGTTTTTTTTTTGTTTTCATATTGTTTCATATATTATTGTTTCATAGTATCCATTAATTTTTTGTGTCGCTATCTTAATTTTATTTGTCTATGTTTGACAATTTGTTATAGTTTTACTCTGATTTGTTTCTTTAATTAGACGTTTTTTTAGTTTTCATTATTTTGACTATTATTGTTTGAGCTCATTGCTATTGTGTGTGTTAATTTGCTTTTTTTTTTATTATATTATTTTCATCCATTAATGGTTAGTTATCCATGTATATATTTCCATGTTTATTCGACTTTCATTCGCAATTGTCGCATTGTAGTTTTCAACTTATTAATCTAAGATCAATGATTCCACTTTATTTCAAGTTAAATTAAGGTATTTTGAGTCGATTTTATAAAACAAAGGCGATATTTGATGTTCAAAAATTCAAGGAATCATGCCCTAACGTGTTGGGTTTCGATCTTTCGATTGTTTAAATAATCAAATGTCCCTTTAAAATTTCGTCCGCGTTTTCTAAGCTTTAAAATGAAGGCAATGTTTGATATTTGAAAATTCGGGAAATAGTGCCCTATCGTGCTGGGTTTCGATTTTTCGTTTGTTCAAAATAATCAAGTATTCCTTTTGAATTTCACTCGTATTTTCTAAATTCTAAACAAGACAATGTTCGATGCTTGGAAATTCGAGAAAATGTGCCTTAACTTACTGGGTTTCAATTTTTATCATTTAACCAAAATAATTGAATATCCTTTTAAAATTAAAATGCATGGGCTTTAAAAATCAAAAGATCGGCTTACTCTCGAGGGTTTAAAGTGTTGTGTCCTAACGTGTTGGATGTGACATTTTATTACTTCGAGACGAGAAGACCTCTAACATCTGCATCGATTTATCTAAACATCTTTACAAAATTAACATTAATAAAAAGAGGGATCGTTTTCTATATTCTTTTCGAGTTTTTAAATTTCGACATTAAGACATTAATTAATCAATTAGGTACCAATTTTGGGCGTTACGAGGGTGCTAATCCTTCCTCGTACGTAACCGACTCCCGAACCCGTTTTTTCAAATTGCGTAGACCAAAATCATTGTTTAGGTAAATCGAAATGTTTTACTAAAATGACTAAATTTTTAGGTAATCCAATCACACATAAACAAAAAAGATTGGTGGCGACTCCCATATCCGCGTTTTGTTTTCAAACCAAAGTCGATTCCCCGTTTTTAAAAAAAGATGGTTTCGACAATAGCTACTCAAGATAATCAAATATATTACTATATTAATTATAATTCAAGACTTGGTCCATCTAATTTAGATCAAGAGTTTTTCATTCTAGACCCAAAATGGAAAAGTCTTTTTCTATTTCTTTTAAGTTTTGTCAAATTAATAGTTCGTCGAACTATTATCAATAAAGAACAATGATAAATAAAATATCAAATATCTATCAAGAATACAAATAGAAAAATATTTAATTAGCTAAACATTGAATCTATTGCAATCCTAGAAAAGAAACACAGTTCATGAAAAAATTGAAAAATATCTTAAAATAAAAATAAGAATTAATCATAAAAAATAGATGGAGAATTTGAGTTTGCTCGATGAATTTCGTTGATCCTCGATGCTTGAAGGTTTTGATAGCGTCTCTTCTTTTTCGCCATATTTCTTTTAAGGTTGAGTCTTCTTCTTCTTCTTCTTCTTTTTTTTAATAATCAAAATTTGCAGCACTTATCAGGTAGCCGCGCTGCTCCAGCGGATAAATCTTTTGCTGGAACGAAAAACTACTTTCCTTGCACAAATCAAATTAACATTTCTTTATACTTTATCCAATCTAAAATCTAAAAATATGTAATAAACTTAAAAGTCCAAAAATATACTAAAAACTAATTATAAAGTGAAATTCTAAAATCTTACTAAAATAAAAAACAAATAACTTTGATATGAATCCTCCTCCAAAAGAAGCTCTTCCCACTTCACAAAGCCTCATTTTTGCTTAATTAAATTTATTAGGATTTGACCTTTGGCTATTGTCTTCTTTTGTTGCAGTGTATTATCTCAACTTCTCATTTCACATAACGTGTTTCTCAATTTCTTTTTCATTTTTATCCATTTCTCTTCGAGCTTTCATCTTTTCTTGCTTTTGAAAATAAATCTTTTTTATCAAGATTTCAACTTTTATTAACTTTTGAGTTTCCACAAGTCGTTTCTTTTTTCCTTCACCAAGAACAAAATGATAAAAGTTCATGAGATTAATTAATTTTTGTAGTCACTAAAGAGTAAAAGAAAACCCAACTTTGAGTAAGGTCAAAGAAATCATTAGGCAACAAAACTCCAAATTTGAAGTAGATACAAAGTCAAAATCAAGAAAATAAAGTAAGCTATTATTTTCAAGAATAAAATGTTTTAAATGATAACTAAGATAAGACGCATAAAATTGAAGAAAATTTATTGGATTTAACCCAAAGAAAACAAAAGCAGAGTAATAGTAGTTTTCAACATAAAGACAATGAGAGAAGACCAAGAAACAGTGCAGAAGAAAGAATCAAGCACGTTACTGGATGGAAGATAAGAAGAATCATAGGAAATTGAAAACTTTTGCAGAGATTGTGAAGGAAAAAGCAATAGATACTTGAGTTGGAGGTGTAGTGTAACCGGTCAAAACTGTATTAGGTAAACAAATTTATGTTAACTTATAAAAATCAATAGCTAATAAATTTTGTTTCTCATCTAACAGCTCTTATTTATTTGGTTCTATTGAAGAATTTTCGTTATAGTTACTTTCGTACTCTTATTATAAATAGTGATACATAAGTTTAGTTGTATATATCAATTAAAATATATTAAAATTATTTTTTATATATTTTTATAAATTTCATTTGATTACAAATAAAATTCTGGAAAAAATTATTAGTAATAAAAAAAAAGAAAATATGACTTTTCTTTAAGTAAAAAAAAAAAAATACATACCTTTCAAAATAAAAGTTTTACATTGAAAAATAATACAGGATAATAGATGATGATGTGAAGTTAGCTAATTACAAAATTAGGATTTATATATAAATATATGGGTAAAGTTTTTAATTATAATGATAAAAATATCTAAAAATTAATTTAGATTACAAAAGCATATTTTAAAATTTCCTTTAACTTATCTCTTACTTTATTTAGTAAGAATAAATAACATTAAAAAAACAAAAATATTAGTAAAAATCTCTGGTGAATATTAAAATAAATAAATAAATAAATAAATATACTAAAACATTAAAAAATTCATGTTAGTTAAAATATAAAAGTAAAGAAAATTACTCAATAAAAGCAAATTTGAAAAATGAAAAGTACAAGTAGGTAAAAGAAAAACACCTTTTAAAATAAAGTTGTAAGTTAAAAAAAATTTCACCAAAAATGACATTTTATATCGTTAGTGATGAGTAATTCAATTTAAAATTAATTATGATTTAAATACTGAAGTATTATTTTAAAAGATAATAATGATTTAATAGATTTATGATTTTGTGACATTCTATACTCAATACGTTCACCAAACCTGAATGTGTGACATCATATTACGTCATCGAAACAACTCTAACTAATTTAACACAAATTTGTAAAATTTAGATTCATATTTTTTGTCCAAAATAATAAAACCCATTCCTTATAATAAAAAAGCATACATTCGTAATACATAAAAATCTATTTTTCGCTCATAACAATAAACCTATTTATTAGAATTAGGAATCGGATATAAACTCAAATGTCAAATTCAAATTTATCTCTTGAGACAAGTCATAAATTGTTTTGGAATTTTTAACTTCAAAGTTAACATGTCTCAAGACACTACATGGTGTGTCTCGAGGCAAGGTCTTGTATGTCTCGAGACCCAACCTCCCATGTTTTCTTACTTTTACTTTGATGTTTTAATGTCTCGAAACAAGGGGTTCTTGTCTTGAGACCTAGAGCAGGACAACATTTATTTAGCTTCTATGTACTTTTGTCTTGAAACAAAGGTCACTTGTCTTGAGAACTAGGAACAATTGTCTCGAGACATTATAGATATGTCTTGAGACCTCAGACTCTTGAATGCAAAATTTAAGTGAAATTTATTCAAACGATCTCGAGACATGTTCTTTCTGTCTCAAGACTTAGTGACCAAATGGTCAAAATTTTACACTTTTAAATATCTGAAACCCTTAACCAAATGAACCTAAACATACCTAAAACTTACCATAAAACATATTCATCCAATTAACCTATCTAAACATGTTCAAACATTATCAAATCATAACCTTGAATCCATCATTACTAAACCAACCAATTTGCAAATTCAAACTCAAAGTAATCAAACATAATTAACTACAAATCAAAAGATAAAATTCAACCAATATAACATTATAGGTCACTTACCAAAAGTGTACTCAAAACTAATTTAGACAACAAGCCTACTAACCTAGGTATATGCCATATGACTTCAAAACATATATACATGCAAAATAAGATTGTGATGGTTTCCGAGCTGAGCCTAAGAGTTGGATACTTGGTCTCAAAACTTGTATAGCTTTTATTTGAAACCTACACACGGAAACAAATAAATTCATACATTGAGTAATGATTATCCAATTGTGCTAACATAATTCAAATTCAAATAAGTAACAAGATAACTAGAGTTAACCAACCAACCATTTCAACATAAACATTAAGGATGCATAAATACTAATAATTCATTTATCATTTCACTATTTCACATCAATGTTTTACTCAACTACTCGATATAGTTTCTAATACACCCTCAAGGTATTTGCACCAAGTTCAACATATAAAATCATGTAACATTTCAATATTTTTATCTCATTTCAGTTACACATGTATACAATAAGCAATATTACATTTTTAATCTCTATTAATCAAATATGATACAAGAACGAATACTCGGATCAATCCATCATAACACCAAATACACTCTAATGTGCTAATTGAGCATAAATGCACTGATCCCACCAACCACAACAAAATACACTTGTACCCCTAGTTTATTTGAGCTGGCGATATGTTCTCGACCCCTAGGGTATTAAAGAACTATCTCGATATGTATGCACATAGCGTTAAATCTCCCACCTATCAAAATGGACCTTATGGCATGCTAACTATATTCGTGACTCTATCCGAAAACTTTAATAGAGTAAATTCCTTGGTTAAGTATCATATAATATCAAGCAAGCATATATATATGTAATTATTTAACAAACTGGAATTAGGAGAGTACAAACTAGATTAGCTATTTGCCGACGGCTTTCCCTTTCCCTTTGGATATGGGAAATCCATTAGATATATAATTCGGACATAAAAACATGATAATTAAACGTGAATGTGCATTATTCAATTTAATCCCTAATAACATTATTATCCGAAACACTCGTATCTCATAAATCACCGAATAGAATTTAAATCGTGCTTAATAAATATAGTTCAATGACATCCTACAACTATAATATATTATGAAGTCTCAAAGTTTTTGTCCCTTACAATTTAGTCCTTAATTTTTCATAATTTAACTGTATAATCTATACTTAATTCTAGACTAATTCAACATTTTTCACTAACATTACCTCATGAATAACCATAATCTTAACTATTGTTATCATGCATGATTTTAATGTTAAACCCTAACTTCTTCAAGTTTTGTATTTATGAAACTTTATATTATATTCGCTAATTCACTAAATTACTTAATGGGTTCTTAACCAAATTTCAACTAGGATTTGATTAGTACTTACCAAATTTTCCTTTAGCTATGTTCGGCTATGGAGGAAATGAAAGATTTTGACTTTGAGAAATCCTGATCCTTTCTAATGTGCTTGACAGCACTCATACCAAATGATAAGCCTTGGGACAATTGAGTTCCCCTAACAACAGAAAAAGGTTTAAACTTGTACACCATCTGCATCAACCCTGTAACACCCAAAACCAGCAATACTGTGTCGAAACCATTTTTTTAAAAAACGGGGATCGACTTTGATTTTGAAAATGAAAACAAAAATTGGGAGTCGCCACCAATCCTTTTTACTTAGGTGTGATTGGATCACCTTGTAAAATGGTTGTTCTAATAAAACGCTTGATTTGTTAAAACAATGACTTTTGCTCCACGAAATTCAAAAAGATGGGTTTGGAAGTAGGTTACGTACCTCGTAACGCCCAAAATTAGTACCTAGTTGATTAATTAATGTCCTAATGTCGAAAATTTGAAAAGATTTTGAAATACAATCCTTTAAAAAAGGTTTGGATAGCTTGAAGTGAATATCGAGATTCTCTTGTTTCGAAGAAACAAAATATCATATCCGGTACATTAGGATACGACATTTCAAACCCTCAATACCAAGATCATCTCATGATTTTCGAAGTTCTACATTAAAAATTTTTTAAAAGGATATTCGTCTATTTGGTCAAACAAGAAATCGAAACTCAACACGTTAGGGCACGATCTTTCGAATTTCCAAACATGGAATATTGCCTTCGTTTTTAGCAAATTCTTTGTTTAATAATAATGATTTCAAAATAGGAGCGATGTTAAAATGCGACCTTTTAAGCGAATGAAGTGCGGTGGAATGATAATATACAACGCAAAGTAATAATTTACAAACAAAATGCCACAATATTGAATCGCAAATAACTAATAAATACAATGCAAGAATTATGATACCCGTGATAATAATAAATACATAACATACAATCTAAACATTTACAATCGATGGAAATGACACAAAATGATATATCTAAAATAAAGAATGATAAAAAAAAATGATATGAAAAAGATTAAAATAAATAAAACAATAAAATGTTTAAAACAACAAAAAAATAAAATAAAATAAAACAAAATAAATAAAAGTTTAAAGAAAACGACTATTGTAAGCAAGATGAGAGTAGATAATATATAACAAAACAAATTTGAAATAAATACTATAAATGATAAAAAAATTTAAAATAATTAATATGCAAAACGATTTTAAAATAAAATAATATGTAAAATAATTTAAAACAATTAATTTAAAGATAACTTAAACTAACATATAAAAATTTAATCTTACTAATATATAAAAAGGAAGTTTGAAATGAATAATATATAAAAATATGAAACAATTTAATAAAAATAAAATACAAGATCTTAAAATAAGTAATCATGAAACAATTTTTAAAATGAATGATACATGAAGAATTAGAGTAAATAACATATGAAAATAACTTAAACTAACTAATATATATACAGATATTTGAAGTCAATAATATATAAGTTTAGTATAAATAATATATATGAAAGAAATTTAATAAGAAAATAGTTGAAATAAATAATATATAGAAAGATTTAAAATAAATAATAATAATAAAATAGAAAAGAGATAAATAAATGAATCAATACAGGTTAAGGGCAAATTTGAAATTAAAACAAAATCTGAAATCTAAAAACTAAACATTAAATCAACAAGAAGATCCAGATTGAATGCGCGCGCAAAAAATAGGGATTGACTGGGTAATTATCCCAAACCCTTAAAACGCGTTGTTCTGATGCGGACCCAAATGAATCACTGGTAAAATCATGGGAAAAAATTGAAAAATAAAAATAGATCGACTTTGAAAGACCAAGAAAGGAAGAAGGACCAAATGTGCAAGTATCACCTCCCCAACAGAACACGTGGATCCTAGGAGAATCCGGGTCGGGTCATCAGGTCACACACCAAACGGTGCCGTTTTGGTCACCAATGCCTACACTTAAAACAGCGTCGTATCGACCTCTCATAAATAGCAAAAAAATAGAGCAAAAAAACATTTTCCCTTTGTTTTTTTCTCAAAAATTTCTAGGGCTTTCTTTGTTTCTCTCTCGCCCTCCTCTTATTCGGCCGACGCCACTTCCGTCGGAGATCCGAAGCGCCATGGCCGTAGGTGGTGGCCCGAGCCTTGTAAATGGGTGTTTAACCCCTCCTTTCGAAAAGGAACCGAAGGCTTAGCCTTCTTGACTCGAAAAGCGAAAGAAAAAAAGACGAGGCCCCAATCGGCTTAGCTCCGATGCCAGCGATGGGCTCTCTATAACGGAGATCACCCAGGTACCCTCTTCCCTTCCTTCTTTTCTTTTTATTTAAAATAGATTTGAAACAAAAATAAAAAGAGACCGAAAAGAAAAAAAAAGAGAAGAAAATCCAAAATCAACATTTTTTGTTTTGCTTTTGATTTCTGAAAAATGTATGTCATACAATCTTTTTTCTTGTATTCCAAACCCCCCCGAAAATACAATCGGTTTCCTCCTCTTATAGTCTCTATTTATTTATATTTTGCTACTATTTCCTACTTGTTGCTTGTTGTTTCTTTTCTACTTTGCATGTCTCTCTGCTATGTTTTTTATTCTTTTTCGGCTTCTTTGCAGATCTGTGCAAGGTCAACGAAGTAGAGATCTTTCTATTTCGGTGTAAGGTGGCCTAGGGTGCCATGCCTTGGGGCGAGGATCCTTGGGACGAGGTGCCAGCAGAGTGACTGAGAGAGGGGTACGGCGCACATAGGGCTAAGGTTTTTTGCTTATCTGATGGGATGTTTAGGTTGTGGGCTATAGGGTTGGGCTTAGGTTTTTTTATTTTGGGTTTTAAATTTGGGTTTGATATTGTAAATAATTTGGACTTTAGTTTAACTTGTTTTGTAATTTTGACATGTTAATTGAGGCCTGGTCAAATTTGGGCATTTACAGCTGCCCCTCTTTACTCGTTGTTGTGTAACGAGAATGAAGCAAAGACTTTAAAAAGGACCAAATTTGTCGGGACCTGCCGAGTCTCGACCTCTTTTAGCGCTTCTTTTCTTCAAGTAGCCTTTTTCTAACCCTCGGCAACTTCAGAGGTATAAAATTTGTTGTTTCAATCTACCCTACTGCAACTTCAGGGAGATAAGACTCGCAACTTCAACCTGCTCCACTGCAACTTCAGAGAGATAAAGTTGGTGATTTGTAGCTTCAATCTTCCCCCACTGCAACTTCAGGGGGATAAGATTTGCTATCTTCAGTTTACTCCACTGCAACTTTAGGGAGATAAGGTTTATAACTTCAACCTACTCCACTGCAACTTCAGGGAGATAAGATTTGTGATTTTGATCGCTCCAATGCCATCTCAGGGAGAAGAGATTTGTAGCTTCGATCTACTCCGCTGAAACTTCAAGGAGATACGAACTGTGGCTTCGAGCCGCTCCAACACCATTTTAGGGACAAGAGATTTGTAGCATCATATCTACTCCGCTGAAACTTCAAGGAGATCTGTTGTGGCTTCGAGCCGCTCCAACGCCATTTCAGGGAGAAGAGATTTATAGCCTCGATCTACTCCGCTGAAACTTCAAAGAGATCTGCTGTGGCTTCGAGCCTGCTTCACTACTACTTAGGGAGATAGGATGGTGGCTTAAATCTGCTCCACTATTGCTTAGGGAGACAAGATTCACCTTCTTCGATCTGCTCCACTATTGCTTAGGGAGATAAGATCTACAATTTTTAGTCTGTTACCCTAATGCTTAAGGGGTTAAGGCTCACCATCTTCGATCTGCTCCACTACTGGTTAGGGAGATAAGATCTGTAATTTTTAGCCTGTTACCCTACTGCTTAGGGGGTTAAGACTCACCGTCTTCGATCTACTCTGCTACTGCTTAGGGAGATAAGATCTGTAAATTCACCGATGTTGCTACACTATCCTCTAAAGGCACGATTTGTAGAATCAGTTTCAAGTACCTATGCTTATGCCAAATGATTAGGATGCTATGATCGAAATGAATCAAATGCTCCTACCTAGATGTGTTATAAATGATATATGAATGCAAAATGAGAATGATCCTTTTCAAAATGTTTAAGGTATCATCGCTCGTTGTTCATCAGGGCTTTGTCACTAACGTAGTACTCTACCCTCTTGTTCGGCTGGTATTTTGATAGAGCCTGAAGAAATAATTATATTTTTCTCAACAGGTTTGCCCCACTGTAATTTCAAAATCCCTTCCACTGTACCTTCTGGAACGTAAAGTTTGTACCTCCCCCTACAACTTCAAGGGAATAACATTTGGTTTCTTCCATCTATCCCGCTGTAACTCAGAGGTATGAAATTTGTATTATCTTCAATCAATTTGATCTATTACACCATTCCCTGGGTGTAATGACCAGATGTATATGCTTGATATTTGCATGAATGTAGAGTATCATTTTTCTTTTCCCGAGAATGATCCCTTTTTACACTTGGGTTGACATTGCTCGTTTTCGTCGAGAACGCGATGTCTTGTCTTTTTGTTCAACCAATAAAAAGTCTAAAAAGATAATCATCTTTCTTCTTAAGCTTGGTGAGTTCTAAATAATGGTCCTATTTCAGGTTCCTATACTATTTAGAAGCTTCCAGAGTAATATGAAGAACTTCTTTTATGAAAATATTATTGGTCCATTAATCGTCATTTCAATACAAAATGCTTGAAAAAGATCATAACAATGGACAAGAAGGAAATTAATTAAGAGCATGGCTCGGAATAAATAAGTTAATCAAGGATAGCAAATGCAATTAAGAAGGAAATTTATTGGGACGTATCTTGAAAAGAATAAGGTAATTAAAGATAGAAAATTTAAAATGGGTAAAATGGAAAACTAGGTGCCCCAGATATCGCAGCTTGAGCTTCTCTGTACCAACTTCTTAAGGACCCTTCTGAGCTCAATACATGTTTAGGGGATCCGGAGTACTTTGTTGATGCCCCAAGACGTATCATACTTCTTCTTTGTTAATTCAAGCATAGCATGACTGTTGCATGTCCCACTTTGATCCAAATTTGAGCCGCCCTTTTCGGGTTTTCAACTCAAATCTCCTTTGGTCTCAAAGTACCCTTTGCGAGTTTTCACCTTGGCCTCGCCCATTTTTTTTTTTTTTGGTCTTAAGGTGTCCTTTGCAAGTTTTCACCTTGGCCTCTCTCATGTTAGGTAGAATACTCTTTGACTGTATTTGAATTCACTGGATTGGGTAAATCTTTTCCATCAACGCTCCTCCAAAATATGTCTTCTTTACTACATAAAGTCCTTCCTAGTTTGGCATCCATTTTCCTCTGAAGTCCTTTTGTATAGGAAGGGTCTTCTTCAATATCAAGTTTCCCTCGTGGAATTCTCTAGGACGAACCTTTCTATCGTACACTCGCATCATTCATTTTTGGTACTATGACGGGTAACTTCCAACCTTTTTTCTTCAATTAAGTTCACTGGATCTATTCTGCTTCATCCAATTCTTGACTCAATCGAAGCTTGGAGAGAAGGGATCTTGATTTCAATGGGCAAACCACTTCCATTTTATAATGAAAAAGGTGTTGTCCTGGCGAAGGTCCTGGCCGACATTTGATAAGCATAGAGGGTAAATGGTAACTTCTTTACGCCAATTTTTACAAGTCTCGGTTATTTTCCGTATGAAACTTGTTTAGTTGTTTTTATTCTTATACATTTTAGCTACCTCAACTGTATTTGTTTGTCTTTGAGGTGATGTGGCGTCTGTTCTTCGAACAGACTGCAAACTTTGACATTGTGCAGTTGGATATGATTTCTTATCAGCACATAATCTCTTTCCCTTTTTTTTTGTAATTTTGATGACTGTCGACTTTGTAATATTGGCATATGAAGTGACTTTTACCTCTTGGCGAAATAATTGATGCCTGCAAGAAGCTTTCGATGAGATCGACCCAATAACCTCCATGCCCCACATAGAGAAAGTTAAAGAAATGAAAGGGCACATGAACCTTGTCTCCATAAATTTGGCATTTACGGCATAATTGATGCAATTCCTTTCTACAGTAGACCAGCAGAACCCGAATCTCATGATTAGCCTGGCCATCGTAAACCCATTATCATGTGCTTTTCGAATGCCCTATAGCATCCTCACGTCTTGATGCGATCATGCGAAACATCCTTGAATTAGGAATAACTTAATGATGTTTCACTTTGTTTTTGTGGTGAGCTAAGCTTCAATCCTTGCTTTTTTGCTCTTCTTTTAGGCCTACTATTTATTGACTCTTTATAAGGTAGGATATCTTGTTCTACCATCCTTAACAAATCAGGAAATAAGTTACGATCTCTGTCATTTTCAAAGTCCTGAGATTCCTCTAAACATATATCTCACACAAAAGGAGACTCTAAGTCAGTGTCAGTGTCGCTCCTGTCATTAATATCTGGGGACCTGTTGAAGGCAGATTCTAAAGAATAAATAATTCTAAGGATGATTATTTGTATGGTATGATCATGAATGAAGAATAAATGAATTTTTGAAAGAAAGTCCAAAGAAAAAAAGAATCTAAGAAAAAATATTTGTACAGTATGAAATGGAAAAACAAATAAAAGAATATTTTTTCAAAAATATGCATTTTATTAAAATAAAGATTTTGGGCACAAGCCTATTTCACAAAAGGATTCTTGTTGCTTCTAGGCTTAAAGCAACAAGCGTGTTTTGAATGTTACTCTAGATTAGCTCTAAAAATACAAGGGTCTATTCCACAGTCTCATGGTTCAAAACACTCCCAAGTATGTAAAGGCAGATGCTCGAAATGTTCTATTTCTAGGTTCCCTCTTCTGATACGTCGTTAATATTCAGGTTCCCCAATATCAGGTCTTGCACTACAGTCCTTAGCTCGATGTACCCTTGGATCCCATGCCCCTATCCATCATGGAACTCATAACGTTTACCCCTTTAACAGAAAGGTTGGGTAACAGATTTTCTGTACCAGAGGGATCATCAAATTTCACGATACCCAATTTGATAAGTCTTTCGATTAACTTTTTAAAAGCAGTATAGTTCTCGATGGAATACCCGTGATTCCCGTATGGTAGTCACATTGGCCGCTTGTATCGTACCATTTAAGTTATGGAGGCTGTATTGGTTCTACGTAAAAAGGGGATGCAACATGTGCGTCAAACAAAATTTGGTACAACTCCCTATACGTGATTGGGATGGGCATGAACTGGGGTTTTTCTGAGTTCGGTCTTGGATTGGGTTCTTGCCTTGGGGAGACATGATGGCTGGTAGTTACCGTTCTTTGTTGGCTTACTATAATCGACTTCGAATGGCCCTTGTTATACCTACTAGTATTATTCGCTTCTTTTTTATTCTTCTTCGGGGCTTTTAAAGTCCACTTTCCTCTTTATTTTGTTTTTACCAGAACAACAGGTTTGGCTCGATCATCCTTTGGGTTAAAACCTGAACCCATCGGGAAATTCAACAGTGTCGAGGTACCAGTCTGATATTGGGGTCTGATAATGACGGGTACCCCTTGCAAATGCGTGTCTGGTTGGGTCAGGACCCTTATTGGGGTAAAACCTGGGGAATAGATGAGGTCTTCATAATCATACCCACTGTTGACCACTGGACCACTCCTTTTCTCAAGTTCTTCAGCTAGTAACTGGGTTAACTGGCCCATCATATTTCTTTGGAATTCTAGCATTTGTTCCCGCATATCTTGTTAAATCTTGGTCAATTATTCTTACATCTATATTTGCATTTGCTCTATTCTCTCCAATCTTTGGTCCATATCCTTTGTCGGTTCTGAAATAATTTTATTTAATTAGGGTCCTTTTGGGAAAATCTAATACATATGATGAAATGCAATGCAAATGCATGAGATGCATGCAAAAAGAAAGAGAGGCGTTGATTCGAAATTCAATTCCATTAGAACAACTTTTCTAGAAAAAAAATTTCTTTACATAAAACGGATTATATATGCGGCTTTGCCCTCATATTCCAAGTGAAGACACCGATCCTTTTCTTGAGATCCGAATGTTATGGTCAAATCTTGCAAATTTTCCAAAAGATGTCTTTATTATCTCCTTTCTGCTCGATCCAGACCGCAGCCCATTGCTCACTTATCCCCGTGATGCTCGTCAGCTTTTTTAAGACATGATGGCTCTCGGATAATCTGTCAGCTTGAATCCTCAGGCAATAAAGTAAAGTCGTGTATTCCTTCATGAACTACCAACCTTCTCTTTTTGTTTACTCGGACCATATTCGGACGGTCGTATTATAATCTACTTTATCAAGAAATCTATTTTCTCATGACAAGCTTTTCTATTTAGTAATCGAATATAAATCAACACCTTCTTTCTATGATGATGTAATGCAATGCAATCACAGACAAAACAAAACAAAATATGTCAGTGCAGAAGAAATAAACAATAAAATAGAACACCTATCTGGGTGACCACTAGGGTTCAAAGCGGATCTACCTAGGGTGGGCTCTCAAGGCTTGCTATATGGGGCCTGGTTCTAAAGAAAGGGTACCTGAACCGTCAGATTCCTCGATCTTCACCCATTATAGGCTCATATAGACCGAGTTTAGTTCAGGGGAATACATTTCCTTATGGCTATGCGGAGATGAAAATCTCACGAAGACATAGGTACGGATGTATCCCGGAAGCAGTCTATTAGCCTATGCGGAGGTGAAAACCTCACGAAGGCATAACTTCTCACTCTCACTTAAAAGGGTAAGATCGACCGATCATGCAATGCAATATGCAGAAAGATGCCTAAACTCAAACCAACACAACGATTATAAACCGCAATGATAAGGATCATAACAATGACGAATAAAAATACAACAAAAAGATCTTTTACGATGAAAATGCAATGTGATCGAAGCAAAATCAAACGCATCAGTATAGAAGAAATAAAAATAAAATAGAGCACCTATCCGGGTGACTAGGATTTGGCGTGCCTCTACTTAGAGTAAGCTCCTAGGGCTCTCTATATGCGGTTCAGTTATAAAGTAAAAGGTACTTGAACCTGCAGATTCCTCGATCCTCACCCATTATAGGCTCATATGGACCGAGTTCAGTTCAGGGGAATACATTTCCCTATAGCTGCACGGAGATGAAAATCTCACGAAGACATAGGTACAGATGTATCTCGAAAGCGATCCACTATCCTGCACGGAGGTGAAGACCTCACGAAAGAATAGTTTCTCACTCCCACTTAAAAGGGTAAAATCATCCAATTGTGCAATATGATGCGCAAAAGTATACTAAGAAACTTGAACCATAAGCCAATCATACAAAATGATGAAAACCACAAAAATAAAATAAAATGAAGGGATCGTAAATTGAAAACAAATTTTTAAATTTTGATAAAGGACAAAAATTAATCAATTTATGGCTCGACTCTTAAAGTCCCCAGCGGAGTCGCCAAACTATCGAAACCATTTTTTTTGAAAAACGGGGATCGACTTTGATTTTGAATATGAAAACAAAAATTGGGAGTCGCCACCAATCCTTTTTACTTAGGTGTGATTAGATCACCTTGTAAAATGGTTGTTCTAATAAAATGTTTGATTTGTTAAAACAACGAATTTTGGTCCACGAAATTTAGAAAGATGGGTTCGGAAGTCGGTTACGTACGAGGAAGGATTAGCACCCTCGTAACGCCCAAAATTGGTACCTAGTTGATTAATTAATGTCCTAATGTTGAAAATTTGAAAAGATTTTGAAATACAATCCCTTAAAAAAGGTTTGGATAGCTTGAAGTGAATATCGAGATTCTCTTGTTTCGAAGAAACAAAATATCATATCCGGTACATTAGGATACAACATTTCAAACCCTCAATACCAAGATCATCTCATGATTTCCGAAGTTCATACATTAAAATTTTTTAAAAGGATATTCGTCTATTTGGTCAAACAAGAAATCGAAACCCAACACGTTAGGGCACGATCTCTCGAATTTCTAAACATGGAATATTGCCTTCGTTTTTAGCAAATTCTTTGTTTAATAATAATGATTTCAAAATAGGAGCGATGTTAAAACGTGACCTTTTAAGCGAATGAAGTGCGGTGGAATGATAATATACAACGCAAAGTAATAATTTACAAACAAAATGCCACAATATTGAATCGCAAATAACTAATAAATACAATGCGAGAATTATGATACCCGTGATAGTAATAAATACATAAAATACAATCTAAACATTTACAATCGATGGAAATGACACAAAATGATATATCTAAAATAAAGAATGATAAAAAAAATGATATGAAAAAGATTAAAATAAATAAAACAATAAAAGCCTTAAAACAACGAAAAAATAAAATAAAATAAAACAAATAAAAGCTTAAAGAAAACGACTATTGTAAGCAAGATGAAAGTAGATAATATATAACAAAACAAATTTGAAATAAATACTATAAATGATAAAATAATTTAAAATAATTAATATGCAAAACGATTTTAAAATAAAATAATATGTAAAATAATTTAAAACAATTAATTTAAAGATAACTTAAACTAACATATAAAAATTTAATCTTACTAATATATAAAAAGGAAGTTTGAAATGAATAATATATAAAAAAATATGAAACAATTTAATAAAAATAAAATACAAGATCTTAAAATAAATAATCATGAAAAAATGTAATAGGGATGTGTGGCCCTATTACCGATTTATCTCTATTTCTGCTTTTGACTCGTTTAATAATTGCCAGGGAGTCTCCTTCAATTTCCAAATATTTTAACCCCAGATTCTTCCCCATTTCGAGTCCCTGTAGACATGCAAGGGCTTCAGCTACAAACCTGATGGTACATTTTCTTTTATTGTGGTTGTTGAGTTCACGACATCCCCATTACAGTCTCTGATGATGATTCCTGAGCATGATCTGTAGTTTTTAATATCTACTACAGCATCGAAATTAATTTTGCAGAACCCTTGCTCCGAAGGCTTCCACAGCTCTTAAGACACTCTTGATGTAGGATATATCTGCTTTGTGTTGTTCAACTCTTGGAGATACTCTAATATAAATCTTGCTGTCTCTGCTCCAGATTTCTATCGTCCTTCATGGATCCATTGATTTCTAGCATGCCAGATAGCCCAGATAGCGCAAATGAACATTCGGCAACTATCATTCTCTTTGTTTAGCATAAACTAGGTAAACCAATCCAAGAACTCCAAATGAGATAAATCCTGGGGCCAATCATATCGTAATGTATTCCATATTTCTTTTGTAACAGTGCAGTCACGGAATATATGCTCCATGTTCTCCAGACCTTGCTTGCATCTTGGACATATTCCCTCATTTGTTAATCTTTTGATTCCTAGATTTGCTAGAGTAGGCAAATAGTTTAAGGTGGCTATCCAAACTGTAATAAGTATTTTTGAAGGGAGGTCACTGTTCCATAGCTTTTTGTAGCATTTACTGATTTCGATTGGGTTGTAACTATTATTAGTAAGCAAGTTACCATGTAATAACAGTTTATACCCACTTCGCATTGTGTATTCACCTGTTGACTCCCTCCTCCAAGCCAGAAGTCGTCGTGGGGAATTGTAGTTAGCGAAATTTGGAGAATTTTTTGGACATCATCTGTTGAAAAGATATGTTCAAGCAGCTCTGTTTTCCATGACCTATTGTTACTGCCGATTAGATCTGCTACCCTCGTTACTCTCTGATTTCTCACCACCTGTTGAATATGTAAATTTTCAGCATTCGGAACCCATATATCCTCTTCAATTCGAACATCTCATCCGTTGCCAATTCGCCAACAAAGTCCTGATAATAAGAGACCCTTTGCAGCCCATATACTTTTCCAAGCGTATGCGGGTAAGTTTCCTAGTTCTGAGTTTAGGAAATCTAAATTCGGATGATATTTAGCTTTTAAGGTTTGCGCTAGAAGAGAAGTAGGATTTTCAATTAGTCTCCAGCCTTGCTTCGTGAGAAGAGCCAGGTTAAATGTTGCCAAATTGCGATATCCAAGACCACCATTCTCCTTCAACTCACATAAATTACTCCAAGAGCACCAATGTATCCTGCGTTTCCCATACCCTTTTTGCCATCAGAATTTTGCTATTATTTTTTCCATGTCTTCACATATTGATTTCGGTAACAGAAAGCAGCCCATCGTATAAGTTGGAATTTCTTGCAAAATAGCCTTTATGAAGACTTCTTTTCCTCCCTGCGATAATAGCCTTGTACTCCAGCTATCAATTTTTATCTTAATGCGGTCTTTTAAATGTTGAAAAGCCTGGTGTTTCCCTCTGCCCACCATGTTTGGTAGGCCTAGATATTTCTCAGAACTTGTTAACACCTTAATCCCCAATCTGTTTGAAATATTTAATTTGACCGTATCATTAGTATTTGAGCTGAAGAACACAGTTGATTTCCCATAATTTACGCATTGCCCTGAGCAGCTTTTATATTCTTTTAAAATTTGTTCGAAAGAACCCGTGCCTTCTTCAGATGCCTCCCCAAAAAGAATACAGTCATCAGCGAACAGTAGGTGAGTAATCTGGGGACTCCTTCTGCGTGCTTTAATTCCTCTCAAAGACCCTTCCTCTCTTGCTAGTCTTAATAGAGTCGATAAACCCTCATTGCATATGAGAAATAAAAAAGGACTCAGTGGATCTCCCTGACGTAATCCTCTCATTGGAAAAAACTTTTTCCCTACTCCACCATTTAGAGCAACCGAGTATGAGACTGTGCTTATACAGTGCATAATCAGTCGAATCCAACTTCCATCGATTCCCATTCCACCCGATCGTACGCCTTGCTCATATCGATCTTTATTGCCATAGAACCCTTCTTTCCCACCATTTTATTTCTTATAGAATGTAGAATCTCATAGGCGAGCAAAACATTATCAGTGATTAGTCTTCCCAGTATAAAGGCACTCTGGGCCAGATCAATACAATGTTCAAGGACTTTTTGGAATCTATTAGCAATAGTTTTGGAGATTATTTTGTAAAAAACCGAACAAAGGCTAATTGGTCTAAAATGTGCTGGGTTTTTCAGATGGGAATTCTTCGGGATTAAAACAATATTTGTGTGATTAAGGGTTTCCAAATATTTTCCTTTATTAAGAACGCCTAAACAAAAATCACAAACCTCACCTCCCACTATGTGCCAATATTTCTGAAAAAAGATTGATGAGAAACCGTCAGAACCTGGGGCTTTTGTTGGACCAATGTTGTTTAGTGCCTCAATGATATCTTCCTCTTTGTATTCCACAGTTAACATATGGTTTGTTTCCCCACTAATTTTCCTCTCAACACCTGAAAGAAGATGGCTAGTGTCGCCGATCCCGTTGGAGTGGAAGAGCCTCGTAAAATAGTCTCGTAAAATCTCTTCAATTTCTTCCTCTTCTGTTCTAACAATACCCTCATTGTCTTCTAGCCCTCTTATTTTGTTAATTCTGCATCTCTGCGATCCTATATTATGAAAGAAAGCCGTATTTCTGTCGCCGTGTCGCAACCAATTTATTCGGGCTCTCTGTTCCCAATACATCTCTTCCTTTTCCATCTCCCAATTTAATTCTAATTTCAGATCAATTATCTCTGCTAGAATATCATCATCCCTCTCCATGTTATCGAGCTCAGTCAGTCGTTCACGGAGATTCATTGATTTTTTCCGGCATTCTCTCTTAACGTTTTTCTCCCATCTTTGGAGGCCAACCCGGATATGTTCTAATTTTTCAAGGACATTTCCAGACGTCTTTGTCCAAACTTTCTTAATTAGTTCATCGCATGACGGCTCAGTTATCCACCAAGACTCAAATCTAAAGAAATGATTTCCAAAATGCTTCAACTTTGGCGCAGTTTTGATGAGAATTGGACAATGATCAGAAAGAGAGTGGGGTAGATTTTGTACAAAATAATCATTAAATAAATTCATCCATTCTAAGTTTGCAACCCCCCTGTCACGCCTCTCCCTTATATTTGTATCTACGAAATTTCCCCTTTCCCATGTAAACTTTTGCCCATGAAAACCCATATCAACCAGATCACATTATTCTAAAACTCTTTTAAATTCTTCCATTTGTCGTTCATCCTTTACTCTCCCTCTAATTTTATCATGTGCATACATAATCTCGTTAAAATCCCCACGTACACACCATGGCAACGAATACATATTCTTTAATTAGCGGAGTAAATTCCAAGATTCCTATTTATTTACTTGTCGTGGATTCCCATAGAAGCCGGTGAACCGCCGTTTAATTGGATTATCTTCGTCATTAATTCCCACATCAACATGGTAAGTTGAATAACTGTAAACTTGGATTAGATTATTCTCGTTCCATGCAAGGCTTAATCCTCTACGAGAACCTTCAGTTGAAACATCTAAACCATTTTGGAAACCACATCGTTTCCGAACACGTTTGATTCTCTTATTTTCTAATTTTGTCTCCATCAAGAAGACCAGTTGGGGATTATAAAGCTTCAATGTATTTTGAAGCCTTCGAATGGCCCGAGGATTCCCCAATCCTCAGACATTCCAGCTCAGAATTTTCATTGCTTCCGGTCGGCGGACCGTTTGGCAGCCGCCGATATAGTTTGTGAAGAATCTTCTTCATTCTTTAAAGAAGATAAAAGAAGCAGTACTGTTAAAATAACTTTGGAGCACCCATCATCGAGTTTTGCTTTTTTTATTCTGTCTTCGGGATATGCTTCAAGGTCAAGATCCAGTACCTGTTCAATTTTTCGCTTTCCAATTTGACTCTCACTTATGTTAGAATCATTGTTCTCCTTACTTAACACACGTCGCCACCTCATTATCTTATGTCCCAAAATATCTTCAACATTATTAGTGGGCCCGTCCAAGGCGGATTTATTTTTAAACTGGTCCCCTTCAGTACCTCTATTTGTGTTAGAATGTCTTTCCTCTTCTGTAGGCCCCACCATTGTAAAGTTTTCTTTTAATCCGTCTTCCCCAATGTACCAATTTTTGTTTAATTTATCTTCCCCTTTTATAGGCGAAACTTGAGGCAAAAGATAAGCAGTATTATCCCTAAAATTTAGCTGCGAAATTTCTATTCCCCTGTTTACAGAATTCTCTTCTAACTAAACTTTCTTTGCCGTCCGATTGGCCGTTCTCCTAGATTCCGGTGGCGTCTCCTCTTCTTTGCGCTTATCTTCTTTGCACTCCTTTTCCCCTCCCGTATAGCAGCATTGTTCCATTGTTTTTTCCATCAGTGAACCAAAAACGAAGCATTCTTTCCCTATGACAGATGATTCAGCCTTGAGTGCTATTGAGAATGGATATTCTTCTCCTTCTTTATTATTATTCCTCATATGTTTTTCTGAACACTCCTTGGCTCTATGCCCCATTCTATCGCATCCAAAACAAAAGATTGGAAGGTTTTCATATTTAAAAGATAGCTAAATCTTCCTTTTTCCATTCAGAACAATAAAAATACCTCTTCTCAATTGTTTTTAAACATTCAGATTGACTCTAATTTGACAAAACATACCTTTTATCTCAGCTCTGATTATCCCCCCAAAATTTGAACCAACTGCGTGTATAAGGTCCTTTTTATCACACTCCGGAGGACAGGGTCTAACCTTTAACCAAAACGGGGAATGAACCAGTTTAATCTTGTGTCTTTCAATAGGTTGCGCCAGCCTATTAAAGATAATTAGTTGTTTCCGGAAGTGACATGGTCGTCCTTCTAAAATCTGTTCTAAGTCTTCCTCATCTTCAAAAGAGATTGTAAATAAATTCTGACTTGCGATCTGAATTTCAAATTTCTTTTTTGTCTTCCAAATACTTTTCAATTGTGCTCACAGACTGTTTGGATTATATGTTTTCCTCGTCCATACTGAGCAGATCAGCATCGGATTCTCAGTTGAGACCACTGTTGAGCTTTTCACTGTTAACTGAATTAGTTCTTCTTCGAGAAAGGCAATCTCATTTTGATCTTCCATCGTTCCAAGGTCACCACTCATCTCCTTCCCAACCACAGTATTCACTATTTATTTGGGAGACCTAAGAGAGCACTCTTGACTTGTTTTTATACGGATTATGATTCTAAATATATTCATGAAACAATTTTTAAAATGAATGATACATGAAGAATTAGAATAAATAACATATGAAAATAACTTAAACTAACTAATATATATACAGATATTTAAAGTCAATAATATATAAGTTTAGTATAAAAAATATATATGAAAGAAATTTAATAAGAAAATAGTTGAAATAAATAATATATAGAAAGATTTAAAATAAATAATAATAATAAAACAGAAAAGTGATAAATAATTAAATCAATACAGGTTAAGGACAAATTTGAAATTAAAACAAAATCTGAAATCTAAAAACTAAACATTAAATCAACAGGAGGATCTAGATTGAATGTGCGCGCAAAAAATAGAGATTGATTGGGTAATTATCCCAAACCCTTAAAACGCGTTGTTCTGATGCGGACCCAAATGAATCACTGGTAAAATCATGGGGAAAAATTAAAAAATAAAAATAGATCGATTTGAAAGACCAAGAAAGGAGGAAGGACCAAATGTGCAAATACCCCCTCCCCAACAGAACACGCGGATCCTAGGAGAATTCGGGTCGGGTCATCGGGTCACACATCAAACGGTGCCGTTTTAGTCACTAATGCCCACACTTAAAACGGCGTCGTATCGACCTCTCATAAATAGAAAAAAAACAGAGCAAAAAAACATTTTCCCTTTGTTTTTTTCTCAAAAATTTCTAGGGCTTTCTCTGTTTCTCTCTCGCCCTCCTCTTATTCGGCCGACGCCGCTTCCGTCGGAGATCCGATGCGCCATGGCCGTAGGTGGTGGCCCGAGCCTTGTAAATGGGTGTTTAACCCCTCCTTTCGAAAAGGAACCAAAGGCTTAGCCTTCTTGACTCAAGAAGCGAAAGAAAAAAAGACGAGGCCCCAATCGGCTTAGCTCCGATGCCCGCGATGGGCTCTCGATAACGGAGATCACCCAGGTACCCTCTTCCCTTCCTTCTTTTCTTTTTATTTAAAATAGATTTGAAACAAAAATAAAAAGAGACAGAAAAGAAAAAAAAAAGAGAAGAAAATCCAAAATCAACCTTTTTTGTTTTGCTTTTGATTTCTGAAAAATGTATGTAATACAATCTTTTTTCTTGTATTCCTAACCCCCCTCCGAAAATACAATCGGTTTCCTCCTCTTATAGCCGAATAATCTCTATTTATTTATATTTTGCTACTATTTCCTACTTGTTGCTTGCTGTTTCTTTTCTACTTTGCGTGTCTCTCTGCTTTGTTTTTTGTTCTTTTTCGGCTTCTTTGCAGATCTGTGCAAGGTCAACGAAATAGAGATCTTGCTATTTCAGTGTAAGGTGGCCTAGGGTGCCATGCCTTGGGGCGAGGATCCTAGGGACGAGGTGCCAGCAGAGTACCGAGAGAGGGGTACGGAGCACATGGGGCTAGGGTTTTTTGCTTAGCTGATGGGATGTTAGTTTGTGGGCTATAGGGTTGGGCTTAGGTTTTTTTTATTTTGGGTTTTAAATTTGGGCTTTATATTGTAAATAATTTGTACTTTGGTTTAACTTGTTTTGTAATTTGGACATGTTAATTGAGGCCCAGTCAAATTTGGGCATTTACACACTGCACCAATACAATTCCCAGATGCCATAATTTTCGGGATGTTAAAACCAGAACAGTCCGATATAGCTACGGCCGCAATAGATTTCATGGGTTGGATAGGCATTGGGACACCATGTAAGGCACCAGTGACGATGTTGTAAATCCCAGTGAATATCAATGTGGTGCCTAAGTTAAGGTTCTTGGCAAGTGTCAAGGCTAATACAATAGGAATATATGTGCCCATTTGGATTGAAAGACCAAGTTCCTAGTCACCCTTTGGACTGTGGCTGATGAACGAGAAATGGGGTTGCATAAATTGAATTAAATATAATTACTTAATATATTATATAAAACACTTTCATATATAATTAATTTGTATTTCATGTGATGCATAAATTGATTGTATGCATTAATTTAAATAATTAATATGTTAAAATTAATGATAACATATTTAAATTATTATTTATTTTAAATTTTAACTAAAAATTATAATATATTTAAATTAATACACACAATCAACTCAAACATCACGTGAGAATACAATTTAATATTGTATATATCACAACATCACAATCATCATCTGGTCTCAATCGCATGTTAGCAATACCAATAATATATATATATATATATAGACACACCAACTGTCCAAAGTTTCGAACCAAAATCTTTTTGAATCTGGCCTCACTAATTGGTTTATTAAGATAGTGATAATAAGTGTGAAAAAAGGCAATGGATTATGATGGATGATGGTCTGAGAGTTTAAGGGGCTTGATATTGTTATGTGTTTTGGTATTTATATTGCACGTAATTTCGAGAGTCAAGATAATGCTATTGAGGAACATTTTTATTGGGATATTTTTGTTATTAAAACATTTGTAGAAATTATAAAAAAAATTGATATATCATAAATTAAAATTTCACGATTTAAATTTATTTTTTCTTAGATAATATATATTTAATATGAATATGAGGATACGAGGATGAAAGTCGTAATTCAAATTTAAAATTTGAAAACTTAATTTGAAAGATTGGAAATAGTTTGAAAACTTAAGTTTTGAAAGTTAAAATTTGTTTCTTTAAACTTTTTATCTCTATATTGGGTATTTGAAGTCGCGTATTTTATTCTCAACCTGATAGTCTTTTATTTAGGGTTCTTTCCTCTTTATAATCTTTGAAAGATCTTATCCCTTACAGCATGTTTTAAAATTGCATAATTGCTATTTTTAAGATAACATTACATAATTGTTACTTTTTAGAAAATATATTCTTTTATTACAAAATACAAACTACAATTTCTTCAGAGAATATTCACTGTTCATACTAGAGAATATTTATTGTTCACATTAGAGAATATTTACTAGGATTTCATATTTTAACGTTTGCATTTGTTTTTTCATCTCTTGTTGTTTCATTTTAAGCTGAGAAAGTTTCAATTTATTTTATTTTATTTCTAATCATAATTCAGAATTTGTAATTTTTAAATTTTTTTTCATATTTATTAAATATTATATCTTATATTCAAATTATATTATAAAAATTATATATATAAAATATAAAATTAATTATTATATTCATAACTAAAATTTACTATTTAAGAAAAAGTAATATAATTTTTTTTTTGTTTTTCTTTTTCTGTCCATGCAAACATAATAATTTAAATATAAAATAATTCAATATGAAATTATATATTTCTCATTTATTATATACATTTATTTAATATAAATTTTTTATTTATAAGTGTTATAAAATCTTTTTAGTAGAATTTAAACTCTTAAGCGGCTATTATAATGAAATCTCTTATAAGAGAACCATAAGAACTAATCCAATTAGATATGTTAGATTACAAGTCGAGCTTAGCAACCATTGATGCATACAAGTCAGCATAAACTTATTTACTTGATATATATTTTACTGCTCAGCATTCATGTTGGACAAATATTGCGCACTCAAGTATACGTGTCGTACAAAGTAGTATAAGAGTATCGTTCGTGTAACAGTTATTTGTAACCTCTCCAATTTAGTCTAGTCGATATTACATCGGTCACCAAAATGATCTGATAGTGATCGTGGTTTATAAAACAATTATTTTAAAATATTTGTTTATTTTAGTAGAAAACTTTTGTAACATCCCGAATTAAACTTATAAGTTTGGGCCTAGCGAATTGGGGTAGCCAGTGGGCCTAATGAGCTGTGATCGTCAGTGCGAGTCGAAGAGTAAAAGTTAAAGTTAAGAGTTGTCAAAGGACAGTTATATCAAAGTTAGAAAGTCAACTTATTTTCTTCTCCACAATAGTATCCATGCACGTGACTCTTTCCTACGTCTATTAGGGCATCCTAAGAATATTAAAACACCTAGTACCTATAAATTAAGTTCTTTTCATTAAAATTTCATATTTTTTTAAACGACAAAACTCTTTCAAATTCCTTCATCGATTATTTCTTTCTTGTTGTCAAGATTCTATGAAAACAAGAAACCGGAACTTAGCTCTTAGGACTAAAGAATTATCTACAAGCAAAGACAAACAGAAATAGCTCTTAGGACTAAAGAATTATCTACAAGCAAAGACAAAGAGAAAAGCGAAGCTTATTTAAAGCTTTTAGCAAATTGATAAGTGTAGAGTGATCGCCACTTGTATATACGAACCATAGTATTAATTAAAAGCTTAGAGATTTATCTTAAGTTTCGGGAGTAAGCCTTCTCCATGAACTCTATTTGTGGTTGTGTTTAAATATGTGTCCAATGAACTGTGATATGTGAGCTTTATATTACGAGCTAGGAGCAGTATTTTGCGAGCTCCTCGTACTGTACAAGCTCTATTTTTAAGTAAATGTCCTTTCGGTGGCGTGAAAGTTCAGGTAAAGTGGCAAATAATTAGTGGGGAACAATACTTGTAATAAGTGTATTATATATCATGGCACATTCACCCATCTGTATACAGAATCAAAGATGATCAGGAAGAAGCATGAAATTGACCATCTGGACCAATAAACATTCTCAAGACAGTAGAATCCTTTCTGCATGTTTCTTATTGCCATTATTTCTTGTCTTTCTTCCCGCTTGGTCTCATTCTCCTATTTTGTCCTCTTTAGGTGATTATATAGTTATGCAATTTTTTTTTCTGCTTTAATGTAATCACTATTCTGTATGCATATACAATTATTGCAGCTCAGTAAGCGATCATTGCTACATCCCTGTATTTGCAGTTTGTTTACATATCCGAATAAAATACAAAGCCGGAAGGCGAAAATAGTGGCTTCTATGGTTTCGAGAAGTAAATAATCTTATTGAATGAAATAATAGAAGAAAAATTTTATCGAACACTACTAGTAAGGAAATTCAATGAAATATCAAACAGTTATTCCGTATATTCATTGTAGAAAGCTTAAATGAAAAAACATGGTATTGTTTATGGAGATCAAGGCATACAGACTGTCGTTAACTTAAGAAGCACACGGACTAACATTCCACAAACAAAACCAAGTGCTGCACTTGACCCTACAAGTGAAACAGCAGTGCATATTAACATCACAATTGACTCTTGCTTTGAATTCATGTCCCTGAAAGTCATTGCTAGTTCAATCCCTTCAAACAAGAGTAAAACACCCAAGACACCAACAGGAAACTGGTGCAAAATTGTCACTAAAGAAGTTCCTAATACCAAAACCAACATCATTTTGGCTGCACCAAGTAATGCTACACACCCACCACTCCTGCCCCCAAACTTGTACTGTCCAGCTAACCCACCTGCACCATGGCACCATGGCAACATGGCATGGCATGGCACCAAACCAACACCTCACCAAGTTCAATAGCCCCACGGTTACCGAAACCGAGGTGGCTGAGAATTCCCTTCCTGGAAAAAGACCTGATGACAACTTACAGACAGCAATCACCGAGTTCAGTACTGATAAAGGTAGTTGAGGAATTGTCCCCTTGATAAGTCCTTCCTTCCATGAATGACCAGTTATTTTCACAATATCCATTACTGAAGGTCCAAACTTAATGTCATTCACCACTTTAGGCCTTCTTATGAAAGCCAACACTACACCTAACAAGAAAATGATGAAAGCTGAAGGGATGGTAGCCATGATTTTCCTCATTCTTTTTCTTCTAACATTCCTTTCTTCATCAACAATAGCCTCCTCACTTTGATTTCTTTCTTGACCTGCTCCATTGAAAAAAGTTATGAAACCAGCACAAAAAATAGCCAAAACCATTCCATCCAATCCCAACCATTGCCTATTTCCCATATATTTTGACTTCGAGAAATCCCGAACCTTTCTAATGTACTTGACAGCACTCATAGCAATGATAAGCCTCGGGACAATTGAATTCACCTAACAACAGACAAAGGTATAAACTTGTACACCATCTGCATCAACCCTGTAACACCCAAAACCAGCAATATTGCACCAGTACAACTTCCAGATGCGATAATTTCCGGGATGTTAAAACCAGTACTGTCTCATATAGCTACGGCCGCAATAGATTTCATGGGTTGGACAGGCATTGGGACACCATATGAGGCACCAGTGACGACTGTAAATACCAGTGAATATCAATGTGGTGCCTAAGTTAAGGTTCTTGGCAAGTGTCAAGGCTAATACAATAGGAATATATGTGCCTAAGTCTCCCATGGCACCATTCAATTCCGCCATTTGGATTGAAAACCCAAGTTTCTATTCACCCTTTTGGACTATGTTGGCTGATGAACGAGAGATGGGGTTGCTACTAGGAGGTGTTTCAGGTAGAGTTTAGGGGGATTTTGACTTCGAGACTCTATGGGTGTGAATTGTCAAATAAAAAGTATTATTTATAAAATTTTATATATGAAAGCAATTATGAAGTCTCAAAATCTAAACCTCGAAATTGTGACACTTATAACATAATTGTCACACATTTATTACACTTTAATATTCATTATACTCATAACATAATTGGTCACTTAATTTTGTATCATACTTTATAATAGCATTATACATTACATACACATAATTGAGGATTTTAATCCAACAATAATAAGTCTAAAGAAAGCAATGAATTATGATGGACATGATTTGAGAGACTTGGTATATTTATGTGTTTTGTTTAAAGATTAAGTACTTATAATGGTGGTGTTGGGTGATTTTGGTTGAGAGAGAAATTGTGTGAACAACTATGGCACAAGATAAAAATCTTGAAGAAAAAAAAGATGGTGAAAGTGAAAGTGATGGTGGAACTCTCATCCCACCTTTCAAATTTTCAATTTTAAGATAAATAATAACTAATTAAATAATAAATATATATCAATTATTTAAAATAATAAATAATTAAAATATATATATATAATTATTTTGAGAATTCAAATATAGTGTGAAAGGATATATTGTAAAGGTAACCCATTACTTTCTAGGTGGAATTGCCATAATATAAACATTCTTCTTAGCAAGAATTATTGCAATAGAATAATGGCCAAGAGGATTTAAAATGCATTATGGCATTGAGATTTTTAAGATTGAGATAAGGGTCCTCACTATTATTCATATTTAATTTGGTATTGCTACTACATATAACTTCGAGAGTCATGATTATATTATTGAGGAATATCTTTATTGAAATATTTTTGCTATTAAAGCATTTGTAAAAACTATAAAAAAAATTTTGATATATCATAAATTAAAATTTTACTATTCAAGTTTATTTTTTTCTTAGATAATATATATTTAATATTATATTATATTGTAAAAAGGTATTATTTATAAAAGTTTATATATGAAATAGAAAATTAATTATTATATACATAATTAAAATTCAGTAATATAATTTGTATATTTTTCTTTTTCTGTCAATGCAAATATAATAATTTATATATAAAACATTTCAATATAAAATTATATATTTTAATTTATTATATAAATTTATTTAATACAAAATTTTTAATAGAATAAATTTTTATTTATAAGTATTATTATCATGTAATTTTTTAATCAAATCTTTTAGTAAAATTTAAATTCTTATGTGACTATTATAATAAAAACTCCTATAATGAGAACCATAAGAACTAATTCAATTAAATCTATTAGATTAAAAGCGGAGCTTAACAACCATTGATGTTTACAACTAAGCATAAATTTATTTACCTGATAATGTTTTATTGTTTAGGATCCATGTACTACATATGCAATTGGTGTCTACGAAATTAACTAAAATTTTAATTAAGAGAAGTGCACCTATCAATTAATAGTATAGTTATGGCAAGTAAAGATATCGTTTTCACGAAGACTAAAAGTACTAGTAATTACCGTCTTTCTATTATTTAACCGATAAATTCGAGTGATTGGTTAAAAACTAAAATTAACTAAATTAATTAACTAACGGACACGACAAACAACAAAATATGAAAATAACCAATTAGCAACCAAGAAGCAAAACAATACTTAGAAAAGAATTCACTTAAACTTCACCTTTAACAATTAATCTAAATTATGCAATTTATTTACTTAGTATCTTGAACCATAAAAATCTTTAAATTATAATAATATCTCTTTCGAGAGTAAAATCAATTGACTCTAGGTTGATTAATTGAATTTTCTTTCTAATTAAAACCCATGTTATCGCATTAACTCGATTTATGGATTCTCCTATTAGATTTGACTCTAATCTGGTAGATTTATGTCATTTTATTTCTAGGATTGCATGTACCTCTACTCAAAATTATGCAATATCTACTCTTAAACTAACGACAATGTTACTGTACAACCATTTTAATCATTTAACTTTAATAAGTTTTCATTTTGAATAACTTAATTCCTCTAAATACTACCCACATCTTTCTTTTTCTTGAGAATAAAATAATATTAATTTAAAAAAAAGTAACCAAAATAAAATTTTATTAAAGTTGGCCAAATAAATTTTGTGTACAGTAACATTATTGTTAACCAAATTAAGGGCAACTCACTGAAATGAAATATTACCAAAGTTGGGTGATTAATACAAGAAAATTATTTAACGACGGTACTGTTTTTGTGAATTTTTTATTTCAATGACCAAAATGAAAATTTACTAAAGTTGGGTAGCTAACTATGCAGTTTACCCATTCTTTCTATGTCTCTGTTCCGGCGTCCGGGAAACCCGATTATAAAAGCCCCGACCTCATGAGCTAGTAGAAAAGACAGCTTTGAGCTCACTGATCCGAAAATTAAAAAAAAAAAAAAATTTCTTTTCAGTTACCTGTTATAATAATCTCTCTCAAAGTCACTTTCGAAGGTAAAGTTCTGATTTTCAGAATCAGCTGTTCATATTCAAGTTGTTGTTTTTTTCTTTTAAATCAATTTATTGGTTTTTATCTTGTGGGTTCTTTGAAATTTCCTTTCTGAATGATTTTCTTGGTGGGTTCTTAGTAAGAGAAAGCTTCTTTTTTTTTTTTTTTTGTAAATCTATCTAACTCTCCAGCTTTGGTTTCTAATTTATTTTATTGTTGAACTTGGTGGAAGAAAGTAAAACAGTTTAAATTTGTGTTGTTTCAAATAGTGGAGGAAGCATGAAGGGCCATGAATCAAAGGTAGTGGCTATTTCTTACTCAACATTGCTCATTTGTATTCCAAAGCCCTTTTCATTTTGTAATTCGATTTTTGTCTTGAATTGTATCTTTAAGAATTTGTATAGTTGCTGTGTGATTTAAGTAAACATGAACACTAGTTTTGAGCTAAATAAGATTTTAAGTAGAAGCATTCGTGATAACCATGGATTGATTGATCAATAACTTAGATAGTAATATGACAGTTTACTTTGTGAAGGATTAGGAGATGATGAGTAGGGTTATTATATTTTATATACAGCCATTGATGAGTCGGGCATACTGCCTTTCATTTGCTAGTTTTATGATTACGCTTTTCCTTGAATTAACCTTTTATTTGTTTATGCATATTACTTATGTAGATGGCAAGGATGGAGGATATTCTTAATCTTCCGGTGCAAGATCCTCCTTGTGCAGAGTTCTCTGCTGCTCACATAACATGGGTAAAAGTAGAAGGCGGTCGCCAAGGTGGTGATGATATTGCTCTAATTCCTTTTTCTAGAGTAGATGATTTTGTAAAAGGAGAGTCTTCTAATGCAGAATGTCCTGCTAGCTTCCGCATTGAGTCAAGGAGGAAGAGATCTGAAGGAAGTATTAGCAAACCAAGGGTTGATGGATATCTTGAGTATACTCTGTATGATGCAAATTGAACTCCATTAGTAAACAGGACTGCCTTGTTGTTTTTGCTCCGTTGAAAATAACATACAGACACACACAATCTGATAGTAGCTTCTTAAAGTGGTTCTCTTTTTTTGGCTATATTCACTGTATATTATATGTTCTTTAAATAATTTACAGCGTAGCTGGTCAAACTTTGTGCCACCTTAATTATTTTTATTTCATTCTTTTTTCTCTTTAAAATTCTTTGTCCATTGAAAACCAGTTTATATATGATACTTCTTGAATTGTTGTTATGACAGCAGTTGTTTAGACATTTCATCATCAATGGCAGAAGATGTTGTGCAAAACATATTCTTATCTCACAACAGGGTTTTTTTTTTTTTTTTTTTTTTTTTTCTTCTTCTTCTTCTTTTTATAGGGTATCTATGCAGAATG
Source organism: Gossypium anomalum (assembly GCA_025698475.1). Taxonomy (NCBI): domain Eukaryota; kingdom Viridiplantae; phylum Streptophyta; class Magnoliopsida; order Malvales; family Malvaceae; genus Gossypium; species Gossypium anomalum. Next base: position 8,510,258 of record CM046961.1, read on the forward strand.
TGAATGTTTTTATTGAAGGCTAGCCAGCTTAATCATGTTGCTTAAATTTTAGTAGGAAATTACTGCGGTGCATCATGTTATATATGTGCATGTGTCAGTGAATATGTATCTGTGGAGTGCGTTCTACCATATGTTTTCCTGCAATAATGCTTGTTCCTATGTTAATTGCTAGTCTTTATGTGCATTAAAATCAAAGATTTAAAGCTAATCTGTTGATTGTGCAGATACTGGTGTTCTTATGGTCCTGAAGACTACCGTGATTGTGAATCTGGTCTTGGGGATGGTTCAAACTTCAAACCCACCACAGGGAAGGGAAGCAGGCCAGGGAGACGCCACATGATGAGAGGTTGTCTTTGCCACTTTACCGTAAAGCGCTTGTACACACGTCCCCTCCTGGCCCTTATAATTTATAATCAAAGAAAGCATGTAGATAAAACAGGGTCCCCTTGTCATGGGATACTTGACCAGGATGCTGTGGGGACAAGAGCGATGTATGCTCCTAGAATCTCAGAGGAATTGCGCCAAAAGGTGATGTCTATGCTTTATGTTGGAATATCTTTGGACAACATCATTCAGCATCATATGGAGGTGGTCCAAGGGCATGGGGGCCCACACAACCGAGATGATTTTCTCACACGAAATGATGTTCGTAACATTGAAAGAGTTATTCGTAATACATCACATGAACTTCACATTGATGATGCATGCAGTGTAAAGATATGGGTACAAAGGCATCAAAAGCATGTTTTTTACTTCCAAGATGCTTCTGCTTCAGAACCATTTATTTTGGGGATACAAACAGATTGGCAGCTGCAACAGATGCTTCGCCATGGACAGAATGGTTCTGTAGCTTCTCATTCTACCTTTGGCTCAAAGAAACTTAAGGTACTCTGTGTGTGTGTTTAAAGAGTGATTCAAATATATCTGCCAGTCTGAAACAGAAGTGAAAATTTGAGAGTGAAAATAAGAGAAAGATCAGGGCTTCATGGATCTCCTTAATCTTTTCACCTAGGCAGGGGCAAAGCCAGGAATTATCTGGCTGTTGGGGGGGGGGGGGGCAATTTTGTGTTAAAATGGCTTAAATTGAATTTTTTAACTTTGAGAGGGGCCAAAATTTCAAATTTTCCATTTAAAGAAACTAAAAGGGATTAAACTGAATTATTTATATTTGAGAGGCTGCACCTCTGCACCTAGGATTATGGCTGTTTGACACAATACCATAGGGAAAATATAACAAAACAGCTGGTAAAGTTATCATAAACTTGCTCTCTATTCGTCTGAAGTTGTTTCATGCTTATTTATTGAGTGTCATTATCTTTTCTTACAAGAAATTGAAATTTAAAATAGAAATAACTCCTAAACCATAAACAAAAATAAAAAATATATCTTATATAATATGGTAAAGCTTAAGATAAACCTCTATACTCTGAAATCTACAATTACCAGAATGAATCCTTTACACTTGAAACTGAAAGAACACCCTAGAAATTGTAGTAGGATGTACTAATGATATTTTAGCATATACAAGGTGCCAAATAAAGCAATATTAAGTAAAGATAATAATTTCATGTTTTTGCTTTGTTGTTTTGGTTTCCTATTTTGTGGATTTATTATTGCAAATATATAGGTTGGAAATTGGTTAGTGTAGAAATATTATATAGGAAGTCATTGTTCTTTGAACCTATGTTACTTGGATTCAATGATGAGTGCTAAATTAAGGTATGTGTCTGATAGGGGTATGCTTAGGTTTTTCCAAGTTTTACCACATATTTGGATGGCTGATCTCAATAACTGTGTCCATAAAAAGTTTTGGAGACAAGTACAGAGAAATATAGTTGTAGCAAGATAGGCCTAACCTTAAGGAAGCATGATCTACTGTGTTATCACATATTTTTAACTCTATATCTTTACCGCAGTTTGAAATGATTATGACCTTAAACTCGATGAAAATCCCCTTCATTGACAGTATCCTCTATCCACTTTACTTGTCTTCGACTCATCCCGAAATGCAATTCCTGTTGCTTGGGTGATTACCTCCTCTTTGACCGGTCAAGATATTCATAAATGGGTAGGCTCCCTTGCTGAAAGATTAAGGACAAAGGACTCTAGATGGAGACTTAATGCCTTTTTGGTAGACGATCCCTCTTTTGGGTTTTCAGCAATAAGGTAAATCCTGATATGATGTTTCTAATTTATTTGAATAAATTTTTATTTATAGGAGGAATGTGAAATCTAAGTTGCTTACATGCAGAGATGCTTTCCAGTGTCGGGTTCTATTGTGTGTCTGGCATGTTCGCCGTGCTTGGATAAAGAGTCTTTTAAAGACTTGCAGCAACATTGATGTTCAACGAGAGATGTTTAAGCACTTGGGCTGGATATTATATTCCTCAAGAAGCGTATCTAATGCGATGGATGCAGTTCAAGAATTCATGGAAGTATTTGTTGATCAATCTGCTTTTATAGATTATTTCAAGAGCCAATGGTCACCATACATAGGTGAGTGTCCATTGGTTGTTGGCCTTGATTTTGTCTATAGCAATTCTTTTTTCTGCTAACACAATAATTAATCATAGTCATGTCTTTATTGCTGATAAGTTTAACATGATGTATTATGTTGTCTAATTTCTGACTTAAAATGCTTTTTTGTCTTGCAGAGTCATGGGTCAGTTGCATAAGGTCACTTCCTGTTGCTGGTCCAGAGCCGCATGCTGCCATTGAATCTTATCACAGAAGACTGAAGTACAAGCTTTTTAATGATCAATATGCTAATTTCTGGCCTAGAATTGACTGGTTAATCCATACTTTGACTACCGAATTTCACTCCTTATATTGGTTGGATCAGTACACTGTAGAAACCGGATATTTTTCTAATCTCAGAGATGAATCTTTCTCAACCAATGCTTGGTATCAGGCCCTACACATACCAGATATTGATGTCATATTGGATGAGCAAAATCTCCAGGTTGCAAAGGTCATCTCCCAAACAGACCGAAACCTGGCATATACAATTTGGAATCTTGGTTCAGAATTTTCTCTCTGTGATTGCCACTGGTCAAATCTGGGAAATCTCTGTAAGCATGTCATCAAAGTGGCAATGATGTGTAAAAATAGGCAGGTAGCAAGGCCACTATTAGCAGCTCAAATTTATAGACAGACCTTGCTTAGTCTTCTGCATAATCCTCCAGATGATCCAGTAGTTCTGGATCATGCTATTCTGTGTACAACTCGCTTGCAACAGGATATCAAAGGCTGGGAAGACTTATCTAACAGTGGACTTCTTCAGCAATTGCCTCCTGAACTTAACTCTCAAATGGCAGATAATACTCTCCTTTTTGCACGCTCTCATTGATTACACCATCTGAAAAGCAATTTAATAAAATAAACGCTTTCAGCAACTCTGTGATGTCACATGATTTCTTCTGATAATCTAGCTTCTGATTGAGCTCAAATGTGTATAACCAGGCTTGGAAAGGAAAATATTTAAATCTATGGCATCTGAACTCCACCTACTTGAGGTACATCATGTTTGCTCATGTTTATATTGCTGATTCTGTTTCTGGTAATTCTTAATTATTTTGTTTCTCCTCAAGGAAAGGGTGAGACGAGAAAGAAAGGGAGAATCTGATTTCAGCCAACTTCCACTGTTCAGCACATTAAGCATTCATTCATCCAGACATGTTTTAGCTGTTCAGTTGCGAAGGTCTGACATTGTTCTCTGCAAACCAACAGCAGGTATCTTCCTTTGTTTTTGCCCAACTTTTATGCTCTATGTGAACTTACTCTCTCTCTACCCACACTGGAGTGAACATAAACTGGAGGATCCTTGGTGAAATATGTTTTATTTGGAAAATCATTGGGACTTTCTCACCGTAATGACCAGATTTATTTTTCTTGCTGAAGTTGCCTAAACGCCTTGGGCCTGGAATATCATGGATTTGATCAGAAAAGCATATTGAAACCTTGCAGGTATTGTAGAGCAGCTTTCTCCAGTAATATGAAAAACTTGCCATAGGTTGCTAATATTTTCCCAAACCAAAATCTGTTCCCTGGTGGTCAAGTGTAAATAGCCAGCAAATTGGTATGAGTTTTATCCGTAAATGTCAAATAACTCTCTTAATCCACTGATTTTATTTGAAAATTATTTGAAACTGCAGATACAACACAAATTACTCGAGTTTTTGGAATTTCTATTGCCATATTCCCTTATCTCATCCATGAGGGATCGGAGTCCACAATTTTGTCCCGGTAAAGTTGATTCTGGAACGGAATAGAATAGGATTACTCGAAAGTAAGTTGATTGTGAGTTATGATTGCCAAGCATGAATGTGACCCATTTTTCATTAGAATCACTCCATCTTACTGTATTTGACATGTTACTTGGGCTCTCAGGTCCGCATCCATCCTTGGAACCTATTGTTGGCTACAACAATAACACTGATGCAGGGAAATTTCCCAGGTTATCAGGAAGTTGAAAAGCAAACCTATTATGGTTTATCAAATCTGAGGTAATGGCTTTACTTCCTTGCTTGTAACTTGTAAAGCATTAATCCTGGTGTTGTCGAAGGAACTCAGTCGGACACACCTGGTCTGTGTATAAAACAGTTTCATCTCCTGTGCATAACAATGACGCTTATCTCCCGGTATTGGGTTGAATCCCCACTAAATTTAAGTTTTGAGTTCACAATGGCAAGTGGGGTTTCATTTCCATCATTTACGTAACTTCATGGAATAATTTGGGTCAATTTGGAAGAATATAGAAACCCCAACCTCAACCTCAGAATTTTATTTTTATCATATCTCAAAATCCTAACCATTATTAAATCCCTCATATCATGATGTAAAGATTTCAAAAATATATATATATTTTTAATGGCATTACTGGCTTTTATAAATACACAAGGCAAGTTGATATTAAAGTACTATTAGTTGATACGCATATTTAATATGGTGGTTTGGGAACTGAAATTCTAATTATATTTGTAAAACCCATAATATAGTTAATCAAGTTAAAACCTTGTATCTATTTCTCGACTTAAGTAAAAGGTGTCGATACCCTTGATTTGTTCCATAAGTTACTTTTAGGTTTATTTTGGTAATATTTGCTTCAATTGTGCACTATTAGCTCAATTTGATTATTTACTATCCTTTATTAGCTTATAGCATTGTTAAATAAATAACACTTAATATTGACTCTAATTTACTCAATCAATATCACTTGTTTCATTTTTACATGACTCTTTAACATCTTCATTGGCCACCCTACTTCATTCAATTTACTTATTAAACTCACATATATTAGTTCTATCCAACATTACCTTGTTACTTCTACACTAATTCCATATCTTGCAATTAGTTTTTAGACATTTACTCTTCTTTTTATTTATTTAGATCACGTATCATTTATCACTTAAGCTTTAACTCAGTTGACATTGTTATTATTGTCACAACTAGGAAGATGTGGGTTTGAGCATGTTTAAGTGTGTCCCTCCGATTTAAGGGTACATATCATTTATTAATCAAGCTTATCATAATAACATAATCAATTGTAGAGTAAAAAGTCTACATTCTATTACTTTTTCATTCATTAATATTCAATACATGTTTAATTACCATTCACAAAATTGATTTTCACATTTGAAAAAGTGGGTGCTACATGGGTCATATGTATGTGAATGGTAATGATCATATTAATAGATAAAAAAATGTAATGGAGTGAATCATAACCAAAACATCTTATTCCCCCCTCAACAAAAAAAAATTCTCTTACACTCCTTTGAAGCAAGCCAAGATGGCATCCATTTGAAAAACAAATTTGAGAGATAAAAACAATTTATGGCTTCGTTTGTTCCATTGAAAATGGTTTTTGGAAAATGATTTTTGGAAAATGACTTATTGTTCTGAAAAAGCTAATATTTTTTGGTGTTTGGATGAATATGTGTAAAACATTTTGGGTTGTTTGGCAAATTTGTTGAAAATATTTCATAAAAGTTGTTTTCAATGAAACAAATGTATATTTGAGATTTATGATAAAGAGTTTAAACGAAGTAGTGAATTGATTACAAAGTGATGTTAATGTGTAATTATAATAAATAATGAACATTTATGATGTTAAGGATTAAATTGTACACTTTATAAAATTTATAATTGAAATAAGAGAAGTGATTTGTATGAAAAGTTGTTATGTGAAATAAGATATTATAATGAATTATTTGATTAAAGTGCTTATAAGTTGAAAAATAAATTACATGGTAATAGGGACTAAATTGAAAAATGTACAAAAATTTAAGTTTGAAACAATTTAATATGTGAATAAGGAAATTATGAGAAAAGTTTAACGAATGTGTCATGAGATGATGAAATACTCATAAAGTACTATAAAAGTGAAATTGTGGAAAAATATGGAATTTTTATGATGATAAGGACTAAATTGTTAAACTTGAGAAAATGTGTGGATGAAATAATAAAAGTGAAATACATAGAAATTTGATATGTGAAACAAGATATTGAGATAAGTTATGTGATTAAAATGTAACAAAGAAATTAATTTAATATGATTAATTAGTGAATATTGAACTTTTATGACAAAAAAGGATTAAATTGAAAAGTTATGAAAATTTATAAGAAAATATTTGATAAGTGAAGAATGTAGTAGAGAATGTAACATCTCGGTGCTTTAACTCTGTTCCGGTCGAGTATGGAAGTGACAGTAAATAGAGTCTTATCAGATTGAAAAATATCTTAAAATTTTGGTAAGACTATTTACGAGGATAAGAGGATAATTTTACGTTGATTGGAGAACTTTTTACTTTGACTAACCTATTTTATATGAAACAAACATTGAAAAAAGCTAAAAATATTTTTTGTAAAAGCCTTTACATTTGAAATCTAAAATAATTACAATTTGAGAGTTAAATGACAACAGCTAGATATAACTTTCAACAAATATTTTTAAAAAATGGTGCAACTATTTAAGGAATGTTCCCTATTTGTTGGGAAATATATGAAGGTTTGGCCTTGATAAGTTGCTCTTGAGACTTTTTAAGCTATCACTAAAAATATGTGATGGTTCCACAAAACCTGTGGATCATTTAAATCACTTCATAGCCCTCCATAATTTCAGCAAAATTCTTGAACTTATTCGGTGCCATATCTTTACAACGACTCTCAGAACCTGGTGGTATTCATTCATCATAGGATTGATTGTGAATTTCGATCAATTAAGTAGGAATTTTATGGCACATTTTGCTAGTGTAGAGTAACCTTCAGAACCTCAAAATCAAGATGAGACTTTGTGAGAATATATTAGGTGATTGCATGCAGCAACAAAGTGTTCATTTCTGTAAGACATAGACCTTTGCGATGCGTACTAATCGACGCATAGCCGACCGGGCTTTATCAATTATTAAAAGAAAGACAATGTGATATGCCGAGGCATAAAAAATTGAGCTACCGAAATGAAAGATCGAAAAGGTTGACAAAAAAGAAATATAAGTCGTTCTGGTCAGAGAAGAAAATGGATAAAGCCAGTTACAAAAACGACAGTGAAACCAACAAGGAACAACAGTCTCCGGGGAAGAAACGAGAATGGAATCATGAAAGAAGGATTAGGGGTGCCACCACCACCACTGATGAAGGGAGATCAAAGTCAATGAAATCCTAGAAAGCATTGTGAGCTTCATACATGCAAGGTAGTCCATAGAGGAATGCATCAGTTTAAACAATGCGATTGAAGCATTGATTCTGAAAGGAGATTATGACGATATGTAAAATCTAAATCTCCCACCATAGAGAACCAGCCTGCTCCACATGCGCCACAGTATGAGGCTGCGTGTAAGTGGCCAGTAACTAGAGCAATCAATTTTATAATTGCGGTAATGAGTAATGGGCGGCAGAGTGTGATGGTATTAGATACCAATCTTTCTAAAGGTCAAAAGAAATCCAAGAAATTATTCTCACATAACATAATATACGAACATATCAAATTAAATCTCTTAATATATTTTTTTTATGTAACCATAAGTGTTATATTAGATTTGAATCAAATTTCAGATCAATCTATTTTGATTGGCTGCTTCTATATGTCGCTGCTAACAAATACTACTATTTTTTTATTTTGAATCTTCCAAATCATTCCCAAAAATCCGGGCCCATTTTTTTTTATCCGGAGAAAAAGATTCATTTTCTTCCTAAGAAATAGGAGGTAAAGCTGATAAAATTTTCTTTTTCGATCCATCCCTGGAATTGAATACCTCATTTAAAAATTGTTAATCACCTAAGTACCCTTGTAGTAAGAATTGGGATTATTAACACGTCGGGTTAAGTTTTGCAAAGGTAAATTAACCTATTTAATTAAAGTAAAGCACTTGGGGGACTAAAAGTGCAATCTCAACAACTTTCCTTTAACAAAATTTTAAAACCAAGGGTTAATTACTAACTACTCATATGGAAGTGAAGGATTGATGATTAAATTTGTTTACAAGTTCGCAAAAACTGAAAAGAGTGACAAATATAAATTTTAAAGAAGATGAAGATACATGCATGTTGTATGGTCATCAATAAAAGAGATATTTTGTTTGTTGGGTTAAATTCTGCTATTAGGCAAAAGTTGTGGATTTAGTCAGTATACTTTAATTTGATTAATTTTAGTCATTATATTTTTTGAATTGGTCAATTTTAGTTCATGTATTTTTTGAATTTTAAAATTTTAGCCTTTACCCAAATAGTATATGCTAAATCCGTTTAGATTCAACTACTAATCCTATACTATACGTATAATTGTAGGTTTAATTCATATTTTTCAATTGGACCATTTTAAGACACGGAATTTGAAATTTATGCAAATGACAATCGTTAATCTATTAACTGAATCTTTAGTAAGTAGCATGTGAAAATAACAAACTTACTTGATATTGCACATATGATAATATGTTTGGCGTATTAGATTTAAGAAATTAACTTAATAAATTTTACAGTTATTAAGTGGTGAGAATGGGAGTTTTAAAATTTGAAAAGTACAAGGACTAAAAATAATTAAATTAAAGTATAAATGTTAAATCCACAATTTTTACAAAATACAAGAACTAATAGAAAATTTTAACTTTTTTTTCATTAAAATACGCAGGGGAAAGGGTACACAAATATCCATGACTTATTAAGTTTTCGTGCTTTCGAAACTCATTTTATGGATCTATTATTCAAGGTTTGTTGGATAAAAAAGAAATAGGGTCAACATCATTCAGCAACTGTAATTTTAACTGTAGGTCCAAAGCAATCTTGTTGAAAACGATTACAATTAAACTTGTTCAAGAGTCGAGTTTAAGTTTTTTAATGTAATTTTCTCTAATTCAAGTCAATCCAACTCGACTCATGAACAACTCTATTTGAATGTAATTTTCTCTAATTCGGGTCTATCCAACTCAGACTCATAAAAAACTCTAATTACTGATACAACACAAACATAGTAAACAAGTACTATGTAACTCTTTCTTGAGTTTTTCTAGACATTGTGATTGTCATCAACTTCGGGATATTCAGGTATAATCTTCTTCCAGAACCAATGTTTTCTCCACAGAAATATAATTTCTTCAATTGGAACTCCCTTGGTTTCCGGTAAGAAAAAGTAAACGAAGACGGTCATTACAGTGATCCATGATGCAAAGAACAAGAAGATCCCGAACTTGAAATGGCAAAGCATGGCTAGAAAACACTGAGCAATGATGAATGTGAAGAGGAGATTTACAGCAACCGTAATGCTCTGCCCTGCAGACCTGATTTCCAGTGGGAATATCTCACTTGGTACAGTCCACCCTAATGGACCCCATGACCATCCAAATGCCAAAACAAACAGACATATCACTATCACAACCAATATTGAGTACCCTTTTGATAGTTCTTGGTTGTCCCCAAATTTCACCCCCAAGATTATGGCAACTATAACCTGTATTCAATGGCAGACAATGCAACATGCTTCAGCAAAGTTCAATGTGTTATTATATGTTGAGAGAAAGAATGTTTAATATATTGCACCTGACATATAATCATTTGTATCCCGCCGCTGATAAGTAAAACTCTTCGACCCAATCGATCGACTGCCGCAATGGAAATGAATGTAGATCCTGCAAGAACTGCTCCTGTGACAGCTGATGAGTAGAGTGAAGCATTTCCTCCAAATCCCATGCTTTGGAACAACACTGGTGCATAAAACAGGATGGAGTTTATGCCTGTTAGGATTTGGAATGTTGGCATGCAGATTGCCATCACGAGTTGAGGCCTATTCCTTTTCTTAAGGATGTTTCTGAAGGGATGCTTGATTGAATTTGCCAACTCACTGGCATCTACCATGTCTTCGAATTCAGCATCAACTTTATCGGTTCCTCTAATCCTTTCCAGAACCTTTCGGCCTCGCTCTTTTGATCCCATTTCGATTAAACTGTTTGGTGTCTCAGGAAGAAGGCACCCTCCCACTGTCATTAACGTTGCTGGTATTGCTGCTAGGCCCAGAGACAACCTCCATCCCCATGGCTCAAGCTTTTGAGTTCCATAATTTACCATGTTTGCTGTAAAGATTCCGAGCGTTGTTGCTAACTGAAACATCATGTTGAGGGCTCCTCGAAGATGAGTTGGTGCCATTTCAGACAGATATAATGGAACAGCCTTCACAGTAAGCATGAAAAAAAGCACGGCTCAGAAATATCTACCAAACTATCTCATAGATCAAGTAAAACATATTAGGCATTGCTCATTGCCTGTGATTAGAGGCCAATGAATTACTCCTATGCTTCAAAGATATGGAGAAGGGGAAATTTTATTCACTACAGGAAGATCAAACAACGTTATTACCTGGTTTCCGAATCCTATCCCAACCCCGAGCATGATTCGACCAAAGAGGAGCATTGCCAGATTTTGAGCTGCGGCATTGACAGTTGCTCCAACAAGGAAGCTGAATCCCCCACAAATTATACTTGTACGACGACCATACTTCCTGGTTATAGGAGATGCCACCAAGGATGCAACTAGACCGGCAAAGTATAACGACGAGGTGAATGCTGCGAGCCCTTGGTTGTCATACTTGCAGTAGTTGTTTTCATGGGCATGCTGCTTGCTTATGTACACCGAATGGAAAAATTCGCGAAGAAATCCATCCATGGATGTCACTCCACCTGATGAACCATTGTTATGAGGTTCAAAACAACATCAGTTACAAAAAATTTCATAACCCCTTTTTGGTTGCCAATAGAACTCTTATACAAATACCCTTTCTCCAAAAAGATTGAACAGAACAGTCTCGTGTTTCAAATGAATGCTAAAACCAACAATCTACACAAAATCTCTTAATCTATGAACAGAATTTTGGATTAAAAAGACAGAAAGTACCTGAAATTCCAATGTCATATCCAAAAATTGATCCTCCAACAGCTGCAACAATGCATGCAATAACCACATACAAGGTGACCCTTCCTTGGTACAGCTCTGCTCTCTCCTTGGCCACCCCAGTTGGAACTAAACCCCCAGCAGGCATGGTTGAAAAGCTTTTGCCTTTTTCTTTTTTCTTCCTCTTAGGGACACACAAAAAACCAGATAAAATACAAAAGGGCAAAAACCTCTTCAACGTTCACCACCACTGTTTCTTCTCTTATTGAAGATTTTAAAGCCTGGTTTCACAGTGGTTGACTGAAGGAAAACAACCCCCCACATGATCTCCAAAAGGTAGAAAATTATTTTCCATAGTGTTCATCTCAAGTATCTGTCAAGGAATTATTTTAATCCATTTATTTAATCTACATGTGCCGGCAAAACAAAAAGTCTCTCACAATCTTTGCCAACATTGGATTGGATATAGAAAAAAGTCATTAGTACAACACTTTGCAATGCATTTTTCATAAGTTAAAAAGGCAACACCTTTTACCTTGCAAACAAAAAAATAGGTTCAAAATTCATGATAATTAAATTTCTGGGTTATTTAAAATTTACCTTTCTGGATTTTTTTTAACTGAAATAGAAATGAATTGGTTGAAGACCCGTCCTGTTTACCTGAGAAAGAAAGAGAAAATTTAACAAAAAATCTCTTTCTTAAAGCAGAAAGTTTGTGTGGTTTCTTTTTCAAGTAGTCTTTAAATTTTAGCAAATAATGGATTGAATTGAACATGCTAAAAGGGTTGCCAAATTAAGTAAGAGACTTCTATATATATAAAATTGTTCAATGGGTGAACTTATATTCTAAATATAACAAGATTTCAATGGCGTTACTGACATTAATTTTACGAAAATATTCTCTCTCTCTTAAACAAAATATCAGTTTATTACTTAGATTGTAATAAGGGTGTTTAAATGGTCAACCCAACTAAATTAACATTAATCCAATTATATAATCTTTTAATTACTAAAATATTTCAGTTAATCGAATTAATCGAAATTTATATGTTATTATTTTTTGATTAAAACAAATGTAAAATATAAAAAAAAATACATTGAAACTAACCAAAATATATGTTTTATCTTGAAAGTTAGTTAAATTAACCGAAATTTTATGTCTTGAAACACTAGATAATTAAAAACATAAGTCTTTAAATTAATACATAATATTAATTATTATGTTCGATTAATTCGAATAATTACTCAATTTCGAATCGAATTAATTGATAATTGAAATTTTAAAAATCATTAATCGACCTCCAACCGAACTAAACTGTTTAACCGATTTTTTTTTCCCATATCACATGCCAATCATTTATACATATAAGAAGGGTAAATTATATAATTCGTGACTCAATTTTCGTATTTTTCATTTTGAGTATTTAAAATAAAAAAAAAATTGTATTTTAGACACTACCATTAACCTTTGTTTCTTTTTGTTTTAATGGCAATATTCATTTTAATTACTCAATTTTAATAAAAAATATTTTATTTTTAAAATTTTTTTCCACAGGGAAAACCTTTGTTTTCGACCCAACTTTCTACCATTTCATTTTCTCACGCATTAAATAATTAAAAATTAGGGTAGTGGGAAGATCTTTGTTTTCTACGCAACTTTTCATCATTTCATTTTCTTACACCATTAAATAATTAAAAATTAGGCACACACTTGCTGAATAAAAAAAAAAAAAAAAAAAGGGTTATGGGCAATGAGATTATTTAAATTTAAAAAAGAAAAAGACTGTTTCTGACCAAAGTGAAGTTATTAAGATTATTTATGGTTAAAAGTAGAAAATATTTTTAATTTTTAAAATAATAAGAATTTTAAAAAACTCATAAATATTATTTTTTGGTAATTTTTTAAATTGAATTGGTATTAAAATAATATTAAATCTTTTCAATAATTTTGAAAAAATAATATATGTTTTAAATTTTTTGAATAAAATAACTTTTAAATTATTACAATTATAAGATTTTTTTTTTAAAATTAATCTTATTGTTATTATTTTCATAATAAAATTCTTTATGTTACAGTTAATTATAATTAATTTTCATAAATTAATTTGTTCATTAGCACAAATTTCTTCTATTTATTTTAACATTTGACATCTCTATTTATTATAATCATTTTAATTTAGTATTTTCAAACTTCAAAATAAAATATATTTTTTATATACTACTAACATGTATTATCGATTTTTTAAGTTAAGATTAAATTTATTTTTTATTTTTTTAAAAAATAATTACATTGACAAACACTATTAGCCTGTATGTCCCAAGGGTATACAAACTAGTTATATATATACTATAACAATTTGAGGTTACAATAAAGAAATAAATAGTTATATTCACATTACAGTTTTTTTTACACACGACACCCTCTATTTGAAGCACTTATTTACAATTTAGGTAAATTACTCTTTTACTCCTTGCTTTTACAATTTTTTTAAGTTATTTCATATTTTAAATATAAAGTTAATTTTAAATAAATTATTTCTTTATTTTCATTTTTTACTTAATTGAATAAACTTTTAATGTTAATATATTATAATTAATGAATATTAAATTGTTAAACATAAAATATAGTTTAAAAAAGACACATATTAATCAAATCTATGAAATTAAATTTATATTTTTTAAATATCATAAAAGTTAATTACGTTCACCGATTAAAGTATATAAAATATAAATATAAAAATACAAAAAATAAAATTTTAACAATTTTAACATCAAAATAAATTAATTTAATAATAATATATAAAATAAATATCTTGTTAGAAATTATTAACATTATTATTTAAATTATAATATATTAATATTAATATTCAAACAATGATGAATTTTTGTATTAGTTAATATTTAATATTTTTAAAATTAAGTAACATTAATATAATTTATTCTAAATTAGTTAAATATTTTTAAAAATATTTTTAATTACATTGCATTTTCAATTTATTAATAATTTTTTGAATAAATTCATTAAAAATTTTAAACAAAAATTAATATTATAAAAAAATATTATAACTTTAATGTAAGTCATGCATCGCACGAGAATATATATATAAACACACATATTACAAAGTTTTATCTAGAAGGAAATTTTTAACCATGTAGACATTTTAAGTTATTTACATAAAAATAAATAAATGTAAATTTGTAAATTCATAAAAAAATTCAAAAGTAATAATGTAACATAAAATAGATAAAGAATTTATTCCTTCAATTCATAATATGGTTGATTGATTCAATTTAATTAAAGAAAATATTAAAATGAATTAAAATTGATTGTATGTTAAATAATTAAATTCATAAATTTTAATTGACTTAATTAAAGTAAATATAATAAATAAAAGTGAAGATATATTAAATACGTATCGATTAATTTCTTTTCTCCTTAATCTGTCTCGACCCAAATTTCAATTAAATAATTTTAAAATATTTTTTTATTTAAATTTCATATAAAGCTATAGATTTTGTTATTTTAATATTGTAAATTACTAAAAATGAAATAGAAGTAGAACAAATTTTTATTATTATTAAAGATTAAACTATTATTTTCTTCTTAGTTAAAATGAGGTAAAATAGTATATTTGTTTGCTTTAAAAAATTCAAATGTGAAAATTGAAATTAAATTTTCTTTATTGTATTTATTAATGAATATCATTCATTATTAAAACTTAATACTAAACATGGGATCCACTTCAAATATAAGTAAAAAAGAAAATATTTTTTTAGATAAAAGAAAAGAAAATTGAAATTGATACCACTAACTTAAAACTCAATGTTTTCATATATTTACTTCTGTACTTCTTTTATGTTGTATAATTACATGTAATTAGGTTTAGGTTTTGTATTCAATCTTTTTGTAATTTAACATTTAATTTTGATTACACAAATTTAGGAGTTAAAAAAAATATGGTTTTAATTATTTTAATAATTACTTGGTTTTGTATATGTAACATCTCAGGGGATTCAAAATTTGAAAATTTGCAATTTTTATAAAAAAAGAAATATCAATACTATTTTTGGCATTAGTTATGGAAAGTGAAAATTTGTATATTATGTCCCAAATTTTGAGATTTTTACCATCAAAGGTTATAAAAACATTAGGAAACATAAATGGTGTAATTACCATTTTAGCCCTTAAATGATAGAATATAGCAATGCTTATGATTTTTTTTTTTTAACGATCTCATTATATGTTCTGATTATATTTATTTTCTTTTTACACAATACCTAGGATTACTAATAGTGTTTCCCCAACTCATAAATAAAAGGATAATACATTTCGACACACTCAAACTCATATCCTTTTATATTGATAACAATGCTCATACTAATTAAATTAAGACTGAATCGGTATTTTTTTTTTATTTTTGGCATTTCTCTGATATTAAAGAGAATGTTTATGTAAGTGGTCTCCCATCAAGGCATTCAAATTGAAGATGAATGCCAGCCTTTAAATGTGGTTATGTTTAGCTACACGTCTCTCAGCTTCAGCCAAAAAATGGTACACCTATCTTCACTTCAATTATTAACTGCCATGTTTAAATCATTGAATAAGATTAGACAAGTTTGAAATCTGGTGGCCCAATCTTTAATTTGTATTTAATTGTAACTTTAGAAAAAAATTATTTGACTTTTGGGTGTAGAAATTTAGTTTCCTATCATTCCAAGCAAAGGGCTCTTGGGTTACAAACTTTTTTCTTAATTTCTCACTTAACTTAAACCTAATTGGCCCTATTGAAATAATAATAATAATAAAGCAAAAAAAGAGAGGGGTGTTCAGTTTGTGCGTGTTGGTATTTGATATATTAGTAGTGTACTTTTTCTTACATAAATAATTTTAAAAAAACTTATCACATATTTTTTAATATTTTACTATATTTTTATAGGACACTTGTCAATCTTTTAACCCTATTTGTGGAGTCAAAAAACTTCATTATGAAATATTATTCCTTAATTTTTGTATAAGACAAATACACTTAACGAAAATTGGAATTCTGTTGTTGAGTTTGCCCCATTACACATCTATGCAACATCGTTCTTCTAATAAGTTGTATAGTCATGACTATTTATTCATCTGTTAAAATATAACATGTTAGTATTGATATTATAATAAAGTTTATAATTTACCTTCTAATAGGAGGAAAAATGTGTGGAGTAGAAGTGATAGGGACTATCCATGACAATAGATATTACCCCAGGATAATAAAATCTATAAAGGCATGCTAAAACCATAGATCCCCAATTATATGTTGTGGTTGTTTGGAAATCAACAAATAATGAAATATACATTGAATGAACTTTGTTCTCGTACTTTTTTAACATCAACTTGCTTTCGATCAGTTGGAGGATGTAAACTCTAACATATCGAATAATCTTTAGAGGAGTTTGATGTAGTGGGAGTTCGCTAAAGTACTTCTTTAGTCATGTAAAGTTAATCTAGAAACCATCAAAATTAGACTTCAAGTTGGTGATATGTCAAACGCTTCGACAACTTATGTCCCCGAATTCTTACTAGAAATTTCTGTTACTGGTATCTCATTAATAATGCTACTTCTTCTAATGTTATTGTAGATTAACCTCATAAGAGATGAAAAGTATGAGTATTAGGCCTCTATCGTTCAATGATAACGAAAAAAAAATGTCAACATGAAAGTAAAACCCTCAATTTCACAAATGTGATAGAAATCAATTTCTTTTAAATGATTAATAAGGTTATTTTATTTTCATATTATTACGATACCAAGACACTAGAGTTCCATCCATTGTTGCTACATGCTGAGCAACATGTTTTTCCAATCACAATAAGGAGGTGGTTATTATAGAACTTCAAAATTGAAATTTAAGAACAATTGGTATTCATCATGATAAGAGTGTGCTCATATGTGCCTTGTGACGTGGGTTTGAATCTTTTATGGTATACTTGAGGGTGACAAAACATTGAAGGACATATGAGGCCCAAAGAGAACAATTTTGGATTATGTTCTATTGATACAAGGTTTCAACAAGGAGATAAGGAGAATGTGGTGGAGATAAGAGAGCCAAGTCATTTGTGACATGCAAAGAGCCGAAGTAGAAAATTGAAAGAGGAGAGGAGAATGAGGAGGAAGCTTGGGGAAAACACTTAAGTTTTCCTCGGGGAAGAAGGGAGATCCTTTCTTTCTCGTGCATTAGGGTTTATATAAGGGTGTTTCTTATTTGGTAGTGTCATGTAGCCAACATTATGGAGCGTAAACCTGTCCATATGGTCAACCAGGTGGCAAAACCATTACAAGTCAGTTGTTGCCATATGTAGTGCTATTAGGTCTTGCTTTTACATTCTCATTCTCGAGGTTGTATAAGGTTGTTGTGCTTTAATGGTCCCTCAGTGGTCCCCATGAAGGGTCCGTAGTGTATCGTCTCTAAGACAACTTAGGTAGGAGCCGCAAATGGTTGCAAACGGTTTCGGGTAAGGAGTCACCACAAAAGGTATCTAGCGGAAAGTTACCTATGAGTCACATCCAATGGAGAGTCATTACTAAGTCATCCCATGTTCTAACACGTGTCATTGCTGGTGTAGGGGTATAACATGTTCTCATGGCACGACCCATGTTCTACAAATTAGGTCGGGTTATGACATAGGGTTCTCCAAATTTTAAGTTCTTTTAAAAGATTGTGATTTCAACCTATCAAAATTAGGAAGGGGATTATGAAAGGAATATGTGCATTAAAAAAGACCTTGACACCCATAAATGTCAAGATCTTATTATTCTCGAGGTTCTTTTTCTTGATCACTTCCTTAATTTTGATGGATCAAATTCATGATTTTTTTAATTTAAATGGTTCGCTAAAAAAATATTTAAGAGAAATAAAAAAAAAAAGGTTAGAATTCACAATATTTTAGCGAATAACTTCCATAACGTTGTATTAATATAGATTCTATTATGCACTAAAAAAATATATTATAAAAGAATAAATAAAAAACATATTGAATTTGTTAAAGTGAAGTATGATTTTCTGAAATATAACTTTTAATATCTAATTTCTCTAATGTCAGTTAGTGATATTTTTATTCCTATACCCACAACGTTGTGCAGGTTGTATTGAGAAAATATTTGGTATAATATCATTATAGATTTTAGGCTTCACAAGTAAAATTAAAAAATTAATAAGTAATTATAGTAAAATATTAAAAAGTAAATATTTTAAAAACATAACTTTTAAAACTATTTATAAAATAAAAAAATTACCTGTATATCAAATATAAATCCATATAGTTAAATATAATATTTATATTTTATAAAAAGAGCATTTCATTTTCAGTAGTCTTTTATTACAAGAGCATCATCTATGGAAAACTTTTTAACTTCGAGAATGCATTTCTGATTTGCATTTGTTGTTGTTTTTTTTCAATTAACTGTTATATTTTCTTGATGTGTACTTTTACATGTCATAAGTAGAGAAACCTCAAGTTAATGTGTTCATATTGGGCAAGCCTCTAATCAAGCAAATCTTGAACTACAGTAGATTGATGAACTTTCGTGAGTCCACCTTTGTAAGATGCACATGAGATTTCCATTACTTAGCTGTTTTGAGAAGTCATATTTTAGGATATTACATCACCGCCACTGTAAAGAAATAAGGTATAACTTAACTATCGGTGAGCTTAGGACACATGAACATCTTTGTCTCTCATATATAAATTCACCCTACATTTGAGAATGAGTCAAGATACATAGACCACCTTTTCTTTCCCCTCATTCTCCTCCTACCAACACCAATCTCCTAAGACCACTTTATCACCATCCAATAGCTCTCCGCCCAACCGAGGGTGAAACACCACCACCACTACATCCATCTCTTCCTCCTTGTTAATTTCATTGATTAACAATTTTTAATGAAAATAAAAAATTATTCTAATTTATATTTTGTAGAATTTATTATTGTAATTTAAATTAAGAAAAAAATTATGAATTCATGCCATAAATCTAAATTCAAAACATATTTGAATAATGTTTCGAGTGATTAAATTGATGATATATGTGAATTAATTTAGAGATAAATTACTTATTCACGACATGCATATTTCTTTACCTTTAAAGTATAAAAAAAATTATACAAAATTATACAAGTTAATAATATGCTTTACATAAACTGCTTGTTTGTGTACGTTTTTGAGTCATGCCATGTATTAATTATTTGACTGTTGTATTTGTTTCATGTCTTAATTCATTCAAATTTCGTAAGATTTTAAAATAGTGATTCGGTTTTAATTATTATATTTATCTAATAAATATATCATTGTATCTATTATACATTAATATAAATATAAATATTATATTAAAAACCTTAATATAATTTCCTCAAGCATAAGGAGGCTGGATTCTAATTTATCTTAAACGTCACCGTGAATGGAGATGTAGTATAATTTAATTTTTCCTATTCTATATGGCTGAGTCTTTCATTCACTTCATTATCAGGATATTGACTATCAATAGTTAATCATAATTATTTCTCGTTTGACTCTGATTTTTTAATTCTATATATTGAATTTTTTAGTATTTTAAACAATATCTACGTGTGTCTTTGTATATAATATTATTTCTCAATGCAGTAGTTGTTATGGGATTGTCAATGCAATAGCTGTGATTAGGATGCTCATTTTTATAAATCTGAATAACATAGAAGATCATAATTTCACTAGAGTCTAATCCTTCCTATGATGTAAAAAATGATGGATTTGGAAGGAAAAGCAATTTACTATGCTATACCTGCAAAAGATTGATTTTTCTGGATTGTTATATTTGTTGGTGTAGAATAAGAAAACTAACCTGTAACCTTAACCATATGTAACATCCAACTGATTCCTAGAATGAAAAGAACATCGGAATACGATTATAAGACGGTCCAATGAGTATAGTTGTGTACCCCTTTGCTATTAATAATGTACCAATTAATATACAAACTGGCTTGCCCTGCTTTCTGGTTTAATCAACTTCAACTGTACTCAAAACACACCACTCAGAAAGCCCCTGCAACACAACAACATTTAGATTGGTCAACATCAAGAGAGAGTAATCGCAGTTAATATAAAGAACAAGAATGTTGATCTTACCAAATTCCAGAGGCTTTCTTATCTTTATTTCTGTAAAAGGGAAATCCGAATGAAATTATCACATTAGGAATTGTAAAAAAAGTACAGACAAATTAATGAATCCAACTTACCTTGGTTTTCCAAGGAACGCGTCGTTAATTTCATCAATGGTTGGCCTTTCTTTAAAAGTTGATAATGAAACATACTTTTCCTTCCCAGAAGGTTCATCCACCCTCTTGTACAGTTCGTAATCGTACGGGTATGTCATCCTGAAATCATGAGATATTGTACTTTATAAAGGCTATTCCACTGAAATTTTAACTGAGTAAATGTTTGGGGTTAAATATCACATCAAACGTTTCCATAGCACATGAGAATGACATCATATATCTAACAGAAGAGAATCAATCAACTCGGAAACCAGAAGACTGCATTTCTATCATCAGTTGCATTGGCAAAATATCTACCTTTGTTGAAATGAATTAGAATATAAGTTATATTGGGAAAAGAGAATCATCCTCCAGTAGGAATGGATAACAGATAAGGAGTTTTGATAGAAAACAGTTTGAAGAATTAAATCTCTATTGGAAAATTGTTCAAATCCTTTCCTATTCCATAAATTTCAATGAATATAAATGCTGGTTTTGTGCTAAAGCAGTATGCTAATTTTTTTAATCTTCTTCCTTCATTCTAGTTTCATTAAACTAGAAACAGAGAAGAACTTGAGAACTACTTCCTATTTGAGCAAGGAGCAATGAAGTCACTATAAGGGCTTTTTATTTGGAGATAAGGATCTAGGAAGTAGGATCCAAGCTTATAAACAGTTCTAATATACATTGCACTGTGGTTGGACTTCACTAGATTTCATGTATTACACACTTTAAAGTGCATCCAGATGATAATTGGTTTATAGAGGAAAAGGAATTGAAGAAGGATATCCTTAGCACCAGATATTTATAGATATATCCTGAATGGAAACTTACAGGCACAGTTTGAAAGATGGTAAGCCATTCCAATTAACCAAAAAACATGGATGACCATTCATATAGACTGACAAATGAGAGTTTGGCTAATGCTAACCCTACCTGATTGCACCCATAATTGGATATTGGGTTCCAGCATAATAGAGAAGCCTGAAAAAGTAGCAACTTTCAAAGGAAGCTGCATACTCCAGTCTCTTATCCCGACCCATAGTCTGTAAAGAAAATATACATTTAGGAACTTAAAAGGTGCCCCAAGTCAGCACAGAAATAGATTTTGAAAATATTTCATCGGTCCTATAATAGCATTTTGTTATTACTATGAATTTTCAATAACATTTCCTTTTATATCCAAAAGTGTATTCATAACATTTAAATTTAAAATATAAAATTTAATAATAACATGAAGAAAGGTTTTACTTACTTGCATAATACCACTTGAACCAGGCAGATCCTATATCCAAAGAAATTGAAAACTAAGCAGGTCAGAAATAGAAACAATTATTGATTACATTATACCAAAAATGGAGTGAGTTGAGTTGACCATGATGGATATTTGCTATAATATAGCCAAAAATGAAACAATGCATTTTCCAATGAGATAGGCTATTTCAGGCTTTGACTACATTGTGTAAGCATCATTAACTTTACCTAGGAATGAAGTTTGATATTATTAAGTTCAAGGCTTAGCACCGTAATATGCCGAAATCAATTCAATGATTTTCTTTTTCCTCAAATCTCTAACTCCTAGAGGTAAGCCCTATAGATATGCAAATGGTTTGAGCTGCATAAAGATTTATCTTTTATTTTTAGAGTGCAAAATCATTCAGTAAGATAATTCTTTTAAGTTCATATAAGAATCCAACCTTGAGTCTAGGATTGATGATTATAACTGGACGTTTTCCAGCAGCATCCGTCATCGCTCTTAAATCCTGCAAATTTAGGAGCAAGGTTAGAAACTAAAGTGTCCAGTGGAAGGCTCTTAGAACAGCATAGTAAAACAATTACTCTCAAGATTCTTACATCTATAATGCAATTCCCAACAGCATTTTGAGGAGCCACTAAGATGAACATATCATCTTCTTCATCAACCTCTTTTGCACCTGTCATTGCAAATGAAGAAAAAATTAAAAGAAGAGAATAATTTAATCATGCGGGTAGAAGGATAGTCCAGCTGATCTGTAAATCCATCTTATATAACTTTGCTTAGTATTTCACAGATCTAAGTGATGACATAGGTTTTACAATTATAGAAGATCTTATCCGGATATGCAAATAATCAAGGCAGTTTACTGTTAAGTTGTTGGCATGAGTGCATATAAATGTGAACAGAAGTGCTGCTCAAACAAGCTATGTGATCCAAGGACAACCAACCACTTATGTTGGAACATAAAAGTTTATGTGCGTCACTTGATAAACACAATTCAATATAGCCAAAGAGTTAAACTTGGTAGGCAGAAGGCGCACTGCTTAAAAGATTTTCCAAAAGTTGAATATAACAACTGTCCACAATAAGTTGCAAAATGATCAGAAGGAAAAACATATCAATCTTAATATATCAATGCTCCTAAATATATCAATATGACTCATGACATCTTATGGAGCTCAGTATGTGCACAGTCTGATGCAGAGGCATATAGATAGAAAGCCACAAGTCAAAGACTTTATTTCCAAGTTACAACAATAGCTTCAATCCATCTTTTCAGAATTAGTGCAACCATAACAAAGAAGAGATAAGTAGCAGATAGAGAGATGCACACACTATATATCCTACATGCCAATTGCCAAAAAGATATGTTCTCTCTTAGCAACATCCATATTTGCAAAATAACACGAACTTCGTTACTTTGACATTAGCAAGCAGTACCAGCAAATTTATATATAAATATTTTCTCCAAAATTGCCTCATACCTATAGAACCAATCTTGATAAATGTTCCCATAGCGCCATAATTACCCCAATCCATGAATTCCAAGATCTTGCGGGTACCAGCAAGTTGTAGGGGCATTCCTGCAAGTGCACCCTCTCCCATTGAGCCTTGTACACAAACCTAATAGAAGAGTGGTTAGAAATTCAGGAAAAATGCTAGAAACATTTCCAGAATTATATCATTAACAATTAATAGTACCTTGACACGTTTGCCATCATCAGCAAATGAAAGAGCAATGACTCGAACTAGCTCCATTAGTGTACCTATACGGTAAACATCCTGTCAATCAGAGGATAGGTTAGCTCTAAAGAAATTTATTGGTAAAATATGAAGACAATATATATAATGATAATCTCTCACCATTTCTGGGTTCAGCTCTGGAATATTAATCTCCACCTGTTGAACAAAAAAAAAAGAAAGCAATCAGCCTTGCTGGGAATAGCTTTCTGAATTTTACATCTATGAAACGTAGTCTCTCCCATTACAAACTCTATCTCTTAGTTAATATTATTGTTGATTGCTAATCCTATAAAGTATAAAGTACTAACATTACTCCCATGGCTTCTTTAGACTTGCTTTGACATGGGCATCCTCCATTAAGTCACATATTCTTACAGGAGCACTTGTACCCCTTTGCCTAACATGCCTAACCCATCTCAAGCATATGCCCTTAATCTGTGGATTCCTGCCTATAGTGAATGCCTTGTTATTCGACAAGTGGATCCATAATAAATGATAGTTTTGTTAACCATCCTAGACAGCATTAACAATGCATTTTTTCATAACAACAGTATGGAGATAAGAAGAAAATTCTTCGCATCATTTATGAAAGTTGTTAGAGAATATTTGTATAGTTGCAAAGATATGATTTATAGGGATTTTATTAGGGATTGCATTTTATTCTCTTTCCCTATTTGCTAAGTTGTAACATGTATAAATATGTCTCTCAGAGTAGAGTGAAATATTTACTTGTCACTCAAATCCATCTGTTCACCTTCTTCCTACAGAATTTCATTTTCAAAAGTAAAATAAAACTGCATATAATTCTCTAATCAATACCTCAAGAAACTTATGCAATCAGTGGAAGACTAAATTTGCTAAGCCTTGTGTCAAGGACCATGACCATGCTGTCATCTATAGTCATAATTAACTTTGCTGCATTCACTAAATGGAGAATTTCTATGTAGACCTTAGTTTTCCATTTTCAAAGAGAACACCATTCAGTTAAACATAAAAATAAAAATAATATTGATTCAAGAGGACATAACTGAAAGAACCCTACTATTCATGTGCTAGTAATAAAAGATTCTTTTATTTCTACAGCAAGGTAATTCAGTTCAACTGAATCAAGTACCAATTTCTGACCTTCAGTCGAGTTCTTCCATCATTTACAGCTCTCTGCGTGGCTTGTAGCACATCATCATAGAAATAATTCCTGATTTCTCTAGAATGAGGAATATTATTCAATCTGGTTGGAATTCCTCTCCATTTTTCCTGCCAAAAGCAAAACAAAAAATAGAACTGCAACTTTGAGTGAAAGGGATTCTTTTTATTTCTTGCCCATGACCAAGCTATACAAAGGACAGTCCTCCATTTCCTTTAACCTTCCCTACTATGGTGAAGGCAGGGTTTTACTCTTAGGTCTTTATATAGTAAGAAAAGAACCATTATGCTAGGTTGGATCATGACTATATAAATTGTATAAATGTTTACCTGGTTTGAAGATGCCTGATCTAAACGGCTTTCAGTTTGAAGAACTGGTTTCACTAAAAACAAGAAGGAACCGGGAAAAAGTCAAAATGGATAACTGAAGCTATAGTTAGTTAAGTGCAGATAGTATAAAGTCAGCTCAAATGAAGTTACTTTCGTGAACATGATAATCCTCAAGTAATAGACAGATAGTAAAAAAATGAAGTTAATAGTGTCAATAAAAGGAGAAAGTGTGAATATATAAACTGACGTTTTAGGAATAGAACTAAACAAACAAGGAAAACAGGGATCTGTCAGCATTTATGTAGACTAAGTGGCAGAAGCTATCAAAGATAGAAAGTGATCTCATGGATAATAAACTCAATTTAAACACTGAAACACAAACTGATCTTGAACCATGAAAATCTCTGTGAAAGCATAATCAAAGAAATAGGACATATAATGATTAAAATCCTTATCTTGTTATAAACTCGAGTCCATGGACTCATATTGACAATGCCATCTAACTTCTGATGTGATCAAAGGTTAAACCATCATCAAGTGCTTGGATTTATGTTTTATAGAACCATGTCTATATAAATAGCCATAAGTATGAAACAGAAAGGTCAACTGGAAACAGGTCTAATACGATACACATTGAGAAAACATCAACCATCATTTAGAAAGTAATTAAAAGGCCTCTATATTGTCCCCTCCAAAATTAACAGGTTGAACCCCCTCTGTAAGAATGAAAGTGGAAGACAGGATGAGAATATCTATATGATCTAAAGGTTTAATGCAGTAGGCTGATAATCAGTGTCGTCCTACATTTATCTCAACCAAATAGTGCCCCCTAAATGAGAAATTCAATAATCTATCCACAAAAGGCTTTCAAATACTGCAAAAAAGTTTCAGTTCCAAAATTGCCTTTGATAAAGCTTAATGAGAGTAGGAAAATTTTCTGTTAATACACAAGACAGTGCAAAGTAAGTTCGTACTCTACAACTTGAAATTTATTTCCACTTACCTGATTTTGCTGTTTTATCCTTCAGCAGTTGAGATAACAAGGAGTCTATATCCTTGAAAATTATTTCTTTTGGGCGGTTTCCATCAATCTGTGAGGGGAAAATTCATACAATGATAAAAGTAAGACAAAACAGGACTAGAGAAAGCATTTTAATTTGCCAAACCTTGTTGGTTATGCTGCTGTAAGTGGATGAGATTGCTGCAGCATTTTGCTTGTATATTTCTAGTCGTGACTTCACCTAAATAAAGCAAACAAAATGGAAAAAGGAAGGGGGGATATTAGGTAGCTAGCACACAGCACATGGTAAATTGCATTACATGAAATGAAGCATCTATTAGACAATAATTGTACATGGAGCTTTCCCTCAATACTTCATCCTATCTCTTCTTTCCTTTTGTAAGAGTGAGAGATAGAAAGAGGAAGCAACATCCTTGCTGATCCTCCAATCAATAATAGGTCTAAGGTAAACATTTAAATTAGTTTCAAGTAACCCAGAGGCATACAAGGACTTAGAAGCACCATAACAAGTATTTTTACAAACTTGATCCACAGGAAAATTTAGCGGTTCATCCTGTGATATAATAAAGGCTGAACTGCTAACGTGTAGCTTTACTTCAGAATAGGTTTATTAAGATATGTTCCAAGATCAAGTCATGCTCCATGCAGCACTGTTCAAGTTTGTTTAGTTTAAAATCAGGCCACAAGATTTGAATTTACTGCATGTCCAAATAGTACTTTGAAATGGTCATATATATATAACCATCAGGACAGTCCGTTATTAGTTCTTAAATGAGCTCAACCCAGAACATTAAGAGATGAGTTGAGATGGTTTCTGCGAGTTCTCTTGCAAGTCATATATTCAAATTTTTTGGATGTAAAGGGGAGATTATTTGCACTGAACAAGTTTTGTCTACATTTGTAGTAATAGAGTCCCAGCTCCAAGAATTTAGACAAGCCTCTCAAATAATTAGTACCATGCAGAACAATGAATAGTAAGCCAGATGTCTGTTGAAGATGCAATTGTTTCTGTCATATATTCACGCAACATCTTGGCACTCTGTATCTAAGCCAATGAAAAGCAACAAAATAAAAGAATATAAATGAAAGAAGTAAAGAGAATCATACTTTCTCCTCTGTGTCATCAGCACGGGTAACCAGTCTTGCTTTAATTTCTTCTGACTCAGGAGGGAAATTTTTCAGATGGTAAATTTTTCCAGTCACAGGGTCTAGCCTTCTACCAACACATCTGTCGATTAGAATTTCATCAGGAACCTGAATATTAAGAAATAAAGTAAATGTTTAAAGCATGTTTTCAGCCATAGTTGTCTACTTAAAATGAAATGCAATGAACTTGTCAGGGATTGAAAAGAGGTATGATCAATATTTACTCAGAATAAAATTATAAGAAGCAATGTAAACAAAAGATCTTTTGACGTGTTTGTAGAACAATACCTTGTAGCATTAAATTGAGATCTTATGCACACAAATAGCCACTTTATGAACAAAATTTATGACCACAGTTTCATTTGATGGCAAAATAACAACATATGGATGTGAGTGTTTGTGTGGAAGGAGGCTCTAAAATATCAGTATGCGAATCAAATATTTTCAAATAGTATAGTGGAAGACTATGTTGCTTGGATGTGCGTGTAAATGTTGGGCTTAGGTATGTGTCCAGCATTGAGCCGTTCGATTTTTCTTTCAATCTCTTTTCCCCTAAATTCTCAGTTCCTAAGTTGTTGTCTGGAGTTCTATGGTGATCAGTATCCCAAGAAACTCTCCATTGGGTAGGATTCGGTAACTTCCAAAACAATTGTCGAGAAGTTAAGCCGAACCAGCATAAGCGCATAAGATACATACATCTAGTACAATGTAGATATCTGGTCTAATATTCAATTCTTCCAAACTTTGAGCCTGGGCAAAACTCCTTGGGTATCCATCAAGAAGCCATCCTTTCTCCTTAGCATCTTGACGTGATAATCTGACTGTAACCATCTATAAAATGAATAAGAAATAGTTAATTTCTTAAGCATTTAAGGGAGGAATGGATAAAGAATAATATGATTTAAGTGGGAAGGTTGATGGTCGTACGGCCGTCACAATTTCATCAGGAACCAGACGCCCAGAGTTCATGAATTCTTTTGCTTTATTTCCAATTTCAGTCCCGGATGATACTTCTGCTCTTAAGAGGTCCCCAGTTGATATATGCACCAATCCAAACTGCCAGAATGAAAAACATAGATAACCATTTAAAAGAAAAGATTAAGGCATATGAAAAACTTCTTTAATAAGAAGACAGGAGTAATTGGTGTATTAAGAGTGAATTATGTTTTAGAAACATAAAATATAAAGTTATAATATTGCAAATACCACAGCTGCAATTTGTAGAAAAGACTAAGCTGTCTTCTTTTTAGAAACAGAAGGGAAAAAAGCAGTAATTCCCTTTAATTTACTTTATGAAATTATGGCTTTCTGTTGATTCACTGCACATAGGTAATTGCTTGTTTACATCAATAAAAATTTCACAAGATAAAAAAAGATGTTGCTTACTTCACCAAAATGTTTCACATGGTTTTCTTTCAAAATACCCTCTCCAAAAACTTTCACACCATGCAGGTTTCTTCTCATCAAAAAGTGCAAAGATGGATGCTTTTATATATATATATATATATATATATATATATATATATATATATATATATATTCAATCTAATAAGAGAACCATTATCAATAAGCAACAATATTATCTTCAATATAAATCGAGAAAAAGGAATGCCAATCATCAAAAGTGAAGGCCATGCAAATAGTCTTTGGCATATCAATTCTAAAGGATACAAAGGTATTTGTGAAGAAGGGAAAGCAACCCATCTTAATATATATATATATATTGTTTCCTTCATGTTTTTCCATTTAAGCATAACAGCTCTACAGCAGAAAATTATTAAGAATCCAATTCATGAGAGAGAAACAGATTCATTCCCTCGAAATTATTTCTAATCAAGCCTTCATAAAACAAAAACTCATAACCATTAGAATAGACAAGGAGTGCAAGCAATGAAGAGAAAGTATAAACATTTGCATTTATTTGATTCAATGGCATATAATAACTAAGAATACCATACTGTATAATATAGAATAAAACATCACACAGATTTTCATTGAGACCACAAGTAATATATTGAACTGAAGTAAATTATGCATACATTTAGTTACCTTTTGTACAATTAACTCACACTGGGTGCCTTTACCTGATGCTGGGGCACCTGATATCATCACCTTCAAAGGTTCATTTGTTGAACAACTTACCCTCAATCCCTGTAAACAGAAGAAAAGAAAACAAAAGAGGAGGAAAGAAAATGAACAAGTAAAAAATCTTCAGAAAGAAAGGAAAAGAAAAGAAGTAATTTTCAGTAGAGTGAAAAACCTTTTTTGGGGTAATCCTGAGATGGGTTTTGCTGCTATGGAGACGAAAAGAGAGAGGAGAAAGGTACGAGTAAGAAGAAGAGAAAGAAAGAGAAGATGGGTTGAGAGAGGGAGTTGCAGAGGCATTATAATTGGTAAGTGGATGAAGTGAAATAGCAGTAGAAGATGAAGAAGAAGAAGAAGTAGCCAACATTTGATGATGCTCTCTTTGAGAAGTGAAACTGTAGGAGAAAGAGTGAAACGGAGGAAAACAGAGGCTTTGAAATGAAAGTTGAATTATAGTTGATTCATGCTAACGGATCAATGGACACCATAGGTTTTTCCTTGTTTATATGTTTTTCTTTTTTCTTTTTCTTTTCTAAATTTCTCGGGCTTATGATTTTTAGGGTTTTTTTATATATATATATAAAGTGGATTTTCCTTTTTCAATTTATTTGTTGGTATCTTTTTCAATAATATTAAAAAGTTATTATTATTACGAGGATACCAAATCAATTGAGGAAAGTTTTTTTATATATTATTGCAAAAGTATTTATATCATTTAATAATTTATATAAAATCTTAAAAATGATTTACTAAAAAAATACAATATTAAAGTTTAAAACTTAAACTTGATAACTTCAGGTACTACTCGCTTTATTTAGTAGAGTGGAAAGAAAATTAAAAAAATAAAAAAGTTAAAGGATGAAAAACATAAATATAGAAAATATAATTTTTTTTAAATAAGTGTGCTTGTTAGAAAAGAGAAAAAAATTTTAAAAAATAATAATAACCTTTTTTCATCAGTTGCTTGATAGATTTAAAAAATGAGAAGAAAGGAAATGAAATTTTTAAAAAATATAGATACACAGTCTCTTTCATTTTTTTTCTTTTTATCATTTTAATTTAGAATGATTGATTTTTATAGATTAAGATGGAAAATGATCATCTCCCTTCTTTTCTTTCTCTCACTTTTCTCATCTATCAAGCACACTCAAATTTTATTTTTCCTCTTCCATCATTTCACTTTTTCACTCAACCAAGTACACCCTAAGACTTTATTTAAAAAATGAAATAAAATAAAATAAAATATTTAAAAAATGTATAATTTTGAACTAACATATCTCTATCTCACATTTCTTCCTACTCTTAACATTTCAATTTGAAAAAATTAGTTTTTATGTATGAGGATGAAAAGTAATAATTTATTTTATTTTCTTTCCTCTCACTTTTCTTTATTACTAACTACACTCAAAATTTATTTTCTTTCCGTTTTTTCATTCCCTCCTTTTATCCCTCCATTTTTTCATCCAACCAAACACACTTGAATTTTTTTTTTTTTTAAAAAACCTCTACTCAAGTAGTAGATATGATATAATATAGTGATTTATAATAAAATTTCCTTCATATTAATATGTGATCTTTTAATATTTTTTTCTTGGTGAGATTTTTTTTTTCACAAGCTTATTTGAATATAAAATAAGTATGTTTAAAAATTATTTTTCATGATAATTTTTTTAAACGGTACTACGACACTTATGAGTGATAAGTTATTTTATAGATAATGCAGTCATCATGCTTTATAAATTAATAAATTAGAGATTTTTATAGACTTAGTCGAAGTATAATTCTAAAATTTTTCTAGGCTCAAGTTTAAGTTCAACTTATTCAAATGACTTATTTCACTATTTAAAAAATAATAATAAGTTTTTTTTTATATTTAAACGATAAAATGTAAAATGTAAAATTTAAATCCAACCTAAAATAGATTGAACCAATTAAGTTGAGATTGCTCAACCCATAAATCCCTACGTAACAAACTAGCATAAACAAAATATATATTGCAACTTCTCTCAAGGAAAGTGCTCAACAGCTCTCTACTTAAAAAAATCATCAATACCACAAGGAGAATCTTCCAACAAGAGTAAGTACGCTCATTTGCTTGTTTAGCCATAAATTCAACAACTCTACTGCCACCTCGATTCATATGGACAAATTTAACATCCTAATTCCTACCACACATTTCCAAGATAGTTCTTACCAAAGCCATTATATTAATTTCGGGCTTTTCCTTGTAAATTGTCACATTCTACCAGAATCTTACGAGCATCCTTCCTCAAAGCAGATCATCTAATATGCCCAATAATTCTGCACTAATCATTGAGCACGCTCCTACATTCTTAGAAAAACTAGTAATCCAATTCCCTTTTGTCATTGTGAACCAATCCACCAACCAAAGTAGTCTAATTGTTGATATCCCTTGCGCCATCAACATTTAGCTTTAACTATCCTAGTCCGAGTGGTATCTACTCCACTACATCACTCTTATTTGAAAATTTATTCATATACAATGTCGTAGCTTGCTTAATATATTTAGCCTATGTTAAACACTATTTTAGCATAGAATTCCTAATTATAACGACCACATTAAACACTAAGTCATTCCTCCCTTTTCACAATTGCTAGCATACAATTTCAAGTGATACCCAATTTACAGTTTGAAGAATAAGATTAAAATTATTCCTCGAATTTACAAACAATTAATCCTTTAGACTAAGATTGAAGAAACGAACACGGGCTTATTGAAGAATCAATGCAAGCCAAATCTCTCTCGCTATACCAAAATCTCTTACTACGTAATAGTATGCTTACACAGACATTGGCATCTGACATACAATGAGTCATCAAACATTCCTCGACAGCTACATTCTCCATTAGTTATTAGTCGATTATGAGCATGCACCTAGAGAAAACTCTTTACCCATTGCAATGCATCTATCTTCCATATTAAAATTCAAAGCCAATTTCCTATATCACCTTCCATATCCTTAACTTTAATATTTGGGATAATCAAATGGGGTGCTCGACAATGGTGTAAAAAAGGGCCAATATCTAAAATCCATGTCTTCCTAAAAGCAAACTTCCTCACCATCTCCAATTGAGCAATACACATTCTCCTTTAAAGTGGCCCAAATTTTCGAAATCGATCTCCAAACAACAGAGAAGTTAGGCTAGTAAATGTTATTCGAAATTCCATCACCAATCTTATCTTTATTGGCGAGAATTTGATAGCCAAGTCTCATCATAAAAAATGTCTTAGGATTTGTCAGTTCCACAAGCTAAGTCTTTCATTGACGGTCTGTTAGAAACCATCACTCCAACTCAGTAAAGAAGATTTTCTTATATTATTGTTTGATTCTCATACAAAGCTACAAACTCATTCACTCTTTCTTAGCACATTCCAGTGGAAATCATCGTTGTTAGAAAAATAGTTTTTGTTGCACATCAGAATTTTAAATTTTTCATAAATTTGAACTTGGCTATGACATCAAATTCATCAAATTTAGTACATATGTTTGTTATTTAGGGAAATCTTTCAAATCTTGAATCTAATGTCTAAATCCTTTTTGGCTTTCAACCTAATAATCTTCTCTATTATTCTAAAACCCTTGGATACTCAGAGAATCGAACACAAGATAAAAATCGAGACTTTCTAGTCAGAAAAATTAACTTTCTCTAGGAAAATCCAAAACCAAAAAAAATCAATCTCACAAATTTAAATTATAATACAAGGATTATGAAATTATAATCTCATAAATTTATACTACGAGTACTCACAAATTTTTATTTTTTTTAGTTCAAAGAAATAATCCAAATAAATTTTTACTAAAATTTGCAGAGTATCCTAGTATATTTTCCTTATAATTTTCCACACCCCATAATCGTTATATATAGAAAAAAAATCACAAGAATCCTACTAGAATAAGAAGAGGAGAAAATAATATTTAATAGAAACTAGAGTTCTACTAAAACTCCAACAGGGATGGGCAGTAAGCATAGGGAGACCCTTCCTATGTGTGCCATCCACGTGCCCAGTAATTTGGCTTTTTAGCTCTTTCATGTATTGGGTATAATTAAATGTACAGTTCAATTTTAAATTAAAACAAGCTCATATAATTATCCAATCCAATAACTAATTTTTTATTCCCAAAATATTAATTCATTGGCTAGTTAATAATTAATTAATCTTATTAAATTATTTTTTTAACTCAATTCTAATATCATCAAAGTAATCACAACTTTATCGTATTATAATCTATGAGTAAATAAATTAAATTATTTTGTTTGATAAAACTGCCATACTACTTAAATTAACTTTTCACTTTGGACTCAATTATTTTATTACATTTAATTAAATTAATTTTTAAGGCATCTCTTGTTGCTTCGAGAAAATGCATTTACTATGGACAACAATTCATACAATTTATTTTTTATACATTGTTTTCATTCATTTATCAAAATGGTTCTTATCGTGCAATTCATTCAAAGTTGTATTGAGCTAGTGGAGGGACCAATCAGACTTATATAATTAGAGCTTAAATAGTTTGTAATTAAACTCCAACTTTTTATTTATTAATCACAAATTATTTCGTCATTGAGTTAACCCATTATATACAAAAGCAACTTAGATTTATGTTTTTTTCCAATGACATTGCCATCTGTGTGTTACCCTTATAGTGTATCATTGATCCTTTCGAGTTAAATTTCATTCGTTCAATATGATTCTATTCTATGTCATTGTCATCTCCCACAATGAAAAAGATTATTGCTAACAAATAGTAATGATTATCATTTGTCCTAGACAAATAACCCATGACTATATTCAGTTTTCATAATTCATATAATGCCAGTAAGAGAATATCATTTACTCTTTAATTGAGCTATGAACTCTATTATTGTAAATGAAGTCATGTTATGTATAAGTCATACACCCAATATATCAACTTTAAGCTTCGATACCAAAGGAACATAAACTTTCAATATATCAAAGTACATGAGTTAGATATACCTAGTCAATCACTTACTCAAGATTTGAGTAAGTTACACTATGAACTTCACAAGTAATAAATTCATAAACAGATTCAGGATAAATTCTACTTGAGTCTTATCTGATGTATTTCAATCTAGGCAATTACACCTATGTCTTTATGTCTAGAAGTCAACTATCACGATACATAAGATAATGTCTCTCCACAATTGGACTTAGAAACAACATAATAACTCTCATGAATCAATTGTTCAACTTGATTCCATAAACTACGAACAATTTAGATGACTTACTAATATAAGTTATCTTGTCGCATCATAATCTTAATATATGATGCAATCTAATATTAATTAAACTTTTAAGTAATAATTGAACCAATGTTTGATTTGATTTTTATGAAGAAAAAAAATTTAGTGAAAACAATCTTACAAAAATATATTAGAAATTAATTATAAAATTTTAATTTTTTTAGTCAATTCAAAAATTACAAATAAAATATCCAGATTATTACATTAAAGGCATAAAATCCAATAATTGTATAAATCAATTAAGGATTGCCGTAATCACTTCTTTGGTAAAAGTGATATGTCCCCAAGTTTGATGTCCCATCCATTTAAATTATTAGGCACTTCATCAATCAAGAATCGATATTGATGACCCTTTCATGGAATACGGGAACACCTAAATGACATTTTGAAAACCCAACATCTAACAAGTCTCAGCCTCATAACATCTTAGGCATTCATAGAGAATTAGATATCTATGCCCAAAAGTACACGCATGATTGTTCCAAAATATTCCTAGCACTCCTTGCTTGGATTAGGTCAGCTTTACAAAATAAAACAAGGTCACAAGTGAAAAGCAAAGGTCCTTCACGAGATAACCTGATTGATTTCCAAATCCCCTATCAACAACCAAACCGATACTATACCTCCACCGTTCCTTACCTTGAACCAAAAAGATAAATGGATCAGCAGATAGCTCTTAAAGGGTGAAATTCCTCCATCATGCTTCCATTTCACATTACTTGCATTGACGAGGTAATAACATATTATTGATTAGAGATGGTAATGGAACGACACGTAGATGTTGCTACCACTTCATAATTAGCATGTTTTGTTTCATCATCCGTCTTGTTTTTATTACGGATATATTATCTTGAAAACTGTTATCACCTTCATAGATGTTGAATGCATCCACCTTCGTTTTGCTCCGTTTCAATCTAATTTTTACTACTTTTTTTTAATATTTTTAAAGTCAAGTAAATATTTAAACATAATTCTTCAAAATAATATATTTAAGAATAAAATATATGAATTTTTCTATAATATATTATATACAATGATAAAATGATAATCTTATATAGTGAGTTGAACGGAACGGAACAAGTAATTATCATAACCGCTCCATACTCACTGTCCAAAAAACCTTGCCTCGTATATATTAATATATCTTTTGATTTTTATATATTAATATATTATAAAAAGTTTCTTAAAAGTATATTTTGATTTTTTTTTATATTTTTAAACTTATTATTTTAATTTTTATAAGTTTTTTTTAACTTTTCTTGAAATGATTTGATATAAACATATACATGTCAATGTTTACGAGGTTTTTATGCCACGGAAAAGAATTTAAGGGATGTAATGTTTGAAGTGCTTTAAGTAAATCATTCTAACAAGAAAAAAAGAAAGAATAAAGGTACTAAGATGAGAATACAAGAATGATTTAAGTAGCAATTTGTCATTTAAAATTTTAATTTAATAATAATTAAAAATTACTGAAGATAAAAAATAAATAAATAAAATACTAATTAATCTTTATTTAAATTTACTTAATAAATAGATATAAAGATTTTGAATACTTTTTCAAATGAGAAAGTGATGAACTGATGCTCATTGCATTTCATCATGGCTGAAAACAACGTAGTATAATTACCGGAACAAATTATACCAACACGACCCAAATCAGCCTCCAAGGGATCAGAATGCAAATCTCATAAAAGAATAAGGCAAAACTTGGGAAAATTTATTGTTATTACATCCACTAAAGTAAAGCTCAAGATAACAAAATACTTGTAAAGAGACGACTGACTAATATAAGGGTTGAATTCTTTTCTCAAGATCCTCTTCATTGTCCACTTACCTTTTCAGTGTGCCTTTTTTTGTGTGCATACCCTGGAGAAACCATCTTCAATCCAGCTTTACCGAAGAGAATAAGTAATGCACAAACCAGAAAGAAGAAAGGAATCCAACTGTGCCGGTTGCGAACATGATTGTGAGAACCATGAAGAGAGAATACCCCAAGTACAGAGTAGCTGAGACAGGTCCACTCAAGCTCTTAAGATCAAATATGAGATAGTTTATGGAGTACAGGAAGATGTAGATGGCAACTGAACCGGATGCAAAGAATGATTTCCACCACCATTTCCAGTCCTCCACACACAGATGCATGTAAGTTAACACCAAAGATACTTCAGCGCAAACCACGACGAGTAAGACCAGAACAATGAACAGAAACCCAAAGACGTAGTAAACTCGTCCCATCCAAATGCTAGACATGATGAAGAAAAGCTCGATGAAAAGGGTACCGAAAGGTAGAGTCCCAGCACCAAGAACTAACAACCAGGATGGGTACTTTTGAGCTGGAATTTCCCGAGGGATTTGGTTGGTTCGAACAGGGTATTCAATATGAGGTGCCTTAGCCCCAAAGTATCCACCAACTAGGGTGAGTGGAACCGAGATACAGAACCAAAGTAAAAGTAGAATAACAAAGAGAGAAAATGGAATAGCTCCAGTGCTGTGACTTCCCCACAACAGGAAATTCAAAATGGTTAGAATGAAAAAGGCAATACCGGGGAAGAAACAAGCAGCTTTCCAAGCAACGGAAACCCATCCTTTGTGATCTCCAAAGCCTA
Source organism: Gossypium anomalum (assembly GCA_025698475.1). NCBI lineage: Eukaryota > Viridiplantae > Streptophyta > Magnoliopsida > Malvales > Malvaceae > Gossypium > Gossypium anomalum. The sequence continues at coordinate 8,547,522 of CM046961.1, forward strand.
TTGTTCTCCAAAGACGAACTGCAACGTAGCCAGCTGCAATACCAAGAATCATGTAGGAAAATAGCATACCTGTAATGAGAGTTCCACGGGATGCTGGTGACATAAATCCAAGAGCCGCAAACAATATTGTCACAATTGCCATCCCAAGGATTTGAACTCCATCCCCAACCATAATACACAAAAGGGCAGGATAGGATGGGGCACGGAAAACATCCCCAACAACTAGCTTCCACCCAGACAGCTCCTCGTTCACCAATGCTTGCGCCTCCTTATCGAGCTCCTCATACCGAGTCAGATCCCGCCTGACAGTCCTTAAGAAGATCACAAGGACTATACCGGCGAGGAAAGTGATCACCATAAGAGAATTCAAGATAGAGAACCAATGGACTTTAGCTCCCTCCATCTTCAAATAAGCATCCCAACGAGATGGCCACTTTATATCGCTCTCCTCGAAAGTAACTTCATAGGTGAAGACAATTGGCTCACCTTCCTTGATGGGCATTGACACAGTAGTCGGTTCGCATTTAATCGGAGATGGGTATTTTTCATACATTTTCAAGTTCTTAACCAAGTCACCATTATGCATGACGCTGCAAGGAATCACCTCAAACCCGACAACCATATAACCAGGAACATCTGATCCCTTATTGCCGACACTAGGGAAACCCTCAACAGCATCCCCAGTCCCCATAACACGTGCTACATTTGTTTCTTCATACTTATGAACAAGTACCTTAAATTTCAAATGATTAAACACATAATACACATCCTTAATCTTAACACCAATCGGATACCCGGTCCACCTCAACATAAAACCCTCTTTCCTAGTATACCTTATAGCAGGCAGATTATCGAGAATCAAGTTAACTTGATACATCTCATCAATCCTCTTCGTCAACAACTTAAAATCATCAGATGAGAGCTTATTGGTTTGACACAAGAAGATCTCAGTTTCATTAGTGTGCATCTTAAACCTATATGGTGAGTTCTCAATCCGATCTCCCATGAGAAGCTCACCAAGATTCTCAGCACTATCCTTAACACCCTCTACAGGCTTACAAAAGGGTAAACTGTAATAGCTAAAGGGCATTTCAGTATCAATGGAAGTCAAGGAATTCACTTTGACAGACAAATAATTCCCTACCACATGTTTCAGAGGGTAGCTACCAGGCAAATAAAACCCGAACCCAGATTGAAATATCAAGCAAATTGTTAATACCCAGATCCCAAAATTACCCATCACTCCAAATTTTGTCAGATCTGGGAAAACACAGAACGAGAAATGTGTTTGTTAGCAAAGATATAGGTGAATTTCGATGTGGGTTTTGAGCAAACAATGGGAACAGCACAAAATCTAGCAGTGCATGTAACAATGGAAGGAGAAATAGAATTACCTGCTCCTGCTGAGAGAGCAAAATGAAGAGCCTCTATGAAGAGACTTAAAGTCTGAACATAGAGAGATCTTCAAAATGTTCCTTCTCGGTTTCCAAGGAAAATGCACTTTTGAGAGGACGAGAGTAGCAATGGAAGGCACGATGGCGGGTCTTATATGATTGGGTTTCTTTTTTTCTTTTTCTTTTTTTTTTTTTTCCCCGTTTTTTGCTCTGAAAAACACTCTACTACCGACACCATGTTTTGAGTGTTCGTTTTCTCTCTTTTCCTCTTGAAGCTATCTTGAATTACACGTTTTTGACTCTATTAGTCTTTTTTTAGTGAATATACTAGACAGGTCCTTCTATTATAAGCACTAGATCATATTAGTCCCTCTACTACTATTATATTGATGAATTTAATCTTTGTTCTAATAAAAAGAATAAAAGTTTAATGTTTAAAAGCTATCATTTTTTATTTAACGGATTTATATTTTGAAACCTTTTTATGATTTGTAGATTAAATATTTTGTTATCTTTTAAATAATAAATGTTAACTTTTTCCAATTTGATAATTTTCTTTTTTTAATAATATAAGAATTAAATTAATTTATTTAAAAGTAAAGGGACTAATTTAATCTAATCCCTATAATAGAGTGACTTTATAGCTACTTTCACCAAATTTTTTGTTCGAAGTTTTTATCTATAAAATATTGTTAGGTTATATTAGGCATACTAAAAAAATTAAGTGTTAAAAAAATAAATATTGCATTTAAGTTATAAAATCTGGTTGATATATTACTTAAAACTAAATACGATTTATAATTAGATTATTTAATAAATGATAACGTAACTGTCGAAACCATTTTTTGAAAAAAACGGGAATCGACTTTGGTTTGAAAACGAAAACGAATATAGGAGTTGCCACCAATCCTTTTTTGTTAGGTGTGATCGGGTCACCTAAAAATTTGGTCATTTTAGTAAAACATTTCGATTTACCTAAACAACGATTTTGGCCTACACAAATATGAGAAAACGGGTTCGGGAGTCGGTTACGTATGAGGAAGGATTAGCACCCTCATCATACTTGAAATTGGTACCAAATTGATTTGATGTTGTCCTTATATCAAAAATTAGAAAAGATTTTCCGAAGTATCATTTTTTTTTAAAATGTTTGAATAGTTCAAATTAGCGATAAAAAAATCGCTCGTTTCAAAGATATGTAGTAACATACCCAGTACGATTGGATACGATCCTTTATACCTTTAAAAACACGATTAATTTTTTTTGACTTTTGAAAACTCATACATTAAAATTATAAAAAGGTTACCCAAATATTTGGTTCACCGGAAAAGTCACACCCAAAGATGCGATTGAGCACGGTTCTCAGAATTCCCCAAATATTAGATATTACCTTATTTTAGAATTTTTGAATAACAAAAAATTAAAAATTTGCTCACAAATACGTCTATTTGTTTTAAAATAGATGAAAAATTTAATGTGTTGCAACAAAATGTACATACACATGAAAAGGGTTAATGAATATGAAATAATATACATAGAGTTCAACCTCGCTTAATACATCTAGCAATCGTATACAATTATTCCGAATATAATATTATCCAACGAATTTTAAGCATGGACAATGAATAATTAAAAAATAATATACGCGATAATCAACAAAACACAAAATACAATGATATATAAAATTACGTATGAAACAAAATGATGAATTAATGATAACATAATATATACAAGTTGACAAGCTTGTATAAAAACTAGGGATTTATTTGAAATAAACACTGTAGGATGAAACATTTGAACCGAATAATATGCAAAATATTTTAAACATAATTTTATTTAGAGATTGACAATGTGCATGATAACTTAAATAACATAAAAAAATATAAAAGAAAAATAAAACACATGAGAAGATATAATGTACATAGCAAGTTTATAAAACATGTATATATAAATAAATTTAGAAATAATTATTTGTAAAAAGGCATGAAATTAATAATGTATGAAAAAAGAATAAATAAACATATAAATTATACATGTAACAAATTTTAGAAAATATACTCATACATACAAAGCGGTAAAAAGCTATGTTTACAAAATATCTGCATTTAGTGATGTATATTTATAAAACTATATTTACAAAGGAAAATTTAAAATAAATAATATATAACATAATCTTACATGTAACAAATTGATTTGGATAAATAATACATATATAAGGATAACGCAGTGTATACAATAAATAAATTGTATGATTTAAAATATGGCCCTTAAAAGAAATATATTATACACATAAATAACTTGAAAAGAAGATATATACATAGAAAAATATTTACATAAAGTTATATGAAAATAATAACAAGTACTATAGTAAGAACAATTTAATATGGGTAATGTATATATGAAGAAATTTTAGAAATAATTGTATGCCCAAAATAATATTGAATTAAAATAAGTTTGACTTAATTTTATCATAAATTATATATGTAATAAATTTAAAAACATAATTATACACAAATCTATTAAAAACTATATGAATAAAAATAATATGGCTTCTATAATGTATGTCAGTACTAAATATACGTTTAATAACAATTTAAATGACACATAAAATAGATGAATTTCTCAAAAGAATATAAACATTAAAATATGTGAATAAGAAGAATAAAATAACATAGAATTAATAGCATAAATAAATGAATTTTATTTCAAATAATACAACAATTATTAAAATGATAGAATAAAAGAGAAAAGATTACAAAATTCAGCTACCAAAACAACACAAAATATCACAACCAATGATTAAGCATGTAAAAAAATGTATGTGCAGTAAATAAAAAAAGACTTAATTGAAACAAAATTGAAATAAGAGAAACAATTTACAAATAAGATAATTGCGAAATAGGATCAATATGACCTTTACAACGATGTGCGAGGACTGGAATTGGAAATACCCCAAACCCCCCCATGCTACACTGAACCGCGGACCAAAGAGAAAAGGTACACAAATTATGGAGCTAAATCAAAAGAAACAAAGTAGGCCAGTGGGGTGCGATTGGAGACTTTGCGCAGAAGGAAGGATCCAGCGCGCAATTTCCCCATTCATGCAAAATGGCGCAGATCCAATTCATTTTTTTGGGCCAGCGCACGGACCTTTATTGCTATAAATGGTGCCGTTTGGCTTTATGGGCGATTTTAAACCCTTTTTCCTTCAAGCATGACCTAATTTTAGTCATTTTTTAGAAGTAGCAGCAGCCATTAACCCCCCCACCCATTGATAAGGTTTCATTTGGCTAACAAACGACGAGCCAATATTTGACTAACGGCCGACGACATGCAATTAACAACTCGATCTTTGCCCGTGAAAGTCACAACCATGGAGATCTGGTAAACCAACCCTTCTCCTTTCCTCTTTTCTTTTTGAAATTTGAAAAAACTTTAAATCGTACTTTGTTTCTCCGAAAAAAAATAATCAAAAACAAAAATAAATAAAAAAAAACAAAAATAAAAATTGGAGAATACATTCGATCCTCACTGAATCTCTTCATTTCAGAGATATTTGGGTTTTCATCGGTATCAATTCCTATATTAAAAGAAATCTCGCCCCCACCAAGAAAATAGATCGAAAACAAGAAAGAAAAAAAAATCGAAATCACCTTCAATATTCTGATTTCTTCTTTTCTATTCTGTGTGCATGTATAAATGTAGAGTGTGCATATATATTCCTTTTTTTTTTGTATTTCAAATTGTCTCTTCTTTTATTTGTATTTTATTCTCTGTTTTCGAACATTGAAAAAAAAAATCCCCCCCTTTTACAATCGGCTCCTTGTTGGCTTTATAGCCGAGTCTTACATGTCCTTTTTTTGTTATTGTTTTATCTTTTTTGTATTGTTTCTGCCTCTATCCTGTACGATTTTGCCTCTGTTTCTTCTGTCTCTGTTGCGTGCTTTTCTTGTTTTGCAGGTGTCAGAGGGTAGGTGGTACGGGCAATGATCGGCGGTAGTAGGGGAGGAGGTAGCATGCGGCGGCCGGCCTAGGTAGCTTTAGGGTTTCTGTTTGGTTTTAGTTCTTGGGCTAGGTGGGCTATTTTTTGTTTGGGCTGTTGGTTTAATTTGTTTTTGGGTGGAATAGGGTATATTGGGTTTGGTTTGGGGTTATTTGGGTTGTTGGGCTCCGGGCAAATTTGGGCCCGTACAGTAACCTTAAATAAAATAAAATAAATATTCTTTATTAAGTGATAAATAAATCTTATCTACTTATCATATTTCACACTTTTTTAGTAAAAAAGTTCTATCCGATAAATTTCATTGTGGGTCATTAAAAAAATTAACTTCTTGAAAAATATATTTTTTCTCACACTTTATCAAAGCCTTATTTTACTTTATTTTTATTTTTATTTTCCGGTGTATACTATATAGTAGTTTGCTTTAAATTTATTAAATTACTAGATTGTTATGCATATTTTTTAAAAGAATTTTTAAGAATATTGAAAAGTTGGTCCTTTTATTTTAATTTATTAAAATTTAATCCTCATATATTATGAAAATTGATAAGTTAATCCAAATTGTTAGTAAACATATAAACTTGAATAGTTGATTTTTCTACTTATTCGCCGCATATAAATTATTAAATTATTAATTTTTTTTCTAATTAATTGTAAATGAATGGATCAATTCAAGAATAGCAATTTAACAAGGTTTACATTATTACTTAAAACGGACTAACTTCTCAAGGATTAAATTTTGACAAATTAAAATAAATGGACGAAATTGGTAATTAAACCCTTCAATAACTTATATTCTTTTGTTCTTTCTAAAAGATCCTACTATAAAATCATTATAAATAATATAGTAAAATATTAATATTAATTATGATAACTACTCTTCGTATAAAACATTGGATACATTTTTTTATACTTCATGTCTATTTTATGGTTTATATTTGAGGTTTATGGTTATCCCTCTCAATAATATCGCCTTCAAAATATAAACTTAAATCCTCCCCTTGAGAATACAATGTGCTTTACCATTACACCTAACTACTTCTTAGTAACATTGAATACATGTATTGGTTACTAGTTTGAAAGCAATATAAAGCAATATTACTATTTTTAAAGAACAAATTTAGTTATTATAGGTTAAAATATGTAATAAGTCCTAGCACTTTTTATAGATTTTGAATTTAATCCCTATAATTTACTTTAAGAGATTTAGTCATTTTATTTTTCAAATTGAAAAATTCAGGTTTAATTGTTAACATTTTCTTTTGTTAAATTTGTTGATATGAAATCTTGAAATAAATGAAACACATATTGGAAGAATATAACTAAAAGAATGGCGTTATAATGAATCTAAGTTGACAAAATAACTTTAACAATATTAACAATTGAACCTAAAATTTAAAATCTAAAAAGTAGATAAATTAAATTTCTAAAAATAAAAATACAGAAACTAAAATTCAAATTCATAAAAAACATAAACACTTATAACATATCTTAACCTATAATATAATATGTGAATCAATTTAATATAATTATACATATAAGATTGATTTTGCCTTTTATGCATAACATTTTGATTTTTTTTTTTTAACTTCGTTTAGATCTAAATTTAGAAAAAAAAAAAAAAAAAATCAGTTTCCCGTTGCTTTAGAAAAGTACAATAAAAAAACTGATCTTAAAATATTTAGTCCAAATTTAAGTGCTTAATATTTTGATAAAAAATGTTTTTGAGAAATAAAATGTTCTTTTAATTAAACATGATATTGTATAGTAAAAATATACATTTAAATAATTTTTTTAATATTATAATATTTTAGTAAAAATATAAAAATATTTATTTAACTTACTATTAATATTTTGAGATATAAAATACAAATTTTAAGGCTTAAAGTTTTTTGACCCACTTCTATCCTTAACTAGGCATTCTCGGTTTAATCTTTCGAACATTGAAAACTAACAACTGGGATATCTAACCAATCATATGCTATTACGAATTATATGACGATATTACAAATTGAAAAAAAAAAAACTCTAAAAATGGAAAATATATAAAAAATACAAAAAAAAAAACCTATACAAACTCACAAGATTATTAATATTAAAAGAAATTATAAAATTATAAAAATTACTAGAAATATTAAAAAAATTTTAAAAATTTTAAAAAAAATTAAAAAATTAAATATTTTATAAGTCACAATTACTAGAACTTAAACATGAGGTTGTTGTCTTTTGCGAACATACCTCCTACAATAATTTTATAATTCGATCAACTAAAATTTATAATTTGTAGATCTTTTTAGGTGATAATTTTGAATAATTTTTTTAATTATTTAAACAATGAAAAATAATACTATTTGAATTAAATAATATTTCTAATTATTCCTAATATTTTTATTGTCTCTAAATTGTGTAAAGTGGACATCTAAATATTAACATACCAATATATTGCTGTAAAACATTTGATTACTTTTTTTTTCTGAAACAAAAACATTCGACTATTTAAAATTTTTTAATTACAATCACAAATCAAATACCATAAAAGTCTAAAATATTTCTTTGATCCATCATTTTTGTCGAGTATTTACTTATTCTGAAGAACTTTAATACAAAATAAAAAGAGTTGCAGTATATATTAAATAAGAAACCAAATTGAATGAGCATACTGCCAGAACAGTAAAGTACTAAAAATTAATTTATTTAAAAACATTTAAATTTTAATATGAAAATTTATTCATATTTTAAAATAGATTTTATAAAAATTGATTATACTTTTAACTATATACAATTTTTATATGAAGCTTTTAATGTTTTAATTGTGATTAAGAAAGGTATACTTTATTATAAGATACAACAATTTTTGCCGTTATTAAAATTTTTAATAATTTTTTTACAGTCTTCTACAATTTCTAATAATTTTTATATTTTAACAAAAATTTCATAATTTTGATAGTATTTTATAACTTCTATTATTTTTAGAATTTTTTTTAAAATTCTAAAATATTTTTGAAATTTACAAACATATTTCTTTAATTTGTATATAAATATACATAAGTACATTTTTTACCTATTTTTTTAATATAGTATGCCACAGTCCAATTAACTAGAAGGATAGCCAGGAATAGTGTTGGAATGACTGTCAACAAGTTAACTAAGGTAATATAGCTTAAATCTAGCTCTCTACCCACCACCTAATGAGCAAAGAAAACTCAAATTTTAACCATCATTTTTTAACATTAATGGCCTTGTTTCGGTCAAACCAAGATAGCAATATCATTTAGCACCAAAAACAAGGTAATGTGATTCAATCATACGGCATTTTTTATTGTTAAAGGTGAGCTGTTAAGCCTGTCTTCTACACCATTTGCTTAGCTACATAAATAAATTATATTCTGATTGAATGCATAAAGAATGAAAGGTATATCATACAGGCCATGATGCTCACATCTTACCAATTCCAATAATAAAACTAACAATTTAAAAGAATGAAAATTATGTGAATGAAACAGCAACAACGATTTTCACATTTTCTGTCACATGGAAAAGCACTCAGAAATAGAGCTGTTTAAAGCTCCCACATCTCACAAACCATGCCTAAAGTAAGCCTTGAAGGGCTTCCTATTGCATATAGAAATTTCATGTTTTTGCCACCATGTCTCCATCCTAGAAAGTTAACAACAAATCATGGGGTTTTCCCTCTATAAACAACACCAGAAAGCTTCCAATGGCTAATGAAATAAATGATAAATCAGGAAGGATCCAAATGGATGAAGCTTTTATTACTTTTAAACGTACCATAAAAGTTAGTGAGGTGAATGTTATGATTTGCTAAATAAAAAATAACTACAAATGCATTGAACTAACCTGAGAAACAGTTCTATTTGAAGGTTGCCTTTTGTATTTTCATTTTTTGTGCATGGCACCTAGTGATTAGCACCTAATCCTCGTGATTTTGGGAGCCTAGAAGCGACCAAAGGATTAACAATGCCTTGTGAATCCTTGCCTAACCCCATACCTTCAACAAAACCCATCTTAGCCATCATTTTGGATCCAAAACCTTTGGTATGCTTTTCAAAGGCTCCAAAAGATTTATGCTGATCCTTCGATGAGTCACCAAAACGTTTGCTATGATTTTCATTAGCTCCGCCGGATTTATGATGTACCCTATCCGAGTCACTGCTTGTGCTGGTGAAATTCACACCCAACCCAAGGGATTTAGGCCGCTGTATGACTTCAATAGGCTGTGCCATACCTTGACCATCTTTTCCTAACCCTCCACCTTCAACAAATCCCATTTTAGCCATCATTTTGGATCCAAAACCCTTTGTATGTACCTCGAATGCACCAAACTGCGCTGATCTGATGATACCTTTATGTTCGTAACTTTCTGATGTGCCCTCAGGATCCTTAGTTCTGATCTCATCAGTTTCAGATACCATGACACCACTCGATATAAATGAGACAGGTTGACTTGCATAGGAAACCTTTTTCCCACTTCGTCGTTTCTCACCTGATTCACCAATGTTACTAGAACCGGCTTTCTTTAAGCCACTCCCTTTAGCAACCTTCTGTGCTCTTCCTCTGCCTGAATCCAATGCCTTTATATTAAACCCTTCATTAACAGGGAAGTCTGCATCCTCGTCACCAGCTCCAATTAGCTGCAATCCAGAAAAAAAAGGGGTTATAGGTCTGCTAATTTTCACTAATAGACTGTCCAATTACAAGCTCAAACTCTAGAGAGAGCTAACATAGCAAAAGATATATAATTACATACACATAATACTAATAAAATATTAATGCAAAATCCACTGCTTGCAGTGCATAACCTTTAAATACCTTTTCCAGGCGAAGTTTGTCACTGGAAGACGGCATGGAAGTGTATTGTGTCCGTGTTACTGACACAAACCTGTAAGGAGAAATGGCATCAGCTTTGGACATCAGACTCCGTTCATGCAGTAGTAAAAGACTAATTACCTTTTCTTTCCAGAACCCTGGCATCCGCTAGACAAACGGTAAATTGCAGCTAATCTTCTTACCTACAGTGACCTAAAGTACATCAAATATACTCGAATAGCAGCAAAATAGTCAGCAGCTAGTTAAAAAGGTAAATAAAAGCCTTTCGATGTTGAGTTTTTTCAGAGCTCCACATTGAATTTCAAAGCAGGACTCTTTAATACTATTTTCAAAATTATCAGGCCTGTTTGCCTTTAAATGCACAAATTCAATGGCTAATTGACATTTTCAACTCACAAGTTATCCTCTTTTGACACTACTGATAATATTTTCCATGCTTGGCCTTTTGATTGAAGAAACTAACTTTCCAAACTTTAGATTAATCTAATAATCCTATTTTGAGTTAAGTTGAAATATGGAATTGTAGAAAATGTTCCAAGTGCTCAAGTTGTTCTTCATGTAAAAAGAAAAGTGTGCAAATCTCACACAGGGAACCATTATGATGACCGAACAAGGCTTCCAATAACACACGAAACAAAGGAAATCACCAGTGCAAGCATTGAAGTATCACCAAAAGCATTATAAATCATAAAATAAGTAAAGTCTTCCAAACTACTACCAGAGAAAAAAAAAAGCAAATTTACTACTTACCTACACGTAGACATTTTGTTAGCCATAACTTAAAATACTAACATAGAAAAATGAGTACCTAACCTTTATTAGATGAAACAATGCCTCTGATTTCCTTAACGTATGTACATTTTGTTCAAGAATATTTTTAGGAAAAAATGGTGTTGCCTCACACATGTTAAGTACCAAAAATATTAAATATCTCATGGCCAGTAGGTTACAAGCTAATCTGCATCATCTGCCTTAGGCCTGAAGGCTTACTGGGTCAAAGCACGGGAACTAAATAAAGCAATTCGTTTTTAACTTCCTAATGATTAAAGCTAATAACAATGGCAAACTAACCATATCTACACTGCAATGAACTTTTTATAACATGTCAATAAGTGGTAGAAACTTCTTTTGCTCATATTCTAACATGCCAATAAGTTGGAGGATAATCCGCTCTTCACCTTATACTAACATTCTTCTCCCAGTCATAACCTTAGTTTAAGACCAAATAAACCTTATCCCTATTTGCTAAAATGAGAACAAGCTATTCCATGTCACTAACTTAAAATATTATAATGATAATTGCACCTTGTTATATATTGGAAGAAAATGATCCATGCCCATAAGATAAGATTAAAAAATCACAGAGAAAACAAGAGAGTATTAAGAAAAAAAAATTCCCAACTGCGAAAGTTTAGCCATGGGGCCATACCTGTGAACAATCCCGAGGATGCATTGGCTGAAAAGCAAACATATCGACCTGATCTAAAACAATCTGCTCTAATTTCTACAATTCATCAAAACATGGAGCTGTTAATGTCTTGAATCATTCATGGTAACTTAAAATGCATTTAAGAATAACTTAATATCCATTTATTAATTACTTCAATGGTTTCCTCAAAGTGTCCAACCAAAGACGCACAAAAAAATAGGAGCAGGAGGAGGAGAAGAAGAAGAAAGATCAGTATCATCTCTTTTAGTTTTCTATTTACCAGGAAAGTTCCTACCTCTTGTCATTTGAACTATTAAAAGAAAAGATAAAAGAACAATTATTATATTTGTTAACTTAAAAGGGAATAGGAACAAACGGGGGTGAAGCCAGAAAACTTTTTTTTGGGGGGGGGGGGGGGGCTGAAATTAAATTATAATTTTTACAATAGTAAAAATACAAATTCACCATTTTAATAGCCTCTATCTTTATAATTTTTAAAGAATTAAATCAAATTTTTATCATTTTTAGGGGGGCCAAAGTGCAATTTTACCTTTACTAATTTAAAATTTTAAAAATTTCAAAGGGCCTAAATGGAAAATTTTCCCTTTTAGGGGGGCCCGGCCCCTGCCACCCCCCCCCCCAACCCCCCTGGGAGCAAAGTTGAACCAGTACTCTATTACTTCTAATTGCTCCTTTATCAACTTGTGTTCATTGTCTTGCATGAAGAGATAAAGGGATCACTTAAGTAGCTCCCATATCTGATTATTTCTTCACATGTACAACTTTTTCTGAATCCACTTCAAATATTTTATGAGCTAATCAAAATCTTTAAAAGGGAGCATAAGTTGGGAAAATGCAATTCACTTATCCTAATTAAACTTTCTCAAAAGGAAAATCTCAATTACAAATTTCAATTTAAGAAACTCAAGTGTGGAGGAAGAAGAAACAAGAAAAATAACACTATGGCAAAAACCTAAAACTTATGATGTGCTACAAATTGAACATGATAAGTAGGCTTAAGAATGTACAGCAAATAAAGCATGATAAGTAGTCTTATGAGACAACAAATGGCATCAGTAATCATCATAGATGCAAAAAAAGGAAACAAGTGATTGTTAAATCTCTTAAAATGTTTTTCATTTTACCGAATTAATTTTCTCAAGATCAACACCTCGACGAAGCATTCTTTCACGGCGCTTCACAGCAATCATTTCCTTGCGATGTTTCTTCTTTTCACCTGAAAAGCACGCTTGTAATAAGAACATATAATGTGGTCTGCGTTCAGGTATACTAATGTACCATAAAGACCATAATTACAAAATAAGGCTATTTTTAAATAGGCTTCTAACAATTATATAGATATTTTAATTACCATAATGCGAAATGAAAATAAGAGAAAATGAAGACAGCAACATATACCAAATTATTCTATCAACATATATACACACCAAATTACATGTCATCACATTGGGAATTTCCAAAAGTTGGTCCACCAAGAATTAGAAAAACAAGAAAGCAGATCGAGCTACTAATATAAGTTGAGAAAGTTCAACAAAGGAAACTGTGACAGTGACCCTGAAATGTAGTACAAAATTATTTCATAATTTACTTTGTTTTGTTTTTGTTACAATTGAAGGTGAAGTACAGAAAGGAAAATGACCCTATCTCTTCCCATAAGACCGGGCCTCATATTCTCAAGGTCTGAACCTGAGACCTTCAAGTTGAAAATGCAAAGACCAAATTGTTAGGGTTTCAATTGATTTTTATTTCATTTAGAACAGAAGTAACAGTTTAACTGATTACGATTTTCTTCAGAACATCATAAGCATATATCTACAAACAGGTAAGTGACTGAATATGAGATAGCTGACTGACATAGTAGAACCAGCTTATCTGTTCATGTCACAATAAGAATCCTAGCACATCTTAGAAACCATAAATCATCATATTCAAATCTCATAAAATAACTAAGGCTTCTTTGAGCTCATCAAAAAATTGAGGGTTTGTCAAGACTTGAATGTAAATGAGAAAACAAACAAATAATAAATATGAAAAAGATGGAACACTCTCTCTTTCGCAGACCTCAGCTAGTTGAGGTACAAAGTATATAATTTGTCCAAGCAGTACGTAAAAAAAGAACAAGGAAAAAGTTATCTTTATACTTCAAATTTCCTTGTTTTCCTTTCATTGAAGGTCTATAAAATTCCAACCACATCCAAGTTTTGAAGCACAATCTCAAAAGAATCACCTAAAGAAAATGGTTTTAAAGTCAGGTTAAAGCATACAGATTAAGGTAACCATAAAAAACAATTATTACCAGGAAATTTTCGGGAATTCTTGCTCTTTTGTTCCAGTAAAGGCCAAGACTGAGGCAACTTGGCAACATGTTTCTTTTTAGCAGACATGGTTCTTGGATCCTTTACTAGCATAAGATCATCCAAGGCTGGTGACCAAGCATCTTTAGCACCTCCAGAGTATTTATTTCTAGACTGATTCTTCTGCATGCCATATTCCATAGATGCATCTTGGAGAGCAATCCCACCCAGCTTCTCTAATGTGTCATCAAAAGAAGTATTAGAAGAACTATCATCATCGGAATCATTCAAAACCTGACCTACCAACCACTTGGTATCCAAAACACTACCCTCACCACCAATTCCTTCTAAGTAATCTTCTGCAACCTCTTCATCAATATCTGAATCATCATCTGAAGAAACTACAGAGTCATCACTCTCATATACTCCATCTTGTTCCTCTTGATCAGTTGTTCCAGAGCTTTCATCACCTAGTGAGTTTCCATCATAGTCCTCATCAGTTTCTGCATCAGACATATCTTGAGTATACAATTTCACACCTCCAATTGACAAAAACCCTGCATTTTTCTTTGGGGATAATTCATTAAAAATCAACTCTTCAGCCACACCAGCATCAACCTTGCTACTATTATTATTATCATCATCATGACCAGCATCAGCTTCTGTCTCAGAGGATGATAAATTAGAACATGCTCCTTCTTGTTCTTCCATTTTCTTTGAGCATGACTCAATTCCACTGGGGGTTGCCTCGGATTCATCATCAAAACCTAATCCTCTGTGTGATTTATCACCTAGTACAAAATCTGAACCATATCCATAAGTATAATTTACAAGGCTAGGCTTCGAAGGTGTGGTTTGGTCCATGTAAGCAACGATTTGGCTCTCCTTTGAAAGCAAAATAATAGGATGCATCTCATCCTTTTTATTATCTCCCTTATGGGCCAGAATATCTGATTCTGGATCCTGTAAAAAATCCACATTAAAAACAATCATTACAATCTACTTAATATAGATAACTTCATCATTACATTTTGGCTGCCTTTCTACAATAATGTGCTGATGCAAGTTATTCTCAGGAATAGACCTTAAGGAACAAAATAACTAGGCAAAGTAGGAAATAAGAAGACTTCATCATTAGCAAGGGTAGTGCAGAGATAACAATTGTCAAACATCGAGATCATATTCCCTCTCAACTCTCGACTATAATCACAAATAAAAACTAGAAACCAGGATATGTTCTCCTACATCTTCAGTAAAAAAAAGAAAGAAAAAAGCCAAAGGATATCATCTGAAAGTAGGGGCTCATATCAGACTATGTGCTCCAAATTATATCCTAAAATAAAGGCAGAGTTCAGAGATGTTTTCAAAATTGCTTCCTACTAAAAATGCAGCAGGCCATCTTCTTCTAATACAAATTACGTCAGTTCAAATAACTAGCAGTGAAAGGGAAAAATTGTTATATCCCATATTTAACTTCTTACAAAACCTCCAAGTTTCTTGAAAACAGTAGAAGCCAGAAATTTAGGCTAAATTTCAACAAGCACAAAAACTAGAATATGGAAAAAGATGCAGAAAAAGCAATAAATACAGTGAATCAATACAAACAAACCAATTCAGCACCGAAAAATTAAGTGAAACCAAAATCAGTTTTAAATACAATAGATAGCACATTCTAGTTTTCTTACATTATTACAAAGGGGAAGAACACTTAAATTCATCAAGACTCGAATTATATAAAAAGCAACCAACTTTTAGTGTTCAAAGGAACTTACTTGAAGATCGAGAGAAGGGTACTCATATCTTATAGCACTACCACCAATCTTTGTTGATGGCCCATTCTTTGAAGTAGAAGCCTTTGCCCTATCAGAACCCAACCCAGAAATTCGATTCCCGTTTCTATTCTTTCCTGCAATTCAACAACACCCCATAAGAAAATCATTTTTCCTTGAAAGAAATTTACTTATTAAGACACAAATCATTTGATGACTCAATTCGCTTCCTCAAAACCCAAAACCAACCCATTTTCTCAGTAACCCAACAAGATAGTAAGGAAAGGGGACCTTGGGAATCCAACTGCCAATCGGATAAAAGACCACCCTCAACAAAAAGAGAGTTCCTGATTCGAGTAGACGAAGATTTGGATCTTCCTCGGCCACTCTTCGTTTTATTTTGGCTGTTGCTGTTGCTGTTGCTGTTCTTATTCTTGTTGTTATTTGATCTTCTCTTATTTCCACCACCTGCCATGGCTTCCGCTTGTTGCCTTTCCTCAAAGGGAATTGAAGAGGGTCCTTCACCTTCCCTTTGGTTTTATCATTTTCTTTTCTTTTCTTTTCTGTTTAGTGTTGAAGGATCAATCTGGAGCGTTGATGGATCCGGGTCAACCCGATTGGGTAGGTCCATGGGGATGACGTGGACGGACATGATGGAATCTGGGCATCGTTTCGTAATCGTGTTGGGTTTGTGCCTATTGTGGCACCCAAAGGCGCAGCGGCTCGCATGTGAAGCTACACGTGTGAATCGTTGGTGTTGTGTGGGTGAACCGAATATCCTCTTTGGGTTCGGTCTTGTTCTTTTTCCTTTACCTTTCCCAAGGGCAAAGCAAATATCAATTAAAGATGATTTTATTTCCAAAATATTAATTAATTGACATTAAATAATATCTTCAAAAATATTGTTAATCCAAAGTTGACTACAAATTTCTTAGTAAAAGCTTTTTAATGTAATTAGTGTATTATTTTTCCAATTTTTTAGGGGTTAAATCCATTTATTTCAACCATACTAATTAATGTGACAGAAATGTTAACCTTCTGACGGTAATGAACCCGTCATACAAAAAACAATGAAACTACTGTATTATTATTTAATTATTGATATAAAAATTTATACTCCTCTTTCACAAGTGTCCCTAATACGATAACAAAAATAGTCTTAGATGGTTTAAAGCGGCGGAAAAAAATCAATAAAAGAATCAAGCATCCGTTAAAATATCCATAATATCACTTGCAAAAGTAATATTAAAACTTCTAAAAGTGAAGACTTATTAAATAATGGAAACAAAAAAATAACATATAGAACTTAAGACAACATAAGTCCAAATCGACTAATGAAATCATTTATTATTTTGATATACTCTCAAAACAGAAACAAATTAAGAAGACGATGAAGAACTACCCACCTTCCAAGAAAAACCGCTAGTTGTAGTTGAGTTTCAGCGACATTATGCACCATTACTTGTCCATCACAACTTTTGAATATAGCAGAGATACAATAACAACTCGTTTTCAGTAGAACCGAAAATGGTGGTTTCGGAACCATGTTCTCCAATGATCAAGTTCGTAGATATTAATATTTAATAGTCATTGGTTTAATATAATGTTATATTAAATTTTAGTTTAGAAATTTTGATTGATTAGAAAATTGATTATAGTATAGGGATGAAATAGTAAAGGTGGTAAAAGTTTACTATTATGGATTTCTATTTGCTAATGATAATACGTTAATTGATTAGGTCTTTATAGATAGTGGTCGGACAAGTGTTGGTATTAACTATAATAATGTTAATTTTAATTAACAATTAGATTAGATATATATACTGTAACATTGTGGATAGTGGGAAGAAAATTCATTTTTCCTTCTTTCATCCTCTCCATCATCGTCTTTCTTTTTTGTTGAGCTAAGAAAGTTCAACCAAATTTTGTGCCCTTTCATGGTAAGCTAATTAGAGCTTGTTTTACATGAATTTTGTTTTTTTGAGATTGTTGTGCTTCAATCTAGCTAATAGTGGTGTTCGTTTCAAAAATTGTTAAAGATTTTATCAGATTGTCATTGTTGAATACTTGAACTTATGGTGTTGAATGATTATATAAGAAGAGAGGTTATGAAAAAGAATCACTTGGTAAAATGAAAATTTGTCAGTTTCGAATATCAGGACTAAAGTGTAGACATTTCGAAACCAGTTTAAGATTTCTATATACTTTGTTAAAAAGGGCTTGATTGTTTAATGTGTTAGATTTAAGAGAATTTCAAGTGATAGGATTGAACTGACTTATATGCTTCATAAGCTAATGAATGATATTGGTCGATAAAAATTGAATTAAATTATGTTATAAATCAATATTTGAATCCACCTAAAGAAGATCACGGGAAAGGAAAAGTTGTTGAGTAGACTTTATCATGGCGTGTTATCATTCCGCCAGGTAAGTTCATATAATATAAACATTGTTTAACTTTCTTTTTTTTTTTCTTTAATTGTATAATTGAAATTTTGGTAAGTCAAATTCAGTTTGTTGAGTATAGAAGGGAGATACTGAATTATGACACCAAGAAATGAGAATGAGTTTATAAAATGAAAGCGTCCCGATGAACTTAGTAAAAGACTCATACACATGGTTTCATGTTATTTCCTAATGATTCCGAGATCCAGCATTTGTTGCGGACTCGAAGATACATGTGACACAGATTTAACCTAGACTGGTAATATGTTGTCATTTTAAAGGTTTTGCATGGACTGGTAATCTTACATGTATATACAAACCTGGCTAGACTTTCATTGTATGGATAAAAGTTTAGCTCGGACGAGTAACCTGACACCTCTGTACATGATTAGTTCGGACGAGCCTTTAATGTGAAGCGTACATGTGTTTTGAGTTCTTTTACGATGTTCATCGGGTAATATAAAACATGTGAGGTGTGAAATTCGCAAATTAAGGAATAATGAGTAATGGAATACTTGAGTATTAAAAAATTGAAGCCCGCACCAGTGAAAGGCATGTGAATGAATCAAATATGAAAAGTGTTAACATATCATGTTGAGTACTCAATATACTGTATGTGATAAAGTATACACATTTACCTTGTTGACAAATTGTGTTGGTTGATAGGTAAACTATGTTTGCATATTAAATTAACACACAATTATTATGTGATGTAGGTTAATTATTGAATTTGTAAGATCTTACTAAGTATTCTTAATACTTACACCTAGGCTGTTTTTATCTTATAGATTTTGAACATTCAAAGCGTGTCAATTGGATCAGCGAGAAGTTCACACTATCTGCCCAAAGTTGTGGTAGACTCTTGATTTTGTTTAGTTTGGTCTAAGTGGCATGTATATAGACAGTTGGTTATTTTGTAAGCAAATATGTTAAAATTTGAAGGTGATTACTTTGGACTCTCTAGATGTATGTAAATAAAATGAACTCAGGTTCTGTTATGTTCCGCATTATAAGTTCCGCAGGACCTATTGCAATGTGGGGTATCCGCGGAACAGCTCACCATTTATGTTTCCGCAGGAAATTACGAAATTAAATGTTCACCTTACTTTATGCAATATTTGTGTTTGCGGGATAGTATAAAGTTAGCCAACTACAGTTCAATACATAGTTGGACGACCCACAGGATCAATCCTCCTCATTTTAGCTTGCGGCATGGTTCGCCATGTAGTTATTAAGCATGTTGTAAGTTATGCGAGCTTGGTGTCCCAAAAAAATAAAAATATAATACATAATAATCGTTCAAGCAATTAGTGGTAATATCTTGTAGCTTGGGTCTGACGACCTGACTGGGCAAGGGGTGTTACGGATAATTACAAAATAAATTTACAAATTGAGAAGAGAGAAGACGCATGGAGTGAATAAAGAGAAGAAAGATAGAGAAACTTGGTGAGAGGGAGAAAAAACAAGCAGCTGTTAGCCTAGGGGCTAACACGGCCTCTCTATAGAAAAATAAAGAAAAATGTGACCTTGGGAGAAAACAAATGAATAGATTCAAAATCTTAATTTTTTTTAAAATTTTCATAAGCATAATCTTGAATCGAATTACTTATTTAGGTTTACCTTTGAGATCATAAAATATATATAATTTGTTAATTTGATGATTGTGATGTCTATGGACAGACGACTTAAAAGATATTTTAAAATTGAATTATATGAATTAAAATTTTAAGTTCATTTGTGCTTATTATTATTGTTATTTATTTGTGGGTAAATTATCTTGTTAATCACCTTAAAATATAATTATTTTTATATTGATGACTTAATTTTTTTTTTTTGTCAAAATCACTGTTATTAGTTAAATTGCTCAAAATGGTCATTATGCCGTTTTGCTCCTACATAGAAACTGATTGAGCATGCCACATAATCGTTTTTTCCACGTAATTAAAGGATTATAAATTTAAATAAAATAATTTTATGATTTGTTAATGTTGTTTAGGAAACA
The DNA here is from genome assembly GCA_025698475.1 of Gossypium anomalum. Taxonomy (NCBI): domain Eukaryota; kingdom Viridiplantae; phylum Streptophyta; class Magnoliopsida; order Malvales; family Malvaceae; genus Gossypium; species Gossypium anomalum. The sequence continues at coordinate 8,567,724 of CM046961.1, forward strand.
TAAAGGATTTCTACCTACTCAAATTTCTTCATCTCCCTTCTGCAAAATTGGGTTTGAACTCTACATTAGGTATCATAGTCTTTTGCAAATCAGACTTGATAAACCGAGCTGAAGTTTTCAATAACTTAACAACATCAACATTAGATCCTAACACGGGCGAAGCCAGAAAAAAATTTTAGGGGGGCCGAAGGAAATTTTAATTTTTTATAGTCTATATATTTATAATTTTTAAAGGATTAAATTAAATTTTTATAATTTTAGGGGGGGCCAAAGTGTAATTTTACCTTTACTAATTTAAAATTTTAAAAAAATCTAAAGGGCCTAAATGAAAATTTCCCATTTTAGGGGGGGCCGGGGCCCATGCCTGCCCCCCTGGTTTCGCCCCTGGATCCTAAAGTTTTTTTTTTCTTCAAATTTCGAGTTATTTAAATTAAGTTGTTTGAGTTATATAAATTTTCGAGTCAATTCGAATTAGTAAGTCAATTTTTTGAGTTTAAGTTGAGTTTGAATTTTTACAGTAAAAAATGAATAATCAAAACTACGTCTTTTTGAATTTAGGGTTAATTTCAATTTTAAAGCCCTGACCATTCTTGACAATTGAATTGAAACCCTATATAATCCCAAATAAACCCAAAGTCTCACAGTCCAGTCCAATAGAAAACCAGAATTCTTCTTTGTCTTCATGCTATTCTTCTCCATATAAACGGTCTTCATATAAAACATTAACTTTATACATTAAATCCAACACAAATAAGGATGGATTTGGGCTTGGGTTTTATTTTTGAAGGATGGGTTTCTACTTTGAGTTAAATAATATTTGGATTTGGATTAGTTTTATATATTAAAATTTTATAACTACAAATAAATATTTAAAAATATTTAGATATTTGAACTGGGCTTTAAAATTTTTTACCTAAGGCTCTACTCGAATAGAAAAATGAGTTTACACTTTTGTCCAAGCCCATTTTCGGGCTTTATCTACTTGTTCAAGTCCTACTATATTTTGAAAGGGCATTTGGGTTTAGGCTGATAGTCCGACCTTTGAACAACTCTAAACGATACCAAAAAATAATTAACAAATTTATGGTATATATAGTTATATCTGGTATGTATATAAAAAAATATAAATTTTGATTAGATCGGTACTTAATTTTCAGCACTTAATTTTTTAGTGTATATTTAGTAGGTCAAACTATATGAAAAATTATCTCTTTTCAATAAAAAAATCAAATTATTTAAATAAAATTGGCAAAATAACATATTATTATATTTTTGAAAAATATGTTCTAAAATTAAAATATTATTAATTTATAAAAAGTAGTTTCTTAAACTTAAATCATGTATGGGTATGTTTGAAAGCCATAAGGTATTGGATTCTAATGTAATCGATTGTAATTATACAATACATGACCTTGCGTAATTACCTCAATTCTCACCCTCCCCTAAATAAAACATAATTAAAGTGCTCTAGTTTAGTACCATACAAAGTTGGAAATTTTTAGTCGAAAACATTACAACATCAATTATTAGATTACAATTTTCGAATGAAAATATAAATTTAATATGACTTGTAATGCATTCAAAGTTGATAAAATGTTAGCAATGGGATTTGAATCCACGTTCTTTTATGAGAAAACTAAAACTTGAGTTTAGCACTTCAAACCACTTAGCCAAGTTCAATTTCTATCATGGTATATGTGACAAGAACCCTACTAAGATATTCCAAGAAAATGTGAGAATGAAGCCAATCATGACTAGTATTATCAGTATGACCCAAATTACTATTATCAACAATGTATGAGGCAAGGATAACCATACTATGCTACTCATGGGATGCTAATTAAGGCTACTATGATGGCTACTTGTATAACTGTACCACCTATTAGTAGTATTATCGGCAAAACCACATGCATCCACAACCTTAGTACTATTAGAATTACTTGAATCAACAGGGCCCCAAGTGAGAAATCATCCACCACTACCATCATTGCACCTAATTACGATCCAACTATGCGATACTTGTATAACTATACCACCTAATAAATATGCCACAACTCTAAGATAGTTCTATTGTATGATTTTTTTTACCTCGTAACCTTTTTTTTACCTTGCAACCTTTTGGTGAAGCTTGGTTTGCTCTTTTGGCTCCACTAGGACAGTGGCGGAGGTAAGGGGGTTGGTAGAGGCCCTAGTCCCCATTAAAATAGAAATTTTTTCATTTAAACCCTTTATAATTTATCAAATTTTAAATTAGTAATGGTAAAATTGTACTTTGGGCCCTAAAAAATAATAAAAATTTGATTGAATCCTTTAAAAATTATAAAGATATAAACTATTAAAATGGTGAAATTACATTTTTACTATCGTAAAAATATACAATTTAATTTCGCCCCCTAAAAATTTTTTTTGGCTCCGCCACTGCAGTGGGAGTTATTTGTCAGTGAGGAACCTAATTATGGGTCTCATCATGTATCTTCAGTGTTGATGTCGAAGGCTTGTTGCTGGGTTGTGTTCCTTGTATTCAAGCAATATGTTTCCTCTTGTTGTATTTTAATGGATGAAGCGAGCTTGGAGAGCGAATTTGCGTTTGTGTTTTTAGACCTAGTGATTTGTTCTAATTTGGCTTTGTCTAACTTCGCCAACATTGTTGTTACTTGCTAAGCAATTTGGTGAGTATCAATGTTCAAATAATGCATATTTATGAGGCATAATTAAATAATTCACTTGACTTATCACAATACTGTGATATTTGGCGAGGGTAGGATCTCTAACTTCATATTTGCCTCAAATCTGCTTAGTAACCAATTGTGAATCTGTAAAATCTAAAGAGTCTTGACTCCTAACTGTTGTGCTAGTTCCAAACTCGCTACTGTCGAAACCGTTTTTGGACGGGGGTTTGTAAAAACGGGGTTCGACTTAAAAATGAAAATGGGAGTCGCCACCAACTTTTTTTAGGTGCGATTGGAGCACCTTATAAATATATTTTGGTCTACGAAAATTTTGAGAAAACAGGTTCGGGAGTCAGTTACGTGTGAGGAAGGGTTAGCACCCTCACAACGCCCAAAATTGGTACCGAATTAAATTGCTTTCTGT